>OX235265.1:71470076-73970076 GCA_944472135.2 Trichobilharzia regenti | reverse complement strand
AAACAAAAGTTACGCAGGGATAGAACGAATTACAGGTGTGAATAAAATGAGCATGGAAACAAGTTGAAATCAAAATTTTCAACTTGAAATGTTAGTTAGGAGGCATGAATATAAATTATAAGAGGCATAGAAACAAAAAATTACACAGGATTAGAATATAATTGTAAAATACATATTCTAAACTGATTGCAATTTAAATCAGGAGGAGCATGGAAACAAACTTAAAATAACTGATTTTATAATTGAAAAAAATGGAATGAATTGAATGAAGAAAGAGGGAAAATACACACACACACACAGAACAAAGCAAAAAAATCTGAAGTATAGGGAAACATACCGAACTAGGTCCACGTTAGTTGTAAAGGCTGGACTAGTTTCTTTTGAATACACAGCTCCGGCTTTTCTATGCATATGGCGAGAGCTTCCGCAATTCTAAACCTGTGTAATTTTCTGTTTCTATGCCTCTTGTGATCTATTTTCGTACCTCCAAGCTTTCATATCAAGTTGAAAATTATTATCTCCTTCGTTACTATGTGGAATTCATGTAAACTAATATATATTAATTGCAATTTTACAGCTTCTTTTGAGAATGAAATCGCCGAAAAGACAGATATCTTTTCTGAACTTCTTGTTCTTTTCACTCTAAAATTCCAGAAAGCCTTTATTTTGAATCTTTGCATTTAGTGTATGAACAAATTATTGAGAAGATTTTTAACTTGGGTAAAAACTTCATTTTGAAAGTAGGATATACAATAAAATCGAAGCTGTTTCATTAACTCATTTTATTAGTATGTTCAATTTTCTTTATTAAAAGTAAAACAATTACTGTTATGTTACTATTCCATTGGATTCTGAGTGGATCATCAGTTTGCCGTAGGAATTCTCCATCGCACTCTCTTCTCTGTAGTCGTTTCTATTTGATTCCACGGTTACTCATTGGCTTTCGTCTACTCCTCACAAAATCTCCTTCATCTCACCCTTGAAACCACACCCAATTCGTCGTTCCTTACTTGGATTCCACTCAAAGCCCTGCCTTTCTCCCCATGACACTCAACGATCTCCTCGCAGCATTGCCAATCTATTTCCGTTTATTGGTCTATAGGTTACTGGTTAATTTTTTGCGTAAAAAATGTCTTAATGAACAAAATTGCAGTTTTCCATCTTTAGGTAAGAATTCAGTAACCATATAATAGCCTTAAGAAATATTCTTGTGTGAAAATTTGCTAAAATAGTTTATATTCAAATTGCCTGGTTTTACTTCTTGTTCAGTGTTGGTCAGATTATCTAGATTCACCTTCCATTGGTCCACAAATTATTGATGTAATGCTTCGTGATTGAAAGTGATATGATAATGTTAATTAAGGCAGATGTCGAACCAGTAGTCTCTTGATTACCAATCCTCATCCCTGTCAGCTGTATTATGATGCCAAACTCCTAATTACGTCATTATTTCCATGAAACAACTATGGATAATATTCAGTTCAGCTATTTGACAGCCAGATTAGTAGTTCGGAAACCACCTCTTTGAATCATGCAGGGACCATTACTGACATTCACCACTTAGTCATCATCTATAATATATCTACATAACAATTGCATTACAATAATATAGTGCTCTCAGAATTTGCTGCAATGACACAGGTACATTTGAGCTATTACATAGAAGTTAGTGTTGTTCTAAAATTACTCCATATCAATCAGTTTATCAAACATGTCACACAGTGACGGGTGACGTTTTGAAAACTAGTTTTCATAATCATATCAGTTCATATGATAATATACCACCGTGTCAGGTTAGACCTACAAACTAATTCTTGAAAATACTACAGTGTGTCCAAGTCTCACAAATGCAATACTCATACTCGGGACGAGGCTGTGAAGATACATCCACTGAGATGGTTAGGGCATGTGTAACGTACGCCTAGTCATCGCTTTACTTCGATAATGGGCAATGTAAGCTGACATACGGTCAGGCTAGAACAGAGCTAGCGGCAGTCAAACCAAACATGACACCAATCAATGAAATCCACAACAGTTAGTTTGAGTCACATGGGAAGGTGTAGACTTCTTAACTGGTTGGGGTCCTGTAGACGGTAAAAACCAATAGCTGGGGACAATCGGTGATATGGCTCAAAATCATTCTCAATGGCTGTAGCAGATGCATTCACTCCTTGTGACTTATAATTTCCAATGAAACTATATTGCTCTTGTCTCATATCCTGATCTACTGTTTCTATTTTGCATTTCTTCCACTTTCATCCTTGCTTTGTATACTACATGGAGAGAGGGTGACGACTTGGACTGCTGCACATCGGTTCAAAGTTCTATGTCGAAAACAGACAGACAGACTCATATTATACTCATCAATAGTTATATTGCTTTTAGTGATTTCTCACAGTGTGGTTGGCGTGTGATGGAAAAAAACTGATAAAATTAATTAATTTCCATGAAAATTCACCATCAGCAGTGACTTATATGTTACTGAAAGCTAAAGAAGCCAAAAGGTCACTTGAATATCAATGCCCATATGGGTTTTCATTCTTGTTCATTTCCCGACGTCGTTAGTGTATGCGTTAAAATCGCTGAAAATATAAATCGAAGGCAGTAAAGAGGAAACATGCTCCTTTTAAAGATGATTATAAATTTATATGAATTAAGGAATCATTGAAAACCAGGTAATATTGAACATCTGTTTCGTCCTATTTTGTGACGCTTCATCATTATGCGTCTACGACCCAACTGGAGATTTAACCTGCTAGCCTCATGTTACGAAGCACGCCTATTGACAGAACTCAATAGGCAGTCAATGAATTCTAGATCCTGTCAACTCCAGATCTTCAGTTCAGACTCATTTATTAGCAAGTATAAGTAAAATGGCTATGCAAACTGGGATTATTTTAAGTAAGTTTATAATGACTTTGCAATAATACAATAATTTGAACAGATTACAAAACACGCTTTATTTTCTTTTTCATATCACCTGCAAAATAACACCTGTTGTTTACTAAAATTTTATACAAAAATAAATAATTAGTAACAATGAGAATAAAACGAACCGTATGGTGTGCAGTACAGTCGTGGTCAGTTGGGTCCACCAAGTAGGGAGTAAAGACAAACACTAACCGATGAAACGGATGATCGGTGGGGTAAAATCAAAAATTAGTAGAAGTTAAATTTCGCGGGCTATTGGACAGGTCCCCAGTGGCTGAATGGTCTACGAGATTGCCCTGTAACGTCAAGGTCCTGGGTTCGAACCCCACGGTGGCTGAATATTGGTGAAGAGTCCGAAACCAGGACAAAACAGTTGCCGTATACTCCCTCCTGGATTTCAATGATTTTGTAACTGGTGTCAGTCCGCGATCAAATTGGATACAATGTACTTAACTTTTGATGCTCATAGTTAAGCGCTGTTTGTTTTTTGCGCAATTAGTATCTCAAGTCTGCTTATGTGGCATACAGAGAAATTAGAAAAATTCATCTAAGTGTCACTGTTGGCCTTACTCTCACGTCTACATTTGATTAGCACTCAGTAAGGGTAAATAATTCAAAATTGTTGAGTGTAATCTGTAACAAGACAACAAAAATAGATAAAAGCCTACAAATTGTCCCTAATGTACAAGAGACAAATTGATGGTTTCTTATAATGACCAAGTTAAGTTTTAAGCACCACTGACTACCAATGGAGTGCGATCGCAGCAGTAACCTTGAAACGCCCACTGAGCAAGTTAGTGAAACTTGGCAAATAATGTTGTCAGCATCAATAAAATCTGCTCATCGAAGTGTTATGTTATTAAGTGGGATATCTGGCAAGTTTCATCTTAGGTATAGAAAAGATTAAGTTACGGTTTAAGTCAAGGAGAAGTTAGGGTTAGATTAACCTTATAAAGGAGACATTAGGTTGGTTCGAGTTAGACTACACTTAGTTTATGGATATTTTCACGTAAGGATTAGGTTTAAGAAAGATAGGGGTTATAGTGAGGGTTAGAAGACCTAAATAATAACATGCATAGAATGTGGTTGAATTATCCTGTTGACATAAGAGTAGAACTTGGGCGCCATGGTAGAGTATAATTCCACTGTGTCGGTAAAATTTATTTTGATAAAGTCTCGCAGTGTTATACAGTCAAATTTACTGATGACGTTTTGAACAGAATTTGTTGCACAGTAAATATTACTGTATAATACTATGAAACTTTATCAAAATAAATTTTGTCCACAATGGAGTTATACTCTGTTGATACATCAACCTAAAACTTAGAGCTACTTTTATCATATGTGAGAGAAAGGTATCCTCTGTAACACTTTTCTACAGTTTTTATACATTTTTTAATTAATACATGTATTTCATACACAAAAATGCCTTCTTCACGTGACTGGTGCGTTCGAGGTCATTTGCTGATTGGTAGTTAGTGGTGCTTAAAGTTTAACTTTGCCTTTATAATATCTAAAACAATGTATTTGGCACTCCAGTCCCAGAGTTAGCATCACCAGCCACTGAGTACAGTTACATTTGGCAGAAGAGTTTGGAATGAAACAAACAATGGGTCTGCAATTCTAATCGTGACTAAAAGAAAGGCAAGAAAATGAGCAGATTCATGCGTTCATGTGTGCGTCGTTGGCACAGCGGTTAGGATGCTCCCGACCATGCATATGGTTCGGGGTTCGATCCCCGACCGACTCACTCCTTTACCTCGCCAAACCAGTAATAAAAAGGTGGTAAAGATGAAAGGTTGGGCATGAGGCTAACAACCTCATCCTGTAAAAATAAATACAGCTACAGAAACTTCAAGCCTCTAGCTTGAAGCCCTATGTTCCACTAGGAACATGAAGGAAAGAAAAAGGAGACTGCTGTTTGAAGACCAAGGCCGTTGGTATAATGATGATAACTATACTCTTGTCGTTCGAATGAATTAGTTAGGTTACCAATCCTCAAGGGAAAATTTACAGACTTGACTACAGTCCCGTCTACAATTACAGATTTCTCACACTCCTTTGCCATATATATATTCCTATTTTCTCTGTACTCCTCAAAGTGTCATTCACCTCAAACGTCCTGCAGACATTCCGCTTCGCAAAGCTTACTTTTGATTTTTATCGAATAAAGTTATTTATATCTAGTGGCTTTATGGAGGCTTTGTCTGCTGGTAAATTCTGTCACTGAAATGAGGATACCAGTGTAGACTGAGATTTTCAATCTGTGCTTGACAGTCCCATTAGTGCTGAGGTTATATTCTAACATACTAGAGTTTTTTAGCCCACACACACCTAACCTAGGAAAACACTACATGATAATAACATAATAATAGAGAAGATTTGTAGCTCAGGTGGATGATTTACAATTAGTAGTGTTCTCTGAGCTGGTTGGTTTAATAGCGTAGTTTTCATCGTCCTTCTAAACAACGTCTTTAGCGCAATTTATAGCATAAACTGAACTGATTTAAGTATCATTGAGTGATGGAATAGCATCTCTCTGGAACCATCTTTACATATATATTCATCATTTTCTATTGACTCAGGTTTTAAACTTTCTCGTCACATGACCTACTTTTTATTAATTGGTATACTTGGTCCATATTGACTTGTTTGTTAACTGCATATTCGTTTGAGTACCAGGCTTCTAGGAATTCCCTGGCACTTTTGGTGTTTCCTCTGCCTAAAATTTCGACATTATGCAAATTAAAGTGATGTCCATAATTATCTATATGCATTGATATGAAAGAGTAAATATCATGTCTTTTCACAGCTAATTTGTATTCCTGGATTCTGATTCAAAGGTGACGCCTACTTTGGCTGATGTAATTAATGTCTGTTACAATTTATCCATATAATTTTATTTGTAAATGGCATTAGTTTTCTCTTCTTTCTCTGTTAGATCTTTCGGTTTGCTCAATATCGAATGAAGTGATTGTGTTGGCTGGCTAGTGTGCGATGTCTCTTTCAAACGGTTTTAATATTCTAGCTGTTATTTCAGCGAGAGAAGGAGGAAAGGTTACCTCGTGAAACTACCAAAGAACGGCGACTTAGAACTCTGCAAGAACTGGCGAGGAATCATGCTCCTATCGACGCCAAGTAAAATCCTGAGTCGCATCATCCTGGAGAGATTAAAGGACGCACTGGAGACAGAACTCCGACCAGAACAAGCTGAATTCAGGAAAGGCAAATCATGTTCTGACCAAATTGCAACTCTACGAATCATCATCACAGAACAAAGCATGGAATGGCGATCAAACCTCTACCTCAACTTTATAGACTTTGAGAAGGCCTTCGACAGCGTTGACCGCGAAGTAATTTGGAAATTACTCGAGTACTTTGGCGTACCCCAAATACTCATCAACCTTATTCAACAGCTGTACGACAACGGGACATGTCAAGTGATCCACAGCGGAAAACTCAGCGAGGCGTTTGGAGTAAACACAGGAGTCAGACAAGGGTGCTTACTATCAACAATGATATTCCTAATTGTGGTGGACTCGATCATGCGTCAGACAGTGGGAAACGAGAAGACAGGAATATCCTGGACCGACTTGAAGAACCTAGAAGACCTGGATTTCGCGCGTGGATGATTTAAGTTTGATGTCAAACACAATCGAAGACTTACAAGCGAAAACCGACAAACTGTTTGAAGAAGCAGCAAAGACAGAACTCCATGTGAACAACTACAGACAGTCAGAATGAACGAGGATGTCAAATCGAGTGAGGATCGGGAAGGCGAGCGAGAAACACATTCATCAACCTGAAACAAACCAATCTGGAAATCTTCGTCACTCAGCACCACCAACAAAATTCGGATTTTCAATACAAACGTAAGGTTAGTCAGTTCTTCTATACGGATCAGAAACTTAGAGAGTGGGTCACAAAGAATATTTTCAAAAGGCTGCAGATCTTTATTAACAACTGTCTTCGCCCTATACTGAAGATCAGATGGCCAGGCCGGAAAGAATCACCAACAAGGAAATATGGGAACAAACAAAGCAAGAACCAATCGCCAACCAACAAATATGTAGGAGAAAGTGGAGATGGATCGGACACTGGCTGAGGAGACCGCTGGGTGACATCGCGCGTCAAGACCTCGAGTTGAACCAGGCCGAAAGGGAAGCGGCGTGTGGGACGTCATTGCAAGGGTGACATGGAGGAGATCGTGTGAAGAGGAGTTGGTTGAAGCAGCATGGACTAAGATGGATGCAGGCGAAAAGTACGGCAGAAGGAAGGCAGAACTGGCAAATGGAGACGTGCAGTTGAAGCGCAATGTTCCACTAGGACCCCAAGGGAGCAATATAATAATAATATTTCAGAGATATTTTTATTTATGGTAGGATGAATTTTCTCGTGTTCTTTGATGATGGTTCCCTTGTTGGTATTGTGATTCGATTTTAAGCACTTTTTGATGAAATTGTGAGGATATCCACTGCTTTTGAAGACCGTTATTAGATATTTTTCCTCCATTGTTTTCAACGCTGGAGTTCCACAGTGTGTTTGAATTCTTTTAAACAATGTCCTCACAGAGTTTCCTTTGTGAGTAATTGGATTATTGCTAGTATAGTTAAATATTTGATAATAACATAAATTATAGGATTAGTAAGCAAATCAAATAAAGTGAAAACGTTACGTAATATTGTGTGAAATGCAATAGCATAGAATTTGACGTTGTAAAAAGATAATTGATTTAGAATGACAATTGGAACAAGTGAAATAATACTGGGGACAGTTCAAAGTGAGAATAGTAATAATAACAAGTGACTTAATAAGGAAGAGTATACAAAGTGAATAGACAAAATAAAAAATGAAAAATTGGTAGAGCTAAAATATGATTAGGGATTATCATACTTTAGCATAGAGGGATAAAGACCATGAAAGTTGGAGGGGGTGAAGGAACTTTTTATGTGCACAGAGATCTAGCTTTTCTGTCTTGATAGCCAAAGCTTCAGCAATACAGATGAGTCGGGTCAATCTAAATCAATTCTTTTTTACAACGTTAAATTCTATGCTCTTAAATTTCACACACTATTACGTAACATTTTTATTTTATTTGATTTGTCTACTAATTGTATAATTCCACACCCTTTTTCAAGTTCTATCCATCTTATGAATAACATAAATCACAAAATAATTCACAGGAATTAGAAATTAGTCAAATGCTCTAAGTAAGACTTAGACGTCACCTCATCACTCTGAGACAAAACGCCATCATCATTATCCGTGAAAAGAATATACTGATTTATGCATTTATATATTTACTTCCCCCTTGATATTCCTATGCACAACGCATCTTATCACATAACTCTTGTTTTGTTATTTGTTGTAACCTTTATCAGGTTGTGTAACAGAAGCAATTATTCATATCCCTTCAGTGAAATGCATTTATGTATACAAAGGTCTCATAAGTGATTTACGATTTCTTTTAATTGATTAGTTAAACAGTTAACTAATTAATTGTTATAAAGATTAGTGATTCAAAGTTGGGATAAATTACGCTTTGCGATCGTAGAAATAATTATGACAAAATCAGAGAGGGAGAGAGAAAGAAAGAGGTATGATCTTCAAATTAGCATAGTTCAACTAATCAAGTTACCCAGTTGATTCACTTATTTGATTAGATAATACGTGATTTATGGTCTCTGTTTTGTTTTGTTTATTGGTCGGTTAGTTGGTTGATAAAGATAAGAAAGACTTTATTTCATAGAGAAAATAGACTAAAATAGACTTCTACTGTAGCCAGAGAAGATCAAGTAGGTTTAAAAAAAATAACTGAGGCACAGGAAATATATGTGGTAGTTTATGCTTACTTTTATTATTACTGTTCCCTTGAGTTCCTAGTGGAACATTGCGCTTCAACTGCACGTCTCCATTTGCCAGTTCTGTCTTCCTTCTGCTGTACTTTTCGCCTGCATCCATCTTAGTCCATGCTGCTTCAACCAACTCCTCTTCACACGATCTCCTCCATGTCACCCTTGCAATGACGTCCCACACGCCGCTTCCCTTTCGGCCTGGTTCAACTCGAGGTCTTGACGCGCGATGTCACCCAGCGGTCTCCTCAGCCAGTGTCCGATCCATCTCCACTTTCTCCTACATATTTGTTGGTTGGCGATTGGTTCTTGCTTTGTTTGTTCCCATATTTCCTTGTTGGTGATTCTTTCCGGCCTGGCCATCTGATCTTCAGTATAGGGCGAAGACAGTTGTTAATAAAGATCTGCAGCCTTTTGAAAATATTCTTTGTGACCCACTCTCTAAGTTTCTGATCCGTATAGAAGAACTGACTAACCTTACGTTTGTATTGAAAATCCGAATTTTGTTGGTGGTGCTGAGTGACGAAGATTTCCAGATTGGTTTGTTTCAGGTTGATGAATGTGTTTCTCGCTCGCCTTCCCGATCCTCACTCGATTTGACATCCTCGTTCATTCCAACTGTCTTTAGTTGAGACAATGCTCCTGAGATAAGTACGTGAATGAAGTGACCTCTTTCAAATCCCTCCGTTGATGGTGATTGGCGCTGGATGTTGCTGTTGTTGTTGGCTGGTTGGTTGGTTATTTTCATAACCTCCGTCTTGTCTATGTTGACATGGAGTTCTGTCTTTGCTGCTTCTTCAAACAGTTTGTCGGTTTTCGCTTGTAAGTCTTTGACTTTGTGTGACATCGAAATGTATATTTTTATTGCTGTACCTTCTCATTGGAACATAGGGCTTCCAACTAGAGGCTGAAGTTTTCACTTGCATTCAGTGGTATTCATTTTTTTACGGGATGGGTTGGCCAGCCTCGTACCCAACCTTCCTTGTTAACCAGTTTTATTACTGGCTTAGAAAGATCAGAGAGTGCGTCATTGGACGGAGAGTGAACCTCAAACCACCTTCGTGGTTGGGGAGCATACTACGGCGGCGCCACTGACTAACAAGGCGTTTAGATGTTTAGTGGTAATCCGATTGAAGCCATACATCTATGATTCTCTCTTGTTGATACTTTTCATCTAGGCATGCTTGTTGGAAAAGTCAGATCTATGCCAAGCAGTGCTAATGAATTAGACTGATGAGATGAAAACTTGTAGTTCACCGAAGAGGCTGCTTTTGGCTGGCTTGCTCTCCTCTTCAGCTGTACAATCGTGTTTATATACACTTATTTCATGAAGGAAGGCGATAAGAAAAATAATTTGTTTTCGCAACTACAGTTTTTAATATTAGTTAGTGCATAAAAAGAGCTGAATAAGTGAACTAGAGTTACGTAATAAAGTGAAAATCAATCTTTTGCCACTCAAATCAGACGCATCTATAGTCTTAGAGGCAGAACAAGGTCTTCTGAAAGAAATCTTCATCCAAAATGAATACGCACTAAGATTCATCTACAAGAATTTCTAGCAAAAATTTAAGAGGGACAAGACACTACTTTTTTCAAAACAAAAAGCTTTACATGAACTTGGATTTCAAGGGAGACTTAACTTGCAATATCCTTAGGAGAAGAATATTCTTCGCAGAAAATCTGAGAATAGTGCTCTACAGTCCTGTGGTGGTCTACAGACGTGTTAATGACAATATCTCACATCTGACCACTTCTACATGCATATGTCAATTCGTCTGTTCTTTTGGATCCAGGTATATTGGTTGTTCGAAGCATATCCTACCTTGAAGAGTTTAGGAACATTATCTCGCGTGGATGCAGAAAGGTAGCAGTGACTGTATTCGGAGTGAGATAATCGAACACCTTGTCAACACTGGCGGTTCCACACCGACGAACGCCTGCTCCAAAGTAATCTACAAAGTGAAGAATGACCTGCCAAAGGTTGAAGATCTAACCGTTCAGATAGCGAAACCAGAGCTCTGCATGCAAAAGAAAATGATTCAACTACTATCTTGGTAACAACCTGGTCGATTCCCACTGACTTCATTTTGCTTTGTTTGTTTTCCTAGTTCCTTACAACTTTTGTATTTCTTTACAACTGTTACATCACTACATACGTGATCACGGTTGACCTCCTATATGGATGTTATAGTTACATCAACTGACCACCTAGGGGGAACTAATATCCTGCGTATAGTCTTTAGGTATTTGTTGACCAGAGTCAACGAAGTGTGAGACGTCACTATTGGGCTAAGTGACTCGCTTTCTGTCGATTGCTACTTTCTGGTGACTGGTCAAGAAGTTCAAGATCATTTAGCTATATTATGAGAGGTAGTGAGGTTAGGCGGCGTTTCACTTAGTAAAAAAAGGTCATCTTTTTTAGAATACCTACTGATGGTAACGTCTTGAGCGTTACAAGGTTTCTGGTTAATAACTAATTGGTACGGCCCAAAAAATGTATTTTGTTAACCTGTATCATACACTTTCACAAAAAATACCAGCTCAAATCATTTTCAGTCAAGAACCTGTAGCTGTTGAAACGTTATGTTTGTGATATTTTCGAATATCTGGTCAGTATCTGAGTTCCTTTTTACTATGATATCAACCTTATTCGCCGATTACTTGCAACAATACAAAGTGATTTACAATTCTGCAAGGTAAATACTATTGTCTGAATAACTGACAGGCTAAGAGAATGCCAGCATCGTGACCACATATCTTCTCCATATCTTTAAGGTGCTGACTTTAGAAGACAGAAATCAGTACACTTTTATCAATAACCCATCTGTAGATAAAGACGCTTATGTGTGCCGGTAGTTCAGCGGTTTAGTGCTTGATAAACATGCAAGGGGTCCGGAATTCATTTCTCGGCAAGCATGTACCCTAACCTGCCATAGTCGGTTGTAAGCCCAACAGAGAAAGATGGTTGGATGTGAGGATAGCAGCCGTACCCCATAAATAAACACGGCTGCTACTGAAACTTTACAGCTCAAGCTTGAAGCCCTATGTTCCACTGGAAATGACATAACTAATTCTAAGAATAGGGATAAGCTTAATGTGATGATGATGATGATGATCAACAAAGAGTGAGACTGTAGAGAATACAAATGTATTCACCAGCATTTATATGCTATCTCTCCTGGATAATTTCAAAGGCACTACTCTCTTTTTGTTTTCACCATAAAACTGTGCACCAATGTGCAGTAGTTCAAGTCGCCCCAATCCCTCCATGTAGCACACAAAGCAAGCGAAGAAAGTAGATAAATGCATCATAGAGACAGTTAACAGGGATATGAGACAAAAGGAATAGTAATGTCCAAGAACAACATAGATTTATTGGAAATCGTAAGTCACAAGGACTGGATGTATCCGCATCAGTCTTTGAGAACGATTTTGAGCCATAGCTCTCATTGTCTACAGCCATTTGTTTTTACCGTCCATAGGATCCCAACCAGTCAAGAAGTTTACATCTTCCACGTGGCTTTAACTAACTGTTGTGAATTTCATTGGCTGGTTTCATGTTTTTGTTTGACCACAGCTAGCTATTTTCCAGAATGATCCTATATCAGCTAGCATTGCCCGTTGAGGAAGGTGATTGCTAGGCATGCATAACACATATCTCAACCACTTCAGTGGATGTAGCTTCACAGCCTCATCGATTGACTTTCCTTCCAACTCACCTAGCACTCAACGCGTAGCTTAAGTATTGCTTACACTATTATATAATTTCACACCAGAAATAGAAAGCAAGCACTTTTCATCAAATACAGTTAGCTTTTTCATCTTTCCCACTATCAAAGGACATGTCTCACAGCCAGAAAGGAGAACGGAGCGGGCTGCTGAGCAGTGCGCACGCCTTTTATTCTATAGCTTGATATCACGTCTACGTCACAGACGGCGTAAACTGGCACATGCCAAACGAGCCTTCTATATCCGTGCTGAGAAGACGCATTCATATTTATTTCTCCTCACTTTCCATTCATTATCCATATACTCTGATCAGTTTCTTTAATTGGTTACGCTTTACGTTCTTGATTTTTGATTCCATTTTGACAGAAATCTTCGAATACAATGACGACTGGTTATATAGATAAGCTGTTGTAAAACTAATACTCTACAAAGGCGCTACATAAATGCTTATTTTTTGTTGCTGATAAATTGAGATCTTATCTTTACAAATTAGAAACTGGAATGTAACAGCTAACTTTTGTTTCTTCTTTTAGTCCTCAGAGCGGAACAATTAACATTCAAACACGTGACAACACTGCAAAGAGCTGAAATGCAAAAGAAGAAAGCATATTAGGTCACTAACGTAATTCACTACTTCGAGTTAATTCGAGTTTAATCGTCTCTTATTTCAAATAGGGTAAGAAATTTTAGAAAAAACCTTTGAAGAAATTGCGTGATATCCACGAAAATAAAAGAGAAAAACAGCCTTAACACTTGATAGTTTTATCTGAAAATTAGTTAAAAGCAATTTTAAGCAGCATCGATCAGAAGAAAAGCCGAAGTCAAAATATAAACAAATTTCACCGCCGTCATGTCGCATGATATATTTGAGTATCAGCGTTTATATTTACAAAATGCATCTATAATTTTTAAAAATACTTAATTGAAGATTTAAATGAATTTCAGATTTTCCCGTCGATTGATTGGACCGATGTGCTCGGTCTCAGGTTGACATGTCGGCTTCTTGTGCAGATGCCTCGACGATGTTCGGGCATGTAATTAGACGTTAATTGGTGGATGTTGACTAGTAGTGGAATCCAGAATGTGAATTTCGTCCTATTCGAGACTCGTCATCTGAGTGTACCTGCATTCCGCAGTGAGTGATGATGTTCCCACCGAGGTTCGAACTGAGTGTTCATAGTTTCAAACGTCGAGGCGTTATCTACTGGACCACTTGTGCCACGACAGCTGCATCTTTTGCAACGGTTCATATTAATTGTTTAATAGAATTTTAGATTTTCCCGTCGATGGATTGGTCTGAAGTACTCTCCGCATCCTGGATCCCAATGCTAGTCACCATCTACCAGCTAAATTTAAATGAAGTATTATCTTGAATAGCTTAACAATTATTGCTTCAAGACATTTAAAGGCGATACTGTAGGTGAGATACTTAAGAATCGCTTACGCAGTTCACTGAGGAAAGCATTCCTTAATGGCTGAGCTACGTATAAATTTCAAGAGCCGACAAATGATCGATGGTTGTGTGAAGAATAAACTGCCGCTTTGGGCCACCTTGATGTGTGTTTATAAATTCATCTGCTCTTGCGGAGCTAGTTATATTGGCCGCACAAAGTGCACACTTTCCAAACTCATCTCAAAACATTATCCAGCACGGTCAACAAAAGGACAATGCAAGACAATTTCTAGCTGAATTCCGGAGCACTTAGTGAACTGAAGCCACGTAGGTTCATCAGAGTCGTTTTTCAAGATCATATCCAGGGTAAGGCCAAATGGTACAAAGGGTGTCAGGTTTCGGCTTTTGCGTATGGCGGAGGTGCTGGTAATTCATCAATACAACCCCGAAATCTGTATACAGAAAACGTTTCTCTAATCTCTTATTCTACCTTGGTCTTAACCTCTTCACTAGTCGTTCCCTCTTAAGAATTTTTAATTTTTTTAAATTTTAAATTTTACCTTTAGTTTTCTTTTACTTCAACAATTAATTCACTATTATCACTCTCATATGTTCTTTTGTACATTTTCACACCCTCTTCACACTTGTTCAATTGACACCCAACTACCTTTATTCTCACTCAATAGCAAGTTTAACCTTATCTAATTTCTAACCATTTCTTTCTTTGTGCTGTTGAGTGCTACGTAATTTACGACTTTTATTTTGACATCTAAAGACAATTCTGAGGAATTATATCACTTATGTCACCCCTATTACTCAATAATAAACCACTATACATTTTTGGTAAATATAAATACGACTGTACAGCCTCTGAAGATGATTTTTTCGATAAAAAAATTTTCTTCGCTGAACTGACTTTGAACTGAAGGAAGACGAGCAGAGAAATGTCATGGACTGCATCGATTCAGTTTCAAGAAGACGTTGTGAAGGTGTAAACCTGAAACTCATGAACAGTCTCAAAGCTGCTGACACTTATTCACATATTCTTGCCACACCATAGAAATATGCTTTTAACTACTCTTGTACATCATTAACTCCTATCCAATTGCAAGCCTTGTCGTTGGGTTCAAAATTCTGTGATATTTGGACGAATTTGAGTGACTTGGATATTAAAATTCAGGCTGAAGCACTGATCCAACAGACAAATGACTTTCCTGCAATGTCCAACAAATCATATGAACAATTCAAGTTTACAGTATTAAATAGCTGCCATCAGTACATAAACACGAAATCAAATGTCAAAAGATTGATTTCAGTCGATCAGAGAAAGCAACTACGTGAGATTTTAATGAATAAAGACTTACTTCTTATCCGTCTCGATAAAGGTGCTAGCACTGTCCTGATGGATCGCCAAGACTACATCGATAAAATGTCATCCGTCATGTCAAAAAAAAACAAATTTTCAAGAGAAAGTAGCCAGAATGACCAAATGGAACAAATTGAGGGAAGGATAACACAAATACTGAAGAAGATTAAGAACGAATCGATTACCAGCTCTGCATTATTTCAGCAAATACTTCACTTCTTACCTCAATTTACTTTGTCAAAAGTAAAAGGGCGTATTTACAAGAAAACAAGTTATTTATCAACAAAAACTTTAATAAATACCTAATCAAATTTGATTACCATTCAATAACAAATAATTGAAAACCAATGTACACTGATTAGTGATGTTTACTGTATAAATTGGAATTCTTCTACATTACACCCACACAAACTAATCATCGATCAATCAAATATCCATCAGAAAACTTAACAACATTTTTTTTCGTTGTTGTTTCAATTCTTTTTCAAAAACCAAGTAAATCTCCATTTGTTTAACACAGCTTATTAATGAATGTAACTGTCAAATGTCAACCAGGTTCATTCAAACGGAAATGAAACATTGAATGAATGAATGAATGAGTAAAATTTTTAATGAAAAAAACCGCAATCACCTGTGATATATTTAAAGTAAGAGAGCGAAAAAAAGAATACAAAACAATTTCAAATTTTGCACAACTCTATGTGTGTACGTCTCTTGGTGTGTGTGTGTGGCAGGGTGGATGGAAGGGTGTGTGTGTGTGTGCGAGTGTAATTTCATTCATTTCAGCATTATTTATCGTCAAAATTGACATTTTGGTTGAACTTGAATCATATGATATTACACGTGAGTGATTAAGTAAAATAGAATAAGGAAAAAAATAAGGGAAAAATTGAAGATAAAACAGGCAATGTAAATAGTTTTAATGTATAATACACACCCATTTTATCAGCACCACTTATGTTATATTATTATCGTTCATCCCTTGGCTTCTCATTCGTATTAAGGGCTTCATAAGCACACGTCATCTTCGTTTTGTAGTGTTGTCTCTGGTCTACTTCACCTGCCTTCATTATTCCTTCAAAGTTCTCATCTTCTCCACATATAATCTCCTCCCTGTTAGACTTGAATTCACGCCCAACTCGTCGTCTCACATTTGTTAGCCAATAGACGGTCTGCTTTGAATGTAACGTCACTTAACAAGTCTATCAGCTGGTGTTCAGTCTATCCCTATTTGTTGAACATTAGGTTCCTGAATCGTTCATCCAAGAGTTTTTTGTTGATAATTATTTTTGACTGACCATCTGATCTTCAGTCTAGATCCCGTGAAGACTGCCGTCGATAAACGCCTACAGTAGCTGGTTGGAAATGCCTATAGTGGCATAACCAGAAAGTTTCTCGCAAATATGGACGCGATTACTAACTTACACGTGTTGAAAAAGCTCATTTCAACAAATTGAAGTATGCTCTGGAGATGTTGCTTAGTGTTGGACAAAGAAAGCTTCGCAAACTAACCATCCAGCTCAGACAACACAACCATTTCAAAAAGAACGGTCGATTTTTTCAACCAGTAAATTCCTATATTTGAAAGCCAACTGGTTCACTTTGGCTGGTCTCACGACTGCTCACAGACTCGCGTCTCCTGCTCATATTTTCTCCTTCGTGTTACACTCAATTGAAAAACTTGTTGTTTCCCATTCAGGTTCCATTCGAAGACAGGTCGTTCTATGTAACTCACCGGTTTCCTCAGCGTGTGAGCGATCTGTCTCCATTTTCTTCAGAATATCTGTTGAGCATTGTATTCCTAATTAGTTCGTTTCCAGAGTTCCTTGTTGCCAATTCTTTTAGACTAGATGATCTTGAAAATGGAGCCAGGAAAGACAGCTGTCGATAAAAGTCTGCAAACTCTTGGAGATGCGTTACATTAAACGACTGCCATGTATCTGTTCTATACAAAAGAAATAACTTGACAGTGGTGCTAATAGTCTAAGTTTTATTCTTTGTTCTAAATGAAGCAGATTTTCAAAATGATTTAAGAGTGATGAAATTCCTCCTTGTTTTTTTTTTTCGATTCTGGTCTTGACAACCTCACACACGTGTTATCGTCTATAGTTGAAATGATGCTGCCTAGATAAGTGAGAGGAGTGACGTTTCTTAAAATTTATTCTGTTCAAAGTGATTGGTTATTTTTATCACCCTCATTTCTTCTTTATTCACTTGAAGTCCTCTCTTTTCTGCTTCTACTGCCAGTCTGTTGGGTTACGCCATGCGGAGTTTTCGAGTTTGTGTGACACTAAACATTGATCATTTGCAAAATCCAGATCTTCTAGAGTCTTATTTTGCTTATAGTCCAGAGTATACTTGTCTCCTCATTCCACGTTCACAGTCTGACGCATAATCTAGTCCACCACAATTAAGAATATCATAAGTGACAATAGGCAGACAGTCTCGCCTTACTCCTGTATTCGCTTAGGACGCCTCACTGAATTTCCCGTTGTGAACCACCCTACACGTGCCATTGTCATATGGCTGTGGAATGATGCTGATAAAGGTTTGATGCAATGCACTGCACAGTGTTGAAGTAATTTCCAGATTACTTCTCGGTCAACGCAACCGAATGCCTTCTCAAAGTCGATGAAGTTGAAGTAGAGGTTTGACTGACATTCCATACTTTTTTAGATAATGACGCCTAGAGTTGCAATTTGATCAGCACACTATTTGTTATTCCGGATTCCTGCCTCTTCGGCGTCAGTTTTACACCCGATGCATCTTTTAGTCCTTCTAGGATGACTCTACCTAATTTTTGGCTTAGTGTAGACAGGGAGTGTAATTCCATTTCAGTTGTTGAAGAGGTGTAAGTCACCTTTCATTGGTAGTTTAATAAGGTAACTTTTCTTCCAATCAGTATCTACCTCTCCTTCCTGCTAAACCCTTTGCATTATTGGTGTCACTACATCCACTTTGGTCTCTGGACCTATTTATAGTGTTTGGAGAACAGTTTTGTCTGGTTCCGCTACCTTCTCATTTTTCAGTAGCTTGATTGCAGCTCATTATTTCTTTTTAAATTTGCAAAAAGCATATACTCCCAAGTTATTAGCTCAGTAAAAGTTTCTATAGTTTGATTTGTAAGGATTAGTTATGTTTTACGGGTTGATCACGGATTGATATCAATCCGTGATCAACCCGTAAAACATAACTAATCCTTACAAATCAAACTATAGAAAGTTAATCTGATGCTCGCTAGTGACTTGCTACAGGTTTGAGTTTCCTGAGTTCTAGTGAGAAGTCGTGACCAGTGAGGTCCAATTAGATGTCACGTGTGTGGATGGATGTCCCACCAACGACAATGGTTGGGTTCGCGCTAAATCACGAATTAGTACAAGTTAGAATTCACGAGCCATTGAATCGGGTCCCAGTGGCTGAATGGTATACGAGCTTGCCTTGTAACCGGAAGGTCCCGGGTTCGAATCCCAATGGGTGCGTACTGCCGATGATTCCCAAAACTAGGATGAAACAGCAGCTGTCCAGTACTCCCTGGTTTTCAATGGTTCTCTAACTGATATCAATCCGTGATCAACTCGTAAAACATAACTAATCCTTACAAACCAAACTATAGAAAGTTAATCTGATGCTCGCTAGTGACTTGCTACAGGTTGGAGTTTCCTGAGTTCTAGTGAGAAGTCGTGACCAGTGAGGTCCAATTAGATGTCACGTGTGTGGATGGATGTCCCACCAACGACAATGGTTGGGTTCGCGCTAAATCACGAATTAGTACAAGTTAGAATTCACGAGCCATTGAATCGGGTCCCAGTGGCTGAATGGTATACGAGCTTGCCTTGTAACCGGAAGGTCCCGGGTTCGAATCCCAGTGGGTGCGTACTGCCGATGATTCCCAAACTAGGATGAAACAGCAGCTGTCCAGTACTCCCTGGTTTTCCATGGTTCTCTAACTGATATCAATCCGTGATCAACCCGTAAAACAGTAAAAATTTGATTAATTTCCACCTATTGATCAATTTACTGCTCGTTATTGGCTAATGGATGAAATTCTTGAGGCTGTATTAAGAAGCTGCAGTCAGGAGGGTCCACCGTGTCAAGATGAAGTGGATGCTCATTGGCGGTTTTGTTTGGCGGTAACATTATATAACAAAAGGGAGAATCAGAATTCAGTTGTCATTGAGTAGCCTCGTATTCTGAACATCCTAGATTCGATCTCTGATTGGGTAGCAGGTGTGCACTGATGAAGTCTCAATCTATGGTGGAATACTGTCCATGACTCCATGGTTTTCAATGGTTATTTGACTGATATTGTGACGAGAGCTGTCTCCAAGCCAAAATTGTAGACCACATTTTACATCAGTGTTACGCCCCGAATCGGGGTCATGAAAAAAACAATAACAAAGTTCAACCTTGAGAAATTCATCAGCCAATCATAGTAGACTTAATGCGTGCAAATACGATCCGCAGACATATGGCTTAACTTTCTAAGAAACGGTCGCAAGCGGTATCGAATAACCTTCAGCAGGAAAACAAGCAATCAGAAGATGTAACAAAGAGAACCTTCTCCAAACAACTTAAGTATACTTTAACGTCTGAGATATCTACTTTAGTACGTACTATGAAAAGAAGCAGAAATCAACCATTTGTAGAAGGAAATGGTCTTAGTTACTTATGATGCTCCCTAGAAGATTTCGATGAAAACTTAAAAACAAGAAGTGGTGAAATAAAAAATTGTGAAAACTGTTGAAGATACCAGATACCATAAATCTAAGTTCTGGTCAAGACTATAAGTCCAAGTTAACAAAGATGACAAGTTTTGGGTAGCTGGTGTCTTTGAATAAATCAGCTCTTATTTTAAAACTAGTTATTTACCTATTTGTGTGACAAAATGATAAAGGAAGCATTGAAATGAACAGAATATAGGAGAGACCTTCGAATAAGCTGGAAAATGTTTTTCTACAGGTTTGGACCTCTGGCCGTTACTCAGGCAGGCCTAGTTTGACTCTCGATGTGGTAGCCAATGCTGAGCTGGTTCAGTAGTGGAATTATCACCAATCAAGAGAGAAATCTAATCATCTGACGTAGTTTAATATCCTGAAACATGGAAGGTTAGACGTGGGACTAGCAACCCCATCCTACAGAAGAGACACCAGCACTATGGAGAATTGAAAGCTTAAGCTCTTGCGTTCCAAACAGAACATGAATGTTGAAAACCTGCCATATGCTTAAAAGAAATCATTAGCTTGCCATACTCCAATTCCTTCTACATTGAAAATTGAAGATACCAGTAGTTTAACACAATGTGTAACATGCGAAATGGAGTCTTGGTACCTTTGTTATCAGGCTTGGATATAATGATATAATATGAAGTCGAATCTTACAAGTTAACACATGGAATCACAGAAAGAGGTATCACTGGATTAGTATTGGTGACGTTCGTAGAGGAATAGTTTTCTTGAAAATTGACCGGTTCGCCTCTGAGACCTATTCTGGCTGATATTTTTACGGGCTACCTCAAACAGACACAAGTGAGTTCTGCTATCGATGGAACAACCTACAACCGCCGATATGTCGATGACACATTTGTTGTTTGCAGCATCATGGATCACGCATCGGCATTATATAATTGCCTAAATGAGATACATCCAAATATCAAATTCACCATGGAATATGAACATAATAATGAGTTCAATTTCCTGGATCTAAATGTAAAAAGAACAAACGAAGGCACGGTCGAAAAGTTCATCTATTGAAAAGAAACCTGGACTAGGCAATATCTTCACTATAAAAGCTTTTGTCCCATAAGCTGTTAACGTGTATTAGTGAGGACTTTATACGACAGAGCCAGGAAACTGTGTTCACCGAACATGGTCGAAGAAGAATTACGTTTTGCCGAGAAATGACTAGGAGAAAATGGATATCCTAAGGGATTTATAAAGAAGTTAAGCAGAGAAAAAGATAAGAAAGAAAAGCACCCAACTATAGAAAAGAAGAAATTGTTTATTTGTCTCCCATTAAAAGGAGATGCAGTTTCACAAAAGATTGACAAAAGACTAAACGGTGCAATTAAAAGAAGCTTCCTGCCAGCAGAACTCATAACATTATACAGCACCACTTCTTCTATAAGCCACTCAAAACTGGATAAATACCCTGTTGATGTCACCTCCAACTGCGTTTATGAATTCACATGCACTTGCAGGAGCAAGTAAATTGGAAGGACAGAAAGAAGGGCTTTTATCCGGTTGTCTGAACATATTCCAAAATTACCAGACATACTGTTGATACCGGACATCTCGTAGAGATTTCTAAGTCCTTCAAAATATTAAATAGACAAAAGACAACAAAATTAATACAATTTGCCGAAGCGATCGCAATTACATGATTTAAACCAGACTTATGCATACAGAAAGAGAGTGTGATTAACATCTCACTCCCTTGGTAACTGAATTTTGATTCTGATTATATTAATTAGACATCTATTTCATGGATCTCAACTCACTGAAAAAATCTTAATCCTATAAACAGCAACTGCATTTGTCTTTTGAGTTGCTATGTGAAACTACAAGCTAATACTGTTCTGTCAATCAATTTTTTTTCTGTTTTCTATCTTACCCCTCCCTCCTCTTTTCTACTTTGTAGGCGCATATATTGATGATGAAAACTTAAACTACAAAACTGTAATGTTTACATTTTGGATGCGTCATTTCTATAGTATTTCTTCTTTACTACCCCTGTTTAACATTAAAGTATGTTATTATCATCATCATCATCTAAATAACCACTGTAATTTCAGGTAGTCTGCAGCTGATGAGCACCTGTGAAGTAGAATGCTATCATTTCATACTGAAAATTTCTTCTTCCTTTCTTTATCGAAACATCTTGAAAATCTTTCCTAAACGATTTAATTACAATACTGATTCCTAATTGGACGTTTCAACTAGCTTTACAATTATACTCCACTTTTCTCCTAGTGTGTATATCACTGTTGTGAAATTTGAAAATCATATGCTCACTTGATCCTTATCAATTGTATTTCTTCCTGTTTAATCTCTAATTTGATTGCTTCTCTTTTTCTAATTGTTCACTTCAGTGATAATATGTTTTTTTTCTGCGTTGCGATTTCGTTTGACTCAGACATGAGGATTCTAACACTGGACTGTCTGTGGAGATTGTTTATTGGGTAATTCTGGTTGACAGAGTTTTGATCCCACCTTCTAGGGAATATTCTACTTGATTCTCAGGTATTTTATGCAATTGAATTTTGGTCAAATAATTTTGTTCAACAGTACTTATTTTCTACTAAGTAACACACCTTGTCTCTATAATAGCCTAATGAAATTGTTGAGGTAATTTCGAGTTGTTTTTTTTATGTTATCATTGTTTTTGAATAGAAGCAGACATCTGTCAATGAATTACTGTTTTCACAGTCTTTGGAGGGTTTTGAGACTATGCATGTCTTGAGGAAGTTTTATGTCAGCTATACAGCATGACGTATACAGCGGTCTCCTGCTACATCAAGTTAAGAGATGAAGAAACATTTACGACATTATATTGAACCACTGTTAAGTACTTCTACTACATCCATATCCAGTGGTTAGGACTCTCGCCGACCATGCCTATGGTCTGGGGTTCGATCCCCTGCCAACACACACCTAATATCAATGGTTGGCCTACAAAATTTGGGCTACTGATATCATAGGCTGAAAATTTCATACTACAGCTTTTAAAGACGATTTGGACCACAAAACACAAGTGGAAACAATTTCTTTTTCCCCTTCAGCTCAGACATACATAAACAAATAAGCTTCTTTCTACTATGCGTGTTCTACATTCCACAATGTTGTTTTTCCTCTACACTAAAGTCTCCCAATAATGGTAGTATCATTATTACTGTCCAAATGATGTCTTTATTTGTAGGAAATAATGAATGATGACATTTTGCCAACCGATTCACAAATGAAGGATGAAATGAATGAATACAGAGTTTGTTTCCTTTGTGTGTGTGTGTGAGGCATAAAATGACCTTAACATAATAGCTGTTTTATTCACAGCCTAAAATTGTCTCTCTGATCTAACCCACTTAGTATTATTTGAAAATCTGTGAAATTTAAAGTATGCGCCACTCAAAAAAATGCTCGAAAAAAATAAATAGAACCAATAGCAGTTGCGCTATGTCGTGAATTGGCAAAAATTAGAATTCACAGACTGACCATTGGATTGGGCCTCAGTAGCTTAATGGTCTACGGGCTAGCTCACCTTGTAACCAGAAGGTCCTTCTGGTTCGACCTCTGGTACGTGCACACTGATGAAGAGTTCCAAACTAGGATGAAATAGCTGTCGACTACTCCCAGCTAGGTTTCCAATGGTTCTCTAACCAAAGTTAGCTCATGATGGGAAATCTTGTAACCAATCAAAGAAAACCCCTACAAACCAACACTTAAAATGAGGAAAAGTTTACATGCAGCAACTATGATGCCTTTTTATGTGTGATCACGTCTCATTTCATTTTTTCCTTCACTACCATAAAAAAATTCTAAAAGAAGAAATTTCAGTGTTATTATTTATGTAAGTAAGAAATATGATAGTAAATTAATGGGTGAATAGTTGAGAAAACAAAAACAACGACAACGGCAACAATACTAATCAATCATGATTAGTTTAAAAGTACATTTTGAATAGGGAATTAAGAGTAAAATGGGAATAGATGTGTAATTTAAATGCATAAAATGAGTAAGTATTATAGGCAGAATAAATAAGACAACTCTTTCCTGATGATTTATTCCATATAAGCAAAATGGAACTCTGAAAATGAGCCAAATAACAAGTGTCAACTAGCACGAAACTAAGTTGGAAGGCTTCCTGCCGATCGCCTCTATCTAATATCATCAACTAAGAATTTATTGTCCACCAGAAAGACTGAGTACACTCTGCGGTGACTGTCGGGTGATATTTGCCACTAGGCATTCAAGTAGAGGTTGCCTGGGGAACGATTACTTTGCCGTGTGTCTGAAGGTAATTTGAGGGAGGTGACAGCTTATGCTTGATTGTGGAGCCAGCTAAAAATGACTAGAGAAAACAAGATGAAATGGAAATGTGCCTGTGAAGCTGTATGTTCCACTCGGGACCCAAGGGAATGTGTACACACTAAACAAGTCTTTCAATCATTCTCCCACAAATGTAAATTTTTACAGTGTTTCAAGTGCTAATGAAGCCTGCTTCCCTGGCTTCAATACAAATGACGTTCTAAAATGTCGCCAGTCACCGAACCCTTCTTGCATCCTAGGTCCAGATGGTTTGCCTAGTGTTATTCTTAGAAAGTGTGCGGATATCCTGTGTTATCCTCTCACGGATATATTTAATGAATCATTCTCCAGAAATGTTGTATCAGCCGTTTGGAAGGACATTAAAATTGTACCAATAACGAAGTTGATATGTATCCACATAATGTGTGTTTTGTTTTGACAGTCTATAATATTTTACTATGTGTATATGGATCGATATTTCATTATAACTGACAATATGCTTTTGTCTGTCCACTAACTAAATAAACATGTATGACCTCGTTGTCACATGACATTACAACCAATCATGTTAAGACTGCCTATTTATTGGTCCATGTGTATTAGCCATTTTTATTTATACTCTTGCTTTATCTTTCTTGTGCAATTCTTGTTCACACACTTCGTACACACTCGTACCATTTCACTCACACTCTTGTATAATACTTATTTTCCTTGTCTGGAAAATACAAGTATCATCGTAAACCTCGTGGTCTTTCGATTTCCATCTTTCCGCGTCAGGACTATTAACTACTCGACGAGTACATAACAGAAGTCATCTACTTGAATATATACTAAATTTAGACCCATCTCTACTGTCTCTCCTTTTCTAAAGTCTATGCAAAATTACTCTGACTTAATCTTCAAACTTCACTTAAAGCCTTTAATGATCACAAACTATTCACCTACAAACATAGTAGAAGTACTTAAGATATAGCTGCGGTCTTGTATCATATTATTGTTTCCAATTTAGACACATACACACATGCCTACGACTCAGTACCTAACGACATCTTGTCAAAGAAGCTTGCTGAAACTCAATTTGACTGTTTAGTTGTCAAATGGCTGCATACTTATTTCTCAGGAAGAAAGCAGTACACTGTATGTCAGGCGAAGTTGTCCACTTCATTGCTTACTGAAGCTGGTGTCCCTCATGGAGCTGTCTTTTCTCCTTTTCTGTTTTCTTTCTTCTTGAATGACTTGCCTCACTCTGATCAAATGAACTTAATTAAGTATGCGGATGATCTAACTGTTTCAGCGACTGTTAAGTCCCAGCTAGCCTGTACTTAGACGAACAGATTTCTATTAGGAGTTAACAAATGGTCTTCGTCTAATTGTCCTAAACTGAATACTTCCAAATGTCATACTGTTAATTTCAGTTTCCTATGTGAAAGTTAAATGAAGTTTTTGGTTCCTATGACCATCGCAGAATTGATGGTAGTAATATAGAAATTAAGTCTGAATTTATGTATCTTGGATTAATTCTTCCTTCTGACCTATTCTGGTCTTCTTGTGTCTTAGTGATTCCTAAAAGAATATTTCGTCTGACTTTTTACATTAAGAAGCTAAGGCACTCAGGCATAACTCAAACCTTCCTCTTACAGTTTGTCAACTCATGCATCTTATCTTTTCTTCTATACTGTTCACCCTTATTCTTTCCTGGATTGCTTAAAAAAAGACTATGTCATACTTCACAGAACTCTGAAGACTGTCAGTAGGGCGAGTGGTGTTCAGTCGGGCCATATCGTTGACATCGTCATTGATGGGCACTTGATTTCATGCATAAACTTTGCTAAAGGAATTTTGTCAGACTCTGAGCATCCACTCTACCGGCAGCTCCAACCTGGTGTCTCTTAAGGTTAAACAAGAGGTCTTTTCAGAAGACTTTATGCACGTACGTTTAAGTATATAAATTCCACTATATCATATTTGACACGTATTTTATGTGATGAAAATAGTGTTAGGTATGAACTAACTAACCTTCTTTTCACTATTAAATAAACCATATTCTCCACCCTTACAACATCAAGCTTTATTGTTATTGTTCTTTTTATATTTACAGTCCTTTCATTTTTTGTGCAGGATGTTAAATTGTTTGTCTGGTACTTTCTCGATGTTCAGGTTCTACTGAAAGACAAAACTACACTTCAGAGCACGACAGCTACACATGACAGTTCAGTCTGTTAACATAGAAAACTGACAATTGACGAATGCTGCTTTCCTCTTTAAGTTTCAATATTTTGATATATCTGAATCCCATTGGAAAGAGGTTTTCTGTTATACAGGATGTTTCACATTCGTGGATATCTGAGTAACAGTTTTTGATGGGATTTCTATTAGAAGCGTAAATGAAATAAGAAAGCAGCGGCGCTCTTCAGATACGTTACAGACGTATATTGAAACAATCTTGTGACTACTTCAATAAAGTGCCTAGCCAGTGATAACGTTAAGTCAAAGGAGTCGAGAACATCTAACACACTGAAATTCATTTGTCCATCTATATTAGGCGGAATCAATCTAAGTGTTGAATTTATCATTTTCAGATTATAAATTTCGCGGGTGGGAGAGAAATTTACTCCACAAACAAATATATTCACCTTACAATGGGTTGTCTGTTTGTAACTATAAATAACTGTCGGGAAAAATGAAAAATCTATCAAGATGGTATCTACTATTGATTATTAAGGATAGTTAGAAATCTGTCACTTGTGTTCTTGACTTTCATGAAGTAGATAGACTACATTCTTCTGACCATAATATGTTTGGTTTCTAAAGGAAATTGTGGCTAGTTTTGACATCATACTTCGTTCCTTGTAAATGACTAACCTTATTTATATATCATAATCGTATGCTGATGTTACTGGTCCGAAGTTTTGTGATTTAACTCGTTTAGTTCCCTGCGCTGACTGAGTCTGTCTACACTACTGATGAGCTAAGTTCTAAATAACAGTAATAGTGATTTGGGCTTGTATACTCCTTGAATTCGGCTAGTAAGACCTACAGTTTGGTGTGGATGGTTTCCAACTACTCTTGTCAGCCAGTAAGTAGTATATACGATAATCAAGATTATGTATGAGTTACACATTGTCATTATTTGTCTCTAAAACTTTTGTGATTTTTGCATTTTTTTACAGTAGTATTAGGTTATCTTTTGTTTTGATGAGGTCGAGTAGACAATGAATCAACAAATAAAACAGATGTTACTCATTAGTAGAAAAGCTTGCATGAAAGCATACGATAAAGTGTGATCTGGAAGTATTATAAAGCAGAACTAGGCAAGAACTCTGCTGTTGAAAACGTCATTTATTATTATTAGTATTATTCCCTTTGGTTCTGATTGGAATATAGAGCTTCAACAACACATCTCCACTTCCTTCTATTTTTTTGCTCGACGCTCCACCTAGGTCCACTATTGTCCATAATCTCTCATCTCCTCTTCTCGCGGTCTCCTCCAATTCACCCTAGCACCAACCACTCACTCGTTGCTTCTCATTTAGATTCCGCTTGAGTGATGGCCTGCATTGCGCGTCATGTCATTCAATGGCCTCTTCAATATATGCTCAGTTAATTTTTATTTTCTCCCACATATTTGTTGAGCAATAGGCTCTTAGGCGGTTTGTTTTCAGCCAGAGTTTCTTGTTGCTCATCATCTCTGGCCAGCCGACCTGTCGAGAATTTGATCTTCATTATGGTTTCAGTGAAGGCACCTGTTGATCAAGGTCTAAAACTTGTTGGATATCCTTTCCTTGACGTGCAATACGAGTTTCTGACCCACATAGAAGAACTCTCTGACTGGTCTCACATTTGTGATGAAAATTCGAATCCTGCTCTTTGTGCTGGCTGAGTGCAAAAGATGGAGATGCTAGCGGGTTATTAATACTGGAATACTGTGTGCTATATGGAATAAACAATACCCAAATTCAGCTGTTATGGTTGATGTCACCAGTTTCACACAGTGTAAAGGAAATTACAGCATTTCGATAACTAAGGCGGAAAACATTTCGATCTCGGTGATTTAGTCTAAAAACAAGTTGATTCGACTTGATTTGTTTTCCACTTAGTCTTTATGCATATTGATTGCCAACTCATTCGTCTGTTTGAATGACTTTATCTCATGAAGGCCCTCAAAAGAATATGGTGGTTTTCAAGTTTGTTCCCCAGTGATTTTCATAACCTAGTGAATTTTAAAAAGGAATAAAAATAAATGACTGACTGCATCAGGAAACACTATGTGTTCAAGTGTTGGTTTGTAGGGATTTGATTGGTTTAAGGATTTCATCATGAGCTGACATTAGTAAGAGAACCATTGGAAAACCTGGGAGTACTGGACAGCTGTTTCCTCCGTCCAAGTTTGGGACTCTTCATCAGTACGCACCCACCGGGATTCGAACCAATCAAATCCCTACAAACCAACACTTGAATGCCAATGAGATGTTCACTGGCGACTGGCACTATTCAGGTAGGTAGTTACCTGGGTTCCCGTGGGAAGTCGTGACCAGTAGGTGCAGTAGGTCGGGTGTGGGGACAAATACTCGCTAAAGACATTGGATAGCGGTCGCGCTATGTCGTGAACTGGCAGAGGTTAGAATTCATGGGCTGGCTATTGGATCGGGTCCCAGTGGCTTAACGGTATACGAGCTCGCCTTGTAACCGGAAGGTCCTGGGTTCGAATCCCGGTGGGTGCGTACTGGTGAAGAGTCCCAAACAAGGACGGAGGAAACAGCTGTCCAGTACTCCCGAGTGGTTTTCCAATGGTTCTCTAACTAATGTCAGCTCATGATGAAATTATGTGTTCAATTTGTACAGAGAGAGGAAAGATTGTATTCTATAGTTTTTGTGAAAGTTAAAAAAAATACGTTTCTTCCAATGAGGACAATGTCTGTGTCTCTTGTGTGATTCAAACATTTGTACAATTTTCCGAAAATAAAATTTCTGCATAGAGTATATTGAATGCTCGCTTGGATATCGTTCCCTCCTTCCCTGTGGCTGTCTGACTACCATTACACACACTGATCGTATCTTTTGGGACTTTATGGGAAATCAAATTCTCGTTCCAAGGCAGAATCGACGACATACGGTGGAGAAAAATCATCGAGATATATCACGCTTGAATCTATGAATTATGCTACTAAGTTTGTGCCTAGTGGGCAAAGACTCACCTTCCCTAACCTCCCCCCCCCACGGCGCAACAGGTAACTTTGTCCAATTATATTTTATTATTCCAAATTACAGTAATTTACTATTTAAGTATCGTCAATGATAAAACAGTTTGGTTTGATATTGTATATCCTTACTGAGTTTATAAATATGTCCGCTATAAACTCTAGCATTCTCTTCATCTGAATCGAATTGATCAGTTTTGTTGGCTTACCAACTAGCTGATCGGATATTCCCCAATTGTCTTTGTAAATACACTTTGGTGCTGGTCATCCACTTGGGATGAAACAAAAGTCTGATTAGTTAAGTTTGTTTAAAATAAGTCGTAGGAAGGCACTGAATGGTGAATTATGCTCGAAAAGTCATTCAGTTAGACAATAATTGTATCAATGTGTGGTCAAGTTAAACTTTAAGCACCACTAACTACCAATCAGTGAACGATCTGAAATGGTCTAATGAGGTTCATGCACGTGAGTTTAAGGTTTTTTAGCATTTGATTCGTTTCAAATGCGTGCTTTCAGGAGCCTACGCTTGCAGTTTGAGGAGGGTAAGTTTTGACAATATTGCCTGGATTAGGGGTTGCTTAGGAAGGATAGGATTTGTTAATGTGGTGGTGTCATGAGTTTAGAATTTTAGCATGTCGACTGATAAATCTGTCAATCGTTGTGCAATTTGTTTGAGACGAGTTAGTATTAGAGAAGGTAAGCTGATAATTCTAATATTTTATAGGAACGTGTTTTGCTAGGTCGCATCTCTCCCCAACCCAGATTTTGTATATTTGTAACTACTGGGTTTTAAAACAGCCTGGAAGAGACGCAGCTGCTGAAACCGAAAAAAGCCTGGTATCAACAGTTCAGAGGTACCAGTACCGCGAGACATCTTATCATGGAAAATGTAGAGAACAACTTCGTCGTTTGGCGGAGAAGGTATCGTCGTGCACGTGGACGAAATTGTCACTCAAGAGAAAATACACCCTTAGTTGTGAGCGAGCTAACAATGTTTAAGTGATTGGTTTATATGACACCTCCCCACGGAAAGGACTTGTGGAGAGAATACCAGATAGGAAGTCAATTACTTTAATACCTATTATTACTAGACTTGTGAAACAAGTATCCATAGTACATACTGATGTATGGAAAGGTTATAATTCGCTGTCATCTCTTGGACATATATTCATCACAGAGTGAATCATTCCAGTGATTTTATGTATCTCACTGCAATGACACACACAAATTCTTCAGAAGGATTTTGGGGAAGATTGAAAAATAGGATTTGGGCTATAAATGGATCTCAAAGGAATCTCATTTATAGTCATTTAGATGAATATATGTCCAGGATATGGTGTGACTTTTCTATTGACACTTCTATGCTAAACTGGTTGATGCTTCTGTCAAATGTTAGAGAAAGATACCCTATGCAACAGTTCTATGCAGTTTTTATGCTTTTTTTTCTCCATAAATTTACGTTTTCCTTTATCAAAAATCCCTCTTTCATGTGATTGGTCCGTTGAAGGTCGTTCACTGATTGCTAGTTAGTGGTGCTTAAAGTTTAACTTTGCCCAGTGTGTTTATAATTCAAGTGAATTCATCTAGTGTCGAATAAAACTCTACCATATTGACCAAATTCTTCTTTTATACTAATAAAAAATTCAGTTGATGAAACCAAAATGGGACGGAAACAAAGAATAAATACTGCTGTTACTACTAATCCCACTACCGTCACCATTACGATTATTATTACCACTGTTCCCTTGGATTCCTAGTGGAACGTAGGGCTTCAGCTGCACGTCTCCACTTGCTTCTGTCTTCCTTCTGCTGTACTTTTCACCTGCATCCATGTTAGTCCATACTGTTTAAATCAACTCCTCTTCACACGATCTCCTCCATGTCACCCTTGAATGTCCTACTCGCCTGGTTCCACTCGAGCAATCGCATGACGCTCGTGTGATGTCACCCAGCGGCCTCCTCAGCCAGTGTTCAATCTATCTCCACTTTTCCTGCATATTTGTTGGTTGTCGATTCATTCTTGTTTTGTTTGTTCACATGGTTTCCTGGTGGTGATTCTTTCCGGCCGGCCATCTGATCTTCAGTATAGATCCAGCGAAGACAGTTGTTGATGAAGGTCTGCAACAGGCTGTTAGAAATGTTCTTTGTGACCCGCCCGCCAAGTTTCTGATCTGTATAGAAGAACTGACTGACTTGACGTTTGTATTGAAAATCCAACGGAATTTTGTTGTTGATGCTGAGTGACGAAGATTTCCAGATTGATTTCAGGTTGATGAATGTGTTTCTCGCTCGCCTTCCCAATTCTCACTCGATTCGAAATTCTCGTCCGTTCTGACTGCCTGTAGTTGAGACGATGCAGTCTAGATAAGTGAGTGAATGAAGTAACCTCTTTCAAATCCCTCCGTTGATAGTGATTGGCACTGGATGTTGCTGCTGTTGTTGGTTGGTTGGTTGTTTTCATAACTTTCATCTTGTCTATGTTCACCTGGAGTCCTGTGTCTGCTACTTCTTCGACTAGTTTGTCGGTTTTCGTTTGTAAGTCTTCGATTGTGTGTGACATCAAACATAAATCATCCACGCGCAAAATTCAGGTCTTCTAGGTTCGGTCCAGGAAATCCCTCTATTCTCGTTTTTTCGATTATTACTATGCATAAAAAGTTATTAATATCATTTATAGTAGTGTTAGTAAAATATATTATCAATCGTTATCCAACTGACAATCGCTATTCCTCTTGAGAGCATACAATTCGGAACAGCCTCTTGTAATATTCAAAGCATTAAAAAGCACTTCTATTGCTTGAAATATTACCTAAGCAACATGCCCATATATATATGCGCATATTTAATGATATTTTTCATCTTACATCATAAATCATAATCTGATATCTGAAAATCAGTCTGCTTAGCCAGAAAATGCATCCAAAAATAGACAGTACATATACACCGAAATACAAGAACACACACATACACATGCACACATACACCCATACACCTGAACGATAGACAAATCACAAGTGACTTGGCTACTATGCGCATAAATATTATGCCTCATTTCTGTCTAAATATATTCAGACTACTTTTTTGTTTATAAATTACACCATTTTTTGCTGTTGTTGTTTTACTATTGTACTTCGATATAAATAGGATACAAAAAAGTGTTCTAAACAGGTGTTCAGTGCTTTTGTTTCCTCATAGAAGTCAGTGCTACTTTGATTTGTTGAAGAAATCAAAGTCAGTGGTATAGAAATATCTAACCTCACCTAGTTTTCTGGCACATCTTAAGCCCAGAATAAGAACAAAGTTTGATCATGGGCTAGTGACTCTATCCCGTCTTCGGCCGACGCACTCTTAGGCCTCACTAGGCAGGTAATAAGTCTGCTAAAAAGGAAAGCTTAGGTATAAAGGCTAGCAACTCCACCTCGTAAAATTAAACACCAATATTACCGAAAAGTTAATGCTCAAACTTGGAGCCCTATGTACCACTTGGAACGTAAAGGATTAGGTAAATAACAATAAGTAAGACTACTGCTGATGTATTTTCTATCCCACCTTGTTGTGGGTATTCTACTTGACGGACATTATACTTACCCTGGCCATCTAAATTTGAATGATGCCGAATTTTCGTGGAATTTCGCCAGTTTTAGTTGGTATTCTATTTACTACTACTATACTATTATTATTATAGTTTAAGCATCTTTAATGAACTGTAGTTCCATTGATCTTACCTTACAAATCGATATTATGTAAAAAACACCAATATTGTTTTTACGAATTGATCACGGATTGATATCAGTTAGAGAACCATTGAAAACCAGAGAGTACTGGACAGCTGTTTCGTCCTATTTTAGGAATCGTCGGCAGTACGCATCCACCACCAGGGTTCAATTCTAGGACTTTTCGGCTACAAGGCAAACTCGTATACCATTCAGCCACCGGGATCAGATTCAATGGCTCATGAATTCTAACTTCTAACCAATTCGTGTTTTAGCGCAACCACCAGCCATTGTCGTTACTGTGAGATCCATCCACACACATGACATCTAGATGAACCTCAGTGGTCACGACTTCTCACTAGAACTCCAGGAAACTCAATCCTGTAGCAAGTCAATAGCGAGCAACAGATTATTTTTCTATAGTTTTGGTTTGTAAGGGTTAGTTATACGAACTTGCCTTGTAACCGTAAGGTACTGGGTTTGAATCCCAGTGGGTGCGTACTGCCGATGATTCCCAAACTAGGGCGAAACAGCAGCTGTCCAGTACTTCCTGGTTTTCCATGGTTCTCTAACTGATATCAATCCGTGATCAACTTATAAAAACATAACTAACCCTTAAAAATCAAAACTATAGAAAACCAATATTGTTACTGACTGCTGTTCAAGAATATTCTGTGTATATAAACATATGTATAAATTATCGAAAAGGATACTCTTCGCTCAATTATTTTGTGTTTTATAGATGTCTGATTGAATATTTGCGCTATATTTTACTTGACTCGCAAGTACTTCTTACAGTTCAATTTTAGATTACATATTTTGTTCCACAGTGCTACTTTTATACTGAGTAACCTGTTTTCCTGTATGCCTAAACCAACAGTATTGTTGAGGTAATTTTAAGTTTATGGTGCTATTATTGTCGTTGAAAAGAATCACATATATCTAACCTCGAATAATCGTCTGTTTGATTACAAGATTTCATCATGAGCTGACATCACTTAGAGAACCACTGGAAAATCAGCTGGAAGTACTGGACAGCTGTTTCGTCCTAGTTTGGGACTCTTCAGCAGTACGCACCCACCAGGACTGTTCTAAGTATCTCTTAAGGTTTTTAGGCTTTGATTATTCAAGAAATGTGCACTCACTCACTGACGGAGAGTCTCAAACTAGGACGAAACAGCTGTCCAGTACTCCCTGCATATTTCCCAATGGTTCTGTAACTAATTTCAGCTCATAATGAAATCCTGTAACCAATCAATCAAAATCCCTACAAACCAATACTTGAATAATCGTCTGTTTGCTGTCTTTGCAGCCTTTTGTGACTGTATATGTCTCAAAGAAGTTTCGAACAGCTATTTTAAATAAGACTTAAAGGACGATTCACTTCATTAAGGCCACAACAAGTGGGTTTTATTTGTTACATTTATACTCATACAAAACTTAGAACAACAAATTTAAACGAACAATATTGTTTTGAATTAGATCTCATCAGGCCTAACTCTAATATAGATAACTTTACAAATAAAAATTCAAATATAAACCATTCATGGTGGTGACGAGATGTTCGATTATCGCACTCCTTATACGTCCACTGCTTCATTTCTGCAGCCACGCTGGATAGCGTTCTTGGACCGTTTTTGACAAGATGAGCGTCGAACGACCGATGTATCTGGCTCCACAGCAACAGACTAACTGAAATATACACATAGAAGTGGTCACGTGCAGGATCTTGTCCTTTGGGCTTCTGTAGATCAGTGGGGCAACTGGAGAACACTACTCTCAATGTTGGCGCACAGAAAGTTCTTCTTAGAGAAGTGTAAACTGTCCTCCTAAGGACATCACTGAGTAGGTCACCTCTGACGTCGAAGTTCATATAAAGTATCTTTTTTGGCATGGATGGCGTCTCTTGCTTTTGGATTTTCTGTTTGATGTTTTTGTCTATGAATCTTGGTGGATAACCGTTTTGGATGAAGATTTCCTTCAGGAAGTGCAGTTCTTCCTCCAGGGTATCAGAGCTGCAGAGACATCGGATGCGAGTAGCGAGAGATCTAATTAGGTTTTTTTTCGACTGATTGTTTCCCGGCTGTAGAAGCTTGTCAGTTGACCGCTCCTTGTGGGTTTCTTATGGATAGACGTTCTTAAGTTCCGTCAGGTCTCCTTGTAAGTTCAGCATCAAGAAAGGGAATTTCAGATTAAATTTCAATTTCAAGAGTGAATTTTGTAGCTGAATGGCATTTGTTGAATATTTGTAATAACTGATTAAGATCGTGACCATCATCACAGATAATAAAGATGTCGTCCACGTATCTAGCATACAATTGGAAATTATCAATAGTTGATTTGAATGGACCATTCTCGGTGTTCGCCACTGAAAGATATCAAACCATGATATAAATATAAAGAAGAACATTATTGAATTGAATTTTTGATTTTCCCGTCGATTGTTTGGACCGAAGTGCTCGGTCTCAGGTTGACATGTCGGCTTCTTGTGCAGATGCTTCGACGATGTTTGGGCATTTAATTAGTATACAATTGGTGGATGGTGGCTAGCAGTGGAATCCAGGATGCGCATTTCGTCCTATTTGGGACTCGTCATCTGGAACACCATCACTCACTGAGAAATGCAGGGACATCCAGATGACGAGTCCCAAATAGGACGAAATGCGCATCCTGGATTCCACTGCTAGCCACCATCCACCAATTGTATAATAAAGAAGAACAATTGAAAATAGTTTACAAATAATTAATCCACAAGATTTTGTTTTAAACAGAGACAGTTGCATGTGTGATTGTATCTTTATCGCTCAAGTGTATCAACTCCCTTCTATAGCCTTTTCAAATGGAAGCAGTTAAACATTATTGACTATTTCACAGGCAAAATATCTAATTATACGAAATAAAATGGTAACAGTATTCAGATTGAAGTTTATTCTCATGAGGCTGACTAAAATCTTTCAGTTTTTTTTGTCCCATCTTTTTACTTATTCTATAATGAACTGATCGAATTGTCTACATACATTTTTCGCCTACAGGATTCGCTTTCAACTACTTTTGTATAGCAGTAGAACAAAAACAACAACGATATAGAAAAAAATAACTCACAGTGGGAAACGGAGAAATAAAATTTGCCTTTGTTACAGTTGAATAAATACAGATAACGAATTTTGAGTTAGACAAATAGCGCGCATATTAAACAGGTTTCAGCTTAATGAATACACAATGGAAATAGTTATTATTATTATCATCACTATACAGTGTGATTAAAATCGAGACATGGTTATCGTTGAGAAGGAAAAAAATAGTGACAAACAGAATAATTTAAGCAGAATAATATGATATTGTTTTCTGTCAATTTGAGAACACCGTTCAGTCGATTTCGTAACACTGAACAGGTCTGTTGTCGGGTTTTGGTAAGAATTATCAGTCTTGCAGGTGTGAAAAGACGAATTTATTATTGTTTCCTTTAGTTCCTAGAGCCGCACCTCTCCAGTGTGTTCATTATTCCGCCAACATTTGCATCAGGCTCCTTGTCAGTCCATATCCTTTCATCTCCTCTTCACACCACCTCTTCTATGTCACCCTCACACTGACGACCAACTCGCCACCTTCCATTAGGGTTCCAACAGAGCGATTGTCTGAGGTATGATTTCACTTGATAGTTTCCTCAGAGTATGACCAAATCACCTCCAATCCTTCCTGCATATTTCTTGCACAATCCGTTCTTCCTGGTTTGGTTCAATCGGCGCCAGAGATCCCTGTCGCCGATCTAGTCCCGCCATCTGAGCCTGAGTGATATTGAGCGAAGACAGCCGTTGATGAGGGCGTATAGTTTCTTCGAATCGCCCTTCGTGACGCGGGACCAATTCTGTGATCCGTGATCTTATTTTTCATACTGAATGTTACTGACCTCCACGCAGATTTGAATTTAATGAAAGCTTTCCTCGCTTTCCTGATCCTCGCTGCTTTCATATTCCCATGAGTTCCGTCCACCTGTAGTTGAAACGATGCTTCCCAGATTGGTAGTTAGGTAAAGAAGGTTGTTTCTTTCAGACTCCTCCCGTTTACGCTGGCTGATTGTTGTCTCTTGTTGTGAATGCTTTTGTTGGCCAGGAGTCTTCATTACCTCTGTTTTCTCTATGTCCATCTGACGGCCTTTCTTCTCTGGATGCTTCTTTTGCCAACTTGTTGCTTTTCACTTGCATATCTTTCAGTTTGTGGGAAATGAGACAAATATCATTGGCGAAGTCCGTACCCTGCAAGTTTTTTGTGTGGGTCCATTTCATGTTATATCAAAAACATCACTGAACCTCTTTTCTGATCAATTGCAAACCATTGTGAATGACTCTCAGATATTTTTACATTACCAGATACCATAAACTTGTATCTTGAGTAGTACATCAGCAATAATTGCGTTTTTCATTTTTTTTAAAGATTTTATTCCTTTGTGTTTTGAATGCAGCAAGGATCAAACCCTGGACTTTATTCATGGGTGGAGAGCATTACACCACCAGACCACCGATGCACTTTGGTTTACATTCGCTGAATGTGTTTATATTTTTAGTCGTAATTTTTATGTATGACATGGGAAATAAGTAGACACTGAATATTTGCTAATAAGTAGAAATTTTAATAATATACTTCGTGCAACTGACTTTTTATGTACTTCACACTTAGATGCAAAAAGTTAGGAAATTATTGTTATTTTATTATTGCTCCCTTGGGTTCCTAGTGGAACATAGGGCTTCAACTGCACGTCTCCATTTGCTTCTGTCTTCTGCTGTACTTTTCGCCTGCATCCATGTTAGTCCATATTCTTTCAACTCCTCTTCACACGATCTCCTCCATGTCACCCTTGGACGTCCCACACGCCGCTTCCCTTTCGGGTTCCACTCGAGGGCTTGACGCGCGATGTCACCCAGCGGTCTCCTCAGCGAGTGTCCGATCCATCTCCACTTTCTCCTGCATATTTGTTGGGCGATTGGTTCTTGCTTTGTTTGTTCCCATAATTCCTTGTTGGTGATTCTTTCCGGCCATCTGATCTTCAGTATAGAGCGAAGACAGTTGTTAATAAAGGTCTGCAGCCTTTTGGAAATATTCTTTGTGACCCGCCAAGTTTCTGATCCGTATAGAAGAACTGACTTTACGTTTGTATTGAAAATCCGAATTTTGTTGGTGATGCTGAGTGACGAAGATTTCCAGATTGATTTCAGGTTGATGAATGTGTTTCTCGCCTTCCCGATTCTCGCTCGATTTGACATCCTCGTCCGTTCCTCCTGTAGTTGAGACAATGCTCCCTAGATAAGTGAATGAAGTAACCTCTTTCAAATCCCTCCCGTTGATGGTGATTGACGTTGGATGTTGTTGCTGTTGGTTGGTTATTTTCATAACCTCCGTCTTGTCTATGTTCACCTGGAGTCCTGTCTTCGGCTGCTTCTTCGACCAGTTTGTCGGTTTTCGCTTGTAAGTCTTCGATTGTGTGTGACATCAAACATAAATCATCCACGCGCGAAATCCAGGTCTTCTAGGTTCTTCACGTCGGTCCAGGATATTCCTGTCTTCTCGTTTCCCACTGTCTGACGCATAATCCAGTCCACCACAATTAGGAATATCATTGGTGATAATAAGCACCCTTGTCTGACTCCTGTGTTTACTCCAAACGCCTCGCTGAGTTTTCCGTTGTGGATCACTTGACATGTGCCGTTGTCGTACAGCTGTTGAATAAGGTTGATGAATATTTGGGGTACGCCATAGTACTCGAGTAATTTCCAAATTACTTCACGGTCAACGCTGTCGAAGGCCTTCTCAAAGTCTATAAAGTTGAGGTAGAGGTTTGATTGCCATTCCATGCTTTGTTCTGTGATGATGATGCGTAGAGTTGCAATTTGGTCAGTACATGATTTGCCTTTCCTGAATCCAGCTTGTTCTGGTCGGAGTTCTGTCTCCAGTGCGTCCTTTAATCTCTCCAGGATGATGCGACTCAGGATTTTACTTGGCGTCGATAGGAGCATGATTCCTCGCCAGTTCTTGCAGAGCCTAAGTCGCCCTTCTTTGGTAGTTTCACGAGGTAACCTTTCCTCCAGTCAGTAGGCACCTTTCCCTCCTTCCAGACCTTTTGCAATAATGGAGTCAGCATGTCTGCTGTAGTCTCTGGGTCCGCTTTCAGTGCTTCAGGGGGTATTCCATCTGGTCCGGCTGCTTTTCCAGCTTTCAGAAGCTTGATTGCGTTCAAGACTTCAGCTCTCGTTGGAGGATTGGTGTCAACTTGCAGTTGTGTGCGCGCTGTTGTTGGTATTTCTGGACGGGTTGCAGGTGATGGTCGGTTCAAGAGTCCTTTGAAGTGATCCGCCCATTGTTTAATCTGTTTTTCTTCCTTGGTAATTGGGTTCCCTTGGCTGTCTTTTATAGGTTTCGCTTGTGTTGATCTCTTCCCGGATAGAGATTTGGTTATCTGATATAGTGTCCTCAGGTCCCTTTTGCCTGCTGCCTTCTCAGCTTCAGTGGCAGTTGTCGTAGAATCGTCTTTTGTCCTTCCTAGCACTCTTCTTCACTTCTTTGTCCAGTGCTTTGTAAGTTGAGCTCAGCGTCTCCTTCTCCTGTCCGTCCTTGCATTGAATCATTTTCTCTTTCACCATTCTCCTCTCTTCTATTAATTTCCAAGTGTCCGTTGAGAGCCATTCCTTGTCTTGTCTCTTCTTTCTTCCTAGAACCGTTGAACACGTTTCGTTGAGAATCGCCTTCAGAGACTTCCAATGTTCTTCCACGCATGATTCTTCAGTGATGTCGCGTAGTGTTTCCTGCTTTGCTCTGACAGTTGCAGTGAAGTGTCTTTTGTGGTTGTGTCCTTCAGTAATTGAGTGTTGAACTTGCATTGTGGCCTATCCCCAGCTATCCTCGAGGCTTTTAGTTTCACCTTGAAAGTCCCTTCTACTAGATAGTGGTCTGAACCCACATCTGCTCCTCTCCTTGACCTTGTGTCCAGTAGGCTCCGTCTCCACTTTCTTGAAATTGAGATGAAGTCTATTTGGTTCTTGGTGTTTCCATCTGGTGAAATCCATGTCGTCTTGTGTATATCCTTGTGTTTGAACACACTACCACCAATCACCAAATCATTGAAGGCGCAGAAGTCTGAGAAGAGTTCACCATTGTCGTTCATTTCACCGAGGGCCTCACGACCCATGGTGAGTTCTCTTCCTGTGTTGTCTCCTCCCAGCTTCGCATTCATGTCGCCCATCAGGATTTTGATATCGCCATTTGGGACGTTGTCCATTATTGCTTGTAGTTGTCTGTAGAACGCCTCCTTCTTCTCTTGTTCTGAGACGTTTGTAGGCGCATAGCATTGAATGACTGTAACTTTCCTTCCTTTTGAGTTGAACCTGGCTGTCATTATCCTGGAGGAGATTGGTTCCCACTGCATGAGAGCTTTGGTTGCTGTTGGTGACATCATGATGGCCACTCCCTCGGTGTGCTCATGGTTGTCCTCTGGGTGGCCGGAATAGATTACTGTCTCTCCAGTAGGTAGTTGGCACCTTCCAGTTCCGTTCCATCTGCTTTCGCAGATTCCCAACACTTCTATTCTGTACCTTCTCATTTCAGCGGCTATCTGGGCAGCCTTTCCAGTTTCGTACATTGTACGAACATTCCAGGTACCCATCCTTACTTTTGCTTTCATCGAAAGAAGGCACATCGGCTGACTGGCTTCCCGAAGGCTTTCACCAGCCTGCGTCATTTCACTTCCCCGATTCCAGCGAAAAGTAAGGCTATTGCTTATGTTTTTAGAATTTTTAATATATTTATTCGTTGAAGTTTCTGTAGCGATTTGGTTGTTTTACAGGGGTGGAGTTGCTAGCACCACGCCCCAACCCTCCCTCTTTACCCGGGCTTGGGACCGGCGAGAAAACTAGTAAGCTAGTAGCCTAGCAAGCTAGTATCTGGCTACTGTCGCAAATCATTTATTGTATATATGTGTTGTAATATAAGCACTATGTAAAGTTTATGTAACATTTGAGTGTGTTCTATTTAGTTTTTACATGATTTTTTATCAAGTAGGTACTTAAATACATCAGTCACTATTATAAGAAATGTAGGGACTGGGGGACAAACACTGAAGAGAGATTTATCAGTCCTTGTTTGATGCTACGTCGCCCTAGTGTCTAACAAGTATGCCAAAAATTCATAAAGTAATCCTACATGTTGTAAAAACTGAAAGGTAAATTCTTCAGAAATCTTTTAGCAATATTAATGAATGCTTCTCTAGTTCGTACTGAATAGTGTGGATGTTTAAGTTAAATTAAGGAAATACCTTATAAGCAGTGGAATAGGAAAACATCTGGTCAGATGGTATTCAAAGAAAAAACCAGGAACACAAGTATTGGTTTGTAGGATTTGGTTGATTGGTTGCAGGATTTCATCATGAGCTGATATTGGTTAGAGAAGCACTGGAACACTAGGAGTACTAAACACCTGTTTCTTCCTAGTTTGGGACTCCTCATCAGTTTGCACCCACAATGGCAAGCGGTTACTATATATCGTGAATCGGCAGAAGTTAGAATTCATGGTTGGGATTGGATAGGGTCCTAGTGGCTCAATTTTCTACGGTCTCGCCTTGTAACCAGAAGGCCCTGGTGAGTACTAGTGAGGAGTCAAGAACTAGGATGAAACAGCTGTCGACTACCCCCAGCTGGGTTTCCAATGGTTCTCTAACCAATGTTAGCTCATGATGAAATCCTGTAACCAAAAAACCAGGAACTGTTGAATAAAAGAATCAATTTATTGCGAAGGCTTAATATTTCTTAAATCTCTCCCCATCTCTTAGATTATGAGCGGAGGATTCTTTAGCTACAGTAGGATCATATACTGATAAAAATGCCTGTCCTTTCATAGATGCTGATAATTTTTTCAGCGGACGGGTTCGAGTGAGAATTCATTATCAATTGACACAATCAGTTCAGTGATTATCACTATGATTTTGGCTTACTGTCTTGAGTTGTGAGAAAAAAAGTAAAATGAACATAAGCGTTACGATGTATGTGATAACAAACTAAATCTGTCAATCATGGGAAGACCAGGATAGGTCAGTAAAAAGAATTAATCCAAGAAACTTAACTACAAACTTGGTTTCTATATAGGTATCACCAATTTTGCAAGAGTCACAGGGACCAACGGCTTCCTTTAACCTACGTTTACATCGAAAACTGAAATTAACAGTCTAAGATTTGGAAGGGTTTACTTTAAGACCATTTGCCAACTCCTGATAGAAAACTGTTCATCTTAGTACAGTCTATCCGGGAGTTAACAGACACTGAAACGGTTAATCGTCCGCATACTTAACCAAGTTCATTTCATCAGAGTGAGGCAAGTCATGCAAGAAGAAAGAAAGTAGCAAGGGAGAAATGACAGCGCCTTGAGAGACACCAGCCTCAGTAAGCAATGAAGTGGACGACTTTCCCTGACATACAGTGTACTGCTTTCTTCCTGAGAAATAAGAATGAAGCCATTTGACAACTAAACAGTCAGATTGAGTTCCAGCAAGCTTGTTTAACAAAATTTACCTAGGTACTGACTCACGTAATCTAGGAAAGTGCAGCGAACAAATTTAGCCCCATTGTTTAAACTGGAGACTATGTTATGATGCGAGACTGCAGCTGCATCTAAACTACTTCTACTGTGTTTACAGGCGAATTGTTTGGGATCGTTAAAGGCTTTAAGTGAAGGTTGAATATTAATTAGGAGTAACTTTTCCATAGTTTTTAGAAAAGGGGAGTTAATAGCAATAGGTCTAAATTTAAAACATGTTCTAGTAGACGACTTAGGTATAGGTACAAATTTAATGTCCTTCAAAACAGCTGGCACGACCTTAATGGAAAAAGATTCATTAAATATGTCCATGAGAGTATAACACAGGATGTCTGCACACTTGTTAAGAATAACACTAGACAAACCATCTGGACTCAAGGCGCATGAAGGGTTCAGCGACTGGCGACATTTTAGAACATCATTTGTATTAAAACCAGGGAAGCAGGTTTCATTAACACTTGTGACACTAGAAAGTTTGGCAACTTGTTCAGTGCACATACATCAGTTGAATAAGGAATATATATGTCCAAACAAAGTTCACTTTTAACGGTTTGAAAAAATTTGGGCATTGGGTATATGATATTCATTATAATAATAAAGGTTTTTGAATTTCCCAATGAATGAAAAACAAAACGATGTTATTATTTTTACTGACGTTTCGCTATTTAATGCTACTGCTAATAGCTTTCTCAAAGTATTCTTAAACTGGAATTTACAAAATCTCAGCATATATATATAACAAAGAGTTAGGGGTGAGAAAAAGAATATAGACTCAGTTCAACTTAAAAGGACATATTGAAAGTCAAAATAGCAATGAAGATCGTTCAAACCAAATATCAAAGGTAATAGTGTATCTGTTATTATATCAAAACAAAGTTTACTAACTTGATCATCGTTCGTTAGTCTGGGGTCGTTTTTTGTTGTCAATTTGGTGAATTGGTAAAGATAACAAAATCAAGTGTAGATTGTTGGATTTTATCAGTGTATAAAACTATAAAAGTAATGTGTGTTTACATAGTGATTTGCTTATCACCTTTGTGTTGATTTTGCTACTTCATGGGGAGGGGGGTGTTGTAGCCAGGTCAGATTCTGCTTTAATCCATCATTCCTATTCAGGCAATTCGGATTCCACTTGATATGGAGTGCTTCTGTTATTAGACGACGTTCTTTGTGATTTCTGAAGTTTTTCTGGAATATTTCAATATTATCAAAATCAATTTTGTGGCCTGACAGACACTGAATTGGCCACAAAATTGTATTGTATTGTACTGTTTTCTTGGACAGGTGTGTAAGGGTTCTCTCGATAAATTTTGGGTAAAACTCATACAACTATCCATGGACAGTTGTTTCGCTGTAGTTTAGGACTCCTCACAGTACGCAGCCACCTGCGTTCGAACCCAGAACCTTCTGTATACAAGGCGGTCCCGCAGACCATTAAGTCACTGGAAAAGACCCAATGGCCAATGGAATCTAACTAGCAACTGGAACTATTCAAGCAGTTAACCTTGGGTTCTAGTGGGAAGCTGTGACCAGTAGGTTACAGCAGGCTGAAAGTGAGACAGTAACTCAACGAAAAAGACATTGCGAAGTAGTCACACTATGTCATAAATTGGCAGAGGTTAGAATTCATTAGCTGGCTAGTGGCTTAATGGTCTACGAGCTAGCTCGCCTTGTAACCAGAAGGTCCTGGGTTCGAACCGGGTGGTGGGAGCATACCGATGAAGAGTCTCAAACTGAGACGAAACAGCTGTCCTGTACTCCTAGCTGGTTTTCCAATTGTTCTCTAACTGATGTCGACTCATGATGAAATCTTCCAACTAAATATACGGAATTCTTTATAAATGTCTGAAATTTATTGGAGCTCATTTATTGATGAACTTTTCAGTATATCTTTATACTTCGATAAATTATCCTTCAGCGTCTTTAATACATGTTCATCTGTACTGTCAGAACAAATAATTCGTGCTCTACTGAACAGTTTTCTTACTAAGTTATCTTTATATCGGAATGGAAAAATCTTTTAAAAGTGATATATTGTCCTGTCCATGAAAACTTTCTAAAAGTAGATGTTTCCATTGTGTTATCAGTCCTTTTCCCTACAGAAGCATCCAAGAATTTAATGGTATCATTTTCCTTGTGTTCTATTGTGATATGAAGATCAGGATGGCATGAGTTGAATTTTATTGTTAAATCTTCAGCTTTTGATTTGATTTCACAGAAAATAAAAATATCACTAGATTTAGTTTTTTGGCTTTGAAATTTATTACTATCTACTGAAGCGTTTCTTTTTTCGTACATCTCGTTAAATGGAGGTTTTTTAAGAAATTCAAATGTATATTTTACAGAAAAGTTACAGCTTGGTAATTAAAACAAAGAGGAATTGAGTTAGTAACTGACAATCTATGAGATGGAATATTCGATAGGGCAGAGATTTAAATAAGACGTTGTATTTTTACATGAAATCCTATGCACCCCAAACTTTTTACGAAACGAACACGAAAACAAAAGTCCTCGCCGTTACGGTTCATACATTGATTTGATGATAATTGATGTTTGGAGGTAATCGGAGGGAAGCCTTGGATCTAGGTTTTGTGTTAGTTGGCACTCGTCAGCAAGGCTTATCTGCAACTTCAAAGGAATTCATGTGGCTTCTGAGATTCGAACCCGCGTCACCTAGTGAAATCTACAGTCAGAGACGTTACCATTGAGCTGTTCGGTCTCGCGATTCACTTCGTATAGGACTGTAGTGGATACTTTGATTGGACATTAGTAACTAGTGCAATGTATCTAGTTCTTACTTCAGCGCAGATAATCCCCAACCCCTTACCAAAACAGTGCTTGTTAGATGCAAATAAGAGAAAAGTAATACTGTGAACGGCGGAATATATTCCAGGACCGGTAGTCTTGGATTCGACTGCCTAGTGACTGTGCACAGATATAACACGAGATAACCACAAACATGGCAGTGGAATGTTAGTTGACAGTTATGTAGACAATATATTAAAATCACCATTTGCACAGATCTTCCGTGTTGTGCTACTTCTGACTTCCACATCGTGTTTTCTTGTCTTCTCTTCATGTCTTCCATGCTTTGCCACAATACTGGCTAGTACTTTTCCTCTCTTCGCGTCAAATCTATCTCCCCGACATTTGTTATTTCTGTGCCCCGTAGAAATCTCTTTATATACTACAGATAAGTTTTGTCAGTAGAACATACCACATGAAAAACCGAAAGTAAGATGACAAAGTGGCAAATAGCTTGCCCGCTTTACAGTGGACTTACTGCCAGCATAACCAGTCAGCTTGAACACAGTGCCAAATGTTGAATGATAAAGAAAGATGTAGAGAATTATTCACCGCCACAAGCAGATCTGAAGGATAACAGATTTATATAACTTGAAAAACAAAAGAAATATTCAAAGAAAGACTACTTGTAGCTGAAAAAGAAACCTCCAGAATAGTAAATTTTCATTAACAGAACATGTTCAAATAAAAACAATTGATATTCGAAAAACAAAAAAATGGAGATAAGAGAAAAGAAGAGCGGATTCAGAAGATTACAATAAGATTTCAAAAACTAGATATCTGTGATAATAATTACAACGTTCTATAGGTAGAAAAGCACTTCAGAAGAATTGAAAATATTTGCTTGCCGCATGTATATATATATATAGTAAGTATCACAGGCTTTCTTTTGTTGTCGCAGAAAACTTAAGAGTAAGTTATGCCTTCAAAGATAACAGAAAACAACTGCTTTTAATGTATACAATTTAGAGAACCTTAAACCCGCCACATATAACATGAATAGTGTACAACATTCAGGAAAACATTACTCTGTCTCTCTCTCTTTCTCTGTAGGTGGATATGTATGCGTATGTATGTATCCAGAATAAGTAATCTAGCATGGAATTATACTCTAACACACACAGTACTCAATTTCGGCTCCTATCTAAGCAGTGTAAGTAGACTTCGTAGGTTAGAAGTATTCAGCATGCTGTTAAGCCATTCAAATACATTATGGCTATACAACTTAACTGGATTCCGCATACAATTATCATTATTCCCTAGCGCTTCGAGTAGAACATTGGGCTTCAAATACATATTTCCACTTCGTTTCTTTTTCTACCGTCCTTTTCAGATGGATCCAAGATTGACCAAACTCTCTCATCTCTTCTTCATAAGATCTCTACCATGTCACCCTCACACAGACAACCCACTTGTCTCTTCTCATTTGGATTCTACTCGAGGGCCTGGCTTGCGATGTCATTCGCCGGCCTCCTTTGTGTATGCCCGATCCATCTCCATTTTGTCCTGCATATTTCCTTGAACGATTGGCTCTTCAGCCAGTTTGCTGGCTTTCACTTGCAAGTCTACGAGTTTGTGTGACATTAGACATATATCGTCTGCGAAATTCAGATCTTCTAAAGTCCTCTTACCGACGGTTCAGAATATTCCTGTCTCTTCAAGCCCTAAGCACAGTCTGACGCATAATTCAGTTCATCAAAATTAAAAATATCATCTGTGATAATGGACAGTCAGCCTTGTCTTACTCCTGTATGCACTTCGAACGCCTCGCTGAGTTCTCCTTAGTGAATCACTTGACATGTGGCATTGTCATATAACCATCTGTTGAATAAGGTTGACAAAGACTTGAGGTACGCCGTAGTGTTGAAGTAGTTTACAAATTACTTCTCGGTCTACGTTGTCGAAGGCCTTTTGGAAGTCTACGAAGTTGAGGTGCGGTGAGGTTTAACTGCCACTCTTTGCTTTTTTCCGTGATGACGATGCGCACAGTTGCAATTTGGTTGGATACATTAGATGCTTTTTTAATTATTATTATCCGTTTTTCTCTCAGTGTGAATTATCATTGTTCCGACATTTGTGCGTCGGTGGCACAGTGTTTAGGAGTCTCACCGATCATGCACATGGTCCGAGGTTCGATCCCCTGTCGACGCACAACTGATATCTATGGTCGGCCGGTGAAATCTGGGCTACCGACATCCATGCTGAAAATTCCATACTTGTACCAAAAATACATTGTGTAATCAAGCTGTAATCAAAAATGAAAAATCAAAAATAAATATTAGATGTTTACTTTATCTCTATTGATATTCCTTGAACCCGTTTAATCTCTAATCTTAACTTTTCTCTTTGTACTTGTTTATGATGTTGATGTGTTATTTTATGATGTAGTTTGAATTGGTCAAGGACAAGAAAAATTGAATGGCCTACTAAAGGAAACTATCGATAGTTTGTTTATGTATAAAACATATGTTGATGATACCTTCATTGTATGTGATGAAAACTCCTCAACTGCCGAACTTCTTAGAATATTTAATGGTTCTCACCCACCTTTGCTTTTCACGATCGAAGAAGAGTCGGATTCTTCATTTCACTTCCTTGGTGTTAAGCTAGATAGAAGAGAGAATGGAACGCTGTTATGGTCGATTTACCGAAAGCCAACATTCACTGGGCAGTACACTAATATCAACAGTACCTCTAGGGAGAAAACGAAATCTTATTCATTCCTTATGCTCAAGAAATCGTAAAATCTGCTCTACAGAGACAATCGATAGGGAACTAGATAACCTTCGATCAAATCTCCTAAACAATGGTTATCCCACAAGGTTCATTGAACGTAACATCAAGAAAGAATCTGCCCCGAGACAAGTCGCAGTACCAAAGAAAAAACTGTTTATGAATCTTGCATTCAAAGGTGACACCATTTCAGAATTGATTAAAAATCGTTTATCTAAATGTGTTAAACGCACTTTTCCTGCAGCTGACCTGCAACTAGTTTTTACCAGCCGAAATATGATCAGACAATGCGTCAAGGATAGATTACCGCTTTTGTCCACATCTACGTGCATTTACTCTCTTACTTGCTCTTGTGGAGCTGTTTATATTGAACGTTGTAAGCGTAATCTCCGAAAACGTGTAGCTGAACACTATCCGGTTTGGTTAATGAAAGGCGAACGTAGAACTGCAAAGTCGTCTATTTGTGATCACCTGTTAGACTCTGGTCATTTGGCCCCACGTGATTCATCTTTCAAAGTTATCTTTATGGCAAAATCGAATCGATCCAAAAGTTTACGTTTTCTTCACTTATGCATAGCCGAAGCTTTAGCTATACATGAACAGAAACCTAAATTATGTGTTCAAAAGCATTTTGTCAAACCCTTTCTTTACCTTGGTCATAATAATTTTCTTTCTAGTTTTTATTTTATTTTACCACTTGAGTTCTTTCCACTTCACTTCAAATCTTCATTCTTATCGTAATCGTACTCCTAATTTTCATAATTTTTAGACAACAATTGACATTTTTGTTATAAAACAATCTTTAATATTTTTGTAATTTATCCACTTCAACTCTACCCCTTAAAACTTTTATCACATATATACGTACATTGACTGAGCAATTATTTAGTGCCACTTAATAGCCTTTTTCTGTTAAATAAATACGACTGTACAGCTTGAAAATGAAGTCGTTGAAAAGAAATTTCTTCGCTGAACAAAAAACCATGTTTTTACAAGAAAAATTGTTTGCCATGTGATTATTGTGGACGGAGACTTTGAATACTCTACTTGTCTGTTAGCACTTTTGAGGTAATTTCGATGTTATTATTGAATAGAATCACGGTTTCAAACTGAATAACCGTCTTTTCCCTGTCTTTGTAGACTTATGTGACAGTGCGTTTATCAAGGAAGTGTTCATCATCTATGCAGTAGGAAGCAAAGATCGATCTTATGCCTTCAGAGCTCAACATGTCAGTTATTAGTCGTTACACAAGTCTCAACAGTAATTGTAGGTATAATCAAGAGTTTATCATATTTTGTCAATTTTAAAAAATGCAAACTCAAAGCAATAATGACCTATACACAAGCTATCCATATATGAGAGTTTTCTTATGTCAAGCGAACACAGTAATATTCTCAAAGATGCTGAAGCCCTGCTGTAAGATTTCCCTCTGCACAGGTTCTTCATATTCTACTTCTCTTCTCTTCATTCCAAAAAGACCTTTCATTCTCTACCTTCTCAAAATTATCTGTTTGTCCGCTTGTCGAGATTTTAGTGGAATATGTCACAAAATGCATATATTTATATATCCAGAAACAACATGCACTTTGTTGATTCTTGTTAATACTTCGCATTACATTTGTTTGCTCAAAATATTGAAGGTAAGGTGGCTAAACTTCATAAGAAATCTCACTTTGACCTGATCACCTTACTGCAATTTATGCGTTGATGCGGCTGAATCATGCTTTAGTCTGTTTTAGTGTTTGAATTGTTTGCGTGGAGGATTTCATCATGAGCTGACATCAGTAAGAGAACCACCGGAAAACCTGGGAGTACTGGACAACTGTTTTGTCCTAGTCTGGGACTCCTCATCTGTACGCATCCACCCCGACAGAGTTCGAACCCACGACCTTCTGGTTACAAGGCGAGCTCGCAAACCATTGAGCCACTGGGACCCGATCTATGAGTTGGCCTTGTGGCTGAAAGGTCCTGTGTTCGAACCCAGTCAGGGTGATTGGGTGAAATGACTGAGGAAAATAAAAGAAATTCAACGAAGAAAATTTTCTTCATCAAGGAAATCATCTTTAGAGGCTGTACAGTCGTATTTATATTTACCAAAAATGTATACTTGTCCACTACTGAGTAATAGGGAGTGATATAATTGAAATAATTCCTCAGAATTGGCTTAAGAAGTAAAAATAAAAGTCGTAAATTGTGTAGTGCTCAATAGCACAAAGGAAGAAATGGTTAGAAATTTGATAAGGTTCAAACTGCTGTTGAGTGAGATTAAAGGTAGTTGAGTGTCAATTTAACAAGTGTGAAGAGGGTGTGAAATGTGCAGAAGGAGCATATGAGAGTGATAATAGAGATCTAATCATTAAAGCAAAAGCAGACTAAAAGTGAAATTAAAAACTAAAAAACAAAAGAAAAATCAAAATGTTTTACAGGGAACGACTGGTGAAGAGGTTAAGACCGAGGTGGAATAAGAGACTGGACAAACTTTCCCTGTATACAGATTTCGGGGTTGAATTGACGAATTGTCAGTGCCTCCAACATACACAAAAGTCAAAAGCTGACGCCCTTTGTACCATTTGGCCTCACCTTGTAGATGATTTTGAAAGACGACTTTGGTGGAACTGCATGGATTCAGTTCACCAAGTGCTCCAGAAATGAGCTAATAATTGTCTTGCATTATCCTTTTGCTAACCGTGCTGATTATGTTCAGAGATGAGTTTGGAAACTGTGTGCTTTGTGCAGCCAATATAACTAGCTCTACAAGAGCAGGTGAATTTATAAACACACATTGAAGTGGCAGTTTATCCTTGTCACATCCATTGATCATTTGTCGGCTGTAGAAAGTGACACGTAGCTCACCTGTAAAGAAGGCTTTTCTCAGTCATCTCCATAATCGATTCTTCGGGATCTCAGCTGCGATATTACCTTTAAACTCAACTTTTATGGATAGCAGTTTCTTCGGCACCGTCTGGGTTCTTTCCGGCTTTTGCTTTAGCCTAATGTTTTTCTCGATGAACTTTCGAGGATATCCACTTTCCATGAGGATGTGTCTGGCTCACTTCAGCCCCCTGTCGAACATATCCTTCTTACTCTTGAGGTGAGGATAAAGAGTTGATCAGGTTCCTCTTTCCTCTCAAATGGTCCCCACTATGAAAATCCGCGTGCTAACCATTCCGTGTTGGTTTCCTGTAGATCGATCTTTGAAGAGAACCATAAGATCTCCTTTTTAGGAAAACATGCAAAAAATGAAATTCCGAGTTCATCTCTAATTCTGACGTCAATTGGATGGCAGGATAGTAGCTGTTGTACTCTTTAGTTATCAGTTCGATGTCGGTATTGTCGTCACATCGAACTGACAATTATATCAATTATGTCACCCCCACCCCTATTACTCAATAATAGACTACTATACATTTTTGGTAAATATAAATGCGACTGTATAGCCTCTGAAGATGATTTCGTCGATAGAGAAAATTTTCTTCGCTGAATTTGTCTTTTATTTTCCTCATGATTCAATGGGTATTTTTGATGATGAGAATTGGCTGACTTAACATTTGTGTTTAAAAAATCTGGATTTCTTTCTTTGTGAGAACTGAGTGCAACAAGTTTCTCCGATGATTTCTGAATGATGATGGTCTGTTTTGTGTTTCCATTACTGGTTTTGACATCCTCATCAATGATGAATGTCTATAGTTGAAAAGTTCCTGCCTAGATAAATGAAGACTATCCTCTCGTAGTCTGTAGGTCCCGTGTTCGATCGATAATATCGCCATCAATTCACATTGCTGAAGAGTCCAAACCTTGGACGAAACAACTACTCAATGAATCATTATTTTTCGACGATTTTCTTACTGATTTCATTTAGTAATGAAATCTACACTGAAACGAAAATTTATTTTTGATTTTATCCACAGAAAAATTTTAAGGTTGTCAAACCACTGTTACCCCTAATGCTACTAAGCCTAACTACTATTACTGATAATAATAAAAACAGTACATACCGGCTTTTCCTTCATCGTAGTAAAATTCCCTAACAAATTCGGTAAGATGAAAAAGAACAAACGAAATACTAAAATTTGAGGTGTAGAAAAACAAAAATCTTCAAACATTCTCTAGAATAAGCTGTTTTTCAATCATTTCTCTGTGTGTGTGTGTGTGTGTGAGTGTGTGCATGTGTATGTACACCTATGTGGATGTGTTTATTTTTATCCAGCGGGGTAGCGCACTTTTTTGAACTGATAAATGTGAACGAGTTAAATTTGTCAATGGTTGGTGTTTTTTTTTTATCATTGAATATATATGTTGTTTAAAATAGTAATAATAACTTTTATAACTTTTTATAAAAGTAATAATGATAGAAACAAACATCTGATATTTTAATGTTGACTATTAGAAAAGTGAAAATGAATAATCGTTTTTTTTCTAGTCAAATTTCCCCTGCAAAGTATCATATTTTTTTAAAATGAAGAACAAAGTTAATTTTAGCTGGAGGTAACTAATAACTGAAGTGATAGGTAGTTTTACTGTTAATGTTATAACTAGTATGAAACTAGAGTGATGTAAGAAGCAACAAGATGGGTTTAGGCGCGAAACACTGGAGTGCTTACCGTCAAAGACATTCTGAACACCCCATTATGGATGAGATTTTATTTTGATAAATCCCACAGAGTTATACAGTAATATTAACTGATGACCACGTTTCGAGCACAAACTATTGCCACTCATAATCATATCAAGACATTACTCACACAACTTTTTTCCTTCATTTATATACATGTGTGGATTTGACTAGATATTTGAACGAAAATCAATATGGGATAATGTACATTCAGAAATAATAAAACATGAGTGTTAGTGATCAATAACACTCAGATGGGAAATAAGACGAGTGTTTTTATAGTCATAATAAGTAACTTGTTAGAATCTTAACATTATTTATTATCCTCTCTGATTTGACTGACAGTGGTACAGTGGTTAGACTCTCGCCGATCATGCACGTGGTCCGGGGTTCGAGCTCATGCTGACGTACACCTGATATCAATGGCCAGCCAGCAAAATTTGGGCTACCGATATCACATGCTGAAAATTCCATACTTGTACCAAAAATATTGTGTGGAATCAAGCTTTAAAAAAATTTAAAAAAATAATATCTTCCATATTTATGGTATTTTCACTGAATCATTTTTGTTGCATGTGTTGCGTGTAGACTCAATGAGCCAGGATTCAGTAATCAACCTCTCTCTCCACCTACCTATATTACTTCTTCGAATTTGAACCATCTCCCACTTTATTGTGTGGTTGTGTGTTAATGTGTGCATTGCATTTGCTGAGCTTTTTTCTAAATTACTTATCTTTTCAGGGTCAACCATTCTTACCCTAGCTAAATTCTTATGTTCCGACAATCTGACTACCCCGACCTACTAGTTTGACCTATCTAGTTGACTTAACTCGCAGTCATTGCAGGGTATTTTGTAAATCACAATATTTTGTCTAATTGGGTCACCTGGGTCCTTTAACCTACACAGCTTGTCCCTGAGTGAGTTTGTAGGTTTAAATGCCACCCTTATTCCTGCTTTATCTAGAATCCTACGTAGGGTTTCAGATGTCCCCTCTTTATATGGTATAACTGTAGATGACTAATATTCTCTCTTATTTATGTTATTATTAATAGTTGACCCAATTAGACAAAATATTATAATTTACAAAATACCCTGCAATGACTGCGAGTTAAGTCAACTAGATAGGTCAAACTAGTAGGTCGGGGGTAGTCAGATTATCGGACATAAGAATTTAGCTAGGGTAAGAATGGTCGACCCTGAAAAGATAAGTAATTTAGAAAAAAGTTCAGCCATTGCAATGCATGCATTAATACACAACCACACAATAAAGTGGGAGAGGGTTAAGATTCTAGAAAGTAATCTATGTAAGGTGGAGAAAGAGGTTGGTTACTGAATCTTTGTTCATCGAGTCTACACCAAACTCATGCAATAGGAATGATTCGTCACTCATACCTGAAATATGGAAAATACTACTGCCAATCAAATCAAGTGAAAATTAAGTGAAAACAGTGGAACTATATGAATGAAGTTAGCAAGTCGTGTGAGTACCTTGTTGTGATTATGAGTGGCAATGACTTGTGCTCGAAACGTCATCAGTAAACATTGCTGTGTAACATTGTGAGACTATATCAAAACAAAAATTTACCCATGGTGTGATATCGGTAGCCCAAATTTTGCAGGCCGACCATAGTTATCAGGTGTGCATCGGCAGGGAACCGAACCCCGGACCATATGCATAGTCGGCGAGAGTCCTAACCACCGTGCCACAGACTCACAGACAAGTTAGTCTATATATTGATTTTGATTTGAATTCCTGAATGGCTGGTGATTCAACTGCGCATAGACAGCATATATGAATGTATTTCTCATGCAGACTTACGTGGAAAACCATGCTGAATTTATGTGTTTCGTCCTTACCGGTTGATTAAATCATACTTGCATCTATTGCGTAATATCCGTAATGACTAAAATCCTAATATTTTGCTTCTTACTCAGGAAACTCACTTCCGATAGTCACAGTTAAAATTTGTATTCCATTAGTATCAACTGAAAATTTGATGTAATGGAATCTATAGTATTATTCAATGATAACAACCTGTATGGGAAATATAAAACTACCTTAATAATATTGTCTGGCATCTGTACATTCCATATACAAAACACTGACTGTACAACGAAATTAACTGATTGAACACAACGGTAAAGTACCTGAGGTGGATCAAAAATTTATCGACAGAAATCATGCAGAATAACACACATTTCCCGAAAACAGTTAAAGGTCAAGCAGTCACTAAAACAAAATCCCAATCCTCAGGAGTTATTTTTTATTAATTTTGTTTCCGTTAGTTCCTAGAGGAACATAGAGCTTCAGCCGCTCGTCTCCAATACGTCCAGTTCTCCGCCAACATTTTCACCTGGCTACAAGTTTGCCCACATGCTTTCATCTCCTCTTCTCATGACCTCCTTCATATCATCCTCGCACTGGCAACTAACTTGTCACTTCCCATTCGGGATCCCTCGAGCGATAACCTGGAGTGGGATGTCACTTAATGGTTTCCACAGAGTATGGGCAATCCACCTCCATTTCATTCTACCGATTTGTTGTACAACTGGTTCCTGGTTCGCTCGTACATTGCCAGAGATCTTTATTGTTGATCTTCTCCAGTCAACTGATCTTGAGTACAATTGAGCGAAGACAGCTGTTGGTCAAGATTTGTATTTTGTTCGAAATCCACTTCATGACGACTCAAGTCTCGGATCCACAAAATAGCACTGACTTCACATTGGAGTTGAAAATCCGGATCTTATTATCATTTTCATGCTGAATGCTGCTGATCAACATACAAACTTCAGAGTTATGAAAGCTCGTCTTGCTTTCCCAATTTTTACTTTGATATCCTCGTCACTTCCATCCGTCCGTAGTTGAAACGATGATTCCTATCTTCTCTATATGCTTCTTCTGCCAACTCGTTGCTTTTCATTTGCGTATCTTCCAGTTTGTAGGAAATCAGACACATATATCATCTTCACGAGTCAGTTTGTACGAATTTAATTTGTTTTGAATTTGATCACGGATAGATATCAGTTAGAGAAGCATTGAAAAGCCAGAAAGAAGCATCGGACATCTATTCCCTTGTAGTTTGAAACTCACCATCAGTACGCACTCCCCACGAGGACTTGAACCCAGGGCTTTCCGTTACAAAGAAATATCGCATATCACATAAATACTGGGACCTGACTAAATAACCCATGAATTCCAACCTCTGCCAATTTATAATCACCAGCCTTTGTCATAGACGAGTATATGACCTCAGTCCCGACTGAGTAGACCCTATTGGTCAAGATTTCTCACGAAAACTTCAAACAACCTCGATCTGCAACTAGTCACTATCTAGCATCTATAACGGATACCAATCCATGCTGAAACTTGGAAAAAATCAAATCTCCACAAACGAACTCTTGAAAATTAATCTGATGCTTACTAGTGACTGACTACACAATGAAGTTCTAGTAAGAAATCATTGCCACAAGTGAACTTGGCCGAGATAGGAAGACAGATACTCACCAATGACACTGTTTGGTGGTTACGCTTATGGCGCAAATTAGTAGATGGAAGAATTCATTGGCTACTGACTCGGGTTCCAGTGATTGAATGGTCTGCGAGTTTGCCTAGTTGGCTGAACGTTATGAGGTCAAATCGGCTGGCACTGGATGCGTACTGCCGAAAAGTGCCGAACTATGACAAAACAGCTATCTAGTTCTCTGACTGGTATCAATCCGTGGTAAAACTTGAAAACCTCAATCATAAACAAACACATTGTTATCAAAAGCATAACACAACAGCGAAGCGTAGCATTAGAATTGGGAACTGACCATAAAGAGAGACAAATAATAGGGAATAAATCAAAAGAAGATAGGTTAATGTTAAATCTATGATACACAAGTTAGGAAAGAGACAGAGTAATAATTACAAAACTGGTGGAATTACTCAAATAAGTATCAATCTTATAAATAGATGATTTGTAGACGGATTTTCAGATCAATTCATCTGTTACGACAGCAACTTATGTCCAGCTGTAAATTCGCCTGCAGATTTCTTTTTTTCTCCTTCACGTTCCCCAGTGGAACATAGCGCTTCAAGCTAGTAGCTTGAAGTTTCTGAAGCAGTGTTTATTTTACAAAATGGAGTTGCTAGCCTCATGCACATTACTCATCATTAATAGGTATATTTAGTTGCTTTTGTGAATTTCGCTTGTATATGTTTCAAAAATGCCTTCTCTAGATGAAAAGTTTCCTTCCCTATAACGTCTCCAATTGCGTGACTGTTAATATGGTAATTTGCTCTTCTTTTTCAATACTTCTGTATTAGAGTTCGGTTCCCAAAGAAGAAGAAGAAATTTAATTAAACATAAGCCATTTACTAACAAACCCTCCAGCTGAATAAATATATCAGCAATTTACAATAAAATATTTAAAGTGCTTCACATTCTTTATTATTATTATTATTCGTTTTTCTTAACAAAACGAACAGGATATTGATTAGTTTCTACTCAGGTTTCAAACTCAGTTTGCAAATGAATATGTTTCAATATGCTATTTCTATTTTCAACTATGATTGAATATGTAAATTGATACAAAATTTGTTGTGGAACATGTTGTTAAACATCGAAACCTGAGTTGGAAATATATTTTTCTGTAGTTTTAGAAATTCACTTCGTACTGAATTCTGCACTCCATGATTCTTGTCTCTATATCCAATGAATTCAGTTGAGTATGTGTTTGAAGGCTGAAAATTCATCTATGTGACACTAATTGATAATGAAACTACTCAGGACTAAATGGGTGTTCTGTTGGTGAGACAGCAGAAGTGAGAAACTAGGCTAGAAGAAAACATGCTTCAGGTCCAATCTCAATGACTGAATTGTGCGTTAGATTGTTGGGTGATGTGATGTCATGGCCTAGAAAGCTTATCGCACACTTGATGTATGGATAATCATCAGATATAGCCTTGATTAACCAACAATGCGGGAATGAAGGTACTATTAGAAGACGATATAGGAATAAGTACATGAAATGGGATTTCGAAGTGTAGTCCAGGTTGTGCGTTTCCTCCTTATCGGGACTTGTCATTTGGATTTGATTGCACTCCTTTGTTTGATCGTGTTCAACAGAAGCCCAAATCCAGAAGATGTTTGTAGTTTATGATGATATTAGATATTTGGAGGCAATCAGCCACAGGAAGTCTTGGATCTAGCTATCGTGCTAGTTGGTACTCACCAGTCACCAAGGCTTACCTGCAAACTTGAAGGAACTCAAGTCCCTTTGGGGATTCGAACCCACATCACCTAGTGCTGCAATCAGAGACGTTACTATTGAGCTAGCTATTCGGGCTCGTGATTCAGCTTTTGTAGAACTGTAGCGGGTATTTTGACTGGACACTAGTAACTAGTGTGACGTGTCTAATCCTTTCTTCGAATGCAGACTGAATTCTATTAGTTGCAGATACGCCTTGCTGATATGAGGGACAACTAGCACACAACCTAGGTCCAAGGCTTCCTGTCGATTGCCTCCAACCATCTATCAAAGTGCACCGTGATGGCGAGCTACCTAGTGGCATGATGGCCATATTGCGAACCTGACTCAAAGAATTCAGTCTGCACTGAATAAAGGCGAAGACACGTCACACTAGTTACTAGCGTCCAATCGAAATATGTAGTATCTATTATGTTAACCAGAAAGATGTTTTATATAATAAGGAATCATCTACACCGTGTTTCTATCAACCAATTTTATCTTGACAAGCCTGTCAGATTAATCCCAATTAAGGATTATAAAATAAAATAAATAAAATAAAGTGGAGACTTGTCGAATATAAGTGTTATTCCAATGAAGACGATATTGACGGTACTAAAACACAGTCAAATAAATCTAAAATTCCGCTTAAATCAAATTCTTCTGTAACTCACACTAAGGAATGGTAAATAACTTTTCAAGGACCAGTTCACTCAGAAAAAAACTTTTTATCATGGACTGGCCTCAAGTAAAATACCATGTGAAGATGAGAATAATCGAAGAGATATGAAGTAGAGATCTAGAACCCTTCAAGTGGTGCATAACGTCAAATATATCTTACACTGCACTAAAAGGTTTCATACTACTTCAGACCACTATCTAGTAGAAGGGACTTTCAAGGTGAAACTAAAAGCCTCGAGGATAGCTGGGGATAGGCCACAATGCAAGTTCAACACTCAAAACTGAAGGACACAACCACAAAAGACACTTTCACTGCAACTGTCAGAGCAAAGCAGGAAACACTACGCGACATCACTGAAGAATCATGCGTGGAAGAACATTGGAAGTCTCTGAAGGCGATTCTCAACGAAACGTGTTCAACGGTTCTAGGAAGAAAGAAGAGACAAGACAAGGAATGGCTCTCAACGGACACTTGGAAATTAATAGAAGAGAGGAGAATGGTGAAAGAGAAAATGATTCAATGCAAGGACGGACAGGAGAAGGAGACGCTGAGCTCAACTTACAAAGCACTGGACAAAGAAGTGAAGAAGAGTGCTAGGAAGGACAAAAGACGATTCTACGACAACCTGGCCACTGAAGCTGAGAAGGCAGCAGGCAAAAGGGACCTGAGGACACTATATCAGATAACCAAATCTCTATCCGGGAAGAGACCAACACAAGCGAAACCTATAAAAGACAGCCAAGGGAACCCAATTACCAAGGAAGAAAAACAGATTAAACAATGGGCGGATCACTTCAAAGGACTCTTGAACCGACCATCACCTGCAACCCGTCCAGAAATACCAACAACAGCGCGCACACAACTGCAAGTTGACACCAATCCTCCAACGAGAGCTGAAGTCTTGAATGCAATCAAGCTTCTGAAAGCTGGAAAAGCAGCCGGACCAGATGGAATACCCCCTGAAGCACTGAAAGCGGACCCAGAGACGACAGCAGACATGCTGACTCCATTATTGCAAAAGGTCTGGAAGGAGGGAAAGGTGCCTACTGACTGGAGGAAAGGTTACCTCGTGAAACTACCAAAGAAGGGCGACTTACGCCTCACTCTGCAAGAACTGGCGAGGAATCATGCTCCTATCGACGCCAAGTAAAATCCTGAGTCGCATCATCCTGGAGAGATTAAAGGACGCACTGGAGACAGAACTCCGACCAGAACAAGCTGGATTCAGGAAAGGCAAATCATGTACTGACCAAATTGCAACTCTACGCATCATCATCACAGAACAAAGCATGGAATGGCAATCAAACCTCTACCTCAACTTTATAGACTTTGAGAAGGCCTTCGACAGCGTTGATCGTGAAGTAATTTGGAAATTACTCGAGTACTATGGCGTACCCCAAATATTCATCAACCTTATTCAACAGCTGTACGACAACGGCACATGTCAAGTGATCCACAACGGAAAACTCAGCGAGGCGTTTGGAGTAAACACAGGAGTCAGACAAGGGTGCTTATTATCACCAATGATATTCCTAATTGTGGTGGACTGGATTATGCGTCAGACAGTGGGAAACGAGAAGACAGGATATCCTGGACCGACGTGAAGAACCTAGAAGACCTGGATTTCGCGCGTGGATGATTTATGTTTGATGTCACACACACACAAAATCGAAGACTTACAAGCGAAACCGACAAACTGGTCGAAGAAGCAGCCGGAGAAGACAGGACTCCAGGTGAACATAGACAAGACGGAGGTTATGAAAATAACCAACCAACCAACAACAGCAACATCCAGCGTCAATCACCATCAACGGGAGGGATTTGAAAGAGGTTACTTCATTCATCACTTATCTAGGGAGCATTGTCTCAACTACAGGAGGAACGGACGAGGATGTCAAATCGAGCGAGAATCGGGAAGGCGAGAGACACCCTCAACCTGAAATCAATCTGGAAATCTTCGTCACTCAGCCAGCATCAACAACAAAATTCGGTCGGATTTTCAATACAAACGTAAAGTCAGTCAGTTCTTCTATACGGATCAGAAACTTGGCGAGCGGGTCACAAAGAATATTTCCAAAAGGTTGCAGACCTTTATTAACAACTGTCTTCGCTCTATACTGAAGATCAGATTGCCGGGCCGGAAAGAATCACCAACAAGGAATTATGGGAACAAACAAAGCAAGAACCAGTCATCAACCAACAAATATGCAGGAGAAAGTGGAGATGGATCGGACACTCGCTGAGGAGACCGCTGGGTGACATCGCGCGTCAAGCCCTCGAGTGGAACCCGAAAGGGAAGCGGCGTGTGGGACGTCAGTGCAAGGGTGACATGGAGGAGATCGTGTGAAGAGGAGTTGAAAGAATATGGACTAACATGGATGCAGGCGAAAAGTACAGCAGAAGACAGAAGCAAATGGAGACGTGCAGTTGAAGCCCTATGTTCCACTAGGATCCCAAGGGAGTAATAATAATATTAATTTCTATCTTTGAAGTGGCTGAACATTTCTTTGAAATTTTTTCCTTCTTTTGCTTGTCTTTATTCATAACTTGGAGATTCACTGATAAAATGCTCGTCAGTTACCCTGCGGTCTGAGGTCAATTCATACTAGACGTACTCTTAAACATGACCTAGTTTACCAGTCTGTATTAAGCATGAAAGGCAGGGAAGATTGAATCACCACCGCCACTAAGATTCGGAATGTTTGGGACCCTATGTTCTACTCAGAAGGCAAAGGAATAAGTAAGGTTCATTCTCTTTCAATTAGTCATCTGACCGAGAAGGCAACAAACTCAAAGCCTAACACTGTAGAACAAACAGAGTAAAGCCTTAAAAAGACCCAGTTGGAATCACAATTTTTCACAAACGTTTTTCTTTTCTAATGCTTCAAATGTTAACAATAAGTAAATCTAATAAATTAGAGAATCACATGACATCGTTACATTACCTACCCTTAACAGTACTCAACAAATTCTTGAAGTGTAAATAATCTAGAAGTCAGGCACTGAAGAGACTTTGAAAAAATCTCTTAGTATCCAAAATATCCACTAGAAATATATTTATATGTATACATTCCAATTAAGAGCTTATCTAATTTGAAGAACACTTAAACATTAACCTACTTTCAGCTGGCGGTTTGTACTTTTTCAAAATAATAACATGATTCTGATTGGGAAAGTAAATACCTTTTACATAATGATAATGCCTTATTGATGGAGAAGGCAACAGGTGTCTTACTTAACAGAGATATAAAGAAAGAGAAGATTTACAAGTACTGGTTTTGTAGAGACTTTGTTTTGATTAGATGGAGGAGTTCATCATGAGCTGACATCAGTTAGAGAACCATTGGAAAAACAACAGAGAGTACTGGACAGCTATCGTGAATTGGCAGAAGTTGGAATTCATGAAGTGGACATTGGATCGAGTCCCAATGGCTTAATGGTCAACCAGCTAGCTCGCATTGTAATCCAAAGGTCCTGGGTTCGAACCCAGTCGGGGTGGGTGCCTACTTCTGAAGAGTCCCAAACTAGGCTGACGAAACAGCTGTCCAGTACTCCCAGATGATTTTCCAATGGTTCTCTAATTGATCCCAGATCATGATGAAATCCTCCATCCAATCAAAGAGAAGATTCACTGACATAGAACTTTTTTTCCTATTCTTTACATTCCAGGTGAAACCTAAGGCTTTTAGCTTCAGGCATTGATGTTTCAGTAGCAATGGTGCCGTTTTCCATTTCCAGCCTTCTTTGTTTTGCCTGGCCTACTGTCATTCAGTTTAGAAATGCATCAACCGGCAATCAAACTCTGTACCATGTACATTGTTGGCAAGTATTCTACCATTGAGCAGCCGACACAATTATTATTTCTTAACTTGATCAATGCACAACTGGTCAACGTTACGAGTTTTCAACTACTCATACGAATCAGTAGTGTATACCCCTATATTTTAAATTCCTAAATTCTGTGTTGGTGAATTCAACGTATCATATCAATAAATAAATCATTTCAAATTGAGATGCTTGTACAATTCTCATGAATCATCAACATCATATCGATAGTGTGCTTGCCATCGCTTACTATTTACTAATTATTTTGCTCCTTTGTGTTTCAAATGGCTTCAGGCTTGAGCTAAGAAGTTTCGGCAGTTATGGGTTTCTATTTTCATGAGTTGAGGTTGCTAGCTTCACACCAAACCTTCCCTCCTCACCGGGCTTAGTACCTGTTAAGCGAGGTGGGGAGTTAGTCGACGGGGAATCGAACCCTGGACCACATAGATGGTTAGCGAGCATACTCTACCGCTGCATTAACAACACACTTTAACAAGAGGAAACGACAAAAACTTATTTTATTTATCTATTTTTTATTTTCACTTTTATTTTGGCCTGATTCTACACCTTATTTTTGGTACAAGTATGGAATTTTGAGCATGTGATATCGGCAGTCCGAATATGGCAGGCCGACCATAGATATCAGGTGTGCGTCGGCAGGGGATCGAAGCCCGGACCATGTGTGAGATCGGCGAGATTCCTAACCTCTGGTGCACCAAAGCACATCAGATAATACGCAAACATTCACTCAGAAAGATCAAACAGACTAAACAGAAGGAAAATATAACACAAATCTTGAAGCGGATGGAAAATCAATAGATCATGATTTTCGAAATTATGACCGACAAGGTCTGTAATTCGTCGGAAGTAGAAACAGACAAGACACCGTTTCACCCCGTCTTGAACAAAAACAATTCACTATCACAGACATTCTTTTGTCAGTTGCAAAAAATCGTTGTTTATCGTTAATAAGAATACAAAAGCAGCAGGCACCAAAGATGGGACTTCAAGTAAACATAGAAAAGATGGAGTTGATGAAAGTAACAAACCAACAACATTAACAAGTACTAATCACAATCAAAAGAACAAATTTGAAAAAGGGCACTTCATTCAAATATCTGGGAAGCAACATTTCAAATACATGCGCAAAGGCAAGGATGAGGATGTTAAAACCAGAATCATAAAAGGAAGGCTGACCTTCATAACTCCGAAATCATTTCAGATTTCAGCACAAACAATAGGATTCGGATCTTCAACACAAATGGTAAATTAGTCATTTCTATACGTGCCAGAAACTTGGCATGCGAGTCATAGTAAGCATTTCAAACATGTTACATACTTTTATCAACTGCTGACTCCACCAACTCAATTCTGAAGATCAGATGACGAGAAGTAAAGAATCACCTCTAAGTAAATCACCTCTCGATCAACGCTGCGCTGTCGAAGGCCTTTTCAAAGTCGATGAAGTTGAAGGAGGTAGAGAGGTGACTGGAATTCCAAGCTTTGTTCAATGATGATCCGTAGAGTGGCGATTTGATCAATACATGACTTGTTTCCTCTGAATCCAGCTTTTTACGGCCAATCCAGGGCATTATTATTCGTTAACACACTCACTTTTATTCCAAAAATTTGTTTGTTCTGCGTGTCAAAATCACTCTCTCTCTCTCTCTTATATATATATATATATATATATATATATTAAATCAACTCATTCCCAACATTTTAACTTATAACCACTACGATTTTTCGGATGCCTACCCAGTAACTGCATATTTACCTTATTTGTTATCCCTGACCTAAAAAGAAATCTTGTTAATTTAGGTAAGCTGAACAGTCTATGTGAGAGTAAAAACCCGAAAAACGACTTAATGGAATGACCGTATTGTTTGTAGAACTGGTATCTTTTTCAACAGTTGCCTATTTATATTAAATTATAAGTATAGCTTACGAACATAAATTCTACTTGAATACAATAATCATCAAGGTGCATAAATTTTCTTTTGTCTGTATAATTAATGCGTGAAGATTATACGTTTTAAAAGTGGATGGTGAATAAGCTTGAACTTTAAAAGGATGGAGAAAGTGTTCGGTTGTACATTAGTGGTCGAATACTTCAAGGAATATAGGCCCACATAAATACTTGGAGAAAGTAATAGACTGATCTATGGCCGGTTTGGTATATTTAGACACACAAATTTGATATAATCCAGTACATTATAGTCACCATAGCAACTGAAACAAACTTTCTGAAGTTATATCTTTGTATGTATAAAAATATATGCACATTAATTATCTTCCATTAGTGAAATTATCTGGATTAGCTTCAAAGTTTTCATATGTGAAGGGATTTAATCGATTTCAGATTTATTTTCAATAAAAAAATAGTTGATATTAGCTAGTAAATCATTGAAAACCCAAGGGAGTACTGAGAACAGCTTTATTGTTTCAAAGAAAGAAATCTAATTTAAAATTTGAAACAACATCACTCTCAAAAAATTAATCCCACGTTGATTAGTGATGGAATACAGGATGGAGTGTTTAAAGTTGTAGTGAGAATATGTGAACGATGAGGTCTATCAGATTGAGTTTGAGAAGAAATACTCATAGGTCATAGGCTGTGACACTATATACATTACCAGTTTTCAGAAGTTAGAATTCTAGGTTCAGTGTGTTCCAATCAACAGTAATTGTATGATCACTCTACTCACCTGGTAACTTGAAAGTCTTGAAATCGGTCCCTTTGGAAGATATGGTTGCATAACTATGCAACAGAATCAAAATAGGATGAAATAGCTGTTCAGGACACCCCGGTTTCCAATGGTTATATTAGTGATGTCGGTTCTGGCTGAAATCTACCTTGATGTTTCGAGTAGTTCTTGTGTGGTACATGGAAGCTAGTGTAAAGATTACTGTAAGTAAAAGGCGAACAATTCTTAACAAGGCAAGAATAAAAGTGGCTGGTATTCAAACCACCCACAAACTCAATTAGAAACAAGACTTGTCGGTTAAAGGATCCTGCTAGTGAAGCCTTTAAAACAAAACAATTCAGTTTATCTAATACCCTGCCTGCAATGATTGTTAGGTCAAATACAAAGGTCAAACTAGTAGAACAGGGGCAGTCAGACTAGCCGAGCATCACGAAAATCTAGCAAAATCTAGATTAGTTGACCCGAAGAAGATAAGAAATCTAGAGAATAGTTCAGCTATACCACTTACTTACACACAACCACACAATAGGGTATGATAGGATGACAGTTTTAAAATCTAATATCACAGGGTATAGGAAGAGATTGATAACAGAAGCTTTGTTCATCGAATCAACTGAGGAGAATACATGTAATAGGAATGATTCAACACCTGTCCAGCCAGATATCTGGAAAATTCCACTACCCCAACGACGACAAATAGGAGAAAACAAAGAAAACTATAAAACTCAAGTTTCAAAGTTGTGAGATTACAATTGATATGATTATGAACAACAAATTTTGTTCGAAACTTTGTCATCCAGTAAATGATACTGTTTCAATGTGTGATGTATCTAATAAACAAACTAATGTGGAAATACTTACTACCACAGTGCCCAAGTATTACACATATATTAAAGGTGAATAATGCCATCTGAAGGCTTTAAAGTAGTAGTGTAACGTCAGAAGACAAGGGCCAGGCAACAGGTCGTTCATCAAGAGATACTTATAGATTTTTATGTACATTATTATTCATTATGGTTAGCAGAGATGCAATGTCTTCTGGTTTGGTTGCTTTCTTGCTCAAGGTTATTTTGTCATCTCTTTGTGGCCGTTTCTTAGACAGTCCGGTAATATATCTGCGAATAGTATTTGCCTACGTTAAGTCTGCTGTGACTGGTTGCTTAGGTTAGACTCTGTTCTCGTTTTTTCTCATGACCCCACTTCCGGACGTAAACACTAACGTAAATTATTGCTTACAATTTTTTTCTTGCAGATAGCTCTCGCTCAGTAGGCGGAGGACTAAGGTTATCTGTATCACGTCGTCTCAATGAGACTTGATCTTTTCCAAGCATTTTCTTTTTCAGTTTACCTTGCGAGTTTGATATGAAAACTGCTTAGAACCACTGGTGAAATAAGATTACTCATAAAACGGTAACTCACCCCATGTTGGGTGAAATCTCGACTGATCTAATAAGAACGCTGACATAACTAGGGTGTGGATCCTATGCAGGATAGATAATACAAAAGGTGTTGAATTGAAATGCCACACCTTAGTGAATTAATATTTACCCTCTGTTAATTCAGATATTTCTGAAGGACTTGATTTAACCAAATATTGTATTGTTACATACTGGTACACATTACCAGATTCAGTGAAGGAGTAATTTCTTTCAGCAAAGAAAGTACGAATATATTTGCAGGACAATATGAGCTCTTCAGCTACATACATCCTAAACAAAATCAAATCATAAGTCACAGAATTTCTGAACATACTTTATTCACATTGACTTCGAGTTTCAGATAAGACGTTTAAGCAGCATAATTCCAAGAAATGATGTAAGTAGACAAATTATTTATTGTTAAGAGAGTAATATCTCATAGTTTATCACGGATTAACATCACTCAGAGAACCTTTGCAAACCGGCAAGAAGTACTGGGCAGCTGTTTCATCCTAGTTTGGGAATCATCGCCAGTATGCAACCACCAAGGGGATTTGGACACAGGACCTTCCATTTACATCGCAAGCTAGCTCGTATATCATTCAGCTACTGGGACCCGATTTAATGACCAGCCAATGAATTCCAACTTCTATCAATTCGTGATTTAGCACGACTCCAACCAATCTCATCAGTAGGACACCCATCCTCAGACGTGACTGGATGGACCCCACTGATCACGACTTCTCGCTGGAACTCCAGGAAAACTCCTGTAGCAAGTCAATATACAGCGTCAGATTAGTTTTCTATCGTTGGTTTGTAAGGTTTAGTTTTAATTTATGAGTTGGTTGCAGAGTGATGTCAGTTAGAGAACTATGGAAAACCAGCACTAAAGTACTGGACAGCTGTTTCATCCCAGTTTGGGAATCGTCAGCAGTACGTACCCACTGAGGTTCGAATCCATGATGAAACAGCTGTCCAGTACTTCATGCTGGTTTTCAATGGATCTTTAACTGATATTAATCCGTGATTAACTCGTAAAACAAAACTTAAAGTTACAAACCAACTATATAAAATATCTTATAGGATAATAACAGGTTTGGGTTGGTAGAGTTCGGATTTCTTTTGGAAACAAAGTGACCGGTGAGTGTGTAGAATGCAGAGTGAAATACAGGGCTTCAACAACACATCTCCACTTTCTTCTATTCTCTTCTCTCCTCTTCAGCTGGCGCCACGACTACCCATTATCTCCCATCTCCTCACACGATCTCCTCCATGGCCCCCTCACACCGACAACCCAGTCGCCGCTTCCAACTCAAATTTCACTACAGCGGTGGCCTTCAATGGGTGTGGTATCATTCGACGGTCTTCTCAACGTATTAATGTTGTTTTTGAAGACAAGTGGGGATAGTTGCGCACTTATAGGTGTCGTAATAGTAGGTTATACCCAGCACTTTTATTACTTATTAAAACTGTCTTGGGTTCCAAGTGGAACATTGGGCTTCAACAGAATATCTCAACTTCGTCGTATATCCTGATGTCCTCTTCATTTGGCCACACGACCATTCATAAACTTTCATCCTCTCTTCAAGCACTATTCTTCGTGTCACACTCGGACCAATGACAAACCCATCGTTCCCAAATCAGATTCCGCCTGACAGCCTCGCATGCAACATAACCTAACGATCTATTTAGCGTATGTCCGTTCCATCACCATTTTCTTCTTCATATTTGTTCAATAATAGGTTCTTTATTGGTTCATTCTCAGAGTTTCATAATGCGGATTCTTTCTGACCATATTGACCAGCTAAGGCAGTTGTTGATGAAAGTCTAAAGTAGCCAGTTCAAAAAGCTTTTCGTAAGATGAGTTTTTGACCTACATAGAAAATTGATTTAACATCGGTGTTAAGAATCCAAATTTTTTCGTTTGTGCTGCAGAGTGCTGAAGATTTTTGAATAGATTTAAGAGTGATGGAGGTCTATCTTGCCTTTTCAATTCTGGCTTTGACATCTTCATCCATACTGTCGCCTGTATCTGAGACGATGTTTCTTAAATAAGTGAATGAGGCGACCTATTTCAAACTTCCCCCACTGATAGCGACCATGTACACAGCACCATTTGATTTTGTTTAGTAGACGAGAAATTTAGAAGAAGCAACCTCCTATACCTACCCACCTGGGAAGCATCGTTTCAACTACGGACATATAGAACTGATGAGAATATCAAAGCAGCGGGATCGGGAAAGCAAGGCAAGCTTTCATTACTCTCAAGTCTGTGTGGAGGTCAACAGAATTAAGCATGAAAATGAAAATAAGATCCGGATTTTCAGCTCCACTGTGAAGTCAGTGGTACTATACGGATCAGAGATTTGGCTTGTCACGAAAGGCACTTCGAACAAGCCACAAACCTTCATCAACAGCTATCTTCGTTAAACACTACTCAAGATCAGATTGATGGAAAAGATAAACAACTGGGATCTCTGGGAGCGAACCGACCCAGCGCAACCGATTGTGCAGTAAATCTGCTGGGAGGAATGGAGGTGGATTGACCATACTTTGAAAAAACCTGCCGACATAGTATGACAGGCTGTGAATTGGAACCTTAATGGAAGGCGGCCAGTTGGTCGTCAATCCAAGAATGACATGGAGGAGATCATGTGAATAGGAGATGAAAGCATGTGGGAAGATGTGCAGCCTGGTGGAAACGTTGTCAGAAAACCGAACTCAATGGAGACGTGCGATTGAAACCCTATTTTCCTCTAGGAACTAAATGAAACAATAGTAGTATCAATAGACGATATTTAGTAATGAGACCCAACACTGAGATTTCGTCCAGTTTAAGACACCCAGTGTACCTGTCTCATCTTGAACTTGAGCTCATCAGCCATTGCTTCAAACACTGAAGTGTTATCTACCGCGGGAGTCATCTTATGCACAATGTTTATCTAGCTTCATCCTACTGAGACTTTTGGTCTTCCCGTGTTCTATTAACTGGGCAAAAATGAATGATCTCCACTGTAAGGATAGTTTTTCAGACGGACACCTGGGTAAAACTATTGAATCACATTTAACCATCCAGATTACTAAGAAGTTCATTTAATTCTTGTATATATTAGGATGCTTTAAGATACTCTTGGTATTTTTATACATCATTGTCAGTAGAAACTCCTAACTGACAATGAAATTCAGCCGCAATATTTACCAAAGGCTTTATGATGAACAAAGCCTACTAGAATGACACTTTCACATCACTTGAATGAGCTGGCGTTACTTTGACAGAATAACTGAAGCTAAAACAAAAGTATCAGTCATAGACAAAGCTTGAATCGAGGATATTTCATTCCAGGCACAAATTTGAACTCCTGATATGATCATTAGTCAAATTTTATATTGTGACGCACCCACACAATTGGCAGAAATGGTTGGACCTAGATTTTTGCTTGTTGACCCTCATCAGCAAGGATTACCTGCAACCTCAAAGGAACTGAGGGAACACAGACTCACATCTCCGAAGAGACATAGGCTCCTTTAAGGTTGAGGATACGTTCATGTTAAGGAGGCACGAATTCCAAATCGAAACTTTCCTACCGAGTGACTCCGACTGCCTGACAAGCACATATATATGCATGGGTATCAGTTAATCAGATATGAAAATCGTAAAGCCTCCAGAATACACATTAAAGTAGCCCACTTTTCATTCCTCTAAACCAATTTTCAACTCAAAATATTTTTCAAAATTTCCTTCCTGATTTTTTGACAGAAATAACTATAAGGTTATTTTCCACGAATACTTTTGTATTCTGATGAAAGAATGAATAAAACGACATGATTAAGGAAAAGAAAAACTTTCACATTGGGAAATTGACACAGAGGGAGAGAGAGAGACAAAGGGACAGGGAGAGACAGAGAGAGCAGAAAGAGGAGGAAAAGAGACAGAAATCCAAATATGCGTCTATTAGAGACTTCACTTTTATACTTTTAACTTTTCAAACACAGACAATAGTATGAATGAACAAGATTAGTGTTCTCTAATTTTTTTTGGTTAGGGTGAGGGGGAAGGCGGCAGGCGATACTGAGTGATTACTATTCGGCATCTGTGAACTGATTTCGATTACTTTTCAAAAAAGCCATTTTTTGTTTCCAATATTATTGATAATTTGAATGGATGAATTATTATTATTGTTTCCTTCACGTTCCAAGTGGAACATAGAGCTTCAAGCTAGAAGGCTTAACGTTTCTGTAGCAGTGGTGATAATTTTTACAGGATGAGGTTACTAGCCTCATGCTCAACCCTACCTCTTTACCAGCTTTTTATTTCTAGCTTAGCAAGGTAGAGGAGTGTGTCGGTGGCCGGGGATCGAACCTTGGACCATGTGCATAGTCGGCGAGCGTGCTAACCGCTATGCCACCGAATTGAATTTTCAATTTGCAAGTTACACAGTTCAAAAAAGTGAAATTTCACCACAGTTTACTTTAGATACCAAAGTTATTCAGACTATAATAGTGGGTCTTCTTGATACCATTAATGTAAAGGAAGAAAGCCAGGACAGAGACATGATGCCAGTTACTAGTGATTAATGGGCATGACTAGTAGACAACTACTCTAACAAATCAGTGGTGCTTGTAGTGTTTTGGCTGTCTGGTCTAGGTCAAACTTGATACACTGCTGAAAAGCTCGGCTACAAACGACTGAAACGGTCATCAACTGTTGGGACTGTTTCAACCAGACTAGCAAGCTCTACTGGTTTATACAAATGATATCCAACTACTCGTGCAAATCAATCAGTAGTGAGTAGCATAAGTTTTGTCGTTTTGTTTTCAAAGTTGCACCACAGATTCATATTCAGGCAGGTAGTTACCTGCGGTTCTATTGGGAAGTCGTGACCGTTATGGCACAGCAAGTTTGGTGTGAGGACAAATACTCACCGAAGACATTGGCTAGCGGTTGCGCTATGTCGGGAATTGGCAGACGTTAGAATTCATGGACTGGACATTGGATCGGGTCCCAGAGGGTCACCAGTCTTCGAGCTAGCTTACCTTGTTGCCAGAAGTTCCTTGGTTGGAAACCTGTTGGTGAGTGTGCACTGATGAAGAGTCCCAAACTAGGCTGACAAGACAGCTGTCCGGTACTCCCAGTTGGATTTCCAGTGGTTCTCTAACCAATGTCAGCCTAATGATGAAATCCTGTAACCAATCAATCAAATCCCTACAAACCAATACTTGAGGATTGATATCACTTAGAGAAAACCTAGTTTCAGACTAACTGGCAGTACGTGCCCACCGCCAGAGTTCGAACCCAATACCTTCAGGTTACAAATCAAGCTAGTTGACCATTCAGCTACTACTATCCAATTCAATAGTCTATGAATTCTAACTTCTACCAATTCATGATATTTTTATAAATTGAATCGTAATTTGTAATTAGGCAATAAAAAATAAAAATAGTAAATTTACTGTTGTTGACTTCAAAATATATAATAAATCCATACGGCCGCCAAACCTCTACGATACATTCCTATTTGTAGCCCAAGTATCCTATCTTTGATGTGATCGTGTTCTTTGAACCTAATAGCTTTGCAGGTATTCAAAGAAATTCATCAGTTCAGATGCACCTCAGCCATTTCACCTTCATCGATCAATTTTTTTATGCGTTCTGAACAAATCGAAATGCAGACAGCTGGATTTTCAAAGGACTGGGTTGATGCTCGACTGCGCATCCCAATGTTTTCGCTACATAGTCGTAAATAAGTACATCTTTAAACAATTATGAGTACTGTTTTCTGTTATTTTACTAGTTGCGACGATGTTAGGAGCAGCCTGGGCCATCAAGTTAGGTGAGCCAGGCTAAGGAATCTGTAGTCTGTATGATAAAAGCTCAGGTCTAGAAGGATAGATGACCACACAATGAGCCATGAGCGTTAATTCTGTTTGAAACTTGTTACAAGTTGTTCAACCAGCGTAACCAACTGGCTTCCAAGAGTTCACCTGCGAAGCTCTAACTCTTTTACAAGGTATCTTCATTAGAAGAAGATAAATCCAACATTAATAACAAGGCAGGGAAAAGTTAAACTTTAAGCACCACTAACTGCCAATCAGCGAATGACCTCGAACGCACCAATCACACGAAGGATACATTCCTCTCATTATGTGATAAAGATAGCTCTCAGTTTTAGGTTGGAGTATCAACAGAATATAATTTCATTGTGGGTAAAATTTCTTTTGATAGAGCCTCATAATGTTATGAGCAACAAATTGCGCTCGAAAAGTGGTCACCAATATATATTACTGTATAGCACTGTAAGACTTTATCAAATAAATGCTACCCACATTGAAATTATACTCTGCCACAGTGCACAAGTTCTATTCTTATATCAACATAGTTATTTAACCACATTCTATGCATGTAATTATATAGGTCTTCTAACCCTGACAATAGCACTAATCTTTCCTGTACTTAACCCTAACGTGAAAATATCACTAAACCAACCCTAATTTTACTCCAACCAAATCCAATATTGCTTTATTAGGCTAACATAACACTAACTTGTTCTTGATTTAAAGCGTAACTTAATGGTTCCCAGACCAAAGCTGAAACTTCCGGATACCCATGGAATTACATAACACTTCGATTGGCATACTTTATTGATTATGGCAAAATTATTTACCAGATTTCACTAGCTTGCTCAGGGAGCGTCTCAAGGTCATTGGTGTGGTTGCACTCCACTGGTAGTGGTGCTTAAAGCTTAACTTAGCCCAAAGCGGATTGTATGAACTGAGAAAAATACCATATTTATCATAGTAAATGTCGCCTTTATCTTCATCGTATGCATAAACACAAATTTAAAATAGAAAACATGCCATGTAATGTGAATGGAAAGCTGAGTATCAACTCGAGAAAATCCCAGAGAACAAGAAAAGAAGGACAATAAATTCATGAAAATTCAAAAATCTCACTTTATATTGAAGACAGCTCTAAAGCCCATGCCTGGAAGGACAATAAAATCTGTTCAATTAAACTATGCAGCTCATCAAAGAAGACAATTACGCTGAAATCGGCTAATCGCAAGACACTAACTCAAAAAATTGTAGGCACCTCATTAAAGTGTCCACTTCAAGATGAAACATTTAGATTCAGTTACACCAATTAACTCGGAAAATTCGAATTTCAAATTCCAAGTTTCACTCTTATCCCATGGCTATTGTTTTCCTGTGAAATGATTGGGGAGAATAAGACTGATAGAGAAGGTTCAGAGAAAATTCTACCCAGTGTCAATAAACTGGGCCATCGGAAGAGAAAACAAAATGATGAGGCAGTAGCTCATCGAAGAAGGCATTGCGAAATGGTCGCGCTTTGTCGTGAATGGACAGAAGTTAGAATTCAAGAGCTGGCCATTGGATTGAGTCCTAGCTGCTGAGTGGTCTACGGACTAGCTTTCCTGTAACCGGAAGGTCTTGAGATAGGACCCTGTCGGTGGGTGAGTACTGTGAAGAGTCTCGAACTGGGACGCAACAGCTGTTCAGTACTCTCTGCCCGTTTTCCAATGGTTCCCTATCTGATGTCAGCTCATGATTGAATAAAACAAAATACTTAATCTATGTCTCAAAGCTTCACTTTTCTTCAATTTTCCTTGAAATATTATGCCTCCTTCGACTATTAATACTTCCCGTGACTTCCATTGATATAGTACATCGATTCATTGAACTAAAACAAAACACGCAGTTCAGTGAAGACGCCTTTTTCGGTAAAATTCATCTTCCTTTTAAGCTGTACCATTCTATTCGTGCATAATTTTTACAAAATAGGGTAGTAACAAAAGTGATAAATTCCCCCAAGGCATAGATGTTTATATTAGTCAATGCATAAAAGGAGTCGAATAAGTGTTTGAGAATTACTTAATAGGACGAATAATGTTATGAATGAGTTGTTGTCACAATGCACGTATAAACCAAGGAAAATATGGAATTACCTATAGGTTCTTAGAAGTACAAGAGTTATAAGGAGTTAACAAAATAAGCTTACAAAAATCAAGTCAAGATAGTAGAAATCAATGAGGCTGTTACCATGATAGGAGAAACGATTGAATAATTGTCCCTTGTATTCGGAAAGGCGGTTTCTCTAACTGAATGGATACAGCTTTAGCAATTCAAAGGATACAAAAGCCTATTGCTTTTGGTACGTTGTTCTTCACTTTGTAGAATACTTTGCAGGAGGCATTTATTGGGATGGAATGATCAGTTTTAACAAGATGTTCGATTATCTCACTTCGCATATAGCCACTACTAACGATCTTCCAACCATGTAGGATACTGTTCTTGCACACGATTAGACAAGGTACGCATTGAACGACCTATGTATCTGGCTCCACAGCAACAGGTGAATTGATAAACATGCATAGAAGGGGTCATGTACAAGATCTTGTCCTTTTGGGCTTCACTGTTTTTAACAAATCTTTAGTGGAATCATAAAACACTACCTATAATAGATTTTTTTCATCTCTATAATTGTACACGGAATATAACTGTGAAAAGGGTTAACAGTCATCATTAACAAACACGCAACTCATATATGTATATATATATATATATATATATATATATATAAATCCTCTTAACATCTAATTTCCCAGTTATCCGCTGAGGAAATGCGTGTTATGTCAATGGAAATAAAAAACTAATTGAAATTAATGAATGCAATTTTATGCGGATGCCGTTGAACTAGATACATCAACAGTTTTAATTTGAAAATTTTAACAAACTTCCGGAAAAATCTCAAATGAACACATTTGTTTTCTGGTATTTTATGCTGAAGAATGCGTCGGTGTGCGTTGGTGGCACAGTGGTTAGGACTCTCGCCAACCATGCACATGGTCCGGGTTTCGAGCCCACGCCGACGCACACTTGATATCCATGGCCGGCCTGCGAATCTTGGGCTATCGATATCCACGCTGAAAATTCGCTACTTGTACCAAAAATATGGTGTGGAATCAAGCTGTAATCAAAAATAAAAATAAAATAAATAAAAAATAATCAAAAACAAAAGCAACAAGTTGGCAGAAGAAGCATCAAAGATAGGACTTCAAGTGAACATAGATAAAACAGAGGTGATGAAGATTCCTGGCCAACACCACCAACAGCAACAACAACAACAATAACAGACAACAATCAGCCAGTAAAAATGGGAGAAACCTGAAAGAAACAACCTCCTTTATCTACCCACCAGGGAAGCATCGTTTCAACTACAGGCGAAACTGATGAGGATATCAAAGCCAGAATAGGTAAAGCAAGACAAACTTTCATTACTCTTAAGTCTGTGTGGAGGTCAACAGCACTCAGCATCAAAACTAAGATCCGGATTTTCAACTCCAATGTGAAGTCAGTGCTACTATACGGATCAGAGACTTAACGCGTCATAAAGACCACCTCAAATGAATTACAGACCTTCATCGATAGCTGTCTTCTCTCAATACTTTGCCCAAGATCAGGTGGCCAGAAAAGATCGACAATAGTGAGGGATCTTTGCGAGCAGACTAAACTAGCAGGAACCGACTGTGCAACAAATATGCAGTAAGAAATTGAGATAGATTGATCATACTCTGAGAAAACAAACCATCAAGTGACATCACTAGACAAGCCATCGCTCGAGTGGAACCTGGCCGAATAGGAAGTGGCTAGTGGGTGGTCCAAGGGTGACTTGGAGGAGGTCATGTGAAGAGGAGATGAAAGCATGTGGTCAGACTTGGAGCGGGGTGAAAAAGTTGACAGAGAACAGAAGGTAATGGAGGTACGCAGCTGAAGCCCAATGTTGCTCTAGGAATTAAAGGATAAAATAATAATATAATAATAATTAATTCCTTATGCTATGAAACTGCTCCATCTTTCAATTAATTTCTTTAAGTCTATGGAACATAGACATAGTACTAATGGTGCTATGCAGTAAAGAATTTCAACGACGAGACTTAATCTTTGTTTGTGGAAAATATCAGAAGCAGTATAAAACACAGGTGGTGCTACGACCAAAACCTACTCGTTGTTGACTGAGAAAACAGAAAAAACCGATCTCTACTCCCCATTGTGTAGGTGACAAACTTTCTCTCTAAGACACACCCACAGTGATGAAACGCTCCAAAGACAGCAAAAAGACTATTATTATTTTCAGTAGATCTGTTATTCTTTCACAGACATGTAACATAGAAAGCTCAAAAAATAACTTCAACAGCGCCGTCAGGCGACTATAAAGCTCAGTCTCAGCATAAAACCAACGCTTAGAATCAAGCAGAATAATCGTAGAAATGTGGGATCAAAATTCTGTCAGCAAAGATCACACAACGATGCTTCCTGGGGATAGTGCAAGGCCACAATCACCTTCACTCAATCAAACAAAATCACATGGTACAACAAATTATTCATGTACACACAACTACACAGAGAAGCACTAAATAAAATCAGAGACAAAACAGGGATAAAGACAAATAATGAGGAACAATTCAGCATGTGACATGACATGATATACAATCTAGGAGAAATGAGGATGATCACTTCAAAGTTAGCTAAAATATCCAAATGCGTATCAATATTGTAATTAAATCGTTTAGGAGGAATTTTTCAAACATTTTTTCCCTTAAAGGTTGTAAGTAGTCTTTCAGTCACAGCGAACTGATGGAGAACAGGACCAGAAACAGCTTCATTGTGTGTGAACAGTTATGATTTTGACGGTACTATCCAGTTAACCATGAATATGTTTCATCACTTACTTTTATGGTGGATGGTGAAAGAAACGAAAAGCCTCATTTAGGCTCATGGACTTTTAGGTGGACGTCTAGATATAATCAGGATTTCTATTATGTAGTTACCTCTGAATCCTGTCCTTCTTCCGTCAATCCTGATGACACTAATCTCGAGTGAGAAGAACAGATGGTTAATTGATATTCTACGAGTCAACTGGAGGTATTAGTGGAGTAGGCTCCAGATTGCATATTCGATTCTACTAAAAAACTCGTCATCTGCATATACATAGATCTCATTAAAACAAAAATTTCCTGAGTGACACCCAAGTCTGACAGTTATCGTCTTAAATACGAATGTGTTGCCCACTATGCCAGTGGGGCGACAGAGTCACACTTTGTGTGCAATACATATCCATTGTTATTTGTTGTTGGCCTTTGAATTTCCGGTTACATCCTATAACGGGACTGAAACCGTCAATTTCCTTCCAAATTTCGGCTTCTAGAATGGTCGAGCGTCTTGAATCCGACTCCTGGGTACCACTGTTGAAGATAAAGGTATCGTTGAAACGTGTAACTTTCTAATCATTAAGTTTTCTTAGTTTAGTTCATATTTGCTATCATTTTATATTCATGAATACTTTAATGCTTGTAAAATAAAACTAAAAGACGTCAATAATTTCACCTGTTCATATTTTTCAAAATATGCAGATTATTGTTATCTGTCAGCTGGAAATTTAATATAGACAAAATATAAAGAATTTACTAAGTTTACCAATTTTCAAATATACCGCTGTTTATTATTGATTGAAATGTACAAAACTTTTCTGTTGATATTTGACAATCAGTAATTAACACATTTCTTGACAGAAAATTAATCTCCTCAACTGAAAACATAAACACATTTCCAATGGATACAACCGTTTTTAGGCATTCCATTTCTGAACACACGACTAGGATTTTTGTTGGTTGGAGTATTTTAAATTGATCTGACATCAGTTAGAGAAAAAATTGAAAAAATCTGGGAGTACTGGACAACCGTTTTTTCCTAGTTAAGGACTCCTAGGCAGTCCATATCCACCACCGTAGTTCGAACCCGGGACCTTCGGGTTTTAATGCGAGCTTGAAGACCATTTAGCCATGACCAGTGGGATAGAGCAGGTCGAAGGTGAAGCAAGTAACTTATTGGAGAAGACATTGCGAAGTGGTCACCCTATGTCATGAATCGGCAGAATTCATAAAAATTAGGAATTAATGTTGTAATCACAAGTATATCACTAACAGACTAGATGATTTGGTCAGTATCTGATTGCCATGCAAAAGGTGTTATCATTCTCTAAGGTTTCTAGTGAAAAATAAGGCTTCAAGGCACTTCTATACTTCATCCTTCAGGTGTCTCCACAACTGTCGATAAGCTCTTATCTGCTCCTCACACTAGTTTGGATGACGCGTGAGCCAACTGTCTGAATCTTACAGAAGCACGGACTTAATATTGGTGTTAAACATTTTGATCTGATTACTGGTGTTAACTGATGTAGTTCACCATACTGATTTCTAAGCTTTTTTCCAATCTAGGCTAATTTCGATGTCCTATTCTTTATGAAATGACTGAGTCAAGACGATTTCCTTTTACATTTCGCCTACTTCTGATCGTGACTAATGTTTTTGAAGTCAGTAAATATTAGAAGTCTACACGCAAGTGACCAGCCAGGAAGAATTAGCAACAAGAAACTGTGACTGATGACAAACCAACCAAGAGCCGTTCGATCGACAAATTTTTTACGAGAAAATGGCCATGGGTCGTGCATACATTGAGGAGGCCGTCGAATGATATCACATGCAATGCAGGCCGTCACTCGAGTGGAATTCCAATAGAAAGCAATCAATGGATCATCAATGCAATGGTGACATGCAGGAGGTCATTGGGCGAGGATGAGATGACAGATTACGGCCGATTGTGTGGCTAGAGAGCTGAAGACGTCAATAGAGAATAGAAGAAAGTAGAGGTGTGTTCTTGAAGCCTTATGTTTCACTCGGCACTCAAAGGAATAATAATAACAATAATATTCTAATAATAGACGCAAGTTTACCACACACTTTCTAGTGTAAAACTTTAACCATTAATTTTTACGAGTTGACCACGGATCGATATTAGCTAAAGAACCATTGAAAACCGGCAGAGAGTACTGGACAGCTGTTTCCTCCTAGTTCCGGGAGTCATCGACATTACGCACCCACTGGATTCGAACCCAGAATCTTCCGGTTACAAGGCAAGCTGGCTCGTATACAATTCAGCTACTTACAAACCAAACTATAGAAAATTAATCTGATGCTCGCTAGTGACTTGCTACAGGTGTTTCCTGGAGTTCTACTGAGAAGTCGTGACCAGTGAGGTCCATCCAGATGTAACGTGTGAGGATGGATGTCCCACCTACGACAATGGTTGGGGTCGCGCTATATCACGAATTGGTAAATGGTAAACGGAAGGTCCTGGGTTTGAACCCTGGTGGGTACGTACTGGAGATGATTCCAATACTGCTGTCCAGTATTCCAGTGCTGATTTTCAATGGTTCTCTAAGTGATATCAATCCGTGATCAACTCGTAAATACAAAACTAATCCTTACAAACCAAACTATAGGAAGTTAACATTTAGTGCTTTTTTAAGGTTTATCTTCACTCCTACCTACTTTCATCATTTCTCAAACTGTTTTTTCAGCTCAAGTTCATGAATACAATAATAATAATTATTATTATTACAATAAAACAAATAGCAGTCTATTTTCGCCTACCAGTTAAATGTTTAAATGAAATATTGACTATTAGCATTATTACTGCCATTGATACGTTCCCAAGGTAACTAACATTTGCATGTGCTACAACACAATCTAACATTTGTTTTGTTGTTATTTTGTCTACTTCACTCTTTTTTTACTTCAAGTGAGTTTTAGAGAAAAAAATTCGTAGAAATATGGTCATAGGACGGCAGGCCAATTGATAATGTCAGTTTAGCTTATTGATAGATTGATAGATAGAAGGTAGGAGAGAGAGAGAGAAAGGGAAATCAGTGGTATCTATGCTTAGAATTTAGGCGTGTATTTTTGTGAAAAAAGAAATTGGTCCTTGTTCAGTGTTGGCAAGTGTACGTTGCTTCCTGATTGCTTTTTTTACTTTCATTCAATTAAGGTTTTTATAGAATGTATGAAGAGTACTTTATATAATAAAATGATTCAACTTTGGATGTTCTACTTTAGAATTGATTACAGTGGTAATTTTGACATTACTATTACTATTACCACTGTAATGGCAGCAATTAAGGGATTTGTTAACGAGAGGACGCTTATAAAGAAATACCACACTATATTTATTCGTTCTCAGCCACATTAAAGTTTGAAATCAAAACAAGATTTTGGGCGAACAATTGTTCTCGATAACTTCTTCTTCTTCAGGCTCTACAGTTATAAATCCATGAATAATGAAGTACATATAGCCAATAAAGGTAAATGAAAATAATATCAGAAACTGTATTGGGGTGAATGTGTAAGTTGAGATGATAGTCCGTTAGTTAGCATAGTCAATTAAATGTGTATAGGGTGTATAGTCAGTCAAGAAAAATGTGATGAAGTGTGAATGAAGAATTAGGTGATATAGTGTTGCTTTATAGTGGGCCACTATAAGGTCACCAGGATCATAATTTTTCGTACTATTATTATCATTATTACCATCTTGTGATATCATGTCTTTATTATCGATTTTTTTTTGATTTACAGCTTGATTCCACACTGTATTTTCGGTGCAAGTATGGAATTTTCAGCATGGATATCGGTAGCCCAAATTTTGCAGGCCGACCATAGATATCATATGTGCGTCGGTGCGGGCTCGAACCCCGGACCATGTGCATGGTTGGCGAGAGTCCTAACCACTGTGCCACCGACGCACCATCCAGTTTAGTTCACGTCATTGTTACCCTTACTTTTTGTCAACCTTTATGATGTCATACTAAGCCTACAAATTCTGTAGCATCTTATTACAATTTAGCCTCTTTATTTTATTATTAGACATTATCAGTCAGCCCTCACATTGAGTGTCTCGTTTGTTAATGTGTGTTTGTATGTATTTTGTGGTTATCGCATTTCTGTCACCTCAATGACACTTGTATTTTGTTGACTACAACACCTAATTCTTCATTCACACTTCATCACATTTTTCTTGACTGACTATACACCCTATACACATTTAATTGACTATGCTAACTAACGGACTATCATCTCAACTTACACATTCACCCCAATACAGTTTCTGATATTATTTTCATTTACCTTTATTGGCTATATGTACTTCATTATTCATGGATTTATAACTGTAGAGCCTGAAGAAGAAGAAGTTATCGAGAACAATTGTTCGCTCAAAATCTTGTTTTGATTAAAGTTTGAGTAGGTTAGAGGATAACCAGGACAAGTCACCATCAACAAGAGAAATTTAACAGAGTTTATTTGCTTCACTTATCTAGGAAGCAAGATTTCAATCACAGGCAGTGGGAATGGATGAAGATGTAAAAGTTGGCCAGAATTGGAAAGGCAAGATAAGCCTTATACCTCTGTGAAACCTGTTCGATAATCTTTTGTACTCAACACAAGACTCAAGATTCGGAATTTCAACCCAAATGTGACGTCAGTCAGTTGGTCCTTCTGTTTGTGTCAGAAACTTGCACTGCCTGTCAATCACGAAAAAGATTTCTAACAAATTATAGACTTTTGTAAACATCTGCCCACTTCGCTGGCTGGCTTCATACTGAAGATCGTATGGCCAGCTGGCCAGCCAGAAGGAATTAGCGACAAGAACCAGGAGCCGATCGGTCAACAAATATGTAGGGAGAAATAGAGATAGATGGAGAATACTTAGGAGAGGCCATCGAATGGCATAATGTACAATGCAGGCCATCGCTCAAGTGGTATACCAATGAGAAAAGATGAGTGGGTCGTCTATGCAAGTGTGACATCGATGAGATCGTGTGAGTTGGAGGAGGAGAAGACACATTTTGGTCAATCGTTTGGTTAGCCAGGTGAAAAAGACAGCCATTCAATAGAAGAAAGTGGGAATGTTTTGCTGAAACCGTATGTTCCACAATCAGACAGATGCATTCAACAATTAAAATTAGTTAAATATTGAGTGTATAATGACTAGCATTAGAGTCCAGTATGCACAACTAGTCCTATCCGATGCTTGTCAGCCATAATCCTGAACTAGTGATGCTTTTGTCCACTGACACACAAACAGAACACTCATTGTTTCAAACTGTGAAGGATTATTCACTACACCACTTGTGCAACGGGTATGAGTTATTTGTTATTATAACATCGCAGTAGTCCTGAGACAGCATCAAAGCGTCTGCCAACATGTTAACAGAAGCTAAACATTTCGATTTAATTTAATCAGTCGAAGAGAATACCAAATTTAACTCAGATAGATTAGTTAAACATTACTGATCCCAGATATTCTTCTCACCTTCAGCTATCATTACATATTCGCTTATGAAGTTACAATTACATTCGTTACTATGAGAGTATATCCATCTTTGTTGATGAAGGCGATGGAAAATTTCTTTTGAATAAATGATGTACTTTCAAGAGGTGGTTAGTAAGGATTAAGTTTTTGTTTTTACGAGTTTGACGACGGATTGATATCAGTTAAAGAATCACTGGAGACCAAAAAGGAGTACTGGACAGCTGTTTCATCCTGGGTTCGAACCCTAGTGGTAGGTACCTAATGCCGATGATTCCCAAAACTAGGATAAAACAGCTACCCAATACTCCTTAACGGTTTTCAATGGTTCTCTAACTGATGTCAATCCGTGGTCGAACTAGTAAAAACGATGTATTTACCAAATGTCAGCATAACTATTCAGTAAGCATGTTGCTATAGTTATACTAACTTCATCTGTGAAAAACATTCCATTTCTGTGTGGTCGCATTCTCTAAGCTGAATGATCTAACTGAAAAGCTTAAGCTTCAGTATGAAGTGGACGTTTTGATTTCTTCATGAATGGTATAACTGTGTCTCTTGACAACCTTTGTCATGATAAGTTGTTAATTTGCCCTACTACAAAATAGTTTTTATCGACTTCTTTTACCATGTGGCTTAATTATTTTGTCAGTTGATAATTTTGATGTCAATGACTTATTCGCTGAGTACCAGACTTCAACGAATTCCCATTCAAATATAAACAACATGAAGTAGATAAGTGCCGAAAGTCAAAAAAGTACGAAATGATTGTTTTCACACATTTTTCAGAAATTATCAGTAGTACAAATTCACTAAATTTACAAACTACCATCTTCAAAAAAACAATCTGTTCGGATAAACGAAAGTCAGTCTTTGAAACTTTTTCACATTCCATTTTATCTTCACGCATTGACACCATTGTACAACCAACTGAACATTGAACAAAATTGTGTCTACAACAGCGATATTTAAAATTTGAATGTCATAGCTAACCAGTTTTAGTTCTGCTATACATTTATACATATATCCAAGACATAATTTGTCTAAAAGACAACCAGAAAAGAAAGCAAGATGTAATATGGATAACGCAATGGCTATATTACGGGCCAGCCTGATTAGGACATCTGCGACAGTACAATTTTTTTAAGGCTTCCATATATTCATTCCTTAGTTTAACTAGTTAGTCATTATGTAACCAGCCTACACTTCAAATAAAATAACAAGTTTGTTGATACAATGTGATTTGTTTTACTGAAAGGCGTATTGTTTCGCTTTTTTTTCTCCCTATAAAAATCACCTGACCACATAGACATTACTCCGCCATGGACAAACATCAAGTGTTGCAATAACTTTGGCCTTCAGCATTCACAATATGAATAAAAAGATTACCAGCGTATGTTTATGTATCTACATATTTGAGTGTATTAACAAAAACAAAACAAATTTGTCTTATCATTCAATGGGTGTTTATTCCACGACTTCGGTAAACTCATCCTTCGCTCTCTGCCAATCTCTGACTTTCTCTCTGCCTAGTAGACTTTAAGTAAACAGATTTGTTTTTAGTTTAGTCTAACTGATTGGGATAATCTCTTCAAGTATTTTCCTTTTTTACTGTAACAAACACAACGATTCAGAAAAATATAGATTCTTGATCAAAGATATTCTCTAGTAAATAGAATAATAATTTACGATATAATTCAAATATTTGCTGTACAGAAGAAAGAGAAATGTAGCCCTTCATACTAAGAGATAAGAATTCATTGTAAATACACTATGATTGCTGACTATTCACTATTTAGATCGTTTTTGTTTTTTTGGGAATGTTTACTGACTATAAATGAAAAGGTTATAAGTGTGTTTTTGGCAGTTTATTGATCAGTTTTCATGTACATATATATGTATTGTTTCAGTTAGAGTTTGTATTATTTGACATTTTCAGTACCTGGACTAGATTAGTATTCTACACTAATCGCTATAGATCTGTTTTTGATATTATAAATGATAATGAAGAAACCAGGCGAAATAGTATGATGGTATACTATTATTGCTACTACTCACTGACTGACATGAGTAATTGGGAATCATTCACCGTATGAAAAAGTTATCTATGAGCACAGACGTTTACGTTGTGTCTCCAGTGTTAAATAGTATAATATAGCTAACAAATTTGAGGTTATGCGTAGAGTGCTATGAAGGAAAAAGGTTTTTAGTCAATGAAGTTGTGAATCTCCATCTATTGGAATCGCTAGGAAATGTCTCAGCTGATATTGAAGTGGATTGAAAAAGAGTTAGGGATTAGTTGGAGGATTTCATCATGAGTTGACATTAGTTAGAGAACCATTGGAAAACTAGAGAGGAGTACTGGACATCTGTTTCCTCAGCCTAGTTTGGGACTCTTCAGCAGTACGCACCCACCGCCAAGGTTCGAACCCAGGACCTTCTGGTTACAAGGTGAGCTCGTATACCATTAAGCCACTGGGACCCGATCCAATGGCCAACCCACGAATTCTAACTTCTGCCAATTCACGACATAGCGTGACCCCAGCCAATGTCTTCGGCGAGTATTTGTCCCCTCAGCCGACCTACTGTACCCTACTGGTCACCGCCTCCCATTAGAACCCCAGGTAACTACTACCTGAATATGGCCAGTCACTAGTGAGCATCAGATAAATTTTGATTGGATGGAGGATTTCATCATGAGCTGACATCAATTAGAGAACCATTGGGAAGCCTGCAGGGAGTCCTGGGCATCTGTCTCGTCCTATTTTTGAACTCTTCAACAGTACGCCCCACTCTACTAAACCAATGCTTCAAAATTCTAACTTCTTACAATTCACTAAATATAGCCAAATGTCGGCCTAAGTCTTTGGTGATTATAAGTCCTCACGCCCAACTTGATGGCCTGCAATGGCCAGGCTACTTTATCCAATGGTCAGTCACTAGTGAACACTGGACAGTTATCACAAACATGGATGTAACTTAAAAAATGTTTCTTACTCACAATGTATATACTTCTTTTGTGCGTCGGTGGCACAGTGGTTAGGACGCTCGCCGATCATGCACATGGTCCGGGGTTCGAGCCCACGCCGGCGCACACCTGATATCTATGGTCAGCCTGCAAAATTTGGGCTACCGATATCCATGCTGAAAATTCCACACTTGTACCAAAAATACAGTATGGAATCAAGCTGTAAATCAAAAAAAAAAATTCATCCATTGTCAGGTGGATAGTGACTAGCTAGGGAATTCAGGATTCTGTCGTCGTTCTGTTTAACCCTTTTCAAATGGACGTACCTGTTAGTCACGTGTAAATGACGAAATTCCCACTGAGACTCGAAAGCTTTATCCTCTAGACAACTGCCAGTCATCATATGCCAAAAAACATCATGTTAATTTTCAGACATTATCAAAACGTCCGCATTACGAGGTGACATGTGAACACAGACCGAACATTTCGGTCCAGTACAGTGAATCATCAGGCAAAACAAAACTGCCTCAAAACAAATAATAATCTGTTTGATGCCAATTAGGATATAAAAATGCAAGTCTGTCTGATTACTTTTCTAGCTGAATGTGCTCTTTATCCCGAATTCCCAGTTGTATCCTACTGGATCAATTGAAAATTCCTTACTGAGTTATACAAAACAGTAAAGAAAATATTTTCAAAAAACTGTGTATTTGTATGCAAAGAAAGAATACCAGGGAGAAAATCGATTCAAAGTAATTATGCTCAAAAAAGAAATTGCCTAAGCAACGAGAGGAATTGTCTAGAAGCGTGTTGTTAGGTCCTACAATTTTAAGTACATGAGAAGCATATTTCGGAAAGGATATCCTTTACTCCTACTGATTAACAACCTACTCGTCATTTAATATTTGGGTTCATTTCAATGGACTTCTAAAACTCTGATGTCACCCGATGGATTTCTCAGCTTATGTTCAGACTGATTTTATTTCCTTCGGCATAGTGACTAGGCTACAGATTCTTGGTTGATTTGTTGACAGAGTTCCGTTCTAGTCATCTGATGTTCAGAATGGAGCTAGAGAAGGCAGTTGATGATAAAAAGTCTACAATTAGCCGTTGGAAATACTTTTCGTGATTCATCAGGTTGCTTATTCATATAGAAGAACTGACTAACTTAACATTGATACTGTCAATCCGAATCTTATTCTTTATGCCGACAGAGTACAACAGATTTCCAAACTGATTTCGGAGTGTTGAAAATCTGCTTTGACATTCTTATTCTGACTGGTTTTGACATCCTCAACAGTGTCGCCAGCCTGTAGTAGTTGAAATGATACTGCCTGTATTGTGAATATCAGTTTTCGCTTGTGCGTTTCCGGATTTATGTGACACTCGATATGAACCATGTTACAAGTCCAGATCTCCTAAAGTCATCTTATCCATTCAATGTATTCCTACGTTTGATGATATTAGATAGTTGGAGGCTATCGGCAGGAAGCCTTGGACTTAGCTTTCGTGCTATCTTTCTACCTTCTCGCTCCATACAATCTGCCGTGAAATGCATAATCATAGAATTTCAGGAAAAGAGTAAATAAACAGCTCCCTTCTACTCTTCTTCTCATAACTATATCGCTGTCATAACTTCCATAAATCCAATATGCGCTTTTAAAATTTTTATATAGCAGCCATTATTATCCCTGTAAAATGCTTGGTAAGTTATTCGTTTGCAGCTTTACACAGCTTACTAAAAATAAATAATAGACGTTTAAGAATATTTTGGCTATATTATGTTGGTTTACAGGTTCCTTGTGAACTCTTCAATAACTATCTGACGTCATGCTAGATGAGAAGATTTGATATTGTTCAATTTGGAGGTTTTTGCCAAGTGGGATGCGTGCATAAAATAACATGAATAAAGATAAAATCTAAAAAACACCCCTAGCAAAACAGACACCTTTGTATCGATTTTCATTCTATTATTATTATTATTTAATAACCCACCCATAATCCTATTTAGTAGTTAAATAATACTTTCCGAAAATTTTGTACTTATTTCCGCATCTAGAAAAAAAGCATTTTAAAAAACGAACGTAAGGGATATTATTATTTTAAGTCAGTCTGGGCAACAGTCAAAGTATAAAAAAGTGTTTAATTCAGTTTTTGATTTTCCCATCGATTGATGATTGGACCGAAGTGCTCGGTCTCAGGTTGACATGTCGGCTTCTTGTGCCGATGCTTCGACGATGTCTGGGCATGTAATTAGAAGTTAATTGGTGGATTTGAGCCTCCGTGGGAATATCGTCACTTACCGCGTAATGGCGAAACATCCAGATGACGAGAACCAAGTAGGCCGAAATGCGCATACTGGATTTTACTGCCAGTCACTATCCACTAACTACAAAGAAAGTGACTGGCGCTGCATGCAGTTATTTGTCCAGATATAACTGCCCAATACGGTCTCAATCCCTACAGGACGCGACACTACGGTATTTGCATTTCATTCCTACATTCAGTCATATTCACTATAAGCTCACTACAGATCTCTACTGAAAATACTACCTCATAAATGTTGAGGATAAATTGAATACACAGTCAGAGCATAAGAGATGATTCATGATACCTGATGTTTAAAGTAACACAACATCAACTGATATGGTTTACAATCCGCTGCAGTGACAGTTGTAGTGGACGCAGTCGACTGGCAAGAGACCATTCAGGCTGAACTGTTCTGAGGTAAATATTCCCCTAGAGTACATCTGGCTTGATTCTACATGTGACGAGAGAATAAAACAAACCAAATGTTGGCATAAACACGTTCTCTACAATAATTAAGGACAAAGATAGACGGTAATACCTTAGAGAATACAAAAATCATTAAAACCTGCAAATGTACCTACTTTTTTCTGTTTTACAAGACGACCTGCATGAATAAGGTAGAAAATAGAGAATAAGCATCAATTTAAAAATGACAATTAGCTTTTTATTTCTAATGGAACTTAAATGTTTGCCATTATCACGAAATGAGAAGAAAAACACAAATTGATCTTAATTTAATATTTCCAGTGGTGCAGACAACTGGCTCAAATGCATCGTACTAAACAGACAATATTCGGCTAAAAGCAAAGATTATGCAGAATTTGCTTTTACCATTCTAGTGAACACAGCAGAATCAGCCTGATTAATGTGGTCAACAAGATTCTATGTAACCTGGCCTGTCGAAGTCTAATTTAAACTATAAAAACAGAGAATTCAAAAGCATAGTCAGATTTCAGATTTATTAACAAACATAACTACTTTGTTTCATACCTGACAATTGTAGGTCGGGCACTGTTCACATTCGCTTCCTTATAAATGCCATTAATTCCTCCAAAACACAGATATATTTATATCAGGATTTTATCGTGAACTGATATCAGCACGAGGATCACTGGTAAGCCTCAGAGTACCAAACGGCTGTTTCGTTTAAATTTGGGACTGCTCAGTAGTGCACACCCACTGATGTTCGCACCCAAGACCTTCTGATTACACGTAGAGCTCGTAGACCATTAAGCCACTATGATCCGATATAATGGCCAGCTCATGAATTCCAACTTCTACCAGTTCATGATGTGGCGTGATCACTAGAGAATGTCATCGCTGGTGAGTATTTGTCCTCACACACAACCTGCTGTACCCCACTGGTCATGACTTCCCACTGGAACACAGTTAACTATCCTACCTGAAAAAGGGCAAGTCAATAGTGAGCATCAGATTATTATCCAAGTTTCGGTTAGCAGGGTTTCATCATGTACAGATACATATTTACTTAAGCTCCTCATCCTATCTAAGACTCCTTATCTAGGTGTGTAGGCAATCCCAAGTGAGTGATGGTGTTCCGACTGAGATTCGAACACTTCGTTTCAATTGCTAAGAAGAGGTCGGAGTGGCTGAGCGGTCTAAGGCGCTAGACTCAAGAGTAACATTCTAGGTGGTCTGGTCCACGATGTGGGCTTGGGTTCGAGTCCCACCTCCGACCAACGCTGTTTGCGTCGGTGGCACAGTGGTTAGGATTCTCACCAACCACGCACATGGTCTGGGGTTCGAGCCCCTACCGACGCACACCTGATATCTATGGTCGGCCTACAAAATTTGAGCTACAGATATCACATACTGAAAATTCCATACCTATACCAAAAAATACAGTATGGAATCAAGCTGTAATAAAAAAAAGTAATGAACTCGATCATTTGGGAATTGATTTAAACAAAAATCATGCACAATTCTCTACATGAATACATCTAACTCTGTTAGAATATAGACTAAACCATTTTTTTGTTTCCGTCTGTCTGTCTTTCTGTTTTCAACATAGAACTTTGCACCGATGTGCAGCAGTTCAAGTCGCCACACTTCATGTAGCACACATAGCAAGAGAAGAAAGAATTGTAAAATAGAAACAGTAGACAGAGATATGAGACAGAAGGAATAGTATTAGCGAAGAAATTATAAGTCACAAGGAGTGAATGCATCTGCACCAGCCATTGAGAACGACTATTTTCAACCACATCACCGATTGTCTCCAGCCTTCATTGGTTTTTACCATCCCCAGGACCCCAACCAGTCAGGAAGTCTAGACATTCATACGTGGCTTAAACTGATTGTTGTGGATTTCATTGACTGATGAGGCCATGTTTTGGTTTCATCGCTGCTAGCTCTTTTCCAGTGTGACCCTATATCAGCTAACATTGGCTGCTGTCGAGCAATGTGATGACTAGGCATACGTAACACATGTCCTAACCATCTTAGTCGATCTAGCTTCACAGCCTCGTCGATTGATTCTTCCCTTCCCTAGCACTCGATGCCTAACCTCTATATTGCTCACCCTATTATATCTACCACTTAACACTGGAGATAGAATGCAGGCACCTATGATCAAAGACAGCTGGTCTTTTCACGTCTTCCACTCTCAATGGCCACGTCTCACAGCCATAAAGGAGGACAGAGCGAACCACTGAGCAGTGCACACGCCCTTCGGTCGATAACTCGTCTACGCCAGAGACAGTGTAAACTGGCATAGGCGAAATTAGCCTTCTGTATCCATGCTGAGATTTCGTCAGCTATCAACCCACTGTTGTTGGCTGATTCAACTTTCCAAATAAGTGAAGCGGTCAACACGCTCTACCATCTCACTTCCTATTTCTAAGCTGAGAGTCAGTGTAGTCCAGATCTGTAACATCATCTTACATTTTGCGGAAGCGAATCGTATGCCAAACATTCTTAGATTGCAGCTCAAGCTGTTCAGAAGACTGTATTTTGTCAGCGTCTTCACCTAGTTGTGAGGACTATATCATCTGCATATTCTAATTCAACGAGAATGTTCCATGGTAACAAATCAATCCTTGAGTCTCTGAAATGAGTTAGGATTAAGTCCATTATCGCATCAATGATGAAATTAAATAGAAATGGGGATAATAGGTTGTGTATGTAGCACATTATCACGATTGTGAAATCAACATATGAGGCCGTCTTAATTATACTTATCACCGATAAAAAAGACAAGTAGTTTCCAGTCAATTAAAACAGGTTCGGCTTCTTGCAAGTGAAATCAGAAGTCTCTGTCAGTCATGTCCGGTGTGAAGCAGATTTTCCATTCTCGTCAGAATATTAACTGAAACTTGACAAAAAAAATTAAATTTCAAAGTTCATCATCATCATCACCATTCGATTCTTCTTGTTTGATTCATTGTGCCTGAAAGATAAGACCACTCATCTAATCACTTTTACATGCATTTGTCACTTTGTCTATTCCACTAGTACAAGTTGTGTTGGTTGTTAGACAGGCATCTTGTATAAAAGTGTTAATGAACAACATCTCACGTGGTCGCAGAAAGTAACCGCAACTCCCTATGGAGTGAACTAATGAGAAACAGTGTCTACGCTGACTGTTCTACCTCGATAAACTTCTCTATCAAAATGATCTACAAAGTTAAAACTAAACTGGTCAAGGCAATAAGCTTTTGCTCCCTTTGCATCGCTGAAGATTTAGCTGTCAAGAGAGAGAGAGAGAAATCAAAGTTCTTCACACAATTGGAAACTCTTCAACTAGCCAATTATTCTTTAAGATAAGGCAATAAGAAGACGTAATTTGTCAGATCGTGTAATGTGTTTGCTCAACACAATCTGATCACACACGGACTTGTCATAGGAACATATATGAAATCAATAAAAAATTAAGAGATGAAAAAATAGACTTAGGTCAAGTAAAAAGGACATATTGTAAGTCAAAATAAAAATGAAGACCACTAAACCAAACAACAGAGGTAATGGTACATCTTCTGTGGTATAAAAACAAAATTTACCAAGGAAGGTTTAGTGTGATGACGAATTGTTTCTGAACTTTCTGATAGCTAGGGATTTCCCAACCTTGAGGATACGCCCCAAACACATTTTATCGATAGGTTTAAAAGATCTATTAGCGTCAGTTTTATTTTAATTTTTTTTTTTTGATTACAGCTTGATTTCACACCGTATTATTGGTACAAGTATGGAATTTTCAGCGTGGATATCTGTAGCCCAAATTTTGCAGGCCGACCATAGATATCAGGTGTGCGTCAGCGTGGGCTCGAATCCCGGACCATGTGCATGATCGGCGAGCGTCCTAACCTCTATACAACCATCCTGTCTCTATAATATGTTTGGCAATAGAAGAGATAGGTCTCCTGTTCTCACCATTGATAGGTTCTGAAGATTCCATTTGTTTCTGGAGCCATTTTGGAATATGCTCTGAAGCTAGCCCTTACTTGCAGAGATAGATGTGTCTTCCCTATGTATGTGTGTCTTGACATACATTCAAATTAGTAAATACAATGGGATGTGACCTCATTTTTCGCATGTTCGAAGGGCTTAGATAGATTTAATGGCTTCACATTCGCAATTATTATGTTATTAGCTGTATAAAAAGTCTTTATTAACAGAAGCGTTCAATCTCTGTCTAGTTATCAAGCTACTTTGATGCCCACATAGGTTAGCTTGATGTACATGTCTTTCTTAGGGGCGAGTTGTAGAGTGGGTCTTGGTGCTCTGACTACTTTATATCTCGTGATGAACTTGTCTGGATAATTGTTACCAACCAAGTGTGTCTTCAGTGCACATTCGTTGGATTCTACTGAAGAGGCACCTTACTAAGGCTCTTTTGTACCGAATAGGACAGAAACTGTGGTAATTAAAATAGTGTCCTGTCCAGGTAGGTTTTCTATAAATAGATCTTTTTATTGACCCATCCAGCCGTCGACCAAGCAATATGTCTAGGAAAGACAAACAAGTATCTTCCTCTTCTGCGAATGTAAGTGATATGCTTTTATGAACTTCATTCAATCGTTTAAAAATTGCGGTGGCAGAACAAGACGTTTCACTGATGATTACAATATCATCTACATACCTTTTATAAAATGGCACATTTTCGATTAAATCCTCCGATAAATTTTTTTGTTTTTCAATACACTGTCTAAATCTTACGTAATATCATATTTTCCCCTGTGTCTATGTATATTCTGACCACAACTCACTCAATGAATGACTTGTGTAACTGCATAATTCCATTGTCCTTAACAGACTTCGTTTTAGCATTGATTATTATTAGGAAGTAAGCTGACGACAATTCATCTCTTTTGTTGTCAGTCTCTTTTGTTAGAACAAACAACTGAACATGACTACGATTGCAAAACTGAAAAAAAATGGATTCACTATTAAGCGCGTCTTCACTAAATTAATTATCTTGCTCTTCATAATAAGAACATTTGACTAATCTCTTTTGTTCTAAGACTTAGATACTACCGATTGTATCACAAATAAAAATCATATCATAAAACGTATGAAGAAGAATGACTACACAACTGTTTTTTGCTTGATGTTCGTGACTTAACTTCAAGATACACTGACAAGTAGAAACATAAAGTCAAAAAAGTAAAATTTTTATCTGTGCGGTTGATAAGCACTGTCAGATTAATAAATCAACTTTTTGTTTTTAAGTGAAAGTAAGTTTGTTTGACAAAAAAACGTCACAACTCCCCCCCACCCCACCCCGCGTCCTTCATCTTATATCAGCTTATCATCGGATTTACTTTGATGAGTTACCAGTTTTCCTTTCATCTTTTATCCCGTTTTTCCTAATCAAATGATAAATTGATTACATCATCCATGTATTTCCTTTGTAAATTACAAATGCTTATCAGTATTTCAACAACTTTTATATTTTTGTCAAACTACACAAGGATAAAGTTGAAGAATGATGATGTATGCTACGCATCTGAACAGGGAACCGACATGTCGACCTGAGACCGACAGTTTAGATCCAATCAGTCGACGGGGAAATCTAAAATTGAATGAAATAAATAATATGATCCGTTGCACAAGTGATGGTGGCTCTCGTGACCAAAATAGTCTAGTGGATAACTCTTTGGCGTTTGAAACTATGGGCAATGCATTCGAGCTTCGATGGGAACACTATCATTCACTGCGTAGTACAGGAGGTACATCCAGTAGACGAGTCCCGAATGCGACGAAATGCTCATCTTGGATTCTTTTTCTAGTCACTATCCACCAATTAACTTCTGTTAATTAAAATTTGTTTCAGCTTATAAATTACTCTCGTAGATTTCAATGGACTGATTCCATTGGTACACTGAGGCCTAGAATGGAACTCTCTGAAGCTAGCACTTATTTTGTGCTGCTCCACAAAGAAAATAAGGATGTACATCTATTTTAAATTCGCTGCCGAAACTATGACTTAGAACCTATTGTTTCAAACACCAAGGTGGTCATACAATGGGCTGGTTAACCATGTGAGCAATCTCGGATCAGTCAAACATAGAGAGAAATGAGCATCTTGTCTTGTAGTGCTAGCAACTGTTATGTCAAATAACGTTATGATAAGCACATACTGAATAAAAGAGACTTCTAACCAAGCAAAAACAGTAATTTATGCAGAATAAGATGGCAACATCTTGCGTTTCGTCAGTTTCTCATCAGCAGCGTACAGCCTGAGGAAATTAATAAGTTTATGGACATACTTACAAATGTTGCACACTGTCAGTTGACAAGAGACTCTAAACGGAATGAACGGTGCTTAGAGATTACACTTATGCAGCTTATATCCATAAAATTCAAAGTTAAACAAAAATGAATGCTTGAATACATCGGCGAAAGAGTTACGTATCAAAGGCGAAAAAGAGGTGAATAACGTGATGAATAACTTATAAGCTGAATAACAATGAGGTGAGTACAATTTGAGCCATAGAAACGAGAGACAAACAAATTCGCGCTATGACGAAGGGGGGGGAGGGGAAAGAGCTAAAGACTATGTAAGCAAATGTAAGTGAGCAGAAGAGCATCCAGTTAGCAGAAAAAGACTGATAACTGCTTCTTCTAGATACATAAATCAGGTTTCAAGAGTCCGGTAATAATTTCTTCGGTAAACATGAGGACAACTTGACTCTTCTGTCTATTGACAATTTTAAATCATTTCGTAATATTCACAAAACGAGCCATATTAATGAGATTTCTGACAATGGCACTAATGTAAATGTTTTTTATTCGTTTGATACATTTTTTTTCTTGGTATATGTTGAAAATTTCGGTGTGTCCTTCATTCTAATTTCTTAACGTAACTGTCATCTCAGGTACATGTGAAATAGATGGGGAATCTCTTGACCTTTGATTACACCAAAGAACATTTAGTCCAATTAATGGGGATCAACTTAAGTTTAGTACTGGTTCTGGCTAGTGAGGTATTCAATCTTCTGTCGATTACTCCAACAATATCACCAATTTTAAAGTCGAGTTGAATGAACACTTATCTCACTTCCACTATGATTTGTTTGTCAGATGAACCTTCATATCCACTATACAGCTTAGTGCTTTTCTCAGGGTAACCATTGTTTTTCAACATTTCTTCCAGAATTAGAAATTCTTTCTCAACTATTTTTGTAGAGCATATTCTCCTGACTGTAAAAGATAGTTTTGACCAGTGCTCATTGATAGCTATTTGAACAAAAACTATTAAAATGTAAGCATTATCCACTCTATGCCGGCTTTGGGTAAATTGATCTTTGAAGACCACAATCTTCCAGGTGTTGCATGGTATTGTCGAGAGGGCTGAGATTTCCTATCATTTTCATGTTCCATGTTGAATCCCATGTCCATCAGGTATCTAGCAATTGCAGTTCAGAACACTTTTCTGCCTTTCAAACAGAGATTTTTACGGATGTGTTCAGAAAATCTAGCAGACGTCCTCCTCTCATTACTTCCTATATTCTTGCTACCTAAAGTGTAAGTGAATTATTAGATGTAGTTGGAGTTAACATGATTAGGTTAGTTATCTACCTTTTCAGCTAAAGAAGGTATCGTGTTGTAAAGTAAAAATGAGTCTAACAGCGGGAAGTGTTATTTTTTTCTAATGCATCCTTAATTCTTTTTTCGGTTATTGTAGATATTTTTTCCTATTTGTACACTGGTTTCGTTTCAAATGTTTAAGGTTTCCACCTAGATGGTTTTTCACTTCCATATTCTGATATAAACCTTCAGGGATATCCATTCTCTTTAAAGGTGCTTTTCGCTAACTGAAAAGGAACTCGAAGATATCAGAAAGAACGTTATCGATAATGGATATCCAATTCTTTATATACGTGTGTATATTCGACACATTTTCTAAATTCTTTTTCTCTCATCGGTATAACTCCTGTTTCGAAGAGCTTATCACTTCACCATTCGATGTTTTAGATGATATAAAAATATTTTCAAGTATTGGTTTTGTAGGGATTTTGTTTGATTGCATGGAGGATTTAATCATGAGCTGACATCAGTTAGAGAACCACTGGAAAACCTGAGAGTACTGGACAGCTGTTTCGTCCTAGTTTGGGACTCTTCAGCAGAACGCACTCACCGGGATTCGAACCCAGGACCTTCTGGTTACAAGGCAAGCTCGTAGACCATTGAACCACTGGGACCCGATCCAATGGTCCTTGAATTCTAACTTCTGCCAATTCACGACACAGCGCGACCACTTCGCAATGTCTTCTTCGATGAGTTACTGCCTCATCTTCAACCTGCTGTACCCTACAGTGTGTGAGTTTACAATCAACCAACTTCTTTCTTAAAATACAATTTAGTAAGTTTTGTTACTACCCATCATTATTATTAATAGTAATCATTTTCTATGAGATAAGTTGATGATTGGAGGCATTAGGCCACAGTAAGCCTTCCACCCAGGTTGCGTGCTAGCTGACACTCACCAGTTAGCAAGGTGTATCTGCAGCCTTAAAGGAACTCATGTCTCCTCTGAGATTCGAACCGCCATCACTTAGTGAAAGCTGCAGTCAGAGACGTTACCACTGAACTACTCGAACTCGCGATTCACCTTCTGAAGGCCTGTAGTGGATACTCCGAATGGACACTGGTAACTAGTGTGATGTGTCTAGTCCTTTTTTTGGTTCAGACTGAATTCTGTTAGTCAGATTTGCAATGAATCCATCATTCTAGTAGCTCACTATCACGGTGTACATTGATTTGATGATATTAGATGGTTAGAGGCGATCGGTCAAATGCAAACCTAACTAATAGAATTCAGTCTGAACCAAAGAAAGGACTAGACACATCACACTAGTTACTAGTGTTCAATCAAAGAATCATTTTCTATGGTTTTGTGGAAGAGTTGATTAAAAGTACGATTTAAATGAGGAGTGTTACGAAAAGAACACTTTTTCCGAACTTTGTTTAACTAACTGATATGGTATGGGTGACTTTATGTAATTAATATCTCTGTTTTTGTCTTCAAGCACTCTTCAACACACTTGATTGTGTAGTTTTCACCCTATTTTGTTATCTTCTTTGTATAACAGTTCACTTGACATGTGGTTTAAACACTGTGGTATTCTGTAATTCTAGAAAGGTTTATAATGAGCAATTCTGTTTGCCGCTCTATCAATACATTTGTTTATTCCTTTTCAAAAGATGTTGAAAATCACTGAAAACTAACTAGTATGTGACAAAGTGAGGAACATTCATTAACTATTCAGCAGTACGCAGGACAAATCAACTCATCCAGGATTGAATAAAGACATTTTATACGAACTTATTTATATTAGTATTCTTTCGGGTTCCAAGTGACAAAAGGACATCAACAGCACATCTTGATTACATTCTGTTGTCTGCAGTTCTTTGAAGCTGGCTCCATGATTGACCATAGGCTTCATCTCTTTCACGTCAAACCCTTGCTCCCTCATCCTACTCGTCATTTCCCAGTTTATTCCCAATCGGGGGATCGCTTTGTGTGTTAATTGACTTAACGGTCTTCTCGATGTGTATACAATCTCTCGGCTAATTTCATTGCCAGAGATCCTTGTGCTAACTAATTGTTTCCATCCCTCTGAGCTTCAGTATGGAAGGAAAGCAACTGTTGGTGAAAGTGTGAAACCCGATGGAAACGTTTTTAATGCAGGATATAGGAGAGTACTGAATGACTTGATATTAGTTTTACAAAATTTAGTCCTTGTGTAAATGTTGATCTGTTGATCTCCACACTGATTTCTGCCTTGTTCTTTTGATCCTAGCTGGCTTTACCATCGTCATATTTGCCACCGTCTACAGCTGAAACGATGTTTTCCAGTCAGGTCAGTGAATGAACTTAACTTTCTTTAGAGTGAATTGATTGTCTATTCTTGACAAATTATTTATTTAAACTAATCCAAATCTCTAGTGGAAACCCGAAATCTGAGGAGGAGGAAGGAAAGACGAAAAAGGGGAAATTTACATAACTCAATAATGACAAAAGAAAACAAAATTAAATTTAGAAAAAATAATTTACTTTTCAACATTTCTGATTGACTAAACTGGCATACTCTGTATAAAATGTTTCCAGCTTTTGAAAAGTTGCCCAAAAATATTTTTACTGTTTTATTTATTTGTTTATCTGAAAATAAATGAAGCCTCAATTTTTTTTTCTTACTGACCTGTTCCAGTCTAATGGAAATGCAGAATAATTTTGTTATAGTTAGTTAGTTCGTCAGTTTTTTACTGAGCATATTGACCTTAAATAAAGATAAACATCGTTGAATGAGCATGATTCAGTCAAAGGAAATAAGGTATCTATTTCATTTCCTTGTTCTGTTCCCTGTCGACTCGTCACCCCCTCCACCCCCACCGTATGACGATGAATACCACCCACCACCATTCCTTCTTCAGTGAAATTTGATTATTCTCCTTCTTCTTCAAATATTACTGATTTTTAAAAAGCACTACTGACAAATGAGTAGTATCCAGTTATATGCCTATTTTCAGGACATTTTTCGTTTAGAAAGTGGAAAACAATAAATATTGTAGAACCATTGAAAACCAATAATTTTTGAATGATTGATTCCTCCTGGTTAGTATTTTTCAGTAGCTTCAGATAATCATATTACGAGGTAAGTTCATTAGGATTGAGACGGCGGTTCTGCTTATAAAATTTTAGGTTTTCTCGAAAGAAGTATCCAGGGCTCATTACTGTTGTTTGATACTTACAAAGCCGCATGGATGATTTCATCGTGAGCTGCCTGAATAGGGCCAGGCAGTTAACCTGGAGTGGGAAGCCGTAACCAGTAGGGCACAGCAGGTTGAAGATGAGGTAGTAACTCAACGAAGAAAGCATTGCGAAACGGTCACGCTATGTCGTGAATTGGCAGAAGTTAGAATTCAAGAACCATTGCATCAGGTCGAGGAACTTAATAGTCTTCGAGCTAGCTAGCCTTGTAACCAGAAGGTCCTGGGTTCAAACTGTAGTGGTGGGTGCGTACTGATGAAGAGTCCCAAAGTAGGACGAAACGACTGTCCAGTACTCCCAGGTTTTCAAGTGGTTCTCTAACTGATGTCAGGTCATGATGAAATCACCCATGCAATCAAACAAAATCCCTATAAAAAACCAATACTGAAACTTACAAAGTTACTTGAAACATCTGAATAATTATCAGTATTGTGAGGACACCGTTCAGGAAGGATTCTCCCAACGATTATTCCCTTACAATAACATCTAACAAAGTAGTGCATGGATGTAATGTATTTCTAACTAGAACAAACTCTCAAGAAGAGGTTGTTTGCATATGTAACTTCTTTTGTACCCTCCGTTTGAAGAAAAGACACTTAGTCAGCATTGACAATATGAAATATTGATTTCTCAATATTGAACAATCAGTATAAATTTCACAGTTATTATTATTTGTGTTGAAGTGATTAAACTCAGTATTTTTAAACAAAGAAGCCCAGTAGGACGAAGAATCAACCGAGAAATGCCGGGGTGAATATGTACATTATTATTACCATCTTGTCTAATCAAAGTGGACTATTGTTTTTACCATGCTCTACTGATAGAATTCAGTCTTCACTGAAGTAAGGACTAGAAACATCACACTAGATACTAGAGTCCAACCAAACTATCCACTACAGTCCTACGCAAGGTGAGTCGCTAGCTCTAATAGCCCAGAGGTAAGGTCTCTGACTGCAGGTGGCTCTGGGTGATGCAGGTTAGAATCTAAGAAGGGACATGAATTCCTTTGTTGTTGCAAATAAACCTTGCTGACTGGTGAGTGTCAACTAGCATGAAACCTAAGTGGAAGGCTCCCTGCCTAATTCCTCCGACTTTCTAATATCACAATGGAAAACTCTGCAAAACTTTACAAGTGAAAACAGAAGTAAAACAAAACTCCTTACTATCATCAGTGACATTCCTAGTTACAGCGGATTATGCTTCGGGCCATGGAGAGAGAGAGGGAGAAAATAGGAATACGCTAGACTGAAAAGAAGACTCCAGGAGATCTGAATTTACTGGTGATTCATGTTTGAATTCAGGTGAATTTGAGTACTTTGAGGAGAAAACCAACTAACTGGTATAAGAAGCAAGCAGCAAATAAAGGACTTCAAATAAACATACAGAAGACGGAGGCGTTTAAGATAACCAAATAATCAAAGATACAAAACTCCAGTCCGCAAAACTAGCATCATATGATAGTTAGGGAACATGATATTCAAACATCCTATTTTTCAAGTATTGGTTTGTAGGGATTCGACTGATTTGTTGCAAGATTTCATTATGAGCTGACATTGGTTAGGTAACCATTGGTAAACCTGTTTACCAGAAGGTCCTGGATTCGAACCCTGGCGGTGGGTGTGCACTGCCAAACAATCCCCAACTAAAACAAAACAGCTTTCCAGCGCTCCCAGGTTGTCCAATGTTTCTCTAACTAATGTCAACTCATGATGAAATCCTGTAACCAAACTTTTCTTTTAGTTTTCACCTAATTTTAAACCTCATTAATTTTTATTTTTCTATCACCAAGCAAACATAGATAGTTTTAAGCAGAATCGCAAATAAAGACAGACACGTGAATGTGAAACGCCATGTCAAAACTATCGAAAAACATTAGAATGTTTCTAATCATACCTATCATTAGCTGTGTTAATAGAAAATAGGACAGATGTAGTAAGTTTTAAGTGAAAAAGTCAGCATGTTTGTATGAAAGCCAGTATATTTTATTTCTATACATTCGATATTTTATGCTGAATAATATCCCCTAATAATATCGTTTCTTTTAAACAGATGCAGTGTGTTTTACCCAAAGAATATTTTTTCACTAGTGAGACAACTCGGTGGCATAGCGGTTAGGACACTCACCGGCCATGCACTTGTTCCAGGGTTCGATCCCCGGCCGACTCACTTCCCTTATCTCGCTAAGCCAGAAATAATAGCTGGTAAAGACGGAAGGTTGGGCATGTGGCTAGCAACCCCATCCTGTAAAAATAACAAGCACTGCAAGGGAAACTTCAAGCCTCTAACTTGAGGCCCTATGTTCCACTGGGAACGTGAAGGGATAAAGTAAAGGACAACTTGATGTTTTATTTTGGAGGATTAAGCACTTTCGAAAAGTTGGTTAGACAATCTTGAGAAATTTCAGTATCGTAGAAGATTATTTATTCATTCTTTTTTATCCTTATTATCGTGAATCTGAAAACTACTTCAGTGAGTATTAACAACAAAAAATCGAATTCTCAACACCAATATTAAGTCAGCCATTTTTTCTATATGGGTTAGGAGCATGAAGTGCCACGTAAAGCATATCTAACAAGTTTTAGACTTCTATGAACAGCTGTCTTTGCTGGCTGCATATTGACAATCAAATAACCAGAAAAAATAAGCAGCAAGAAACTCTAAGGCGCAACTAAACCAGAACCTATCGTACAAAAAAATATGTAGAAAAAAGTAGAGATGGATTGTTGACACAAGTTGAGGAGACTATTGAGTGACTGTTAGCTCCAAACCATCGTGTAAGTGAAACCTGAATGGGAAACCAAGAGTTGGGCAGAGAATAGATGGAATGGAGATGGACTGTTGGAACCAAAGGGAATAATAATATAATAATAATTATTAGAACTGAGATTAAAAAAATTGCACAAACGCATGACTTTAGTGAATAAAAACTTGTCCTTTTCAGGTAGGTAGCAACTGCGGTTCTAGTGAGAAGTCGTGACCGGTGGGGTGCAGCAGGTCGAGTGTGAGGACAAATACTCGCCGAAGACATTGGCTAGTGGTCGCGCTGTGTTGTGAATTGGCAGAAGTTAGAATTCATGGTTTGGCCATTGGATTGTGTCCCAGTGGCTTAATGGTATACGAGCTCACCTTGTAACCAGAAGGTCCTGGGTTCGGATCCCGATGGGTGCGCACTACTGAAGAGTTCCAATCTAGGCTGAGGAAACAGCTATCCAGTACTCCCAGATATTCCCATGGTTCTCTAACTAATGTCAGCTCATGATGAAATCCTGCAACCAATAAAATTCCTACAAACCTGTACTTGAATAAAAACTCCAACTGTGAGTTTAAGTCATGAAAAAAGACTGGAGTACAACAATAGCGTTGAGAATTAAAAATGAGTTGCCATGACTTAAGGAGGATTACTCCTTATAGACAAGAGAGCATTATAAACTTTTGTTCACTTCAATTATTTCACTGTTTATTGCAATTGTATTTTCCTCCTTTCTTTAATGCTCTCTACCACATTAATTTATCCGTTTTTCAGTTTATTGAGGTAAATAAGTGAAAGTGAAAAGAGCAAGTGTGTTCCGTTACTACCGGATGCATTTTATGACAGACAGCTCACCTACTAAGATTCAATAAGTGAGTCAAACACATCAGACTGGGACGATTAATTGCTATGCAGTTTATATATTATTATTATTATGTTTATTTTATTATTGCCTTGGATTCCAAGTGAAACAGGGTTTCAACAACAAATCTCCACTTTCCTCTTTTTTCTGCTGTCCTCTTCATCTGGATCCACGACCTCCCATAATATCGCATTCCTTCTCTCACGATCGCATCCATGTCATACTCGCACCAAAGACTCACTTGTCGTTGCCAGAGTTTCTTGTGGCTAATTCTTTCCGACCAGAAATCCGATCTTCAGTATAGAAAGAAGGTAGATGTTGAAAAAATCAGCAGCATCCTGTTGGCACGCAGTGAAAGTTTCTGATACACACACACACACACAGAAGAACTCACTGATTTCACAGTTGTGTTGAAAATTCGAATCTTGTTCTTTATGCTGGCTGAGTGAAGAAGATTTCCAAACTGATTTCATGTTGATGAAGACGGATCTCGCTTTTTTGATTCTTGTTAGCTGGCTTTGACACCTTCATTCTTTCCGACGGCCTGTGGTCGAATCGATGCTTCCTGGATAAGTGAAGGTGGTAACCTCTGTGAAATCTTTTCCAGTTATGGTGATTATTGCAGTTTGTTGTTGCTATTGGTTGGTTGTTGGTTGTCTTCATCATCTCCGCCGTCTTCTTTATGGTGACATAAAGTTCTGTCTTTGCTGCCAGTCTCTTCTGTCGATTTGTTGGTTTTCATCTGCTAGTCTTCAAATTCACGTGACATTAAACACAAATCACCAGTAAAGTCTAGATCTTCTAGAGTCCCCTTATCGATGATACAGAGTATTCCTGTCTCTTCACACCTGAAGCACAGTCTGATGCGTAATCCATTCCACCAAAATTAGGAATATCATCGTTTGTGATAACAGGCAGACAGCCTTGTCTTATTCCTGTATTCAGTTTGAACGCCTCACTGAGTTATTCGTTGTGGATCGCCTGACAAGTGACGTTTTTAGGTAGCTGTTGAATGAGGTCAATAAAGACTTGAGCTCAAGTCTTCTTCTCGGTAAACACTGTCAATAGCCTTTCCGAGGTCGATGAAGATGAGGTAGAGGTTTGACTGCCATTTTATCCTCTTTATGATGATGACGATGATGATAATGCGTAGAGCTGCAATTCCATCAGCACATGAGTTGCCTTTCCTGAATCCAGCTTGTTCCGAGCTGGACTAGTTCTATATCCAGTGCATCTTGCATCCTTCCTAGGATGAAGTGACTTAGTATTTTACTTGGTGTGGACAAGAGAATTTTTCCAGTCCAGTTCTCATAGAGGCGAGTGTAAGTTTCCCAGCTTTGATAGCTTGGTAAGGTAGAGGTTCTTCCAATCGGCAGGTACCTTTCCTTACTTCCAAACGTATTGCAGTAATGGCGTGGGCACATCTGCCGCAGTCTATGGATCCGTTTTCAGTGTTTCGGGGGATCCCGTCTAGCCTTGCTGCCCCCCTCGTTGGCTTTCAGTGGCTTGATCGCCTTAAGGATTTCTGCTTTCATTGGAGGATTGGTGTCTACTGACAGGCAGTTCTGTGCATACTGTTGGTGGTGGTGTATTTCTAGGCGAGTTGCAGGTGATGCACGATTCAACAGTCCTTTAAAGTGATCTACCAATTGTTTGATTTGCTTCTCCTCCTTTGTAATCAGTTTCCCTTGAACATCTTTTATTGGTTTCGTCATCTAGTTTTATCTCTTCCCGGATAGAGACCTGGTTATCTGATGTAATGTCCTTAAGCCTCTTGTGCCTGCGCCCTGTCTGTTCTGCTTCAGTTGCCAGTGTGTCGTAGAATTGTCTTTTGTCCTTCTTAGCATTCTTCTTTATTGCTTTGTTCAGAACAGTGTGTACTGAACTCAGCTTCTCCTTCTTGTATCCATCTTTGCAATGAGTCCTCTTCTCTTTCATTATCCTTCTCTCCTCAATTGGCTTCCAGGTGACCGTTGACAGCCATTCCTTGTCTTGTCTCTTCTTTCTTCTTAAGACGGTTGTGCACGTTTCCTTGAACATAACCTTCAGAGAGTTAGTTCCAGTGTTCTTCCACGCAGCTGTCCTCAGTAATGACATACATTGTCTCTAACTTTGCTCTGATATGATCTACAGTGAAGCTATCTCTTGTTGTTTTGTCCTTCAGTTTCTAAATGTTGAACTTGAATTGTGGTCTGTATCCAGTTGTTTTGGAGGCGTATACCTGACTAAGAAATTTCCTGCCTGTTTACTGGTTATGCTTACACTGTCTAATAATACTGGTGTAACTCACCTGTTAACGTTACTTAAGCCTAACCATAAAGAAATCACATCATTATTAACAAACCTTTAAGTTTGGAGTGGAACAAATATCTTCCACAGCACATCTCCATTTCATTCATTTCTTTTCAGTATTCTTCTTACCTGACTTCACTATTTCCCTCTTCTCAGGTGATCTTCTCAATTACATCTTCAGAGGAAAGCTTGACTTGTCGTTTACCTTTCAAGTCCCACTCTGTAACCTAGTGCGCGACATCACTCAACGGTTTTCTTGGCGTGATTCACCCATCTCCGTCTCTTTTAGCGAATTTGCTGGGTTAACCAGTTGCCGGAGTTCATTGTTGCTTATACTTTCTGCCTCGCTATTTGATCCTCAGTACACAGTGAAAACGGCCTTTGAATAAAGTCTGCAAAAGCCTGTTTCAAATGCTTTTCGTGACCCATGTCCCAAACGTCTGAATCATATAGAAGAACTGAGTTGACATTAGTGCTAAAAATTTGAATATGATGGGTGCACCAGATTTCCACACTAATTTCTCCAGCTAAGAATGATTGGGACGCAAACGAAGGATAGGCTTGATAGTTTTGCCACACCTATGTGCACTTATCAATTCAACTTCACCTGTGGTGACAGTTATGTTGGCCACACTACTACTACTAGACAGCTTAACCAACGTGTCACTACTGAACATCTCCCATCATCGTAGTTTGGCAAAGGACAGACAGAAACAATCCGTAACTCAATTTTGTCACATTTAATTGATAGTGGTCATGTAGTGGAGAAAACGATAGCCTTCAAAGTAATTCGTTGTATCCTACCGAATCTTTCCAACAGACTTCGTATCCATCTACTCTGTGTACACAGCTTAGGCGATAGGCATTAAAACTATTAAAACTAGACCATGCATTCAAAAGAAGAGGTTCATACAGCCATTATCCCTCCCTTGTTGGCCCATTAAGACATAACCAACTAATGACTTCTCTAACAGCCCTTACTTATATTTTCAACCGCTCTCTTATCATCCCTGAGTCTTATCACATCTTCATTAAAAAGTGTTTCATTTAATTCCCTTACAACCAGTCTAGCATTACTTAATCGGTTCATTTGTTTTTACTAGCCTTTATCGACTACTTCCACCTGAACATTTGTTTGTTTGATTGCATGAAGGATTTAATCATGAGCTGACATCAGTTAGAGAACCACTTGAAAACCTGGGAGTACTGGACAGCTGTTTCGTCCTAGTTAGTGACTCTTCAGCAGTACGCACCCACACTGCGAAGCGGTCGCGCTATGTCGTGAATTGGCAGAAGTTAGAATTCAAGGACCATTGGATCGGGTCGCAGTGGCTCAATGGTCTACGAGCTTGCTTTGTAACCAGAAGGTCCTGGGTTCTAATCCCGGTGGGTGCGTACTGCTGAAGAGTCCCTAACTAGGACGAAACAGCTGTCCAGTACTCCCAGGTTTTCAAGTGGTTCTCTAACTGATGTCAGCTCATGATTAAATCCTTCATGCAATCAAACAAAATCCCTATAAAACCAATACTTGAAAATTTGTTTGTCTATTTAATCATGCTGTTTTTTCATTATTCGTGTTATCACAGATTGCCTCACTTTTTCATCCTCACTATTGATAAGGCCATTATCATAACTATTATTATTACCTTTACTACTATTATGAGTAATTGCACAATTTATCTTCACCATCTTATTATCTCATAGACAAAACACCATGATTGGTTTATATATGAATTTTTATTTCTAAAATTATGTACATTAGAGTTAAGCCTGAATAGATCTAATTAAAAAACAATATTGTTTGCTTGAAGGTATTGTTCTAATGATAGTTTGTCATGCTCTTCCGATCATGACTGGCTTTGACATGCTCATCCTTGCCTCCATCTGTGGTTGAAACGATGCTATTAAGCATGGTAAGCGGAAGAACTAACTTCCTTCAAATTTCTCCCATTGACAGTGACTAATGCTCGCCATTGTTGATTGGGTATCTTCATCAACCCTGTTCACTTGAAGTCATGTCCGCGGTCCTACTTCTGCTCCTACTTGTTTTTGGTTCCGCGTTTTAGAGACGCTAGAAATAAATCCCCTGGAGGAGTCACAGAATACCTAAACTTATTATCATAAAATAAATGAAAATCTCTCTCATTCATTTACTTGTAGAATAGTAGTGAGTCAACGTTCTCCCACAAAAGACGCACTGGATACAGAACTCCGACCACAACAAGCTGGATTCACGAAAGCCAGGCAAATCATGTACTGACCAAATTGCAACTCTAGGCATTATCATCACAGAAGAAAGCATGGAATGGCATTCAAACCTCTACCTCAACTTTATAGACTTTGAGAAGGCCTTCGGCAGCGTTGATCGTGAAGTAATTTGGAAATTACTCGAGTACTATGGCGTACCCCAAATATTCATCAATTTTATTCAACAGCTGTACGACAACGGCACATGTCAAGTGATCCACAACGGAAAACTCAGCAAAGCGTTTGGAGTAACACACAGGTGTCAGAAAAGGGTGCTTATTATCACCCACGATGGTATTCCTAATTGTGGTGGACTGGATTGTGCGTCAGACAGTGGGAAATTGGCAGATAGGGATATTGTGAACCGAAGCCAAGAACCTAGAAGACCTGGATTTCGCGCTTGGATGATTTATGTTTGATGTCACACACACAAAATCGAAGACTTACAAGCGAAAACCGACCAACAAACTGGTCGAAGAAGCAGCCAGAGAAGACAGGACTCCATGTGAACATAGACAAGATGGAGGTTATGAAAATAACCAACCAACCAACAACAGCAACATCCAGCGTCAATCACCATCAACGGGAGGGATTTGAGAGAGGTTACTTCACTCACTTATCTAGGGAACATTGTCTCAACTACAGACAGTTAGAACGGACGAGGATGTCAAATCGAGTGAGAATCGGGAAGGCGAGTGAGAAACACATTCATCAACCTGAAACTAATCTGGAATTCTTCGTCACTCAACTCAGCATCAACAACAAAATTCGATCGGATTTCCAATACAAACATCAAGTCAGTCAGTTCTTCTATACGGATCAGGAACTTGGTGGGCGGGTCACAAAGAATATTTCCAACAGCCTGTTGCAGACCTTCATCAACCAACAACTGTCCTCACTGGCTCTATACTGAAGATCAATCAGATGGCCGGGCCGGAAAGAATCACCAATAAGAAACTATGGGCACTAACAAACAAAACATGAACCAGTCGCCAACCAACAAATATGCAGGAGAAAGTGGAGATGGACTGGACACTTGTTGAGGAGGCCGGTTTGTGACATCGCGCGCGCGTCAGATCACTGCTCGATTGGAACCAGGCTGAAAGAGAAGCGGTGAGTGCAACGTCAGTGCAAGGGTGACACGGAGGAGATGGTGTGAAGAGGAGTTGGTTGAAAGAGTATGAACTGACATGGATCCAGGTGAAAGTGCAGCAGAAGACAGAAGCAAGCGGAGACGTGCAGTCAAAGTCCTATGTTCCACTAGGAACCAAAGGGCACAATATTAATAAAATTAATAGACGTTCTCCCACAACAGTTTTGTCACCAAAATTTATTGAGTTTAACTTTCGTTTTCACTATACGTAGACAAAAGTAAGTTAATAAGCAAGAATTGAAGTAGGGAGGCTAGCAAGTAAGTAGGCGAGTGAGTGACGAAGGAGGTAGGTAAACAAGAGATTACGTGAGTAAAACATTTACATGCCTGAAATACATCTTCTCAGTATACCTTATCGTTTTGTGTGCAGACAGTTTTGCACTTAAAAATGTGAAGTACATTCTATTTCGAAATATCTATTATATAACTATTATCAGTTGAAAAAAGCTCTATCTTAGACTGTGAAGAAATACAAGCATCTTTCTGAAAAATGTCGACATCCGACTGAAAAACACGTGCTTTCTCCAGACATTTTCTTCTTTTAACAAACATGAAATATGTCGTCATCACTAAATAACTCCTCTAAAAACATTTTGCTCCACTTCTATTTTTAGAACATCAGTACGAAATGTGTTCATGTAATTCACCATCTGTCATAAAACTAAGTGCCTATAAATGTAGATTTATTTTTTTTTAAATATATTCATTTATTATATCTAAGACTGGGGTGAGATTTGAAGAGGTGGTTAATCCGATGAAAATGTTAACTAATGACTAGACCTTAACATGATAAATGAACGAAATTCTTATAGAAAAAAAAGTGAAATTAGGCTTCTTTAGTAGCTATCTATCTATCTATCTCTCTCGAAGCTCTTTTATAAGAAGATTTTAGCCTACCATTTTGAAGTCCACTGGTTAAGAATCGCATCAAGAAACAAGTTCTGATCTCACCATTATCATAGCCTGTTAAAGTATGATCTTTTTAGTTGATTCAATTAAAGATTTATTAAAGGATGGCTTGTAACGTGAAGATAGGCTTCTTTTGATCTAATTGTTTGATTGGTTGGAGGATTTTATCATGAGCTGACATTAGTTAGAGAACCATTGGAAAACCTGAAGGGAGTACTGGACAGCTGTTTTGTCCTAGTTCGGCTCTGTCCAGAAGTACGCTCCCACCGCAGGCGGTTGGATACGGGATCTTCTGGTTACAAGGCAAGCTCATAGACCCTTAAGCCACTGGGACCCAACTCAATGGCCAGCTCAGGAATTCTAAACTCTACCAATTCGTGATTTTAGCACGTAATGCCGATGAGTTCCAAACTAGAATGAAACAGCCTTCCGGTACTCTCTGTAACTTTTCGGTGGTTCCGTAACTGATACGATTCCGCGTTCAAACCTGAAATTAATATAATCAAGCCAACATAATTATTTTTTAGGAATTCAGCCCCTTCATCTTTTTATGCTATTCTGTACGTAGTTCTACTGAACATAACGTACAGTTAGTAACTCTTAGTTAGGCAATTAAATATCAAATTTTGGATAGCAGGGATCTCACTGGTTGTAGGTTTGACAACTAGTTGATATCAGTTAGAGGACCTTTGAAAATCAAAGAGTGTTTGATATCTATTTCGCCTTAGTCTACGACTCATCAACATTACGTACGTGCCAGGGCTCGAACCAAGGACTCTACGGTTACAAGATGACCTCTTAGATCACTCAGCCACTGAAATCTCTTAATCAGAGGAGTCCATCAGGTAAGTGGGACAATTACTCACCTACAATACTGGCTGGTGGCTGCGCCTTACATATCTCAGAAGTTGGAATTCATGAGCCAGTGGACTGAGTACCAGTGGCTGAACGGCTTACAAGCTCGCCTTGTAACCGATGGTTCTATGCTTCAAACCTTGGTCGGCGTGCACTCCTGGAGAGTCCTAAACCGGTGGGAAACAGGTTTTTCAGTAGTTTTGTAAATGATATCAACCCATAATGCAAGCTATTTAATTCTCTTACAAAAAGATACAAGCAGAAACTCCAGTGAGCTTTATTCCTTCATTTCGATTAAAAATCTAATAACCCACATAATAAATCACACTTTGTAGATGGCTTTCATCAGAAATTTTTCTAAGAGATCATTTATCAGTGTAAATGTTTTGTTTGAAATGGAAATTAGCTTGTGATCAATGAAAGAGATTTAAATAGTCTGTTTGTTTTATCGAAGCGTTTTATCAAATTTTATATATGTGTATATAACATCTCTCTTTTTCATCTATGGAATGCCAATTGAAATTAATCACAAAAACATTTTTAAACAGAATATTTTATAGATTTTAAATATTTCTGATATATATATATATATATATATATATATATATATGTATAACAATTTATGGCCGACCACTTGTAATCTGTTTATAGATATTCATCAATGCTAATGTGAATTACTTTCAACAAAGTGTTTAACTTATTGCTTTTCTCTTACTGAAGTAAAATGCAGCTCTTTGAGCTACTGAAAGAATTCAGTCTGCACCAAACTAAGGACAAGACACGTAACACTAGTTACTGAAAAGTGTCCAATCAAAATACCCACTACATCCCTACGTGAGGTGAATCACGAGCCTGAATAGCTAGCTCAGCGGCAAGGTCCCTGACTGAAGGTAGCAGTGGGTGACGCGGGTTCGAATCTCAGAAGGGACATGAGTTTCTTTCAAGACTGTGAATACGCCTTGCTGACACTGATGAGTGTCAACTAGCAGGAAACCTAAGTGGGAGGCTTCCTGTGACTGATTGCCTCCAGCTGTCTAATATCATCAAATGAATTAATTCTGTTAAGAACTGACATCAACGAACAGAACTACTAAGAATTAGAAAGAAACAAACTCGTGTTTCATTCGATTTTGAAAAAGTTCAGATATTTGCATCTCCATCCGACCTTTGATATCCAGTAAGTCTGCGACAGCCTGATAGAAGGGTTTTGATGATGGGTGCACCATGTGTGTCAACCATAAAGCAACACTAAGTTGACGTCATTGTTGAATATTCTGATCTTCTTCCTTGTTTTGAATGCACTAGGTCTTCATACTAGTTTCAGAGCATGGAACACCTACCTTGCTTTTCCAATCCTAGTGAGCTTGAAAGTCCTCATCTATGCCTTCATCTGTACTTGAAGAGATATTACCTGGGTAAGTGAAAGGGTCGATTTACTTTAAATCACCTTCGATGACAGTGGTCGTTGCTTATTGTTGCTGTTATTTAGCTATCTTTACGAAATCTGACTTCTCTATGTTTACTGTGTCTGACCTTCGTTGCCTTTGCTGTCGGCTGGTTGGTTTTTATTTGTATTATATCATTATTGTTTCCTTTACTACCTAGAGTAACATAGGGATTCAAGAAAAAGGTCTCCGTTGCGTTCGGTTCTTCACCAACGTTTCCATCTGGCTGCACGTCTGCCCACATGCTTTCATCCCTGTTCGCATGACCTCCTCCATATCATCGTCGCCCTGACGACCAAGTCACCGCTCCCTGTTCAGGTCCCACTTGAAGGTCTGTCTGGTAATGTCATTTGGTTTGTTTTCTCATAGTATAACCGATTGACCTCCATTTCTCGCTACAGATTCGTTGCACAATCGGTTCCTTGTTTATTCGCTCCCAGAGATCCCTCACTATTGTTTATCTTATCTGGCCGGCCATCTGATCTTGAGTGGTATTGAGTGAAGACGGTTATTGATTAAGGTCTGTAGTTTATTTGCGGTGCTCTTCATGAAGCGCCTTTTTATCTGTAGGTCTCCGAGTTTTTTGTGACACTGGACATAAATCATCCTCGTAGTCCAGATATTTTTATCGACCCAGTGCATGACCGTCTACTCACTTCCCATAGTCTATTACTTGACCCAGTCCACTACAATCTAAAATATCATCGCTGATAAAAAAAGGAAACCTTGGCCCACCCACTTCCAAAGATTCGCTGAGCATGCCATCATGAGTTACTTGACATGTGGTGTCATTATCTCTTCTTTGTCAGCTTCCAAGCGTTTGTGGAGAGTGATTCTTTTTCTTTCCTCTTCGGCCTTTTCTAGACAGCTACAAAAATCTGCTTCCGTGACGTTTCCACAAAGTTCTAGAGCTTTCCAACACAGGTTTTTTATATACACGCCTTTTTCCTGATGACCACAGTTAAGGTGTCCTTTGTTAATCTGTATTTCAGTTTCCACGTCTATATCCAGCTACTTTGAAGGCTTCCAGAATAATTCTGAGGGTTCTCCGCGTTGCCCAGTGGTCTGAACTTACATTTACTCCTGTTTGTGATCTTGTATTTATCAACCAATTATGAGTTCTCTTTCAATCTTGTCTGCTCTCAGTTTCACATACATATCACTGACTGGAGTTTTGATTCCAACAACTCTATGGGGTCTTGTTCATTATCGCTTTCAGTTGCTTTTAGAATTCTTCCTTCTGTTCACAGTCAGCAATATTTATATGTAGGTATCATTGTATTATTGTAACTTTCCTTTGTTTTAAGTTGGATCTTCCTGTCATGGCTATCAAGAGCATTGGTCCTCAATTAATGATAGCCTTCGATATTGCTGGTGCTAGGTGATAAAAAGTCAATCACTGACTCTCTATATAAAATTTGAAGAGCCCATTTCCATTCAACAGAGTACCACCTCTTCCGTACATTATTTTCTCATTTCTTTTCTAATCTGAGCATTGTTTTCGAGCTTAAACTTAGTGTGGACATTCCATGATTCTATGCTTATTTCGCCTTCGTCAAAAGAAGATACGTCAGCAACAAGCAAAGGCCTGCATTTTCGTGCTTTAACGTTTCAGCAGCGATGGGAGTGTTTCCCTCTGAACTAAGTCTTCATTTCCCTCTCCGGATTAGGACTGGTTAGTAAACACAAGTCTGATTGAATTTCCAGACTTCTGTCAAATTAGTCATTAGTTAATTAGGAAGTGAACATATTTCCGTGCTCATTTAAACCAATTTTCCTCTGGTTCTATCTGTTCGCAATATCACTGATCACTGCTATTAAATAATTTTAGGAAAATGTACAAGTAGTAATCAAATGACATTTCTAAAATAAGATTATTTGAAATACAAGCAGAATATCAGATGTATACAAAATCCCTTGAATTCAAAAAGGTTTCCTTAGTTCAATAGTTTTCAAAAGGCGCCCTTTCCTATTTTAATCTGAATAGGGCAAAAATGTCAAACCTATCACTGTTGAACTTTATTGCCTATCATCACAACAGGAGGATATATCACTCTTGTCAAAAACGTCACCATGTTCATCATTAATATCTACTAACAAGACAACCGGTTGATCTTTCTTCTTTTTCTTTTCGTTATATATTCAAATGGCTTTTGTTATAAAGTGAAGGTTTTTCAGAGGGAAAATTAACTCTTTGAAAGGTGCACTGTCGCTTAATTTGAAAGATACTATCTAAACTGAATAAAAGGTTTCTATGACACTGAGATTAATATATATACATTCAAGGGCAAATACCACGAGAAATATACTTTATATATATATGTATATATAATTTTGTTTGACGGTTAACTATTGTAATCATGGTAATCATGTTTGAGGTATATATCAGCTTTGTTGACATTCTATGAAAGTGCAGTTGTTGGGTAACATCAGCCGCATATTTTGGTATTTCTATCTCTATGAATTCTATCCTTTGAAGTGTTATTTAACACTAGTAACTCTTTGTCACAACATCTCACTTTTGAAGTATTGTTTTGTTGATTTCAGAGAGATTTCAAGTAAGTTGGGTGTTGATTTTCAAAAAAAAGTTATTTTAGAGCATCACTGAAAATTGTGAAACACAGAGGATCTGTCTTGTCTTGTTTTAGGATTCTTCAGTTTGTTTTTTATTCCCTCACGTCCCCAGTGGAACATAGCGCTTCACGCTAGAGGCTTGAAGTTTCGGTAGCAGTGCTGGTTAATTTTATGGGATGGGCTTGCTAGCCTCATGACCAACCTTTCCTCTTAACCAGTCTTGTTGCTGGCTTAGCAAGGTGCGTTGGTGGCAGGGGAGTGAACCCCAGGCCACGTGCATGGTCGGCGAGCACTCTAACGCTGTGGCACCGACGCACGAATTCTTCACTAGTATGTGATAACTACACTGTTAGCGATAGCACCTAGAACCTTCAATCTAAATGGTGATCCCAGTGAGCTTTCAGTCACTGAGTTGAAATTCAAAGACCTGTTCATTCAAACTTCTCTCATGGCTGCTGCGTTAAGCGTGTGATGTGTGAAGAAGACAGTCACCAATGATATTTGTCGCTAATTGCTGCATGTACAATGTTGCAGTCTAATCTTGGAGATATCCTTCGTGCACACTTCTGAAGACTAACAACTTGAGACGAAACGGATTCTTAGTGTCCCATTGTTTGAAATGACTTTTCAAATTATTGCGACTCATTATAAAATCTGTACTGAAAATCACTGAAAGGTATATAACCAGAGTCTCAGTATGTGAACGGTTTACGGAAATGTCTTGAAACCCAAAAGTCATAAATTCGAACACTTGCGGTGTGTACCTGATGCTGAAAACACAAGAAGTGGGATGAAACAGCTGCACAGAACTCCCAGGTTTTCCAGTGGTTCGCTAATTGATGCCAATTCGTGATAGAGTCGGTAATTCAATAAATGTCGACGATAAACTTCAGAAAATACGAGACATTTATGTGATACCAATAGCACTAGTATTATTTGGAGCTTTCCAAAATGTCTCTGCTGTAATTCGGTATATTTAATTTTAAACACTGATGCTTTGAGGTGCTAGTGAGAATACGGCACCATGCCTTTAATAAAGAGTAACTCAGGAATGAAATTAATACAAATCAGACCATACAATTTGTTAGTATTAATAGCTTTGTATTGAAAAGTACATTTAGATAGAATGCAGAATTTTCAATGGGTTTCATAGAAAGATATTTACTCCTTGCACAGATCCTCCGAATGACATAATAATAATAAGGGAGACAAGTCTTCCTGTGATAATCACAGAGGGATTAACTTGACTAATATAGTATCTAAAGTCTTAGGCTCAATAATCATGCGTAGACTGAGTGGTGCTCGGGAAGCACAAACACGAGAGAGCCAGGCAGGCTTTAGACCAGGAAGAGGGTGTATTGATCATATCTTCACCCTCCGACAGATTCTAGAACATAGGAATTCCTACCGGCGTCCAACAGTCATTATATTTCTTGACCTAAAGGCAGCATTCGACTCTGTCGATCGAGAAGTTCTCTGGAGATGCTTGGCTGTAAAGGGAATTCCAAGAAAATATATTGCACTGATTAAGGCACTCTACTCGTACTCATACAGCCAGGTGAGGGCTTACGGCGAGCTGTCATCTGAACTGATGACGACCAGTGGTGTCCGTCAAGGATGCCCATTATCCCCTTTTCTATTCAACTTCATCATAGATGTGTTAATGGACTTAACCCTAGGTGACTTCAGCGACTCAGGGATTGACTTGCTACCGGGGAATAATCTCGTTGACTTGGAATATGCAGACGATATAGTCCTTCTAGGCGAAGACGCTGACGAAATGCAGAGTCTTCTAAACACCTTGAACAGCAATCTACGAATGTTTGGCATGCGATTCGCTCCCGCCAAATGCAAGATGATGTTACAGGACTGGACTACATCGACGCCTAGTTTAAAAATAGGAAGTGAAGTGGTAGAGCACGTTGACCGCTTCACTTATTTGGGAAGTACCATCAGCCCCAACGGGCTGATCTCTGACGAAATCTCAGCACGAATACAAGGGGCTCGTTTCGCATTTGTTAGTTTACGCCGACTCTGGCGTAGACGAGATGTTCGACTATCGACCAAAGGGCGCGTGTACTGCTCATCAGTCCGCTCCGTCCTCCTTTATGGCTGTGAGACCTGGCCACTGAGAGTGGAAGACATGAAAAGACTAGCTGTCTTTGATCATAGGTGCCTGCGTTCTATTTCCCGTGTAAAGTGGCATAATAAGGTGAGCAACATGGAGGTTAGGCGTAGAGTTCTAGGTAAACAGGGGAAATCAATCGACGAAGTCGTGAAGCTACAAAGACTGAGATGGTTAGGACATGTGTTACGTATGCCAAGCCATCGCCTCCCTCGACGAGCTATGTTAGCGGATATAGGGTCAGGCTGGAAAAAAGCTAGCGGCGGTCAAACAAAAACTTGGCACCAGTCAATGAAATCCACAACAGTTGGTCTAAGCCACGTAGAAAGGTGTAGACTTCCAGGCTGGGGTCCTCGGGACGGTAAAAATCTATGGTTGGAAACAATTGGTGACATGGCTCAAAATCGTTCTCAGTGGCGCAGATGCATCCACTCCTTGTGACTTATGATCTTCAATGAAACTGTTTTGTATTTCTTTATTACTCCTTTGTCTCACACCTCTGCTCACTGTTTCTATTATGCTTTTCTTGTACTTTCTTCTCCTTGCTTCGCGTGCTACACGGAGTGTGGCGACTTGAACTTCCGCACATTTGTGCAAAGTTCTATGTCGAAAACAGACAGACAATAACCGATAATATGTCACCTGAAGCAATGTCGGCCCATCCGAATCATGTTCCAATTATTATTATTCCGTTTTGCTCCGATTGGAACATAGAGCTTCAACAACACATCTTAACTTTTTCTGTCTTCTAGCGTCCTCTTCAGTTGGGTCCACGACTGACCAAACTCTCTCATCTCTTCCCCACACGATCTCCTCCATTCCACTCTAGGACCACCCACTCGTCACTTCCCACTGGGATTCCACTGGTTAAGAAGAATCGCCCAAATAATCGAAACTGAGCTAATATGATCCTGACATATTTGTCGCCCATGCCTTATTCAAATTTGTTAACTGGAAGAATTGTATGGAGCATTGCATTTACTCCGTTTCATACTGTTTGAATCATCCGAATGCCCCAATGAGTGACAATCTGTACTAAGCCATTTTGTGGAGTAGTATTGCAACATGATTCGGATGGGACAATATTACTTCAAATAACGTATTATCGGTTATACTGGCATTTGAAGAATCTGTACAAGGAGTAAATATCTTCCTATGGAACTCGCTTAAAATTCTGCACTGTATCTCAATGTACTTTCCAACAAAAAGCTATTATTACTAATAAGTTGTATAGTCTGATTTGTAGTATTTTCATTTCCAAGTTACGGTTTATTGAAGGCATGAAGCCATATTCTCACTGACACTTCAAAGTGTCAGTGTTTAAAATTAAATGTACCAAATTACAACAGTGATATTTTAGAGAGTGCGAAATATCACTAGTGCTATTGGTATCACATAAATGTGTCGTATTCTCTAAAGTTTATCGTCGACATTTAACCGGTTATGGACTTGATGACGACTAGTAAACCTGGGAGTACTGGACATCTGTTTCGTCGCACTTCTGGACTTTTCGGCAGCAGGTACATACCGTTAGTGGTCGAACCTATGAATTTCTATATTCATAGGCATTTCTGTAGACCATTCACATACTGGGAATCGATCGAATGGCCGACGAATTCCAGCTTCTGGCATTTTGCGATGCATATAGTCCAACAGTCGGTTCTTGCCTTTTTAAATAAAAAACCATTCTTATGGATAGAAAATTGAGATAACCCACTGATTTAAACAAGCCAGAGCTGAATATTCAGATACAAAGTTTAATTGTGCATTTTTCATATCAGGTCGATAAATTTGTAAACATGCTGTTGGTCAATTTAAAATGCCTTTTCACTGCTGCATCAAAGTAAAGTAACAGAAGAAAGTCGATAGCTGTCACAGAATAACAAAAATTCCTGAATTCTCTTTCCTTACTAATGTTAATAATAATAATAATAGTAATAATAATAATAAATTTGCTACAGTGAGGAATTCTAAGCATGTAACAAAATATTGCATCTAATGTTCTGTTAACATTAGAATAATGAGGGAAAAAGTAATAACCAGAACGGCTTTTTACTGATAAAAGCATCAATAAATATATAAAAAATGTGATTCCAAAATTTAGTGAAAATAGTGATAACAATAAATTAATGACAGAAAGAATATGAAGTACCAATTCATGACATAGCGCGACCACTAGCCAATGTCTTCAGCGAGTATTTGTCTTCACACCTGTCCTGCTACACACTACTGGTCACGACTTCTCACTAGAACCCCGGGTAACTACCTACCTGATTAAGGCAAGTCACCAAAGAGCATCTCATCGATATTCAAGTGTTGGTTTGTAGGAATTTAGTTTGATTGATTAGAGGATTTCATCATGAGCTGATATTGGTTAGAGAACCGTTGGAAAACCAAATTGGATTACTGGACAGCTGTTTCGTCAGCCTAGATTGAGACTCTTTGGCAGTACGAACCCAATAGGGTTGGTTTTCCGACGGTTCTCTAACCAATGTCAGCTCATGATGAAATCCTCTAACCAATCAATCAAATACCTACAAACCAACACTTGAATATGAAGTACAATTTATCTACCGTATAATAGTAATTTCACAGATTCAGGTCTAACACTTTTACTTTATCACATAAGCTGTTTGCTAAATAAGGTCAATTGTTGAATGTTTAACACTTAGACAAGCGAGAATAAAGTCCTTCATAATTCAGTTCGTGAGAAGTCAGAGAACGGTTATGTTTAGAGAAAATGCTCAAAGTCTGACATGATGATATTAACCAATTTCTTACAGGAGTTCAAGTGTCTGTCCACAACTCACTCTACCAACGATATTTTTCGTCATTCACAAATTTAACAAAGTTCTTTTTAAATCAGCTCAAGATGGGGTTAAGGATAAGGAATAAGGGAGAATATGTAGAGATTGATTGACACCAAGTTGTCTCATCGTTGTCAAGTGTTAGGTGGAACGAAATATCTTGCTAGGAATTAACATTATGTGATTGTAACATGAGTGAAAAAGGAAGATAATTCCTATGTAAAATGGTCAGAATGAAAGTATAACAGACAACAACTTTGACTAAAGGTATCACGATTTCCATCATGTTGACGGAGTGACTGGCTACCCTTATTGATAACAAGTTAAAAACTTTACCAGTTGAATTAAATAAGAACAAAGCGTATTTTGTCATTCAAACAGCGCTAGAGTGCTAGTTTCCAAGTATTGAATGTCTCATAATCTTTATTATTCTTTTATTATTCCCGTGGGTTCCTAGTGGAACATATGTCTTCAACAACATATCTCCACTTTGCTCTATTCTCTGCTGTCCTTTCACCTGGGTCAGCGAATGCCCATAATCTCTCATCTCCTCATTGCATGATCTCCTCCCTAGGATCCTAGGATGATTCACTCATCAATTTTTAGTGGCATTCCACTTGAAGGCCTCACACGATGTCATTCAACGGTTTCCTCAATGTATGCCTAATCCACCTCCATATTTGTTGACCAATCGGCTCTTCATTGGTTTTTTCCCCGCCAGAGTTTCTTTTTTGCTAAATCTTTTTGATCTCCACAATGCACCCAGCGAAGGCGACTGTTAATAAAAATCTGTAACTTGTTGGAAGTGCTTTTCGTGACTGACATGCATTGCAAGATTCTGACCTATGTAGAAGCGGTGACTCACTTCACATTTTTGTTGAAATTCCGAATCTTGTTCTTCACGCCACGGAGTGCAGAAGGTTATTTGAAGGCATAGATTGTCTTACCGATTTTGGCCAACTTTGACATATTCATCCGTTCCGCTTGTCGTTGGAACCATGCTGGCAAGATAAGTGAAGTAGGGAAACTCTGTCAAATCTCTCCCACTGATGATGATTGGTGTTGGTTGTTGTTGTTTTTGCTGTTGCTGTTGGTTTTGTGCGTATCTTCATCACCTCCGTCTTCTCTATGTTCACCTGGAGTTCCGTCTTCACTGCCTCCCTCTCTTTAGCTAGTTTGTTGGTTTCCGTCTGAAAGTCTTCGAGTTCCTGTGAAATTTATAATTCTTACCCATTTGTATCTTGTTATCCAGTTTAATAATGCCAGATTTCTGCATTATTCGTAAAAGTAGAAACATTCAAGACGGAAACTGTTCTTGGATAAGCTGAAAGACTTCGTAGGTAACCATTAGATAAAGTAGATATATGCACAGATTATTTAAATTTCAGTTAGATCACTTGATCAATTCAGTCAGCTAACCACTGAAATCTAAGGAGTACTGGGTCGCTATTTCTTCCTAGTTTTGAACTCTTCAGTAGTACGCACGAAACAAACTATCTCCCTCTGCAGACTGAACAGGCTGCATTAGATCTCCGTTTTTAGTGAGAGGTATATGCTTATCAAGTGCCTGAAACTAGGATTAAGCAGCCGTCCAGCACTCCTCTTCGGTTCTCGATAATCCTCTTACTGAAGTTGTTTCGTGCTAAATCTGGAAATGAGTCGAATCCTTACTTCTTACTGACAGACCACATGATGAAGTTAACTAAAGTTCTAGTGAAAACTAGTAACCAAGTTGAGTAAAGGGAAAGATACACTGCAATAACACTGGCTGGATGTCGCAGAAATTAGATGGCGGAAATTAGAACTGATGAGCGAAAATAAGTTGATCAAAATTCGATTGGGAGAAGTATTCAAGTGAATTTTAGATTTTCTCGTCGACTGATTCAAACGAAGTGCTTTATCTCAGGTTGACGTGTTAGCTTCTTGTGTAGATGATTCGACGATGTCTGGGCGTGTAATTAGAAGTGAATTGGTGGATGGCGACTAGCAGTGGAATCCAGCCACGATGCACATTTCGTCCCATTTGGGACTGGTCACAAGAACCCCAAGTGGTCTAGTGGATAACGCTTTGGCGCTTGAAAATATGGGCAATGGGTTCGAGCCTCCGTGGAAACATCATCACTCGATGACCGGGAATGCAAGTACACCAGATGACGAGTCCCAAAAAGGACGAAATGCGCGTTATCCTGGATTCCCTTCTAGTCACCATTCACCAATTAAATTCTAATTGTGAGAAATATGTTTGAAACAAGTAGAATATTCCTAACAAGGTGTGATCAAAACTATGTCAGCAAGAAGCGTACACGAACAATTTTCGCAGACAGTTCTGGATCAAAATGACTCTGACTCACCCAAAAGAAACCGCAGTCGTAAGACAATTTAATAACACTTTCATCACATAGTAACACAAAGAAGCACCAAAATAGAGATTTAACAGGAAAAAAGACAATTAGGAGTATTTCTCGTCGAATTTCCGAATATCACTCTGCATAGTGGTTAAGTAAAGGATAAACAAAATCTATTCACAACGCTATTCTATCTCATCTTGTGGATACAGAATACAAGATTGATGTTGTTAACCAGGCTTAACCAGAGTCATTTATCGCATACCAACAAATCTCAATTTCGCCTTAAGAAGTAGACTGCTAAATATTGAAAAGGCTGGCTGTTGGGATCCATAATAAGAAGCCTAATTTGTGCATCCGAAAGAAGTTAGCTCAAACATTATCAGTACCTTGGCCATCTAGGTTTGAATAATCCGGAATTTTTGTGGAATTTTCCTAATTTTAGTTGATATTCTATTTACTACTATATCTTTATTATTATTATTATTATAAATTAAGCATCTTTGATGAACTGTAATTCCATTGATCTTACTTTACAAATTGATATTATTTAAAAACTCTAATATTGTTATTGACTACTAATCTAGAATATTCTATGTATATAAACATGCATATATAATCGTAGGATCAGAAGAGGAAATTATCCAAAAGGATATTCTTTGCTGAATTATTTTGGGTTTTATAGATGTCTGAATGAATAGTTTCGCTATAATGAAATAATAAGTCAACATATGATGTGCAAGAACCAATCGCCAACCAACAAATATGCAAGAGAAAATGGCGATGGATTGGGCACTCGCTGAGGAGGCCGCCGCCGGGTGATCTCGCGCGCGTGTCAGGCCATTGCTCGAGTGGAATCAGGCCGAAAGGGAAGCGGCAAGTGAGACGTCAGTGCAGGGGTGACATGGAGGAGATCGTGTGAAGAGGAGTTGAAAGGGTATGGACTAACATGGATGGATGCAGGTGAAAAGTACAGCAGAAGGCAGAAGCAAGTGGAGACGTGCAGTTGGAGCCCTATGTTCCACTAGGAATCCAAGGGAACAATAGTAATAAATAATAATATGATTTGCAAATGTCAGAACCATGATACACAGTCTAGAAGAAATTAGGACATCCAAATAAGAATCAATACTGTAATTAAATTATTCAGAAGGGATTTTTCAAACAATTACTGCAATACACTGGGTTCTATCCCCAGTCGAATGGTGGTTGTTTACTGCCGAAGAATTCCTAACAAGGATGAAACATCTCTCCAAAATTCACTAGCTTTCAATAGTTCTTTGACTGGAATCAGTTTTTCCGATCAAAACTGAAATCATTCAAATTCCTACAAACCCACACTTGAACAGTTAATTCCACACGGATCATCCAGTTTTTCTAATTGGTATAAATGTTTTTAATCCACTTTATGTTATGTAAACCAGAAAACCTGATAAACTGTGATCATAAAATATGCAAAAATGTTTTAGATAAACAAGGATGGATAATATAGATCATTCATTGACTCAAAGGACTGCTCATTCTATTAGTCTGTCTGAATAGTATAGCTTTCTAATGCAGTCTATAAATTCATAGTCTCTCATTTCTTTTCTTAAAGATAGGCATATAAATAATGAATGTGAAATTACGTACATTTTTTAAAATGGGTGCCAAATCCCACTCATAAATTATATATGTATATATATATATATAGTGCGTCGATGGTATAGCGGTTAGGACGCTCGCCGACCATGCACATGGTCCGGGGTTCGATCCCCGGCTGGCGCACTCCTTTACCTCACTGAGTCAGAAATAATTCTGGTAAAGAGAAGAGGTTGGGTATGAGGCTAGCAACCCCATCCTGTAAAAATAAACACTGCTACAGAAACTTCAAGCCACTAGCTTGAAGCCCTATGTTCCACTGGGAACGTGAAGGAAAAAAAAAATATATATATATATATATACTTCACTCTTTCCTCTTCATCGTGGTTGAGCTGAATACAGAAGAACACACACGCACGTCTGCTTACATAGATAACTTCAGATGAGTAAATGAGTGTTGGTGAGTGTGTGTGAGTGTGTGAGCGTGTCTTTATATATGTAATGTAAGCATGATATCCTGTTGCCATCATTCTCTAATATTACTTATAAAGAAACATTTGTGTTCCTTTAGTCTGAATTGTTTACATTAGGTATCTATTATGGCTTTCTCATATTATACAAAAGCTTTAAAAACGATTTATTATATTCACAGATAAATTTTTAAAAGAAACATTCCTTCAGAGAATAGAATATGAGTTTAAGAATAGAAGAGGTAGTTTTTCTATCCAATGAAATTTTGTTATAAGTTAGACAGCCTACAATATTCCCCCCCCCCTAGTAGGCAGTCTGAGAGACAATAGCACTTGACTAAAGTTTATGGTTTGCGGTGTTAAAATATTCTCAAGGGATTATAACATGCAGAGGATTTCATTTAAAAAAATCGGTTAAAATACATAGTTTTCGGGAAAATTAATTGGCTTTTGTAAGCTTTATCAGTTTGAATTTGCGATCGTTAAGCTTGGCTAAAATCATTTCAATCGCTTTCAAATATTATCATTAGTGTAAGCCATTGATAATCGGTTATATCATTGAAACAACCAAATATACATCATAAACTTCTGTCGTCTTTTTTTTTCTTGTTTCAACGCGTTTACATATCATTTTTGTAAAATTAAAGCCGGCATTCATCATATCAGTATCTAAGAAATGTCTTTGGTTTAGTTTGCAAGAAATCTAACAACAAGGAGGTTGCCAAATGCAGGAGGTGTTTCATCATTTGAAAAAGAATACTCAAGGGCTCTACATTAGTTTGTTTATTAGATGTATCACACAGTGATGAAACAGTATTATTACATACTGGATGACAAGGTTTAGAACAAAATTTATTGTTCATAATCATTTCATCAATTATAATCACACGACATTGAAACTCGAGTTTTATAGTCGTCTTTGTCTTCTCCTATTTTTCATCGTAGGGATAGTAGAATTTTCCAGATATCTGGGTGGACAGGTGTTGAATCATTCCTGTTGCACGTGTTGGTTTGCAGTTGACTCGATAAAAAAGCTTCTGTTATTAATCTCTTACTCCACCCTGTGACATTAGATTTTAAAACTCTCATCCTATCCCATCCTATTGTATAGTTGAGTGTAACTGCATGTAGTGCTATAGCCAACTGAACTATTCTCTAGATTTGTTATCTTATTTGGGTCAACCAATCTAGATTTTGCTAAGTTTTTATGTTCAGCTAGTCTGACTGACTGACCCTGTTCTACTAGTTTAACTTATGTATTTGACCTGACAATCATTGCAGGCAGGGTATAGATAAACTAATCTAATAATGAATTACTTACTACCATACTACCCAAGTTTTACACATATATTAATATTCAAGGGCGATATACCAGGTGAAATAATTACGAAGAAATTAATAAAATCAGTTCGAAGAAATTTTAATTCTGGCGAAATACACGTCTTATTCTCTACACGACCGATGGTGATTCCTCGATTGAAAGATGAAGTACCAGACTAGCCGCTACAAATTGTATCTACCAGTTCAACTGCGTTTGTGGTGGAGCGAGTTATATTAGCCGCTGCGTTAGGAACTTGACTTTTCGTGCTCACCCGAGAACATCTTCCAATATGGTAAAGTACAGGTGTAGTGAAAGCCATTAAGAGTTCGATATTGGACCATCTGATGCAAACTGGTCCGCCACAAAGCCAGCATTGAAGAATGCTTCTCTTTCATCTCCCGGGTTTCTAATAAGTTGCCAAAAACATCGAAGCACCGCATACCCAAAACAGCAGAGGCTATTGCGATTCGCATGAAACAAATAGTGCTCTGTATGCATAAGAATCAAGTTCAGCCATTACTAATGTCATGGCTTTCAGTGGAGACTATAAATTCATGAATTTTTTTGGCTGGCAGGCAGCACTGTTCGTTGTTAATGATATCCTGCTACTCAAATAATTCAGTAGTTCATAACAATGTGCCACTTATCACCAGCTTATGTGAAGCTATTGAAAAGTTTATTTCACAGACTCTAAGTACAACAGCTTGAATTTCTTCTTCGACAAGTGATTTACTATTTGTCCGTCTAATTTGAGTACACTATGTTTTACTACGATACAGTTTTAATGCAATCTCATGTGAATATTCACCCGACTGATAAGAATAGACAACAAAAGATCTAAGTGAACAGTTATGCATAGGGTCTGACTACGAGCTGGAATCAATTAAATAATCTTTGAAAAAGCATACAGTACTGATAGGCTGTCTTCTCCTAGTTCAGGGCTCTTCAGCAGCGTACCTCCACCGTGATCAAATCTGTAACCAATTAAACGTCTGAACAACAACACTCGAAAATTATTCTGATGCTCACTAGCGACCGGTTGCATACAGGAAGTTACCTAGAATTCTACCAAGAAGTTGTGGCCATCATGATCCACCGAGTTAGAGGTAAGGAAACAGTTATTTGCCGATGACATTTTCTGGAGATTGTCATACATAAATTGGAAATCGGTTAAAATAGGAATTCATAGGTCAATGGATCTGAATTGTCTATGAAGCCGCCTCGTTAAACGGAGGCTTATGGGTTCGAACCCCAGTGGATGCGTACTAGTGAAGAGTCCTCAACTGGGACGAAACAGTATAGTGTCAGCTCAAGTTCAGGCGAAATAAATGCATATTACCAAAATTAAGGTTTTGGATAAAACTGAGTGATTAACTTCTTAAGATCCAAGAGTTTTATACCAGGAAGTGAATTAAATACTACGATATTCGTCAGATATCCAGTAGACTTTTGATTATTGATTTTCACAGTCCTGTCAAAGAGGTAACCTCAAATGAAATGATCATAAGCAGTTGAATTCTGACCACTCAGAATCATAATAAACACAGACTATTCACCCATACAATAAGCGTTTAGACTGGAGACTACGCAGTAACTAGTGTCCTGCGTATAGTTCTTCGTTAAGTGTGGACTGAATTCTATTAGTCAAGGGTGCAATGTGGCCACCACGCTAGGTGGCTCACCATGGCTCACCTGTGCACTCTGAATTCTTGTTAGATGATTAGTGGTAATTTTCATAAAGCCTTGCGCCTAAGATTAATAGCTGTTGGCATTCGTTAGCAAGGCATATCAGGTGACAGTTAATTTATTTTAGAATTATCAGTTTTCCACTTGACACAGTGTGTGTATGTGTGTGCAACAGGTAAAACTTGGCGAAAGTAAAAACGGAAAGAAAAAAGGGAAAATGTGAGTGCCCATATTTCTATTTAGTAGACCCGGTGCTGATATTTCCCTTGCTAATCAAAACTAATATTTCACGATTTCATTTTCTCACCAAAGTTGACCTTCTTTCTTCCTTCTTTATGTTTCACAGCTGACTTGCCTTAAGCGTCTCACATGCAATCCATTGGAATTTCAAGTTCTTCACCCATGTGAAAAATTCCCATTAAGATATGTAGAAAATAGAAACAGATGATTCAGAGATGAGAATTTATTTCTAAGACGTACAGCCATATACGTATGATTTATTTTGAAACATCTGTGATTAATATCTTAGAGAAACATAAAACGACATCGAAGTGGAAATGACGTTGGTCACTGGTCATCTAATCTCTACAACCTCTCCCTCTAAATTTATCTATAAGGTGAAAAATAAACTTTCGGAATCACCAGGGGTAACCCATGTAAACGGATGTTATAGTGACCTTGGTCAGTAGATAAGGTGAGCCCATTGAAAAAAGGCGAGATTATGGATGCAGTGCAAGAATTACTTTACAAATTTCATCCAGATCTGTTATTTCAATACTGTTTACCTGATAAGGCTCCAGGAATGGATAAAAACATGCAGATGTGGAGGAGTAATGCATTCACAGGAATATATAGTCTCTATTAATAGGTATATCTACAGATGCCCAGACTGTCATAGCAGAAAATATGTTTGAGAAGGTATGTCTCCCAATTTTTTAAGTTCACAGATAATGTAGAGCAGTTAGTGGTTCACGAAACATCGTGCTACCCAGATATCTGAATGAATTTATATACAGAAATTAGTTTGGCTTGTCAACAAAGACTCCAATAGGGTGTTGGGAGAGTTTCTTGGAAAGTTACCCTGTATAAATAAAATAACTCAGAGAAGGCTGATTGGTTTCGCTGTAGAACTTTGCACAGATGTGCAGCAGTTGTCATACTCCATTTAGCACACTAAGCAAAAAGAGAGTAAAGAGAGATTCATCAAAAGAGAGATAATAGACAGAAGTGTGAGGCAAAACAATAGTACTATGAAAGAACAATAGATTTTTTTATTTACAGCTTGATTCTACACTGTATTTTTGGTACAAGTATGAAATTTTCAGCATGGATATCGTTAGCCCAAATTCGCAGACCGACCATAGATATCAGGTGTGCGTCGGCAGACGATCGAACCTCGGACCATGTGTATGATCGGCGAGAGTCCTAACCACTGTGCCACCCACGTACATGATATGATAAGTTACAAAGTATGAATGCATCTGCGCCAGCCATTGACAATGGTTTTAAGCCATATCACCGTTTGTCTCCAGCCTTCATTGGTTTTCACCATCCCGAGGACCCCAACGAGTTAGCAAAGCAGTCTACACCTCCCGATGTGAGTAGCTAGCCTAAATTATCCATTATGGATTTTATGTAGTTATGAAACCATTTTTTCGTTTGACCACCACTAGCTTTCTCTTTTCCAGCCTGATCGCCTGTCAAAGAAGGCGATGCCTAAGTGTACGTAATACATGTCCTAACCATCTCAATCGGTGTAACTTTGCTACCTCGTTAACTGATTTCCCTCCTTACCTAGAACTTCAAGCCTAATCCCAATATTGTCCACCTTGTTATACCACTTAACATGTGAGATAGTTCAGAGATGAGACTCGAACGAAATTATTATCAAGCTAGTCACCAGTATCTTGGTGGTGTCTTCCCTAAAATTTGGACCACCAAAAGTCCTCATCACTATATTACATACAATTTCCCCTGTTTACTTTGTTTTAACCTATTGAAATATGACTTTTGGTGTTATTATTTTCTTTGGCGAGCATTTAAAGGTGTTTACAACTTTCCGACTGAAATGTTTCTACCAAACTTGAGAGAAATCAAAATCATCAGTGTCCACTTTTCCCAATACATGAGATAACTGTTCTTAAAACTTTTAGTACAAACTGCCACTGCCTGAAAAATGAAACTAATTACCCGTATCATTCTATTATTTAGCTATTATTATGTCTCTGGGCCTTAGGAATATAATCCTGCACCTTTCATGATTGGCTATCGACCAGTTCGCTTTGCCGAAGAAGACCGCATATATCTTAGAATGCCAGCTATCCTGAGGGAAACTTCGGAGGGAACCAGCTACTAAATGGCTTGATTAGTCTTCTACACCTATACTCACGTTATAAGATTGATTTTCACGTCAGGATCGCTACGGTCCTCCACTAGAATTTCCTCTGGCTTCAACCTTAGTAAGCATAGTTCAACATTTTCCGCGTTTCAACATGGAAGCTCTTGCTTCGCTTCGACGGTGCACATAGCACAAGGTCACATGTCTACGTCGTGTGACCTGTCGGTAATGCGTCTTCTGCTCGCAGCTTGGAATTTATGACCAAAACAACAGGATCTCACCCTAGTCTGTACAAGCCCAACCTTTATCTTCACTGCGCCTTTGAGTTTCGTAAAACCCAATGACTCGCGCACATGTTAAACTCCTTTGTCCGTTGTACACTGCTTTGAAGAGACAAGGAAGAAAGCATCCTTTGAGATTGGTTTTCACTTCATGTAAGGCAGTAAGTAATGTGGAACACAATGTCAGTTAATGCGTTATCTCAAGATCCTAAACTAAGAGAAAATACGATGCAAAGAACTTACTTGAAAATTCTGTACATTGCATAAGCACTCTTCGAAATAAAGCTATTACATATATACATTTATACAGTTTTGGAAATAATCATAGTCATATCAGACGACAAAATAGATTATGCAACTGCATAAATCCTAAAGAAGGGTGTAGAATAAATAAGACTAGTAGACAGATAAAATGTCACGTAACATGGTGAGAATTTGGATAAGATAATATTGCAAATAATTATACTGAATAAATTATTATAAATAAACGATGAGAGGTGAGATAAGGCGGCGAAACGTTCAAAGGGAATATAATAATAATAATAGTAATAACGATAGGAGTAATATAGAATGGATCTACAGAATAACTAAACAAAACCAGGAAATAGTTAAGGCCATGCAAAAGGAAAAAAGGATACTACACATTTAAAACAGTCAAATTCTTCTTTAAGTTAGTTTGCTGTGAGTACCACGTTTGAGTAGCTGAACTCACATCCTTGTAGATTCAATGGATATTAGGCCTGCAGCTCCAATGGCTTCTAGGAATTTAGACGTTTGTGTTTCGACTCTTCTGCACATGTTCCAGTGACATTAGAAACAAACTCCTCAAATTCTTAGCATAGATCATTAGATAAATTCTGTATTGATACCCCCACCCACCATAATTTATCTGATATCCAGTCAGTTTAGGGTTATATTAATGAATAGTGTCTCTCCCTTTCTCTAATAGATGCTTTTGAAATGTAATCACATGTTGATAATGTGCACTCAGTGTAATTTATAACAGTACTAACATAACTAATAACAACAATTTCTTGATTGTTACTTCAAGTCTGAGCAAGGATTCATATCATTTAGAAAACCATTAAAAGCCAGGAAGTACCGGACAGCCAGCCGTTTCATCCTATTTCGGGAATCGTAGGCAGTACGCATTCACCGCAAGGAGTTAGAACCTAGGATTCTCCCTTTACAAAACAGGCTCGTATACCATTCAGCCAATGGGACCCGTAAAATCCTGGGTTCGAACCCTGGTGGTGGTGATTGAGTACTGATGATGATTCCCAAACTAGGACGAAACAGCTGTCCAGTACTCCATTTCTGGTTTTCAATGACTCGCAAACTGATACCAATCCATGGCTGAACTCGAAAAAAATAAATCTAATCCTTACAGACCAACTATTAATAATTATTACTGTCATATTAATGTGGAAGTATTTGAAGAAAGAGTTATCAAAACAACTTTCATAGTCACATAACAAACCTGTAGTAAATCTGCTACAAAAACTTAGGACAACATTTAATGCCATCTAGCTGTTTGTTTATCTGTGATAAGCCAGACTACTACATACAGAAGAAATTCGTTCAACCACTCCTTCTTTGAAGATTTTAATCCTTGAAGAAAAGTCGAAATACCACCTTTCTTGAAGATTGCATCACATATCGTCAGTATCCGAAATGTTTCTCGAAGATCTTTCGGAGCAGACATACCTACCCGCATCATGGGACTTTGAACTGTTATGCTTTGAATCGAATTAAGGATCTGCGTCCACGTATACTTACAATGAAAAATAATAATAATAATAGCCCATCTCCTTCTAATTTGAAAGCAAGCTAGTAGAAAATTCAGGTTTGAGACAGGATTCATTGGCTAATGAATTCCAACTTCTGCCACTTGGTCATGCTTTCAAACTCTGATAGGTGTGCACTGCTGACCAGTTCAAAACTAGGACGGAATAGCTATCCAGTACTTACTGGTTTACCAATGAATTTTAACTGGCGTTGGCTGATGATAAACTTGAAACAAACCAAATCCTTGCAAACTGATGATTAAAAATTAGCTGTTTGATAATATTTCCTCCAAAGATCTTTACCTCATGTCACATTGATTGAGAAACAATTATCCAAGCATAACTTCCCTTCTTACGTTGTATGAGGCCTTTTAATACAATGCTTTATAAAATTCTTCGCTTGCCCCAACATAAGGTTGCTCGATGGCTTGTGGATGGATGGCTTGTGTGCACACCATGAAAGATTCATTTCATTTCGCCAAAAATGCGAACCACATGAATGTTTTAAATAAATTCACAGAGTCATTTGATGCGACCTCCTTGTTAAAAAATAATCCCAATCAATCAAACTATTGAGATCATCTGTCAGAATTCTGTTCTTCTCCCACTCTCAGAGTAGGAATTCAAACGTCTACTGCTAATGTATACCATGAATGTGGAATTCTAACACTCTTCACTGCTAAATAGAAGGCATAGCTATGGGCAGTCCACTTAGCCCTGTTTTAGAAGAGATATTCATGCCTAACCTTGAAATAACAAATATTGATGACACATTTGTAGTGTGCGACAATGAAAGTGATTATTTAATGACAAACATACCAATATCGAATTTACTATGGAACACGAAAATGATGGAAAGTTTCATTTCCTCGACATTGCCAAGCAACGACTAGAAGATGGTAGTCTTCAAAAGTCAGTTTTTAAGCGTATCAGAATTAGCATACGATTTCACAAGCTTGACAGAATATCGTCAATTTACTGAAAGCCTACATGGAAAGCTCAATACCTATATTTTAATAGTTTCTGTCCAAATAGCTTTGAACGAGGGATAGTCAAGACTGTATGCTGTAGAACGAGAAGAATATGCTCTGCAGGTAAACTAGAGAAGGAATTTACGTTTCTCGAAAAAGTGTTGAAAAACAGCGGTTATCCTCAAAGATTTATTAACAAATGTGGAAGATGTGAAAGTTCAAATATCAAACAAATCACAGTTGAAAAAAGCCTGTATGCATTGACTTGGCTCCAAAGAAAATAACATTGCAGCAATTGTCAACAGAGGATTGAGGACGTCAGTGGACACAGCCTATCCGGCAGTTAAGCTGGTTCCCGTCTGTCGAACAATTCGCTCTTTGGTGCAATCAAAATTAGATATGTATCTATTGGAATAACAGAAAGTAGAGCATACCTATGATTTTCTGAACATGTACCAAAAAAACTATATCTAAAGGGAATGAATACTTTCAGCAATGCCATCACCCGGCATTTCCTTGACATGGATCATGAAGTGGACGTCGCGAGATCGTTCAGAATTACCAATAGGCAAAAGAGTTCAGTTTGCCTCAAGTTTGCCGAAGCAATCTCCATCAAGCGCCTGGGATCTGCTTAACGCGTTCCGAAAGAAACAGTTATCAGTCATTCTTTGCCCTACCTGATAACTGGATATTTTCACCTCTCTTTCATCTGATTACGTAGTGTCGAAAGTTTCAATTGTGTAAAATCATTATTGTTTGGGATAAAGTGTTTATTATTACATATATTATTACTGCATGCAAATATCAATCGACTGATTTTTGTTTAAAATGAACTCTGTGCAAGTATGTTAAAATTGCTTCTATAGATTTATTTAATAGTGACTTTAGCCTGTAAGCAGCTGATGAGAAGCCCACGAAATAAACAAAAGGATGGTACCACTTTATTCTGCAAAAACCATTGTTGTTCGTGCTTTATGCAAATTCATTAAGGGGATTAAAATGTATGGAAATTCTCGCTACTGATAAAACTGAATAAAGAAAGAAAAACAAAATTCCCATATATCAATTAGAGATTATTTTAATTTCTTTTGAAAATTCTCACAGTCTAAAAACATTATCAAAATACAAAGATTGCCCAAAAAGGAATTGAAATTTCTTAGGGACTTGGATTAATGTCATTGTAAACTTCGTCACCAACCAGATCATGGAGAATTAGGTATCACTGGACAGTCGGGCTGTCCTAAACTAGGACTTTTGAGCAATACACACCCACGACATCATTAAACATCAAACCCGGGACATTAGGGTCACAAGATAAAACACATTGACCAGCCAGCTACTTGAGACGCATTCGTCTACCTCTGTAGAGTCCTAGTGCTGCTTGGTTTTCAATGATCTTCAAGTGATCTTGTTTTGTGGCCAAAATGAATGAATATTCTTCGGAAAAGAGAGAGAGAGAGCTTCAAAATGCTTATAAAAATAGCATTGAATCAGTAATCAGAAGGACATATTTCCTTAATAGTTGCGTCAATTTTGAACTTTATTTCTTATCAACATTCGCTACCACTAACTACTTACTACTGCTAATGCTATGCCAAAAAATGTTGAACCTGCCACTCATAAATATGAAATACAAATTCACTCAGTGATTATATTACCCCTCTCTTGAAATTGCTGTCTCTCTCTCTCTCTCTCTCTCTCTCTTATATATATATATATATATATATATACATATATATATATTCCAACTTATATCGAAAGTTAAGATGATAAAGGATGGAAGACAAAAGAATAAAAGAAATAAATTAATAATTTATGCTTCAGTTCATTCAGCTTTATCTTCTGTCAGACTGATAAATAAGTGGTAGGGCAAAAAATTAACAGAACTCAGTGTATATTTTTATATACTGAGAGTAAAATAGTGGAAAAGTAGACCTATATATCTACCACATAAATCTATATTAATCTACCAAAGTTATGTAGTGTAATCTAACTGATGCTTTTTCACAATATTCTATCATTCTATCTTCTTACGGAAATATCAACTTAATGAGTGTGTGTGTGTGTGAAATTAGTGAGCGTTTATCTTAAGCCAATTTATCTCTTTTTTTAATTCCTATGTTTTCACTCTGGAATATAAAGTTTCAAGCATTCAGTTTCAGCAGTCTTATTATTATTATTATATCCTTTACTTTCTAGAGGGATTCAGCCAAACCTCTCTATTGCGTTCGGGTCTCTGCTAAAGTTTTCACCTGGCTCTACGTATGCCCACATGCTTTCATCTCCTCTTCACATGACCTCCTCCATGTCACCACACCTTCGCACTGACCACCAACTTGCTGCTTCCCATTCGGGTTCCACTCTAGCTATGGCCTGGCGTGTGATATCACTTGATGATTTATTTGTTTTCTCAGAGTATGGCCAAATTCACCTCCATTTCTTCCAGCATATCTGTTGCACAATTGCTTTCTGCTGGGTTGGTTCGCTCATTGCGAGAAATCCATGTTGCTGATCTTTTCTGGCCATCTCAGCTTGAGTGGTATTGAGCGAAGATAACTGTTGATGAAGGTCTGCAGTTTCTTTGAGGTGCCTTTCCTTCCGGATTCCTGCTTTAATATCCTCGTCAGTTCCGGCTGTAGTTTAAACGATGCTTCCCAGATAGCTGGGGAGGTGAAGGAGGTTGTTTCTTCAGGTTCCTCCCATTTTTGCTGATTGTTATCTGTTGTTGTTGTTGTTGCTGTTGGTGCTGTCCAGTAGCCTTAGTTCTGTTTTTTTTAAAAGTAAGTTTGCATGTCTCATATCCAACTTCTTCCTCTCCTCCTCCTCCTCATTACCAGATTTACTTTTATTGGAGGCTTAGGAGTTCATCAAGAGGGAATCAAAACTCTAACCAGTGGGATAGTTCGTAAACAATCTTCAAGTGAATAACAAAAACATTATAGTTTGATGGATAACTGCGAAATAAGTGCTTTTTTCAGAAGTCAAAATGTGTTAGATTATATATGTCCAAACCAAGTTCACTTTTAACGGTTTGATAAAATTTGGGCATTGGGTATATGATATTCATTATAATAAAGGTTTTTATATTTCTCAATGAATGAAAAACGAAACGACATTGTTTTTACTGACGTTTCGCTATTTAATGCTAATAGCTGCTTTATCAAAGTATAATTAAACCGGAATTTACAAGATCTCAGCATATATATAACAAAGAGTTAAGGGGTGAGAAAAAATATAGACTTAGTTCAACTTAAAAGGACATATTGAAAGTCAAAATAACAATGAAGATCACTCAAACCAAATATCAAAGGTAATAGTGTATCTGTTATTATATCAAAACAAAGTTTACTAACTTGATCATCGTTCGTTAGTCTGGGGTCGTTTTTTGTTATCAGTTTGGTGAATTGGTAAAGATAACAAAATCAAGTGTAGATTGTTGGATTTTATCAGTGTAGAAAATTATAAAAGAACTGTGTGTTTACATAGTGAACTTGCTTATCACATTTGTGTTGATTTTGCTACTTCATGGGGGGGGGGGGTTGTAGCCAGGTCAGATTCTGTTGTAGTACATCATTCCTATTCGGGAAATTTGGATTCCACTTGATATGAAGTGCTTCTGATATTAGACGTTCTTTGTGATTTCTGAAGTTTTTCTGGATTATTTCAATATTGTCAAAATCAGTTTTGTGGCCTGATTCTATAGCATGTAGACCTATGGCTGATGATTTTTGAAGTTTTTCTAGTTCAACTGGATTTCTTGGTGGTCGAAGAGATGCTCTACGGTGTTCATTTCTTCTGATTTTGATTTCTCGAGATGTTTGTCCGAAGTAGATCGCATCACATTCCAAGCATTTTATTTTATAAACACAATTAGATAGAGAATCTTTAGGGATTTGGTCTTTTATATGGAAATGATATCAAAACTTTCGGTAATAGGGATGCTAGTATATAGTGAGATAATATCATAACTTACCATAATGTCTTCTTTATCAATTTCTTGGTGTTCTATTTGGGATTTGAAATCATATGAATTTCTTACAATATTTTGAGTGTCCTTTTGTAGCGGTTGTGTTAGTGTTGCATTTGGTTAGTTGGTAATCTACTCTGCCAGTCATTGGATTGGTTGCCATAATAGCTGATACTGAAAAACTGAAAAGAAGGCTGAGGTTCAATAGCCTGCGAATTACTATGCCTATATTCTGTCAGCTGTGCTACGCAACTCATATTCTGACTATGTTGACGGTCACTAAAGACTTCAGTCGTCACACATTAGTAATAATAATAATAATTAATTTGCTTTACTCGAAAACATCACTTATAGTATAGTGTGAAATTCTTTGCATTTAATACGATATTGAATCGAATTTACCCAGCGACAACAACAAAAACAATTTTTTTAAACGTGTCAGTGAGTATTATTACTTTATTCCTTTGCGTTTCCAATGGAACATAAGGCTTGAAGACTGAGCTTTAAAGTTTCATTAGCAGTGGTTTTATTTTTACTGGCGAGGTTGCTAGCCTCACTCCCAACCTTTTCTCTTCATCAGCCTTACTACCGGCTTGGACAGGCTTAGGCGTGAGTCAGCCGAGGATTGAATCTCAGACCACATGCACGGTTGGCGAGCTTTATGCCACTGAACCAACCACCAAAATCGCTTTCAGTAACATTTTGATATTATCAGAAACAAAATAGTTAAAAATGTACAAAAAGGATAAAATGACAATAAAAATAAGAATAATGTTTACAATAACTAAAATGACAAGATGATTAAAATAGTGTCACCATAGTTTACAAGTAGGAGAAAATAAAAGAGCCAATTATTTTACTAATAACATAATAAGTTGTAAGTTTCACACTTAACACTATCTCTCTCGCATAGAATGCAAGGTGGGCTAGATAGGGTATCGCTGAGGTTTTGTACTTAGTTGTGACAGCATAAATTCTTTAATAAAGACCTCTAGTCTTTATCTAATGGGATGCAACGGGAGAGTTGTGAATAAAAAGGGTGATGAGGGTCAGATAATTTGGATTTAGACTTCTAACATGAGTTCATAAGATTAGATGGCATACTACTTTCTCTACTGACCACCCTTATTGTCCTTCGCAATAGTCAGTTTTCAAAATAGTCTTTTTTGAGTACTTAGGACTAAATGAGGAGAGCAATAAAGAAGAACAGGTAACATGCAAGAGTTAACAAGCCGTAGAAGTAAGGGTGTGAGTGATTTTTAATTGTCTTAACCTCTTAAACTAGAAGGTGACATGGAACATTTCCTTAGAAATCGAAAAAATATTTGATGACAAAGAGAGGTCAGTGGAAGACACTATTCCCAGGTATTTTATGCTTGACTTTTTCTGTATTTCAGAGACCTCTATGCTACAAGAATTTTGTGAGCTAAACAAGTTTGTGCGGAACGCGTTTATGCCTGAAAGTTAAATTAATACTAATATCATGCGTTCTCACCTCCAATATTCATCACAGTCAAATATCACATATCACCATGAAATTGACGTTAAATTCATTAGCGTTATGAGCAACAAATCCCATTAACTTTGTGTATGAAAATCCGTATGTGGTTGCAACTGCACACTGATAGGAAGCTTTAGCCCTGAAAATCAAACAGAAAACATCTATACGCTTGCAATTAGTTGTGTTTGCTGAGCTTTCGTCGTCATTCGTCTTCCCCCCCCCCCTCTGGACAACATCACTCTTCAAAGCATTTTTAGCATAAAATGAACTGATTTAAATTCTCCATGAATGGAAGAGCTTTCTGCCTCCTGTCAACAATCTTGGTGACTGGTAGTCAATTTATATGCGTAGTGATCAGTTTTTATTGACTTGGATTTTGAACCTTCTCGTTACATGACTGACTTTTTATAAACTGGTAGATTTGGTGTATTTTACCATGTTTGTTAATCGCATATTCGCATGAGTAGCAGGCTTCTAGGAGTCCTCTGTCTAAAATTTCGACATTATCCCTAATCAAAGTGATGTCCTTAATTATCTACATGCATTGATATAAAACACGAATATATATATCATGTCTTTTCACAGTTAATTTGTGCTCCTGGATTCTGATTCGAAGGGGATGCCCACTTTGACAGATGTAATGTCTGTTACAATCCATGCATACAATTTAATTTGTAAGTGGTATTAATTTTATCTTCTTTTTCTGTTGAATGGGAATTTTGGTATGCACAATCCCGATTGAAGTGATTTTGCTGGTTGCTTGGCTTATCTAGTTGGCTTGTGTGCTCTATCTATTTCAAACGGTCTTAATATACACAGTTATTTTTCACATATGCCAGGATGAATTATTTTGTAGTCATTTGTGATGGTTTCTTGTTAGTGTTATGACTCGAATTTAAACACTTTTTGATAAAATTGTGAGGATATCCATTCTTTTTTCGAAAACGTTTAGTAAATATTTTTTTTCCATTCCCTTCAACAGTGGAGTGCCACAGTGTTTTTGAATTCTTTTAAACAATGTCTTCACACAGTTTCTTTTGTGGGTAATTGAGTTATTACAACTGTTTTTACGAGTTGATCACGGTTGATATCAGTTAGAGAACTATTGAAAACCATCAAGAAGTACTGGACAGCTGTTTCATCAGCCTAGTTTGAGAATCATTGGCAGTACGCACCCATCGAGTTTCGAACCTAGGTTACAAAGCAAGCTTGTATCCTATTCAGCCACTGGGACCGATAAAATCCTGAGTTCGAATCCTGGTGGTTGGTGCGTACTGCCGATGAATCCCAAGCTAGGATCAAATAGCTGTCCAGTACTCCAGTTCTGATTTTCAATGATTCTCAAACTGACATCAATCCGTGATCAACTCGTAAAAATAAAACTTACCCTTACAAATCAAGCTATAGAAAATAATTACTACTGTATGTGAGTATTTGGTCTGTGTGCATTGATTTCCTATATACTAGTGTTTCCAGAATTCCTCTGTTTATTCTCTCGATTATATAACTTATGTCTATATATCTATCTATATCTATATCTATACCTTATCGTGGTGGTAAAAAGAAAATTTTGCCAAATGAAGGAATCACTACTGATAAAACAAATTTATTACTTTCGGGAAAAAAACAACAGTAATTTACCATCTGATAAGAATTCGTTTTATGCACACTCAGAAATTAGAAGTCCCAGTCAAGAGAAAAAGGAAAGAAAAAAGTGCAATAAAGCCACCTTATATAACTAATTGATTTCAACTTTGCGTGACAATAATTATTCTTACTAATTATCTAAGTGGAAGAAAGAAGTAGCTTTTGGAAATTGGGTTTTATTAATTAGAATTATTTATCCTTATTTCCTCTCACTACCAAGTTTTCTTCTTAGTTTTAAATTTAGTTTAATGAAGAAAAATTGATATAAGTCACTGGCTAACTATAAGTTATCTAGATTATGGCATTTATAGAGATTGTCCGAGTGCGACATAGGCTTCAGTGACACATCTCCACTTTGTCCTATCTACTGCCATCATCTACACCTGGGTCCACGTTTGCCCGTAATCTCTCATTTCCTCCTCACTACACGATCTCCTCCGTGTCACCCTTACACCAAAGAACCACTCATCGCTCCCTATTGAGATTCCATTCATGCAAAGGCCTGTATTGCACGCGATGTCATTCGAATGTGCTGATCCATCCACATTTACTCCTGCATATTTGTTGAGCTATCGTCTCTTGGTCGGCTCATTTCCAACCAAAGTTTTTTGTTGCTAATTCTTCCCGACCCTTTGCTAATTCAGCGTAGCGCCGACGAAGTGGGCAACTGTTGATAAAGGTCTGTAATTTGTTGAAAATCCCTGCTGTCACATATAGTACAAGTTCCTGACCAGTATAGAAGAACTGACTGAATGACTTCACATTTTTGTTTAAAATTCGAATCTTGTTTATGCTGAGGCGTAGTGCAGAAGATTTTCAACCTGTTTCAGGTTGATAAAGGTGTATCTTACCTTTTCTATTCTGGCAGGCTGAATTTGACACCTTCAACTGCCTGTTACGGAAACAGTGCTTCCGAGACGGATAAGAGAAGGAAGTAACCCCTGTGAAATCTATCTCTGGTGATTCGTGCCGGTTGTCGTTGCTGTTGATTCGTTTGCTAGATATCTTCAACGTCCCTGTATTCTCTGTGTTCACCTGCATTCATGTCATCGCTGCCAGTCTCTTCTACCAACTTGTGGGTTTTTGACTGCGAGTCTTCGAGTTTATGTGACATTAGACATAAATCATCTGCGAAATTCAGATCTTCTAGAATCTTCTTATCTGTCATCCATCTTATTCCTGTCTCCTTGCTCACAACGCACACTCTGACACATAATCCAGTCCACCACAATTAAGAATATCATCGTCGGTGCTAGCAGGCAGACAGCTTTGTCTTACTTCTGTATTCACTTGAACGCCTTACTGAGTTTTCTTTCCACTCTGGATCACCTTACATTTGACATTTTTTATAGCTACTGAATAAGTTCAATAAAGATTTAGGCACGTCATAAGGTAGAATTAATTTCCAAATTACTTCTCAATCAACACCGTCGAAAGCTTTTCCGAAGTCGATGAAGTTAAGGTAGAGGTTTGATTGTCATTCAATGCTTTGTCTGATGACGATCAGTAGAGATGCGATTTGATCAGCACATGAGTTGCCTTTCTTAAATCCAGCTTGTTTAGGCTGGCAAAGTTATGTATCCAATGCATTAATATAATTACAGTGGTTGTCACAGTTCAACATTAGTTAGAGAAATCACTGAAAAACAGGAACCCTTCATTATTGTGCACCCAAAACACTACCAAGTATCGAACCAGATGACCTCCAGGTCAAAGGACGTGACTAAGCTCATTGACTGTTCAACCACTTTGGCCAGAATTCTTTAACCTGTGAATCCTAACTATGTCTATCTGGAGGTCAAGGTTTCGACCTCTGCTGTGGTTGTTGTAGTGCACTGCTGAAGAGTTCTGAAAATGGAAAAACAGCTTTCCAGTGATTTCACGATCGCAATGTCCCCTCTAACTGGTATTGCTTAGTGAATACATCTGCCAAGCGAAATCATAAAGCATGTGTTGGAATTAAATGACTTTTTCTGAATGGAATATAATTTGTATTTTGTAAATTATACTTTTCAAGGCGAATTTTTTAAAACGATTTCATCTGCATAACCACGAACTAAATCAACTTATTCTGTGCTAACCGACAATAAAACAAAAATAATACAGCTGATTGGATTTTTTTGATGGTATGCAGGATAGATCAGTATTGGGCTGTATGAATATTTCGTTGTATAAATGATACATCACGTTTTCTCTGTTAGGACTAAAGCCGACCTGTTTTCATCTGAACCAATCTCTGTGTCCTACTATCTAGCTGACAACACTTTCTTGGGTTAAGCGCAGTCATAAAGCTCTCCAAAGACAACAAAAACACAATTATTAATTCCTGAAATCTGTAATTCTTTTCAACAATATTAGCATAAAAAACTCGAAATCAGCCAGCTGTGCAATCAATCTTAGTACAAAACAAGTGCTGCACAGCAAAGTCTTTTAGTAAATGAACACATTATCGATGTATCTCACAACCACAAAGAGAAGAATTAAAATTACTGATTAAATAGTGACAAGTAATAATAAGTAATAATAATAACAATACGATATGAAAACAATTAGTAGTGTTCTCTGAGCTAGTTGGTTTAGTTGCAGAGCTTTCATCGTCCTTCTGGACAACATCCTCTTTCAGCACAAGTTTTAGCATAAAATGAACTGATTTAAATTCTCCATGAGTGATAGAATAGCGCGTCTATCGGAAACCATCTTTACATATGCATTGAACATTTTCTATGGACTTGGATTTTGAACTTTCTCGTCACATGATTCACTTTTTATTAGTTGGTAGATTTAGTCTATATTAACATGTTTGTTAATCGCATATTCGCATGAGTAGCAGGTTTCTAGGAGTTCTCTGGCAATTTCGGTGTCTCCTCTGTCTACAATTTTGGCATTATCTCAATCAAAGTGATGTCTATAATTGTCTGCATGCGTTGATATGATACAGGAATACATATCATGTCTTTTCATAGCTAATTTGTGCTCCTGGATTCTGATTCGAAGGGGATTCCCACTTTGACAGATGTAATGTCTGTGACAATTCATGCATATAATTTAACTTAAAAGTGGTATTAATTTTATCTTATTTTTCTGTTGAATGGGAATTTTGGTTTGCACAATGTCGAATGAAGTGATTATGTTGCTTGGCTGGCTGGCTGGCTGGCTATCTTGTGTGCTATATCTATTTCAGATGAATTTAATATTCCAGCCATTAGCTCAGAGATATTTTTCATATATGTTAGGATGAATTTTCTAGTACTCTTTGATGATAGTTTCTTGTTGGTTGTTGTGTTTCGAATTTAAACACTTTTTGATAAAATTCTAAAAAGGATTTCCGTTCTTTTTGAAAACGTTCGGTAGGTATTATTTGTCTTCCATTCATTTCAACACTGGAATGCCACAGTGTGTTTTAATTCTCTTAAACAATCCCTGCATACAGATTCTTTTGTGAGTAATTGGGTTGTTATCAGTATAATTGAGTTTTCGGTCTGTGTGCGTTGATTTTCTATCAACTTGTGTTTCTCAATTTCCTGTGTTAATTCTTCGGAGTAGAATATCTAAAAATAGGATTTTGTTATCTATCTCTTCTTTTCTGTGAATCTGATGTCATGAAATATGGAAACGTTAGAAGGATGATATGCGATCTAGAAGAAATGAGGTTAATAATTACAAAGCTAGTTGAAACATCCGAATAAGTATCAGTAATTAAATTGTCCAGGAGAGATTTTACAAACACTCTTTCCGTCTTAATCTCAAATTTGACCAATTTTTCTTCACTACTTGCCGCACACCTTCACTTGAAGTGATTTAAAACCGTTTGCAAATACAATTGGTTCAAGCTTTACAAAATATTATTGGGTCAGGCCTTGAAACCTAAATTTTGTTTTATGATAAGGACCTAATTGATCAGGGTGTATAAATCAGCAATATGGTATAGAGATCAGATCTGTTAACTCTAACTCTTAGATCGATCTCTGAAAAATTTCATGATGTTTTCAGTTTCTTTTCATCAGAAGCCATACTGACACTTGATCAAAAATACGCCATAAATTAACGGTTCTCTTAATAACAAAGGAACCAATAAAACATTAGGTGACTAAGAAACGTTTAGCGTTATTTTTTAAGAGTAGGATGTTTGCTTGGAATCCAGTATGTGCGTTTGACAAGAGGCATCAGCCTGCCATAACAAGTACAAATAAATATTGCCGTCGTCTTACCAACTGTACAAAAGGCAGCTTTCGTGGTCCAGCAGCCTAGTGAACTATTTCTTGGTATCTCAAAAATATGAGTGAGTTTGAGTCCAAGTACATCGTTATGATGCAAGCATATCTACCTAATGTTGCCCAAACATGGTGAAATTCAGCCTTTCTATCCGACTAAATAATAATCTTTGAGTTTAAAAATCATGGTGATATCTAAACAGTCAACATAACAGCCAATTTCCATCCCATTGGGCAACTGCCCAACATAACAGCCTCAGTAAGACAAAAATAAAAGGATAAGAATGTTACATATTGTCTACTCTCTAACAATGTAAATCCTGTTACTCGTCAATGCAAGTATTATACACATTAACAAAACACACAAAATGCAGACATTTTTCTCCATTCGTTTTTAAACGTTTACTTTAAATTTGCCAGATAATAAAATTTTTATAGCCTCCACTTATGAGACATTAGACCCAATGTGTCTAGATAATAATATACACACTGATAACATTGATTACAAACAAATCATTTTTAATCTTACCCCACTAGAATATTGATTGTTTAAATAATTCATTTAATTGTGAATAGTTGAATGTTGAACATTTTGATTAGAGTTTATTTTTTACTTCGATACTTTAAAAGAGGTTAAATTGAAGGATTCGAGGTTCAAGTAAGTATTGACTGAAAGCTTTTGTTTTTATTCCTCTACATTCCCAGTGGAACATGGGGCCTCAAGCTAGTGGCTTGAAGTTTCGGTAGCAATGGTATTTATTTTTACAGGATGGGGTTACTAGCCTCATGCCCAACCTTTCCTCTTTACCAATTTTTATTTCTGGCTTAACGAGGTAAAGGAGTGCGTCAGTGGCCGGTGATTGAACGCCGAACCATGTGCATGGTCGGCGAGCGTTCTAACCACTGTGCCACTGATGTACGACTGAAATTAAGTATTGTTTTTAATCATCTTGAAACTTTTTACGAGTTGGACTTTAGTCTTCTATATTATGTTACTTCAAATAGTCACTGTTTTACGGAGTAACAGTTTTGTCAATAGTCACCTACAAAGTTATGTATTATTTTTTGTCTGTGAATAGTGACCAGTTTCATGAGTTTACTCCTTAGTACTTTTCGAATTCAATCTATCTATTTTTACTGTGGTCATGAGTCTTTACAAGACTCACCACTAGGTTTCACTCTATAAAGACATTGGATGACTGGAGTCAATCTTCGGAAAGTCTTTGACTTAGGTTTCGCGCCAGACAGCACTTGCTAACAAAGCGCAACGCCAACAAAACAAAAGCCTGTTAAGGAATTCAAACCTGCCTTTCTTACTAATAGAGTCGGAAATATCACCACGGAAGAAGCCACCGTTATGCGTCTATTTTCTAGTGGTGTTCATCGCAAATAAACAGTGGTACATAGTTTGATGTAAATCTGCTTGCTTTCTTGCTAAGTGATTATGGTGCCAGGTGAACCATATACTGTAAATGGAATAACCTACTTTTCCATGGAAACTATGCTGAGATTTCAAAACTCGAACTTTGTGAATTGCAAATTTTCAATTTGAATAATAAAGTTTAGTACTAAATGTATTATGAGAAGTGTTGGTTCTCCAGGGATTTGATTGGTTACAGCATTGACTACGAGTTAGAGAACCATTAGAAAACCAGCAGGGAGTACTGGACAGATATTTCGTCATAGTTTGACGCTCATTGGCAGGGTCCTGACGGAGGACCTCCCGATTACGAGGTGAGCTTGTTGGTCATTGAACCAATGAGCTCCGGCCATGAGAAGTCACATGACTTGTAGAATAATCAGAAACTGCCACTCTTAAGCTGTTCTCCAGTTGAAATGAGTTATGAGACACAGGAATCTGACTTTTGACAGACATCTTTAAAATTTACCAAAGAGGGTTTAATGTGATGACGAATTGTTTTTGAACCCATAAAATTGGCTTGAACTTTCTAATTGCTAGGGCTTCTACAAACATTAGGATACGCCCCAAACACGTTTTATAGATAGGTTTAAAAGATGTGTTAACATCAATTTTTATGTCCTCTCTCTATAACATGTTTCGCAGTAGAAGAGGTATGTAGGTATGTAGATGATATCGCAGTCATCAGTCATAAGCCTTGTTCTGCCACCTCAATTTTAAATCGAATGAATAAAGTTCAAAATAGTATGTCACTTACATCTGTAGAAGAAGAAGATAATTGTTTATCTTTCCTAGACATATCGTTAGTAGATGGCTGGGTGGGTGAATAAAAAGATCTATTTATAGAAAACCTACCTGGACAGGACAGTATCTTAATTACCACAGTTTCTGCCCTGTTCGGTACAAAAGAGTCTTAGTAAGGTGCCTCTTCAGTAGAATCCGACGAATATGCACTGAAGACACACTCGATGAAGAAGAAAGAAAGTTGACACAAACTCTGTTTGATAACAATTACCCAGACAAGTTCATCAGGAGATATAAAGTAGTCAGAACACCAAGACCCATTCTACAACTCGCCCCTAAGAAAGACATGTACATCAAGCTAACCTATATGGGCATCAAAGTAGCTTGATAACTAGACCGAGATTGAACGCTTCTGTTAAAAAGACTTTTTATGCAGCTAATAACATAATAATTGCGAATGTGAAGCCATTAAATCTATCTAAGCCCTTCGAACGTGCGAAAAATGAGGTCAAATCCCACTGTATTTACTAATTTGAATGTATGTCAAGACACACATACATAGGGAAGACACATCTATCTCTGCAAGTAAGGGCTAGCTTCAGAGCATATTCCTAAATGGCTCCAGAAACAAATGGAATCTTCAGAACCAATTAACGGTGAGAACAGGACACCTAGCTCTTCTTTTGCAAAACAAATTATAGAGACAGAACATAAAATTGATGTTAACACATCTCTTAAACCTATCTATAAAACGTGCTTGGGGCGTATCCTAATGTTTGTAGAAGCCCTAGCAATTAGAAAGTTCAAGCCAATTTTATGGGTTCAAAAACAATTCGTCATCACATTAATCCTTTCTTGGTAAATTTTGTTTTGATACCAGCCAGAGCAGATGTACTATTACCTCTGCTGTTTGTTTTAGTGGTCTTCATTGTTATTTTGACCTTGAAGACATCTTTAAGCTGAAATGACCAATTCTATGTTTACCCATCTAACATATGATGAGATATATTTATATCAGTTTGAACTAGCAGTGCATAAATGGGAATGTGGATAGCGATGTGACATTTCAGAATGCTTCTATCTGCTTATAATATATATATATATATATGTAATTATTTCTCGTCCTATCAAATGTCAGTACTTATCTAATCACGGAAATCAAAAATAGGCCAATCAGTCATAAGATAGAAATTGGTTTGGCTGATTCTTGTTTTAATACTGACAACCATGTATCAACCTACTCATTGATAGAAATTATTTCAATCCAAACAAGTGTGATACTTATTATCGTTATGGCTCCAAGTTTAAAGTCAGTGTATGTGTGGTGGCAGGTAATTCCTTATCAACTTTTTTTCCAGACACATTATATAAGAAGACAGTATAATTTACTGGATAGTGTTTTTGCCATAAGTGCCTGTCCATAATCATAATAATTTTTATTCAGTAAATAATATTCTTTTGAAGTGTGATGCATATCGAATAAACAAATTAATATAGAAAGAAAGAAAGTAAGCGGAAAATGGCTACTCACTATCCGTAAACAAGAAGCCTCATTATACATACAACTGTGATTCAAGGGCCATATAGAAAGTGAAATAATTACAAAGAAATGCAGAAAATCAGTTCAAAAAGCTTTTATTGCTGGCGAACTACACGTCTTATTCTCTACACGACCGATGGTATTACCTCAACTGAAAGATGAAATGCCTAGACTAGCCACCCCAAATTGTATCTACCAGTTCAACTTCGCTCGTGATGGAGCGAGTTTCATCGGCCGTTGGTCTAGGAACTTGATTTTCCGTGCTCATTCGAGAATATCTCTCAGTACGGCTAGGTAAAGGTGTAGTGAAAATCATCAACAGCTCGATATTGGACCGTCTGGAGCAAACTGGCTGGCCACAAAGCCAGCGTTGAAGAATTCCTCTTGATCATCTACCAGGTGCCAAATAATCTGTCAAAAATATTGACGTACCGCATGCTCCAGAGAGCAGAAGCTATCATGATTCGCCTGAAACACCACTGCTTTGTGTTCAAAAGAAGCAAGCCCAGTCCCTACTACTGTCCTGGCCGGCCTTAAGTAGAGACTATAAATTCATGAGTTTGTTTTATTATCTTTCCCAAATTTGCTAACACTCAGTTTATTTTATTTTGATGCTATTGAGCTGTAATCTATCGATATTATTGTTTCGATGTTATTTAAACATTATTGTTGTTAGTAACGCAAATTCATCCATTCACTATTATGTATATATAAGTGTACAGCCTGATGATGAAGGCGTAATTTTCAAAACTATATTAATTATAAGTGAATTGGTGGATGGTGACTAGCAGTGGAATCTAGGATAACGCGCATTTCGTCCTATTTGTGGCTCGTCAGCTGGATGTGGCTGCATTCCCCAGTAAGTGATGATGTCCCCATCGAAGCTCGAACCCAGTGCCTATAGTTTCAAATGTAAAAGTGTTATCCACTAGACCCCATGGGCCGCGAGAGCCACCTCTTGTGCAAAGGGTCATATGAATTATTTAATTCAAATTTAGATATTCCCGTCGATTGAGCGTCGGTGGGAACATCATCACTCACTAGGGAATACAGGTACATCCAGCTGACGAGTCCAAAATAGGACGAAATGAGCGTTATCCTGGATTCCACTGCTAGCCACCATCCACAGATTAACTCTTAATTACATGCCTAGACATCGTCGAAGCATCTGCACAAGAAGCCGACATGTCAACCTGAGACCGAGCACTTTGGTCCAATCAATTGACAGAAAAATTTGAAATTGAATTATATATTGATTGTTTTTATTTTAGACACTTAACTAAGCCACCACTCCACAAATATCTGTGACGAAACCCACACGCAGTCACACGTTTTTGCACGAATGAAGGATAGATCAAGTTGGATTGATTGAAAACCATGGCAAACATTAGAACACAAACAGAGATGAACTTATGGTTCCATAGCTGACTTTTAGATTGAAACTACCTAGATAGCATTCTTCTCTTGAATTCTTCAGTGAAGGCGTGTAGTGGCCACTTCTTGATTTATTCCTTTTTTGAAATGAACTCTGATGAGATCTTTTCATTTTCAGTTGATTTAGAATAGTTTGTGGTTCGCTGATTCTTCAGAACCTCTTCCTTTCTCCACCAAATAAGGATATTGTTTTCAGTTGGCTTCAGAGCAAAGTAAGTTTCCACCATATAATCTTATAACTGCAACTATTTCTGTTATTCGCTGTGCAGTTGACCTCAGCCTTACCAGTTTCAGGAATTCGATAGATCCTTTGGAAAAATCATTTCATCTTTGTCACATTTTATTTGATGTAGCTTTTGCTTGACTTACCTGTTTTCCCGTTTTATAGTGACGCACTGGAACACTGATATTTAGTCCATGGAAACTCTTGAATTTTTCATTTTGTGATCTCACTGGATGCCCTATCGATTAGGCCAACTAGGCCATCTAGAAAAACTCAATAAAGTCACACACACACAGTTCAAGATAGTCTCCTGATTGCTGATTATGTGTGATTCATTTTTTGTATTTGTTTGTATTTTTTCCAATGGTTCTCTAACTGTTGTCAGCTCATGATGAAATCCTCTGACTAATCAATGAAAATCCCTACAAACCAATATTGGATAACTGGTATGATGCTCACTAGTGACAGGTAGGTAGTTGCCTGGGGTTCTTGTAGGAAGCCATTAGCGATAGAGTACAGTGGGTCAACGGTGAGGATAGTTACTCATCTATGAAGATCTTGCAAAGTAGTCGCGCTATGTCGTGAACTGGCAGACGTTAGAATTCATGAGCTGGACATTTGACCCGGTACCAGTGGCTTAATGATTTACAAACTGGCCTTGTAACCACAGTGTCCTGTCCAGTATTCTTAGTGGGTTTTCCAGTGACTCTTCAACTTATGGAATCCTCCAACCAATCAAAAACAATCCCCACAAATAAATACTTGTATCTTTGAAGTCTTCAATCACGTGTGAACTTTGTGGAGGGTTGATGCTTCTAATTTAGCGATTAAGCGATTTTCTTACAGCTTTCACTATTAAAATTCATTTTCACGTTCTATGACGTAAATTTCTTTTTGAATTATCTTTACTACTAACGGACAAATACCACATCACACCCTTGATATAAGTTAACATGATACATACTAACCCTTAGATTACCACATAGTCATGACCAGAAGTTACGAAAGAGGTTGTATTAATGATTTATTTGTTCTTATTTCACATCAAGTGGAGATTTTTCATATTTCACTGTCTAAGTCTATGCCAAGAATTAACTCCCATGAACTAGCTAAGAAGGTATTTATTATCCTTGTCATTGTATTTACCTTCAATTAGATCAATTGAAGGTGAATTAGCCAAACTGTTGCTATCGTAGAACATGAATTCACTGTCTTTCCAATACTCTGCGTACACGGTGAGTGTAATTCAGCCAAATAATTGTTTACTCAAAATAAACAACATTCCTTAGAACATAAGTAGATAAACTTAGCAAAGTAAGAAAAGCAAACGAAATTCAACTGTCAACTGTTACGTAACTATCAGACAGTTGGTATATTTTGTATCGATTATAAATGAAAAAAAGCTTCTAACCCGAAGTTGTGGCTCCTTCCATCCTTTCATTTTACTGTGTCTGACCAGAGAAGTTCAGTAGATTAAATCAATTATTTTGTCAGTAAATAATGTCAGACATCGTCAAAATTGCTCAACACTTTTTACCACTGGTCCGAAAGATTTCACAGATTGCTTTTTTTCAGATTCAGCTATAGATTTATAAATCAGTGGTCTATTTATCTTCCCTTTGATGAAAGAGAACAAAAGCAGTCCAGTGGTAGTGTTATGAAGTTATCTTCCTTATCGATTCTATTTATCCTTGAAGCAAAATTTTGTAACTTAACGGATTACCAATTGGTCAGAAAAGTATTTAACCTGCTTATGACAACAACAACAACAAAATGATTGGTGAGGCACTAACATTTACAGGAAACTGAAACACCTTAATAAAATTCTCAGACTTTAATTCATTCCATTTTAGAATCGATAGGGGTGCAGTTAAATATTCATATGATTGGGGCCCAAAGCCTAACTAGTTGTCCTGAAGATTTCAATGATGAGATTAAACGAATAAAGAAAATATTACTAGTGTATAACCCATCCACCAGAATTCATTCAGAAATGTATTAAGACCTATAGAAAGTATAAGACTATTGGTGAAAATGATAAAAATTATATAAATAATATAGAATTCAAATCCTCTATAATATTGAGGTATAAAAACCTCGCCTAGTTCTGACCAGATTGCAACTCTACGCATCATCATTGAACTTTATAGACTTTGAGAAGGCCTCGACAGTGTTGACCGCGAAGTAATTTGGAAACTACTCGTGTACTACGGCGTACCGCAAATATTCATCAATTTTATTCAACAACTGTACGACAATGGCACATGTAAAGTGATCCACAACGGAAAACTCAGCAAGGCGTTTGGAGTAAACACAGGCGTCAGACAAGGGCGCTTACTATCAACAATGATATTTCTAATTGTGATGGACTAGATTATGCGTCAGACAGTGGGAAACGAGAAGACAGGGATATTGTGAACCGACGCCAAGAACCTAGAAGACCTAGATTTCTCGCGTAGATGATTTATGTTTGATGTCACACACACAAAATCGAAGACTTACAAGCGAAAACCAACCAACAAACTGGTCGAAGAAGCAGGCAGAGAAGACAGGACTCCATGTGAACATAGACAAGACGGAGGTTATGAAAATAACCAACCAACAACATCCAACGTCAATCACCATCAACGGGAGGGACTTGAAAGCGGTTACTTCATTCACTCACTTATCTATGGAGCATTGTCTCAACTAAAGACAGTTGGAATGGACGAGGATGTCAAATCGAGCGAGAATCGGGAAGGCGAGCGAGAAACACATTCATCAACCTGAAACCAATCTGGAAAACCAATCTTCGTCACTCAACTCAGCATCAACAACAAAATTCGATCGGATTTCGAATACAAACGTCAAGTCAGTCAGTTCTTCTATACGGATCAGAAACTTGGCGGACGGGTCACAACGAGTATTTCCAACCAACAGCCCGTTGCAGACCTTTATCAACAACAACTGTCTTCGCTGGCTCTATACTGAAGATCAGATGGCCGGGCTGGAATGAATCACCAACTATCAAACAAAACAAGAACTAATCGCCAACCAACAAATATGCAGGAGAAAGTGGAGATGGATGGATTGGACACTCGCTGAGGAGGCCGGGCCGCTGTGTGACATCGCGTGCGCGTCAGGTCATTGCTCGAGTGGAACCAGGCCGAAAGAGAAGCCGTGAGTGGGACGTCAGTGCAAGGGTAACATGGAGGAGATCGTGTGAAGAGAAGTTGAAATAGTATGGACTAACATGGATGCAGGCGAAAAGTACAGCAGAAGACAGAAGTGGCAAGTGGAGACGTGCAGTTGAAGCCCTATGTTCCACTAGGAACTCAAGGGAAGAATAATAACACTGAGGTATAAAGAGGGAACATCAGAAGCTTTACGCAGGATTCTGAATGTGGCGGGAATTAGGATGGCATATAAACCATTAAACCAACTCGCTCCAAGATAAATTTTATCATCTTCAGAACCCGATAAACCCGAATAAGAAAAACAATTTATTTCGCCAGATATCATGCAATGAATATGAGGTCATTTACATAGATCAGACTGGTAGATCAGGGTAAATTTGATTGCTGGAGCACAAAAATTTAGATAGACTTAGAATGATTAACCCTGTTAAGTTAAAAAACTTAGAAAAGAGCTCGGCCACTGCATTGCATTCATTCTATTATTATCTTCTTCCTTTAAGTTCCGACTGGAATATAGGACTTCAAAGTTTCGAGGGCAATGGTGTTTGTTTTTAAGGAGTGGGGTTGCTGGCCTCACACCTGGTCTTCCCTCTTTACAGGCCTTACTACTGGCTTAGCGAGATTAAGGAGTGCATCAACCGGAGATCGAACTCCGCACCGCATGCGTGGTTAGCAAGCATTCTACCCCCGAGCCACAGCCGCTGCTTTGCATTCACTTATATACAATCACACAATAGGGTGGAACAGAATAAAAATATGTAAAAAGTAACATAGTTAGGTGAAGAGAGAAGTTCATCACTTAATCTTTGTTTATCAAATCAATGCTGCGCACGTGCAACCAAAATGACGCTACACCTATACTAGAGATATGGAGAACTACAACAAATACTAAGGTGAAAAGAGGGAGAGGAAAAATATGCACACAGAGCAAATTATGAAGCCATGCGACTAGACTGATATGACTATGAGCATTAAAGTGTGATCGGAACCTTATCCAGTCATGAATACTGTGTCAACATGAATTTAATTGGTGGATGGTGACTAGCAGTGGAATCCAGGATAACAAGCATATCGTCCTGTTTGGGACTTGTCACTGGATGTACCTGCATTCCCCAGTGAGTTATTATGCTCCCTGCGAATCTCAATTTCGTCTTAAGAGGTCGACTACTAAATATTGAAGAGGCTGGCTGTTGGGATCCATATTAAGAAGCCTAATTTATGCATCCAAAAGAAGTTAGTTCAGACATTATCATTACCCTGGCCATCCAGGTTTGAATAATCCGCAATTTTTGTGGAATTTTCCCAATTTAAATTGATATTCTCTTCGATATTATATCTTTATTATTATTATTATAAATTAAGCATCTTTGCTGAATTGTAATTCTATTGATTTCACTTCACAAATCAATATTATTAAAAAAAACTCTAATTTTGTTATTGACTACTAATCTAGAGTATTCTGTGTATATAAACATATATACATGTAATTCTAGAGCCAGAAGAGGAAATTATCGAAAAGGATATTCTTTGCTCAATTATTTTGTGTTTCATTAATGCCTTTTCATGATATTAGATGGTTGAAGGCAATCGGCAGGAAGCCTTGGACATAGTGTCCAATCAAAGTATCCACCAGAGTCTTACAGAAGCTCAGTGGCAAGCCCCAATAGCTCATTGGTAACGTCTCGGACTGCAGGCGGCATTAGGTGATGCAGGTTCGTATCTCATAAGGAACATGAGTGTCTTCGACGTTGCAGATACGCCTTGCTGACGCTGGTGAGTGCCAACTAACACGAAACCTAGGTCAAGCAAGGCTTCCTGGAAATGCCTCCAACTATCTTATATCATCAGCTCAATGTGCACTTTGATGGCGAGCTACCTAGAATGGTGGCCATATTCCAAACTTGACTGATAGAATTCAGTCTAGACTAGACACATCGCACAAGTTACTAGTTTTCAATCGAATGAATTCGTTTTCATTGTCTCTACTAGCGCACATGACAAAGAATAGCGATCTCAGTGAAAGAAATGCATCAATGATCTTGAAATGCAAATACACAGCAAGTTCATGAGGCCAGGTGAAAGACATTATTCTATTTGTAGAAAAACGATGAACCAAGGGTAAAAAATGTCAAACGCAATATCTAGTTACTTCAAGGTTAGGTCATTGGAAAGATCAAGTTGAAGGTTATGTTGGGAATAGGTTAATAGTAGATTCAAATTAAGTTTCAGGAAGGTAAAAGATGTTTGTGGTTAGATTAATGTGAAATTATGTAATGATGAGGGTTAGAATTAGTTAAGACATAGATTAGAGGGTTACTTAGGGGAAAGTTTACCTTTTAGTTGAGTGAGGGACCCAAATTTACCTTCTGAAACTGACAAGACGTTTCAGCGACCCTTGATGAATTCGTTAGCTTGGATATCTATTCATTAACCCAACATATTCTTTGATTTAAAAACAGTGTAATGCAGTCAGGAAAAGATAAGAGTGACACCTATTAGTTTACACCAACTGTTGAAGAATTTCAAGGGAAATTAGAGCTTTAAAATATAACTACCAAGACAAAAACACTTCATATATATATATATATATATATATTGTTCCTTATTGACCAATGTAAATCGCGACTATACCTTGCGTTTTATATATGAACTATCATTCCCATAAGTGTAAGGGCATGTTAAACATTTTTACAATATAGTATATTTTCTGAAGAATGTTTTGATACAATGTAATAAAACATTCTGGAATTCATCAAATTCCTTGCCTTTAGCTCAAATAGGGAAAAACAAACATTGATATGTAAGAAAATAGGTAGAAACAGTTGACTACATATGTGAACAAGTGAATAACCAGTTGATATACATTGGCATGTGTACTGAAATCTTAAACAGATTGTAATTAAGGTGTACCAGGAATGTAAATTTCAAATTTGACGCCACACTTCACAGACAAGTGGACGGGATGGTGATGGGCTCTCCATTGGGTCCCATTTTGTCTAATTTTTATCTTAGTAAACTAGAAAATGGACCTTTGAACAACCTGATCAAAAAGTTCTCATTTTGTTGCCGGTATATGAAGATTCTTAGCCAACATCAACAACACCAACAGACCACAATAAGCATAAATGGGAAGAACCTGAAAGAAACAACCTCCTTCACCTACCTGGGAAGCATCGTCTCAACTACAGGCGGAACTGACGAGGACATCAAAGCCAGAATCGGAAAAGCAAGAAAAGCTTTCATTACTCTCAAATCTGTGTGGAGGTCAACAGCAATCAGCATCAAAAATAAGATCCGGATTTTCAACTCCAATGTGAAGTCAGTAAGTGCTACTATACGGATCAGAGACTTGGCGAGTCATAAAGAGCATCTCAAACAAACTTCAAACCTTCATTAACAACTGTCTCCGCTCAATACTCAAGATCAGATGGCCAGAAAAGATCAGCAACAGGGATCTCTGGGAGCGAACCAATCAGGAACCGATTGTGAAACAAATAGGCAGAAAGAAATGGAGATGGATTGGCCATACGCTGAGGAAACCATCAAGTGACATCACTAGACAAGCCATCGTTCGAGTGGAACCCGAAAGGGAGGCGGCGAGTTGGTCGTCCAAGGGTGACTTGGAGGAGGTCATGCGAGGAGGAGATGAAAGCATGTGGACAGACCTGGAGCAGGGTGAAAAAGTTGTCAGAAAACCGAAGTCAATGGAGGTGCGCAGCTGAAGCCCTATGTTCCTCTAGGAACTAAAGGATACAATAATAATAATATTAATAATATGGATGACACCTTCATTCTTTGTAATAATGGTTCTGACAAAAGTACAATAATTACTGAATTCAATGAAGTACATTCTCCTATGAAATTCACGTTGCGAAGAGGAGTCCCAAAACAGAATTGCCTTCCTGCATGTCCTACTTACAAAAGAACCAGATGGCAGCGTAAAAAGAAATTTGCATAGAAAAAGTACTTGGGCACGACAATGTAAACATTTTTACAGCTTCATTCCTATCAAGTACAAAGTGAAGACCCTCAGCCACAGAGTTAGAGCTATATGCTCAGAAGAATTCATTGAAGATAAATTAAGCATTATACATGATTCTTTGATTGAAAATAGCTATCTCGACAAATTTATCAAGAAACACATGACAAAGAAAGCGTAAAAGGACTACTCACTATCCGTAAACAAGAAGCCTCATTATACATACAACTGTGATTCAAGGGCCATATAGAAAGTGAAATAATTACAAAGAAATGCAGAAAATCAGTTCAAAAAGCTTTTATTGTTGGTGAACTACACATCTTATTCTCTACACGACCGATGGTGATTCCTCGACTGGAAGATGAAGTACCTAGACTAGCCACTTCAAATTATATCTCCCAATATAACTGCGCTTGTGATGGAGCGAGTTTCATCGGCCGTTGGTCTAGGAACTTGATTTTCCGTGCTCACTCGAGAATATCTCTCAGTACGGCTAGGTAAAGGTGTAGTGAAAATCATCAACAGTTCGATATTGGACCATCTGGAGCAAACCGGCTGACCACAATGCCAGCGTTGAAAAATTCCTCTTCATCATCTACCAGGTGCCAAATAATCTGTCAAAAATATTGACGTACCGCATGCTTCAGAGAGCAGAGACTATCATGATTCGCCTGAAACAAATTCATAATATTATCTCTCCTAATTTTTTTGACATTCACTGTATTATACCCAGTGACATTACTGACTCGATGTTATTTAAACGACATTAATGTTGTTCATAACACTAATTCATTCATTCATTCATTATAATGTATGTGTAACTGTAGAGCCTGGTGATGAAGAGGTTATCAAAAAGAGTACTCTTTGTTCAATATCCATTCTTTTTAAAAATTTACTGGGCATTTTTAATCAGTTAAATAGGTTTTCTCAATGAAGTACTCCGTAGTCTGTGATAGGTTGAAATTTCAAAAATGTTGCTTAACAGTTTGTAGCAAATAAAAAAGGCATGTAATTAACTGTTCTTAAACATTTTTTCTATTGATAACTCGTAATTTATTCATCCTTCTAAATCAAAATCTGCGTTAAACTAATTTTTAGACTTATGACAGCAATAGTAATAGTAGTAGTAGTAGTAGTAGTAGTAGAGATGTTGTCAACAAGTCACCAGGAGATTCCATGCATCACAATAACTAAAACCTATAAATACCTGTGTGTGTGTGTGTGTGCGCGCGCTCGCACGCATGTATGTTTGTGTGCGTGTGAGTAGGTACATTTGCGTAATTTTATGGGGTGGAGATTCCATTTTATAGTTTTATCCGCCTAGCTAACTAAATTACAAAGTATCAAAGCTTCGCTTATTAATTTGTAATCCAATCACAAATTCATGCAAATACATGCGTCCATTCACTCGCAAATGTTTACAAACAACATTTTTCACCCCTTGATTAGCGAAAAAACATGCTATTTCTTTAATAAAATTTAAAAGTACACAATACAATTGGTATTTAAATGTTTTGTCAAACTGATTTGTAATTTTCAAATTTAAGAAAATTATTACAATATCTACTGAGGCAATCGTCAACAAGCGATTCATTCAACATTTAACTCATTTTTTTTCTTTCACGTCCCCAATGGAACATAGGGCTTCAAGCTAATGGCTTGAAGTTCCTGAAGCAGTGTTTACTTTACAAGATGAGATTGCTAGCCTCATGTCCAACCTTACCTCTTTACCAGGATTACTTCTGGCCTAGCGAGGTAAAGGAGTGCGTCAGACGGGGATCCAACCCCGTACTATGTGCATGGTCAGAGAGCGTCCTAACCATTGTGCCACCGACGCAACTAACATTTAACATTTGCAAATAACAATATTATGAAGTGTAAAATTAAACATCTGCTCATGGAAACAAAGAAGTTGTGTTCGAATTCCACATGAAACTGTGTGAACTGCAAATTGTTGCTCATAATCACATCAATTTTATTGCATAGAGGATTTCATCATAAGCTAACATCACTTAGAGAACCACTGGTAAACCTGAAGGTATTGAACAGCTGTTTCGTCCCACTAGTTTTGGACCCTTCTGCAGTACGCACCCACTACTACAGTTCAAACCCAGGACCCTTTGATTACATGCCGAGCTCGTAGACTATAGAGCCACTGGGACCTGATCCAATGGCCAGTCCGTGAATTCTAACTTCTACCAATTCGTGACATAGCGTGATCACTTCGCAATGTCTTCTTCAATGATTTACTGCCTCACCTGCCTCAACCTGCTGTACCTAATGCTCACCGCTCCCCACTAGAACCCCGGGTCACTGCCTGAATAAAGCCAGTCGCTAGTGAGCATCAGAACAATTTTCCAGTGTTGGTTTTGTAGGGATTTTTATTGATTGGTTGGAGGATTTCATCACGAGCTGACATCAGTTAGAGAACCACTGGAAAATCTGAGGGTACTAGACAGGTGTTTCATCTGCCTAGTTAGGACTCTTGGTCAGTACGCAGCCGCCGGGGTTGGAGCCCAGATTTAAACACGAACATCACTTTTAGGAGGGTTACGATAAATGAATCATACTTCATTGTCATTTTTCCCACTTTACACTGGCTGAAACCAGTAGAGGATATATGTAAGAATGTGCTATGCTCCTTAAAGGGGAAAATTAATGTTCAGAACGCTGCGAAACATTCTATATGCACCGGTGGCACAGTGGTAGAATGCTCGCCGACCACGCCTCATTTGGTCCGGAGTTCGATCCCTGGCCGCCAACGCCCTCCTTCCCCTTGCTAAGGCCAGTAATAGGACTGGTAAAGAGAGAAGGTTGGGTATGAGGCAAGTAACTCCATCCCATAAAAATAAACATCACTGCTACCGAAATTTCAAGTCTGTAGCTTGAAGCCCTATGTTCCATTGGGAACGCAAAGTAAAAGAATAAACACTGAAATGTCCTGTAGCTTCAGACATTCAGAATAAAAATTTCAAAGGCAGCTTCAGACTTAATAGTTTGAAAAATTCAAATAATAATTGTATTGTGCTCTCCACCACGAACGAATTCGTATCTCTCAACGACTGGAAAACGTTTCACGACGTAAAGCTGTCAATATCTTTACTAAAGTAAAATCTAATCAGAATTTTAAAAAAATCCTAGCTTATACACGATAACTAGATCATAATTACTCCATATGAAGCAATTCTCTTTTGTTGAATGAACGCATCGCTAAACATTACAAAATTTGTGTAGAATATTCGATTTGATAAGTGCGTCAATTACTCGAGTTTTGGACATTTAACTTTATATGCGAATCAAGGAAGGACGAAAGAAAAGGTTTAATTTCTAACCTCATTGAAGACTCCTGCATCTTCTATAATATGATATGAGTGTTGCCCAACCCTGTTCATTTCTTCTTTCCAAAACTAATCGCTCACGAATGCATCAGCTTGAAGTTGAAATAGCATCTTCAAGCCGTCTACGTTGGAAAGTTAATATTTTACTTAACATCAATGCACACAGACAACTACAGATAATAGTCTAGATGAGAAAATGTGAGCTTCTTAATTACAAGACAGACAAAGAATTCAACAAAATTCCTCTAAAAGACTGGTGTTCAGATTAATTTTCAATCAGCAGAAACTAGAGCTCAAAATATACACCGGAAGGATAATAAAACCTTTGCAGTTAGAGGATTGAACTCGTAGAACACAAGAATACTGAAATATCAAGAAATCAAGGTCATATTTATATGAAATGAGTGAAGTGTAAATGTGTATGCTAATTTGTACTAGCTGAATTAATCAATCACAGAGAGAGTTAAAGGATCATTAAAAGTCAGGGGGTACTGGAGAGCTGCCTCTTCCTCGTTTGCGAATCTTCATAAATAGACATTCATGGCTCTGACGGGTTATCACACCTAGGACCCTTTTAGCTTACAAGGCCAGCAAGTTTACTACTTAATCATTAGGACTGAGTTCAATTGCCTATCAGTCCTAACTTCTCTTGTGGTGAGAGCTGGCTGTTAGTCAAAATTGGACAGTAATTTACTTCAATGTTTATGTCCCCAATATTGGTCGTGAGAAAAATGAAAGCAAAGGCTTTGCATAGGCGGATACAGTTAACATATAGATGATCTGACATTCAAGAAACAGTCACAAAGAGATGCAAGATTAATAACCAATCGGAACACTGTGTTTTTCTGCTAACAATAATCGATCATAATGTACATGAAAATCTATGAATATGTGTTGATTTCTTTAATAAACGATCTGTTTCCTGGCTCTTGTCTTCTGTTGTTACACTCTCACTTCACAATACGTAGCGCCCCAGCCTATGTCATCACCGAGTACTTCCCCCCCCCTTATCAAACCTTCCTGGACCCTACTGATCAAGACATGTCAGTACAATGCCAAGCAACCTCGTCCTGGAATCACCACTCATAATTGAACAATTATTCTAAGTGTTCCTCTACCGGGATCTGATTGCTTTAAAGTTCCTTGCATAGATTGATATCAGTTAGATAGGCGCATTAAAAGACAAGGAACACTTGAAAAACGATTTTATATATCAACCGATCGATTAATGAATACAAGTACATCCAGCTTTAAATGTTTTTCTTTCTCACATATATAAGGATATCACATATTTATCCCCTTTTTGAAAAGCAACTTCCATACAGTAAGAGTTATTGTGATAATTTATCAACAGATAAATATTTATAAGCGCATAGTTTGGAAATAAATTTTTATCTAAAACAAAATAAGCTTCGTCAATATTATTATTATTATTACCTGGCATGCAGTGATAAAACCAATATCTTCAAAAACAGCTGTTATACCAAAGGACCATTGTGCGTGTCACTGTGCGTGTGTGTGCGCGTGTTTGCGCGTGTGTGTGCGTACAATCCAGTAGAGTGGTGAGAGAATCGCGAAGAAGAAGAGGAAGAAACTGAAGAGGAGAACTGAGCGATGGCAGGGTAGTGTTTGTTTATCTGCTCTCTCTCCCCTCTTCCTCTCTCTCTCTCTCGCGTTCACTCTAAGTTTCATTCTGTTTGTTTGATTTTCAAGGCATTACACAATTTGTCAGCTGTTCGACTATGTTATCTGGCCTCTACTGAAACCCCAAAACGACAAATTCAATGTGTACCACCATTATTTACACGTGACAGGTAAGAATAAAATCTAAAAGAATACTGCCAGTTAGAAGAAAAATAACATCAACAACAGTAGCAGTACAACTTGAAGATGGGAAACAGAAAAATGTAATGTAATTAAATAATTAATTAAATTACCTGTAAATAAAGAGAAATATATAAAAAAAAACAAAGGAGAAGTCAGTGAATGCGATGCAAAGAATTCATTTAAGTGGTAATTGGTGAGCTAATCTAATATATACATATATATATGCATAAGTGGAAAAACCCATATATAAGACTTTGCTGAGTTACTGCCTCCAACCAGAAAGTGAAACAGGAAGTGCATCACGATAAAAAACCTTGTGAAGAACTGTTTGTTAGTTATTGCTACTTCAAGAATATGACTGTAATGCATATCCTTATTCCCTAGGGTTTCGAGTTAAACACTGAGCTTCAATAGCGCGTCTCCTCAACTGTCCATAGTCTCTCATCTCATCCTCACACGATCTCCTCCATGGCAACCTCGAACCTACACCCAAGTCATCATTTCCACTTGAGTTCCACTCGAACAATGGCTTGAGGGTGGATTGTCACTCGACGGTCTCCTCAGTGTGTGTTTGATCCACCTCCATATTGGTTGAGTGATAGGAAGTTGATTGGTTCAATTGAAGAGTTTATTTGAACAAATCAAGAACTACAGTTTTAGCAGAATAATGTGGTACCATCACTGTTTATTTCATTGGCTTCTCATCAGCTGCTTACAGCCTAAATAAATTATGAGGTTTAAGTACAGACATGTTTTAACATACTTGCAAATTTATACATGTTGTCAGTTGACAGAAAATTCCACAATTAGTAAACAGTGCTCAGAAGATTGCGCTTATATAGTTTTTACACAGGCAGTTCAAGTTAAAACAAAATAAATGTATGCAGAAAATGGTAAAGGAGTTACGTAATAAGGATGAGATGTGCGTTAGGTGCATAGTGACTAATAAGTTAGGTAACAATCTACTGAGTTGAGCTCAAATCATAGAAACAAGAGACAAGCAAAATTGCAGATTATAAAAGGGAGGGTGAGGTTAAAGACAAAGATTACGTAATCAGATGAGAGAGAAAGGCATCCAGTTACCAGGGCAAGGAAAGATTAATAACTGCTTCTTTCTGAACACATAGATCTGGTTTCAAGCTTCCTGCATATCCACGCTGAAAATTCCATCCTTGTACCAAAAATACGGTGTGGAATCAAGCCGTAATCAAAAATAAAAATAGAATGAAATAAATTTGACCTGGTCACAACATCCAGCTACCCCACGAAGTGACAAAATCAACACAAATGTCATAAGCATTTTCATTATGTCAGCACACGCTGCTTTTATAACTTTAAACACTTATCAAATCCAACAATCTACACTTGGTTCTGTTATCTTCATCAAGTGACCAATTTGACAACGCAAAAATGCCCCCGTACTGAGGAACGATTATTAATTTGTCATAAATAAACTGAGTAGATTTTTCAAATTCTGGTTTAATAATACTTTGATAAAGCTATTGGCATGAAGTAACGAAACGTCAGTAAAAACAATGTCGTTTTGGTTTTCATTCACTGGGAAACACAAGGAAACCTTTATTATAATCAATATCATATATGCAATGCCCAAATTTTTTCGAACCGTTAAAAGTGAACTTGGCTTGGACATATATAACAAAATAATTCATTAAAGACGACCCATAAACATGTTAATTAACGAGCAATGACAACATAGGTTGTGACATATATATATATATATATATATATATATATACATCATTCGTGGAGAATTCTAGTAAGTCGACTTCATATTAAAGCTTGAACTGGGGCAGTATCGCCTAGCTGGAAAGTGAAACCTTTTTAACTAAATCAACTAGCTTGTAGAATACAACCGTCAGAACAAAATCATCCACCCAAACTACTAATCAATCTTCTCTGTTACTTCAAAATATGAATGTCGTTTGCTTCTGTTTTTTCTACTTTATTGTTTTATTTTAACTATTTGTTTGTTTTAGTACAGCCTTCTTCCGTTTTTAAAAAACTATTTGAAACACATTTACACCTGAATACACTTCACACTGAAACTCATTTTTTTTGTTTCTTAACAGGTTTAACAGATGTTTTATTTTTTTATTTTTTATTTTTTTATTTTGATTTACAGCTTGATTCCATAATGTATTTTTGGTACAAGTATAGAATTTTCAGCATGGATATCGGTAGCCCAAACTTTGCACGCCGACCATAGATATCAGGTGTGCGCCGGCAGGGGATCGAACCTCGGACCATGTGCATGGTCGGCGAGAGTCCTAACCACTGTGCCACCGACGCACAGAGAGAGAAGAACAATCCAAAGTATACGAATATATGTACAAATAAATATTCAACAAAATTCAACATTCTGTGAAAAAGAGTTTTTAGAAAACTTTAAAATCTTATAGAATAATCATTATTTAATACTTTCTGTATGCTTTCTAACATGTTTTTGGAAATGTTTTCGTGTTATCACAGTGGAACAGGAATAGTAATGTATTTCACCTCTTTTTTCACACTAAACAGTTTCATGCTTTAAAACAGAGAAACAATTTGAATTTTAGATTTTCTCGTCGACTGATTGAATTGAATAATTGATATGACCCGTTGCACATGAGCTGCCTCTCGTGACTCAAGTGGTCTAGTGGATAATGCTTTGACATTCGAAACTATGGGCACTAGGTTCGAGCCTCGGTGGTAATGTGATCACTCACTTTGAAATCCAGGCACATCAAGTGACAAGTTCCAAATAGAACGAAATACGCGTTATCCTGGATTCCACTGCTAATCTCCATTCACCAATTTTACTTCTAATTACATGCCCATACATCGTCGAAGCATCTGCACAAGAAGCCGACTTGTCAACCTAAAACCGGGCACTTCGCTTCAATCATCAATCGACGGGAAAATCTAAAATTGAATTAAAGAACATCTTTACTTTGTCGTACTCTCTGAAGTCCTCTTTAACTGCCCTCATGATTCCCTGTAGGTCGTTATCTGCTCTTCACATGATCTTCTTCGTGTCACTCTAGCTTCACTCAAGCTATGGCCTGCTGTGTGGTTTCACTCCACTGCTTTCTCAGCATGTATCTAACCCATCTCTATTTTCCTTTGTAATGTTTACTGAACAATGGGTTCTTCATTTGTTCCTTCCAAGAGCTTCTTGTTGCCAATTCTTTCTGGTCAGCTGGTCATCTGATCTTCAATATTCAGTTAGAGAAGCTAGCTGCTGGTAAAATCTGCACTAGTCTGATGGAAATTCCAATAATGACGCGCTTACCAAGTTTCTGATGTATACAGAAGAAATGACTGACTTAACACTGATGTTGAAAATCCAAATCCTGTTCTTGGCGTTGATTACAGAAAATTTCCGAAGTGATTGCACAGTGTTGAAAATCTGAATGTCTGTTCTGTGAAGGAATATTGCTATTTATGCACCTCTATTATTGGTCATATCAAACACGCCAGGCCTCTGCTTAGGAAAGCTTAACTCCGTGAAATACCTTCAGAAGATCATGAAGCTGTGATAACTGATGGTTTGGTCTAGCACACAGGTTGTCAAGTGGATTAAAACACTGCCTGTTGTCCTGACTTTCTCCTGTCATTGCTAATACACAAGAAATCCTTCATCGATTTAATCAGAAGAGGAAAATTTACTCAGAGTATTTTATAATGTGCTATTTTGATTCTAGTCTGTGTTAGACTGTTTATTTAAAAACTTCAGGGTACACGTTAACTCATCTTGGTTCCCTGTCATCACTTTCAACCAACTCCATAATTCCAAAAAGGCTCTCATTTTCTACTCAAATGATCCTCTATGCCCTGTCAAAGCCTGAATCACCACTTCCTATTCTCAATGAACTCAAGAGACTGCCTGTGGTGTGACTTCACTTGAAGTTCTCCTCAGCGTACATTCAATTCCTTCACTTGTTCACTTTTTTCTGACCGGCCACCTGATCTTCACTGTCACGTAAAGGCATCTGTTGTTAAATATCTACAGTAGTTTGTCGGAAATAGCTCTTACAACGGTTGCGGCAAGTCTCTAAAGCATATAGAAGCACCGAATGATTTGACATTAGTGTTTAGGATCAGAAGCTCACTATTTATGCTGAATGAAGCAGATTTTCGCAATGATACTACAGTTATGAACACCTGTCTTGATTCGCCAATCACAACAGGGCTTGATATCAGTATACATGCCGACAGTAGTTGAAATGATTCTGTCTGTGTAAGTGGATTCCTCTAACCAATGCTTAATGTATTCTGTTGTTTGTGTATTTTTATCAGCATTGTCCTGAATGACATAACTCCTTGTAAATAACTTAAAGTAACCTACGCGATCAAGTTAAGTATCCTGCCTGACTTAATTGTTATTCAGTCATACATGAATCGAGTGATGGTTATGCATTGAGGAAAACCGGAATTCTCTAATAAAAAGTCAGTCAACAAGATTTTTTTTTCTCCACTCAGACCCTGAAAAATGACCTTTCATCTGAATTATGAGCTTTTTATTTTTGTTAGATTGCTTTGGTATTGTCAAAATGCAGAAATATTTAGGTTGCACTTGTAGTGACCCATTTTTTATTACTCATCATTGTAGTATACTTTCACTGTGTAAGTAGACTTTGATTTGTTTATCACTCTAAATATTGCATGTTACAATTAATACTTTTGTGCTCGCTCAACTTTTGAATTTTGATTATTGCGTTGATACACGTTCGTACTCCTTCTCAAGTGCCTTTTGATTTACGGTGTGGATGTTGAGGAATCACAATGTTAGGACACAATAATAAACGCGAAGAAGTACTAGGATATACGTGTACGCAAGTTTGATCAAAAAGAGCACCACAACAAATTGGTGAGCCCGACATAGCCGATTGACGCGATCAATTCAAAGTACACACATAGTGGATTTATTCATCATTGCTATCGTATTAACTTTGATAACTGCATCACATTTGGACTAATATATATTTTTGAAAATACTTTCGGTAAGCAGACCATTTCTGAACATTTTGAACTTACCTATATTCTGTTCTGCTCGCGCTCACTTTTTTGTATTTTTACTATCACCTATATATATATTATTTTTTGCATTTTTGTAATGTCATTTAATACTGATAACCACACTTCAAGTAGAAGGTCTGTACCTGCCGTTACCATATTCGTACCACCTTTCAAACCTAATGATCCTTATTTGTGGTTCACTCGCCTAGAACACTACTTCCTAGCTAACCACATCACTTCTCAAACTACGAAATTTGGCTATGCAAGCTCCATCTTACCGGATGAAATAGCAGAGCAAGTACGGGAGACGCTCATAAATCCAGATCCAGAAACTATATACGATGTTTTAAAGCAAAAAGTTATTAAGGTTGCTTCATTATCAGATCAGAAAGCTATTGATCAGTTGCTGAGCACCACAACACACTTGGCTCATATTAAATTTCCCATGGGATCACATTTTTCTATGTTACTTGGTTCTTGTGACATTATATTCATCTTAACTACACTTCCAGTTTTAAACGTTCTCGATAGTCTTTTATTGATTTTACGATGGGATGTAACTAACTAGATCATAAGGAAGAACTCGTTCTTATAATTGTTTTCTGTGTTTCGCAGTTCCCATTCCTTTGAAAATCACCGGCCCTACACTGACCACCTTCCCTCCTTCACTTAGCTTAGGAGTGCCTAGTTAACTAGATAAACCAGTGAAAAAAGTCAGGAGAGGACAGAGTAAATGGAAATGCGTCACTGAAGCTCTATTTTCCAATTTAAATCCAAGGAATATAAACAGACGTCTGCTAAACACAAAAAGCCAACTGATTTATTTGTTCATTTTCATAAAATATGGACTAAGATACAAGCCAGATTCAGTCATAGAACTGATAAGAAACTATTACGCCTTCCAATGCTATTAACTGTAACTGTTGGTATATGAAATAACACTCTCTTAAAAGGCGTATATCACTTAAGAGACCTGTTTGTTTTTCTATGCTAAGTGAGTTCTACTCAGCAATACTTCACCACAGAGTCAATAAAGGTAGTTAGAAAAGTAAAAAACGAAAATAAAATGTAGTCAAGATGACTGTGATATCAAAAGAATTAAATAACACACATGGGTCAATGTGATCTTAAGATATATAAAATTCTCTAGGTAATGGGAAAGTTGGAAGTCTCTTCAGTCATTATTAAAGCGAAGAAAGCATATTTCACAGAAAATATACACATTAGATCATAGGAATTATTAAAAAGACGGTTGCAGCGAAGAGAATTTTCTTTTCGACGAAGTCACCGTCAACTAGACTGTACATTCGTGTATGTTTATAATAAATAGGTGGAAAAATTCGAGAATAACTTCCTGTCCTGGGTCAAATTATTAAAATTACAATTAGGAATTTAAATACCATTATAAACAGGGGGAGGGACGGATAATACTCAAACAAAGTAGCATCATAATTACTGAGAAGGTTGACATGTTGTGTAGTTAGGGGTTAGAAATGTAGAAATAACAAAAATAGACAGAATGTTTCGATAAAAAGTCTAGTGGATTCATAACTTATGTGATGAATAATTGTTTATGCAATCAGGGAATAAATATGCAGAAATAATAAAATGACAAAATAGATAGGAATTTTGAATGTGAAAATATGGTAGTGTAAACAGGGATTAAGAAAAACTTAAAAATAACATGAATAAACAGGAAGTCTGGATAAGAACGGCAATGGAATGGTCATTACTAAAAGAATTACCTGTTTATGATGGCCATGGAAGGGACAAGGGTTGGACATATTTCTTTTGGATACAAAGCGTTGGTTTAAGCTTTTGGATAGCTAATGACTCGGCTGTACCTAGAGGTTTTAATTTTACTCCCTTTGATAGGTTTGATCAAATTTTGTACATTATTTTGAAAGATTTTTCGAAAGGTGCTGAATGTCTTGAATTGACCAGATATTCTATCACTGAACTATATACACGTTTTTGATCTCCTTTCACTAGCCAGGCGGGATAGTATTCATGAGCTTGTTTTTTAAGTTGGCGCATGGTACGGCCAATCTACTCAGCTCCGCAAGAGCAAGTAAACTGGTATATGCACTCTGAAGTGACCCAATGCGACAGCTTGTCTTTCGCATTCTGGCTGAACAGTTTCTTGCAAGAAAAAATCACCTGTAGGCTCGCGGCGAAGTATGTTTTCCTCAGAGATTTGCAGAGGCGTTTACGAAGGATTTCTGCTTCAGTGTCACTTTTAAATTCCAGATTAAACAGAAGTATGTTTGTTATTAACCTTCATTATTGAGCTTTTATTTTTTTTACAACATTCGAGTAATATTTCATTCATGCATAATTAGATAACAGGTGAGTCATGTAACATGCTTCAATAAGACCACTGGAATTCCTCAAGGGTATCTATCACTAAAAAATGAATAATCTTATTAATTTGCAATGTTTACCATTTTATGAAATTATGCTGTTCCACGAGCTCAAGACTTTATTCGTATTTCCATTTTAAAGTTTTTAAATTTTCTATTAAAATCAAAGTAAACTGAAAAGTGAAAGTAATAAAATAAAATCATGATCTCAGTTTATTGTAACAATGAATAGTCTCCGCATATATAAACTCTATATTACAGGAGATCAAATGTACATAAAAGTTAGAAAATCAGCGAACATAATTAGTGATTCCATATTAGTTTGTTTATTAGATGCATCACAAAGTGATAAAACAGTATTATTACATACTGGATGACAAGGTTTAGAACAAAATTTAATTACTGTTCATAATCATTTCATCAATTATAATCACACGACTTCGAAACTTGAGTTTTATAGTTTTCTTTGTCCTCTCCTATTTGTCGTCGTTGGGGTAGTAGAATTTTCCAGATATCTGGGTGGACAGGTGTTGAATCATTCCTATTACACGTGATGGTTTGCAGTCGATTCGATAAACAAAGCCTCCGTTATCAATCTGTTCCTCCACCCTGTTGCATTAGATTTTAAAACTTTCATCTTATCCCATCCATCCTATTGTATGGTTGTGCGTAATACCGTGTAGGGCTATACATAGCAAAACCATTCTCCATATTTCTTAACTAATCTACATTTTGCTAGGTTTTTACGTTCGGCTAGTGTGACTGCTCATGTTCCACTACTTTGACCTATGTATTTGACCTGACAATCATTGCAGTGCATTAAATAAACTGAATTGTTTTGTTTTAAAGGATCCACTGGTAGGATCCTTGAATCGACAAAGCTTATTTCTAATTGAGTTTGCGGGTGGTTTGAATTCCAGTCACTTTTATTCCTGCCTGCTTATTTAAGAATTCTGTGTAAGGTTTCCAAGGTTCCTTCCTTGTATGGAAGTACTACTGATGATTTAGATTCCTTATTGTTGGTGTTTTCTTGCGCATGTTTGACATGCATGTCGTCATTAATATCACTATTATTACTACAATCACTCATTTCTGACCGAGAATTCGAACTTAGGAAGAAAGTCCCACTTGAGGACATAATGCTGGGAGTGCAGTTATCCTCGACTTTGACAGTATTTAAATACTATGGGAAAGTATACAAACAAACTGAGGGATGTGAACAGGAAAAGAACAGTGTCTATAAAAAGTCACCACACTTTTATGGATATTTAGACTTCGCGTCATTTCACTGTCATTGAGTACAGATAGGCTTAATTATTTAAGTGCCTAAACAAAAAGAGAATCAAATCCTGAGCAGTACATCAGAAAGCCTCAATAATGAAATAAAACAAATAAACGAAGCATTAATACTCAATAATTATCCCATAAAATTCATTTGCACTTTCAAAAGTTCATTATACGATGAATAGTAGAAGTAAAACTACTGCCAAACCTAAGAAATTTAAAGCCCCTTTATAAACCATTGAAACATACACACTCAATTAGGGATAATCTCTTTTGATCTAATTAGATGAAATAACCTACACTATAGCATATTTTGTAGTGATTTAAGCCAACCACATAATTTAGTCCTGTAGATAGCGGGGTTATTTAGGTTACTGTAGCATAGACATTTAACTAAGTGTAGAATAATTGGCTATCTTGGAGAAAAGTCAGTATTTTTAATGAACACAAATCATAGCTACTAATGTCATTTAAAAGTTATATTGTTAAGTGCAGGGAAAGATCAATCACAAAATCCGAATTCATGAAATCTACGTTAAACACTTACAACAGAAATGTAGCGACACCAGTGACAGAGATAGGAAATAATATTAATAATAAGCTTTATTCCAAAACAGTATTTGCGAATACAGAATGGAATCCTCAGCATTGCATCCAGTTAGTAAATTATCAATAAAATTAAAATTCTACACAGATTAAGGAAATCTCAGTTCATCATGACAACAACATATTGGCATGTCGGTAGCAAAGCCAAAATTGAACAGTGTTTGAAGGTGTTAGAGAGGAAGATGCTAGCATATTTACTGGCGTAAGCGGAAGAAAGAAACAAAACAGCATACAACACAAGAAAACAGGGAGAGAAAAGGAAAAGAAAGAAAACGTTGTATCTATAAATGATATGATTTGGAAAGACGACATCCACTTGTTCTACTGACTATTTAATAAGTTATAGGTATCACGCTTAATGCTTTCTTTATCGCACAGAACACGAGCCAAGTAGGGTATCGTTGAGTTTTTGTACTTGCTAGTGCGAGCATATAGTTTTCTATATAGGCTTCTGGTCTGCCTGCCTGATGAGATACAAGGGAGAGTTTTGAATGAAGAGGGTGGTGTGAGTTAGATAGATAGAATGGATTTAACCCATTTTTCACATGAGTCCATGTGCCTGTTAACCAGAATATTAACAAGCTGGTTAAGTGGCACGTTGCCCACCCTGCTGACAATTTTTAACACCTTACGTAATAAGGCATAGTCTTTCTTCAGTAGCCCTGGAAAAACTAAGGGGGAACAATAGAGAGTAATAGGCAGAATAAGAGAGTTAACAAATTGTAGTAGGAGTAAGGGTTGGGTTATACCAGAATGTCTTAACTTCTTGATGTAGAAGGTAAGACGGAATATTTTCTTAGAAATCATCAAGATATGAGACGACCAGGAAAGATCAGCAGATAGAATGATAGTGGAACTCTAAAAAGAAAACTCTGTGGGTACTATGGTATGATTATTAGAAATAAACTGTGCTGTAGACAATATCAGTGTGTGTATCTATGTTGCATCCAGTAAAATCCTTCTTTGTGTTCTGTAATCAATAAATGCTCATCTTATCTCAGGTTGTCTTGTGCTTTATGTCGACTGAATCCCATCAATATCTACGCAATACAATCGTATGGGAGGTCACTTTTCTTTTTGAGCTGCTCGAATATCTCAATGGCAACGTCTTTGATTTCAGAAATTATTGACGTTAGTCAGCATCTTTGAAGAGATATTAGTTCCAATTAGATTGCATACTTGTCTTGCAGACAAGTGTCAGTAGGCACAAAACCTAGATCCTAAATCTGCACCCAATCACTACCAACGGTTAAATATCATTCCTGTACATTATTCTATCCAGAGTTACTACTGAAATCGTCACCACATAAAAATGGATAACTTTAAATGATAATATATTATAAAAGCATTATAAAATAATTGAATCACTGAGTGGGAAATATATTCAAGTTTATAATTACTCTAAATTTATAGATAAAAAGATGAGAACATTCAATCAAATAGATACAGAGTAGACGCAAGTATATATTTAATTTTATAAACTAAATAGATGTTGACGTAAAACAACAACAGTAGTTAATAATTAATTGTTTCAATTCATTTTGTTTTGATCAATTTAATTTATTGGTTGCCATGACATCTGTAAGTGCGGAAAGACCTTTTCTCTTTTTCTGTTTCTACTTTACAATAATACTAATATAAAACTGAATGACTTATTCTATCCATGAGTTAAGTGCGGAAATCCAACAGAAAATGGTATATTGTAATAAATTTCTTTCAAGCTTTAGAGTGTTTTTTGCAGTAATAAGACTTTGGATCTATCTGTAAATCGATTGTAGACACTTTGGACGGTGATATCAAATTGACTTTTGAACGGTGATGGTTATGACAGAATCGCTAAATACAATTGACTGGTCAACAATATACTTGATGAAGAAAGATGAGACTTCTTCATATGTCAACTCTTCCCCAATCAAACTAATATCAGAAGCAAATCGCTGAATAGTGATGTAAAGATGAAAATGGTTGGCGGTGGAATAATGGGTGAATACTCATCACATGACACAGTTTTGCTCATTTTACCCCATTGTCTTATTTCGAATATCTTTTACCTCTTGATTTACCATTAGTTTCTCATTCTTCATCTTAGTCTGACCATCATTTCGTATTTTTCCAGAATCTATATGCACTCCTTATACAATCTGAATAACATGTTAAAACTCACGCCCAGCGGTTCTACATTCTACAATAGCATGTGACAAAAACACACCGGCAGAAGTTCGTTAATAATTACATTGTGGTGACAGCTGTCTGCTAGCCAAAATTGTAGACACCAATTTACGTCAATGTTTACGTTCCGAATCGAGATAAAGAGATAAAACAGTAACAAAGCTAACCTTGAGGATTACAATAACCAGTCACAGCAGACTTAGCGTGGGCTGATACGATTCGCAGACATATGGTCTGACCTTCAAAGAAACAGCCACAAAGAGACTGACAGAATAACTTTCAGCAAGAAAACAACCAATCAGAAGACGCTGTTTCCCTGCTAATAATAACGAATAATAATGTACATAAAAATGTATAAATATCTGTTGATTTTTTCAATAAACAATCTGTTGCCTGGCCGTTGTCTTCTATCGTCACAACATAAATAGGTTTATATTTCGGTTAGCTGTAATAGTGACTTCATTCCACAATATCCTTTCACAGGTCATATCATTGTTCATTATTTACAGTTTCAAGGTTTCTATGGCAACCTGCCAGTATAACAATTATTAATAAAGAGACAATTCACTTGATATTTGAAATAAGTAAGGCGATAAAATACTCTTGTCAAATACAAAATTCAATAAACATTTAAGTCTAAATCATGTTGCTAAAGTAATGAAGAATCCGTGTAGTCAACAGATCAGGGATAGGATATTATATAATACGTCCAAGGTGATGCGGAGGAAGTCGTATGAGATGGGGGTGGCAGGCTATGGGAAATTCTGGAGCCAGATATGAATTACATTTATATAAATCTGAGCAGATTTTCAACATTACTACGCTTAGTTACTTGAAACTGGTATTGTGTGTCCGAACTGTGTAATAATATTCAAGATCCTACTATTCATCATTTAGTTAGGTGAATTTATTTATTTCCCCATTAATTGACCGGACTTAAATGTTCCGCTCCTGTTGACAATGTCGCCTCCTATTAGGGATGCTTCGACGACTGAATTGAAGCAGTTTGATGGTTTGTCACTCGCAATGTAATTCAGCATGCGCATGTCGTCTTATCTGCAAATCGTCAGCCGGATGTATTCCCATCCTATGTGAGACTCGAACCACTTATCCAGATCCCTAGTGGATAACTGCTTGATATTTTTGATTGAACACTAGTCAGTAACTAGTGTGATATGTCTAGTCCTAACTTCGATGCTGATTGAATTCTATCAGTCAAACTCGCAATGTGGCCACCATGCTAGGTATAAGATGGTTGGAGGCAGTCGGTAGGAAGCCTTGAACCTAGGTTTCGTGCTGGTTGGAACTAGTCTGCAACCTCAAAGGAACTCATGCCCCTTCTGAGATTTGAATCCGCGTCACCTAGTGCCACCTGCAGTCAGAGACGTTACCACTGAGCTATTTGGGCTTGCGGTTGATCTCCTATAGGACTGTATTGAATATTTTTGATTGGACACTGGTAGGTTTACTGCTACAGAAACTTCAAGCCTCCAGCTTGAAGCCCTATGTTCCACTGGGAACGTGAAGGGAAAAAACACTGGTCGGTGACCAGTGTCTCTGACTTCAGCACTGGGTGAAGCGGGTTTGAATCTCAGCAGGAATGTCAGTTACTTTGAGGTTTCAGATACGCCTTGCTGATGAGTGACCACTAGCACGAAACCTAGGTTCAAGGCTTCCTTCCGACTGCCTCCAACCATCTAATACCAGCAATAACTGTTTGATGTTTGAAACGATGATTACTGAGTTCAAGTCTCAGTAGGACCGACATCACGCCTTGGAGAGTGCGAGTAGGTCGATTAGACGAGCCCCAAGTGAGATGAAATGCACATCCTGGATTCCACTACCTGTCACCACCCACCAAATCACTATTCAGCTGTGATCAGTTGAAATAGATGCATTTTTGAATTTAAGGAATCCCTAAGCGATCGATTTATTTCCACCTTCTAAGACAAAATGAAACATTAAGTTTTCACTTCATTTCTAACCAACACTGATTAGTATCAAGAAGTTTTGATGTATATTGATGTATTGATGTATAGTATTGATGTATAAGCAGTAGTGCACTTCTGTGCGAAGAGTAGTGGACAGAGTTCTACATCAAAGTTGAATGCAATTAAAAACAGTTTTTTAGAAAATTTCAGCCGTATAGTTTCATTCAACACATGTGACCTGACGTGAAGCGGTTCCTATATATGAGACCATGAGCTAGAATATTTTATGATCCATGTTCGTACTGTCTGCTCTGAGTAGATCAATACTTCCACCTACTATGAGGATCTAAAGGATACTGGTATCAGTTGTTGAATGAAAAATTTGAAAACTAAGATGTAAACTACAGCTAGTTAATCGAAATATATACGGAAGTGAGAAGGAAATAGTTAATGCCACCTAAACACTTTGATAATACATTATTCCGTCAATAGCCTGTAGATAAATGTAGTCAGAGAGCAAAGCAATTACATTTTGAGGCGCCTTATTCATATCTTTCTTCCCAGACGTATTCTGAATTATAATCTTCCGTAAAATAGACCTGATTTTCATCTTTTAGCCTAGTTCATCGCAAAACGAAGGAAATTGAAATCCTGTTTTCAGTGTCCAATCCGTCTTCAAACAAACAGAAGTCTATGAATTGTTAACTGATAAACACAACTGCTTGTTTGCAGCAAGCTATTCCTCATTAGGAGGAATATTATCCTTGTTTCAACTATTCTGGTTTTTTATGCTGTTCTTGTACAACTTCAGAAGGTGAGTAACATTCATCATCACAGAAAGCTATGACTTTGATTTTTGACAATTAGTGAATTTTTTAACTCAGAGACCTTCAGTTCCGCTAAGTGCTGTAAGGAAAGAAAATTGCCAATCCTATGCAGCTGAAATATCCCCTATGACAGGTGGGACAGACATATCAGCTAAATTCACCAAAGAATGTTGTAACTAAGCGGATCAGATAATGTTCAATAGCACACGAGTCCAAATAAGTTTATTGAACATTGAGTTTACCCTAAGGATGAGAGTATGTGTGATGGTGGTGGAACACTCGACAACCATCCACGTCATTTGGGGTTCAATCCACAGCCGACACACTTCTTAACCTCGCTTAGCTGACAGCAAGAACCGTAAAGAACAAAGGCTGAGCTTGAGGCTAGCAACCCCACCCCGTAAACAATAAATACCACTGTTGCTGAAACTACAGAGCTCGAGAATAAATCCCTGTGTTTCAGGCGGAATATATATATGTATGTATATATAAAAATGGGCCCACAAAATACATTTTATGAATTATTGGAAAGTTTAGTCAGGTGTAATTTAGATACCCATGCGCTTATTAACAGTAGATTGCCTGCTAACCACTCATATAACAGTGCTAAGTTTAAAAATGTGACGTCGGAATCATACTGTCAGTGGATGCGGTGTGCTTTCACTAAGGCAATTCACTCAGACAAGTTGAAAATAAACTGTATGTGCTATAATCAGACACACAGACAGACTAGTAAAAAATCTAATAGATTCAAACAGTTTGCGTATGACAAGATTGCGGTGTTACGCACCAGTAATTCCTTTCTCCCTCTCAAATACAAAAACAAAGATTGATTACCTCACACAGTCTGCGTGGTCATGAAGCGTTAACTGTTCATACCATATAACTTTGTGTCAGTACTTAACTTTCAATCGCAAAACCAACCATCCAAGTGGGTCAATCGAAAAAAAAGGAAATAAGCTAAAAATATCTGACGTTCTTTTAGAAAATAAACAAAGTTCATTCATTTATTCATCAGCTTATTTGATGATCAATTCAGAATAATGTTTCGATGAAAACTGAACAACGGAAACCATAAACGATGAATATTTGCATCTTTAGGAAATTTTTCTTGGCATCAATTGAGGGAAATAGGCTGTAGGCTAGTATAATACTTTTATTCTAAAATGACAACAATAGTTTCTTTTCATACATTTGGTTCCCTTGATAAATTTCGATAGAGAAACAAAGACCACATTTACAGTATAAAATGATATTATCATTCTATTTCACAGGTACTCATCTAGTTACCTGTGTTCTATTGGGAAGTTGTGACTAGTGAGGTACAGTAGGTCAGGTGTCAGGACAAATACTCGCCAGTAGTGATATTCGCTAGTGTCCGCGCCATATCGTAAATTGGCAGAAGTTTGAATTCATGGACCATTGGGTTGGGTCCCATTAGCTCAATGGTCTACGGTCCTGCCTAGTAACTGGAAGGTCCTGGGTTCAAACCCTTTAAGCGAGTATATATTTTGAAGAGTCCCAAACTTGCGGGACGAATCAGGTGTCCAGTACTCCCAGGTTTTCCAATGCTACTCTAACCGATGTCAGTTCATGATGAGATTTCTGAGTTGATTTGAACTGGGTACACCACCCAGGTACACAACTCCCTACGAGTAAATTGATAGTCCAATGTGTAATCACTTCAGTCTGACTGACACGCACACGTCTCAGTCAATCAGTAGGGTTTATCTTTAGCCAAAAAAACAGATCAAAAGAAACAGATCATCTCACCCCACTAGGATTTCGCCAATTCAGTCTTTACATTTGTACAAAGAAGAACAAGATCCAAAATCTCAACACTGCTGTTCATTCACCACTTCTACATAGTTCATATAATCATTGCACGTGTCAACATGGTCATCTTCAACAGGTTACTGAATATTTTCATCACCAACCATCAACTTCACTCGATACTGCAGACTAGTCATCCGGACATAAGAAAATAAAGATGGGTTAGACATTCGCATGGAACTCCACTAAGAAATAACAATTTGAGCATCAGAGAGGGTGACAAAGAGATGCTCTTTTGAGGAGCACAATGAAAGCTTAAGATCAAGCCTTATATTCCGTCTACAGGTGAACAAATAAAAATCTTGATTCCACCTGAGATATTCACATCGTATCATCATCTTTAGTCTTGAGTCATTTACTTTACAATATTATCGTTGAGAATCTTTTGCATAATTCACCACAATCCAATGGACAGCGAACTATCTCAGTGAAGAATCGGTGTATTCAAGATACCCAACAAGTTCTTACTACATATAAACATAACGCATGATTAGAATTCAACTGGTGGTTGATGACTAGCAGTCGAATCCAGGATAACGCTCATTTCTTCCTATTTAGGACTCGTCACTGGATGTACCTGCATTCCCCAGTGAGTGATGATGTTCGCACCTAGCTCCATCCCAGTGCCCATAGTTTCAAACACCATGGCATTATCCACTAGACCACTTGAGCCACAAGAGCCACCTCTTATGCAGCGGGTAATATTAGCTATTTAATTCAATTTCATATTTTTCCGTCGATTGAGCTTCAGTAGGAACACCATTACTCACTGTGGAATGCAGGTACATCCAACTGACGAGTCACAAATAGGACGAAATGCGCATTTTAGCTGGATTCTATTGCTAGCCACCATCCGCCAACCAACTTCTTATTACATGCCCAGATATCGTTAACGCATCTGCACAAGAAGCCAACAGACATGTTAACCTGAAACCCACCGTTTCGGTCCAATCAATCGACGGGAAAATCTAAAATTCAATCAAATAATGCATAATGCTCGTAATTTTCCTCTTTTCATATTTCCCTATCTTAAATTTTACATAAATAAATTTTTAAAATGTTTTACAAGTAAGGAAAATTATCGTAATAATAAAAAAATAACACGGAGAACAGAACGTAATGAATATGAGTAGAGAAGTCATTGAAACAAGCGACTTCTTCTACTTCTACTAATACTACTATTCCAATAGGCATTATCTCGTCTTCAATTTAGTTTTGCCCAATGTAGTACATTGATGTATGTGTATCGCTTTGTATGTGTTTGTATGGGTGTGCATTTGTATACGCGCGTGTGTGTGTGTGTGTACTACTGGATTTTCTTCAGCTTGGCCACGTTGATTTATGTTTTATCTGCATGAGTACTAAACGTTTTCCCCTAAGATACGATATAAGATTAAGAAAGATAAACTAAGTAAACGTGAAAAGTAACAGGCGTACAATTTTATTTTTTGTAAAATAAAAGAAAGCCATCTTCGTGCTGACAAAATATTCGCATATGTATACCTTCTGTGTACCCTCTCTCCCCCCCCAACACACACACACACACCTACACATACACTGACTCACTCACTTACAAATGTTGAGTTCAACTTAAAACTTGTTCAATTTTCTCATCATTTTTCTACTTGGATACAAAAATACAACTTACACTTTGCGTGTGTGTGTGTGTGTGTTGAAGAATAGACTGTAAGCAGCTTTTACTTAGTTTGCGTGTTTTCAACTGGATGATAGATATAAAAAGGAGGCGGGTGGCGGCTGCTGGGGAAATAGCAGAAAGTTAGAATGGGATTTAACTCGTTCATATTTTGTTGTCTTTTTTTGTATGATTTATGTGACAACATTCTTCTTCTGAATCGTTTTTCCTATTTTTTTTCTCCACTTTATTACGTATTTTTTTTTGAAATTTTTTTTTTGCAGTATTCGTATTTTCCATGGTGGAATAGTGCGCCAATGGAATTTTGTTAACTTTTAATGCCTTTCTCCTAGCTAAAATAAAATGCAATGAGTTTGATGTTAGTACATTTTTGGACAAGTAAGTGAGTAGATCATTTGTGTGGGTGGGTGTGGATGTGGATGTGTGTGTGTGTGGGGGGGGGGGTTGGAGGGCCAGAGTTTATTTTTATCATACTCTGTAATTTTTGACAGTTTTCTAGAAAAGTTTTTAAGCCCTACTTGGTGTGAGAAAGCTATTTTTAAGCAACCAGTATTTTATGCGAAATTAATTGAAACTGTGACAACCCACTAAAATTGTTGAACTACAGAATTTCCTATGCGCCAAGTATACTCTGGCCTGCATCAGCCAGAGAATCAATGAAATACCTTGAAGTATTGGAAAGCTGTCTCTTCTTAGTTTGAGAATATTCAGTAGTAGGTGACCACCATCAGGTTTCTTAACTCACGACCTCCCAGTTACAAAGTAAGCTAGCAGACCATACAGACACCGGAACCTAACTCAGAAAAAAGTCTATGAATTACAACTTCTACCGATTCAAGATCTAATATTTACAGCAACCGCCAGCCATTGTCACAAGCGAATAACTTGATTGACGCAGACAGTTATGACTTATCATTAGAACCTCAGGTTCCATTACATTACTAAGGTGTATTTTTAAGTGTAAAGGCAGGACTCTAATTGAGCATAGACAAGACACAGGTTATAAAAATAACCAACCAAAAACAACAACAACAGCAGAAATATCCAGCGTCAATCACTATCAACGGGAGGGATTTGGAAGAGGTTACTTCACTCACTTATCTAGGGAGCATCGTCTCAACTACAGACAGTTGGAACGGATGAGGATGTCAAATCGAGCGAGAATCGGGAAGGCGAGCGAGAAACACATTCATCAACCTGAAACCAATCTGGAATTCTTCGTCACTCAACTCAGCATCAACAACAAAATTCGATCGGATTTTCGATACAAACGTCAAGTCAGTCAGTTCTTCTGTACGAATGAGAAACTAGGCGCTTGGCGGGTCACAAAGAATATTTCCAACAACCTGTTGCAGACCTTCATCAACCAACAACTGTCTTCGCTGGCTCTATACTGAAGATCAGATGGCCGGGTCGGAAAGAATCACCAATAAGAAACTATGGGCACTAACAAACAAAACAAGAACGAATCGCCAAACAACAAATATGCAGGAGAAAGTGGAGACGGATGGATTGGACACTCGCTGAGGAGGCTGGGCCGCTGTGTGACATCGCGCGCGCGTCAGGCCATTGCTCGAGTGGAACCAGGCCGAAAGGGAAGCGGCGAGTGGGTTGTCCGTGCTAGGGTGACATGTAGGAGATGGTGTGAAGAGGAGTTGGTTGAAAGAGTATGGACTAAGATGGATGCAGGCGAAAAGTACGGCGGAAGACAGAATTGGCAAGTGGAGACGTGCAGTTGAGGCGCTATGTTCCACTAGGAACCCAAGAGAACAATAATATAATAATAATATAATTTTTAAGAGTCTTCAGTATTTCTCGGAGGAAATTAACAAAAATGCATCATAGAGGACTATGGAATACTTCATAATTATCAGTACCGGGCTGCACTGTAAACTGCTAAATATTGATTTACTTAAAATTTCTATCCACCAAGGGGTAAGCAGTTTACAAAAGAACACACACAGAACTTCATAGTGTTAACAAAAGTGTCATCTAAGATGAAACTACTAATTTAATTACTCTGATACAGATATGCTAAATGAATTTACAACGCTGCACCGCTCACTGACAGTTAGGTGTGTTCATCACCAATTCATGTTTGAAGCCATTCAAATACTTGGAAACTCTTTACTTTTCAGTAATTTATTTTTGTTTTGATCATTTCCTGATAAAGGCAGATAATTCCTCACAAATGAATTGCCCTAATTTACGGAAGGAAAAAGTTATCGAATCCTAATGTGGTTTACATTTATTCACCAGATAAATATCAGTTAGTGAAAGAACTTCCTCTCGAAAATAAAAAAAAATCACTTTGGTTGGTTAAGAGCATTTTGGGCAAATTTACTATCAGTGACTGTTTCCCTACATGGACTGATACGAAATAAAACAAAAGTGTTGATTCGCAGAAATTTGATTAATATTAGTTGCAGAAACACTGCGAACTAACGAGTACTAAACAGCTGATTTGCTTAGTTTCGGACTTTTCAGAAGTGTTCGAACCTAGGACATTCAGACTATGAGGCGATATGGTTGAGCTTCCAACCAGTAAGATGGAATCCAATGGCCATTCGATGAAACCTAACTTATGCCAAATTATAAAAATTGAATTTTATCAGCACTAATTATGTCTGAAACTTTAAAAGACTGATTAATGAATGAAGAATTCCATTTGGGGATTGGACGATTTCTTCATGAGCTGATATGTCAGAGAACCATTGGAAAATATGAGAGTACTGGACACCTATTTTGTCAGCCTGCTTTGGGACCCTTCATCAGTACATACCCAACACCAGGGTTTCAACCCAGGATCTTCTGGTCACAAAATAAGCTAGCTCGTTGACCATTAAACCACTGGACCGGACACAGTGGCCAGCTCATTAATTATAACTTCTGCCAACTGATGACATAGCGCAAACACTTTGCAGTCCTTCTTCGACAAGTTGCTGTCTCACTTTCAACCTGCTATACGCTTCTGATCACGACTTCCCGCTAGAACCTCAGGTAACTGTCTGAATAGGCCAGACGCTGATAAGCATCAGATGAATTTTTCACTTATTGGTTTTGTAGCGATTGGTTTTATTAAACTGGGGAAGGCATCAGGCCGTTACCTGGGTTCCCAGTGTGAAGCCATAACCAGTAAGGTATAGCAGGTTGAAGGTGATGCAGTAACTCATAGAAGAAGGCATCTCACAGTGGTTGTGCTATGTCATGAGTTGGCAGAAGTTGGAATTCATGGGTTAACCATTGAGTTGTGACCCAGTGGCTTAATGGTCTACGAGCTACCTCGCCTTGTAACTAAGTCCTGGGTTGGAACAATGGTGGTGGGTGTGTACTCCCAGCAGGTTTTTCAATGATTCTCTAACTGATGTCAGCTCATGATGAAATCCTCCAATCCAATCAAACTAATCCCTACGAATCCAATACTTCATCAGGTTCTACATCCGTATGATGATAATAAAGAAATGGTCTTAAATTGCAATATTAATGCTATTTTAAATTACATTGAATCAACAGTATCTAGAGATGAATACACTTGAAAAGCATCAGTAGGAGAGAGAGAGAGACATTATCCGCCAATATAATATTAAACTGAATATCAGGTAAATTAAAGGAAGAAACACAGAATTTACAAGTTCCATCGAAGGCCAGAATAACAATACAGACTATATATGTTTTCCTTGTACATAGAGCTCCGGTCGGTTTAAGCGATTAGCGATGACCTCTGCTGTGTAGAGTGCTTGATATCTAGAGGCCTTTGGCAATTTATCTGATACCCGATAGACGATAGAGAAAAAAACTCTTCAGTAAAAGGTTTGCGGCCTCTTTGGATAAGAATCCAGGATAGAACTCTTGACAGTTTTCACAACATCTTTGTTTAAACATACTTCTAATGTAACGATAGATGACAAGGGCCAGGCAACAGATCGTTTATTGAGAAAATCAGCAGATATTTATAGAAAATCAAAACAAGTGATTCAGCAAAGAGACTCTTATCAACGAATTTATCATCAAGCTATTATTATTATTTTATGCATTCAAACCTAAGATTCAATTCCCTCACCGGATATAACTTCTTAAAAAACCATTTATATACGACTGTACAGCTTGATGATAAATTCGTTGAAAAGAGTCTCCTTACTGAATCACTTGTTTTGATTTTCTAAATGTTACAATGGGAATTTTCCATGAGATATTTATAGATTTTCATGTACATTTTTATTCGTTATTTTAGCAGAGAAGCAACGTCTTCTGACTGTTTGTTTACCTGATGAAGGTTATTCTGTCCTGCTTTTGACCGTTTCTCAGAAAGTTAAGCCATATATCTGCGAATCGTATTTGCACACGTCAAGTCTGCTATGATTGCTTGTTGAGTTCCTCAAAGTTAGGCTTTGTTCTTGTTGTTTCTCATGAACCTGATTCGCGATGTAAACATTCACTTTAATTGTTGTTTACAATTTTGTCTTGCAGACAGCTTTCACCACACTAGGCACTAGGTTTTCCTGAACACGAGAAATTAGGCTTCTAAAGAAATGCCCTATATAATTGCTTCCAATGAACCCACTGAACTGATGGATACAATTAGACATGACTAGTATAGCAGTTCGTTTAAATCAGCAGGAGCTCTGAATGGACTTCAAACAAAAAAACAGATCCAGCCACTATTGCTGGCCTGATCTCCTGTTAAATCGATAAACCCTGTGCATAGCCAAATCAAAAAATCATACAGCTAAAAAAATAACCAACATAGTTAAAGTTTAAGATGTCAGCTAAAGTGTTAAACCAGCATAGATTGTCATCACAATTTATGGACACAGTTGGAGAGAAGACACTAGGGATCATGCTGATTTAAGAATAATAATAATAAATCGTAGTTTCTTGTTAGTTATTTAAAAGATAATTACATACAAACGACAGACACGATTATTAGTTATTAAACAATGTGAAACCAGAATATATACTTCCTACAAAATAAATTCCACTTTGATAAATCCTAGTAGAGATGTTTAAATAAATCATTATTTGTGCAATCAATATGAATCTATGTGTTCAGTAAAGAATATCAAATGAATGGTATTCACATTAAATGTTACAGTTCACTTGTGCATTTTACAAATTACATTTCATCAATGTGTAAAAATTGGGCACTGTCGTAGTAAGTAATTCCATATTAGTTTGTTTATTAGATGCATCACAAAGTGATAAAACAGTATTATTACATACTGGATGACAAGGTTTCAAACAAAATTTAATTACTGTTCATAATCATTTCATCAATTATAATCACACGACTTCGAAACTTGAGTTTTATAGTCGTCTTTGTCCTCTCCTATTTGTCGTCTTAGTGGTAGTAGAATTTTCCAGATATCTGGGTGGACAGGTGTTGAATCATTCCTATTACACGTGATGGTTTGCAGTCGATTCGATGAACAAAGCCTCCGTTATCAATCTGTTCCTCCACCCTGTTGCATTTGATTTTAAAACTTTCATCTTATCCCATCCATCCTATTGTATGGTTTTTATGTTCGGCTAGTCTGACTACCCTGTTCTACTTCTTCGACCTACGTATTTGACAATCATTGCAGGCAGGTTATTAGATAAACTAAATTGTTTTGTTGAAGTGGCTCCACTGGCAGAATCCTTTAAACGACAAAGCTTGTTTCTAATTGATTTTGTGAGTTTGAATGCCAGCCACTTTTATTCCTGCCTTGTTACGAATTCTCCGTCAGGTGGTTTCCGAGGTTCCTTCCTTGTACGGAATTACTACTGATGATTTAGATTTCTTATTGTTGGTATTGTCTTGTGCACTAAAAATTTAATCAATAAATAAACTGGACTGCAATGAATTAATTCTCTGAAGTAGGTAAAACGTGCGTCGGCGGCATAGCGGTTACAACGCTCACCGACCATGCACACGGTCCGGGGTTTGATCCCCGGCCACCGACGCACTCCTTTACCTCGCTAAGCCAAAAATAATGTCGGTAAAGAGGAATGGTTGAGCATGGGGCCAGCAACCCCATCCTGTAAAATTAAAAACTACTACAGGAACTTCAAGCCACTAGCTTAAGGCCATATTTCCACTGGAAAACGTGGATGAAAAAAAGTAGGTAAAATGGATGGGGATGTCAAAGTTAGTCAGAATCGGAAAGACCAGACAGAGCTTCATCCTTCTGAAATCAGTTTGGAAGTCTTCTGAACTCAGGCAATACAAAAGACAAAATTCGGATTTTCAACAGAAATATGTCATCTCTTCTGTATGAGTCAGAAGCTTGGCCTACGCTTCACAGAAAGCACTTTCAACAGCCAGATGTGTATTTTTATCAGCAGTTGCTTCTAATACATACTGAAGTACCAACTGGGAGTACTGGAGAAAGGTTTCTCTGCCTAGTTTTGGACTCTTTATCAATACACACCCACTACAGGGGTTCAAATCCAGTACCTTCTGATCACAAAGTGAGCTAGCTCCTAGACCATTAAGCCACTGGGACCCGGTCCCATGGCCAACCCATGAATTCTAACTTCTGCTAATTCATGGGTCACTGAATCGGAAGAAACATCTGTCCAGTACTCCTAGCTAGTTTTCCAATGGTTCTCTAACTGATGTCAGCTCATGATGAAATCCTAGCGTGCTACATTCCCCAACAGTCTTCTTATCGTGTGTCCTATCCGTCTCCATTTTCTTAGAATTATTATTAGGTTAGGTACAGGTTCCCGATCAGTTGGTTTCCGAAGTCTCTTGTTTCCGACACTTTCTGGACAACCACCTGATCTTTGGTATACAGCCGGATAAGAAAAATGTTGAAAAAGTTTTATTGACGCGCATTGCAAGATTCTGGTCCATATAGAAGAATCTGTTGACTTAACATTGGTGTTGAAAGTCCGCATTTTGTATTTTGTATTGTCTGAATGCAGGAGATTTTCAAAGTGATGGATGGTCTGCCTTGTCTTTCCGATTGTGATTTTTACGTCTTCATTCGTGTCCTAGCCCATAGTTGACATGATGCTACATAGACAAGTGAATGAAGTAACCTCTTTCAAACTTCTCCCTTTGACAGCAATCGGTGCTCATTGTAGATAATTACTTAACTTCATCACCTCCCTATTCTCCATGTTCGAAGTCCTTTTCTGCCAACTTGTTTGTTTTCAAGATCTTCAAGTGTCTTATCAGTTCAGAGTGTCCCTGGCTACTCACTCTTCACAATCCGACTGACATATTATCCAGTCCACCACAATTACGAATATCATCGGTGATATCAGGCAGCCTGAACTTACTCTTTACTCATTTGAAAGGCTTCTCTGAGTTTACCGTTGTGGATTAGTCAACATGTTATATTATCATATCGTTTTTGAATAAGGTTCATAAAGATCTAAGGCACTACACTTAAATTAGTTCTCAAACTACTTTGCGGTCTAAGCTGTCTACAGCCTTTTCAAAGTCAATAAAGTTGAGGTAGTTGTTAGACTGCTATTCTACGGTCTGTTCAATGATGATGCGTCGGTTTGTCATCTGACCAGCATATAATTCGCCCTTCCTCGGTTAGACTGTTTTATCTAGAGTCATTTGATACTTTTTGACTTAAATCAACCGCTCTTTATTATTATTATTATTATTATTATTACTGTCATTACGTAACAACAAATGTGTAAAACAGAAATAAAAAGAATTCGATACACTTTCTTTGAACACTAACAGTATCAAAAATAAAAATTTCAAAACTTTATAAATACCTCTCTCACTCTCTCAAAATGAAAAGTGTTTTTACTATTTTCTTTTTTCAACGACTCTCTAAAACTTTCGAAAATACTGCTAACATGGTAGAGGTTCACAGATTTTTAAACAAAAAGTCGTAAATAATGAAATTCTCTCCATCACTGATAACAGTAGCTCTGTTTTGTGTAGATTATCTTCCTGTCTCTCAATCCTACTCTCACTCGAACTTTTGCCAACACTATCATTTTCCTGATCTAGTGAATTATGTACTCTATCTCGCTGTATTGATCATCATTGAGTAAATTACTCGTTTTGCTAACCGCTAGTGAAAATGTTTCACGGACAATATTCACTTATCTATTGGTTGGTCAGATTTTGGACTGAAGAGGGAGCAGAAAATAGTGTCAGACTGTTGGTAGATCGTTAAAATAAAAACAATATGCATGATACATTGTAAGCAAAAATAAAAATGAAGCATATTCACTGCACATGAGCCATGAATAACTAGCCTGATAAATAATCCGTGAGGACTGTATTAGATTTGACCACCAAACTAGGTGGCTCGTCGTCATTGTGCACTGTGAATAGGTCCAAAGCTTCCTGCCAATTGCCTTCAACCATATAATACCAACAGTTCACAGTGCATCGTGATGGTGAACCACCTAGTATGGTGATCACATTGCAAGCTTGACTGATAGAATTCAGTCTGCCCTGAAGTTAGGACTAGACACATTACACTGGTTGCTGACTAGTTTTTGATCAAAGATATCCAATACAGTCCTACAGGAGGTCAGGCGCGAGTCTGAATAGCTAGCTCAGTGGTAACGTCTCTGACTGTAGTTTTCACTGGGTGACGCGTGTTCGAATCTCGGAGGTTGCAGATACACTTTTCTTATGAGTGCCAACTGGTACGAAGCCTAGGTCATCTAAGGCATCCTGCCGATTGCCTCCAAATATCAAATACTGACAATCCGTCAATATTTCAGGCTATTCGGGCAGTCATTAGTTGGGAAATCGTTTAGAACCGAATGCTAAATAGTTGCTTAGGTACATGAATGTTGATTGAAACTTACACCTAAAACACAGTCATACCACAATTGTGAATCGTTCCATATAAGCTCAGTTACTTGATGACTCTATATTTGAAAAACACACACTTATTTATACACACACGACAGTAATCAAATGCAGTGGTAAGGAAGTTTAAACAAATGGTCTAGTAGATAATGATTTGAAGTCTCGAAATGATAGATATTGGGTTCGAGTCTCAATGAGAACACCTTCACCACTCATTGGGGAATGCAGGTATATCCTGTGGACGAATTTCAAACAGGACGAAATACGCTATCTGAATTCGACTCATAGTCACTATCCATCAAATTACTGAAGGGGGAAAGTAGTTCCTCAGCTGTCTCCGACACTCTACGAATCCTTTGCTGATTTTCAGTCAAGATGAATAAGGTCTCGTAGGTACTGGATTCTGTTTTAAATTGTAGAATTCAGTGGTGAAACGTATCACAACAGAAGTACCACTATTCAGCTGTTCACATGCTTCACTAACTAATAGCACATTTAGTAATGTGAGAAGGGCTATACCTGGAGAAATTTATGCAAAGTTTTCGATAAAAGCAATTAGTTCTCATCGTTAGTCGACGTGTTTTATAGCAATTAACATGTTGGCGTCCTTCGTGTACGAAAGATTGAGGTAAACCTCATTTATACAAATTAGAACAATAAAGAACACAAATCCCAATTAAGTTAACAATTAGTTTTCGACGTTTACCAACTGATATAGATATTTCAGGTGAATGGTTACTGAACAAAGAGTACTGTTTCCGATAACTTCATCATCAGGTTCTACAGTAATATATATATACATTATGGTGAATGAATTAGTGTTATGAACAACATTTATGTTATTTAAATAACATCAAATCAATAATTAAAATATCAATGAATTACAGTTTTATAGCATCAACATAAAAACCAATAAACCGTATGTCAGGCAAATTAGGAAAGTTAATATTACAAATTGATGAATTTATAGTCTCTACTAAAGGCCAGCCAAGACAATAGAAGTGGCTGGGCTTGCTTCTTCTCCACAAAGGTCACTGGCTGTTTCATGCGGATTTTGATAGCCTCTGTTGTTTGGAGTAAGCAGTACCTCGATGTTTTTGGCAATTTATTAGGCACCCGGTAAATGATTGAGAAGGCATTGTGACCAGTTCGCACCAGATGGTTTATTATCGAACTGTAGGTGGTTTTCACTACACCTTTACTTAGTCATAGTGGGAGATGTTTTGGAGCACGAAAAATCAAGTTCCTAAAGCAACGGCCGATAGATTATGCTCCACAATCAGCGCAGTTGAACTGTTAGCTACAATTTGAAGTGGCTAGTCTAGTTACTTCATCTTTCAGTCGAGGAATCACCATCAATCGTGTAGAGAATAATACGTGTAGCTTGCCAGCATTTAAAGTTCTTTAAACTGATTTTCTTAGTTTTTTCGTAATTATTTCACTTGGTAAATTGCCCTTGAATTGTAGTCGCATGTAAAAAGAGGCTTCTTGTTTATAGGTAGTGATTAGTCTTTTTCTGTCTTCTTTTTGTCATGTGTTGCTTGATACGTTTGTCAGGATAGCTATTTTCAATCAAAGTATCATATACAATGCTTAATTCATCTTCAATTACTTACTCCGAGCATGTAGCACTAACTCTGTGGCTGAGGATCCTTAATAAATTTCTTTTGTGCTGGAAAGGAACGAAACTATGAAAATATGTATGTTGTCTTGTTCATGTGCTTTTGCTATGCAGATTCCTTTTTATACTACCATCTGGTTTTATTATAAGAAGGACATCTGCCGTGGCATTCAATGGAGACCATAAATTTATGAATGTGTATTATTATCTCTCCTAATTTGTCTGACATACAGTGTATTGCTTTTTATTTTGATGCTATCGAACTGTAATCCATTGAGATTATTATTGATTCGAGCAGGCATCAGTCAGAGAACAATTGAGGAACAAGCTAGAAGTATGGACACATGTTTTGTCAGCCTGGTTTGTTACTCTTAGGAGGCCAACATCCACCACGAGGGTTTCAGCAGAGGGCCTTTTGATTAGAAGGCCAGCTTACTCGTAGACCATCGAACCACTGGGACCCGATTCAATGGCCAGCCCATGAATTATAAACTCCTACCAATTCATGACATGGAGCGACCATTTCGCAATGTCTTCCTCAATGAGTTACTGCTTCACCTGCCTCAACTTGCTGTACCCTACTGATCACGGCTTCCCACTAGAACCCCAGGTCACTTCCTGAATAGGACCAATCACTAGTGAGCATCAGATTGATTTTTAATTATTTGTTTCGTTGGTTGGACGATTTCATCATAAGCTGAGTATGTGAGTGTAGAGCGTGATGATGAAGTTATCGAAAAGAGTACTCTGTGTTCAGTAACCATTCTTTTGAAAAAATTTCTAATGGACCTTTTTAATCAATTTAAACAGAAATTTGAAATAAATGCGATTAGAAGTATTAGTAAAAAAAAAGAGACATTTTAGAAATATAATGGATCATGCAATGACGACTTTTTTTCCCAAGAAAACATGAAAAACACTGTTGAATTTCCCTGCTTACAACAGAATCTGATTTCTAGATTATACAGGGTTTGTAGGCATTTGGATTAATGTCTGTGAAGACTTCCTATCAGACGAACATCAGTTAGAGAAGCAATGAAAACTGAGGAATACTTGACAACCGTTTCTTGGTTGTTTAGCTACCAGATCTTACTTTTTCATACTTCTTCAGAGATGAGTTCTGCTTCCTCTTCTTCTTCTTCTTCTTACGAAGTTTCATCGTTTACGCGTGCCGAATTCTGACCTCATCAGCAGTCTAAATCCATTTATATATATATTAAGGATGACATTTCCACTGACTACATTTTAATCTCTCCAATAGCACGTTTATTTAAATATGATAGAGAAGATTTGTAGCTCAGGTGGATGATTTTGATGTGGTTTTGTTCTCTGAGCTGGATGGTTAGTTTGCGAAGCTTTCATCACCTTACTGGGTGACATCTTCAGCGCATACTTCAATTTGAAGTGAGCTTTTAGATTTCTCCACGAGTTTATTAATCATCTCTCCTGGTGACCACCTTGAACGTGGTTGGTTGTTTGTGTGTGTTTTCACACCTTCTAGGTTACTTGCATTGAAACCGGTCAAAGTTCAAGTCAAAGAACTAACCGGTTTCAATGCAAGTAACCTAGAAGGTGTGAAAACACACACAAACAACCAACCACGTCCAAGGTCACCAGAAGAGATGATGAATAAACTCGTGGAGAAATCTAAAAGCTCACTTCAAATTGAAGTATGCGCTGAAGATGTCACCCAGTAAGGTGATGAAAGCTTCGCAAACTAACCATCCAGCTCAGAGAACAAAACCACATCAAAAACGTTTATTTAAGCTTCATGCTGTTATTGACAAGGTTATCATCTGGCTTGCTCTACAGATGGTCAAAGCTATCATAGCAGCAAAGTATTATTTTTCTACCGAATCGCTGAACAATTCGAGGCTGTTTTTTTTTGAATTTTCTCAAGGCTGCTGAATAGGCTGTACACTGTAATTTTCAGGTTTTCGATTAATCTCCATAAACTGATCATCTTCTTTCTTATCTCGTGTATCGGTTTCTTTATGAAAGCTTTGCTGCCATATTACTCTATTGCTGTTATTGTCAAAAGCGACTTGCTGTGGTTTGAACCCAGGAAACCGATACCTACAACCAAAATGTCTCTACAGACCAACACATAAATACTCAGTATTATCCATAAGATAAACTCATTCAACTGTGAAAACTACTAAATTGGCAAAAGTAGACGTCCTCCTCTACATTATAACCAAGATCTCTAACTTGGGATAAAAACAGATGACATGCATTACTTCATTATTGACTCATGTAGATAACTATGGTTACCAAATCAACTGAGGAATGTAAAAATTTTATACAGAGCAAATACTAAGAATTACAGAGAATTCTGTAAAAAGATATGTTACATCGGATTTAATCTGAACTCAAAGCAAATCTTGATACACATCTAAATGACCAATTTATAGAAGCGAAATCACATGGTCAGAGGGTGAAATACGAGACCAGTGAAATGACTGATTACTACATAGCACAATACAAGTGAATACAATAATAAGAAACCTGCGGAGACAAGCGGTCATAGAAAGGCGGTTGTCTACTCTCATAATGGAGCACTTACCGAAATGGTTGAAAACAGCTGAACGCATAGTGCCAAAACGCTCAATAAAAAAACATCTTGTGGATTACGGAGGGAAATGATATCGACACTGTCAAGCCATTCACTATTGTCAGCAGACAAAGAGACAGGAATATGCTTGCAATTACAGAGGCTTGTGCAATATATATGTTTATAAACCAGGTTTCTGTGTACAAAAGGAGATGGTCGTCACTCTGAATCTACCATAGTAATAGGTTTTACTTATTATTCTACCTCTCATTATTATTATCACTAGTATTATTCTGTTATCAGTAGGATTAACTCACTTCAACATTATTATTATGAGTATTACTATTGATATTACTCTATTTGCAATTCTTGATATATTCCCTGATGACTTATTGTTTACCTGAGTGATGTAATTGAGGCGTAATGCATTTTATATTAATTTTAATCTCTCATACTCCCTATCAAATTAACTATATGAACATGACCTGGAAAACATTCTTACCTGTCTTTCTGCATGACTAATTCAACGTAGTTTACTTGCTTATTAATTTTATATCCGCCAATTTAATTTCAAAAGTATATGTTTATCTGTGAATGTAGAGTATTCAGCTAAAGAGTTCTACCGAAATTTGATGAATTCATTAAATCTTGCTTCATTAACCTTTATTGCTTGTTTTAAATTCGTATCTGGAAATAAAAGTTTCCAGTATTCGGGTTATTCAGTGGCGAGGTGTTATTTATTTTGTCGATTGAGAGGTGATTTGGAAACTACTTCGCTACTATAGGGTGCTGCCAACAGTTATACATCCCATCCTACAGTTGTACGACTATGCTGCATAGCAAGTAATCCACAACGGATAACTCTCGGAATCTTTCGAAGTGAAGATGGGAGTAACACAAACTGGCTGCCTACTATCTCCAATGATTTTCCTGATTCCTGCAGACTGGATAAGGTGACAGAGAGGGGGCAGCAAGGAAACCGGCATAAAATGGATCCACACAAAAAACTTGGAGGATCTGGACTTCGCCGATAACATACGTGTGATTTCCCACAAACTGAAAGATACCCAAGTGAAAAGTAAAAATTTGGCAGAGGAAGCATCAAAGACAGGACTTCAGGTGAACATAGAGAAAACAGAGGTGATAAAGATTCCTGGCCAACACCAGCAGCAACAACAACAACAGACAACAATCAGCCAGTATGAATGGGAGAAACCTGAAAGAAACAACCTTCTTTACCTACCTGGGAAGCATCGTTTCAACTACAGGCGAAACTGACGAGGATATCAAAGCAAGGGTTTGGAAAGCAAGACAAGCCTTCATTACTCTCAGGTTTGTGTTGAGGTCAACAGCACTCAGCATGGAAATGAAAATAAGATTCGGATTTTCAACTCCAATGTGAAATCAATGCTACTATACGGATGGATCAGAGACTTGCACTGTGCGTCACGAAGGACACTTTAAAAAACTACAGACCTTCATTAACAGTTGTCTTCGCTCAATACTACTCACAATCAGATGGCCAACCAGAAAAATCGGCAACAGGAAGGAATCTTTCGGAGCGAACCAACACACCAGGAACTGATTGTACAACAAATATGCAGGAAGAAATAGAAGTGGACTGGGCATACTCTGAGGAAACAATCCATCAAGTGACATCACACACCAGGCCATCGCTCCAGTGGAACCCGAACGGAAAGCGGCGAGTTGGTCGTCATTGCGACTGTTGGGTGATATGGAGGAGGTCATGTGAAGAGGAGATGAAGGTATGTGGGCAGACGTGTAGTCAAGTGAAAACGTTGTCAGAGAACCGAACGCAATGGGGACGTACGACTGAGGACCTATATCCCTCTAAAAACCAAAAGAAATAATAAAACAATAATAATTTCTTTTGTAGGAAATTTCGAAAGTTCATTTCACTGTGATATTATCCCAGGTAATGCTATTCTCTAAAAAGACAGCAATAGCATTGCAATTAAACCGTTCACTTAACAGAATACAACTACACTGAAATAATCTTCAGTAATTATAATTGTCATTTCTTTTCTTAATATAAGTGCGTATCATTCATGACATCCCCTTCTCTTGTGTCTCTAACACTCACATGTTTTTAAACCTACATCACTTTTATTTTCTCATGAAAAACGTGTATTTCGACTGACCAAGACATGAAATTAAATTACTTGAGTTAACAAGTTGAGGAATGATGAATTTCTCGAAATTGTATCTTATTTTCCTAAAAGTGTCAACAGTGTAATTACTCTAACAATGAATTGGCACCACGCACATGTAAATCGACAGTATAATTAAAATTTTGTCACTTGAATATGACTAGATAAATGAATATTCTTCTAAACTCTCTTAAGTAAATAGGAAAAACAACTTGCTGGTAATGCACTTTGAAATTTAATTACTTCAAATATAAACAAAACTCAGAGAAAAGATGAATGACCATTTGTACATAACATCTAAAACTGTTACACAGAGACCTTGTTGGTACTGTTAATTAGCCATTCCTTAAGGTAGAATTTGAAATTAATCTTGGTGAAAGCAGGACGGATAGACATTAACTGTGGATGCGCACACTTATGGAGCGGTAGGTACTGGTGAAGTTACAGTCTACTGATGATGATGATGATGATGATGATAGCAAAGTAAGACTGGATAGTACAAGAAGTCTCAGATATGCTTTATCCGTCATTTCAAACCCACTCTGTGTGTATCTGTTTGTGTGAAGAAGACTTTTGCATTATCTCTCATCCTAATACAGTTTTAAAATCCTTCCTACTTAAAGGATTCTATTTGTAGTATTCCGTTTATTCTTATTGATTTGATCATATTTATTTCGTAGGGTCTTGTCTCAACGTATCTCTCTTTCATCACACTTACCAGTTAGACACTTCATATACTTGCCTCTCATCTAATAGCAATTTTCACTATATCTGATTTCAAATACTTAGTTTTACTGCCTCATTGTTTGCTACATAATCGTGTTTATCACATTTGTATGATCTTCTTTTATGACCCTTCATCACTGATGTCATCCCTTATCCATATCATTTGTCATTTTTTTCACACTCCTTTACATTTCAATTATTATATAAGTGCTATTGTACAGCTGCTTGAAGATGATTTTATGGGTTGATTAGAGTCTCTCCGTTACAGTGTCTTCTGTTCCCATCATGAATCGATGGGTATTAAAAACAGTTTGTGAAGTCTATATTTTGCATACTGGTTTTGATCATTTGAAGTTATATAGAATAAGAAATTTCCGTTGTATAACAGACATCAATCCTCTATGTAGAGAGAGATTTGCCTTTTGTGACATTATCAAGCAGGTTCACACGTGTTCACTGAAAAGGCTGTCATCCGTAATCTGAATGACATCGACACATCGAATACCTCAGTGGCAACGTCTCTGACTTCAGCTTTCAGTGGGTGACCCGGGTTTGAATCTCAAAAGGAACATGAGTTCCTTTGAGTTTGCAGACACGCCTTGCTGACTAGTGAGTGCCAACTAGCACGAAACCTAGGTCATTTACGGCTTCCTGCCAATACCTCCAACCCTCTAATATCATCAAATCAATTTGCACTGTGATTGCAGGCTACCTAGAATGATAGGCACATTGCAAGCTTGGCTGACAGAATTCAGTTTGCGCCAAATAAAGGATTAGACACATTACTCTAGTTACTGACCAGCGTCAAATTAAAATACCCACTACAGTCTTGAATAACTGAGTGGTAACATCTTCGACTGCACCACTGGGTGACGTGGATTCGAATCTCAAAAGGGCCATGAGTTCTTTCAGGGTTTTAGATACGCTTTGCTGACTGGTGAGTCTCAGCTAGCACGAAACCGAGGTCAGGTAAGGCTTCCTGCTAATCTACTAGTGTACTGTTAAAACTACAGAAATTCACATACGCCATTGCTTCTTTTTGATGTAGTCTTTCACAATCTAAATACCAGTATACCATAGGTGGCCGGTTACATAATATTAAAAACAAATTCCATACAACAAACAGTAATTCACCCTTAGATATCATTTAAAAGCAGATTACTTCTCTGTAAAGTAGGTGACTTCCGTGTAGGGGAATACGATTTACATAGGCGTTGCTTTCGTCATTGACAAATTACTGGCCTACGAAAAAAAAAACTAGCAAACTGCTGTGCAAACATAAATCAGAACAGATAAATCTTGCAGGGACTTATCATGCAAAATATTTCTTTCATAGAGTGTTAATAATAAATGTTATTTTTGTTTTTTTTTAATCCCACCTGTATTCATTCATCAAGGCAGAAAAAAATCAACCAGTGCACGACAGTTTATTGGCTATTACGTCACACTGCATAGTTGTTATGATGTGTAAAAAACAAACTAAAAAGTAGGCTGCTTTATATACAGCAAGAAAAAAGATAATAAAAAGAAAATGAATTTCCATAAGATAAAAAGGCATTTACAGATAAGAAATAAATAAAAGCGAATAATCAACAGTTGAATAGCAGGTGGTTTCATAACAACAAAGTCTCCAGCTTGTTTAGGTAAAAAAAAGATGGTTATGCTTTAATAAGGAGGAAATGCCACCTACGAAGTGCTAGTATTAAGGGCTGATGTTAGAAGAAAGTTTACCATTACTACGTAGAAAGTTTTAGATAATGCGAGAAAAAAAGTGATAGTCATTAGTGCCCATTACTGAAGAGTTCTACAAACTAGGACGAAACAACCTTTTGATTCTCTAACTGATTTTCAAGTATTGGTTTATGTAGAGATTTTTTCTAAATGGTTGGTGGATCTCATCGTTAGCTGACATCGGTTAAAGCACCATTGAAAAGCGCGAGATAACTCCGAGTACTCTCTAACTGATGTAATTTCATAATAAAATCTGCCTACAAATAATTCGAATGCATTAGTAGCACAGCGAGAAAATGCTCGCCAGTCACGCCTCAAGTGATCCAGGGTTCGATCCCCGTCCACCGACGCACTCCTTTACCTCACTGAGCCAGTAATTAGTTTGGTAAAGAGAGAAGGTTGGGCATAAGGCTAGCTATCCCGCTCTGTATGATAGAGAAGATTGGTAACTCAGGTGGATGATTTTGATGTGTTTGTGTTCTCTGAGCTGGATAGTTAATTTGTGAAGCTTTCATTGCCCCAACACTAGGCAACATCTTCAGTGCATACTTCAATTTGTTCAAGTGAGCTTTTAGACTTCTCCACGAGTTTATTAATCATCTCTCCTGGTGACCACCTTGGACGTAATTGGTTGTTTTCTTGTGTGTTTTCAAACCCTATAGGCTACTTATATTGGAACTGATTGTTTCCTTGACTTGAAGTTTAACCCTTTGTGTGTGAGGTTTCCTTCTTATCGGTTGGTAAATTTTGTCTATCTCGATGTGTCGATTGATTGATGATTCACTAGAATACCAGGCTGGCTTCTAAAAGTTCTCTAGCATTCTTGTTGTTTCCTCTGTCCAATATCTGAACGTTGGTTGTCCCAGTCGAAATGATGTTCGTGGTTGTCTGTATGTAGTGATATGAGGGAGTGGATATCATGTCTTTTGACGGCTAGCTTATGTTCGTGGATACAAAGACGAAGAGGACGTCCACTTTGACCAATGTAGTGTTTTTCGCGATTGTTGTAATTTATTTTGTACATGATGTCGGTTTTATCTTCTTTTGTTGTTGAATCTTTTGGTTGACATAGAACTGAGTGAGGTGACTTTGTTGATTTATGTGTCACGTCAGTTCCTAAAGGTTTGAATAGTCTTGTAGCGATTTCTGAGATAATTCCATTGCATTCCAGTGAATCATCAATCAATCGACACATCGAGATAGACAAAATTTACCAACCGATAAGAAGGAAATCCCACACACAAAGGGTCAAAGTTCAAGTCGAGGAAACAATCAGTTCCAATATAAGTAGCCTATAGGTTTGAAAACACACAAGAAAACAACCAATTACGTCCAAGGTGGTCACCAGGAGAGATGATTAATAAACTCGTGGAGAAATCTAAAAGCTCACTTGAACAAATTGAAGTATGCACTGAAGATGTTGCCTAGTGTTGGGGCAATGAAAGCTTCACAAATTAACTATCCAGCTCAGAGAACACAAACACATCAAAATCTCACTACGTGAAAATAAACACCACTGCTACAGAAACTTCAAACATCTACCCTGAAGCCCTATGCTCCACAAGGAACTTAAAGGAATCAGAAAATACAAATAATTCAGTTAGTGTGCAATAAAACTGATAGGATAATGAAAAAGTCGACAATACATCTCACTGTGGAAAATATTCATCAGGACATTGGAGAAAAGAAAGAACAAGAAGCTCAGCAAAGATGTTTTTTATAGTCGAATTCATTGTCATAATCTGTTCAGTCGTATTTTATATACGCCAGTTCACATAAAAACAATTTTTGTTTAATTCCTCAAGTTAACGAAGAAAATTAGAGGTGATAACAATTTTCAACCTGATATGGAATTCCGAAGGTATATATATATATATATATATATATATATTACAAATGATTTAGAAACAAAACGCACAGGATTAAATTAATAGTTGTAAAATAGTTTTTTAACGAAGACGGGTGTGAACGGGATGAGCATGGGGACAGATTGAGATGATAGTCTTTTTTTATAGCTGAAATGAAGACGAACTAGATCGACGGTAAATGTAGAGGCTGGACCAATTTCGTTTGAACACACAACTCTGGTCTCTTGATGCATTTGGTGAGATGTTCTGCAATCCATAAAAGTCGGGAACACATCGCCTTTGGTAGATTTTTGTTTACTTTGTAAATGACTATGAATGACGAGTCAGCGGAGATACTGTGACAGGTGTTCATGAGGTTTTCAATTATGAAGCTTCTAATTGAACCCGTGCCTCCTCTTTGCAGACATGATGGTTTTGAAAGGACGCACATAGAACGAACTATATGCCTAGCTTCACGGGAGGAGGTAAACTGATATATGCACATTGGAGCAGTCATCTGTGACAGTTTGTGGATGGATGATACCGCCCAAACGATATTTATTTGATGAGCATCTTGTTTTATTCCCTGTGATCACCACCTACATTCCTTAAGGAATCTTCCATAAGTTTAACTTGCCAGTTTCATGCAGAAGAAGCACTCACCTGTGGCATAGCCTACCACGGACTTTAACTTTCTTTCGATTACAGCTTGATTCCACACCGTATTTCTGGTACAGGTATGGAATTTTCAGTATGTGATATCAGTAGCCCAAATTTTGCAGGCCGACCATAGATATCAGGTGTGCGTCGGCAGGGGGTCGAACCACGGACCATGTGCATGGTCGACGAGAGTCCAAACCACTGTGCCACCGACGCACGAAAATAATAAATTCGGATATTCCGCTAATGTGCTGCGTACCAGGAAATTTAAATAATAAAATTATACGGAATGACAGTAACTATAACATATCCGTATCGAGTTACCTATTTTTCAAATGTACCATATTTTAAACCTAATCAGATTACAAAACGCGCCGAGTAAATATTTATCTGAATAAGTGAGGAGTAGATAAACATCAATTTTTGCTTAATTTTTAAAATGGGAACAAATTTTGTCAACCAAAGTGAAATGAATATGCTCATGCCAAACAAATAAATAAATAAGAAGTATGAGTTGTTATCGGTTGCTTACTAATATAGTACTTCAATCGATATCTAATGGATTTGTAGTGCAGATCGTTGTGGCACATCTTTCATCTTTTGAGTTTTAACTCTCCTGTACATAAGTGGTTCGCTCCCCTGTTGTGCTTTCCTTCAGCGCACTCTCCGAGCCTACCACCAATCGAGGCATTAGATAAATTGAATCAACTCTCTATTTATCAAGTTTCATATCTTATTTGAATAAAATATAACTCTGTCCTGATATACTTATCATATCTAGTCTTTTTACTCTGATTTCTCTCGTCAATACTTACACGTTAAGTAGAGTACTTCTAAGGGCATAAAACGGTGAAGTTTTTGTAAGAGCGTTTATTATTGAGGTTTACCCTAAGCCGGAATTACTCTTACAGATTAATGACTTTGGATTGAATACAGTTAGGTCTTTAGTCAGAATATGAATGACTTGAAAAGACATGCTTCTCAGGATGGAATCTGTAAGTATTCATCGCTAGTGAAATTTGCATAAGGCAAATAGAGCGGTTATCCAGAATGCGAATTACCCTAAACTGATTTGAATGATGTAACGGGAAGATTGTCAGTAAAATACCTCATGAATGGATATTTCAACTATATGATTTTTACCCGTGTTTTGCCCAAGATTGTATATTAATTACTCTGCCATGTGCATGTCATACGTTGATTTCACCCTTATTATTTGGCTTTATCAATGTATAGTCTCCAGTTTTAGCACTTCTCCATTTTGGCTGTGCAACACATTGATTATGTGTTGTTGAACGAATGTGATTTTCCTTAACTGAAGTGAAGTTGATTGTGACCATGGACAGTCTTGGAGAATTGTGCTATGCGATTCTTGTGGACATAGACTGTGATCCCATGTTGTTGGAAATATTCCACTTGACTTCCAGGAACTTATGTCTTGACAGCTTCTCTTTCACCGGCCAGATAATATCCACCAGCCGTTTCATGAATGACTGATATTGCGAATCTATCATATATGGTATTGGGTGGAGTGGGACGACTTTTTGTGCATTTTAGGTAAGCCCTACATGCGCGCCGGTAGAGAACAAGATGGACGGAGTTTTTCGAATAGTTCTGAACTGATAATGGATTCGTCTTCCATTTTCTTCAATATCTTTGTTAGCTGGAGCTCAGTCTGTTCGGTGGGATCTTTCTATGGAAACTGTTTTTGAAACATTTTGCCATCAAATAATACCACCGAGAATCTGCTTAGTTAGTCTAATTTGTTCATCAAGACGATCCCGGAGCCTTTATCTGGCCGTGTCATGATCAAGTTTTCATTATCCTTTAGTTCTTTCATCGGCTTTTGATATTCTTTGGAAACTACATTACAAAAGTTGGGTTTTTGTTGACGTAATAGAGACAGCAATTTAAAACGGTTGATTTGAAAGGGTTTGCATTGCCATATGAGGTTGAGACCAAATCTTTCGTCTGGTTGATCGAATTCTCGAATTGGAATTTCGTGTTCAGTTCATTCACTTTCGACGTTGCATCACAAAACTTAGATGCAAGCGCTAAGATTTGCATTTGAATTGGAGAAAGTGGAACATCAAAATAATTGAACAAGTAGGAAATACGGTTACTTTGGTAACGGACTTAAGGCTTTGGTTTAGTTTCATTATGATATCATCTGTTCTTTTCTTTATAACCGTATTGGAGTAGTTTTCGAATGACAATCTTTCATCTTCAGGCAACTCATAGGGAACGTGGGAGTTTTTTCAGATATCCTGCTCCAGTTCAGGTAGTCTTGATCGAACTGTATCGATGTGGTTCAGAGTGTGTTGTTTCAGTGTACGTGAGTTAGGTGAGCTCCAGCTAAGAAAGATATTAAAGAAAATGAAAAACGAATCCATTATCAGTTCAAAACCATACGAACAACTGTGTCTACCTGGTTCTACAACGCCGCACATGTACGGCTTATCTAAAGTGCACAAACAAGACGTCCCACTCCACCCAATACTAGATATGATAGATTCCCAATATCACTGAATAGTGAAACGACTGGTGGAGGTTCTCTGGCCGGTGAAAGAGAAGCGGTCAAGACATAACCTCCATGACATATTCGACTTTGTTGTTTCGGGAACTTCTTACTATTGAATTTAAGGGAACTACAGTAACTACAGCAAATCTTTTTGTAGTAATTATTTGTAATCGTAGTATTAGTATTTCGAGATGACCGAATTACACGAATCCAACCAAAACACAGAGAGGGCGGAATTCAGGAATTTGTATTTAACGGGATTATTATTCAATTCATATAAGAAATATATTAACAATCAACAGTAAGTATTTGAACAATACAGAGATAGAAATTGTCAATCACCACATCCGCCACACCTCGAATATCTCCTTGCGTATTTATAACGATGTCTCGGTTTGCTTGCAAGTAGCTGCAACCTTCTAACTGATTCTGTGATATTATTTTCATCAGTATCATCTGGACTTATTTCTGAATTATCTACAAAATCAGGATTAATAGCGGAATAATTAATAATATAATTGGAACGACCTACTTCATTTATTGTCACTTTGTCCAGGTGCCTGTTATGAACTGAGTGATCTTTGATGTCTAATATCTTCACCACTCGATTTCCCATTTTTTGTAGTATGATTCCAACAGAAGGTCTATAGTCATTCCCTTTGTAATAATGTACATTAGAAGTCGTGGACATCAGATGCTTTCTGAGAATTCGAGATTTAAATAGTTTTGCAGGACTTTCACGGGTACTTGTATGCTCTGCATTCAACAGACGCAGTCTATGCATATGCAGTAATTCCTCCATTTTAATCAGTTGCTCTCTCATCTCATTCAGTTTTTCTCGTGTTTTCGACAGTTCGCATTGTAACTCGGCTACCACATTTTTGAAAACAGTTGACGCTTGAGTTGCTGAACTTGTAGTGGAGGTTTTCATTGGATGAGATTGAGTATTTTGAAAAGTTGAAAGACACATTGACTCCATTTTACTAGACAGATTGGGAGAATTATAAGAATGCTAAGTAACATAAGTATTCGAACTTCTGCAAACAGTCTTGATGTGTCCAACTTTACCACATTTGTGACACTTAGCACCCCGAAAACGGCAAGTGCTTCGTAGATGTAACTTTCCACAGGATAAACACGGTTTAATGTTTTTGATCTCTCGCTGCATTCTATTACCTGTGGACGACAGTTTGGATTGCTTTCCATGAACACTTGTATTTTCGACTTTGGACAACATGACATCAGATACTGACGTAGTGGGAGCAGAGTATTCACTGTTGACATCTTCATATGTAATACATAAATCTTTAGCAGTTTGAAAGGTACAAGAAGGAATCTGAATTAACTCTTTCTCTAACTTAGGAATATTGATTCCAGCAATTAGACGATCACGTAGTTGAGTATGCAGCTGATCTCCAAAGTTACACTTTGAAGCTTGTATTTGGAGTTGAAGAATGAAGTCTCTTATCTTCTGGTTGGGAGCACGAACCAGTTTATGGAATTGAGCCCTCTCTCTGGTCTCAAATGTAGTTACATGAAAGTGATTTATCAGAAGTTCACGAATCTTGACATATGACAGAGAAATAGGTTTATCTGGAAACGACAGAGTCTTCACTAGGCTATATGCATCTAGCCCAATAGCAGTGATGAAATGTGCTGGTATTTTGTCATCCCGAACGTTCTTTGAAATGCACCACGCATCGAAGCATTCAAGGTAATCAGCAATCTCCCGCGGAGAACCATTTATAGGAAATTTTCCAAGGTTATTTAGTTCCATCGCGACGCCAATTTGTTGTAATTATTTGTAATCGTAGTATTAGTATTTCGAGATGACCGAATTACACGAATCCAACCAAAACACAGAGAGGGCGGAATTCAGGAATTTGTATTTAGCGGAATTATAATGCAATTCATATAAGAAACACATTAACAATCAACAGTAAGTATTTGAACAATACAGAGATAGAAACTGTCAATCACCACACTTTTCTACTGGAAACTTATCTGACTACTATTGTGGTGAGAGCAGGCTGCTAGCCGATTGGTTGGCACTAATCTACGTTAAGGTCTAGGTCACTAATATGGGCCGTGAGAAAATATGAACAAGGCTGAGTCAACAACCAATCACAGCAAAGTTAACGTGGCAAAATATGATTCGCAGATAGAGAAATCTATTTGTCAAGGAATCCCGAAACAACCAATCAGAAGCCTGCGTTTGTCTACCTAACTTCTGATAAACAACCAATCAGATGACTGCGCTTGTCTATAATAATGTAGTTGAAATATGTATAAATACGTGTTGATTTTCATAATAAAACGATCTGTTGCCTGGCCCTTGTCTTCTGTTGTTACACTATTATCTGCCTAAAGAGATTGCTGGGGTAATCCTGAGTTTTTTGTGTTATTACGGTAAAATAGTACCACAAATTTTATGGCAAATTAGTGTCCTTTTACTGTTCCTGGGACATTTTATAACACTGTAAGTAAGTCAGGAAAGTTTTGGTTGCCTATACAGTAAAACTCAAAGACCGACTTCCTGCGTTCCGACCACAACACGTAGGTTTAGGTAGTTACAATAGTATACCTAATATTCTATCAATGGTTTAAGATATTTTCCCCATATACATTGTCGGCTACTCTTGCTCATAGTTTTATACGAGTATTCAGTACTTATTCAAAGATGTATGCAGAAACTGGAAGGAGTGTTTTTGAATATAGAAGTTTATAAATTCAGAATTTTAGTGAGTAGTTGTTTTGGTCAACTTTATTAGCTTTAGGCATTATTTGAGAAATAATTACATGCTGAAGTCAAGTGCCTTAAAAGAGAATTTTCTTTTCTAACCCTTAAATTTATGCAGTGATAATCAAATAAAATGAATAATTGTATGGAGGATTTAATCATGAGCTAACATCAGTTAGAGAACCATTGGAAAACCTGAGAGTACTGGACAGATGTTTCGTCCTAGTTTGGGACTCCTCATCAGTACGGACCCACCGACAGGGTTCGAACCCAGGACCTTCTGGTTACAAGGCGAGCTCGTAGGCCATTGAGCCACTGGTACCCGATCCAACGGTCCTTGAATTCTAACTTCTGCCAATTCACGACATAGCGCGAGCACTTCGCAATGTCTTCTTCGATGAGTTACTGCCTCATCTTCGACCTGATGTACCCTACTGGTCACGGCTTCCCACTAGAACCCCAGGTTAACTGCCTGAATAGGGCCAGTCGCTAGTGAGCATCGGATTAATTTTCAAGTATTGGTTTTGTAAAGATTTTGATTGATTGCATGAAGGAGGGTGCGTACTGCTGAGGAGTCCCAAACTAGGACGAAACAGCCGTCCAGTACTCCCAGGTTTTCCATTGGTTCTTAACTGATGTCAGCTCATGATTAAATCCCCCATGCAATCAAAAAAAATCCCTACAAAACCAATACTTGTAAAATGAATAACTAAAACGAAGCTGTCTGAAATTTGAAAATCAGGAATACTGATCAATATTATTTCTCTTAAAATAGTAAACCATCATTTATCTGTTATCTGTTAACAGAAAAATAGTTTAGCTTAACTGAATTTTTAGATTTTTTTCCGTTGATTGATTGGACCAAAGTGCTCGGTCTCAGGTTGACATGTCAGCTTCTTGTGCAGATGCTTCAACGATGTCTGGGCATGTAATTAGAAGTTAATTGGTGGATGGTGGCTAGTAGTGGAATCCAGGATAACGCGCATTTCATCCTACTTGGGACTCATCAGCTAGATGTACCTGCATTTTGCAGTGAGTGATGATGTTCCCACCGAGCTTCGAACCCAAAGCGGAATGCAAGCACATCCAGTTGAAGAGTCCTAAATAGGACAAAATGCGGGTTATCCCGGATTCGACTGCTAGTCACCATCTACCATTTAACCAATAGTATAGTTTGCTGGAGAAAACTAATCACGTGTATTTTTTCTGTTTCACAACAGCCTAAACTTCGCAATGAGTCAGACGAAGCAGTTACGGCAACAAGTGAAGCAAAAAGTGTAAATAAAACGAAAAGTACTAGATTTCCCTTGCGTCTGGTGTGCAAAATCTTCTATTTAATATAGTGTATCATACCTTATCCAAAACTTCTTGTAAACTTCTATAACAGTATGCTCTCTGTTCATAAAAGCCAGCAGTCGCCTACCCACATTATATTAAAGATTTCTAGGTATTGGTTTTGTAGACATTTGGTTTGATTGGATGGAGGATTTTCATCATGAGCTGACATCAGTTAGGAAACCAATGAAAAACCAGCTGGGAGTACTGGACAGCTGTTTCGTCCTAGTTTGGGACTTCTCATCAGTACGTACCCACCGGGATTCGAACCCAGGACATAGGCTACTGAGCCACTGGAACCCGATTCAGTGAAAATCTAACTATAAAAATTCGAAGACTTGTAGGCGAAAACCAGTAAACTAGCAAAAGAGGCTGGCAGCAAAGATACGACTTCAGGAGAAAACACAGAGAAGACAGGAGATGATGAAGATGACCAACCAACCAACCAACAACAACAAACCTAACGAGTCGGGCGTAGATTCGAGTGTAATGTCAACATCATGTGAGGAGGAGATAAAAATTTATGGTCAACCATGGGGTTAGCGTGAAACGCAGATATGACATTGAAGCCCTATGTTCCACCCGGAACCCAAGGGAGTAATAATAATAAATAATAATAACTGCATTATCTGCTTAAGTTAATTTTGTATTTCTCGTGAACTGATTATATTTGAGAGATATCTTCAGTCTCCGTTGAAATGTCAGCCCCTAGCATAGACTCTTTAGTAATGTCTGAGGATTAACATAGTATTATTCAGTGGATTTTAACTAGCTATGGTATCAAATGAATGCTTATTTCATCCCATCTGGGACTTTTTAGATGGATATATTTGCAATTCCCAGGGGGTGATGGTTTTTCTAATGAGACTCGAACTCAGGTAGCATAGCGGATAACTCAACGGTGTTTGAGACGGATTATAATGAGTTTGGGTCCCGATGGAGACTATTATACCCCACGGGAGATGACAGTTACATCCAGATAACGTATCCCAAATAGGAGGAAATGCGCATTCTGTATCCCACTACCAGCCACCATCCACGAAATATTACTGTGGTGAGAGCTGGCTGTTAATCAAAATTGGTGGACAGTAATTTACGTCAATGTTTATGTCCCTAATATTGGTCGTGAGGAAAATAAGAACAAAGACTTTGCGTAGGTGGATGCAGTTAGCATATAGATGATCCGACATTCAAGGAACAGTCACAAAGAGATGCAAGGTTAACTTTCTGCGTCGGTGGTGTAGCAGTTAGGAAGCTCGCCGACCATGCATATGGTCCGGGTTTCGATCCCCGGCCGACGCACACCTGATATCTATGGTCGACTTGCGAAATTTGGGCTACCGATATCCACGCTGAAAATTCCATACTTGTACCAAAAATACAGTGTGGAATCAAGCTGTAATCAAAGAAAAAACAAAGAAGAAAAAACCTATCAGAAGACTGTTTTTCTGCTAACAATAATCTATAACATGTACATGAAAATCTATAAATATCTGTTGATTTCCTTAATAAATTATCTGTTGCCTGGCCCTTGTCTTCTGTTGTTACGTTACTACTTTATTATTTGTTTATTTAGCGTCTTAAGAATCTTGTATTTATGCTACTTTGACCCTGATATTTCTCATATTGTCAGTCAAGCAAACAAGCAAGCAGTAGATACTCTCATGAAGTGCTAGTTGTTTTATCATTATTATACTGAAAGTTGATATCATTCTACAGGGGTGTTAAATATTGGATATCTGAGCAATAAATTCCAGACAGGATATGCTATCATGAAACAACTCATTGTGACGTCTGCTTTACATGTCTAACAATTTACGAGCTAATTATTCAACTTATTATATTTATAGAGTGAAAACGCTTCCTTGAGAGGTTCCAAAGTAAGTAGCACTTTATACTGGATACATTAACCTGTAAATCAGCATATTCTTGAACTTACAGCTTTATGGTTTTCGTGATATATGTACTATGAAAGCAAGTGATCTAATAGCACATGCACGTGTATGCTTTGTCGTATACTGAAAATTAGTCACTAGGTTGGATAAACATCTGAAATACAGTTTCAGCACCTTACATTAACCAAATTTTATATGCTTAAACTTTAAGAGATGCAAGAGGAGAGTATGCATATAATTTTCCTTGAAATAGACAAATAATAGAGAAAACAATCATGCTGGTAACTGTTACTTCCTTTTAAGCACAGGAAAATTGTTACTGTTATTATTCGCTTGAGTTCCGAGTAATAGACAGGGCTTCAACAACACCTTCCCACTTTCTTCTATTTCATGATGTCCTCTTCAGCTGGATCCACGGTTGCGCAAACTCTCTCATCTTCTCACACTCACACACTCACACCATACCCTCCAAGTAACCCTCACAATGACGACCCACTCATCGATTCCCATTAGGAATCCACTTCAGTGTTGGCCTGCATTGCACCAGATATCATTCGATAGCCTCCTCTGCGTGTGCCCGATCCATCACCATTTTCTTCTACATATTTGCTAGGCGATCAGCTATTGGTTGGTTTGTTGCCAGCCAGCCAGAGTTTCTTCTTTCTAATTCTTTCTGGCCGGCTAGCCAGAGTAAAAATAATTGTGAAACTAGTAATGATAACATAAATAATAGAAAATATAAGCCATCTACAGTTTCACCGTACAACAAGGGGATATCTAAGACCCTATGTGGTAGGATTCTTAATAAAGCAGGAATTAGAGTGGCATTCAAACCTCCACACTCACTCAGACAGGGACAAGATCTGTAGGTTAAAGGACCCAGTTGACCCAATTAGACAAAAGAATATAATTTACAAAATACCCTGCAATGACTATGAGTTAAGTCAACGACATATGTTAAATTAGTAGGTCGGGGGTGGTCAGACTGCCTGTCAGAACACAAGAATTTAGCTAAGGTAATAATGGTTAACCTAGAGAAGATGAGTTATTTAGAAAAAGTTCAGCAATTACACTGCATGCATTAACACATTACAACACAATAGGGTGGGTGAGACAGAGTCAAAATTCTAAAAAGTAATCCAGGTAGGTAGAGAGAGACAGAGATTGATTACTGAATCCTGCTTGGTTCATCAAGTCTACACCCAACACATGGAATAGGAATGATTCATCACTCATACCGAAAATATGGAAAATACTTCTACCAATCAAATCAAGAGATGGAAAATAATGGAATTATATAAATGAAGTTGGAAAGTTGTGTGAGTAGTGCCTTGATATGATTATGAGTGGCAATGAATCGTGCTCAAAACGTGATCATCAGTAAATATTACTGTATAATATTGTGAGACTTTTACCCATAATGGAAGTCTGCATCTTGTTGGAAATCCTTCACGTGACTGACACCCAGTGCAAGTTTCTGATTGACTTCACACTTGTGTTGAAAATCTTAATCTTGTTGTTTATATGCTGGTTGAGTGCAGTGCAGAAGATTTCCAAACAGGTTTCAGGTTGACGAAAGCGTATATGGCTGTCTTTCCGATTGTGGAGAGAAAAAGTACACTCAGCAGAAATAACACATTTTTCACTCACCAAGTAAACCGTAACACGCAGCCGTATTTCAAGTTAACCTTCTAAAAATAAAACAAAAAATCTTTTGGAGACTTTTAAGGTATTTGGGGGTAATGTCATTGGAAATATGCAAATTTTGGCGGGAATGCAATATAAATGCAATCAATATTTCTATTTCAAATAGAATGAACAACACTTTTAACAGTTTGAAAAACTATTTGGGCATTGGGTATATGATATTCATTCTAATAAAGGTTTTTGTATTTTCCAATGAATGAAAGACAATCAGCTCGACATCAGAGTTTTCTTCAAAACACCATACACACTCCGAAACAACCTAGTCCATATAAAAGACCAAATCTCTAAAGATTCTTTATCCATTTTTGTCTATAAAATAAAATGCTTAGAATGTGCTGCGATATAAATCGAACAAACAAAGCGAGAAATAGAAATCAGAAGAAGTGAACACAGTAGAGCATCTGCTCGACCACTGGAAAATCCGGTTGAACTTGAAATCATCAGCCGGTCATAGGTCTATAGGCTATAGAATCAGGCCATAAAATTGATTCTGACAATATTGAAATAATCCAGAAAAAGCATTTCAGAAATCACAAAGAACGTCGTCTAGTATTAGAAGCACTTCATATCAAGTGGAATCCAAATTGCCTGAATAGAAATGATGGACTAAAACAGAATTTGACCTGGTTACAACACCTCCCTCCCCTCCCCAAAGAAGTGACAAAATCAACACGAATGTGATAAGCAAGTTCGCTATGTAAACACCAACTGCTTCTATAATTTTACACACTGATCAAATCCAACAATCTACACTTGATTTTGTTATCTTTACCAATTCACCAGCTTGACAACGAAAAATGACCTCAGACTGACGAACGATGATCAAGTTAGTAAACTTTGTTTTGATGTACTATTACCTTTGTTATTTGGTTTAGTGATCTTCATTGTTATTTTGACTTTCAATATGTCCCTTTAACTTGATCTAAGTCTATTTTCTCACCTCTTAACTCTTTGTTATATATATGCTGAGATTTTGTAAATTTCGGTTTAGTAATACTTTGATAAAGCAGCTATTAGCATTAAATAGCGAAACATCAGTAAAAACAATAACATCGTTTTGTTTTTCATCCATTGGGAAATACAAAAACCTTTATTAAAATGGACAACAAGCTTTAATGCGTATGCCTAGGTACTTACTATAGTAAAACAGTACGAATAATAAAATTAACAAATGAAGGTGCCTCATTTGAGGATTTTACAGTCAGGATCGGAAAAGTGAGACCCACTGTAATTCATCCCAAGTCAGTATGATAATCTGCTGCACTCATTCTAAGGAAGATGCTAAGAATTTTGAACACTCATGTGCAAGATCCTCGAATGGAACTCGAATAGGGAACAATCAGTTTTGGCAGTATGACAATCACTTGGAGAAGATAGCTTCTTGAGGAGATGAGAGCATATACGGAGTTGTAGAGAGGATTGCAGAGAAAAGGATGAAATCAATGAAATACGCTGCTGATCCCCTGTATTCTATCTGAGAATCTGAGGATCGATAATAATAATAATACTAATACATTTATCATAGATCGCTTTAGTTTCATCAGCACCACCAAGGAAATCGTATCACCTGTACCCCCTGCCACACCTCGCCATTTACACAGAAGCAATGACGAACTTAAAAAGGCCATCACACTCTCAGAATCTATCACTAGGATAAATTTAATAAATTCCTATAATTCTAAGCGTAATGATTCGTTTAAAAGTGAAAACCATATGTTGTATAAGGATAAACTGTCTGTTAAAGTTGAACAAAACAAATTCATACAATTCTTCTCTCAACTTATTGTAGGCTGAATAAATAAATAATTCAGAAGAGATTAGCAATAATTTGTATGTGTGTATGTATGAGTTTTTCTTTCCCAACTTAGACAGTAACAAAACAAGAAACACTTAACTGTGCTTTAACGTTAAGTAGATTTTCACAAACTGTTTTCTCTTCTTTCAATATTTAGATTTTTATTTCCCTAACTGTGGGAGAAAACCGTTTTTTTCCTTTTTTGCTTTTCCTCTTCTGTTCTCAATACACTAGAGATTTTATCACAGATATTGATTGATATTGATCCGTGGATTTGTTGAGATGATTAGAACAAAAAAAAGGAAGGATGACTGTTAAACAGTACACGCAAGTTTACGGTAACTAATCATAAAGGTAAGAGATGGCGGGCATTGTTTTTTGACTTTGGTTGAAAGAATTGTCTCTCATTCTAGGAGCTTTAATATGTGTGAATCAGCAGAAGTTGGAATTTGTGGGCCATTGGATAGGGTCCCAGTGGTTTGATGATCTGCCAATAATACCGGTGTGGTGTATGCTGCAGGGACAAAACAGCTGACCGGTACTCCATAGTTTTCCAATAGTTCTCTGATGGATGTCGGCTCATTATAATGTCCTGTAGCTTTAACGCGTAATATTTTGATAATAGAAGATGGTAATTTTTAAAAAAACACCTGCATCATATCTGCACTTTACAAAATTACTTAGCATTTTGAAGTAAAGTGAAATTTTCACCGAATTTTCCTTCGGAAACCAAGTTGATGTGATCACAGTATGGGATCTGCTTCATAATAAGAGTGATAATCAGGAAAGAAAGCTGGTTTGCATACAACTATATAGCACTGATTGAGTAATTGAGATGAATAATTACACACTACTCATATCAACCAGGAGTGCTTGTTCGCTGGATCGAAGTGATTCGAACACCAGATGGGTTTATTACTAGTTCAAGGTCGAGCTCAGCGAATTTGCTAGCTTTTTAGATCGCCTTTTACGGTATGAAGCAGATAAGAGATTATAAGGATCTGCGTACATTGCACACTAGGAATTTGATTTATGGAGTCACCATTTCGCCCAAGTAGCTATCTAGAAATCAGATGGTCTGAGGTGATCTGGCTTTCAGAGCTGAGTCACACAGGACACACTACTGATAAGCTCGGTCCCAAACTATCGAAACAGTCATTCGGTGTTCAAACTACTTTTAATCTGGCTGCTAAGCACTACTAGCTGATGTGAGCGGCTTCCAACTGCTTGTCTAAATCAATCAGCAGGTTATAGTTTTAAGGCGTTGCACTGCAAGTGTTGCAGAAAACTGGCAGCACTTGGACAACCACTTAAACCCGGAAAGTATTAAATACCTGTATCGTCCTGATTCTCGTGTTTTAAGAAACCATATTCTTTTTTGGACTATCTCCACGTTCTTAAGTTTTAGGTAGGCAAATCTGAGAGTGAGAATATACAATAACGATGAACAACCGCATGACACTGCTGAACATCAAACTTCCGACTAACAAGTAGACTTCCCACAAAACAAGAAGAAGACATGGTTTATCTGAAACGTGTAATGTGTATTTGCGCACCACACCTGAGATGTTCTGATCACACACACACGTACACTTAGACGTCATACATAGTTATCTAAAACGTAACAGAGTTTAAAGAATCAACATTTTATCAATATAGGTCAAAATGTTCTCGAATCACGACCACAGATAAGAGGTTAGAAAATGAGTGAAGAAAAAAGGGTTTCGAGTGTTACCGAATAAAATGAACCTCCCTTCTAAAATTAGAATACCAAGTCAGGTTTAAGGCAATAACAAATGGTCGCGTTAGAATCACGAATTGGTGGAATTTGGAATTCACCGATCATTGGATCGCGTTCCAGTAGATGAAAGGTCTTAGAGTTTCCCTTGTGGCCAGGAGATCCTATATTCAAACCCAGGTACGTGGCTACTGATGAAAAGTCCCAAACTAGTATGAAACAGCTGCTCACTAGTCTTAACTGGTTTCCAATGATTCTATAACTCACGGAATATACTCATTGGATCACAGAAATTATTAAAAAGACGGTTGCGGTGAAGAAAATTTTCTGTTCGGTGAAATCATCAACTAGGTTGTACACTCGTATATTTTTATAGCAAATAATGGAAATGTTCCTGAATAGTTTCGGTCAAGGGTCAAATTATTAAAATTACAATTAGGAATTAAAATGCCATAATAAACAGAGGAAGAGATGGATAAAACTCAAACAAAGCAGCATCATAATTACTGAGAAGATTGACATGTTGTGTAGTTAGGGCTTAGAAATGTAGCAATAACAAAAATGGACAGGGTGCTTGGATAAAATATCTAGTGAGATCATAACTAATGTGACGAATAATTGTTTATGCAGTTAGGGATTAAATATGTAGAAATAATGAAACACCAAAATAAACAGGAAGTTCTGATATGAAAATATGGTAGTGTAAATAGGGATTAAGAAAAACTTAAAATAACATGAATAAACAGGAAGTTTGGATTAGAAAGGTGATGGGATAGTCATGATAAAAGAATTACCTGTTTATGATGGCCATGGAAGGGACAAGGGTTGGACATATTTCTTTTGGATACAAAGCGTGGATTTGAGCTTTTGGATAGCTAGTGCCTCGCCTATGCCCAGATGTCTTAATTTTACTCCCTTTGATAGGTTTGATCAAATCTTGTACATCATTTTGAAGGATTTTTGAAAGCCGCCGAATGTCCCGAACTGACCAGATGTTCTGTCACTAAACTATATACACATTTTCGTTCACCTTTTACTAGGAAGGATGGATAGTGTTCACGAGAGCGTTTTCCAAGTTGGTGACTGGTACGGTCGATATACTCAGCTCCTCAATAGCAAGTGAACAGGTACATGCACGCTGAAGTGACCCAATGCGACAGCTTGTCTTTCGCATTCTGGCTAAACAGTTTCTCCAACTCACATAAATCCGTGACCGAAAATGGAAACAAACCAAATGTCTACAAAGTAACTCTTGAAAATGACGAGTAACTTTTGAGCACATAACACGGGTGTAAGCCACTTTTATGGTCAAGGTCTCAAGGGATTTAACTGTCTGACCCAAACTTTTTTGATATGTGCATATAAAGACGCTACTGAAATCAACTTTATTACCTGTCTCTATGATGTGCTCTGCGATAGACGACGTCGGGCAGCTGATCCGTGATTTTGTTTGTTCTCACGGTCACTTAGGAATGTGTTCTTTAACCCTGATGTGAAGGTAAACGTGTTGATTGCAACCCTCTAAGGAATTAGAAAATCACAATATCAAGTCCTAGGTATACAAGGAAAAGATCTATAGCTCAGGTGGGTGATTCTGATGTGACTGAGTTCTCTGGTCTATATACTTTTTAATTGTGAAGCTTTTGTTGTCTTACTAGACAGCCTCCTCAGTGCATACTTCAGTTTGAAGTCGGATTGAAGCCGCTCGATTTAACCATGCGACTCGGAGAATACAACTACACCAAAATATTTAGGCTCATATGTCCTCAGTAACATCGGCTGCTTACATTTTGTCCTTTCTTTGGTAAAATAGTCAAGTTTAATAATGAAGCAAAACGCACAATATGCATTAAAAACTCCTGTAAATTGTGATATAATTAACAGTAGGACTAGTGATGGCTTTCTAGTGTAGCGGTAGCCGCTTAGTTTTTTTCTTATCGTTTTACTGGTAAATAAATTCCCTGCTGTGCTTTACAATTTCTAAAAGTACAATAATGAAATTTTCAAATGTCAAATTAGTAAGTGTCAAAATAATTTTGTTTACTTCAATTCACTGAGATGATTCTACTTCTGCGTTTGTTTTTTTCAAATAATTAACAAAGAATATACACAGAATTACAATTTTTACAAGGGAATAAGCATTACCAAGGACAGGATTATTCTAGTTCTATGACATTCGAAATTATCTCTTGCAGATATTAGGCTGTTTTTATTTCTAAATTTTCTTAAATGTTTTTCATTTTAACAGAAATTATCTGTAATTAGAATTTGATTGGTGAATGGTGACTGCCTAGCAGTGGAATCCAGGTTAACGCGCATTTCGTCCTATTTGGGACTCGTCATCTGGATGTCTAGACATTGTCGAAGCATCTGCACAAGGAGTAGCCGACATAACAACCTGAAACCGGGTACTTCGGTTCAATCAATCGACGGGAAAAATCTAAAATTCAATTAAATAAGAAAAACAGCTGGACCTAATTTGTAGTCAGACTGGGATTGGATATTGACATCCACTAGCTGAAAGCCACTACTTGGCTAGTGGCTACTACCTCAGTATATAATATAGGTCAGAAATAAGCTATACTCGTTTCTTATTATTGCTATTGTTTCCTTTAATTCCTAGAGGAACAGAACATAGGGCTTCAGCCGCACGTCCCCATTACTTTCGGTTCTCTGCCAACCTTTTCACTTGGCTACAAGTCTGTCTACATGTTTCCATCTCCCCTACACATGACCTCCTCCATGTCACCCTCCCAATGATGACCAACCCGTCGTTTCCCGTTCAGGTTCCACTCCAGCGATGGCCTGTCTAGTGATGACACTCGATAGTTTGTTTCCCCAGAGTATGACCAATCCACCTCCATTTCTTCTTGCTTATTTGTTGCACAGTCGCTCCTAGAGATCCCTGTTGCTGGTCTTTTCTGGCCGGTCATCTGTTCTTGAGTGAAGTATTGGGCGAAGAGAGCTGTTGATAAAGGTCTGTGGTTTGTTCGAAGCGCTCTTCATGACGCTATGGTCAGGTCTCTCATCCGTATAGTAAGTAGCATTGACTTCACATTGGAGTAAAAAATTCTGGATCTTATTTTCATTTTCATGCTTAGTGCTATCGACCTCCACACAGACTTAAGTGATGAATGCTTGCCTTGCTTTCCCAATTCTTGCTTTGATATCCTCATCAGTTTCGTCCGGCTGTAGTTAAAACTATGCTTCCCAGGTAGGTGGGCAGGTAAAGGAGATTGTTTGTTTCAGGTTTCTCCGATTTATGCTGATTGTTTTCTGTTTCTTATAAATAAAGTAATTGATAAAAGTGTAAGAACCAAATACGCGTGATTCTTTTTTTTCTTTCACGTCCTTCAGTGGAACATAGGGCTTCAAGCTAGTGGCTTGAAGTTTCTGTAGCAGTGCTTTTTTGTTTTTACAGGATGGGGTTGCTAGCCTCATGCCCAACCTTTCCTCTTTACCAACATTATTTCTGGCTCAGTGAGGTAAAGGAGTGCGTCTGGCCGGAGATCGAACCCCGGACCATATTCATGGTCGGCGAGCGTCCTAAATACGCGTGATAAGTGATAGTTTTTCTAGTAAATTTCTAGTACTCACTTTTGAGAGAATATTGGATACTTTCATTTTGTAATAACAGTGTATTTTTTTTGTGAGAAACAGATATTAAGAGTTAAAAATGATTTTACGACCCATTAATAGTTTAATTTTATTATGTTTTTACGATTATCTGAAACATTCTTGAATTGGCAGACTAATATCCAAGCAGTTTTATTTTGATAATTTCATTTTCTTTAGCTGTTATAATCGCATTTTGGATTCAACTTTTTTCCATGAAATAGGGTAGTAACAAAATTGATGAGTCCTCATAATCATCACTGTTGAATAAGAATGTTAGAGTTACGCAACAACATAATTTTATCAGTGAGTTGTAATCAGGGCAAACATAGAAACAAAGGAAATGTGACATTGAATAACAGTTGAAAGTATTTAAAAACTAAAACTCATGTTAGACGTTAATTGGTGGAATGGTGACTACCAGCGGAATCCAGGATGACACGCATTTAGTCCTATTTAGGGACTCGTCATCTGGATGTGTCTGCACTCCCAGTGAGTTATGATGTTCCCACCGAGGCTTTAACCCAGTGCCCATTGTTTCAAACGCCGAAGCGTTATCCATTAGACCACTTGGGCCACGAGAGCCACCTATTGTGCAACGGTTCATATCAATTATTTAATTGAATTTTTGATTTTCCTGTCGATTGAGCTTCTGTGGGAACATCATTACTTACTGTGGAATGCAGGTACATCCAGCTGACAAGTCCCAAATAGGACGAAATGCGCGTTATCCTGGATTCCACTGCTAGGCAGTCACCATCCACCAACCAACTTCTAATTACATGCCCAGACACCGTCGAAGCATCTGCACAAGAAGCCGACATGTCAACCTGAGACCGAGCACTTCGGTCCAATCAGTTGATGGGAAAATTTAAAATTGAATTAAAAAAAAACTCATATTGTCTGGAGACAAAAGCATCATTACGATGATGGTAAGAGTGGTTTAAGAATTTGCTTTCATATGCACAGTTCCAGTTTCTCTTTCTGAATCAAAATAGCACTGTGGTTCAGGTAGTTAATCATCAGTAAGGACAAGGTGTTCAGTTATCGCGCTCCATAGAGAGACGTGTGAGACAGTATCCTTGATCCCTTTTAGACAGGAAACGCGTTGAACGACCAATACACCTGATTGCAAATGAATAGGAGAAATTACACCTGCAAATAGAAGCGGTCAGATGCGAGATCTTGTCTTTTACGTTTCTATAGACCAGTAGACGGCTGGAAACGAAAACTGTCCCCTTCTAAGATGTTGAAATTTTTCTATTAAGGATATCTCAAGTTAAGTGTCCTTTGAAATCAAAGTGAATTTAAAATTTCTTTCTTTTTGTTTTTGCTAATTAATCCCGATGGATATCCATACTGGAGAAAGATTTCTTTCAGAAGATCTAATTATTTTATTTTTAGTAGATCAGCCCTACAGATGTTTCAGATAAGACTAGAAAGGAATTAAATTACATTACGCTTTCGTTCAACAAGCAGTCAACTATAGAAACTTGTAAGTTGATTGTACCACGACAGTTCCCAATGAACTTTCTTAAGGCTCCCTCAGATCTTTATGTTAGTTTAACATTAAGATAGAGAATTTTAAGTTCACTTTTCACTCTAAAGGTGAATCTGATCACTGAATGGCAGTTGTAAAATACCTGTAACACCTGATTTTGGTCATAATTGTTGTCACTAACGATACTGACTAATGTTGTGTAATGAATGATGACTGGAGGTGAAATCTTCAAAAGTAACTTTCAAAATATATTTAAGTAAATGAAAGAAAAAGTGAAGCCATCGTTTATGAACAATTCCTCTCAGGTTTTTTATAGGCTTTATTAAGACTATTATTATTCCCCTGGATTCCGGGTGTACAACAGGGCACCAGGAGCACTTCTCCATCTTGACATATTCTCTGCAGTCCTCTTCACTTAGCCCTGAGATCGCCCACAAGCTTCGAACTTCTCCTTACAGGATCTCCTCCATATCACACTTGAATTTCCAACTCATCGTTCTCCACTCAGGTTGTACTTTATGGCCTGGCACGAGATTTTGTTCGACGGTCTCCTCAGTCTACGTGTGTGCTCAATCAACGTCCATTGTCTTCAGCACATTTGTTGAACAAAAGGTTCCTGATTGGTCATATTTCAATTCTGGTTTTAACATTATCAATGTAAATAGGAATCGGAAAGGCAAGGCAAACCTTCATCACTCTGAAATCAGTCATTCTTAATGATAAACATAAATTTCACTATAAACACTGAAAGTCATGAAAAAAGCAGTTGATTTAGACTCCTACTGGAAAAGATAAACATCCGAAGAATTTAATACAGCCGGTTTCTTTGATCACTTTGAAATATGATATTCACTGTGAAATAGAATTAGCTATATTTATCTTGCAAGTATCACTTTTCTTACTTATTCAAAATAAATACCTGAATACGTGAAAAGGATAGACTCTGTAAACATTAAATACCTATATACTAAAATATTGACATACAAGGCAGACACTAACAGTCATTAGACTCAATTAGGACTGAAACCGTTGGGCTATGTAACATTTCACTAGCATCATTATCCTGATTGGTTATGATTCAAAGATTGGTAAAGATCTCAAACTAATCATTATCGTGGGTGAAACTACACTATTCTTCACCACATTCATTTGCTGGAAGTGGTCTGAAGAGTTTATTCACTAAATCTATCCTCAAGGTAACACAGTCTTCTTTATCGTTGCATAAATGTCTGCGGGTAAATCCTAACAGTCATAAGTGACTGATTCCAAACACACAGTACCATTGTAACGATAGTTGACAAGGGCCAGGCAACAGATCGTTTATCTGAGAAAATCAACAGATATTTATAGATTTTTATGTACATTATTATTCGTTATTGTTAGCAGAGAAGCAACGACTTCTGATTGGCTGTTTTCCTGCTGAAGGTTATTCTGCCTTCTCTTTGTTGCTGTTTCTTAGACAGTACGGCTATATATCAGCGAATCGTATTTGCACACGTTAAATCTACTGTGATTGGTTGTTGAGGTCCCCAAGGTTAGGCTTTGTTCTTGTTTTTTCTCATGACTCCGATTTAGGATGTAAAACTTGACGTCAGTTGTTGTCTACAATTTCGTCATGCAGACAGTTCTCACCACATTATGAAAGACAGGTTATTGGGATGGATGTCCCACCAACGACAATGGTTGGGGTCGCGCTAAATCACGAATTGACAAAAGTTAGAATTCATGAGCCATTGAATCGGGTCCCAGTGGCTGAATGGTATACGATCGAGCTTACCTTATAGCCGGAAGGTCCTGGGTTCGAATTCCAGTGGGTGCGTGCTGCCAATGATTCATAAACTAGGATGAAACAGCTGCCCATTACTGCCTGCTGGTTATCATAGGTTCTCTAACTGTTATCAATCCGTGGTCAACTAGTAAAAACATAACTAGCCCTTACAAACCAAACTATAGAAGATAGGTTATTAATCATCTAATTTTTAATAGAATCGACTACCATGAAGTGACTCAAAATATATTTTGAAAAGTCTACTTCTGATTGATAGAAGTGAGTGGCTGAAAACCATTCAAATCAAACAGTGGCACATGCTAGCCAGGCCACAAAATCTATCTAAACACTGGGTGATCGTTTCACTCATTTGAGGCCAAGCTCATCACCTGTATAATCGGTCCAGTTCATCCAGGTGAGAAGTTCAAACTAATTTGTATAGGATGAATTTGATCCTGCCTATCGCTGGCTTCCAACACCCCCTTGCTCCCTCAAGCAGCTAGTTAAAATTTGGACATTGAAATAAGAACAAACAAGTTCAGCGAAGAGTCTCTTTTCGGCGAATTCATTCTCTTAGCTGTACAGTCGCAAATATATACAATTAATTTTGTGTGTGTGTGCATAAGGTTTGTCAAAATCAAAATCAAAATAACAGTTAGTGTGGGTTATTGGTTACATCATCAAAATAATAAAGAAATTAAATTGTGTGAATAGTAATCAAAGTTGTAACTAAGTAGGGTGAGGAATGGTAAGATGTGAGTAGGGTTACGTCATCAAAATAATATAGAAATTAAAATGTGTGATTAATAATCAAAGTTGTAACTAAGTGGGGTGAAAATTGGTAAGATGTGAGTAGGGTTACGTAATATAGACATGTTTAGAAAGATTAGATGTTCGTGAAGGAGTATGGAGACAATTATGAAAATAAACTAGATAATAGGTGAAAAGATTGAATGGGTTAGTTACTAAAAATTATTATACGAATATTGCAAAAAATTTTGATAACAAAATGTTGATGACAGATGAACTTGAAATTAAACCCACGGTAGTAGGAGGGGGTGGAGAAGTTTCTTCTGTGTGCATAATTCAGGCTTTTCTATCCAAATCGCTAAGGCTTCGGCAATACAAAGTATACGGAAGCTTGTCGATTTTGGAAGGCTTCTTTTGACTTTATAGATGACTTTGAATGACTTCTCCTTGCAAATCGAATGACCAGTGTTGAGTACATGCTCAATAATGGCGCTCCTTATTGCTCCATTGTTACCTTTCCGTAGCCAGGCGGGATAGTGTTCTTGAACTCTTTTAGATAAAACTCGCATCGAACGACCTATATACCTCGCTCCGCAAGAGCAGGTGAATCGGTAGATACACATGGAAGTGGTCAAATGCGATAGTTTATCTTTAGAGTAGTTGAAGAACAATGGCCGGGAGGAAAATGTCAGTCGTAGTGTTGCAGCGAAGAATGTCCTTCTTAGAGCAGTAGATATCCTCTTCTTCAAAGTGTCAGCCAGAAGGTCACCTTTGAAGGGTACATTCATGTAGACCATCTTCTTCTGCACTGTAGTGGGTTGTTCTTTGTAAGTCTTAGGCTTAATATGCTTGTCTATAAAACGGGGTGGGTAGCCATTCTCGAGCAGTGTCTTTCTTAAGAGGGCGATCTCTTCTTCTATTGATTCAGGACTGCAGATTTTTCGGATTCTAGTCGCCAGAGATATTATCAAGTTTCGCTTTCGACTAATTGGTACCCAACTGTAGAAGTTTGTCAACTGACCGTTCCATGTAGGTTTTCTGTGTACTGATCTGTTCAAGGTACCATCGGTCTTCTTACTTAAACGAACGTCCAGAAAGGAGATTGTCTCTTTGGTTTCTACTTCGATTGTAAATTTGATGGCGGGGTGGCAACTATTGAACACTTGGAGAACCATATTTTGATCACAATTGTTATCGCAGATGACGAAAGTATCATCAACATACCTTTTGTATAAGAAGAATTTGTCGATGGTTGCTTTCAGCGGACCATTTTCCAAACTTGCCATGAAAATATCAGCCAACACCGGACCCAAAGGTGATCCCATCGCCACGCCATCTTGTTGTCTATAGAGGTTCCCATTGAATGTGAACTGGACATTTAGGGTACATCTGAGTAGGAGTTCTATATTATTTTGATGACGTAACCCTACTCACATCTTACCATTCCTCACCCTACTTAGTTACAACTTTGATTACTATTCACACAATTTAATTTCTTTATTATTTTGATGATGTAACCAATAACCCACACTAACTGTTATTTTGATTTTGATTTTGACAAACCTTATGCACACACACACAAAATTAATTGTATATATTTGCGACTGTACAGCTAAGAGAATGAATTCGCCGAAAAGAGACTCTTCGCTGAACTTGTTTGTTCTTATTTCAATGTCTTAATGGGTATTTTTCGCGAATTAAAAATTTGGACAGTCTAAACTCAGATTGGCTTCAAACAAATCAAACAACCTCTCAGTGTTCAAATGACTTTGAGCTGGTTAATGGGAAGCACTTACTGACATTAATGATATCCAACTGCCTAGTTCAATCAAGAGGATGTGTCATTACGTCTTCTGGCTTGCCTTCTTGACTAATACCGTCGAATATGTATATGAACACACATATGGTCTCAATACATTTTGGCTATCAAAACAAACAGTAGCGATTGCTTCTTTTGAACTTTGTAATTTGGCTTTGAACGTTTTCGCTTTAAAAATGAAAACGCTGACGTCTTCACTGTTGTGGACTCACATACCAACGAATACTTTGTATACACTTCTACATACACTTATTATTATTGCTCCCTCGGGTTCCTAGTGGAACATAGCGCCTCAACTGCATGTCTCCACTTGCCAATTCTGTCTTCTGCCGTACTTTTCGCCTGCATCCATGTTAGTCCATACAGCTTCAACCAACTCCTCTTCACACCATCCCCTCCATGTCACCCTTGCACTGACGTCCCACTCGCCACTTCCCTTTCGGCCTGGTTCCACTCGAGTAATGGCTTGACGCGCGCGCGATGTCACACAGCGGCCCAGCCTCCTCAGCGAGTGTCCAATCCATCCATCTCCACTTCCTCCTGCATATTTGTTGGTTGGCGATTCGTTCTTGTTTTTTTTGTTAGTGCCCATAGTTTCGTATTGGTGATTCTTTCCGGCCCGGCCATCTGATTGATCTTCAGTATAGATCCAGCGAAGACAGTTGTTGTTGATGAAGGTCTGCAACAGGCTGTTGGAAATATTCTTTGTGACCCGCCCGCCAAGTTCCTGATCCGTATAGAAGAACTGACTGACTTGACGTTTGTATTGAAAATCCGATCGAATTTTGTTGTTGATGCTGGTTGAGTGACGAAGATTTCCAGATTGGTTTCAGGTTGATGAATGTGTTTCTCGCTCGCCTTCCCGATTCTCGCTCGATTTGACATCCTCGTCCGTTCCAACTGCCTGTAGTTGAGACAATGCTCCCTAGATAAGTGAGTGAAGTAACCTCTTTCAAATCCCTCCCGTTGATGGTGATTGACACTGGATGTTGCTGCTGTTGTTGTTGTTGTTGGTTGGTTATTTTCATAACCTCCGTCTTGTCTATGTTCACATGGAGTCCTGTCTTCTCTGGCTGCTTCTTCGACCAGTTTGTTGTCGGTTTTCGCTTGTAAGTCTTCGATTTTGTGTGTGTGACATCAAACATAAATCATCTACGCGAGAAATCCAGGTCTTCTAGGTTCTTCACATCGGTCCATGATATCCCTGTCTGCCCATTTCCCACTGTCTGACGCATAATCCAGTCCACCACAATTAGGAATATCGTGGGTGATAATAAGCACCCTTGTCTGACTCCTGTGTTTACTCCAAACGCCTCGCTGAGTTTTCCGTTGTGGATCACTTGACATGTCCCGTTGTCGTACAGCTGTTGAATAAGGTTGATGAATATTTGGGGTACGCCGTAGTACTCGAGTAGTTTCCAAATTACTTCACGGTCAACGCTGTCGAAGGCCTTCTCAAAGTCTATAAAGTTGAGGTAGAGGTTTGATTGCCATTCCATGCTTTGTTCTGTGATGATGATGCGTAGAGTTGCAATTTGGTCAGTACATGATTTGCCTTTCCTGAATCCAGCTTGTTCTGGTCGGAGTTCTGTCTCCAGTGCGTCCTTTAATCTCTCCAGGATGATGCGACTCAGGATTTTACTTGGCGTCGATAGGAGCATGATTCCTCGCCAGTTCTTGCAGATGAGGCGTAAGTCGCCCTTCTTTGGTAGTTTCACGAGGTAACCTTTCCTCCAGTCAGTAGGCACCTTTCCCTCCTTCCAGACCTTTTGCAATAATGGAGTCAGCATGTCTGCTGTCGTCTCTGGGTCCGCTTTCAGTGCTTCAGGGGGTATTCCATCTGGTCCGGCTGCTTTTCCAGCTTTCAGAAGCTTGATTGCATTCAAGACTTCAGCTCTCGTTGGAGGATTGGTGTCAACTTGCAGTTGTGTGCGCGCTGTTGTTGGTATTTCTGGACGGGTTGCAGGTGATGGTCGGTTCAAGAGTCCTTTGAAGTGATCCGCCCATTGTTTAATCTGTTTTTCTTCCTTGGTAATTGGGTTCCCTTGGCTGTCTTTTATAGGTTTCGCTTGTGTTGATCTCTTCCCGGATAGAGATTTGGTTATCTGATATAGTGTCCTCAGGTCCCTTTTGCCTGCTGCCTTTTCAGCTTCAGTAGCTAGATTGTCGTAGAATCGTCTTTTGTCCTTCCTAGCACTTTTCTTCACTTCTTTGTCCAGTGCTTTGTAAGTTGAGCTCAGCGTCTCCTTCTCCTGTCCGTCCTTGCATTGAATCATTTTCTCTTTCACCATTCTCCTCTCTTCTATTAATTTCCAAGTGTCCGTTGAGAGCCATTCCTTGTCTTGTCTCTTCTTTCTTCCTAGAACCGTTGAACACGTTTCGTTGAGAATCGCCTTCAGAGACTTCCAATGTTCTTCCACGCATGATTCTTCAGTGATGTCGCGTAGTGTTTCCTGCTTTGCTCTGACAGTTGCAGTGAAAGTGTCTTTTGTGGTTGTGTCCTTCAGTTTCTGAGTGTTGAACTTGCATTGTGGCCTATCCCCAGCTATCCTCGAGGCTTTTAGTTTCACCTTGAAAGTCCCTTCTACTAGATAGTGGTCTGAACCCACATCTGCTCCTCTCCTTGACCTTGTGTCCAGTAGGCTCCGTCTCCACTTTCTTGAAATTGAAATGAAATCTATCTGCTTTTTGTATTGTTCATCTGGTGAAATCCATGTCGCCTTGTGTATATCCTTGTGGTTGAAAACGCTGTCACCAATCACCAAATCATTGAAGGCGCAGAAGTCTGAGAAGAGTTCACCATTGTCGTTCATGTCACCAAGGGCCTCACGACCCATGGTGAGTTCCCTTCCTGTATTGTCTCCTCCCAGCTTCGCATTCATATTGCCCATCAGGATTTCGATATCGCCATTTGGGACGTTGTCCATTATATTTTGTAGTTGTCTGTAGAAAGCCTCCTTCTTCTCTTGTTCTGAGACGTTTGTAGGCGCATAGCATTGAATGATTGTAACCTTCTTTCCTTTTGAGTTGAACCTGGCTGTCATTATCCTGGAGGAGATTGTTTCCCACTGCATGAGAGCTTTGGCTGCTCTTAGCTTTCACCAAAATCTAAGCAGACACTACCGTCTTCATTTCAGTTGCATCCAACAGATAACTCTTAAAGAACAGGTCAAAATTACTTGAGATTATTGATGTAAGAATAAAACTTGTGCACTGTAGTAGAGTATAATTCCATTATGCGTAAGATTCAGTAATCAACTTCTGTCTCTCTCCACCCACCTATATTACTTGTTAGAATTGTTACATTGTCCCACCAACCCTGTTGTGTGGTTTTGTGTTAATGCATGCAGTGCAATTGCTGAGCTTTTTCTAAAATACTTATCTTCGTTGGTGGAGTCAACCATTCTTACCTAAGCTAAGTTCTTAGGTCCCGACAATCTGACTACGGCTGATCTACTAGTTTCACATGTGTAGTTGAACTAACTCACATTGATTTCAGGGTATTTTGTAATCTATATTCTTTTGTCTAATTGGGTCAACCTACATGGTCCTTTAACCTACAGAGCTTGTCCCTGTCTGAGTGAGTTTGTAGGTTTAAATGTGACCATAATTCCTGCTTTATTAAGAATCCTACCAGGTACGGTCTCAGATATCCCCTCCGTATATTTTTACTTTGCATTTGATAATGATAACACAAATAAGAGAATATAAGGTATCTAGAGATTTACCATATAAGGAGAGGATATGTGATACCCTATGTGGTAGGATTCTTAATAAAGCAGGAATTATGGTCACATTTAAACCTACAAACTCACTCAGACAGGGACAAGCTCTGTAGGTTAAAGGACCATGTAGGTTGACCCAATTAGACAAAAGAATATAGATTACAAAATACCCTGCAATCAATGTGAGTTAGTTCAACTACACATGTGAAACTAGTAGATCAGCCGTAGTCAGATTGTCGGGACCTAAGAACTTAGCTTAGGTAAGAATGGTTGACTCCACCAACGAAGATAAGTATTTTAGAAAAAAGCTCAGCAATTGCACTGCATGCATTAACACAAAACCACACAACAGGGTTGGTGGGACAATGTAACAATTCTAACAAGTAATATAGGTGGGTGGGAGATAAATTTCACCCAAAATGGAATTAGCTCAGATTACCCTCAATCTACCACATCATTATATACTAAAGCAGGTTAACTAACAGTAACTAACACTACTGCTATTACTACGAGTACAGAAACTTGATGCTTATATGTCTTTTCCACTTATCTGATAAAAAATTTTCGTGAGCTATAATCTGATGAAATGCATGATTAAGCAGTGATGTCTAAAGTGAATATTATTCATCTGACATTCTTTACCATACTCAGTTCTAACTGGCTACACAAATTATCGACCGGATTATTTATTTTAATCTTTGAGAACACATTATGAAATGTAATCTATTCATAGCACACTGTTTTCACATTTAAACATAACTAATAATCCTCCCGCCTAGATCTGTGTCATTTGCAAAGAATCGGTTCAATTTTTATGTTTATTTTTGCCTATAAAATAAGCCAACCGTCTGTCCTTCGCTACTATTTCAAGAAAATAAATGAAATGACTTTTGAGAAAAACCACTTCTATGAAGTGATGTAATATTTCAAACGTAAAACTCATAAAGAAATCAGATGAATTAATAAAACGGACATCTTCAGGATATTTAAATCTAACAGAGAAGATTTGCAACTCAGGCGGACGCTTTTCGCGTAGCTGTATTCTCTGAGGTGAATAGTCTAACTGCGAAGGTTTCTTTGTCTTACTAGAGACCATCCTCAAAGTATACTTCAATTTGAGACAAGCACTTAAAATTCTCCATGAGTTTGTTTTGTCACCTAATCTGGCAACCTTGAATGTGATTGGTTGCTTCCCACTTTCTACGGCATACTTGTATTGGTAGTGATTGTTTGCTTGACCTGAAAGTTGAACCTTTTTCCATGTGATTTCTTCCTTGGAGACTGATAAATCTTGTCTGTTATCAAGTGTTGGTTTGCAGGGATTTGATCGATTACAGGTTTGATCAGGAATTGAAATCAGTTAGAAAACCATTGGAAAGCCTGATAGGAATCTATGGACTATTGGATCAGGTTCCGGTGGCTGAATGGGCTGTGAGTTCTCCTTGTAACCAGAAGGACCTGAGTTTGAACCCTGGCGTGGGTGTACTGCTGAAGAGTCCCAAACTGGCACGGAACAGCTGCCTAGTGGTTCTCAAACTGATATCAACTAGTAGCTGAACTTTTGACAGATTTTGTCTATTTAATTGAGCCTCTTGACTGCAAATTAAATTGAATATCAGGCTTCTAGAAATTCTCCGGCGTTTACATTTTTTCCTTTGTCTAAGATTCGAACATTATCCTAATCGAATTGGTGTCCGTAGTTGTGTGCATACAATAATATGTGGGAGCATCTTTGGACGGCTCGCCGACCATGCACAAGGTCATGGGTTCGATCCCCGTTCGACGCACACCCGATATCAGTGGTCGGCCTGCTCAATTTGGGCTACCAATATCACATGATGAAAATTCCATATTTGTACCGAAATACTGTGTGGAATCAAGCCACAATAAAAATTAAAAATAACTTGGAGTACCAAAAACTTCCATCTCTCCATTGCATATATTTTCTCTCGTCCGCTTTGTTTTAATTGCTGAGACATTACTTTTAATGGCAGAATCTACTCTTGTATGTTTACAAGCTGCTGATTCACAAGTTCCTAGTAAACTTGAGGAATGGCCTGACTGTGAGTGGAAACGCGTTCCAATACATGAGATAACTGTTCTTCAGTTACGTCGGTGGGTGTCAAAATGTACTTCAAAACACCTTACAATTGGCTTTCAACTACGCTCGACCAATAGCTGCCACCTTGGCTTGCATATCCCAATGATCCAACAATCTATGCTGGCTCGAACTATTGTTTATGCAGGTCCTACCATGCCAGGAAGATTGTTGGGGGATAGCGATTAAACTAAAAGCAGTCACAGAGATTGTGTAAGAATTTTCTGTTACACTATGCTTGGGGTCTGTGGGCGAAGCCGTACTGCTGGGGAACAGGAATGTATCATCAGTAAGGTGTTTCCCTCAGATGACCAATATGCCAGCTAGCTATGCTATCGCTCCCCTCTAGATTTAGGGGGTTAGAAAAGGTTTATCCCAACGATTGTACATCCCGACTAACCCTATGGTGGTCCGTAACTGGTGATAAGTTTATTAATACGGAACCAATCCAGGAAACCAGTTCATACAGGCCGTGTTTGACTGACCGTGGTTAAGCACTTGTCCCTTGGGCTCTGCGGTCACGCAACACTAACCCTCTCTCTGTTTCAGGTACTCGAAGACTCAATAAACTTCGACAGTGTGGGTAGCCGGGAAGTAACAACCACCCACACACTTCCAAAAGCATAAAAAACCTCCCCGAGCATCATTCCCCTTTTACCCACATCCCCTTCATCATCTTGCTCCCCCACTACAGTACGTCAACTAGATATCATGGATTTTTTGAAGGAGGAAAAGCAGATATATCATGATGGAATGGTTTTTGCTTCAGCTCAGGGACCACTGTATCGCAGGATATATCTTCAGCTAACATTTTATTTGAAGATATTGTACGAAGGGAAAATATCATACAATAAACTCCTCTGTACATTTTGTACATTTTACAAACACTGTCCAGAATAAAGATATTAATATTACTGTAAAGTCTTTTGTCCTTCACTCACTCATTCATTCATTCATTCACTTGAGCTTCGTGTTCATATTCTGCAGTTTAATGAATAGTGTATATACGCTGACGAAGGAGGTAATTCCTTGAGGACAGAAAGAAGATTAAATGTCTTGTATCCACTAATCTTACAGGAGAACTTCAACATCTGCAGTGTGTAACTTTTTACCAAATATTTTTATTGATACCTTGGGTTACGAATGGAACATAAGGCTTTCAATAGCATCTTCATTTCGTCCTCATCAAGGCAGTCCTCTTGAGGTATCCCACGTTCGCCCATAGGCTATCGTCTCCTGCTCATTATCATTATTTTCATGGATATGAAGACGAAGAGGTCGTCCACTTTGACCGGTGTAATTTTTCTTTTATTGTCTCATTGTTACTACAGTCATTCCCCGCTGAACATAGACTAAATTCACTCCATTGTAAGAATAATCAAATACATTTGAGAAGTCTGATGTTGAGTTACGCGTGAATCTCCCTGCTATTCAGATAACTTTATTTCATAACTGTTTCATTCTTTCTGTTTGTCTTTTTGGCGTATCAAACTTGTCGGCTACCATACCACGTTGAAAGCACCGGTTCTTGTCCGATCACCGAAGTTAAGCAACGTTGGGCCCGGTTAGTACTTGCATGGGTGACCGGCTGGGAATACCGGGTGTTTCCGGCTTTTGTGCGTCGGTAGCACATGGGTTAGTACTCTCGCCGACTATGCACATGGTCCGGGGCTCGACCCCCTGCCGACGCACACCTCATATCTATGGTCGGCCTGCAAAACTTGGTCTGCCGATATCACATGCTGAAAATTCCATATTCGTACCAAAAATACGGTATGGAATCAAGCTGTAATCAAAATAAAAAATTATATGAATCGTACTCCCAATATTGATTAAATTTGTCTGTTACTCCTAGGTTAATAATCGAAGTATACTAACTTTGAGAGTGGACTAAAAATCAATATTTTCAACTAATTTCTCAGAACTGTCTAGACATCAGTAGCATTTCTAGTTGATATTAGTTAAGCATTTCAAAAGTGAAAGTAGGATAATTAAAACATGATTTCTGAGTGGAATAAAGAACCTTAACAGCACATCTCCATTCCACTCTGTTCTACGCACTCCTGTCTGACTGGTTATACTATTCTTCGGTGAGATTTCATCACTTCCTCACACGATCTCCTCTATGATAGCCAGAGAGGAACACCAAACCTATTGCTCCTCTACCGACTTCCATTCTAAGATCTGGAGTACAATGTCACTCAACAGTCCCCTCAGCATGCATCCAATCGGTCGCCATCTCCTTTTCTATATCTGTTTAAAGATATCTCCTCGGTTGGTTTGTTCACAGAGTTTCGTGTTGTTAATGGGTTCTCTTCATCTGGTTTTCATTATGAAGCACAACCAAATAGCTGATAAAATCCTGTTGAAAATGCTTCATCTGATATGCCAGTCCCCTGAATCATATATAAGATGTGACCAGGCATTAGTATCGAAGATCTGAATCTTATTCCTTATGCAGAGTTCAGTAGACTTCTACAACGATTTCAGATTAATGCAAATCTGTTCTGATTTTCAAATCCTATTTAGCTTTGACATCTTCACCCGTTTTGCCTGTAGTTGAAACGTCGATACCTGTGTAAGTGAAAGAGCAGACTTTCCTCAGATTTTATCCCATTGATGGCAATTCGTGCTTGCTACTGCTGTTGGCTAGGATATCTTCAATACTCCTTTCCTCTCTATATATTCACTTGAAATCCTGTCTTCTCTGCCGACTTATTTGTTTTCAACTATTGATTGGAGGATTTCATCATGAGCTGATATCAGTTAGAGAACCACTGGAAAACCAGCTGGGAGTACTGGATAGCTGTTTCGTCAGCCTAGTTTGTAGACTCTTCGTCTACAGGTCTTCGAATATGTGTAATACCAGACATAAATCTTTTCTTGAGTCCACTTACTTGGCTTCATTAATACGTATTCATACTTGTGATTTTCTGTTGACAAACATCCAAACCCAATTTGTATTATTATTGTATCCTTTAGTTCCTAGAGGAACATAGGGCTTCAGCTGCGTACCTCCATTGACTTCGGTTTTCTGACAACATTTTCACCCTGCTCCAGGTATGTCCACATGCTTTCATCTCCTCCTCGCATGACCTCCTCCAAGTCACCCTTGGACGACCAACTCGCCGCCTCCCTTTCGGGTTCCACTCGAGGGCTTGTCTAGTGATGTCACTTGATGGTTTCCTCAGCGTATGGCCAATCCATCTCCATTTCTTTCTGCCTATTTGTTTCACAATCGGTTCCTGATTGGTTCGCTCCCAGAGATCCCTGTTGCTGATCTTTTCTGGACAGCCATCTGATCTTGAGTATTGAGCGGAGACAGTTGTTAATGAAGGTTTGAAGTTTGTTTGAGATGCTCTTTATGACTCGCCAAGTCTCTGATCCGTATAGTAGCACTGACTTCACATTGGAGTTGAAAATCCGGATCTTATTTTTGATGCTGATTGCTGTTGACCTCCACACAGATTTGAGAGTAATGAAAGCTTGTCTTGCTTTTCCGATTCTGGCTTTGATGTCCTCGTCAGTTCCGCCTGTAGTTGAGACGATGCTTCCCAGGTAGGTGAAGGAGGTTGTTTCTTTCAGGTTCTTCCCATTTATGCTTATTGTGGTCTGTTGGTGTTGTTGATGTTGGCTAGGAATCTTCATTATCTCTGTTTTATCTATGTTCACGTGAAGTCCTATCTTTGATGCTTCTTCTGCCAACTTGTTACTTTTCACTTGCATATGTGACCTCTTTGATGAAGACACGGACATCACGATGTCATTATGTTGAATTACCAGAAGTTACTCGCTTACTGATGCTAGCAGTCGATTTCAAGACACTCGTTCCGTTCGACCTAAGCTCTTAATCTCGCTCAAGCCTTTTTGAGAATCAGGCCACAAAATTGATTTTGACAATATTGAAATAATCCAGAAAAAGCATTTCAGAAATCACAAAGAACGTCGTCTAGTATCATCAGAAGCACTTCATATCAATTGGAATCCAAATTGCCTGAATAGAAATGATGAACTAAAACAGAATTTGACCTGGTTACAACACCTCCCTCCCCTCCCCAAAGAAGTGACAAAATCAACACGAATGTGATAAGCAAGTTCGCTATGTAAACACCAACTGCTCCTATAATTTTACACACTGATCAAATCCAACAATCTACACTTGATTTTGTTATATTTACCAACTGGCCAATCTGACCCCATACTGACGAACGATGATCAAGTTAGTAAACTTTATTTTGATATCATAACAGACGTACCATTACGTCTGATATTTAGTTTAGTGATCTTCATTGTTATTTTGACTTTGAATATGTCCCTTTAAATTGACCTAAGTCTATTTTCTCACCTCTTAACTCTTTGTTATATATATGCTGAGATATTGTAAATTTCGGTTTAAGAATACTTTGATAAAGCTATTAGCAGTGGCATTAAATAGCGAAACGTCAGTAAAGACAATAACATCGTTTCGTCTTTCATCCATTGGGAAATACAAAAAACCTTTATTATAATGAATATCATATACCCAATGTCCAAATTTTTTCAAACCATTAAAAGTGAACTTTGTTTGGACATATACAACACCAACACTCACTGGGAATACAGCTAAATACAATTGAAGAGTTCCAGAGAGGAGTAAACGCACCTTCTAGATTCCACTGACAGCCACCACACACACACCACCACCTAAAAAAACATTTTTACCCTCTCTGTTTCATTCAAAAATGGCTTAAAGTAGAACTTGTAGACAGGAAAACTATTTGAAATGTTTTAAATGTGAGAATTGAAATACTCTAGTTTTTTTTTAAAAATAAAAAACCAATATGGATATTTCCGGTTTTCTAAACAACTTTACTCCTGTTAACTTCTTTTATTTGCTATACTAAATATATCACTTTTATGAGTATAAGTAGTACTTACTTGTTATAAAATTTCTTAATAATAATCAGCTTACTAGCAGTCAACTGATGCCTAACTAAAATTTTAGAAAAATGACGTTATTCATTCACTGAAGTGTAAAATTAGGTTGTGTTTTTCTTTTATTATTTTTTTATTTTCATATCTTTATAAGTGTTGTACTTGAAGAGTATAAGCTTGTTTGCCTGTCTATTGCCTTTACCGTAAGAGTACACTTAATTTTCATCTGTTCCCCGCTCTCTCTCTCTCCCTCTTCCACTTTTTGTCTCACCCTCTCTTCCTCAATGACTTATTAGATTCATTTTGCAATCTATATTACTTCGCACGGGTGAAAGGGAAAGGATTTGAAAATAAATAGGACTCTCTTTTTTCCCCTTATAGTTAATTGGTACTTCTTTTTCTATTAGAGAAACTTTCAATTCACTTTACTTTTTTTTCTCAGCCTTTTTCTCCACTTTGTACTATTTTATCTTACACCCACACAGTCAATCAGCTTGTAAGTAGTAAGTTACACAACAATTTTAGAAACCTCTGAAAGGAAACAATTTAAACTCATCCTCTTACTAATATGACTATAAAATTGGCATAAAGAAAAACTGTAGATTTATCTTCTCTGATTGTAGGACAAATTGTAGATAATAATGTTAAAACTTTTTGCCTCTATTTTCACTTTATAGTTAGCAACTTTAGTTATTCCTTTTTTTCGCTAAATGAAAGCGAAAAATTAAGATTTAGAAGATTGACTAATGAATAAAAAAGAATATTCTATTCGATACCCTCTCTTCCTTTACACTCCCAGTGGAACATAGGGCTTCAAGCTAGAGTCTTGAAGTTTCAGGAGCAGTGGTGTTTATTTTTACGAGATGGGGTTGCTAGCCTAATACGCAATCTCCTCTCTTTACCAGTTTATTTACTGGATCAGTGAGGTAAAGGAGTGCGTCGGTGGCCGGGGATCGAAACCCGGACTGCATGAGGCGTGGTCGGCGATCATCCTATGGCTGTGCCACCGACTTACTCTTCCTCATTAGGTTCTGCATTTCATAATAATAATTAAAGAATTATTCAGAACCTTTAATGCTGGTGAACTACACCTCTTGTTGTCTACACGATCGATAGTGCTACCTCGACTGAAAGATGATGCACCCAGACTAGCCACTTCAAATTGTATCTACCAATTCAACTGCGTTTGTGCTCTAGGAACTGGATTTTTCGTGCTTGAGAACATATCCCACTATAGATAAGTAAAGGTGTAGTTAAAACCATTAACATTTCGATATTAGACCATCTGGAGTAAACTGGCCACAAAGCCAGTGCTGAAGAATCCTTCTCTATCATTTACCGGGTGCCTAATAAATTGCCAAAATCATCGAAGCACTACATGCTCCAAACAGCAGAGGCTATTCCAATTCGCTTCAAACAACCAGTGCTCTCTGTTCAAAAGAAGCAAGTCCTGCCCCTACTACTGCCCTGACCGGCCTTCAGTAGAGACTATAAATTCATGAATTAGTAATATTATCTTTCCTAATTCTTCTGACATTCAGCTTATTTTATGTTCACGCTAGTGAGCTGTAATCTATTGATATTATTGATTCGATGCTATTTAAACAACATTAATGTTGTTCACAACACTAATTCATTCGTTCATTCACTATAATGTATATATAACTGTAGAGCCTGATAATGAAGTTATTGAAAAGAGTACTCTTTGTTCAGTATCCATTCTTTTGAAAATTTTAATGGGCATTTCTAATCAGTTAAAGAATTATTGTTATCAGAAACACTAATGTTGCCTTATATCACACTAAATCGATAGTATAGACAGATAATAACAGATACGAAAGAAATTCTTCCTATTTTCTCAGTTATGTGTTTAGTGGTTAGCTTTTCAAGGTAGCTGTTTCCAGTTAACGTGCTGTATATAGCAGGTTCAGCTAATATTGATAACCTGACATAATGCTGAACCTATAAATTAATCTGTTCTGTGCTACTTCCCTTAATTTACCTAAAACACCTTTCAGTGTTATATTACTGCATATTGTCTGTCTCTCTCTCTCTTACTAATGCTTTCGAATGTAATCACCTATCGATACTGTTGATTCCTTGTATTTTAAAACAGCATTAATGTGGTCAATAACAACAATCCTTTAATTATTATATAGAGGATGATGATGACAAATTTGTGAAATAGTCAGTCCTTTAGCTTTTGGAAGGCTTTGTATGCTTTTGGGAGTGTGTGGGTGGTTGTTACTTCCCGGCTGCCCACACTGTCGAAGTTTATTGAGTCTTCGAGTACCTGAAACAGAGAGAGGGTTAGTGTTGCGTGACCGCAGAGCCCAAGGGACAAGTGCTTAACCACGGTCAGTCAAACACGGCCTGTATGAACTGGTTTCCTGGATTGATTCCGTATTAATAAACTTACCACCAGTTACGGACCACCGTAGGGTAAGTCGGGATGTGCAGTCATTGGGATAGACCTTTCCTAACCCCCTAAATCTAGAGGGGAGCGATAGCATAGCTAGCTGGCATGTTGGTCATCTGAGGGAAACACCTTACTGATGGTACATCTCTGTTCCCCAACAGTATTACTTCGCCCACAGACCCCAAGCATAGTGTAACAGAAAATTCTTACACAATCTCTGTGACTACTTTTAGTTTAATCGCCATCCCCAACAATCTTCCTGGCGTGGTAAGACCTGCAGAAACAATAATTCGAGCCAGCATAGCTTGTTGGATCATTGGGATATGCAAGCCTGGCGACCACCACGTCAAGGTAGCAGTTATCTGTCGGGTTCAATCCTTTGAATTTTTAATGCGTATCTTCAGTGAATTAGAAATAGGAGTCTTTAAACGATTTCTCCACATACACACATTCACAGATCTGTAATCATTCGCCTGAAGTGAAATACTAAAGGAAAGGTCTGCTACTTCCAATTTCTGTTAGAAATAAAAAGTGTCTCCACTTTTTATGCTGCAAAGTTTGAGATGTATTAGTTCATTGTGAATTTTTACCAGAAAGCTAAGACAGTCCGAGTAAAAGTCTGATGTGCCAGAAAAACGTAATGCGTACTCCTACAGAAGGCATGATCCCATTTTCTGATAGAATTCAGTCTGAACGAAAAGGAGGATTAAAGGCATAACATTAATCACTGTGTATTTCATACAGTCCTACAGGTGGTTAGTAGTAGCTAGGTGACCAGGGTTCGAACCTCAGAATGGGATGTGAGTTTCTTTAAGATTACAGATACTCCAACCAGCACGTTACTCAACTCAAAGGCTTACTACTGATTGCTTCCAATCATCATACTGATGAATTTCGCAGAGTGTGCTATGGACAAGATTTATAAGTAGTATGTACTTTCAGAAATAAACATTCATATCACCTGCAAGAATATCGAAAAGCAGAGAGATACATTTAATGGTCAAGAGGAGAAATGAACTAATACTTGTATAACAATATAGAAAATATCATGGAAGGAAGACAGAGAAGCACAATAACGAAAATAGATGAAAATAGTGATCCTAATATATGGTAGACCCGTATTGCTTACATCTGTACATCGAGTTGCCAATAAATAATTCCTTTGCCAAGAACTCGTGTATTCTGCGATTAAACCCCTTGATCAGTAAGTACCCTTCTAAACTCCTACTGTTAAGATTATTTGGTTTATTAAAAGATGGTGAGTGATACAGCCATTTGTAGCGATTAAAAATCTCATGTCCCTCAAGAATTAATGATAAACTACATGCATACAAAACGGTTTTTCCTCCAAAAGAAAGAAATGACTTAATTTTCAAAAAAAACGTTTTTTATTAATTTATAAAATGTCGAGATCAAGTTCAGATTTAATGCTTTGAAAAAAGTCCGAGAATTAGCTATTTTATTTTTTTTTATTATAACTTGACTCCAAACCATATTTTTGGTACAACTTTGGTATTTTCAGCATGTGATACCGGTAGCCCAAATTTTGCAGGACGACCATAGATATGACGTGTGCGTCAGCAGCGGATCAAACCCCATGCCTGGTTGGCGAGAATGACAAAAACAAAATGAGGATGTTGTTTAACCTAATTCCACATTTCCCGACGGTCGACTATGTTAGACTGAAATGTTCAGTTTCCTTAGACATCTCAGTTCCCAGTGCAGAAGCTTCAAGGATATCCAAGGATTGATAGGAGGTTATTTGATGGACAATGACTAGCTATGGAATCCAGTGGATGTGCATTTATTCCGATTTTGGTATTCTTCAAATGGATACACCTGCAATCTCCAGTAGGTTATGGTGTTCCGACTGAGATGAGTTCAAGTCCCAAATAGAACGAAGTGCGCATCCTGGAGTTCATTGAAAATCACGATCCACCAAATAAAACTATATTTTGGTCACAGGATTTCATCATGAGCTGACATTGGTTAGAGAACCCTTGGAAAACCTGGAAGTACTGAACACCTGTTTCGTTCTAGCTTGAGACTCTTCCTCAAATCTCACCCATAGGGATTCGAATCTACGACCATCAGCTCATAAGGCAAGCTTGCAGACCAGTTAGATTAATCCAGAAGAACGTCGGTGGATTCATGGAAAATTTCAGGGCAGAAAATGTTCTCTGGAAAGACGGTGAAAGTTTTGCAGTTAAACCAACCAGCTCACAGAATATAACAACACCGAAATAGTCTCCAATACCTCTGTTTGATTGCTGTAACTATAATTATCATTCTACCACTTAATATAATGAATAACCTTGATTGTATCGTCTACTTCTCTCTGTCTCTCTCACTCTCTCTCTCTCTCTTCCTCTGTTTCCCATGCGCACCCTTCTTAAACTTTCATTCATTTTAATGTTGTCGTACAACTTCAGCGGACAAAAAAATTCATGAGTAATATAAACTTCAGCTTATTGTTGGACGAGATAAACTTCTGACAGGTTGAAGAATGATGAATTTCTTGACATTGTACTTCCTTTTTTTGTAAAACTGTCAACAGTGTAATTACTTTAACGATATTCTCATGTCTACAATGACAATCATAAATATGCACCACACACACACACATTTAACTAGACAGCATAATTAAATTTTGTCACTTCAATATGACTAGATGAATGAATATATAGTTCCAAACATCTTCAATAATGTTTTTTCTGGGGGCAGTGTAAGACAGACGGTAAAAAAAGTCGGCTAACGAAAAGCATTGAAACTATATTAGCACCCTAGATGAAAACTGAAAAGTGAAATGTGAATAGCGCTTCTAAAACTAATATATTGAAGATATAAGAATAAAATTTGTGCACTGTGCTAGAGTATAATTCCATTGTAGGTAATAGTAGATTTCAGAAATACCCAGACTTATGAATTATCAAAACACTTAGCTATAATATTACGCCTCATTAGAAAACGTACAAACTCTACACTAACTAATTCATATGAGATGAAAAATAAACTTAATGCCATTCAACTAGAGAATAATGAAACAATGGTTAGTTTTGATATAACTAGTCTGTACACCAACATACCAATCAATATGGTATTAGAAGCAATTTAAAGGGAACTAACTTCTGATACCGAACTTAGTTATAGAACAAAGCTGCCCATTGAGAAATTTGTTTTAGGAATTCAGTTATGTCTCACATCTACTATGTTTAAATTCCAAGGCAAAATATATAGACAAACAGAAGGTGTAGCAATGGGATCACCAATATCCCCTATTGTAGCCGACATATTTATGGACAGCTGGGAAAATAGTGCTCTCAATACATTTAATCCTACTCCAAAAATATGGTGGACATATGTGGATGACACTTTCATAGTGTTGAAGACAGAACATATCTCGAGCTTCTTCACGTATATGAATTCACTAATAGAGGGAATAAAGTTCACATTTAAATCAGAAAATAAACAAGAAGGATAAGCTGTGTTAGATTGTAAAATCAAACGAAAAGAATAAGGTTAACTGTACACTAGCGTTTATAAAAAACGAACGTGTTCTGTTAATATATATTTAGACTTTAATTCCTCTCATCCGTTTTGTGTAAACGCTGGCTTAGTTAAGTGTCTAACAAACCGAGCAATAGCACTAAGTAGCACAAGAAAAGACTTAAACGATGAAATGAAACAGATAGAAGAGGCGTTGGTGTTGAATAACTAACTATCCTATAAAATTCATTAAAGAGATGAGAAATGGCCAAAAGCAAAATAAAAATAATAGTGAAACATGAATAAAAAAGAATATAAGATATCTACAGTCTTACCATATAATGAGGGGACACCTGAGACCCTATCTGGTAGGATTCTCAATAAAGTAGAAATTAGGGTGACATTTACACCTACAAACTCACTCAGATAGGACAAGCTCTGTAGGCTAAAGGATCATGTCGGTTAACCGAATTAGACAAAATAATATAATTTACAAAGTACCCTGAAATGAGTGTAAGTTAAGTCAACTACATAGGTCAAACTGGTAGATAGGGAGCAGTCAGATTATCAGAACATAAGAATTTAGCTAATGTAAGAATGGTTGACCCCACCCGCGAAGATAAGTTATTTAGAAAACGTTCAGCAATTACACTCCACGCATTAACACACACAGTAACACAATAAGGTGAGAGAGGGTCGAAATTCTAAGAAGTAATCTAGGTAGGTGGAGAGAGATAGAGGTTGATCACTGAATCCTGCCTGATCCATCTAGTCTAAACTCAAGACATGCAATAGGAATGACTCATAACTCATACCGGAAATATGTAAAATACTACTACCAATCAAATCAAGCGATGAAAAATAATGGAATTATATAAATGAAGTTGGAAAGCTGTGTGAGTAATGCCTTGATATGATTATGAGTGGCGATCAATTGTGCTCGAAACGTAGTCATCAGTAAATATTACTGTACAACAAACACTGTGAGACATTGTCAAAAAGGAATTTCACCCGTAATGGAGTAACATATCGTAGCTTTCTTAACACTGTTCAATAGTCAGTCTCCTTTCAAAGGAAATGTGGAGTTAGTCATGAAGAAGGCGAAACATATCAACAATAACCGTGGATGCATACATGTGTAGATTGTAAAGTGTTTCACTTATTTTATGAAATAGATATTCATAAAGGTACACAGTGTGTTAGTGAAATGTCAACCGCCAAAAATCAAACCATAGAAAATGTCTAACAACGGACATTCATCATTGCCGAATGTGTCTTTTTTCTACTAAATGATTAATTTAAAGTTTATCTGCTTTGAGAAATTTAGTTACTAGTTAGTAGTACACAGTAGTATTGTGGTGGTGTGATACAGACAATATGTACCAACGGAATATTGTTCTCACATATCGCCATAGTTCAACGATGAGTTAGCAACAGAATACTTTGTATAGTTGAACATTCTACTTCATGTCATTTAATGTACGCCGAAATCACAAGCTCAGTGATTTGTTAACGAATATAATATATATATATATATATATATATATATATATATATAAACAGCGGTTTGATAAATGAAAAATATAAAACAAGGATTGTCCCATGTTTCGAGAATGACAATTACACTAACTAATAAAGCATGGATATTAAAGTCGAAGTATTCGACTGCATGTTCAGAATGACGTTGGAGATATTCATATGACCCTTAAATGTGCTTCTTTCCTACTTTCAAGAAGCCTAGTGGCCTAACGTCATCTATGAACCAATTTCCGAGCCTATGAACTACTAAGTAGTGTGTCATATCTCGGAATGAGATGTCTTCCAGATTTCAATTTCTCGAACAATTCAGCAGCAGCGTGGTTATTAAGATAACTAACAACAACCTCAGATACGCTGGTATTACTCAGAAGGAAACTGCCATTAGCATCTATTTAATGGTTTCTGACAGTGAACACAAAGACTTAATTAAGTCTTGGTTTTTAGGGATTTGATTGATCGCTTACAGGATTTCGTCATGAGCTGACATCGCTTAGGAGAACCCTTGGAAAACCTGGGCGTACTGGACGGCTGTTTCGCCCCAGTTTCCAACTCTTCATCAGTGCGCACCCACCAGGGCTAGAACCCAAGACCTTCTGGTTACAAGGCTAGCTCGGGTCCCAGTGGCTTAATGGTATACTAGCTCACCTAGTAACCAGAAGGTCCTGGGCTAGAACCCTGGTGGTGGATGCATACTGTTGAAGAGTCCAAACTAGGCTGACTCAACAGGTGTCCAGTATTCCTAGGTTTTCCAGTGGTTCTCTAACCAATGTCAGCTCACAATGAAATCCTGTAACCAAAGCCTTATTTATTTGCAGTCAGATTGACTGCTTTCAGTAATGAGAGATGCAAAATGCATTTTTAGACAACACAAGAGTTTCCAAACAATTTCAGATAAACCACAGGCTTGTTTTCGGAAATTATTATTGACTCTTATACCGTCGTAATTTCCTTCGTAAATAAGCAGTAAACCATTTACCTGTGAAATAAAAGTTCACTGAATCGAAGTTCAGGCTTGCATTGAGGGTGTGCAGAAAACGTTTGTCCAATCTCCCATTCCACTGTAGTTATAAACGCCAATAAATTCTCTTTGGAGATGACCTTCTCAATCACTTATTTAAACAGGGGGCTCTCTTTTAATAAATTACTTAATTTTTTTTCAATTGCTTAATTATGCGCATTAATTAATGCATTCCCTGTAAGCTAGATACTTTACCTGACTTCTCACTTACATTCCATTTGGACTGTGATTGTCTTTCTCCACCCTTCTCTATATGACTAAGTGGTATCTGTTAATATTCCTTCTTCATGTCATCAGGAAGAGAAATGAGTTAGTAGGGTTGTATCAATGAATATTGGTGAATTTTGTCAACAGTTATTTCCTGTACTCAATAATGAAGATCACATGGCATGGCAGAAGGGATAAGCAACAAGAAACTCCGGCAACGAATTAGCCGACAATTCACTGTTCAAACAAATTCAGAAGAAAATGAATATGGATGCAGTGAAAACTCCAGTAATGTCACATTCTAGTTCATTGGATAGCATCCAAATGGTGACAGATGGATCAAGCATCCGATCATACGAAGAAGAAATGACTTCTGGTGATAAAACATGAACAGCAGGATCTGGTGTGAGGGAAATTACTAGCCGATAATATTGACTGGTGATAGCACTGAAATCCATGGGTCATTGGGTCAGATCTCAGTGACCGAATAGTCCACAAGTCTGAGTTGAAACCTCGATATTTGGGTACTGATGAAGAGCTACGAACTACGACGAAACAGCTGGAAAATAATGATCACAGACGCATTGAAGGGTAATCATTGTTATTTTTGTCTTGTCAACCATTCATAAAGTTAATTATGAAACAAACAACTTTCGCATATTTAACTGAATTTTAGATTCTCTTGTCAACTGATTGAACCGAAGTGCTCGGTCTCAGGTTGACATGTTGGCTTCTTGTGCAGATGCTTCGATGATGTCTGGGCATGGAATTAGAATTCGAATTGGTGGATGGTGACTAGCAGTGGAATCCAGGATAACTCGCATTTCGTCCCATTTAGGACTCGTCATCTGGATGTACCTGCATTGCCAATAAGTGGTGATGTTCCAACTGAGGCTCAGTCGGCGGGAAAATCTCAAATTCAATTAAATAATTAATATGAACCGTTGCGAAAGAGGCGGCTCTCTTGTGGCCCAAGTGGTCTAGTGGATAACGCTCTGGTGTTTGAAACTACTGGCACTGGGTCCGAGCCTCGGCGGGAACATCATCACTCACTGGGAATGCAGGTACATCCAGCTGGCGAGTCACAAATAGAACGAAATGCGAGTTGTCCTGGATTCCACTGCTAGTCACCATCCACCAATTAAACTTTCGCATACATAAGAATGAATGATTAGTTAACATAGAAAAAAGGAGTGAAATAGAATGATTCTCAGTACAATTTAAATAACCAGTATACATCTTTCATTAATATGATAAAATCGATAATACTCACAATACCATTGCATGCCAAATAAAACCACTCACAGCGACTCATTCCACATGAATATATCTATCCGTATACGGTTGAAAGCATCAAATAATTTTTTTTTCTTTGGAAGAGGAAAATTTCACTCTTCATATTATGACAATTGAATTAAACTCATGACCTAACTGTGAAAAACAAACAACCGAGACCAAAAAACTGTTCACTTTCCAATTATATGTAATTAGATCCATTCTACTCAAAGTTTATTTATATTACTGAAATGTTTTCATGAGATAATAGCAATAATAATAATAAGGATCAAAAAAATGTAAAAGGGTAAGTCAAGCGTTGATAGTCCTTCCTCTTTTACTCTCTCTCTCTCTCTCATTATTTTAATTAGATAATTAGAGGCAGTCGGCCACAGGAAGCCATACCTGACCTAGGTTTCGTGCTAGTTGGCGTTTCTACAACCTCAAAGGAACTCATGTCCCTTCTGAGATTCGAACCCGCGTCACCCAGTGCCGCCTGCAGTCAGAGACGTTACCACTGAGCTATTCGGGCTCAGTTGTAAATGGCAGACTGAATTCTATCAATTCCACCAATTCACCTGCTCATGTGGAGCTATGTATGTCGGCCGTACCCAGCGTTTGCTATCCAAACGAATCAGCGAACACTTACCTTCATGGTTTTATAAAGGAGAAAGAAGATCCCCCCGCCACAGCTCTATCCTAGAACACTTGATCGAATCCGGACACCAAGCAGACCCACAAAACAACTTCTCAGTTATCTACACAATACGTGGGAATCTTGCCAAAACAGTACGAATTAAACTTCTTCAAAAAGCAGAAGCAATGGCAATTCACATATTGAATCCTGAACTCTGGATACAAAAGAAGTTTGTTCAGTCACTAAATCTACAATGGTCCTGATCTATCTTAACACCAAATACGTAATTTTGTCTTACCTCTTTCTTCTTTGTTTGTCTATTTCTTAATTGCATTATTTTCTACCCCCACCCTCTATTAAGTCTCTACGCTCATGAAGACTGTTGCTAACTCGATTTTCGTTTATTTTTAAGTGAATTCTACTCAGCTTATTAACTTAACTCTCATTCATTTTTTCATTGAACCCTATCAATTAGACTACGTCACCCAACCTACTTTTGTAACTTTATTTTAGTTTCGAACCGATTAACGCCTTCTAAATTACGTAATTTGTTTGTCAAAAAATTAACAATTGCATTAACACATCTTTGGAAATATTCCTTTTGTTGGCAAGACAAATTACTATAAATTTGCGATTTGTACAGCTTGAGAATGATATCGCTGAAAAGAGTAACTCTTTGCTGAACACCTTTTCTTTTCTATGAATTCTATCAGTCAGGTTTTGCAATGTGGCCACCTTTCATCACAGTGCACCTTCATTTGATGATATTAGGTAGTTGAAGGCAATTAGTGTGTTCCTTCGAGGTTGCAGATATGCCTCGCTGACCGGTGAGTACCAACTAGCACGAAACTTAGGTCAGGTAAGGGTTCCTGCCGATTGCCTTCAACTGTCTTATATCACCAAATCAATGTGCACCGTGACAGCAAGCTACCTAGAATGTGGCCCCATTTCAAATCTGACTGATAGAATACAGTCTGCACCAAAGAAAGGACAAGACACATCATACTAGTTACGAGTGTTCAATGAAAATCAATATTTAGTTGGTTAGGCCACCGTGTTGTTTTCCCAAAAGAGAGAATTTTAATGGAATAATTCTCTTTGATTTTCATTCCACTCAGATGTTCGCTTTTCAATTCCTGACGTCATCCGGTCATTTCCTTTTAGCTGTGAATTTATCCCTTCCTTTGCATTTATTGACTCGCTGTTATTACAGCTTCTTCACGAATTATACTCTCTGAATAGTATTGACGGAAATCACATGACAGCCTTTTTTATACAGAAGGTGAAATTAAGGTGTTCTCCAATAAACCCAGGCATCATTTTGTCGATAGTTTCTACTGGTTTACGTGTTTGCACGGTGACACATACACATGGAGAATCTATTGATATTTCAGCCCATGGGCTTGAGAACACGCTTCCAAGTGTTTGTGAAAAGAAATGAAATCGCCTGATCTAATTAGCCTCGGAAATAGATGTTCAGTATCATCCATCGCAAAGCATATCATAGAGACAGGTCATAAAGTTGATTTCAATAGCGTCTTCATATCCCACACCAAACAAGTTTGGGCCAGACACTTAAATCCATTGAAACCTTAACCATAAAAATGGCTTACACCCGTGCTATGTGCGCAAAAGTTACTCATCATTTTCAAGTTACTTTGTAGAGATTTGATTTGTTTCCACTTTTGGTCACGGATTCATGTGAGTTGGAGAATCATTGGAAACCAGTTGGGAGTACTGAAGAGGCGTTTCGCACTAGTTTGGGACCCTTCATCAGTATCCACCCACCTGAGTTCGAATATAGCATCTCCCGAGTACAAGGCAAGTTCATAGACCTTTCGTCTACTGAAACGCGATCCAATGATCAGGGAATTCCAACTTCCACCAATTCATGATTCTAACGTGACCTTCTGTTATTGCCTTGAACCTGACTTGGTAATCTAATTTTAGAAGTGAGATTCATTTTATCCAGTAACACTTGAGACCCTTTATTCTTACCTCATTTTCTAACCTCTTATTTGTGATCGTTATTCGAGAACATTTTGACCTATATTGATAAAATTTTGGATCCATAAGCCCTATTACCTTTTAAATAACTATGTATGATGACTAAGTGTGTGTGTGTGTGATCAAAATATCTGAAGTGTGATGCAAAAATACACATTAAACCTCTTAGATGAATTGCGCCGTCCTCTCGTTTTGTCGAAATTCATTAAAGGAAAAAACTACTTTAAAAATGAATTTGTAATATGTGTTACATTTTATCAGAGTACGATATTGGGAAACTGCGTATGTCAGAACTTTATAATATATGTGGTGCATTTAATTACATAACGTCTGACGGTGTTATAAAAGTGAAAAGGATGGACTCATCTTTAAGAGATAACTATTTCCTCCAAGTCTGTAGATGTTTATTACTGATGATTGCCTCCAACCATCTTACATTGAGGCCGCAAAAAGATGTGCTGCGTTGATAAGTCCCATAGATACTGATCATAGTACAATTCCCTTAACTCCATTAGGGTACCATACAAATAACACTGGTTACTTCAAGACGCCAACTAATGTGAAAATAAACATGCAGTTCAGCGAAGAGTCTCTTTTCAGACAATTCTTCCATTTAGCTGTACGGTATCAATTATATATACTTATTTTTATATGTTCAGAGGAAGAAATATCACTTGTTTCAAAAAGGATACCTCACATGAATCTGGATTTCAAGGGCGACTTAGCTTGCGATATCCTCAAGAGAATAATTTCAGCATCTTTGAAAAGAACCCTCATCCCAGCAACGCTAAGAGTAGTGTTCTCCAGTCAGTCGTCCATCGATCTTCAGATGCTTTAAGGACAAAATCTCGCATCTGGCGACTTCTATGTGCACATATTAGTTCGCCTGTTGCTGTGGAGCCAGGTACATTGGTCGTTCAACGCGTATCCTGTCCGAAAGAGTTCAAGAACACTATCCCGCATGACTGCAAAAAGTTAATAGTGGCTGTATAAGGAGTGCGATAATCGAACATCCCGCCAACACTGGTCATTCCATCCCAACAAAATCCTCTTTCAAAATGATCTACAAACTGAAGAATAACCTACCGAGGCAATACGATTACGTCTCCTCTGTATTGTTGCAGCCTTCGCTATTCAGTTAGAAAAACCGGAGTTATGTATACAAAAGGAAATGATCCAACCACTTCTACTATCATGATAGCAACCGTGTTGACTTCTACTGACTCCATTGATGTTTGTGTGCTTGCTGTTTTTTAACTCCTTATGAAATTTTTAATTTTTAGAACGATTACATAATTCCGTATTTTCCTTTGTTTCTGTGTGCACCCTAATCACAACTCATTAAACTATCCATCTTATTACGCAACTGCATTACGCTTACTCAACTTCTTTTATGTGCTGAATAAAATTAATAACCATGTTTTTCGACAACGCATCACAACCACCCTCTTAGCAGTCTCCACCCCCCTAGTTACAGTTTGATTATTCATCACATTTTTGAAATGTCTAGACAACAATAACCCTAACTTGTTTTTATCCTAACGAAATAAACCTAATGTACACCACACGTATAAGAACAAGCACATATAATTGCAATTGTACAGCTAAGTGAATGAATTCACCGAAAAGATGCTCCTCGCTGAACTACCTGTTTTGTTTTCATTCATGTCTGCATGGCGATTATTCATGAACCAACCAATATAACATTACAAAGTCTTCAGACAATTATATTCTGAAACTATGCAAGTAATACCTTGCTTGACAAACAGAGCATTTTTCTCTTCGACTTATTATCCCTATACCAATGCCTAAAATCAATAATTTTAACAGTTCAAATTACACTGTATTGTTGGTATTATATGGTTGGAGGCAATCGGCCACAGGAAGCCACAACTGACCTAGGTTTCGTGCTAGTTAGCACTCCTCAGTCAGCAAGGCGTATCTGCAACCTCGAAGGAATTCATGTCCCTTCTGATATTCGAACCTGCGTCACTCAATGCTGCCTGCAGTCAGAGACCTTACCACTGAGCTAGCTATTCAGCCTCGTGAATGACCTTCTGCAAAACTGTGGTGGGTATTTTAATTTGACACTAGTAACTAGTGTGATGTGTCTAGTCTTTTATTTGATGCGGACTGAATGACGCGAGCTCGAATCTCAGAAAGGACATGAGTTCCTCCAATCATATAACAAAATCAAATCAATGTGCACCGTGACGGTGACTAACCTAGAATGGTGGCCACATTGCAAACCTGACTGATAGAATTCAGTCTGCACCAATGAGAGGACTAGACACGACACATTAGTTACTAGTGTCCACTCAATCTCAGTTTCACCCACGAGTAGACAATAATTTACACCTCATTTTAATATACCAGTTAGTATTTATTTGAATGATATTAACTCTGAATAACATAAAGAAAGTCAAAAAATGCAGTTGATTGAATGAATTAAAACCAATTCACTCAACGATAATATATTATCGCAAACATATGACACTTTTTAGTCTCTAGCCTTTTGATGAATGCAATCTTGACCAATAGTCAAAATACACTGAGTGAATCACTGTCACTCAATAAGGCTGCAGGTATGTCCAGCTGAAAAATCCTAAGCAGGATGGATCGCGCGTTCTAGATTCTACTACTGGCCATTATCGAACAAGTATTTTCGATTTCTTAATCTTGGAAATACTGAAGCTTCTCTCCAAGGGGACCATATGCTGACATAAAAGGGATCAATCTCAGTCTGTATGATCTGCCTGATACCATAAATGGTAATAAAAAAAAGCGAGCAAATTAACACCAAAGTATATACTGCTGATTATCTGATTTGAGTAGTTGGATACCAGTCACATCACCTATTGGTGCTTGTTAGCCAGATCAAAGTGGTCTAAACACTGCACAGACGTTTCGTTCGTTTGCGGTCAGGTTCATCAACTGTGTGCCCGGTATAACTCAATTAAGACAACCGAATCACCACTCCAAACCATCCGTGATGTTGTTAGCTGTCCTTTTCGAGTGAACTGGTGATCTCCTCGATGTGACTAGCAAGCAGTGCGGGTTAGGGTTAGTGGTATACAATTACTCATCCCAGTCAGTAAGTAGTATATGCTTCTATCATTTCAGAAATGTGAAATTCTGTAGCGGCAACAATTTTATCAGCTTGTGGAGAGTATGAATGCAATAGTTCATTTTTACCTGTTTCGATGTTTCCCTTCATCTAATATGTATATATATATATATGTTTTTTTTAAGTATTTGTCTTGAAGGGATTTTGTTTGATTGGATGGAGGATTTCATCATCAGCTGACATCAGTTAGAGAACCACTGGAAAAACAGCTTGGAGTACTGGACAACTGTTTCGTCCTAGTTTGGGGGCTCTTCGGCAGTACGCATCCACCGAGGTTCGAACACAGGAACTTCTGGTTACATGGCGAGCTCGTAGAACCTCGGTGAGTGCGTACTGGTGAAGAGTCCCAAACTAGGCTGTCCAGTACTCCCTTCAGGTTTTCCAGTGATTCTCTAACTGATGTCAGCGCATGATGAAATCCTCCATCCAATATATATTCTATTTTATTTTTGATTACAGCTTGATTCCACACTGTATTTTTGGTACAAGTATGGAATTTTCAGCATATGATACCGATAGCCCAAATTTCACAGGCCGACCATAGATATTAGGTGTGCGTCAGCAAGGGATTGAATCTCGGACCATGTGCCTGGTTGGCGAGAGTCTTAACCACTGTGTCACCGATGCACAAATAAAGGGATAACCGTGAGGCCTCCTCACTGACAAAAACTACACGCCCGAGCGCATCCGACTAGGGTCCGTCGTAAGTTACAACCCACCGAAGTGCAATGTTGAGCCTCCACCCGGGGTCAGAGCATTCTTAATCACTCTGAACCCGGAGCCAGGTATATATATGTATATATACATATATATAAAAATGCAATCATAAATGCTTGCCTAACTTCTGAAGTATTACTTCACCATTCTCTGCTTCTTCAACATCATCAACGTCCCACAATGTCTAGCACAACCTCTAGCCAATATCATAGATAAGTAAATGTTATCTGGTCTCACTCGGTGGACCCCAATAGTCACAATTTCGCACTTAAACTTCAGATAACTTCCTGTATACAACTAGTCGTTAGTAAGCATCAGATTCATCTTCAAGTGTTGGTTTGTACAAATTCGACTGGCTATAGGTTGGTTCACCAGCTGACATCAGTTAGAGTCAGCCTTGAACTAGGATGATGCAACTGTTCAATACCTCCTGGTTTTCCAGTGGTTTCTCAACTGACTTCAACTCATGATCAAATCTGTAATCAATGAAATCCATTTCCAACTAACACTTGACAATAAAAATTTGTTAAATCAGTTGAAAGATACTCATCTCTCAATCGCTAATACACACATGCACGCACACACACACACGAAGAGCAGCTTATGAAAGGCAAAAGATAAATAGATAAACTCAGGAAAGAAAACTGAATCTTAAAAAATGGTGGGTTTTTCATCTTGCCAGTTTGAAAAATTTTATATTTGGCCAAATAAATTGAAGGGAAGAAAGAGGAAACACGGGAAAAGAGAAAAAGTAATTTTTTTTCCTTTTAAATCACTTTACTACACAGTTAGTATTTATCTCTCTTCTATTTTTTCTCTTCCAGAAATTCTCCTCCTCTACTTATCTGATCAATTCTAAAGTTGGCATAACTAGGCAGCAAGGGGAATAATATGCGCTGCACGAACGTGAAACACCGATAAATCAAACAACAATTACAAAGTATCTATATATATATGGGTTTAGCTAATGGGGAAAAATGTTTGTTTATTCCCACTGGTATTTTTTAACCTCATTTTACTTTATATTTTAACTTAATGAATTGAGATCAGATGTTTGAATTCACACAGGTTAAGTTATTAGCATTGTTATTTTCATTCTTATTATGCGTCAGAAATATATATATATATATATATATACTAGGCAGTGTTAATCTAGATACTACTAAGCAACTATTTCAGTAGTTTGAATTTGTTCGTGCCACTGAGCGATATGATGTTATGGAGGGAATTAATGACAAAACTGTGTAGATAATGATGATGGCGATAATAAAAAGAGCTTTTCGCTCATATGCTTCTATTTTTCATGTTCTGTAAGGTTTAATTGCGAAGCTTTCATCATTGCGTCATTAGCTCGTAAATACAAGGCATTTAATTCCATATTAGTTTGTTTATTAGATGTATCACACAGTGATGAAACAGTATTATTACATACTGGATGACAAGGTTTAGAACAAAATTTATTGCTGTTCATAATCATTTCATCAATTATAATCACACGACTTCGAAACCTGAGTTTTATAGTCGTCTTTGTCTTCTCTTATTTTTCATCGTAGGGGCAGTAGAATTTTCCAGATATCTGGGTGGACAGGTGTTGAATCATTCCGGTTACACGTGTTGGTTTGCAGTTGATTCGATAAACAAAGCTTCTGTTATCAATCTCTCCTTATACCCTGTGACATTAGATTTTAAAACTGTCATCCTATCCCATCCTATCGTATGGTTGTGTGTAACTTCATGTAGTACTATAGCTGATTTCTTATTCGGATCAACTAATCTATATTTTGCTAGGTTTTTATGTTCAGATAGTCTGACTGACTGTCCCTGTTCTACTAGTTTGACTTGTGTATTTGACCTGACAATCATTGCAGGCAGGGTATTAGATAAACTGAATTGTTTTGTTTTAAAGGCTCCACTATCAGGATCCTTTAACCGACAAGTCTTGTTTCTGATTGAGTTTGTGCGTGGTTTGAATGCCAGCCACTTTTATTCCTGCTTGCAATGTTAATAATTCTGTGTAAGCTTCACGAGGTTCCTTCCTTGTATGGAATTACTATTGATGATTTAGATTCCTTATTGTTGATGTTGTCACTGTGTGATACATCTAATAAACAAAATAATATGGAATTACTTACTACCGCAGTGCTCAAGTTTTACACATATATTAATGCAAGGCATTTAATCCAGATTTTCAAGCCTTAGTTTGCAGGAATCTGTCTGTCTGTGTGGATTCAACATAGAACTTGGCACCGAAGTGTAGCAGTTCGAGTTGCCACGTTCCAAATAGCACACAGAGGTAGACAAGAAGATTTGTGAAGAGAATCAATACAGTCTGACAAGTATAAGAGTGAAACAGAATGGGTAATGGTAGAAAGGAATATGAAAGATTACAGAGACTGAATACATCTGCGCTGGCCATTGACAACGATTTTGAGCCATGTCACCTATTGTCTCCAGCCATTGATTCCTAGAGTCCCGAGGGCTCCAACCCAGGAGTCTGAATCTCCCTACCTGACTCAGTTTAACTGTCAAGGATTTCATGGATTGATGAAGCCATGTTTTTGTTTGGCCACCACTTACCCTTTTCCAACCTACACCTATATCAGCTAGCAATGCCCGTCGGGGAAGGCGATGGTTAGGCATGCGCACCACGTGACCTAGCCATCTCAGTCTATGTAACTTTATAGCCTCGTCGATTGATTTTCCCTCTTTACCCAACACTCTACGCCTAACGTCAACATAACTTACCTTATTAAACCACCTAACGTGAGACAGAGATCACAGACATCTATGATCGAAAGTAGTCAACCTTTTCATGTCTTCAACGCGTATTGGCCATGTTTCAGAGCCATAGAGAAGGACGGGGCGAACTGATGAGCAGTACACACGTCCCTTGGTTGATAACCGGATGTCATGCCTACGCCAGAGATGGTGTTAGCCAGCGAAAGCAGCTCGAGCTTTTTGGATCCTTGCTGAGATTTCATCGCCAATCAGTCCGTTGGTGCTAATACAACTTCCCAAATAGGTCAACACGTTCTATCACTTTACTCCCTATCACTAAGTTAGGAGTTGACGTGGTCCAGTCCTGTAGCAGCATCTTACATTTTGTAGGGGCGAATCGCATGCCAAACATACGAAGATTGCTGCTCAAGGTGTTCAGAAGACTCTGCATTTTGTCAGCATCCTCCCCTAACAGGACTATGTCATCTGCATATTCTAAGTCCATAAGACTATTCCCTGGTAACAAGTCGATTCCTAAGTCATTACGTTCAGTTGTTTGCAGGAATATGACTATTTTCAAGTTTTTGTTGTTATTTTAAAACGCAAATTCAGAAAAAATATAAGCAATGATAGAGGCGCCATATAAAATCTCATAGTTAGTAGTAGGGTTGGCATACTTAGTACCCGAACTGCTAGACCTAAGCGGATGGTTGTCTTAAGGGACCACAGCTCGCCTGAGTCTTTGACTTGGTCTTCACTGGTCCTCAAGACAGTAGAGAAGCGTCAGGAGGTGTGTTTCCATGGTCTCCAGTGAACAAGACAGGTTCACATGCTTTTCCACCGGTAGAGATAACAGAGCCCATGTACACCATAAGCTTTTAATCAGGCTTTACCTGCTCCCCTATGTAGACTAGCAGCTTAAATGAGATAAGATCTACCGACTAGTCAACATATATGACGGATGCGACGCATGTCTGATTTCATTTAAAAATGATAAAATGAAGATGTACTGAGGAACTAGTGTAAACTAAGTGAAATACTATGCTCACCAAATATACACATGATCCAGATTCGGTTCCTGGACGACCCACTTCTTAACGGTGACTAGTTTACTAGGAGAAACAATGAAATTGAAATGAAGCCATTGTATATATTAGAATTAAATTTATGTAAACTGAGTGGAAAGAAACGAATAGGAATTAAAAAGTCATTCGAAACCCTAGATTTCCGAAATCGTCAAAAGTGTGAGTCTACAACCCCATACAGTTCAAATGTTAAGAGTGTCAGACCTCTGAGCAAGCACATTACCGTTCACCTTATGGCTCAGATCATAACGTCCATTTATTTCCACAGGCTGCCAGTATAATGCTGTCACCTTATGTTATCTTAAGCAATTATTCTCACTTGAATAAACAGATAGTACAGAGTGAAACTGCTTGTTGGAACTAGTGAGAAAGTCATCTCGAAATTGCACATTATTGTGCACTGCAGATCAATATTCGTTTAACCCTTAATTTTTGGGATGATACTGTTAGTTAATAAGCTGAATTAACTGGCGGATGATGAATAACAGTGGAATCCAGGAGGCGTATTTCGTCCTATTTGGGACTCTTCATCTGGATGTACCTGTATTCCTCAATGACGGGAAAATCTCGTATTCAATTAAAATAAGCTGGGTGTTCCTTTTTAACTATGTTGGTTATAATTGATAAAGTCTTATGGCTTTTTTAAGTTGTTTTTTTTTCAACAAAATTAGCAGGCTGCCAATTTACGAAGTGTCTCAGTTTTGTGTATACCTGGCGCTATTCAGGGAGACATTTTTGAGAGATCCCACGCTTTCCCATAAAGATTCGGGCCTATATTACCTATTGCTGAATTCATAGACGGTACTACTGAGCTACTGTTTTTTTTATTCCTTCATGTTCCCACTGGAGCATAGGGCTTCAAGCTAGAGGCTTGAAGTTTCTGTAGCAGTGGTGTTTATTTTTACAGGATGGGGTTGCTAGCTGCATTCCCAACCTTTCCTCTTTACCAGCTTTTATTACTGGCTCAATGAGGTAAAAGAGTGCGTCGGTGGCCGGCGATCGAATCCCGGACTATGTGCATGGTCAGTATGCGTCCTAATCTCTGTGCCACCGACGCAATGAGCTACTGTGACGACTACTGAATACCTACAGAGCTGGGATTGAAACATTCAATAAGTGATAAGAGGTAGGTAATATCACGCTAAGCCTCACTGTCAATCGAGTTCCATGAACCAACCATTGAGTATAGTCACTAAGCTACAAGAGCCATCAAAACTTTCCTCTCGAGTTTCTTAACAATTGTCTCCAGTTAGAGGAGTAAAAAAAAAAGGAAACTCAACATTACACCCACCACTACTTATAATTTCTATAGCTTAATCTATTTTTACCCTAGTAGACAATTTCAGAAATATTCATAAGAAGGAAAAGAAAAATAGACGTTTAAGAGTATCAAATTTCAAAATTGTTTATCCTGACTGTCAATTTTACAAGTCACTTATACAAAGTGTACTTCAATTTATCATTAGAAATTCGAGTTTGTTTTATCATCTAATAAATCCCCAAGAGGTAAGATAAATTTGTCATATTTAACTGTGTAGGTAGAGAAGAAATTCAAACGAATTTTTTAATCGATTCTTTAAAACAGAATAAGGGAAATAATATCCTATTGCAGTATTATAAAATACAACTCAAAATGAGCAATGATATATGATCAAAATCTGAGACTGGCATCAACTATAAGCTTCGACTTTCATTGAATACACATTTACACATCTGTCTCGATAAGTGTGACGAAGTAAATGACATTCAAGTGTTGGTTCGCACGGACTTGATTGGTTACAGGATTCTATCATGAGCTGACATTGGTTAGAGAATCATTGGAAAACCAACAGGGAGTACTGGACAGCTGTTTCGTCAGCCTAGTTTGAGACTCTTCGACAGTACGCACCAACCAACATGGTTCGAACCCAGGACCTTCTGGTTACAAGGTGAGCTCGTATACCATTGAGCTACCGGGACCCGATCCAATGGCCCATAAATTCTAACCTCTGCCAATCCACAACATAGCACGACCCCTAGCCAATGTCTTCAGCGAGTATTTGTCCTCACACCCGACCTGCTGTACCCTACTGGCCATGACTTCTCACTAAAACCCCAAGTAACTACCTACCTGACTGCAGATCTTCATTGCAATTAAATAACAACAATTAAGAGGTAACCAAGATAGGACTTCAGGTGGATATAAAAAAGACAGAGGTGATGAAAATATCTAATCAACAACAACAACAAGTCACTTCTTCGACTAACCTGGCTAGTCAGCATCGTTTCAACTAAAAAAATGCATGGATGAGGATGTTACAGCCAGTCAAGATTGAAGAGATAAGGCAGGCATTTACTGATGTGAAATCAGTGTGGTAATCAAGCTGCATTCAGCATAAAGAACAAGGTTCGTACTTTCAACACCAATGTCGAATTAGTGCTTGTGCATGGTTGGGAGACTTGGCTGAAGCATCATCATCAACAGCTGCCTTTGCTGTTTCAATACTGAAAACCAGATGGACAGAAAGGATAGGTAACAATTAACTCCGAGAATGATACAAACAAGTACACATACGCTGAGGAAGTCCTCCAGTAAAATCCAAATGTAGGGCAAACGATAAGTTGGATGTCTGGAGGTGACATAAATCGGGTAGCAGGAGAAGGATTATCATTATATCATTGTTCCCTTAGATTCTGAGTGAAACAAAAGGCTTCAACCGTCAATCACCACTTTTTCCTGTTCTCTGAGGTCCTCTTCAGCTAGCCACGCTGCTGACCATAGTCTCTCATTTACTCCTAACATGATGTCCTCCATGTCACCCTCAGATGACTCAATCGTCATTTCCCATTTGCATCCAACTCGAGGATGTGCCCGATGCACTTTGTCGGTTGACAGTCTCCTTCGTGTGTGCCCGATTCATCTCCATTTTCTTCACCACATTTGGCGACCTACCAATTCTTGATTAATTTGTTCCTAGAGTATCTTGTTTCTAATCCTTTTCGGCTAACCATCTGATCTTCAGTATCGAGACAGCAAAGGCAGTTATTAATAATGGTCTGAATTAGCTTCCTGAAAAATGCCTTTTTGTGACTCTTCAAGTTTCTGACCTATATAGAGGGAAATTCAAATGTTTTTAGAGTGTTGATTTGTTGGGATTTGATTGATTGACTACAGGATTTCATCATGAGCTGACATTAGTTACAGAACCATTGGAAAACCTGCATGGAGTACTGGATAGCTGTTTTGTCCTAGTTTGGGACTCTTCATCAGTACGCAGCAGCAGGTCCTGGTCCAAACCCCGGTGGGTGCGTACTAATGAATAGTCCCAAATTAGGACGAAACAGCTATCCAGTAACTCCCAAGTTAGAGAATCATTACAAACCATGTAGCACTGAATAGGCATTTCGTTTTACATTCTGTGACTCTTTGTCAGTACTTACTCATGAGCCATCAGCGCTAGGGTCGAATCCAAGAACTTCAGACTGACAGGCAAGCAATAATTACCATACAGCCACTACTTTAGAATCCATTAAGCTATGGATTGTAACTTCTTACTTGAAAACAATCGTATCTCTATCAAATCTAACATTTCAGAGTTTCCTTAACTATTTTAATAAACTCCTTGGAAATTATTTTTATCTTGGATTTTCAGATTTTGTTTTTCTAAATATGTTACCCCTAATAAGTGATTTAAAAATAAAGAAATTTGCCGGAATTATTCTACAAAAAAAAAATTAATTCCATATCTGTTATTTATTTGCTTATTATCTCGTGTTCCCATCGACAGCCGAATTCAATTTTACACCAAATTAAAATGCCGCCTTTTCTAAAATAAAAAAAAAGAAACAATACTCTGATCCCTTTGACTAGACTCACAAATTAATGAAAAACAATCATGAATAAACCTACCAGGAAGAATGTGTTTCAATCCTTTTCCTTCACAGACAACAATAAAATAACGTAGTAGTAGTAGTAGTGGTATAATATTAGAAAAGAAAGTCGCTCAGATATTATGGTTGACACTAGTGTGAAAACACTGTAATAGTTCCAACGACTGAAAGGTTAAAGTGTTCACCTCGTAACCTGAAGGCTGTGGCTATCATCCACGACAAGGTTATTGGTGCAATATTGCTGTTCGTCACAGACTAGGAGGAAAAACACCTATCCAGTATTCCATGGACTTCATCAGTAGAAAGCTCACCAGTCGTGTAGGTAGCCGAAGTTTGATTTCCAGTCGACTGATTGTTAAAACTCAGAGTTTACTAGTTAGCAGTAAGCCTGGATATTAGGGAAGATCTGGTGTGAGGCTAACAACCCTGAATAAACATCACTGATTCTAAAATTTCAAAGATTATACCTTGAAGTCTTAATGTTCCATTTGGAAGGCAAGGAATGAGAAAAATGATATTATATTGGTTGACATCAACACGATGACAGAAAAAGTGCTGAAAAGTTGAGAATATGATTATGGGTTTTATTATTTTTATAGACTTTTTTTTATGGACTTCCATCAGATAGAGGGACATTTAAAGGATAAAGAAACATCCATATCTGAGGCTTATTTATCGGGTAGTACAAAATCACTTCCATACACTGAATTCATCTAATTTGACGATGAAACATTCAATGACTCATTCTTTCCTAAGTAAGTATTGATTTGCAGGGATTGGATAGGCTAGAAAATTGCTAACAAATGAAAAATCACAAGGTAGTGGACAGCTGTTTCGTCCTAGTTTAGGATTCTTCACTTGTATGCAACCACCGAGATTCGAACGCATGGCCTTCCGGTCACAAGGAGAGCTCGTAGTGCATTTACCCACTGGGACATAAACCAACGATCCATCACTTCTAACTTCTACTATTTCGCTATATATATATATATATATATATATATATATATATATATATATATAGGCCTAATAATGTTAGGAGAGTAAACGTGATGGAGATGCTCTATGTGGTAAAAGAGAATATATCTCTCTTTCAATACACTTAGTGATGGAGTCCAATGTTCATTAGGAACAAAATGATGAGTAATTAAGAGGTTCACCTTAGGAATAAATCGCTTGACAAGTTGGTAGTTGGGTTTAATGGCTTCTTTCCGAATCTATGTACATTTCTACCACATGACTGAGGTACTTTACATTCTGAAGTTACCTGGTCGACATACAAACTCCTTTATTCAATTACCCCAAAACTCTCTCCATAGTATATATATATATATATATATATGAAATTAAAAAAAACGAATCATTTGCAGAAATTGTAACCAGAAGTTGTCTTCTGAGATAAAACAAATTTTTGATTCAACAACTCTTTCACAAACCACTGAGTGAACAAGTGTAACTGACTTCAAAGTGAACTCATAAAGCACTCTATTGCATAAACTTTGGACACTATGGTAGTATGTAATCCCATACTAATTAGTTAATTTGAAAGAGTATTATTTACTGGGTGACGTTTCAAATACAATATATTGTGAAAATATTCATTCAGAAATCTATAAAACACAAAATAAGTTAGTAAACAGTATCCTTTTCGATAATTTCCTCTTCTGGCTCTACAAATATACATACAGAATATTCTAGATTAGTAGTCAATAACGATATTAGTGTTTTTTAAATAATATCGATTTGTAAAGTAAGATCAACGGAATTACAGTTCACTAAAGATGCTTAAATTATAATTATAATAATAATAAAAAGTATAATGGCAAATAGAATATCAGCTAAAATTAAGGAAATTCCTTCGAAATATTAAGGATCATTCGAACTTAGATGGCCAAGGTAAGGATAATGTCTGAACTAACTTCTTTTGGACGCACATATTAGGCTTCTCAATGTGGATTCCAACAGCCAGTCTCAGCAATATTTAGTAATCGAACTCTTAAGGCGAAATTAAGCTTTGTTGGTATGCGGTTAATGATTGTGAAAGCCTAGTTAACATCGATCTAGTGTTCTGTATGCGCAAGATGAGATAGAATAGTGTAACGAATAGATTTTGTTTGTCCTTCAGTTAACCACACAGAGTGATGTTCAGAAATTCGACGAGAAACACGCCTAATTGTACGGCCTATGTAACCATACATTGGTTCTTAATCATATAGATGAGGTGATAAACTCATTTAAATTTGAGGGTAGATTCCTACTAATGATATTAAGATTATGTCAACTAATACAAGAGGCTTTTGAATAATGGTGAATCTGAAACACTGAATTTCACTTACTCAAACGACCAAAGATTAATATAGTTGCATAAAGGAATGAAAATGTTAATGTCAGTCAGTCCACTTGTAGTTGTTGATGCTTTCGATTCGGCTGTCCCAGTGAACATTCTTCATTCTTGATTGAAATAAGACAGATACAGTGTAAGTTTGACTCTTTTAGGTTTTGTCCCTACAGAAGAGAAATTAAAATGGTCAACTACATAGGTCAAACTAGTAGATCGGACGGGGATAGACAGATTGTCGGAAGATAAGAATTTAGCCAAGGGAAGAGTGGTTGACCCCTGAGAAGATGAGTAATTTAGAAAAAAGCTCAGCGACTGCATTGCATACATTAATACACAATCACACAATAGGGTGGGAGACGGTTAAGATTCTAAGAAGTAATCTAGGTATGTGGAGAGAGAGAGAGAGACAGAGGTTGGTTACTGAATCATGATTCATCGCGTCTACACCCAACATAACACATGCAACAGAAATGACTCAATCCAAACACCAGAGATATGGAAGATATTATTACCACCAGTCAGTCGAATCAGAGGAGGATAATAAATAATCTTAAAATTCTATTTCAATTCAAAAACATCACAACATTCTAACAAGTTACTAATTTTGACTACAAAAACACTCGGCTTATTTCTCATCTGATTGTATTTGATCAATAACACTCACATTAAATAAAGTATAATTATATTTCAATAGTTTACACACAATGATAAGTTTTGTTATTGGTAATATTATTATTACTGGTAGTATTATTATTTCTGAATGTACATTATCCTATACTGATTTTTATTCAGATGTCTAATCATGAATTTCACTCATGTATATAAATGAAGTAAAAAGCTGTGTGAGTGAGTGACTTGATAAGATTATGAGTGGCAATAGTTTGTGCTCGAAACGTGGTCATCAGTTAATATTACTGCATAACAACACTGTGTGACAGTCTATGAAAATAAAATCTGATCCATAGTGGAGTTATACTCTACCATAGCTCCCAAGTTTTACACTTATATCGGTGTTTCAAGAAGCCTACTGGATGAGATGGAGCTTGATCTTAATGATGCAAGCATACTGAAAATGGCTATACTTTAAAAAGTGTCGTGTACAAACAATAACAATCACTCCACCATCTACTACACAACGATTGTTAAAGGTGAATATCCAAATGGGTGAAGTTTTTTTTTTGAATTTCTGTTTGACTGAAGTTATGTTAGTAGGAGTGTAGGAACAGAAGACAAGGGCCAGGCAACAGATCGTTTATTAAGGAAATCAACACATATTTATAGATTTTCGTGTACATATTATAGATCATTGTTAACAGAAAAATACAGTCTTCTGATTGGATGTTTCCCAAAGAAAGTTAACCTTGCATCTATTTGTGACTGTTCCTTGAATGTCAGATCATATATATGTTAACTGTATCCGCCCACGCAGTGTTTGTTCTCATTTTTCTCACGACCAATATTGGGGGCATAAACATTGGAGTCAATATTTTTTTCCTTCACTTTCCCAGTGGAACATAGGGCTTCAAGCTAGTGACTTGAAGTTTCTGTAGCAGTGTTTGATTTTTACAGGATGGGGTTGCTAGCCTCATGCCCAACCTTTCCTCTTTACCAGCATTATTTCTGGCTTAGCGAGGTAAAGGAGTGCGTCGGTGGCCGGGGATCGAATCCCGGACCATGTGTATGGTTGGCGAGCATCCTAACCGTTATGCCACCGACGCAAATTACTGTCCAATTTTGGCTAACAGCCAGCTCTCACCACACAGTGTGTTCTCCATGTCCGCTGTTATTATTATTATGCTCTTCGTATGAGTTCCGTATAGAACACAGGCTTCAACAGTACATCTCCACTTAATTCTGTTCTCTTCAGTCTTTCTCAGCTAGCCCCGAGATGGCCCTTAGGCGTTCGCCTCCTCCTCCTCCATGTCACCCTCAAACCCAGGCTCAACTCATCATCTCCCATTAGGGTTCCATACGATAACTAGCTTAGTGAGTAATGTCATTCAACGGTTGATAGGTTCTTAGTCGACTTGTTGTCAACCTCCTTGTTACTTATCCTTCCTGGTCATCTGATCTTCACAATGGGGCGAAGAAAGTAGCTGTTGTTGACAAAAGTCTGTATTAGGTTGTTGGAGCTGCTTCTCGTGACAAGCTAAGAGTAGCAGTGGATTCACTGTTTCTTTCTGAAATGGTGTGAACCAACTGCTGAAGACTCTATGACGAGATGGCCCATTGTTGCCTCTTATACAAAAAAGCTAACAGAAGACCTATTTTAACGGTTTGACCCCAGACTAACGAACGATGATGATATATATCCATATAACATGTGTGTTTTGTTTGACAGTCTGATATATTTTGCTATGTATATATGGATCGATATTCCATTATAATTAGCCAATCATGCTAGGACTGTCTATTGATTTGTTCATTTTGAATATTCGCTCACACAGTTGTGTTCACACACTTGTTCGAACATTCTTATATTTTTGCTCTCACACCTTGTGTGACATTGATTCTCCTTGTGTTTGGAAATAGAAGTATCATCGCAAACCTAGTGGTCTTCTGATTTCCGTCTTTCTTGCGTCAGGACTATTAAATTCTCGACCAGCACATAACAATAAATTGGCGACGAGTACATAATAGATGATCAAGTTAGTAAACTTTGTTTTGATATCATAACAAATGTACTATTACCTCTGATATTTGGTTTAGTGATCTCCATTGTTATTTGGACTTTCAATATGTCGTTTTAACTGACCTAAGTCTATTTTCTCACTCTTAACTCTTTGTTATATAGTAGAATTAGATTATTGATCAACAGGAGAACACATAAAAAAAGGCTGTATATTGGATTTGATTGGCTATTGTTCTTATATTTGAAGAGTCGCATAAATGCAACACACAAGTTAGATGGAATGCCTAACAACGTGCTTCCAAATCAACGTCCAAATATATGAACAAGTTAAAGGAACACCTATGGGATCGCTAATATCATGTTTGATTGCAGAAACACTGATGCAAAGGCAAGAAAACATAATCCTACCAAGGAACAAACCTAAAATTCGGATACGTTACGTAGATGAAACATTTGTAAAAATGAAAAGAAACGAAATGTATAAGACTCACAACTTAATAAACAACGTCTTCAATGACATCAAATTGACAAAAAAGAGGAATCCGAGGACAGAATCCCAATTTTGGACGTCTTAGTCAAGCGAACAACCACAGGTGAATTAGAAACTCAAGTTTATAGAAAATCAACTCACACAGTTCAAATACTGAATTACAACAGCAACGAAACAATAACACACAAAAGGAGTTCTATAAAAACACTATTCAAGAGGGCCAGGACTTAATGCAGCACTCCCACCTTATGGAAAATTGAAGAAAGACATCTCATGGACGTCCTCCAAAAGACTGGATATCCGCGGAATTTCATCAAAAGACATATACCCCCAAGCCAACCTATCAAATCAAAGGCCTCCAAGGAAAGCACAAAAAAATCGCCCTACCATATACAAAGGACATCTCAGAAATCACTGCAAAACTTTTCAAACCTTTAGGAATTGACGTCGCACACAAACCAAAAAAATCACTCAGCTAGCCCTGTGTCATTCGAAAGACTCTACGACGAAAGAAGATAAAAGCAACACCACCTGCAGGATAAATTGCAATGACTACGAAAAACACTACATTGGTTAATGTGGATGTCCCCTTCGTCTTCGTATCCACGAACATAAGCTAGCTGTCAAAAGACACGACATCCACTCCATCACTCATATCACTACATACAGACAACCACGGACATCAATTCGACTGAGACAACTAGCTTTCAAATATTAGACAGGAAAAAACACCAAGAATGCTGAAGAATTTTTAGAAGCCTAGTGTTTCAGTGAATCATCAATCAATAGACACATCGAGATAAGTAATAAAATAATTTTTCCTTCACGTTCTGAGTGGAACATAGGGCTCCAAGCTAGCGGCTTGAAGTTTCTGTAGCAGTGTTTGATTTTTACAGGATGGGGTTGCTAGCCTCATGCCCAACCTTTCCTCTTTACCGGCATTATTTCTGGCTCAGTGAGGTAAAGGAGTGGTTGCCGGCCGGGGGTCGAACCCCGGACCATATGCATGGTCGGCGAGCGTCCTAACCGCTATACCACCGACGCACAGACACATCGAGATAGACAAAATTTACTAAACGAAAATAAGGAAATCTCACACACAAAGCGTCAAAGTTCAAGTCAAGGAAACGATCAGTTCCAATACAAGTAGCCTAGAGGGTGTGAAAACACACAAAAACAACCAATCACGTTCTTGGTCACCCACCAGGAGAAATGACTAATAAACTTGTGGAGAAATCTAAGAGCTCACTTGAACAAATTGAAGTATGCACTGAAGATGTTGCCTAGTGTTGGCAATGAAAGCTTCTCGAATTAACTATCCAGCTCAGAGAACACAACCACATCAAAAAAATTGAACAAACCGAGATCTCTGAGAGAATGGTCACATAAATGCCATACATATTTTCACGATTAATCCTTAATAGGATAAACCTGGTGAAGCACTGCTTTATATATCAGAAGACTACGAACACCTAATGACTTCAGACATACTATCTTTATGCAAAGAAGATCACTGTTAATCTCTAGACTTTACTAGAGTGTGACTGTAGAGAGACTGATAAAAAAAGATTACCACTCCGTATTGTATTACTCTTATTACATTAGAATAATTTTCTTAGTAGGGAAATGCTGTATAAAAAATCAAACAGCCTTGCTCCCCTATAGTTATGAATCAAGAACATCTGAATTTCGACATATTCACCGAATAGAAACCTTCAACTCTCACAGCTGACTTGCACCGAAATAATATGAAACAGTTTTACAAATGGCAGTTAGTTCTCTCAATGTTTTCATAGAAAGGCATATCTTTAACCCTAAAGAAAGTGAAATTCCCCTTTGAGATTCAAACTCACATCAACGAGTACTGCAATCAGAGACATTACCACTGAGATATCTAGGCTCACAATAGACTTCTTGTAAGACCAATCAGAAGAATGAAACCTGAATGTGCGTCGGTGGCACAGTGATTAGGACTCTCGCCGACCATGCGCATCGTCCGAGGTTCGAGTCCACGCCGACGCACACCTGATATCTATGGTCGGCCTGCAAAATTTGGGCTACCGATATCCCCGCTGAAAATTCCATACTTGTACCAAAAATACGCTGTGGAATCAAGCTGTAATCAAAAATAAATAAATACCTAGGTTCACATATTCCTGTCGGCTGTTTTCAACTACCTAACATTATTTCCTCTTGACTTTCGATTCGAGCAAATACATCGATGGTGGTTATCACAGACGTGTGTTTATGTTGCAGTTGTAATATGACCAGACAAAGCGTTCTTACAGATAAGTTAGTAATTAATCATTCAGTATTTTATCTATAAAAACACTTAATACTTTAAAAGTCACACAAGCATTTCAACCCATCTGTACTTCAAAAAAAAAGAATAATAATAGTAAATAATGTAGCGTAATGGTTCAAATTACCGCTTGAAATGGATATAAATATGTACGCCAAGTGTTTAATTACAACTAACAACTTAAACAAGCATATTTGATAACATCTGTCATAGTGGAGCATTAAACCACATCGTAAAAGTCGTCTACTTGGTTATAACTACTTGAAAACATCTGGTACATTACCTGTTGTCATTCTGTTCTAGCAACAGATAGTTTTTTTTTAAACAAAGCAATTTAAAATCTCACTGTAATCATTAGAAATATTAAAAGTTAGAACAACACATTTAAGCGAACAATATTGCGCTTTCGATTAGATCTCATCAGGCTTAACTCTAATATATATAAGTTTACAAATAAAAATTCAAATATACACCAATCATGATGTTTTGTCTATAGGATAATAAGATGGTGAATATAAATTGTGCAATTACTCATAATAGTAGTAAAGGTAATAATAATAATAATGGTCTTATCAATTATAAGGATGAAAAAGTGAGGCAATCTGTGGTAATACAAATAACGCAAAACAGTATCATTAAACATACAAATGTTCAGGTGAAAGTAGTCGATAAAGGCTAGTAGAAACAAACGAACCGACTAAGTAATGCTAGATCGTAAGGGAAGTAAATGAGACACGTTTTTAATGAAGATGTGACAAGACTAAAGAATGACAAAAAAGGGGTTGAAAATATAAACAAGGGGTGGTATAGCAGTCATCAGTTGGTTATGTCTTAATAGACCAATAGGGGAGGGATAATGGCTGTACGAACCTCTTCTTTCGAATGCATTGTCTAGTTTTAATAGTTTTAATGCCTATCGCCTCAGCTGTGTACACGGAGTAGATAGACACGAAGTCTGTTGGAAAGATTCGGTGGGATACGATGAATTACTTCAAAGGCTCTCGTTTTCTCCACTACATGACCAATATCAATTAAATGTGACAAAACTGAGCTACGGATTGTTTCTGTCTGTCCTTTGCCAAACTACGATGATGGGAGATGTTCAGTAGTGACACGTTGGTTAAGCTGTCTAGTAGTAGTGTGGCCAACGTAACTGTCACCGCAGGCTCAGTTGAAATGATAACTGCACATAGATGTCGCAAAACTATCTGGCTTGTCCTTCATTTGCTTTACTAGCCTTTATCGGCTACTTCCACCTGAACATTTGTTTGTTTAATCAAGCTGTTTTTCATTATTCGTGTTATCACAGATTGCCTCACCTTTTCATCCTTATTATTGATAAAACCATTATTATATTCACCATTTTATTATCTTATAAACAAAACACCATGATTGGTTTATATTTGAATTTTTATTTGTAAACTTATGTATATTAGAGTTTAGCCTGATGAGATCTAATCGAAAGCGCAATATTGTTCGCTTAAATGTGTTGCTCTTAATTTTCCTATGGGAATATTTAATATATTGAAATATTAAAATGTCGAAATTATTGAAATGAATTTTTGATTTTCCCGTCGATTGATTGGACGAAGTGTTCGGTCTCAGGTTGACATGTCGGCTTCTTGTGCAGATGCTTCGACGATGTCTGGGGATTTGATTTGTATACAATTGGTGGATGGTGGCTAGCAGTGGAATCCAGGATAAAGCGCATTTCGTCCTAATTGGGACTCGTCAGCTGGATGTACCTGCATTTCTCAGTGAGTGATGATGTTCCCACCGAGGCTCGAACCCAGTACCCGTAGTTTCGAACGCCAAAGCGTTATCCACTAGACCACTTGGGCCACGAGAGCCACCTCTTGTGCAACGGGTCATATATTAATTATTGAATTGAATTCTTGATTTTCCCGTCGATTGATTGGACCGAAGTGTTCGGTCTCAGGTTGACATGTCGGCTTCTTGTGCAGATGCCTCGACGATGTCTGGGGATTTGATTTTTATACAATTGGTGGATGTACATCCAGATGACGAGTCCCAATTAGGACGAAATGCGCATCCTGGATTCCACTGCTAGCCACCATCCACCAATTGTATACAAAATGTCGAAATGTTCACTACGTTTCACTTTTTTTCGCGAAGAGTATTTCAGTCAGATATTTCTGACTGATTCGGTAGAAGGATTTTTCGATACAATGCAATGTTAAGTAGGTGTGTGGGTGGCACAGCGGTTAGGACGCTCGATGACCATGCACATGGTCCGGGGTTCCATCCCCAGCTACCAACGCACTTCTTTACCTCGCTAAGCCAGAAATAATTCTGGTAAACAGGAAAGGTTGGGCATGAGGCTAGCGATCCAATCCTGTAAAATTAAACACTGCTACATAAACTTCAAGCCACTAGCTTGAGGCTGTATGTTCCACTGGAACGTGAAGGAAATAAAAAAAAACGTTAAGTAGACAGAAATTGAACTTGAGAAGATTTCAAGTGCCAACCAATTCAAAAAGAGACAGAAAGAGAGAGTATATTCGCCATGGCAATTCAAACTTACCGCGCTTTTTATTTCAGTATACGTGTATAGATAGAGAGAGAGAGATGAGACGGTCAATTATATAATTTGAATTTCCTCAGGTAGTTGATTTTGTATTATGCGCCTGGAGGAATGCTGATTTAATCATACTAGATATTATGTCTGGCTATTTTAAGCGTTCTATTAAGTAATTCTATATTAAGCGACAGAGCACAAAAACTAAGTAGTACTAAGGAAAATCTAAGACAAGAAGTGATACATATAAGAGAAGCCTTGAAACTTAATAATTACGCTGATAAATTAGTCAGGGAATATGTAGAGAAATGTAAAAATAAAATGAATAATGATAGTGGTGGTAGTGATGATAATAATAATACTATTAATGACGACATGCATGCAAAGCATGCGCAGGATAATGAAAACACAAGCAATAAGGAATCTAAATCATCAATAGTAATTCCATACAAGGAAGGAACCTCGGGAAGCTTACACAGAATTCTTAACATTGCAAGCAGGAATAAAAGTGGCTGGCATTCAAACCACGCACAAACTCAATTAGAAACAAGACTTGTCGGTTAAAGGATCCTGATAGTGGAGCCTTTAAAACAAAACAATTTAGTTTATCTAATACCCTGCCTGCAATGATTGTCAGGTCAAATACATAAGTCAAACTAGTAGAACAGGGTCAGTCAGTCAACTAGCTGAACATAAAAACCTAGCAAAATATAGATTCGTTAACCAGAGGAATATAGGATATCTAGAGAATATTTCAGCCACAGATAGAACTACATGTAGTTACACACAACCACACAATAGGATGACAGTTTTAAAATCTAATATCACAGGGTGAGGAAGAGATTGATGACGAAGCTTTGTTTATCGAATCAACTGCAAACCAACACGTGTAACAGGAATGATTCAACACCTGTCCACCCAGATATCTGGAAAATTCTACTATCCCTACGATGAAAAATAGGAGAAGACAAAGACGACTATAAAACTCAAGTTTCGAAGTCGTGTGATTATAATTGATGAAATATTATGAAAAATAAATTTTGTCCTTGTCATCCAGTATGTAATAATACTGTTTCATCACTGTGTGATACATCTAATAAACAAACTAATATGGAATTACTTACTAGCACAGTGCCCAGGCTTTACTCATATATTTATATGATCTATTAAGTGTCCTTTTTGACTCTGGTAGAATCTATCTGTTTGTCATGTTAACCGTACTGTATGCGCAAAACACCTCACGATAGCCTTTATCTCAATCTTCAGAGAACAGTTTCAATAGGCTAATACACGCTCAGATGAGAGTTGACAGTAATATTTCATGTAAGTAGAATATTTTGTAGGCATAATATGTACAACGAACTGGAATGCAGACACACTATTACGCTCTCTCTCTCTCTCTTTTCTTTCCCTCGGTATACATAAATATCTTGAAAAAATGTCAGACATTGTTAGGCCCTTATAACATTTAAGTGAAGACTATCCTTATACAGTAGTAATAATAATGATAGTATTAATAACAGATAACCTCATCAATTATATTGTTTTTACTGAAGAAAACATACAATGACGTCACTTGTATTGAAAGTTTCATTCTGTGTAAAAGGCATAGTTGGTATGCATAACTGTTGTAGGAGGACATTCCAAGGCAAGTCTAAGTACTACTGAATAAATGTCGTAGGCTGTTTAAAACTATTTGGCATTTAAATACAAGGTATAAAGGAATCTATATATCCTTATCTATTTTCTGCTTAGGAAATAATTTATAGCACCAGCGAGGATATATGTTATTACAAAACAAACATGTCGCGCTTTCGTCTCAACATATTTGATGAATAGGTAGAATGGAAGTGGTCATTCACAGTTTGGCTTTCTTCTGGTAGTTGGTCATTGTATTCAAGGCTTAGAGGAATGTTTTAGTCATGTGAGATGCTACTTTTGGCTATTTTAAAAATGTTTCAGAATTGATCATGAGCTGATATCAGTTAGAGAACCATTGGAGAACCAGCTGGAGTACTGGACAGCTGTTTCGTCCTAGTTTGAGACTCCTCATGTGCACAAAACCACCGAGTTTCGAATCTGGGGCCTTCTGGTTACAAGGCAAGCTGTCTCGTACACCCATTAAGCCAGTGTGACCCGATTCAATGGCCAGCACATGAATTCTAACTTCTGCCAGTTCAAGACATAAAAGATAATCCATTGTTAACATTCCCAGATATGATGCTTATAAACCGTTTTCACTTACATAGCGATGGTAATGAGAACTATTCAAACCAGAGTAAGTGGATTCTATTATGAGCTGGTATTGGTTAGTGAACCATTGGAAAACTGCCAGGGAGTACTGGACAGCTGTTTCGTCAACCTAGTTTGTGACTCTTCATCCGCACGCACCCACGATTTATTGGAAGTTGACCACCTAAATCAGTCCTGGGTTCAAACCCCTATGTATGGGTGCGTACTGATGAAGTGTCCCAAACTAGTGGGACGAAACAGCAATCCAGTACTCCTAGCTGGTCTTCCAATGATTCTCTAACTAATGTCAGCTCATGATGAAAACCTGTAATTTATCTTCTAATGGTTCTCTTCTCTCACTCATACGTCATTGGCTATATGTATATCATTGTTCTCTTTTGCAATTCTCGCTTAAATAGTGCCAGCTAGGGAAACGGTAGCTATTTTGTATAATGTTCCTGGCGTAGCTTAGCTATATTACCCTGATTATCGCGTCCGTCTACAGATCGGTGTCCCAACTCAGTGTATTGCAAAAATATAAAAGCGGCGACATCGCAACAGAGTAATATTTCATACCAATTGTATTGATCAATTAAACTAGGTCATCTCAAGGTGAAAAAGTGAGATTATTACCTCTCTGCATTTGTTGTACACTTTCATTTTGTTGAATGACAATTATCAGTAATATGATAGTTTCATGTGTCAAATAGCCAAATTTTTTTTTTAAATGGTAAATACATGTAACTTTGAATTAAGCTCATTCAACTCACCGGATGTCAGAAATAGTAGCTGATGAGTTGATGTCTACTGCAGTATTGTTTAACTCATCATTTTACTCAATTAGCTTAAGAGTCGAGTCCAGGTGATCTGAGTCCCGTATGTAACTGACTACTCATCAGCTGAATAAAGTCGCGCTCCAATTAATGATGGTGTTCCCAGCGAGACTAGTACCCAGTACCTGTCGTACGGATGTTATTCACTAGGAGACGAATCCACATCATCATAGATGTACTAATAGACTTAACCCTAACGAATGCGTCGGTGGCACAGTGGTTAGGACTCTCGCCGACCATGCACATGGTCCGAGGTTCGATCCCCTGCCGATGCACACCTGATATCTATGGTAGGCCTGAAAAATTTGGGCTACTGATATCACATGCTGAAAATTCCATACTTGTACCATAAATACGGTGTGGAATCAAGTTGTAATCAAAAATAAATCAAAAAAATAACATACACATATATTTTAACAAAAGTACACTGAGGTCAAATTTTGATCACAGTTCATACAATTTTTGTTTATTATACATGTTGATATCTGTTTCAGGATTCATATGACTGGACAAAGAAGAAAGGAGACTTAAGTCAATGTAAGAACTGGCGCGGAATTATGCTCCTGTCCATCCCAAGCAAAATACTAAGCCGTATCATCCTGAAGAGAATCAAACAAGGCAACCTGAATGAAAAACTTAGACCGGAACAAGCTGGATTCAGGAGAAACAAGTCATGTATTGATCAAATCGCCACTCTATGGATCATCATTGAACAAAGCTTGGAATGGCAGTCACCTATTTATCTCAACTATCTATCTCAATTTGAAAAGGCCTTGGACAGCATCGATCGAGAGGTCATTTGGCAACTATTTCGCTACTACGGGGTGCCACCGACAACTATACATCTCAACCAACAGTTATACGACAATGATGCATGCCAAGTAATCCACAACGGGAAACTTACGGAATCCTTCGAAGTGAGGACGGGAGTAAGCCAAGGCTGTCTACTATCACCAATGATTTTCCTGAATGCAGTAGACTGGATAATGTGACAGACAGCGGACAACGAGAAAACAGGCGTAAAATGGGCACACCAATAACCTGGAGGATCTGGACTTCGCCGATGATATATGTCTGATTTCCCACAAACTGGAAGATATGCAAGTGAAAGGCAACAAGTTGGCAGAAGAAGCATCAAATATAGGACTTCCTTCAGGTTAACATAGATAAAACAGAGGTGATGAAGATACCTGGCCAACACCAACAACAACAGACGACAATCAGCAGAGATGGGGAGGAACCTGAAAGAAACAACCTCCTTCACCTCCCCACCCACCTGGGAGCGTCGTTTCAACTACAGGCGGATGGAACTGACGAGGTTATCAAAGCAAGGATCAGAAAAGCAAGACAAGCTTTCATTACTCTCAAGTCTGTGTGAAAGTTAACAGCCCCACTCAGCATCAAAAATAAGATCCGGATTTTCAACTCCAATGTGAAGTCAGTCAGTGCTACTATACGGATCAGAGACTTGGCCAGCGCGTAATAAAGAGCATCTCAAACAAACTTCAGGCCTTCATTAACAGTTTTCTTCGCTCAATACAACTCAAGATCAGATGGCCGGACAGAAAAGATCGGCAACAGGGAACTCTGGCAATCAGCGAACCAACCAGGAACCGATTGTGAAACAAATAGGCAGGAAGAAATGGAGGTGGGTTGGACTGGCCATACTCTGAGGAAACCATCAAGTGACATCACTAAACAAGCCATTGCTCGAGTGGAACCCGAAAGGGAAGCGGCGAGTCGGTCGTCCAAGGGTGACTTGGAGGAGGTCGTGTGAAGAGGAGGTGAAAACATGTGGGCAGACTTGGAGTGGGGTGAAAAAGTTGGCAGAAAACCGAAGACATTGGAGACGCGTGGCTGAAGCTCTATGTTCCTCTAAGAATTAAAGGATATAATAATAATAATAAATTGATTCCACACTGCATTTTTTGTTCAGGTGTGGAGTTTTCAGCATGTGATATCGGTAGCCCAAATTTTGCAGGCCTACCATAGATATCAAGGGTGCATCGGCAGGGGATCGAACCCTGGACCGTGTGCATGATCGACGAGAGTTGAGCTTTAGGCTGAAAAAATTAAAAATCAAAATGGATTACAAAAAATTATCTTGACTTCCCACTTTTACAAATGATTCTCACACAGATAAAAATCCCTTTTTCACTATCCATCTTTCTTTTTTATACATTGCTAAAACCAAATGATTATCGATTTTTAAATTTAAAAAAATAGAAATAATTCAAAATCTTCGTCTTTAACTAATGATGATGAATAGACGTCAGATATTGATACGAATCAGATTAATCATTAAATCTGTTAGTGAATTAAAGCAGAAATTTAAAATAAAAGGGGGAGAACAAGATTGAAGTGATTAAAACTTTTATTTTAAATTAAACACACACAGACATGTCAACCATTTTGAAGGATGAATAGAAAGTGTTTGAAACAAGTGAGAAAGAAAAAAAATTACACAATAAAACAAGTGACATTGAATCAGTTCAATGTTTTAGAATGGGGAAAGAAACGAGAGAGAGATATAATGTGAAAACTGAAAGCTATTATCGTATTTAGTTAATACTATTTGAGTGAATAAAAGTTTTAGAAAAATTAACTAATTCCTACTGATATTCTTAATCTGATGTGAATACGTAGGAAAAAATTATTAATATTTGTGGAAATTTCGAATCTTTACGAAACCTTCCAAACAAAATGCATATACATATCTGTATGTGAATATGTTGCACAGAATGTTCAAGGGATTATCGTTTCTGGGATTAGAAATAATTTTTTCTAAAAATCACTTCTTATTTTGTACATTCTAATCAACTGGCGAATTTGAAGTGTTATTGCTATCGACTACTTATTTCTTCCAAGTAATCTGGGAAGTTATACATAATTTCTAGAGGTATGCATTTTGCCTAAGAGAGGACACTTGAAAATTCAATCTATCTTGTACTTCTTCAATGCAGTGGACTTCAATTTGCCACCCATAACGCCTAATGAATATTTTGTTGGTGAGGATCTCAAAATAATCTATTGAATTATCTCTTCGAATTCAAGGTAGATTTGATTAGTTGTTAACAAATTCCTCTCACACTATTTAAGTATACAAAATAGGCTATAGGACGAATTTGACAGGATTTCTGGTGAGAAGTGTAGTGACCAATGGTGGTCTGCTGTGTCGGGCGTCAGGGCAAATACTCGCCGATGACATTGGCGGGTGCTAGTCGCGCTAAAAATTCACGGATTGTTAAGAATTGGAATTCATGGGTCATTGGGCCAGGTCCCTGTAACTCAGTAGTCTGAGGTTGCCCTTCAACGGGAAGACCCTGGATTCCAACCCCAGCAGATGTGTAACACTGAAGAGTCATTCTACCTAGAAAGAGACAGCTATCCAGTACTAATCCCTAGTTTTCCAATGGTTCTGTCACTGATGTCAGCGCGTGATCGAACTTGAAGTAAATAAATTTTTCTGTGCATTCAGGTTTCAATGCCAGTAGGGTTGTTTTCTTATGGGGTTGGGTACAATCCCCATGAGCAACCTTCCTTTTCTCCCGGGCTTATGGCAAGCTAGGAGACTAGACACCACATCGCCTGATAGTAAAGAACAGATGGCTGCCCAGAAAAATAAGCACCTAGGAACTCTGCTGGTGAAACATGACAGCCAACAATCTATTCTGAAATAAATATATAGCAGGAAGTCGGGGTGGATTGGACACACGCTGAGGAGACTGTTGACGCCACACTGTGGAATGAAGTCCGAATAATAACATTATGTATATACATATATATGCGGTTTAAATGGGAGGAATTTGAAAGACGCATCCTCCTTTAGCTACCGACTTAGGAAGCATCGTTTCAACTACAGGCGGATGGAACTGATGAGGATATCAAAGCAGCGAGGATCAGGAAACCATATCAAGCCTTCATTACTTTCAAGTCTGTGTGGAGATCAACAGCACTCAGCATGAAAATGAAAATAAGATCGGAATTTTTAACTCCAATGTGAAGTCAGTGCTACTATACGGATCAGAGGCTTGGTGCGTCACGAAGGACACTTCAAACAAACTACAGACCTTCATCAATTGCTGTTTTCGCTCAACACAACTCAAGATCAGATGGCCAGAAAAGATTAGCATTAGGGATCTCTCAGAGCGAACCAACCGGGAACCGATTGTGAAACAAATAGGCAGGAACAAATGGAGATGGATTGGCCATACTCTGAGGAAACCATCAAGTGACATCACAAGATATGCTCTTGAGTGGAACCCGAATGAGAGGCGGCGAGCTGGTCGTCAGTGCAAGGGTGACATGCAGGAGGTCATGTGAAGAGGGGATGAAAGCATGCAGGCAGACGCGGAGCCAGGTGAAAACGTTGGCAAAGAACCGAACGCAATGGAGACTTGCGGCTGAAGCCCTATGTTCCGTTACTCTAGGAACTAAAGGAAGTAATAATAAATGTAATAATAGTAATATATATGCTGTTGGCTTAAGCATTCTACAGACACAACTGGATAAAATAATTTCATGAGTAGTGCGTTTATAATTGTGAGTTGAAACACCTAAATCAAAGCAGTAGATCGGGGCCATTTATGTCTTAACACAACAATTGGCATTCAGCCAAATTTAAAATGGTAGAACCTACTAGGATAAGTATTCCTGGGAGAGAGAAAAAAGCGTGCACTAAAATATAGTCACGAAATGCAGTAAGATAAATTTTTTTTAAAAACACGAACACGGACAAGTGAATAGAGTGACTAATCACTGAACCTTTGTTCAAAGATGTGGTTCATTGGCTTAAGTATTCAACTTCCAGCTGATAGATCCCGGGTTCGAATCTCGCTTCACCTATTTCGGCCTCGGCGAGTGGTTAGTATTACCAGCATTCGCCTAATTTGCGTGGCTCACAACCTAGTACATGAAGATTCTGTCCTGGAGAAATGAGTTCTAACCTGTTCACCGAATCGACACCCAGCATGTTTAACAAGATTTAATCAACACTGATCCTGAGAAACTGTGTTAGGAGACAGAAAGTGGAACTATTTAACCAAAGTTCGGAAGTCGTATGAATACTCAGAGATGATTATGACCAATAAATTGCAACCGCAAGGTCATTCAATTATTAATACTGTACTGCTTTGTGTCTTATCCCAAATAAATCTATCCAAAAGGCAAATAAGCTTCACCGCAGCGCCTAAGTTCGATTCTCCGTTATAGATAAGGTTGTATTTTGATAAATCACACAGTGTTATACAGTAATATTAACTGATAACGTTTCGAGCACAAACTATTGCCACTCATAATCATATCAAGTCACTCACTCACACAACTTTTTACTTCATATATATATATATATATATATATATATATATATATATATATATATATGAATAGAATTGATTAGACGTTTGAATAGAAATCAATTTAAGATATAGTACATTCGGAAATATTAATATGAGTGTTATCGATCAAATACAATCAGATGGGAAATAACACGAATGTTTTTATAGGCGTAATAAGTAACTTGTCAGAATGCTATGATGTATTTGAATTGAAATAGAATATTAAGATTATTTATTATCCTCCTCTGATTTGACTGACTGGTGGTAATAATATTTTCCATATCTGTGGTATTTGCATTGAGTCATTTCTGTTGCATGTGTTATGTTGGGTGTAGACGCGATGAACCATGATTCAGTAACCAACATCTGTCTCTCTCTCTCTCTCTTCACATACCTAGATTACTTCTTAGAATCTGAACCGTCTCCCACCCTATTGTGTGATTGTGTATTAATGTATGCAATGCAATCGCTGAGCTTTTTTCTAAATTACTTATCTTCGCGGGACCAATCACCCTAACCTTAGCTAAATTCTTATGTTCCAACAATCTGACTACCCCCGATCTACCAGTGTGACCCATGTAGTTGACTCCACCCACAGTCATTGCAAGGTATTTTGTAAATTATATTATTTTGTCGAATTGGGCCAACTGGGTCCTATAACCTACATAGCTTGTCCTATCTGAGTGAGTTTGTAGGTTTAAATGCCACCCTAATTGCTGCTTTACTGAGAATCCTACGTAGGGCCTCAGATGTCCCCTCCTTATATGGTAAAACAGTAGAGGACTTGTATTCTCTCTTATTTGTGTTATCATTACTAGTTTACAATTATTTTGATTTTGGCCTTTTCTGATCTTCACAATGAATTTTAATAGGATAGTTTTTTTTATATCAACGCTTCTTCTATCTGTCTTATTTCATCAATTAGGTCTTTTCTTGTAGTACTTAGTACTACTGCTCGGTTTGTTAGACACTCAACTAAGCCAGTCTTTACAGACAGCGGATGAGATGAATTAAAGCCTAAATATCTATTAGCAGAATGCATTGGCTTTTTATAAACGTTAGTGTACAGTTCACCTTCTGCTGTTCGTTTGATTTTACAATCAAACATAGCTAATTCTCCTTGTTCATTTTCTGATTCAAATGTAAATTGTATTCCCCTCACTGTTTAGTGTGTATGTACGTCAAGAAGCTAGAGGTATGTTCTGTTTTCAACACTGTGAATGTAAGTTCTATTGTTGATTTAATAACACACAAAAAATTACTTAAAAGCTGCCATATTGAACGCTTTAACGTCTTTATGTATATGGTTAGTAGATCATTTCTTCGAACATACAACAACATAAGTGATAAATGACTACAAAATTCGAAATATTAACGGTATTATTTATCCCATACTCTCCGATAATCCCAGTTTCTTCACACCAGCATGTTGGATGTACCGTCACATTAATGAGTGGCAGTAACTTCTGAGGAGCATGCTTAATCATCGAGACTTAATAATATAATAGGGTACAATAAATACCCCCTTTGCATTCGAAGTGATAGATCCCGACCAATAGGTGCTACCTTGACGTGGTGGTTGAGATTGCACACCACGATGACCGAATAAGCTACACTGGCTGGAACCAATGTTCCTGCAGGTCCTACCATGCCAGGAAGGTTGTTAGGATAGCGATTAGACTAAAAGCAGTTACCGGCATAGTGTAAGAATCTTTCTTAAACTATGCTGGGGGTCTGTGGGCGAAGTCGTACTGCTGGGGAACAGGGATGTAACAGCAGTGAGGTGTTTCCCTCGGAAGACCAGCATGCCAGCCAGTTATGCTGTCTCTCCACTCTGGAGAGAGGGGGTTAGAAAAGGTCGACCCCAAAAATTGTACACCCCGAATTACCCTACGGTGGTCCGTAACCGGCGATAAGTTTACTAATACGGAACCGATCCCAGAAACCATTTCATACAGGCTGTGTGTGACCGGCTGGCATTAAGCACTTGTCCCTTGGGCTCTACAATCACCCAACACTAACCCTCTTCCTGTTTCAGATGCCCAAAGAATCAACCAATTTCCACAGTGCAGGCAGCCGGGAAGTAACAACCGCCCACACACTTCCAAATGCACACGAAGCCTTCCTGAGCACCATTCTCCTCTACCCACATCACCTTCATCATTTTATTCCCTGAAGTGATAGATACTGAGTTCAAATCTTATCCAGAAGGACTGTATACATTCAGCTCCAAAAAAACGTTGATTAAATTCTCGACGTAGAACTAACTGCGTACGGAACCTCAGCAGTTTAAGTTCTCATAATTCGTAAAATCGCTCAAATGTAGAAACACTAAACCAGAATATACAGGAAAAAGAATAACTGAATGGAGAACAGTGAAAGTTTGATGGATCTCAGTTCATAAGGAATGAATGTATTTGTGTTATTGAACCATCTGACGACTGACAGTTTCCAACCAGTGGTTCTTATCATCCTAAGGAATCCTCTGTATCTCCAAGTATGATTCAAGCCAACAGTCAGATACTTCATTGATTGATGCCGTGTATTTAATTTGACTACCTCTGATACTTTTCCAACTTAATCATACATTTAAGCTAACATGCCACGACAAGAGAGACGATGAATCAGCATGCGTAACACCTCGATCGATGCACCTCTTTAAAACCTCTTCAATTGATTTCCCCTCCTTTGCTAATACAGTACGCCTAACCAAAATATTATTTAAGAAATCATATCACTTAATAATAGAGACAGAACGCCAACACCAACGATCAAAAAACGGCTACTTTTATTCATAGTTTCAAACTTCACGGTCATGCATCATACTGTCTGTCTGTTTTCGACATAGAACTTTGCACATATGTGCAGCAGTTCAAGTCGCCACACTCCATGTACCACACAAAGCAAGAGAAGAAAGTAGAAGAAATGCATATTAGAGATAGAAAGCAGAGATGTGAGACAAAGGAGTAATAACGAAGAACAAAACAGTTTCATTGGAAATCATTAGTCACAAGGAGTGCATGCATCTGCGCCATTGAGAACGATTTTGAGCCATGCCACCAATTGTTTCCAACCATTGGTTTTTACCGTCCCGATGACCCTAACCAGGAAGTCTACACCTTCCTACGTGACTTAGACTAACTGTTGTGGATTTCATTGACTGGTGCCATTTTATAGTTTGACCGCCGCTAGCTTTTTTCCGGCCTGACCCTATATCCGCTAACATTGCTCGTCGGTCGAGAAAGGCAAAGACTAGGCATACGCAACACATGTCCTAACCACCTCAGTCTTTGTAACTTCACAACTTCGTCAATTGATTTCCCCTCCCACCTACCTAGCACTCGACGCCTAACCTGAATATTGCTCACCTTATTATACCACTTCGCACGGAGATAGAACGCAGGCACCTATGATCAAAGACAGCTAGTCTTTTCATGTCTTCCACTCTCAGTGGCCAGGTCTCACTCACAGCCATAAAGGGGGACGGAGCGGACTGATGAGCAGTACACCCGCCCTTTGGTCGATAGTCGAACATCTCGTCTACGCCAGAGTCGGCGTAAACTAACAAATGCGAAACGAGCCCCTTGTATTCGTGCTGAAATTTCGTCAGAGATCAGCCCGTTGGGACTGATGGTACTTCCCAAATAAGTGAAGCGGTCAACGTGCTCTACCACTTCACTTCCTATTTTTAAACTAGGCGTCGATGTAGTCCAGTCCTGTAACATCATCTTGCATTTGGTGGGAGCGAATCGCATGCCAAACATTCGTAGATTGCAGCTCAAGGTGTTTAGAAGACTCTGCATTTTTTCAGCGTCCTCGCCTAGTAGGACCATATCGTCTGCATATTCTAAGTCAACGAGATTATTCCCTGGTAGCAAGTCAATACCTGAGTCGCTGAAGTCACTTAGGGCTAAGTCCATTAGTACATCTATGATGTAGCTGAATAGAAAAGGGGATAATGGACTGGCATCCCTGACGGACACCACTAGTCGTCATCAGTTCAGATGACAACTCGCCGTAAGCCTTCACCTGGCTGTATGAGTACGAGTAGAGTGCCTTAATCAGTGAAATGTATTTTCTCGTCATTCCCTTTACAGCCAAGCATCTCTAGAGAACCCCTTTCGGTCGACAGAATCGAATCCCGCCTTTAGGTCAAGAAATATAATGACTGTTGGATACCAGTAGGAATTCCCATGTTCTAAAATCTGTCGGAGGGTCAAGATATGATCAATACACCCTCTTCCTGGTCTAAAGCCTGTATCATACGATAGACGGGTACCCTCACCTCTCCTTCTATCTACACTAAATGTGACGCTGGCCAGCAAATACCACATGAAAACCGAAATTTCTTCAACAATAAGTCCATTAGGGCTGACACAACATCCTCCCAACCCCATCGAATTAAGTGAACAACTGGACAACATATCCAACCATTTACAATTCAAATCCCAAACTCCATGATCAACCACAAAAGCAAGCACGATGTCAGAGAGAGAGAGAGATCAGTATAAATATATTTTGTTTAGTTTTTAAAAAAAATGAAATATAAGAGACTGGTAACCTGTGAGTTAGTAGATATACTGGTTTACACAGTATATATATATATATATATATATATATAATATGCGTATACATATAAGACTAATGCTGCACATTATTACTCATCAACACTTAAATGCAAGTACATGTACTCTTATTCCATCAGAGAACAAAATAAACAAAAAAAAAAATTAGCATTCATCCCGAAATGAGAAAAATAACACGATCACAATGTAAAGAGTAATTAGGTAAGTTAGCGTTAATGTGAATAGATGTAACACAGCATAACAACCCTTCAAAATATCACTACAGATCAAGTTTATACATAATTTTGCGAAAAAAAGGAGGAAGAAAGAAGCAAAGCAAGACTACTGTCTTCCAAAAAGAATAAGAATAATGACAGTTGAAATCAAGCAACAGCATAGTCAAAATAACGTCATGATATTATTATTATTATTATTATTATTATTATTATTGCAGGCTTTAATGCCTTATCTACTGACTGAATGACTGGCTGTTGGATTGCTAACAGATATAGCAGATAAGCAAAATATATGAAAGAAATATTATTAAATTATTAAATAAATACTGACTGAAAAAGAAGAAGTAATTGATATATATTCAATCTGGCTTTCGACATTTTTCCACATATCACTTAGTCATTCATCTCTTAACTTTTTATTTGTTGTACGTGATCTATTCCCATCGGACAGTGGTGAAGTCGACTGAAAAACTGATGAATTGGCCATCATATTTTCAATATATTGGCCTAATATTTGATTTTCTGAGCGTAGTTTTAAATTCTCCTCTTTCACAGCATCTACACGTGTTGACAAATCCTCAAGAGTATGCTGAAGTTCTAAAATCTGTTTATTTTTATTTTTTGAAATAATAATAATAAAAGTAAACAAAAAATAGGATGAAAAAAAAATATTTTGGAGGTCGATTTATCTTCAGTTAGTAAATCACAACTCATTTATTTGGAATAGACTTTTTAATGAACCTGACTATAAGAAAATTATTGTGTAACTACCCAGTTGTGTAACCCAGCCAGTTGCTCAAGCTAAAGTAGGTGGACCGAGATTCGAACCCAAGGCTTACTGGCTGAAAGTCAAATGTTTTCATGGATGAACCAGCTCAAGTGGCTGAAAGGTCAGTGAGCTTGGTCTCGCAACCTGAAGGGTCTGGGTTCGATCCCTAATGGGATCGTAGAGGTGCACCATCGAACAGTCCCAGCATAGGATGGAACAGTTGCCCAGTACTCCGTGATATTCACTGGTCTCTCTAACTGATGAAAAGCTAACACAATTGTAATGAATCCAAAATCCTCACTACTAACTCAATAATCTAAATGTGAGTCATATCTCCGTAGATTTATTTAATTACTCTACAATCTGCAAGAAAAGCGAGCACTGAAAATTTTGTTCACATTAATAATTAAGTTATCCTATGCAAAACAGTAATTAAAAAAATAATGACCTTTGGTAAGTATCTGACGCCACCCTATTGTCACCACTATATTGTCGTCTTTAATCAATAATAAGAATTCAGCTATCGATAGTAGGTTTACCAATCTGATGACCAACTTATTTCTTAAAGCTGTTTACTTGTTAATAATAATTAAGAGAAAACAAGAAAAAGATTACGTGGAACTAAAACCAAAAACATTTTATTAATGACCACCAACCAGTGTAAAATATACGTTCCATGTATTAACAATCAGTTGATAGTTTATTGTCTGATAAATGAAAAAAACTCTGTTCTTGGTACGTGAGTTTTATGACAATAATAGTAACATAGCGTTCTGATTAAAGCGTATGAGATCAATGAAAAAAATTTAGGGAGTACCTCTTAAAGCCGACCCCAGAGGAGAAAAGCTAAATTCATAAAAAATATTTTCATCCAAATGATGTGAGAAAAGAGTCAGGGCAGCGTAGTAGAATATAATTCCACCATAGAATAATTTTACTTGATAAAAGTACATTGGTGCAGTATTATTTAATGGGCACCAAGAGCCATATATATGAACTTTACTAGCAGTTCACCTAGGAGGGTGAGTACAGGTTTAAGTTTCTGCCAATCTTGAAGGTGTTTCGCACTTAGATGGCACACCACATATACCATGAAGACACCAATGTCCAAATGTCTAATCTAGGTAACCTTCATGTTATCTAACAGTAAGGTTCGGCAGCATACACCAATAATGAGGTCCAACCTGCCTTTTGTTTTATTACACGTATGCAAATACTTCCAGTGATAAGTTTGAAGGTGACACGTAGTGTTACAGTAGATGTGTTACATCCCACAATGGAGGTCAGCATTTTGAAAGTAGCTAATTAGCGTCTCATGTATGGTCATGTAACCACTTGTGGAGTAGAGAATGAGTGGAAACCATGAAGTCTGCGCCGAACTACACCATTCCCAGCACTGTTATGACGTTCGCCTGAATGTTAAAGGTTCAGTTTACGACGCTTCTATGTGTGCAATTTTACTTAACGTTTGTGAAATCTGGTCTCCCCAAGGTGAAGATGGATGGCAATCCTATGTGCTTTATCATAGCTCTTTAAGAAGTTCGTATTCGGCGATACCGTTTATTGAAGGATAGCTAGTGGGTTAGCATCTGTAGGTACACCACGGCTACCTTAGTGAGGCTAAAGGAATAGTCCAGGTCAGCAACCCGAGACGCTTAAACTCAAAGGTTAGCAAACTAAAATCCCCTTCATTCTCCTCTTTCTGAAAGCAATATAAAGTAATGGACGCTCCTGATAAGTACGCTCATGATACACAAACATATGGTGCACATTCAGCAAGTCTTCATAGTTATGCAAGATGATACTAGTGCTTTTCTATACGACAAATACCTTTGGTCTTCTATTAGACAGCCCCTGTGTGGAAACTGAGTGAAAAACTCGTAACCTTGTACACAAACATCTCTTATTGAATTAATTTGGAAAAATTTCTAAAATTCAAAATAAAAACTACTTGACTAACTTGACTAATTAGTCGTTGTTTTTCTTCTAAATCTGCTTCTGCAATTTCTGTGTCAGTTTCGGGAACAGAATCGTTTGAATCGACATTATTAGAACACGCCACAAAATCCGTAGACATTATTGATGATAAGTTAGTCTGCAAAAAGTAAACACCAGATAGTAATTATACTGTAGCACTAAAACTGGTTTATGAATTTCCTTGTTGTAGCATGTTGTTTATTTGTGAAATACTCACGTAAAACATATGTGCACATCTTTGCATTAAACAATAAACTACATATAGTGTGCCAGCCAGTACGACAGATCAAAGTAGGACTAACAACAGTTCAAGTTATTTCACTTTGTAAAAGCATGAAGAAAGGGGATAGGAATTTATTGAACACTTCTCAGTGAAAGTGTCAAGGGGAGAATAAATCCAGTACAGCATAGTGAAGACGTTTAAAATTCCAAAGACGACGAAATCAATCTGTACCACTATTGAACAATCTTCAGTCAATGTACTAAGAGTTACCAACCATTGATTTGTAGTATCTCAAGAACGCGATCTACAATCTCATTTAGCACAGACTATAAGATGATGACCTCCTGGATTGGTGACAACCCCACCTAATGAGACATTACGTCCCATCTTATAAAAATTACTTCTTTACACAATGCAAGAACGAACATCTTCGCAAGATGAAAGTGGGTGATTTATATTTTACGGCTTTTCTTCGGTCACCAACAGCCTAAAAATTACATAAGTTACACTAAATCTAAACCTCGCCTAGTTTTAATAGCTCGCTAGTTTTTTAGCTGATTCCAGGCCCACGAAAATAGGAAGGGTTGGGCGTGTGGCCAAGGAACCTACCAATCAAACTGTTAAACAAACTTCAACACCCTAAAAAAATATGAAAAATATTAAATGTATATGTATATACATATATGAATATATTTTTTGCTAGAATCGGAGAGGCGAAATGGCACAGCGGCCTGGTGAAACCCCGCATTTGGGAAGGCAATCAGTCGTGCTCCTTGTCGATGAAAGCAAGAATAGGAATGGGGATGTGGAATGTTCGTAGAATGCACGAAGCTGGGCAGGCTGACCAGGTAGCCAAAGAAATGAAAAAATATGCCATAGAAGTGTTATAAACCTGTGAGAGCAGATGGAATGGATGTGGACTAGCTCAGTTGTCGACTAAAGTGAGTAATCCACTCTGGTCACCCAGACGACAACACCTGAGGCATTGGCTTCATGACGTCGCCAACAGCAGCCAAATCTCTAATACAGTGGGAACCAATTCCCTCCTGCAGGATAGCGACAGCAAGATTCAAATCAGAAGGAAGAAAGGTTACGATCATTCAATGCTACGCATCCGCCAGCAACTCGGAACAAGAGAAGGAAGATTTCTATAGACAACTGAAGACAGTAATGCGCACATGAATGCCAAACTGGAAGCTGACAATACAGGAGGGAAACTCATCATACGTCGAGAGGCTCTCGCTCGGCGAAGCGAATTAGAACGGAGAACTCTTCACAGAACTGTAATTTTCAAAAATGTGCTGCAAAACGCATTCGTACGAAAAGCACTTAGCCGTTTAAGGTACCACTTAACCATAGAAGAAAGATGGAGAGACGATATTTCTGTGGAACGATTCCACCACTTTATCCCTACATTGCTTATCAGACAAGTATTTCACTGACTGATCTTTTGTTAGTCATCCGTTTCTGGGTGAGTAACAATCAATTATTACCGATTTTAAATAAAACCATTTTCAGCGGAAAAACTGACGAATCAACATAAACGTAGTCAAGGTTCCTTGATTACGTATAGCTGACTATTTATTTTATTTTTTATTTTTGATTACAGCTTGATTCCACACTGCATTTTTGGTACAAGTATGGAATTTCCAGCATGGATATCGGTAGCCCGAGTTTTGCAGGCCGACCATAGATACCAGGTGTGCGTCGGCAGGGGATCGAACCTCGAGCCATGTGCATGGTCGGCGACATTCCTAACCACTGTGCCACCGACGCACAAAAATTGGTCTCAGTTTAGAGACCATTGCAGAAATTACACTGCAACGAACAGATACTACACATGACCTTAGCTCAGAGAGCCGAGAAGCGACGTTTAATGTGATACGCCATGAGGAAAATGGCAACAGGAGAGCGGTAATTATGCTTCTTTCCTAGCGCACTAATCAGTGTCTCATTTCTGTAGCTGGAAGATGGAGAGTACTAAACTAAAGCACTAGTATTACAAAATCGGATTCGCACACGACGCCTGTGGCGAAAAATAGATTGCGGCTATGTAAAACTATTGGACAATAATTGGCATTTCGGGAAGATTAGACTTTTTGGGCAGATTAACGAACAGAGTCAAAATTATGGAAGGATCTCAAATTGTTCTGAAATCACGATCGCGAGTACCCCATTATCTATGATCTCCCTTTGAACAATTTCGTAACTTTTACCTCTCCTTAATTCTGATAAGCCCCCCAAGATAAGAAGTAAGCTACCTCATGGTGTCTGCTATTGTCTCACTTGGGCGATGTAATTTCATCTTAAAAAGTCCGACCAACAAACCTGGAATGAAACAGCCGCGCTTGAGACGAAAGTTGAAACGGCGCCTATAATTATTGTATCAAAAGCAGTCACAGAAACAAATTTCCGAATCTCTCCGTTGCAGATGTAGTTAGCTATTTCTTTCGGACTTTTTAAATATCTGATACTGCGTTCAAAGACTTACCTACACCTCATTGTAACATAAGACTACCTCATGAGCCAAATCCGTGTAAAGACGTGGTCATGCAAATGTATCTAGTGTCTCCGAGATCTGTCTAGATACAGCATTTTCTGCAGAAGTTGTTGCAGAAGTTAACTACCGGCAACAGGCCTTCACGTGACGAAGGCAGCTGATTATATTAGTCCTAATATTGTTGAACAGAACAATAACGCAGCATCAGACAGACTCAAATGTACCATTAGGACAAACATCACCACAACCATGAATTAACACCCGATTCCATAATCATTCCACAAACAATCATAAGCAGACGGCCAAGCTTGAGGAGAAAGCATGCAATAAGAAATCTGACATGGACATCTGAGACATTAGAAGCCCCTGTGCACGTAAACTAGCCAATGTTCTCCTTTTCGGTTTATCATGGATATTCGGCACGATATCTCACAATATTCGGTTTGAGAAGCCGTACTTCTGTGAAATTTGTAGTCCACCACTTAACTGGTTAGAGTCATTTGTTTGCGATCGGTCTCAAAAAACTAAAATCAACTCTCTACCGTTTCGCCCCAGGCAGATCCGAAGTAGGGTTTCACAGGGCAGAGTCCTAAGACTACTTCTTTTTACGGTCTACACGGACAGTGTTTGTAACTGCTCCACTTCAAGCAAAGTATTCCTATATGATGGTGAGCCCAAAGTCGTCTACCCCTAGTACAGTCATGAATTAAACTTGACAGTTAACGTACTTTGAGAGTTCTCCAAAGCAGAAAAGATTCTGAACCAATCGCTGTTGTAGAAAACTAATTCCTGCCTCGGAATACTGAATGTGGTCATGGACTCCAAAGACTGGCAATTCGAGGATATCCAGGTTCCACACCGTAAATGAACCACGACTGCATGATTACTGGGTGCAGTGTATGAATACACATCAGTCAAATTCACAACAATAATTCTGATCGTTTTTGTTCAGTCTTCTGGCACATAACTTACGGACAGGCAACAGTTGCCCTTATCGCCTCCCACAAAAAGAGAGGCCGTTTCAAATGAATAAGCCATTCGCCGCTCATTTAATGTTATCCGGAACTGACGCTTTGAAATATGAAATCTCACATTATAGGGCGTTGAATCCTGTCTGAAGGTCAATAATGGCAAATGCGTTTACAATGATCTCGACTTTCCATGTGGATGACCAGATATTCTGAATTCAACTCAGTCGTAGACATCGAGGTTCGACACTCTGGTTATTTTGCGTTCCACGAACAAACCGTTTACAACATATGTAAAACACGCATGCGTCGAAGATTCACCACGCGGGATTTTTTCTCGTAAAACAAGAGTGTCCTGTACAAATCCTGAGTTCAACCTAATTTAGAGTTCTGCCTTTACACCATTAGCGCGCTTCGTATGAATGGCAAAACTAGACTGAAGACTGAAACCGGAACGTCCGACGGTAGAGTTGCATTTAAGCGTCACTCCTTGTAGATATGCCTATTTTTTCAAAACTCGCACAACTGCTTCCCTGGTTATATACTTGCAATCATTAACTCTTTCACTAATCAGCTATGGTTAATCATATAGAAAACCAAAAATTCATTTACCTGCCAACGTGATAATTGATAGCACATATCTGCTTTCTACAACAAGCAACACCAATCCCACAAAATGTGCCAGCGGGCCACACAGCTCGCCTATACGCAGCAAGCGTCAAGCTGCCGCGTCGCTACTATCTAACGTGGCTGGAACCGACAACAAAAACATGCTGAAAACTAGTAGAAGCACCGCTTCTACAAACTCAGTACCTAGTCCCGACAAAGACCTTTTTAATACTCCCTGTGCATGTGTCACAAAACTTCAGATACCAAGTCCAGCTTCAACATTTACTTAAGAAACAGAACGACCAAAGCTATCTGTAGAACAGCTGAAGACTGAGATGCGGGATATAGGGTGTAAAAAGGCTATGAACGCAGGATGCTCAGAAAATATAGCCAGTTTATATGAACTATCAACACAGATTAGTGACGTAAAACCGCAGGTCTGTGAACTTACAACTCTGAGCATCCTGAGCAGAAACATAAACACTGGCGAACTTGACACAGAATCGGTCACCAAGGTGGACATCCTGATTAAAATCATCATAACATAGGTTGTGAAAATACTGGATACAAAGATAAGTCTGCTATTCTAAAATATACCACGTATTCAGGGGGCAAAACAAATTCAAAGCGTCTTAATTAGGTCGACGGAAATGCCTTATTCTGAAACAAAGTCTCACAGACTGAGAGTCACAACTACCACTGCATCCCTATGTTCCCTCGGCTTGAAACACTGACAGGCTCAGAAATTCATCAATTCAAAAAGTATCCTATGACAGGATAAAAGCTACAAACAAACAAACGTCGTAGGCGGTAAAACAGTGAATGAAGGATTGCTCACAAACATCAAACTAAACTCAAAGGCGAGCAGGTTAGACACTGAAAGACACCAAAACAGAGAAACCCACAGTCAAAATTGTAGGGCTCATAGCCCTCCCTTTCCGACCTCGCAAAATCAGCTATACAGAACACGGCGCCACACGACAGGCTAAGGGATTATATTCCCTCTGCTGATGTAGCCCCTATCCTCTCTGCCGCGGATCCAGTTACTTCTCTGGACAGCCCTAAGACAGAAGTCCACGCCTCTAGTAAGTTGACAACATCCTGTCTCAGCAGTAACGTGAGATTTCAAATGGAATTCAGTAACGAAACACACTAGAATGCACCACTCGTAACGAAAAATCCTCCACATTTGCACACTCCTGAGAAGAATCCACGCTACAAGGGAAGTGAGACAACAAATAATACCAACAAGAAATATAAAAGCAGATATAGGGCCTGTCAATCAGGTCTCAAAAACCGTTAATGCCCAGCTCTTGCTACGCCGGGCCTCTCACTGTCCCTCGAAGCCTTTCAGAAACGCTTAGTACTAACGGACGCAAAAATCAAAACACCGATTGGCGACTCGAGAATTCTTTATTCTAACACCAACATATGACCAGCATAATAACTAAGGTCTAAGAACAAATATTACAGCAATGAATCACGATATTACTCCTGACGGTTTTGTACGTGCTTTCTGAACAGCGGTCGATGAGACGATGATTGGTGTATTGATGCTTCCGCGAAAATATAAGGAAGTTGCGTTTGAGAGAACAACCAAGAATTGATCGTTCAACCTTCAACTTCACTGACACTCCCCGGCGAAAAAAGGATCCATCCCTTTTTCCATCACGACCAATGCACGTTGACTTGGATGCCATTGCGAGAACCTGGGTCACTCGGACAGAGCTGAAATGGGAAACAAACAGAAAAGCCAACACACCACAGGCATACCCACAGCACAATCTCACTCATCGACGACGGCATACACCTTCCAGTTAAAGGCATACTCTTGACGTCTTGCAACAAAATCGCCACTTGCTAGAATGACTCTTGCAGAATGCAACGTTATCATACCAGCACCTCATGATACTCTTCGCACATCTTATCTACTCACTGCCAATTACCACTGCAACCGCTTGTCACTCATTCTGCCTCAGTTCTAGTAACGGTGACGTATTGAAGCCTCAGCCATCTACACGCTTGCTCCCCGGCGTGTGGGACCAGAGCCTAAATAGGAACACTCATTCTCAATCATTGATTCCACAGCTAATCCTTATCTCTGTGTGCATGTAATTCCTAGCAACAGCCTCCCTGGCGTACACGATCTATCTGCTGTCTTTAACATCAATCAATTCATTCACGGATGTAGAAAACTCGAAACAGCTTCCGAAGTAATCACGACGAAAAATTTAACAAAATTGTGCAATAGCAACAAGATACGAAAACAACATGTAAACACAATGAATCCAAGATTACCAATTGATATGAAACACCACACATACATACAAACAATACAAATAAACTCGCCGATCGTGTCTCGATGTAATTCCTTTGAAGAACTGCAGAACTTACACCAGTACGCCTACAATCCTTCTCAGGTTGACGCCCTAGGTCGGAAAATCGTCGCAGAGTTCATTTGATGACCTCCTTCTATCATCTATATCCTCAACTCTGAACGGTAACACTCCCATGTCATTGTGTCGCAGAATATAGATAGTCATCTATACGTACAAACATATGACGTATCTGACCAACCAAGCGTAGGCACAGAGCAATCTACACCAAAGATAATAGCATTCAAGTAGTAACTTTGAACTTGAAAAACCTCTATTCATGCAAGTCAATTCAACAATTACCCTCTCGTACACAGTTGGCTTATCCTCACTAAACTGACCAATATCTTTCGTCTCTTCAAACGGACTGATACTAGCATAGTCATAGTACAAGAGACTTGAGTTGACGGGCGTCTATTTCATTGTGGATGACAACACCAACGACAACTGATTGATACCAGTTGATGAAGTTAGCGGTGGATCAGAAGCTGTTGTTGTTTGGCTTTCAGAGATTTGTCTAACTACAAGACTACCACCACTCCTGTCTCTTACTATTAGCTCCGGTTTAGCACTAGCATCTGATGATAGGTGGGCTAAACGCCGATCAATTACACTGATGGTTTCACAAGTATCCATACCTTCTGCAGCTGCATCTGCATTTAATTCTACATCACGTTCAGGTTGTACAGAACCTTTATTCAACTTGGCAGTAGTAGACATTCCCTTAATCTCATCACGATCAACCAAAGACAAATGTGCACTATCATGATCATTGTCACGAATATTCACTTTACCGTCAACTTCATCATTTTCAAACTCTTTAATAACAGCAGTAGATGATTTGGGTTCTTCCTCACAAATCCCTAAAGATTTCATACCTTCACTCTGACTAGTAATACCTTGTAAACTTGTGGGGTCAGAACTGCACTCTGAAGCAATAACTCTATTCTGTGACACTCTATTCAACAATGGCTTACCAGTTGCAACTACAGACTTCTTCATCGCACCGCTATCGTCACACAATTCGGAGTCAGACCTTGATTTCACATTTAGCTTATCACTGAACTTGCTCACTGATTCACAGTTCATCATTGTGTGAACTTCTTGCAAACTTGTAAAACACAACCGTGTTTGTCTGGTAGCTTGTAACCTATCTCTTGAGGATGTACCACGAAAGCTATTACACTCTCTAAGTCTATATGCATTACTAGACACCATAGAGCCTTCTCGATATCCACCTCTCTGAAACCCTTTCATCATCAATGATTGCGTTTTTCCCTCAGACTGCTCTATTCTAGGGGTGAGATGCAATAGACTGGCAAACTTGCTCATAGATTAATTGACACCATGGTTTACCAGTTTCAGAATATCATCGAACTTTGGCTCGACACCTTCATTCTCTATACGGGAGCTTATCTTCACCCACTTCCTTTGCAGTCGAGTAGGTGGGCGTCTCGCTATTACCCCTAGGACTGAACTCGAGTTGAGGTCACTCATGCAATTCATCGAAATCAAGTCAACAGATCATCCAAAAACTCAGAGAGTGCCTTGGAGTCATCTCCTAATTGACCACCATCACCTTTAACAGCCTCAAATAATTCCCCTACGATCATCGAAGGTCTTCCGAATCCTTGCCGTAGTGTACTCATACCCTCAGGATATCCTTCTTCAGCGGACATCAACTCACAGCATTGTATAGCTCTTGAAGCAACTCCAGTGCAATGCTTTATCAAATACATTAACTTCATTTCATCATTTAATAAAAAACTATTCAACATGATTTCAAACTCCTCTAAAAATTGTAAATAATCAGCCGGGTTTCCGTCGAAATACCGTGGTTGAAATTTAGGGAGTTTGATATTCCTATTATCCCTGGACGTCGAAACAGTATTATCAGCCATGTCAAGCTTAACATCAGACACATCGTTACAATTAACAGACAAGTCACAATGACTTACTTTCCTGTTTGCATCCAAGACGCTCTGTCCCTTCTTCGACCCAGGTATTGTAGAACTTGACCCAATTCCAAAAACGTTCCAGATATTGCTTGAAGAAGAAGACTTGGCCGGCAACAGAAAAGACGGACGGAGATAATTCAAACTGTAAGAAACTGTCACCAACCGTTAGAAGCAGTCACCAACCGTCAGAACTTGCCAATCACGTCTCGTAAACCGTTAATGCCCAGCTCTTGCTACGCCGGGCCTCTCACTGTCCCTCGAAGCCTTTCAGAAACGCTTAGTACTAACGGACGCAAAAATCAAAACACCGATTGGCGACTCGAGAATTCTTTATTCTAACACCAACATATGACCAGCATAATAACTAAGGTCTAAGAACAAATATTACAGCAATGAATCACGATATTACTCCTGACGGTTTTGTACGTGCTTTCTGAACAGCGGTCGATGAGACGATGATTGGTGTATTGATGCTTCCGCGAAAATGTAAGGAAGTTGCGTTTGAGAGAACAACCAAGAATTGATCCTTCAAACTTCATCTATATTCAGAAGACCACACGGTACATGAATAAAAATATCAGAACGCATTTGCAGGATAGGCTGAGTCATACTACAGCCCACACTAATAGCTAAAGGCAGGAACATCGTCACGCAAAATGGTACAGGTGACAGCACTCAAATCTCAGCTCCCAACCACTCTGTGTCGTACTTCCTGAACACACTTACCGAATTAAACCTAGGTAATAGGGAACTCAACGACATGCACGACACCCTGTGGGTCAACGTACACTTCCAAAACACTACCTGACACCTTTAGTGACTACGAGACTCAACTCATGAATGTACTGGAGCAAGTGTCTACTCTCTCATGCGAGCATAAGAACATATGTGGAGACTTCAATCTACCCAAAATCAACAAGGACTTATTAACAGGTCCAGCTAAAGATGATAAGCACCTCGGTACACCGGACATTTTCTGCTTAAAACTAGCAGTCACCATCACTGTAAGCGATGACCGCGTACTAGACGTAATATTGTGCCATAATTTTACAGTCGTTTCAATCTTAGTGGCCCCTAATTTTCCAGGTAGAGAGCACAAAACAATTCTGCACGCACTGCCACCCACACTGAGTAGTAATACAGCTTGTATCTCCACCCTAGTGAGGGGTTTACAATTTAATATTTATAAGAACCTGTTCTGATCGCTTTTATCATAACTGAACAATTCAAACTTTTGAAAAAGTGCTAATCTATGCTAATTCACAATTGTAATTTATAGCATGACTGGTAGTCCCTGCAAAAATGGCATGTATTTCTTGTCAACACCAGTTTATATGAAATATATATTATAATATATAAGAAGTGTAGTAAGGCAGACTAGGCTTTTGCAAACTCAATGCTGAGATCCTCTGAATGGGGTGATTACTTCATTAATGATGACCTCTCGAGAGCCCTGAGTATCTTCTACCAGAACTCAGACACATGCTCATATGCTGCCATTCCACTCCAAACACCAAAAGTTTACCGACATAGGAAGTCATCCATAAAACCAAAGGATCGTACAAAACTGAAGATACTCTCGACAAGTTACTTCAAACACCACGACTTTGGCACACCAGGTCTAACACTTAACGCTCTTAGCTCCATATCACAAGTTGAGGTCTTGCGTGTAAGGAAAGAAGGACGCACGACACTAGTGAGCCCTGCTAGGGTGTATTGCCTCAGAGAAATCCTAAAGATATAGCAAAAATATTCATTCAGTTATCTATAAAACACAACATAATCGAGGAAAGAATATTCTTTTGGAAAAATTCCTCTTCTGGCTCTACAATTATATACATGTTTATATACACAGAATATTCAAGGTTGGTAGTTAATAACAATATTAGTGTTTTTTAAATTATATCGATTTGTAAAGCAAGATCAATGCAATTACAGTTCACTAAGAATACTTAAATTATAATAGTAATAAAGATATAACAGCGAGTAGGATATCAACTGAAATTAGGAAATTTTCACGAAAATTGAGAATCATTCAAACCTAGATGGCCATGGTAGGGACAGCGTCTGAACTAACTTCTTTTGGACGCACAAATTAGGCTTTTTAATGTGGATCCCAACAGCCTCAGCAATATTTAGTAATCGAACTCTTAAGGATACTTTCGGATTTGTGGAAAGGATAAAAGATTTAAGTGTTGACAATAAATTCATGATATCATTTGACGTATCTTCCTTATTCACCAATGTACCACTTATGGAAACAGTAGACTTTGTATGTGAAGAACTTAAACGACGAAACATCAATGTCGGCATTCCTATATCATTTGTGAAAGAGCTTCTCTTGAAATGTACAATGAATGTCCACTTTTTATTTAATAAGGAATTATATAGACAAATTGACGGTGTGGCAATGGGGTCACCACTGGGACCCATTCTAGCCGACATTTTCCTTGCGAAACTAGAAAATGGGCCTCTGAAGGATGTTATTAGTGAACTCGAATTTTATTGTCGGTACATGGATGATACTTTTTTAATTATGAAAAACGAGAAGGAAGCAAAGGGCATCCTGGATAAATTTAACGAGGTTCATACTGCAATAAATTTTACCATCGAAACAGAAAAGGAATCTAATATTCCATTTTTAGACGTTTTTATGACCAGAAAAGAGGATGGCTCAATAAGAAGAAGTGTTTATAGAAAACCTACATCAACGGGCCAGTACACACATTTTCTCAGTTTTGTGCCCTTGAAATACAAACGCAATTTGATAAAGTGCCTGGTTCACAGAGCAAGAGCTATTTGCTCGGACGAATGTCTTGATGAAGAACTGAATAATATCAAACGGTTGCTAAGTGAGAATGGTTATCCTGAAAAGTTTATTGATAAGAATATGAATTTGAAACCAAAGCAGCCGAAGTCACCAACAGTTCCAGAAAAGGCCTTATTCTTTCAGATGCAGTTCCTTGGGGACAACACTAGCGAGATACTAACACAGCGCATTGGAAATGCGGTAAAACGACCATTCCCTGCTGCTGAATTACGTTGTATCTTTAAGACTACTTCCCTTCTGCGTTCGGGAGTAAAAGACAAACTGCCTAATTTCGCCTCATCCATGTGTATCTACCAATTTAATTGCTGCTGTGGAGCCAGTTACATAGGCCGCACAATTAGGCGTGTTTCTCGTCGAATTTCCGAACATCACCCTGCGTGGTTAAGCAAAGGCCAAACAAAATCTATCCGTAGCGCTATTTTGGCTCACCTGGTGGATACAGAACATAGGATTGATGTTAACCAAGCTTTCAGAGTTATTTATCGGATACCAACAAATCTCAAATTCGCCTTAAGAGTTCGATTACTAAATATTGCTGAGGCTGTTGGGATCCACATTAAAAAGCCTAATTTGTGCGTCCAAAAGAAGTTAGTTCAGACGCTGTCCCTACCTTGGCCATCTAGGTTCGAATGATTCTCAATTTTCGTGAAAATTTCCTAATTTTAGTTGATATCCTACTCGCTGTTATATCTTTATTACTATTATAATTTAAGTATTCTTAGTGAACTGTAATTGCATTGATCTTGCTTTACAAATCGATATAATTTAAAAAACACTAATATTGTTATTAACTACCAACCTTGAATATTCTGTGTATATAAACATGTATATAATTGTAGAGCCAGAAGAGGAATTTTTCCAAAAGAATATTCTTTCCTCGATTATGTTGTTTTATAAATCCTAAATAAGCGATTGGATCGCAAAAATCACGGCGTTTCTCTCTTCATCGTCAAAAGTGGGCTATACAATTATCCTGCGGATGTGCGAATTACGCAACAAAACATTTTCAGCTAACTACCCTAAGCCTCCAGTTTTATTACTCTGTATATACCCAACTACTAATATGGTACAACTTCCATCTTTACCCACAATCAAAATAGTACCGTTGAGTTCACTTATGCTAACATTAACCAAGCCATTAGGACTCTCAGAAGCTGATATTGACGGTTAATCATCGTATTTCTATAACTATGGTGGTCCTGACATTCCATTACTACTGCTTAAAATCTTCACAATGACCTTAGAAACCCAAACCTACCCGAATACATGGAAAACGACATTTATTACTCGTAAACACAAATGAGGCTTGAAAACAGAAGTCAACAACAACAGGCTGATCAATATTACACCTGTGGCATCTAGAATTATGGAAATACTGGTTAAAGATAACATGTTCAAACATATGCTCAGCTGCAATGTTGTAGATCCGAATCAACATGGATTCCTAATCTCCTGACCATTTTTAACATGCCACCTAGACTCTTTTAATTTTGTGGCCAGCAGCCGTGACAAACAACAACTAGTACTTATCATCCAATTTAAAATTTCCAAAGCACTTGACCGCGTTGACCATTTACAGTTGATACATAAGCTAAATTCCCTAAGAATACGTGACCCACTACTAGGATGGCCTAAATCGCTCCTTAACGGCAGGCCCCATATAACTATGCTTTGGTCTGTAATTTCAAGGTAGTATCAAAGGGTTCCTCCCATTTACGCTTTGTTTCAACGATATATGCGCCTGTTTCTCACATGGTGTGCCATTCATCTCAGATGAACTAAAGGTGTAACAATAGAAGACAAGGGTCAAGCAATGGATCGTTTATTGTGAAACTCAAGAGATATTTATAGATTTTTATGTGCATTATTTTTCGTTATTGTTAGCAGAGAAGCGACACTTTCTGGTCGGTTGTTTTCTCGCTTAAAGTTATTCTTTCGTCTCTTTGCAGCCGTTCCTTTGAAGGTTAGATCGTATATCTGCGGGCGACTATATGCCATATCCTCCATTTGAAGTGGCGCTCTCTAGCTTTACCTTGACGGCATTTGCCCGGTTTAGTTGGTTCGAGTTGGGGCTAGTCGTCCAGGCAAAGGCAGTCGGCGTGATTGTGGTGCTTATTTTACTTTTGTTGGGTGGGTTTGTATGAAAAATGTTGTTCAGTATTGTTCTTATGCATTTATGTATTACTTGTGCGGTAGAACGCTTAAGTATATGGTTCGTGTAACGATTATTTGGCATACCGAGTATGGTTCGCGTACATTTCGACGATTGCCTCCTGACATACTTCTTTGCAGCTTGGCGGCAACCAGTACTCGGTCGCAAATTTCCCGATCAGCTGTTGTGCAGCACCTTATCCCGTTGCAGGAACCAAAGAGTACGGCTGATGTCGAATTCGTGCATGACTCTGCCCTTTTGTGTGGCGTTTTGATTTTCTGAGCAAGTGGCAGCACCAACTCAAAAGCTGAGGGTGCTCTAAGGATGCATACTCAGGAAATTTCGTGACAACGAAGCCTAGCTCATTCTATACAAAATATGTGTGAGGCCACTGCTAGAATACCGTCCATTTATTATTGGCAGCACTCGCACACGTGACAAGCTCGGGATGGAAAGTATCCAACGATATTTACCATACAAACCACTTAGGTACGACTGTAAGAGGGACTACATGACGCTAAATCTTGACCCACTTTGGACGAGACGACTTATTATAAATCTAATATTCTTCTTTAAAGTCGTGCACAAAATATCATTCTCAGGTAACAAGGACATACAACTCTCACCGAAACGCTCTTATGGTCTGCATAACCAAGCTTGTCCAGTGAGAATGAAAGCCTTTATTTTATTTTTATTTTTGTATTTCTCGATTATAGCTTGATTCCACACCGTATTTTCAGTACAGGCATGGAATTTTCAGCGTGGATATCGGTAGCCCAAATTTCGCAGGCCGACCATAGATATCAGGTGTGCGTCTGCGTGGGCTCGAACCCCGGACCATGTGAATGGTCGGCGAGAGTCCTAACCACTGTGCCACCGACGCATATATCATCACAACGCGAAAACTTCCGCACAGTCATGTGTTCTCTAATATGGAACAGCTTACCCTTAGAAATAAGAACCTCCATCTGGATTATACCTTTCAGACACTCTTAAAGAGACTGTTTCACCATACTGATTACATTAACAAACTTTTTATTTCTAGGACCAATCAATTACTAGACTCCTACAGTACCTTAAGAACGCGTGAAACTTACTAATGGCTCTATGAATGATAAATAAACTGGCTGAACAGATGTGAAAAACGATTTTTATATTATAAATATATGGGTTTACTGAACAGCAATGTACAGTGAATGTAAACTTTTATATTCGGACTTAAAGTCCTGTCCATGTCCGCGTACCTTTTGTTTCTGTGCCACTTTTCTGCTCGCTTCTTCTCTTAGGTTGTAGTGGAAGTTGAATAGATATACAGTAGGGATGAAATTAAACAGTACTTTAAGCTAATTATTTGAATATACCATATCACCCTTCAAGCTTTAGGCTCGGAATAACTGAATGTCACTATAAACTTACCTGTCCCTATATCAGGACGCCGTATAAAATCCTATACGAACCATGCCCATGGTCCTGGTACATATGCCCAAGTTGCCGCCCTGAAGTAGCCTTGCGTAGTCCTTTGGAAATTAAGGATGGCGCAAAAGAAGCAGGGAAAATGTGAAATGTTCTACTTCCACCAACTCGAAAAACAGCACAAATGCACGAAAACCGGGGATACCAAAATCCTCACCGGTTAAACTTGCAACTCTTGCCATAACCGCTTCAGACACAGAGGCTGAAGAACCACGGGTTTGCGTCGCTGGAAAAAGACCCCTATCGTCTGCCAGTAATACTGGCCATGACACTGAGACACACAAAAATGCCCAGTCGCACCAGACGAAACGAAAAGGTCTTAAAGGGGATGACAAATGTGCGAGGACCGAGCCTAAGTCCACGGTTAGTAAATCAAACTGTGTAATCCTCTTTAATGTACCAGACAGTAGCAGTAGTCTACTGGAAGATTGGGCCGTATTTGACCAGGAACAGTGGTCCATCTTGTGTAGCACACAGGGTCTGGACATCCAACCAGTAAATCTATGCAGATTGTATGTGGACACTGCTGCACCTCAAGGCAAACCATCCCCACTGAGGGTAACATTGGGAACTACGGAGGACGTCAAAAAAGTGTTACTGGCTTCTCAAGTCCTTTCTATAGGGAGGGCCTGCAACATACGTGTTAAGCCAGACAGGTCACGGAAGGAAAGACAGATGGCGAGGGAGTCGCCAGAGCTTATTCCTTCTGCCTCCATGGTTGTTCATGGCATTCCCGAACTGGTAGCTGGGAGCGCCTGCGAGAAGCATCGTCATGATGCACAGACATGGAGATGGTTGGCATCCCAGATGGCCCTAGGGAGTTCAAGGGCTGTCTCTATTTATAGACTGCCTCGACCCACTCACCTTATGTCAATTAACACGCCACGTCTGTTAGCTGTCAAGTTCAGCTCCCGAGACCAGTTGACTATCGCTCTCCAAAAATGGTACGAGACCAAGGACAAGGTCAGCAAACATTTGCTGCTGCAAGAGCCGGCCTCGCACCCTAAGGAAAGAACAAAGTGTTGTCAAAAAAATCCTCAACCCCTAGTCACACTACAGTGTTGCAGCACGGACGATGATAGCCAGTGTCATCCAAGTGCTTCGACTGTATTAGAAGAAAAAAACGCCAACGGGCCGGTTCCTAGGGAATCGGTCAAATAGTTCGGAGGATAAGTCCTCAACCGATAACCCAAATCAAGTCAAGTGGTGAGACTGACTACCAGTTGCCTGTACAGTAATGTCAGAGGGCTAAGAGGCAGAATAGCTGAGCTTAGACACCTAAAATCGCAGTTGAATTCCAAAATCATAATACTGACGGAAACCTGGCTAACAACACTGAGCCACATCTGATCACTGAAGCTTGGTGCACAAGCGAAATAAATGATGATTTCTTTCACTGCGAAGGTTACTCATTTTTCAGGAAGAACAGATCAGTTGGGAGGGGTGGAGGATGCATTATCTATGTTAAATCTGACTGCAGAGCTGTGCACTATGATGACCCCAACCTGGATATATGTGATACATTATGGGTGACACTCTACATAAATAAACAGCAAACCCTATTATTAGGTTGCATTTATCGCCCACCCAACCACGACAGTGAACTGCTAAGCCAGATAACTGCAGCCTTCCATTACACTTCGAAATTGAACTTTACTTATAAAGTGATTGGAGGTGATTTCAATATGCCAGAAGTTTCATGGGAGCCCATCAGTGCTCCTCCCCGCTACAGCAAATTCTTAGATGCAGTTGAATTATGTGGGTGGACACAAAGTATTCTAAGGCCCACCCGAAACCAAAATATACTGGACTTGGTTTTCTTGAAAGACATCGCCTTATCTACCATAGACATCAGCCGACCATTCCCTGGTAGTGACCACAACACAGTAATCTGCGCCCTTGATACCAAGCTTCACTCATCAAAACGCTCTACCCTGCGCAAGACATTCATGTGCTTCGGAAAAGCTAGGTGGGACGTATCTAACTCCTTCATTAGAAGCTTAGACTGGGATCTTTTCTTTTCTAATAGCAACCTAGACACTGTCCTACTAGCCTTTTACCAGAATGTATCTATTTGCTTTGATAATCTCGTTCCTAAATGTAAAGAAAACCCAAGAGAAAACATAAAGAATTTCATTCCTATAAAAGTAAAGGCTAAGCTGCGAAAGCTGTACCGACAGTACCACAGAGAAAACGACTTCTCATGCCTTCTAAATATACAGAACATTTATCTAGCTTTGAAAGAAAATAACGACAAAGCCCTACTCAGACAAGAACATGCAGCTCTTAAAGATAGCTCTAAATACACTGCAATCTGTAGGCTTTATCGCAAAAGGCTAAACTCCCGTAAAACGGATATACAATTCATTTTAGAAAATGGCGAAACCGCTAGTGACTCTAAAATAATTTGTGAGCTTCTAAACTCCTATTTCTCACAGTCATATACCTATGATGATAATACGTTGCCACAACCTCTATTCCCTGTACGTTCACAAAAAACCTTAGAAATTATCAGCTTTTCTTTAGATAATATTAAGAAAGCAATCACTTCTCTTAAAAGTTCAAACAACCCAGGTCCTGATATGATTCCCTCAACTTTTTTAAAATACGGTGGTGAAGACATTCCTATTCTCCTTCTTAAATTGTTCTCTACCTCTCTATCAACTGGAACATATCCAGATGCATGGAAAACCACGCACATTACCCCTAGGTATAAGTCAGGCTCCCGTTCAAGTGTCATGAGTTACAGACCCATTAACCTAACTTCTGTTATTTCAAGGGTTCTGGAAAAGATCGTGAAAAGTGCCATTTTTGACTTCCTCTCTCAAGAGAAACTTATCACTCCTTATCAACACGGTTTCATGAAGTCACGTTCTTGTACGACATGCCACTTACAATTTTTCGACCACATCTCACAACTTAAAGATTCCAGTATGATCACAGTTATCGTATACTTAGATCTTAGTAAAGCCTTTGACACTGTAAGCCACCGACTGTTAATATCAAAAGTCCAGTCCTATGGGATACAGGGTTCATTGTTAAGCTGGCTCAGTTCGTTTCTAAGCAACCGGATGCAAATGGTCAGGTTAGGTTCCCACACATCCAACCCCGTTCGGATAACAAGTGGAGTTATACAAGGTAGTGTCCTAGGTCCACTGCTATTCCTGTTATATTTCAATGACATTTGCGACGTTATTAAACATGGCAGACCTTTCCTATTCGCCGATGACATCAAAATAGTGTATCACTCACTCAGAAATGAAGTGTCATGTGTATTTAGTAGGATTCAAGATGATATTGAGAGCGTCCAATTATGGTGTAACACATGGAAAATGAAGTTTAACGTTGAAAAATGTGGTGTGCTATGCTCCAAAAGCATTTCATCTGAACTTTCCATCTCCCTACACAACAAACATATTCCTCGTCTGCCGCTTACAACAGACTTGGGTCTGAAATACACTCCAGAATTTAGCCTGACTGAATACGTTAAATTACAAGTATCAAAGGTCAAAAGGCTCTTTGGATTTTTATTCCGAAACTTTAAGACCAGTGAATCCAAAATAATGCTGTACAAGTTGTGCGTAAGGCCCTTACTTGAATTTTGTCCCCCTATCATGGACAGTGTCTCCGTAAAAGACAGATGCAAATTAGAAAGTCTACAAAGGGCGTTTACTAAACGTCTAGTAGGTGATAATCTTTGCATCTCTTACTATGACAGATGTAATCTATTCGACTTGGAACCCTTATGGGTTAGACGACTGAAGTTCAACCTAAAAATTACATTTAGGATTGCCAAAGGGCTTATATATTTCCCCCACAATGACTTTACTTTCAGTTCACCTAAGAAATATAACCTGAGAAATAAATCTTCTTCTTTTAAAGTTCCCCGCTGTCATACAAAATACAGATCAAACTCTTTCACTGTGAGATACCGTTGCATTTGGAACCGTCTTCCAACTGAAATTAGAGACAGTCCTACCCCAAAAACTTTCTCATCTTTGCTGAACAAATATTTCATTAACAACGGGTTAGAAGGGGTATGTGACAAACTAAAAATTAGAGATCTAATACGGCACTCCTCTGATCCTCACTGTTAGCTCCTGAAATCTGTAAACCCTATGTGTGACAGTCACTTTCACTATGATTGCTTTCACAACCCTAGACACCTATTCTTAATCAGCCTTAAATTTTAAATTTTTTTTAATTTCCTTCAAATATTTTTGCATATATCCCTGATAATATTGTATTATGAGTATTTCAGTATGCTAAGGTTCAATCTCAAATTCCAGATGCAAATCAACTGAAGACGACTGGTATTAAAATATCTCCAGAGCCTGCCTAGTGCTATACGTCTAGCTCTACGCAAATTAAGGCCAAAATGGTAGTTGTCTAAATATTCAAATAAACGGTGAATTTTCTTATCCTATTATTCTATAACTATAATCTTCTCTGTTCAACTTTTCTTGAACAACATATTATAACTTATCACTGCTTATTTGCTCAATGCTGCACGATTACTCCCTGATTTTCTAAACTACATTTGTTTATATCTAAAATGAATCTTATCTTACTATTCTATTACTATAATCCTGTATGTTCAAATTTTCTAGAACAACATATTATAACTTACCACTGCTTATTTGCTCAATGCTGCACGATTACTCCCTGATTTTCTAAACTACATTTGTTTATATCTAAAATGAATCTTATCTTACTATTCTATTACTATAATCCTGTATGTTCAAATTTTCTAGAACAACATATTATAACTTACCACTGCTTATTTGCTCAATGCTGCACGATTACTCCCTGATTTTCTAAACTACATTTGTTTATATCTAAAATGAATCTTATCTTACTATTCTATTACTATAAATGAAAAATCCCCATATTGAAATCAAAACAAGATTTTGAGCGAACAATTGTTTTCGATAACTTCTTCTTCAGGCTCTACAGTTATAAATCCATGAATAATAGAGTACATATAGCCAGTAAAGGCAAATGAAAATAATATCAGAAACTGTATTGGGGTGCATGTGTAAGTTGAGGTGATAGTCCATTAGTTAGCATAGTCAATTAAATGTGTATAGGGTGTTTAGTCAGAAAAATGTGATGAAGTGTGAATGAACAATTAGGTGATATAGTGTAGTTTTATAGTTAACAGAATACAAGTGTCCTTGGGGTGAGAAAATGCGATAACCACAAAATACATGTAAAGACACGTTAAAAAATGAGGCACTGGATATGAGGGCTGACCGATAATGTCTAATGATAAAATAAAGGGGCTAAATTGTAAATTGTAATAAAATGCTACAGAATTGGTAGGTTTAGTATAAAATCATAAAGGTTGACAAAGTAAGGGTAACAATGAGGTGAAATAAACTGGGTGGAGAAATGGATAATAAAGACATGATATCACAAAATAATAATAATGATAATAATAGTACGAAAAGATTATGATCCTGGTGACCTTATAGTGGGCCAGGGTAGACAAAGAGAGTGAATAAGTTTTTTCTGTACACATAGATCTGGTCTTTCTCTATTAATCTCTAAAGCCTCAGCTATGGCTAGGAGGCGTAATCGTGTGCCTTTGGGGAGATTGTTCGGTACCCGATACGCAACTGTAAATGACTCATCTACTTTGATGCTGTGTTCGCTATCCACTAGATGAGACAGAATTGCACTATTAATTGATTTGGTTGTTCTTTTCCCAAGCCAAACAGGAATATGTTCACGAGTGCGTAGAGATAAATTCCTCTGGGTACGACCTATATAACTAGCTCCACAGGAGCAGCTAAATTTATATACACACATTGATGTCGCCATTTTGGGCAATCTATCTTTAATGCACGGTGTCAATATCGGTTTGGTTGAGAAACTGACATACAGTTTTGCGGCACTAAAAGTTCTTTCAATTGATCTTGTTAATCTACGGTTTAATATATCACTGGCTATATCACCTTTGAATTGTACATTTAAGTAAAGCTTTTTCTTACTTACTGTGTCTCGCTTGGTATTATGTGTAGTTTCGTAGATATACTTCTTTACAAAGTTGGTAGGGTAGTCATTTTGTAGCAAGGCGTTTGTAAGATTTTTTATTTCATCTTCAATACAATCCTCGGTACATATGCGTCTAATTCTATGACTAAGACAGCGAATTAGGTTGCGCTTATATTGTATAGGTATGAAGCTATGGAAGTGGGTGTATTGTCCGTTCCACGTCGCTTTCCTATAGATGTTTCTTTTCAAGGTACCGTCTGATCTTTTTGTGAGAAGAACATCGAGAAATGGAATACTACCTTGTAGTTCCTCTTCACAAGTGAATTTAATAGCTGGGTGTACCTTATTGAAGACTTGCAGCAGATGTTGTTTATCCAAATTATTGTTACAAATGATAAAGGTGTCGTCAACATATCGACAATAATAATCGAGTTGGTTTAGTATCTCTTTTAAAGGACCATTTTCCAATTTGGATAGAAATATGTCGGCTAATAAGGAACCAAGGGGAGAGCCCATAGCAACCCCATCTATTTGGCGGTAGTACTCTTTATTAAATACAAATTGGACATTCATAGTGCATTTTAGTAATAACTCTTTCAATTTTCTTGGTGTGATTCCAATTTCTATATTCTTTTCTACGAGTTGTTCACATATGTAGTCGACAGTTTCTACAAGGGGGACGTTGGTAAATAGTGATGTTACGTCCAGCGATAACATGGTTTTTTCTGTTATTTTCATATCTTTAATATTTTCAATATTTTCTATTACTATAATCCTGTATGTTCAAATTTTCTAGAACAACATATTATAACTTACCACTGCTTATTTGCTCAATGCTGCACGATTACTCCCTGATTTTCTAAACTACATTTGTTTATATCTAAAATGAATCTTATCTTACTATTCTATTACTATAATCCTGTATGTTCAAATTTTCTAGAACAACATATTACAACTTACCACTGCTTATTTGCTCAATGCTGCACGATTACTCCCTGATTTTCTAAACTACATTTGTTTATATCTAAAATGAATCTTATCTTACTATTCTATTACTATAATCCTGTATGTTCAAATTTTCTAGAACAACATATTATAACTTACCACTGGTTATTTGCTCAATGCTGCACGATTATTCTCTGATTTTCTAAACTACATTTGTTTATATCTAAAATGAATCTTATCTTACTATTCTATTACTATAATCCTGTATGTTCAAATTTTCTAGAACAACATATTACAACTTATCACTGCTTATTTGCTCAATGCTGCACGATTATTCCCTGATTTTCTAAACTACATTTGTTTATATCTAAAATGAATCTTATCTTACTATTCTATTACTATAATCCTGTATGTTCAAATTTTCTAGAACAACATATTATAACTTACCACTGGTTATTTGCTCAATGCTGCACGATTACTCCCTGATTTTCTAAACTACATTTGTTTATATCTAAAATGAATCTTATCTTACTATTCTATTACTATAATCCTGTATGTTCAAATTTTCTAGAACAACATATTATAACTTACCACTGCTTATTTGCTCAATGCTGCACGATTATTCCCTGATTTTCTAAACTACATTTGTTTATATCTAAAATGAATCTTATCTTACTATTCTATTACTATAATCCTGTATGTTCAAATTTTCTAGAACAACATATTATAACTTACCACTGCTTATTTGCTCAATGCTGCACGATTATTCCCTGATTTTCTAAACTACATTTGTTTATATCTAAAATGAATCTTATCTTACTATTCTATTACTATAATCCTGTATGTTCAAATTTTCTAGAACAACATATTATAACTTATCACTGGTTATTTGCTCAATGCTGCACGATTACTCCCTGATTTTCTAAACTACATTTGTTTATATCTAAAATGAATCTTATCTTACTATTCTATTACTATAATCCTGTATGTTCAAATTTTCTAGAACAACATATTATAACTTACCACTGCTTATTTGCTCAATGCTGCACGATTATTCCCTGATTTTCTAAACTACATTTGTTTATATCTAAAATGAATCTTATCTTACTATTCTATTACTATAATCCTGTATGTTCAAATTTTCTAGAACAACATATTATAACTTACCACTGCTTATTTGCTCAATGCTGCACGATTACTCCCTGATTTTCTAAACTACATTTGTTTATATCTAAAATGAATCTTATCTTACTATTCTATTACTATAATCCTGTATGTTCAAATTTTCTAGAACAACATATTATAACTTACCACTGCTTATTTGCTCAATGCTGCACGATTACTCCCTGATTTTCTAAACTACATTTGTTTATATCTAAAATGAATCTTATCTTACTATTCTATTACTATAATCCTGTATGTTCAAATTTTCTAGAACAACATATTACAACTTACCACTGCTTATTTGCTCAATGCTGCACGATTACTCCCTGATTTTCTAAACTACATTTGTTTATATCTAAAATGAATCTTATCTTACTATTCTATTACTATAATCCTGTATGTTCAAATTTTCTAGAACAACATATTATAACTTACCACTGGTTATTTGCTCAATGCTGCACGATTACTCCCTGATTTTCTAAACTACATTTGTTTATATCTAAAATGAATCTTATCTTACTATTCTATTACTATAATCCTGTATGTTCAAATTTTCTAGAACAACATATTATAACTTACCACTGCTTATTTGCTCAATGCTGCACGATTATTCCCTGATTTTCTAAACTACATTTGTTTATATCTAAAATGAATCTTATCTTACTATTCTATTACTATAATCCTGTATGTTCAAATTTTCTAGAACAACATATTACAACTTACCACTGCTTATTTGCTCAATGCTGCACGATTACTCCCTGATTTTCTAAACTACATTTGTTTATATCTAAAATGAATCTTATCTTACTATTCTATTACTATAATCCTGTATGTTCAAATTTTCTAGAACAACATATTATAACTTACCACTGGTTATTTGCTCAATGCTGCACGATTACTCCCTGATTTTCTAAACTACATTTGTTTATATCTAAAATGAATCTTATCTTACTATTCTATTACTATAATCCTGTATGTTCAAATTTTCTAGAACAACATATTATAACTTACCACTGCTTATTTGCTCAATGCTGCACGATTATTCCCTGATTTTCTAAACTACATTTGTTTATATCTAAAATGAATCTTATCTTACTATTCTATTACTATAATCCTGTATGTTCAAATTTTCTAGAACAACATATTATAACTTACCACTGGTTATTTGCTCAATGCTGCACGATTACTCCCTGATTTTCTAAACTACATTTGTTTATATCTAAAATGAATCTTATCTTACTATTCTATTACTATAATCCTGTATGTTCAAATTTTCTAGAACAACATATTATAACTTATCACTGCTTATTTGCTCAATGCTGCACGATTATTCCCTGATTTTCTAAACTACATTTGTTTATATCTAAAATGAATCTTATCTTACTATTCTATTACTATAATCCTGTATGTTCAAATTTTCTAGAACAACATATTATAACTTACCACTGGTTATTTGCTCAATGCTGCACGATTACTCCCTGATTTTCTAAACTACATTTGTTTATATCTAAAATGAATCTTATCTTACTATTCTATTACTATAATCCTGTATGTTCAAATTTTCTAGAACAACATATTATAACTTACCACTGCTTATTTGCTCAATGCTGCACGATTATTCCCTGATTTTCTAAACTACATTTGTTTATATCTAAAATGAATCTTATCTTACTATTCTATTACTATAATCCTGTATGTTCAAATTTTCTAGAACAACATATTATAACTTACCACTGCTTATTTGCTCAATGCTGCACGATTATTCCCCGATTTTCTAAACTACATTTGTTTATATCTAAAATGAAGTCTCAGATAACCTTTCTTTCTTACATTTTTCGTCTTCAAAATGCTGTAAAAGATGAAACATACATGATGTTCTTCTGAAAGTAGTCATTCATACCATAAGTTTGAGTAAGTCGACGAATAAATAGCTGGACAAACAAAAAGTTTGTGGCATTTTGCAACAGAAATTTAAAAAAAATAAATAATTTAAAAAAAAATGAAGCATTCCGACAGGGCCTTGCACAAAAAAGGTGGGAGGGTGGTGACTGCTAGTCAGCGGATATGATGGTGGGGACATATGTGAACCACCCTTATCTGTGGGACAGCACTCTATTGCTATGGCTCCTGAGTTCGGATGTCTTCTTCAAAATGAGAATAAACAAAAACTAAAAATATAAAAAAAATAATGAAAAAAGAAATATTAGTTGAAAATTGCCTAGAGCCGAAGTTTAGACGCAAACTCCCGAATGAAAGTAAATGGTATGAGTCCGCTACTTCAGAAGGACACCGAACTGTATACTTCAGAAAAACATACATTACTAGGCCCTCGCTTTTCTTTTACATAGCTCACGCACTCTGACTTTTGTGTTTTACTCCTTTTAAACCTCGTAAGTAGGTGAAATTATCACCTGTCTTTCACTTTAAACTAAATGTTCGCAGAAGAGACTGTAAAATATCGGGAAAATAATATTTCCTGAAAAAAAAACAATAAAAAACGATAAACCCCATGCCTGTTATATATTTTGAATTATTAACACCTTTTAAATACTGAAGGTGCAGATCTGCACCTGTCTGCCGGTTTTCTTGTGTCTTCTTCTCTTTTCAAACATACTGCTTTCTCTACTTATTCGTGATATTGCTAGCTCATCTGGTGAATAACGGGATCATCGGTATTATAAAATCTGCTGACAAGTTCAAAGTGGGTCTCATAAACAACTGGAAATGTCACAAATATGATGTACTTACGGGTAAATTTAAAGTTTAATAGACTTTAAAGCTCTTTCTGAATGATTTACTGATAGTTATTGTTTATTCTGCATCTCTTATGTAATACGTCAGCACCTGTACAGAAATGCCACTTACCTTCCTCAACTAACGCAACCATTTATGGTTCCCGCGTGAAATTGACATGTATTTTTTTTTCAATCACAGTTTAGATTTGACGCTATATCTATTTCCTTATATGTACACTTCATTTTAAATGTTTCTCTCACATTTACCAGTATTCAACTTATTTCTAAATTAACAAATCATATTATATATTCTATAAGTTTTCATAAATGTACATATGTTCATGCCTGTAAAAATGGCTGGTTTCTGTTACAGAAATAAAAATTATTATTATTATTATTATTATTAACCCCTACGGTGGCAGACAGCGAAGTCAGTATAAATGATATGGTCCTAGTCAGGCGAGATAGGGACCTGAAAGAAGGAGGTGGAGTCGCCATATACGTCGACAAACAGCTCAGATGTGTTCACGCGATGGACCCTCCCCTCACAGAGCTCCCTGACTCCATATGGTGCCACTTCACCGTTGGGTACTGCAAATATCTAGTGGGCAGCATTTATCGATCACCTTCATGTGGAGCAGAACACAACCAGGTACTGCTAAATACAATCTCAGCAACTCAAGACATGGGTTATGATCAAATTGTCATAGCTGGTGACTTCAATGCCCCATCTCTTAACTTGGTGTCGGGAAAAGCCCATGATAGATTTGATCGAAATCTGCTGCATACCATCAGGAAGGCTGGATTCACTGAAAATGTCAAGATGGATACTAGATGGGGCCCTGATGGGAAGTCTTCTAGACTGGATTACGTGCTCACTAGTGACCAGCTACTAGTGGAAAACGTTCAGATCACGACTCCCATAGGTAGTAGTGACCACGCGGTCATAGTATTCGACATAGTCCTCCGCGAGCGCTTACAGTGGGACAATACACAGCCCTATCTGTGTTATAACAAAGCCAATTGCACCAAAATGCGAAGACTTCTGTCTGAAGCAAATTGGCCTAAAAAATGGACAGAGCTAACAGTAGAAGAACACTGGAGAGTGGTAAAGGAGATCATTCACCAGGCGGTCTCAGACACTGTTCCTTTAGTCACACCAAAAGCTAGGAAGCAACGATCATGGCTAAAAAGGGGGACACAACGCCTTCTGCAGGCGAAGCGAAAAGCCTGGTTTGCGTGGCGACGATCGAAGAGTCAACCCGAACATGAAGTGTACCTTGAACTCAGGAATCGATGTAACATACGAGTCCGGAGCGATAGAAGGACATTTCAGGGAAACCTCGCCAATAAGCTTCTCGTGAACCCCAAAAGCCTATACAGGTTTATGTCCGAAAGAAAACCGACCAACCAGGGAGCATGCAATCTAGTGGGTTCTGATGGGAAATCTCTTACTAGTCTTGAAATGGCAGAGACATTCAGCCTAGCCTTTCACAGGCAACTAAACAGTAACGAGGATATTACCCCACAGAACATCAAGATTACATCGCAAAACCAACGCGCGAAAACCTGCTGGGTACATTTCAAATTACCCCGGCTATGGTACTTGCAAAATTGGGAAAATTGGCTTCGGGAAAGTCTTCAGGTTGTGATGATATCAGACCATCTGTCCTGAAGCAGTGTTCAGAAAGTCTCTGCCAACCCCTAAGTGATCTGTTCCAACACTCCCTTGATGTAGGGAAACTTCCATGTGAATGGAAACGAGCAATCCTATCCCCTATCTTCAAGGGTGGTGACCGGCAGAATGCGACCAGTTACAGACCAGTTGCTCTACTTCCAGTGATATCGAAGATATTGGAAAGTCTCATTGACGACCACATGAGAAAATACTTCGATGGGACTAACCTTCTTCACGAAGCACAGCACGGTTTCAGGAGGGGAAGATCCTGCGTGACGAATCTTCTACTAGCTTGGAACGATTGGACACTATCCTGGGACAAAAAGGTACCAGCCCACGTGATCTTTCTCGACTTTGCGAAAGCATTCGACACAGTTCACCATGGTCTGCTCCTTCACAAAATAAGCAAGGCGGGTGTTTCTGGAGCACTTCTCGCATGGCTGAAAGATTACTTAGGCGAGAGAGAATTCTGCACCAAAGTCAACCGCATCCGATCATCCTGGCACACCTCGGCATCAGGGGTTCCTCAGGGTTCTATCCTAGGGCCGTTGATGTTTTTGATTTTTATCAACGACCTGCCCTCCCAACTAAACTGCTCTGCGCTTCTTTACGCTGACGACGTAAAGATTTGGAGAGCAATAAACTCATCGGAAGACTCAGATAGATTGCAGGCTGACCTGCAAACTCTGGGAAACTGGGCTCTGGCTAACGGAATGCCTTTCAACCTAAAGAAGTGCAAAGTAGTGCAACTTCATTCCGGCAGGTCACAGAGTGTAAATTACACCCTTGGTGGCCAGAACTTGAGTTGTGTTCCATCAGAGCGCGATCTAGGTCTTATTCTAACAGAAAAGCTAGACACCAGTGGAAATTACTCGAGGGACGTCGCCAAAGCCTACGCAACTTTACACTTTATGCACAGGCAGCTGGGAGCTCTCACTCCCGAACTGTTCTTAAGGTTATATAAGGCATATGTGAGGCCACACCTTGAGGTGCATAATATCATTGCACCTCCGCTACTCAAAAGGGATGCTAACATTCTAGAAAGTGTCCAGAGACGAGCGACAAAATGGGTGATCGGCCTCCGCAACAAATCATATGAGGAAAGACTAAAGAAATTAGGTCTTTTCACACTTAGTTACCGTAGGCACAGGGGAGACCTCATCACCGTCTACAAGATCTTAAATGACCAGGCCCACCCAAATAAAAGCATCCTGCCATTAAGTGATTATAGGCTTCCACGAGGTAACCCGCTAAGGATAGCACACCAGAGACCAAAGACTCGAGTGCGATCATATTTCTTTTCGCTTTGTATATGCCGTCTCTGGAACGCTTTACCGGCGGCCGTGACTACAGCGCCATCTGTGGAGATTTTTAAGCGGAAGCTAGACAATCATGCAGAAATGCAAGGTTTTTGTCTCAATGGCTTATCCTCATAAAACTTAAAACCACACTCTCACTGGGTAAGCATACAAACTTTTGATGTGGTTTTGTTCTCTGAGCTGGATGGTTAGTTTGCGAAGCTTTCATCACCTTACTGGGTGACATCTTCAGCGCATACTTCAATTTGAAGTGAGCTTTTAGATTTCTCCACGAGTTTATTAATCATCTCTCCTGGTGACCTTGGACATGATGGTCACCAAGGTCACCAGGAGAGATGATTAATAAACTCGTGGAGAAATCTAAAAGCTCACTTCAAATTGAAGTATGCGCTGAAGATGTCACCCAGTAAGGTGATGAAAGCTTCGCAAACTAACCATCCAGCTCAGAGAACAAAACCACATCAAAATCATCCACCTGAGCTACAAATCTTCTCTACCATAAGCATACAAACTAAATCCCCACGACCTGTTCTGCCTTATCTCACCGTACCAACTACTCAATTTTTTCCTCAGGTCACCTTTATTATTCCACTTATCCCAACCTATATTATCTACACTACAACCTATTATTATTACTATCCCACTTTTATGACTGCATCGAATGACCAACGGGTGTTAGGCCGAACTCCATTCACGGAAGCAACACAGTCCTAACATAATGCATACTACAAACCATATTTTGACCAATTCCCACACCACTCCTCTTGGAGTCTACTAGAGCTAAAGCAGTCGAGTGGCGGGACTTACTACGCAGAAGCTCACCGAAGATCTGGAACCTCTACCTCACAATCAAGAAGCGAGCTCAAAGAAATCACTGGTTTATACTAGCTCGTAATCAGGATATTGGATATTGGACTGTATTCCTGTGAAGATAACTGCGGCCAACAATGTTTCTGAAGCTGCACTCAATGGTGTCTCCTGAACTGGGGGAACCCGATATGGTGTCTTTAATTTTGGGCATACTTCCAAATGCAGAAGAATTAGTACGTTTGTGAGTTCACTTCTCATTTACACTCGCAAATGTAAGATACTCAGTTGAATGAACTTCCGAATGTTGTTTTTGCTCTTACTCTCTTGATCTGATACGAAGCTCTGAGATGACGACAGAGCGCGTCAAGCCAGAGTTATTATTGAATCTACTTAAGTTTTCCCTAAACCACTCAAAAAACAGTCAATTTCCAGGATCATAATTTAAGAGCAGATATAGGATTCACGAATACCATCTAACTTATAGTTTTTACGAGGTTGCGATGCTGGTTATACCTTGTTGAATTTCATGTCGAAGAATTGTTAAAATAAATCGATAAGTAGTTTACGTCAAGGCTGTGGCCTTCGCACAGTTTTGACTCGCTCAAGGTCACTCTGGAAGACCTGTAGTTTGGAAGAAAGTGGTGGAAGATGCTGAGATGCACGTGTTTCGACTTTTCCTTCTCTTAGGATGTACATGTAAGAAAATTAAGATTTTGACTTTCGTTATAGTTTTTCGAATTGTCAACGCAGAGTATGTTGCTTCAGTATCAATACATTGTTGCATAGAATGTAGCGAAGTGAGTTGGAGTCACATATTTTCTCAGTTTTATCTCTAGATAACTTTACACAGTCTAACCGTTTCTCTCAATTTGAATCCTGACTTAAAACCAGAGCAAAGTATTTATGGATTTATCATTACGCTTGAGAAGTATTCTAGTACAGCAAACTTACCAGGCTTTGGTTGGTTGTCCAACACCGTCACAAACTTGGTAAGTATATTTTTTAGTGAGTGAATTTCTTATCATCAAGTTCTGTATTGTTTACTTTCATGTGTACTAGAACATAAGACATTTTTATAAAGTGGAATTCGGATACTTGTGGCACATACTTCTGTCATATATTAATTTCACTTGGATAGAACACAGTGATTCAGAATTCGTTACTGTCAGCGTCTGTAACATATTTATTGATGTATTCACACTTGGGTTTTGACATGGTTATTCCAAACGTCATGATTAAATATTACTGTCACGATGTTTTTTATCAAAGTGAAGTTTTCCGTGATTGGACCACCTTGCTTATCGTCAAAAAATGTACATTATCTGTATAGGTAATGACTGACCAACTATAGGTTCATCTTGGTCATATTCAGTAAGTTGGTCACTCTGTAAAATTTACCTTCGCTTACTTTCTGAAAATCACCTAGTCTTTCGGTGTGATACCTGGCTTCTTTATGACGTGCAGTAACTTACAGGTTTATTTTTAAAAGTACTAATTATAATTGCTAATCTCCCAGCGAACTTGGCATAGTATATTTACCAAATAACGAAATATTAATTATTAGTAAACATACAGCCTTCACAAAAACATAAGAACTTATTTCCCTTCCAATTTGATGTTATTTCTGCTCTGTCCTACGATAAAATTGGTTTCAGGAAATGAGCTAAAACTCCTTCACCTTATATAACGGAGAGAATCTAAGATGATTACATTATTGTATAGATCAAGTTTAATGCGTCTGCTTGTCAACCACATTTGTGTGTTTTTAGAGGTTAAAGCCGTAATATACTGTTCTGTAATATCTTGAGATTTATGAGACTAATAGAAATAATATTAAGTTTTGCAATCAGATTACAGCTAAAAATGTTTGATAAATGGGATTTAAGCAACTTTTGGTACAAAGACCACTCATTGTAATGCTGCTAAAATCGAGGCTGCCTTCCATTACTATGTGTTAGTGCAAGAATTCACTTCGTATTTACAAGTTACAGATCAAATCGGAAATTGTTTGTGTCTGGGATACTTAACATCTGTTACAATTTGGCTGTCACAATAGGTGGTTATCGTGTTTTCTAAAAATGTACTATTATTCATTTTACTACGCCTTTGATTTATACACACGCATCGACGCGTTTCCTCTCCATTGATTCTGGCGATTTCATTTCACTTGGCTATATCGGAAATAATGAATTGTATAATGTTGAGTCTTATTGTTATTCAAATTGAAAGGAGCCAAAGTTGAACGATTAGTATTTCATTGCCTGGAATTATTTATCACTAGATTTCTTACTATTAGTTATTGCGATTTCTTGCTTTCTTTCGTTTAAGAACTTTGAAAATCTTTACCGTATCACTGCATATAAAGAAGTGGTTGGTGATCATAACAGTGATAATGTAACTTCCAACACCAACGTTTATGGATTGATATCTGTATACAAAAATGAAGTGACGTAAGTTATTTTTAGAAGCTATAATTAATAATGAAGTTATTATTTAAAATTAAACTTTTGTATGGGTTTAAGTCTTCATATTTTAACTGAGATCTCATGCAGTTATTTTGTCTAAGTTCATATAGCTGCCGTAATTATCTCCTGTAGCTATTGTAGAACATTACATTTACTAAAGGTATCTTATGATAATCTAGACTAATAGACACTCCCACACTCTTATTCCCACCTGTTACACGCGGAAATACTAACTATAAATTCAGTCTGTGTGACTAAACAGATGATCGCAAAAAAGGGATCAGTGAATGAAATAAAATTTCTCTAATTTAAAAAAACTGCGTGATTGGCTGCTATTTCAACCAGCTGATTTGGTTTTAGCTTGGTTTCCAATTTACATTATTTCATTTTAACTATCTGCAATATAGTTGGAGTTATTTGTGTGTTTCTCTGATAATGTGAAATTTTCCTTCTTATGAGAGTTATAATAAGTTGGACTTTCTTCGGAGAATAGCGTCACTTAACCAGCTATCTGCTTTCTTAGGTAACTCGGTTTTTATGCAACATTTATGCGTATATACCTTTCGATATCATTACGCTCCAACTTGCAACAATACACAGTAACTATGTTCTTGGTTATCATTTTTATTTCAGAGGTATTTCAACTTTTTACTTGTTTCCCTACCGGAACACACAATCCCACTAGGTCATATCAACTGGTATTAATGAGCACTGTTTCATCCTAATATAGAACTGATTTAAGAGTTGGAATTGAACTTAGGACCTTCATTTTTCTATTCACAATTATTGCTATGATTCGAACACTGGATAAAAATTAAATATTTCACAATCGAAATCTACCTACTTGCGCTTTAGGGGTACTGCCATTCACCGTCTTTTGTGTCTCTGTCAACACATCCGGTTTAATCATGCCTTACCGTCTAAAGTTGAAAATTCACCTCAAAACCAGTGACTAGTTTTTTTTCTATAATCAGATATTTAGATGTGAGACTTAAGGGTATTTGTCTGGCTCCAGCGGAGATTTTGTCACCAAAAGATATCAGAAAAATGTACAGCTTAAGGGTTTCAAACTGTTGTGAGACTGCTACCTAATGCTAGTTGTCCTTTAGCAGAGGTCAGTTTACGTAGAAATCTGCTTTAAAGGAGACCAATTTGGTCACCATAAAACTTTTATATAGAATGGGAAACAATAAATCAAATTCATCGGATAAATTATATAATAAATCCTAGTAGTGACAAATGTGACGACAATGTCTCAGTATTTGAAAACGCTTAGTCAGTAAAAATGTGTGGTCTGGGTAAAAGCAAAGCACATACATATATTTATAATTGCTTTTATAGAATGGCATTTTGAATAGACTGTATGTTTCATTAGAAAATTTGTCATGGGCTTGATAAATTTTTTTAAACAACAGGTACGGGAAGAATTTACCTGTAACTTATTTTTGGAACTTGATTAACTTTCCATTAAAGTAGGAATCCACTTAATAATAGTTTTGTTATATTGCTAGGCTTGCACTGAAATCAGTCTCTGTAATCTTCCATATTCCTGTCTACCATTACCCATTCTGTTCCACTCTTATACTTGTCAAACTCTATTGATTCTCTTCACTCATCTTCTTGTCTACCTTTGTGTGCTATTTGGAACGTGGCAACTCGAACTGGTGCACTTCGGTGCCAAGTTCTATGTTGAATCCAGACAGACAGACTGAAATCTATCTTTAAATTAATCCTTTGCCTATTCGAAACCTTGAATGTTCTACTAACTAGTGGTTATTAATAACCGACTTTAAAATGCATTTTGTGGAGTTCTTAGTCAGTTTAAAAGATAGTCTCTTATAAAAAGCAGTTGGTTACAGTATCCTTAATTGACAAAAGTTGAAATGTCTGACTCATTAGTGGCTGAGGGGCCAATACACCTGCTTTAAGACCTAACAACCTTGAACTTTATTGTCCTTGGTGTCGAGCTCACATTGTTTCTTGGAAAGTTGAGACAGTTCAGTACTTGTGCTTTCCTGTTTGTGTTTTATTCTTCTTCTCAGTGGGTTGTATCTTTGATGAAATCGACGTAGAAATTAATTCGTGTAATGTATAGTTACAAACTGGTAGAAGAAGGAGCCGGCGAAGATAGGACTCTAGGTGAACATAGACAAGACGGAGGTTATGAAAATAATCAACCAACAACAACAACAACAACAACAGCAACATCAAGCTGCAGTCACCATCAACGGGAGGGATTTGAAAGAGGTTACTTCATTCACTCACTTATCTAGGGAGCATTGTCTCAACTACAGACAGTTGGAACGGACGAGGATGTCAAATCGAGCGAGAATCGGGAAGGCGAGCGAGAAACACATTCATCAGCCTGAAACCAATCTGGAAATCTTCGTCACTCAGCCAGAATCAACAACAAAATTCGGATTTTCAATACAAACAACGTCAAGTCAGTCAGTTCTTCTATACAGATCAGAAACTTGGCGGGTTACAAAGAGTATTTCCAACAGCCTGTTGCAGACCTTCATCAGCCAACAACTGTCTTCGCTGGATCTATACTGAAGATCAATCAGATGGCCGGGCCGGAAAGAATCACCAATAAGAAACTATGGGCACTAACAAACAAAACAAGAACGAATCGCCAACCAACAAATATGCAGGAGAAAGTGGAGCTGGATGGATTGGACACTCGCTGAGGAGGCTGGGCCGCTGTGTGACATCGCGCGCGCGTCAGGCCATTGCTCGAGTGGAACCAGGCCGAAAGGGAAGCGGCGAGTGGGACGTCAGTGCAAGGGTAACATGGAGGAGATTGTGTGAAGAGCAGTTGAAACAGTATGGACTAACATGGATGCAGGTGAAAAGTAGAGCAGCAGAAGACAGAAGGAAGTGGAGACGTGCAATTGAAGCCCTATGTTCCACTAGGAACCCAAGGGAACAATAATAATAATGTTTAATTAGTATTTTTAAATGAAGCCGTTTTAAAAGAATTTTGTTCTGAATAAAAGAATGATTTACTGAATAACTTGATGTAAGAACGTTCTGTGAGAAAAAGCATACATTTCAGCGAAGAGTCACTCTTTTCAACAATATAATTCTTAAGCTGTACTATTGCTTGTCTATGGCGAATTTTCTTAGCAACATAAATATATGTCATTAGAATTATAAATTTTAAATAACAAATTGCGTAACACAGAAAATGTTAATCGGATAGGAACCGAAAAAAGAATTAAGTAAGTAGACTGACTGACGCAATATAATTGATAGGACTGAGCAGAATTCAACTAAGGTTGAACGTGAGTCAAGTTAACAGTAGCGGTAATAGGGGATGGAAATTTAATAGGGAGTGAGGGAAGAAAATAATATAATAAAGGTTTCTCTGCAATTCCCAATGAATGAGAAACAAAACGATGTTATTGTTTTTACTGACGTTTCGCTATTTAATGCTACTGCTAATAGCTTTATCAAAGAATTATTATTAAACCGGGATTTACAAAATCCACTCAGCATATATATATAACAAAGAGTTAAGGGGTGAGAAAAATAGACTACTTAGGCCAAGTTAAAAGGACATATTGAAAGTCAAAATAGTAATGAAGATCACTAAACCAAATACCAGAGGTTATTACCTCTGTTATGATATCAAAACAAAGTTTACTAACTTGATCATCGTTCGTCAGTCTGAGGTCATTTTTCGTTGTCAAGTTGGCCAACTGGTAGGGATAACAAAATCAAGTGTAGACTGTTGGATTTGATCAGTGTGTAAAATTATAAAAGTAGTGTGTGTTTACATAATGAAATTTGCTTATCACATTCCTGTTGATTTTGTCACTTCGTTGGGGAGGGGAGGTAGGTGTTGTAACCAGGTCAGATTCTGTTTTAGTTCATCATTCCTAATCAGGCAATTTGGATTCCACTTGATATGAAGTGCTTCTGATGAAATTGGACGTTCTTTGTGATTTCTGAAATGCTTTTTCTGGATTATTTCAATATTGTCAAAATCGATTTTGTGGCCTGATTCTATAGCGTTTAGACGACCTATGGCTGATGATTTTTCAAGTTTTTCTAGTTCAACTGGATTTCTCGGTGGTTGGAGAGATGCTCTATGGTGTTCACTTCTTCTGATTTTGATTTCACTCTGGCGATGTTTGTCCGATGTATATCGAGCATCACATTCCAAGCACTTTATTTTATAAACACAATTAGATAGAGAATCTTTAGGGATTTGGTCTTTTATATGGACAAGGTTGTTTCGTAGTGTGTCTGACGTTTTGAGGAGAACTCTAGTGTCGATTTAATTGAATGGAATGACTACTGTTGATGTCCATGTTTTCGGAATGCGTTTTCCTCCATACTTAATGCCGAGAAACCCGGTTGAACTAGAAAAACTTGAAAAATCATCAGCGATAGGTCGTCTACACGCTATAGAATCAGGCCACAAAATCGATTTTGACAATATTGAAATAATCCAGAAAAACTTCAGGAATCACAAAGAACGTTTCATTTCAGAAGCACTCCGTATCCAGTGGAATCCAAATTGTCTGAACAGGAATCATTGACTAAAACAGAATCTGACATGATTATAACACCTACCTCCCCTCCCCAACGAAGTGACGAAATCAACAGGAATGTGATGAGCAAGTTCACTATGTAAACACACACTACTTATTATTTTGACTTTGAATATGCCGCTTTAACTTGGCCTAAGTAGTCTATTTTCTCACCCCTTAACTCCTTGTTATATATATGCTGAGTGGATTTTGTAAATTCCGGTTTAATAATACTTTGATAAAGCTATTAGCAGTAGCATTAAATAGCGAAACGTCAGTGAAAACAATATCGTCCCTTGTTTTTCATTCATTGGGAAATACAAAAACCTTTATTATAATGAATATCATGTACCCAATGCCCAAATTTCTTAATAATGTTAAAAGTGAACTTCGTTTGGACATATATAAGAAAATAATATAATTTAAAAAATCACGTATTTGTTGTTAAGGCAGGTCAGGTCCTTTGTAGACTTAGTGACTGAACAAACTTCTGTATGCAGGGTTTGGGATTTAACATGTGAATCATCATTGCTTCTGCGGTTTGAAGATAGAGCTTCGGGGGAATCTTTTTTTCTCCTTTATGAAACTATGAGGGTAAGTTCAGGTATTGGTTTGTAGGCATTTGGTTGATTGGTTACAGGATTCCATCATGAGCTGACATTGGTTAGAGAAGCATTGGGAAACCTGGGAGTACCTGGGTGTGAGGACAAATACTCTCTGAAGACATTGGCTAGTAGTTGCGCTATATCGTGAATTGGCAGGGGTTAGAATTCATGGGCCATTGGATCGTATCCCAGTAGCTTAATGGTATACGAGCTCATCTTGTAACCAGAAGGTGTTGGGTTCTAACCCCGGTGGGTGCTTACTGATGAAGAGTCCCAAACTAGGACGAAACAGCTGTCCAGTATTCCCAGGTTTTCCAATGGTTCTCTAACCAACGTCAGCTCATGATGAAATCCTGTAACCATGAGGGTAAGTGTTTGATGGTACGTTTGGATAACAATCTTTGGGTACGGCCGACATGCGTAGCTCCACAAGAGCAGGTGAACTGGTAGATTTACATTGATGAGGTCAGCGGTGGTAGCGTATCCTTCACTTTCATGCGAATCATTGTTTTTATGGAGAAAGTTAGTCAAAGTCGAGCTGAGAAGAGGGTTTTCTCAATGAGCGGGAAAGGAGATTTCTGAATATTTCTGCAGATGAGTTTCCACTGGATTGTAGATTCAGGTAGAGAAGTCCTTTCGGAGCGAAAATGTGGACGGTTTAAATAATTTAGGCTTCATAGATTTTGCGATGAAACGTTGAGATTAGCCATTTTCAAGGGGAATTCTTTTCAGCGTGTTCAGCTCTTCCTTTACTCTATCAGGGCTGCGATTTCTACGGATTCTACAGACGCCAAACTATGAAAGTTACTGAGTTGTCCGTTACATGTCAGGTTTCTGTAGATGTGTCATTTTTGGTGTTCCATCTTGTTCAATTCTTGTTAGTTGAATGTCCAGAAATGATATTTTTGAATTGGACTCCTTTTCTAACGTGGAATAGATTGCAGGGTAGCAGTTAACTCAAACAGTCCGGGATGTCTTTCAAATACTATTCATTAAAGATAATTATTATCTTGTTTCTGTTTTCAAATTTATCCTTTCACTTATTTTTACCCAGGGGCTATATTAATGTACCATCTTCAAAGGTGTTTCCTTCTGGGGCTACATTGTACCTTGAACCATTAAAACAGCAGCAACAACAGAATGATAACGAAACGCTTCACCCTCCATCTGCATGTCACCAGTTCAACGTTCCATACAATCTGACTATATTTCCTGTAGATATGATAACTCTGGAGAAGCCTACTGATACCTTATATCCAACTGTACAAAATTTAAAGCAATTTCAATCAATTAATCAGAATTCGACATCATATAGACCAGAAAACTTTCAGAGACAATTTAATAGAAGAGTGAAACGATGTGAGTTGTTTAGTATTTTTTATTCATCTGTTCTGTAAATTGATTTTTATCAATTTTAAACTATGCTGCGCTTTCAGGTGTGTTGATTTCGCTACAACTAAATTAGGCATCGGTTTCTATGAAATCTTAGTCTTTATACTGAGTATGATTTTATGGTTGATTCACTATTGGAGTAAAACAAACTTTATTTCGAAGTAAATGATTCTTACTACTTAGTGTAAGTAGATATTCATGATCTCTCCTTGGTGCCAGTATAGTCGGTGACAGTTCGACTTCTACTCTGCTTTATAGTTAATGGATGGTTCAAGACTTTAAAAAGATTTATGATTAGCAAATAGTATCGTCCTCCTAGCATTAAGTAGGCTTATTTTGAAACCATGAATGTTTAACTACCGTTTATAAGTCAATGTAAAATGTAACCGGAGGTAATTTCAAGCTAGTGAAATGTTTGTTCTCAAGGGCCTGAAAAAAACAAATGCACGAGTGACACATTGATGGATTAGCTTCAACATATACATTCAGTTTTATTAGCTGATGGTTATCTAGAAAACTTTATCAATTGTCACAGCAAGGATAGACCACATCTAGAAAAGACAGCTTCTGTACCAAATAAAGCTATCTTTATTAATCTGCCATTCAATGGTGACCAGATTACGCAGTTCAAAGACAGCTCAAAGACTTCGGTCAGCCGTCAAATGCACATTCTACTCCGCTTATCTTTTCCTCATATGCCGAACATTTTCGGTCCCTGTACCTACGATTAAAGGACGAAATTCTGTGGACTCTACTTAAATAGTCAGTAGAACAACTGGATGTCGTCTTTCTAACTCGTATCATTTGTGGGTACAACGTTTTCTTTCTTTCTTTTCCTTTTCTCACTCTCTTTTTTCTCTGTTATGTGCTGCTTTGTTTCTTTCTTCTGCTTACGCCAGTAAATATGCTAGCATCTACTTTTCTAACACCTTCAAACACTGTTCAATTTTGGCTTTGCAACTGACATGCCAATATGTTTTTGTCATGATGAACTGAAATTTCCTTAATCTATGTAGAATTTTATTTATTGATAATGTACTAACTGGATGCAATACTGTAGTAAAATGCTGAGAATTCAATTATGTATCGCAAGTACTGTTTTGGAACAAAGCAAATTATTATTATTACTAAACTGTATCTACAAGTTCACCTGCAGTTGCGGTGACACCTGTATAAGTAGAACCAACAGAATGTTCCAATGTCGTGGTCGAAAAGAACATATTCCAAAATGGTTATTAAAACACATCGGAAATCCCAGTACCATTAATCTGAATAGAAATCCAGCATCATCCATTGCAAAGCACTTATTAATGTCAGGTCACAAAATCAATATTAATGACTGTTTCACAATTGTTTCACATAACTCTAATTCAAGGTAATTAAAGGTGATGGAAGCACTTTGGATTAATCACTTGCATCCTAAACTATGTGTACAAAAAGCAACAGACTTCACCCTTCGTCTACCATGGACTACTTGACCTATTTAAATATGATTGTTAAAACAATTAGTCCCTTAGATAAATTTGAATAAGACATTTAGAAGACAAATTTCGCGAGACGATTGGTCATTAGTATGTACTTTTGTTTTTTCATATATAACTGAGTAATTGTCATGAACTTTATTATTGTGAACCATGTTAGTTGTAAAGCGGTTGTAAAGAAACTACGAAATGATGCTATCATCTGGCGAAATTCGTCTTCTAAGTGCCTTATTCAGAAGAAAATACATTTTTCGCCATCTATCAGTCAAACCAAAGTTTGGAATCAGTTCATGAAATTCCTGACAGATAGTTTGAACTATGTAGGAAGGTGTACATTGTCTCGTAGGAGTCCTCAGGATCGTAAAAACCAATGACTGCAGGCAATCGACGGGAAAATCTAAAATCGAATTAAGTAATTAATATGGCCCGTTGCACAAGAAGTGGTCCTCGTGGTCTAGTGAGTAACGCTTTGGCGTTTGAAACTATGGGCATTGGGTTCGAGCCTCGTGGGAACATCATCACTCACTGGGGAATGCAGGCACGTCCAGACGACGAGTCCCAAATAGGACGAAATCCGCGTCCTGGATTCCACTGATAGTCACCATCCACTAATTAACCTGTAATTTTCTATCTTTTGTGTATCTTTGTATGGTACATTGAGTGTGGTAACTCGAATCTATGCACTTGTATGCAAAGTTCTATGTTGAAAAATGTCAGTCAGTCAGGCAGTTAATATCTACTAACACATCCACTTTCTGGCCTAATACAAACACTTTACTCCCCACGTATAAATTAGGATTTGGTACAGATTATTCCTATAGCACCATCTAGAAGTTGACAGGAAAGAATCTTCACCGGGGTGTTCAAAAGACTGATTTTTTTTTCTTTCTGAGTGTCTTCGCCTAACGCGATTATACAACTTGCTTCGTCGAAATCATCTGGATCTTTTCCAGGTAGTAGGTGAATTCTTAAAAGAGACATGTGTTGTCAACACTTTTTACTTTTGATATCACAATACTGGTTTACTGAATGCCTTCACACACACTCCTGTCTACAAAATTCCTTGTTAATGTACAGGGATGACCATTGAAAAGTAGGTATAGAGAGGAGAGAAGAATAATAACAGTCTGTATAAATTGTTTTGTCGATGTAGTTAAATCTAATGAAGACTTTGTTGCGTTGATTTCTATAGTCGTTAGTCAAAACAATAAACAACCATAATTTCTATTTATTTATTTATTTATTTATTTATTAATGAGTGATTGATTGATTTATGTTTAAAAGTCTAGCCATCTTTATTTGTATTTCCCTCACAGCCTACTTGTATTAGCTAGTTTCAACTTAGTTTAACTTTGTTTTATATGTCTGTCTGAATTATTGTTTCACGATCTTATTATCATCATTTTTGAAATGTTCAAGCTAAACATCAGCCAAATCGTTTTATGATCCGTTAATACTCATCACTCAGTCTAACTAACTAACCAACCAGTTTATTTATTTAGACATTGGCCACTGAAATATGACTGTCTATTCCAGATTTGTAGTTAAAATTTTGTCTAATTTACAGTATATGTGATCTGATTGACATCATTTAAGTGGTAATCAAGAAAGCAGGGATAAATTCATGACGCTACATACTACTGACTGATTGAGATGACTACGTGTGCATACCAGTTATATCAACCAGCATTGCTTGTTGGTCAGCCAGGACAAAATGATTTGAACACTAGTTGGCTGTTTCTATCGTTTGACATCAAGCTCATCTGTGGTGTACTACTCGATTTGACTCCCCTCAGACAGCCAAATCTGTTTAAAACTCCAGAATTATGACTAGCTATGTCTATGAGATGTTGCAATGTTGTAATGAGCCTCAATTATAGGATGCCTTAGTTGACTGTATTTGATTGTTGGCTACAGAAAGTTGATCCATGGGAAGTTTTGTTGGATTATTGTTGTCTGCTATCAGCCTATAATGTTTCCTTAGGAACGTGATTTGGTGTCGTGCAGTCTTAAAGGTAGAGGCTTTACCATCAACCTTGTTTAGGTTACAACTGAAACTTGCTTTCCACACCGGTATTGATTTGTAAGTCTTCTTGGAAAATATCTTATGGTGGATTTGAGGCAGTCACAATCAATGTTTATTCATCAATAAGCTGTTTGTTAGTTTGTGGTTCATCTTCCTGGTTTCTATCACTAACCTTGAGTTCCACTAAAGCACAATGATCTCTTTATCCGTAAAAAATTCATTTCTTGGCGAGGAAAGGTGTTGTGCATGCAAAACCACTGCCTTCCTTGTCGAGCAACGTTAGTTTTCATTCGATTGGGCTAGCAAAGAGTTATGGGTGGTCAAAATGAAACTTGGAATCTATCTTTGAAGTCTTTAATTGTTGGTTTCAGTGGCGTGGGAAGGTGTAACTGCCTGGTTAGAGTCCTTGCAAGGCTAAGAATCAATGGCACATTCTAGGTGGGGAAGATGCACTTACTGTTTGTATTCTCCCGTCTGTCTGTCTATCTGTCTGTCTGTCTGTCTATCTGTCTGTCTGTCTGTCTATTTTCGACATAGAACTTTGCACATATGTGCGGCAGTTCACGTCGCCACACTCCATGTACCACACAAAGCAAGAGAAGAAAGTAGAAGAAATGCATATTAGAGCTAGAAAGCAGAGATGTGAGACAAAGGAATAGTAATAACGAAGAACAAAACAGTTTCATTGGAAATCATTAGTCACAAGGAGTGGATGCATCTGCGCCATTGAGAACGATTTTGAGCCATACCACCAATTGTTTCCAACCATTGGTTTTTACCGTCCCGATGACCCTAACCAGGAAGTCTACACCTTCCTACGTGACTTAGACTAACTGTTGTGGATTTCATTGACTGGTGCCATGTTTTCGTTTGATCACCGATAGCTTTTTTCCGGCCTGGCCCTATATCCGCTAACATTGCCCGTCGAGGAAGGCGATGACTAGGCATATGTAACACATGTCCTAACCACCTCAGTCTTTGTAACTTCACAACTTCGTCGATTGATTTCCCCTCCCACCTACCTAGCACTCGACGCCTAACCTGAATATTGCTCACCTTATTATACCACTTCGCACGGAGATAGAACACAGGCACCTATGATCGAAGACAGCTAATCTTTTCATGTCTTCCACTCTCAATGGCCAGGTCTCACTCACAGCCATAAAGGGGGACGGAGCGGACTGATGAGCAGTACACCCGCCCTTTGGTCGATAGTCGGATATCACGTCTGCGCCAGAAACGGCGTGAACTAGCAAATGCGAAGCGAGCCCCCTTATGCGTGCTGAGATTTCGTCAGAGATCAACCCGTTGGCGTTGGCTGATGGTACTTCCCAAATAAGTGAAGCAGTCAACGTGCTCTACCACTTCACTTCCTATTTTTAGACTAGGCGTCGATGTAGTCCAGTCCTGTAACATCATCTTGCATTTGGTGGGAGCGAATCGCATTCTAAACATTCGTAGATTTCAGCTCAAGGTGTTCAGAAGACTGTGCTGCATTTTGTCAGCGTCCTCGTCTAGAAGGACTAAATCGTCTGCATATTCTAAGTTAACGAGATTATTCCCTGGTAGCAAGTCAATCCCGTATTCACTAGACTGTCATGTTTCTCCATGTTACTTTTGTTTCCCCTCTTATTTCTGCTCATTATAGTTCTTTTGAGTCTGTCGTTTCTCTACCTTTGTATGGCAACTTCAACTGCTTCATTTCTATCCGAAGTTCTATACTGAAACCCAGTCAGCTAGTCAGAAATAACGTATATGTAACCATTTTTTAAAAGGTATAAACTAAGCAGTTTTATTGATTAGATAAACTTGCAAATAACAATTACTATTATTTTAGAAATAAAGTCGAAGACATCACTAATTCTATGTCGCACGATTTCTCTGTGCAGAGGTTCCAGAATCTTCACTAATCTCCGTAAAATGGAGAGTTATACATATCTAAAACAAGGCAAAGTGGAGGACCCGGTTTGTGCACTTTAGGTAGACCGTAAACACGTGGAGTATTGGTACCTGTTGGTTTCATGGACTAATACGTGAATGATGATAATACTCCTTTGAGGTTCAGTTTTTTGAGAGAGTCGGTTATTAGTTTCTCCGCTCTTGTACTGAGGTCTTTGGAACTACTAAGAGATTGGAATTTAGTTTGATCACTCAAAATACCTTACATTTTCTCAGCATAATCGCTTTTTTCCAGTAAAACTATACTGTCACCTTTATCTGGCTTGCTAATAATTAAGCTCAGAGGTATAAACGTATGTTATATATGGATGCATAATCACTATTCACCAAAGTACCGCTTATGGAAACAGCAGATTACATTTGTCAAGAAATCACCGAAAGGCAATTAGACTTAGAAATTACCTTGTGTAGCCTCAAAGAATTACTTCTCAAATGCACAATGAATGCTTACTTTGTCTTCAATAATTCATACTGCCGACAAGTAGAGGGAATAGCTATGGGTTCACCATTAGGCCCGATATTAATGGACCTCTTTCTTGCAAAACTTGAAAACGGGAAATTGAAAGACATCATCAAAGAGTTTGATATGTAATACCGATATGTCGATGATACATTTATCTTAGCTGATGGGAATGTAAACATAGACGAATTTTCGCTGAAATTCAACAACGTCCACCCTTCACTTACTTTTACCTTTGAAGAGGAACAGGATAATAAATTACCATTATTTCAAGAACAACTTGAGTATTGGCGCTTTTGTATGCTGTTATTATTATTATTGACTTGAACTAAACTACCGTAAATTTTACTTAATTTGATGGATTTGATTTTTAGAGTTTAAAGGGAAGCTTGAACAATGGTGGGGGATTAAAACGGACGGCCATATATGGGTTTACAGGATGATTTGGTTAGCTGCTCATATTAGATACTTTTGGACTAGAAGTAGTAACTGTCTTTTAGGTTTATAGCTGGTAAACTTAAACGTCATTGTCCTATAACACGCTTTAAATCTACTGCATAATTTGATTTGTTTCGCCCAAGCACAACTGTAGACAATCTGCTAGCTCCGCAAATGAATTCGAGTATCTGGCGAAGTGGAGTTATCACTGATCTTAGGCTATTTCATCCATTTACCTTCCGGGTGACAGAATACCGCCAACCGTGCACGTGGTCCGGGATACGACTCCCAGCCGACGTACTCCTAAACCTCGCTTAACTGGTAGTAAGTCCAGGAGAAATGGAAGGCTGGGCATGATGGTAACAACCTCACCCTGTAAAAAAGGAAACACCACTGCCACTGGAAACTCAAACTTGAAGCCCTATGTTCCACTCGGAACACAAAGGAATCAAGTAAAATAGTGAAATGAATTGCGTTCTGAGTGGAGCATAGGGTTTCGAGATTGAGTTCTAACATTTCAGTAGCCTCGGTGTTTGTTTTACAAGGTGGAATTGTTAGCCTCACACCTAACCATCCCTTATTCGCAGACTTAATTACCGGCTAAGTGAGGTGTAGGAGTGAGTCGGCTGTGAGTCGAACTTTAGGCCAGGTATGTGGTTGGCGAGGATTCTGCTACCAAACTAACGACGTAGCACTGGGTGATGGAGGTTCGAATCTCTGAGGGGACATGAGCTTCTACAAGGTAGCAGATACGCCTTGTTAACGGGTGTGTACAAGCGCGAAGTATGGATTCACGGCTTCATACTGATCGCCACCAACCATTTGTCACTGATGTTAGGTGATCGGAGTGCACCAATATGGAGTGTTACCTATTTTAGTGATTGCATTGCAAAGCTGACTGAGACAGTTCAATCAGCAGCAACATAATGGACTAAACATATAACTTTAGTTATACCCTACTGAATAATAAATGTAAAGTGTAATGTAAGAGAGTCATTGTAAGTAGGTTTGGAGCACAAACACTCGGTGAATTAACTTTTGTGTTTTTCTAACAGAACACACTTTTACAGCAGAAAAATATTGTTTAACTGATTATTATGCTTACATGTCTGGTTGCTAGGTGGCAACCGGTGAACATAACTAATTAGTCTTGAGTGCTAGTTGATATCGATCGATCAGTTGTGTAATCTTGTCACTAACTTAAGTAACACAGCTGTCTTTGATCATAGGTTTCTGCGTTCTTCCTCCCGTATTAAGTGGCAGGTGTAATATGGTGGGCAATATTAAGGTTGGGCATCGAGTGCTAGATAAGGAGGGGAAATCAATCGATGAGGTTGTGATATTATACCGATTGAGATGGTTAGGACATATGTTACGCATGCTTAGCCACCGTCTTCTTTGACGAGCAATGTTAGCTGACATAGGGTCAGGTTCGAAAAGAGCTAGCGGTGGTCAAACCAAAAAATCAAAAAGTGGCCTCATCAGTCAATGAAATCCACAACAGTTAGTTTAAACCTCACATTAGGAGGGTGTAGACTTCTGGTTGGGGTACTCTCAAAGGTAAACACCAATAACTAGAGACAATTGGTGATATGGCTCAAAATCGTTCTCAATGGCTGGCGCAGATGCATCCACTCCTTGTGGCTTGTAATTCCAATGAAACTTTATTGTTCTTCGATATTACTATTATTTTTGCCTCATATTTCTACTTATTATCTCTACTTTGAATCTTTGTCTACTTTTCTCTCTTACTTTTTGTGCTGATTGAAGTGTGGCTACTCAAACCGCTGCATATCGATGCGAAGTTCTACGTTAGAACCAATCAGTCAATCAGCCAGACTGTGGTTTAATTTTCTAACTTGAGAGGAGACAGTTGGTTATTAGATCCTAGTAGTAAGCTTTGTGCCTACTGATTGCAAGTTATTCTCAAGGAGGGTATCTAGAAAATTTTACTGGAGTAAGTGTCCCTTTCTGGGTTATCGCTTAATATTGATTGGCTGACTTGTCAATGTTCAACAGTCCAAGTTGCCACACTTCGATGAAGCACTCATAAAAGTAGGGGAAAATATCACGAAGATATAATAGACAAAAATGTATAAGACGGCGAATAACCAGATGAATGTTGGTGTGCATTTTGAGAATCTGGAAGATAACAAACCCCAGGGTAAACGATTTTAAACCATACCACTGACAGTCTTCTAATTAGTACTGAAGTTAGTTAGTTTATCAAATAGGTATTCAACATATAGAAGATATGACTGATTGATTGAGGCGCTCAACTTTCAACCAGTTGGTTGTCACTCCATCCTTGAAGAACATGTGTGGCCCATTGCCGACTGAATGGAAATTCAAGCAGTTGTTGAATAACATTTCCATTCAGAATATGACTAATCTGACCCGGAAGGCTGGACGGCTTACACCAGTCTGTTTCCATATAAGTAATCCATTTGGGGCTACTTGGCCTTCATTATGTCCGCTGAAATATCTCGATCTAGAGAGAGAAAGAGAGAGAGAGAGAGGCGCCTCAATATCTCGTTTACAAAATGAAGTCGATAAGAAAATGCTCATATTGCCTGAATTCTTTAATGAATAAGGCTTCCTTTATCCCATCAATGACCATGTACTATAAACAGTCTGTTCTTTTGTTAATTTTGTTCCTATAAGTTGTGTGTTCTGTCTTTTAAATTTTAATTATTTATTCGTATAAAAGACACAATATTCCTTTAGACAGTGACTCTTTACGACTCCTTTCTCCCTACTAAATGAAGACTCAAATATGTCGAATAAGTTAAAACAAAGTTTTCACTCTAATTGTGTTTGAGTACTGTACTTGGAAAATTGTTTAGATGTCTGACGTATGCACACATCTGTTCGTATTTATTTTTTTGTTTCGTTTTCATTAATGTCCAAGTTAGGTTTTTCTCTCGACCATGTCAAAATCAATAGGCTAAATAATCGTCTAATTATAACAATGACCAACACAGCTCTCATATTACTAACGCATGATTGGTTTGATTTGAACTTGATTTTCATTGGTTCGTTATATTTTAAAACAGAAGCTGAATGAATAGCCATTATAGTATTACAACTATGTAAGATATAAATGAGCTGTAACACATAGTGGAAGGATTGCTTCAATATACACCATCACAGGTAGTCAAACTGTTCTTTGTGTAGGAAATGATAAATCAGATCAGTACAGAAACTAGATTGCAGCAACATTTGAATCGGTAGCTAAATTAGCTGACCATTGGGAAAACTAAGGCAACTATAAGGTATACTGTATACAAAGGTAAATCCTCCTCTGCTGTGCTCACTGAAACTGGTGTCCTCCAAGGTGCTGTACTCTCCCCACTTCTCGTTTCTTTCTTTCTGCATGACTTACCATCTTCAAATGACATTAATTTTGTTAAATATGCTGACGACCTGACTGTATCTTTGCCTGTCAAATGTCAAAGTGACTACTCCAAACTAAATGGCTTTTTATCAGAAATCAGCTAGTGATCCAAGGAAAACGGTCTAACCTTAAATTCCTCTAAATGCCAAAACCGTCAATTTCACCTTTAGGCATAAATCTGACCTAAACAAACTGGTTAGAACTCACGAGGTGTGCAACATAGATGGCACTGAAACAGAGAGAGACCAAATCGGAAATTAAATACCTAGGCGTCATTCCATCTGCTGATCTCTTCTGGTCGTCTCATATCTTGATGATTTCTAAGAAAATGTTCCGTCTTACCTTCTACATCAAGAAGTTAAGACATTCTGGTACAACACAACCCTTACTCCTACAAGCCATTAACTCTCGCATTCTGCCTATTATTTTCTATTGTTCCCCCTGAGTTTTTCCAGGGCTACTGAAGAAGGGCTATATCTTATTACGTAGGGTGGGTGTTAAAGATGTCAGCAGGGTAAGCAATGTGCCACTTAACCAGCTTGTTAATATTCTGGTCGACAGGCACATGGACTCATGTGAAAAATGGGCTAAATCCATTTTATCTAACTGTCAACACCCTCTTCATTCACAACTCTCCCCTTGTATCTCATCAGGCAGGCAGACTAGAAGCCTATATAGAAAACTATATGCTCGCACTAGCAAGTACAAAAACTCAACGACAGCCTACTTGACTCGTGTTCTGTACGATAAAGAAAGCATTAGGCGTGAAACCTATAACTTATTCAATAGTCAGTAGAACAACTGGATGTCGTCTTTCCAAATCATATCATTTATAGGTACAACGTTGTCTTTCTCTCTTTTCCTTTTCTCTTTTTCTCTGTTATGTGCTGCTTTGTTTCTTTCTTCCTTACAAACTCTATTAAAACATCCTTCTTCGTTTTTTCACACTCTGTATATCTAGACCTTTTTGTTACCGCTTACGCCAGTAAATATGCTGGTGTCTACTTTTCAAACACCTTCAAACACTCTGTTCACTTTTGGCTTTGCTACCGACATGCCAATATGCTGTTGTCATAACTAACTGAGATTACCCTTAATCTATGTAGAATTTTATTTATTGATAATGTACTAACTGGATGCAACACTGTAGTAAAATGGTGAGAATTCCATTCTATATCACAAGTACTGTTTCGGAATAAAGCAAATTATTATTATGATTATTATTAAAAGGTGTCTTTGACTACAGATAGACTTCAGGTTAGACTGCGAAGTGATACAAGTTAGGGAAGCATCGAAAACTAGGAAGTGCTGGAAAGCCTGCTATGTTCTCGTTTGGGACTCTCTTCAGTAGTGCGCATCCAAAAACAACCTCAACGGTGATCGGGACAAGTCTGGGACTCAACTTAAAGTCAGTCAAATCTTTGCAGACCGACACTTAGAGATGTTTCTCTGTTCAATATTACATCCAGAAGTAGCTAACCACAATAGGGCTTTTGACATCAGCATAAAAAGTAAAAATTGATAGGCATTGTATGTTGACGTATTTCCTGTTTCTTAGTCTGTAACTTCTTTCCACTTTGTTTACATATCAACAACCGTATCTTCAAAACACAGATGAACAAAGAATTGACTTCAACTATTAATTTCAACCACTGAGTCTGCTAATCCTAATTGTTGAGGACTGGGTTATGCAGCACAACGTGCTGGGGGAGCGAGAAGACACGAATACGTTTAACTGATACGAGGACTCTAGAAGAACTGGATTTTGCGTATGGATTGCTTATGTCTAATATAACACAAACTCGAAGACTCACAGGCGAAAACCAACAAAATGGCTGGAGAAGCAGCCAACGATGAGAGGACCTCAAGTGAACATAGAGAAGACGAAGGTGGTGAAGATAACCAGCTAGCAATAACAGCAAGCACTAATCACTACCGACGGAAGGAATTTGAAAGAGGTCACTTCCTTCAGTTACCTGTAAAGCATCGTTTCAACCACGGACAGGGGCACAAATGAGGATATCAAAACAAGAATCGAAAAGGAAGCTGGGACCTTGATCACTCTGAAATCGGTTAGTAGATCTTCTGAAGATAGTCATTATGAATAAAAATGTTTAGATTTTCAGTGGCTATGTTAAGTCAGTTCTTCTACGTATATCATAAAGTTGACTTTCACATCATGAAGAGCATTTCAAACAGGCTACTGCAGGCTTTTATCAACAGCTGCTTTTGCTGGCTTCATAATGAAGATCATTTGGCCTGTCAGAAAGAATTCGCAACAAAAGACCTTGAAAAAGACTCAATCAAGAACCTACTTTTCAACAAACATTCGGAGGAAAATGGAGACAGATCACACACACACACACACACTGAATAGACCGTTGAGCGCCATCACGCGCAGTACAGGCCCTCAAGTGGAACCCGAGTGGGAAACGATGAGTTGGGCGTTGGTCCTAACGTGACATGGAGGAGGTCGTGTGAGAAGGAGATGGGGGGTTATGTGCAGTCGTAGAGCTAGCTGAAGAGGACTATGGGGAACAAGATGAAGTGGAGATGTGCTCCTGAAACCCTCTAATAATAATATATTCGGCTAAACGTAATCAGGATATATTTTAAAGCTTTAAAACGTGCTAATCTGAGACAACAATTAACCACCTGATCGTGAGGCATTTGGATGTGAAGTCTGTCATTCAAACGGGTGAATTTGTATACTATTTCTGAGCATTTCAGCAGCAATTTAATGAGCTAATTCCTAAGCTCAAACGATCTATCAAGCGTTATGTAAGAGACCGATGTAGAGAACAGTGAATGCGTAGAAGAACACCTGATAAATGAAAAGTCCATCACAACTTCCATCACATCAAAAATCACAAACAGAGTAAAACTCATGAACAAATCATTCAATAAGCCAAATATAGAGATTCAAGTAGACTCAGATGCAAATTTTCAAAAATGAATACAAAACTACACCACATGAGAAGGTGGAGTAAAATCTATTCACATGGAAATCTAAGGTCGGAGGTTAACAGCAAAGAAAGCATTTCTACAGCTCAAACAAAAGCTATGTGACCCTGACCTTAACACACACACACAATAGCAATCGTTAAATTTATAACAAAGTCACTAGTTCATAGGCTGAACAAAGTAAAACTGGGATGACCTGAGAAATGTCCAACAAACTGGATTGTTGATGATAATAAAACAATTGAAAATAAAAGGGCTCTAATCAATAATCTCAGTTTCATCCGGCCAATCATATATACTTACGATGAGGTGAGGCAGTGACTCATCAACGAAGACACTGAGAAGTAGTCACGCTGTTTCGTGAATTGGCAGAAGTTAGAATTCGTGAACTGGCCAATGGGTCGGGTCCCAGTGGCTTAATGTTCTACGAGCCAGCCTGCCTTGTAACCAGAGGGACCTGGGTTCGAACCCTTTCGGTAGGTTCGCACTGCAGAAAGATTAGTAACATAGAAAAAGTGAGAATTTAATAGGTGTGGGATATTACAAAGAGAAAATGCTTCTGCACCAGTGACAACGATTCTGAAGCATATCACCAACAGCCTCAAACGATTGGTTTCTAGTATCCGAAAGACTCCCACCAGGGAGTCCATACTTTCCTACGCAGTTCAAACTGACAATCAGAAACTTATGAACCGGTGATAGGTTTTAGTTTGGCCACTTCTAAGGGTTTTTCAACCTAATTATATGTGAGTTAACATTGCTCATCGAGGAAGACAGCGGCTCAGTGTGAGCATTACTTGTCCTATCTACCTCAACAGATTTACCTACACAACCTTATTGACTCACTTATTATCCTTACCTAATATTGTGTGCCTGATCTCAGTATTGCTCACCATATTATACCACTTAACATCGGAGACATAACGCTAACATCTGTGCTCAAAGACAACTAGTCTTTTCATATCTTCCACTTTCAGTGTCCATATCTCACAGCCATAAACGAGGACAGAGCGAACTTCTGTACAATATACACATCCTTTTGTCGATAGCTGAACACCACGTCAAGGGAGATGGTATCAGTTCGCAAATACCACATTTGTGCTAAGATCTCGTTAACAATGGATCCTTTAGGGCTGATAAAACTTCCCGAATAATTCAAATGGTTAACACGTTCCATCACTTCACTTTAAGCTAGAAGTCAGTATAGTCTAATCTTGATAAAGTATAATAATATAGAATAATAGAATATAACGACTTGGAAACCTGGACTTATGTTTCTCTGTTCCACAGACTCTCTTTCTGTCTGTCTGTCTCAGACAGGATGGCTAACACTCTCCGGCTTTTTTAAATATGCTAATTTCCGATCGTGTCTGCTTCCTTTCTTTTTTCCTTTTTCTGTCTTTCTAGAAAAATCAATATTTACATATTCTTTTTAAAAACAAGCGACTACTCTTCTAAATTATTAGTGAATATATATCGGCAGACATAAATATTATCCACTCAAAATTCTGTTGACATAAAGAAGCACTTTGTTTTTCTTTGTCTCTTTGATTTATTACCCTCGATCTGCATGAAATAAAAGTGATTTATGCTAAATTTCTCATCTGACTACCCTTCATCATTGTCTACTTTTACCTTAATAGATCAGGAATGACTATTCTGTTTCTTGATTCTACATTGTCCGTAGCGGTGCATGCATTGGTCTTCTGTTTTAATCGCTGAGTTTTGTAAGCGTCTTGGGATATATCCACCATGAAAAAAGGGTTCGTTTGTCACTTCTCAGATTGCATCATCTTTGACGCAGGAGTGATGTCAGTCTCCCCCCATAAAGGGACATGTATACCATGCGACGGTTAGCTCCATCCTTATTTACAGGAGGGAGAGGCGGCTGTTGAAAGTGGCGAATGTGAAGAGATTAGCCATTTCCGGTCGGAGGCATCTATGCTCAGTTCTTCGTCTTCAGTGGTATAACACATTCTGTAGTAAGGAAGCTAGTTGTAGAATGTTATTTAATGAGGGAAAGTTAATCGATCAAGTTGTCAATCTGCAAAGAAGTCTAATGACTAGAATCATCTGTCCTACATTTGTACTAGGTACTTTCTTTATACTTATCACTGTTTATCTGTTCTGTGATACTTCCGGCAGTAGCAGGATATTCACCAAGGCACAATGTGTCAGGGTTCGATTCCCGACCGATGCTCACTGATTACAGCACTACACTTTCGTCCAATGACTCTTGGATTCAGTTTTCGCCTCATCCTTCATTCAGCTAGAACGACGAGGTGGTATCACCACTACTCTCTATCTCGCGCGCGCACACAAACTGAGTAGGTGTGATTCGTATCCCGGAGTATAAAATAATCTATTCCGAATAACTGAGTCCTAATTAACTAGCATAGGTAGCTCAGTAGTAAGGTCTCTGATTGCAGCACCAGGTTCCACATGCTCGTACCTCACAAGAGACATGAATTCTTTCAAGATTGGATGGGACACCTTGCTGACTACCGAGTGCCAACGAGCACAAAACCATGGGTGAAGTCTTCCTATCGATTGTCTCCAACCGACCAATAATAGCATAGGTAAATAAACTTCGATACTTGAGCAACTGGTTTTAAAATGGATTTCTCGAAAGCTTAATTCAATGCCATGACTATTTATAGAATCAAATAGTGATAATACTTACCCACTGACGATGATGATGAGTGGTGGCCCTGTTATATCATGATTTCCTGAAGAAATTATGATTTCAGTTGAAAGTGACTGGTAATGGAACTCTAAATTTAAACCTCATCCTACTTGTAAATCGTTAACTGCTGAGTTTTACTGAATTCTTTATCTTTTTGGTGATTCCTATAGCTCGAAATCGCAGTACAAGTCATTTCACGCTGAAACTGTAAACTATCATATAATAAACTACTGATACAACTAGTCTGCTTACAATTTTCATAAGTTGGAGGATTTCATTGTAAGCTGACATCAATTAGAGGACCATTGGAAAACTTTGAAGTACTGGACAGCTATTTCGTTCTCGTTTGGGTTTCTTCAGCAGTGACCACCTACTGGGGTTCGAACCCAGGACCTTCTAGTTACAAGGATGGTAGTTACCTGGGGTTATAGTGGGAAGTCGTGACCAGTAGGACGAAGTAGCTATCCAGTACTTACAGGTTTTCCAATGGTTCACAAAATGATGTCAGCTCATGATGAAATCCTGCGACCGATCAAATAAAGTCCCTACAAAAACCAATACTTGAAGATTTATCTGATGCTCAATAGCGACTGGCCCTGTTCAGCTAAGTAGTCACTTGGGGTTCTTTTGGGAAGCCGTAACCAGTAGGGTACAGCAGGTTGAGGCATATGAGGCAGTAACTCATAGAAGAAGACATCGTGAAGTGATCGCGCTATGTTGTGAGTTGGCAGAAGTTAGAATTCATGGACTGGCCATTGGACCGAGTCCCAGTAGCTTAATGGTTCATGAGATAGCTCGTCTTGTAACCAGAAAATCCTGGTTTCTAACCTCAGGGGTGGGTGCATACTGATGAGTAGTCCAACACCTGGACGAAACAGCTGTCCAGTAATCCCTTCAGGTTTTCCAATGGTTCTCTAACCGATGTCAGCTGATGGTGAAATCCTACACCCGATGAAATAAAATCCCTACAAAATGAATACTTGAAAATTCGCATAAGTCTTCTTGACTTTCTGACTATCATACTTTACACAAAACAACTGTTATGTTTAAAAAAGAAATCTGTTTTGATGTAATTATTTCGCTAAACAATAAAAAACTAATAATAATAGTAATTAAACTTTTTATTTATTTATCACAAAACTGTGCATAATTAACAGTTTTGTTTTCAGCTTATAAAAAGGCTAATTGGACAGCGTCGGTGGCACAGTGGTTAGGACTTTCGCCGACCATGCACATGGTCCGGGGTTCGAGCCCGCACCGACGCACACCTGATATCTATGGTCGGCCTGCGAATTTTGGGCTACCGATATCCACGCTGAAAATTCCACACTTGTACCAAAAATACGGTGTGGAATCAAGCTGTAACCATAAAAAAAATAAAAATAACTGGATACTTTATTTTCTTTTTATTACAAATTCTTTTAAATAATCGTTTAATAAACATGACATAAACAGAATAAGAACTTAAACAATTTAATTTTGTGTAACACAAATGTGAAGCTGTTGTGAAACTCTTTGTTATGACTGTTTTTACAGCATTTTGCCTATAGAGCTCAGATGGACAATCAGTCATATGTTGAATTTATGCCACATGCTTAGTGGATGACCAGCACGAATGAGCATGTACTCTAAATTATGTTCATTTCGCAGAAAACAGTACTGTTAACCTCTAAAAGGGTTTCACTAGAGGAATGGTCTTTTGTTGTTAGGTTATTATTGTTCCCTTGGGTTACACGTGGAACATCCAGCTCCAACAGCAAATCTCCGTTTCACCCTGTTCTCTGCACTCCTCTTCAGCTGGTCTCATCTCCTCCATATCACTCTCTGACGACTAACTCATCGTTTCTTAGTTGGGCTCCACTCGAGCGATGACCTGGCGAACAATCATACTCAACAGTCTCCTCAATGTGTGTCCGATCCATCTTCGGTATATATATATATATATATATTGAGCAATAGGTTCTTGATTGGTTCACCGATTGAGTTCCTTGTTGCCAATTCTTCCTGGCCGTCCGATCTTCAGTATGAAACGAAGACACAGCTGTTGATAAAAGTCTGAGGCCTAGTTCGAGGCAATTGGTAGAGAAAATCTTGGGCCTAGGTTTCGCGATTGTTGTTGGAAATCTGAAAGTAAACGAATCCAAGCCTATTGCTCAATAAATATGTTGAAACTTGAAATGATTTGCTGTCCATTGTTTCTTCGATATCAGTGACTTTTCAGTTGGTTTTGGTTTTCTGTTGAAATCTACTATGGTGCGTATATATTTAGAAAATATCAGGTTGTATGGCGAAATCTTTAAGTTTTAGTTGGGTTTTTGTCAATGACTCTACACTAATACACATTTCAACGAACCAACACCAGTTAAAGTGTGTCGGTGGCACAGCACTTAGGACGCTCGCCGACCATGCACATGGTCCGGGGTTCAATTCTCGGGCACCGACGCACTCCTTCACCTCTCTAAGCCAGTAATAGAAATGGCAAAGAGGGAAGGTTGGGCATGAGGCTAGCAACCTTATCCTGTAAAAATAAGCACTGCTACAGAAACTTCAAGCCTCTAGCTTGAAGCTCTGTGTTCCTCGAGGAACCTGAAGGGATAAAGAAACACCAGTTAAAGAATCACTGAAATTCAAGAAGAAGAAGTCCTGATTGATTGTTGGTTGCATTATATCATGGTGACTAAGTCGCCACCCAGTAGCAAAACGGCCAACTGGCACGCCCCGTAATTAGAACACCCTGAGCTCAATAGCTGATTATGAGTGTGCACTTATGAAGAGTGTCAAGCTGAAATAGCTATTCAACCCCGCTTGCTTTTCAATAATTCCCTAACTGATTTTGGTTCAAACTCCTAAGAAACCCCAATATCTGACTAGTACACAGAGCATTTCGTTTAATGCAATACATATAATTTACTAATTTTTTTTGTTAACAAACATCTATCACTACCAAATTAGTCCATAGGGTGATAATTAGCCGCAAAATTAGGATGAAAATTAAAGGAGAGAAATAATTATGCAAATTAAAAACAGGTGATTACATAATGCATAGTTTGTATATTGAGAAATACGAAGAATAAATTAAGCCTATAAGCTGGACTTGTTCATCGTCAGAATCTCAAACATCATCATATATGGTTACACTAAGGGCAAACAAAGGCAGCTCATATTGTGGTTATTTATCTTATTTTTACTATTTTTAATTTAGCTTAAGGAGTTCGTCTTTTGAACGGAGCTGAAAGTCACCAAAATATACTTCGATAAGCCGAATCTTTGGGTTAAGATGGAGTTCACACAGCCACTTTCGAATAAGCTCAATAATTATGGTGTATTAGTCTACACACTCGACATTCAACCATTAAATTATGGGTTTGAACCCCACTCCACCTACCAAGGTTTAGATACCCAGGTAGTATCACTGTCGATGGCATTCCTAATTGCGGTGGACTAGATTATGCGGAATACGGTGAGTGGAGAGTGAGAAGACAGCGATACGCTGAACAGGTTAGAAGACTCTAGAAGATCTGGACCTTGCGGACGATTTCCGTCTAGCATCATACGAACTCCAGAAATTATAGGCGAAACCCAACTAGTTGGTAGAAGAGGCTAACAGTGAAGATAGCACTTCCAGAAAACATAGAGAAGATACGGACGTTGAAAATAATCACCTAACAATAACAACAAGCACCAGTCACTACCGATGGAACAGATTTGTAAGATGTCAGCTTCTCCACTTACCTAGACTAGCAGGGGAATCCAGGATGCACATTTCGTCTTATTTGTGACTCATCATCTGGATGTTCCTGCATTCCGTAGTGAGTGATGGTGTTCCCACCGAGGCCTGAACCCAGTGCCCATAGTTCCAAACGCTAAAGCGTTATCCACTAGATCGCTTGCGCCACAAGACAGCCACCTCTTGTGCAACGGGTCATATTAATTATTTAATTAGATTTCAGATTTTCTTGTCGATTGATTGTACTGAAGTGCTCGGTCTCAGGTTGACCTGTCGGCTACTCCTTGCGCAGATGCTTCGACGATGTTAGGGCATATAGCTAGAAGTTTATTGGTGTAGCCAACATATTGGTGGCACCTATTTTAACCTTCGCTTCATAATTTACTACTGTCATTATTCTACTTACATTCTTCTTGATTATATTTGATCCAATGAATGCGCATTTTTTCAAATGTCTGTGACTGATATTTTTTTTATGTAATTATAGTAAACCCAGGTAGGAAATTTACCGAAAACACGTATTTGCTTGCTTTATTAATGTTCTAAAATTATCTTAATGGGAATATTTAAATGATTGAATAATAAGTATTTTGTTAGCACCACATTAAAGTCATCTATTCATTTAAAATATGAATAATTATAGTTTTCTATTCACCTGTTCTCCTATTTTTTATCTTTCGTTTTGCTTTCTGTAGCATCTACTGAAGTACCGACAAATACTGTGAGTGCCTTTTCATCTTCTACATCACCATCGTCATTCGGCTAGTTTACATTGCCTGAATATTTTTATTTTCTAAAGATATTTCTCATGATATATTAATCGTAGCTTAAAATATTTCGTTAAGTTTTATTAACTCATGTAATATATAGTCATTTTATGTCATCACATGCATAAAACTGCTGTATTACGTGATATTTCTGTGTGTGTGTGTGTTTAGTTCACATGTTCATGTGCGTCAGACGTTTCAGAAGGCTGAATTGTTTAGCCTGTTGAATATTTTTATTGTACTAAGGTCGCTTAAATCTCATTTACTGCGCTTGCTGTGTCAATTATTGCTATAATTATTATTGTTTTCTTTAGTTCCTAAAGGAACATACAGCTTCAGCCGCACTTTCCCCAACTTTTTCACCTGTCTCCACGTCTGTCCACGTGCTTTCATCTCTTCACATCACCTCCCCCATGTCACCCCACCTTCACACTGAGGACCAATTCGCCGCTTCCAACTCGGGTCCCACTTGAGCGATGGTCTGGCATGTGATGTCACTTGATGGCTTGTTTTCTCAGAATATGGCCAATCCACCTGCATTTCTTCCTGCATTTTTGTTTCACTATCGGTTCCTGCTGGGTTGGTTTGCTCCCAGAGATCCCCTCCTGTTGCTGATCCTTTCTGGCTGGCCATCTGATCCTGAGTTGTGTTGAGCGAAGACAGCTGTTGATGACGGTATGCAGTTTATTTGAGCTGCTCTTCATGACGCGCAGTGCAAGTCTCTGATCCATCCGTATAAGAAGTAGCACTTCACATTGGAGTTGAAAATCCCGATGTTATTTTCCATGCTGAGTAGTTCTGTTGATCTCCACACAGACTTGAGAGTAATAAAAGCTCACTTTGCTTTTCTGATCCTCGCTTTGATATCCTCGTTAGTTCCATCCTCCTGTAGTTGAAATGATGCTTCCCAGGTAGGTGGGCAGGTAAAAGAGGTTGCTCTTTTAGATTTATCCCATTTATTCTGGCTGATTGTTGTCTGTTGTTGGTGGTGGTGTTGGCCAGGATTCTTCATCACCTCTGTTTTCTATATGTTCACCTGATGCTTCTTGTGACAAACTGTTGCTTTTTACTTGCATATCCTCCAGTTTGTGGGAAGTCAGACATATATCATCGGCGAAATACGGATCCTCCAAGTTATTAGTGTGCCCGTTTTATGCCTGTTTCCCCTCTGCCCGCTTTCTGTCGCATTATCCAATCATCAAGAAAATCATCGGAGATAGTAGGCAGCCAGTCAGCTTGTCTTACTCCCGTCTTCACTTCGAAGGATTCTATGAGTTTCCCGTTGTGGATTACATGGCATGCAGCATTGTCGTTCAACTGTTGGATGAGATGTATAATTGTTGGTGGCAACCCTTGGTAGTAGCGAAGTAGTTTTCAAATCATCTCTCGACCGACTCTATCGAAGGCCTTTTAAAAGTTGATGAAGTTGAGATAAAGAGCTGACTGCCACTGCGTCAATTAGTCAGTCAAAAAAATCAGTCGATCCCAGTGACCCTATTGCAACATCCTTACCTCGTAAATACAGGATCTTCACGGTTCTAGGTTCGATCCCCGGTGGAGTTATTGGTATTATTATTATTATTATTGTATCCTTTAGTTCCTAGAGGAACATAGGGCTTCAGCTGCGCACCTCCATTGACTTCGGTTTTTTGACAACTTTTTCACCCTGCTCCAGGTCTGCCCACATGCTTTCATCTCCTCTTCACATGACCTCCTCCAAGTCACCCTTGGACGACCAACTCGCCGCCTCCCTTTCGGGTTCCACTCGAGGGCTTGTCTAGTGATGTCACTTGATGGTTTCCTCAGCGTATGGCCAATCCATCTCCATTTCTTTCTGCCTATTTGTTTCACAATCGGTTCCTGATTGGTTCGCTCCCAGAGATCCCTGTTGCTGATCTTTTCTGGCCATCTGATCTTGAGTATTGAGCGGAGACAGTTGTTAATGAAGGTTTGAAGTTTGTTTGAGATGCTCTTTATGACTCGCCAAGTCTCTGATCCGTATAGTAGCACTGACTTCACATTGGAGTTGAAAATCCGGATCTTATTTTTGATGCTGAATGCTGTTGACCTCCACACAGATTTGAGAGTAATGAAAGCTTGTCTTGCTTTTCCGATTCTGGCTTTGATGTCCTCGTCAGTTCCGCCTGTAGTTGAGACGATGCTTCCCAGGTAGGTGAAGGAGGTTGTTTCTTTCAGGTTCTTCCCATTTATGCTTATTGTGGTCTGTTGTTGCTGTTGATGTTGGCAAGGAATCTTCATCATCTCTGTTTTATCTATGTTCACGTGAAGTCCTATCTTTGATGCTTCTTCTGCCAACTTGTTACTTTTCATTTGCATATCTTCCAGTTTATGGGAAATCAGACATATATCATCGGCGAAATCCAGATCCTCCAAGTCTTTTGTGTCAGTCCATTTTATGCCTGTTCCCTCGTTGGTTGCCGTTGTCTGTCGCATTATCCAATCGATTGCAATCAGGAAGATCATTGGTGATAGTAGACAGCCTTGCCTCACTCCCGTCCTCACTTCGAAGGCTTCCGTAAGTTTCCCGTTGTGGATTACTTGGCATGCAGCATTGTCGTATAACTGTTGGATGAGGTGTATAATTGTCGATGGGACCCCGTAGTAGCGAAGTAGTTTCCAAATGACCTCTCGATCGACGCTGTCGAAGGCCTTTTCAAAGTCGATGAAGTTGAGATAGAGAGGTGACTGCCATTCCAAGCTTTGTTCAATGATGATCCGTAGAGTGGCGATTTGATCAATACATGATTTGTTTCTCCTGAATCCAGCCTGTTCCGGACGAAGTTTTTCATCTAGGGCTTGTTTGATTCTCTCCAGGATGATGCGACTTAGTATCTTGCTTGGAATGGACAGAAGCATAATTCCACGCCAGTTTTTACATTGACTTAAGTCTCCTTTCTTTGGAAGTTTGAATAAGTATCCTTTCTTCCAATCCTCGGGTACTTTGCCCTCTTTCCACACCTTCTCCAGTAGTGGTGTCATCAAGTCCGCTGTTGTCTCTGGGTCTATTTTCAAAGCCTCTGCTGGGATTCCATCTGGTCCCGGTGTTTTCCCAGTTTTAAGCATCTTGATTGCATTCAGGACTTCCGATTTCGTCGGGGGGTCAGTGTTCACTGGTAGTTCTGCTTCCGTTGTTGGTATTGCTGGACGTGTTGTAGGTGGCGGACGATTTAGAAGTCTTTTGAAGTGTTCAACCCAGTGCTTTCTCTGTTCCACCTCTTTGGTGATTGACTTTCCATTGTCGTCCTTTATTGGCTTAATCTGTGTCGAACGTTTGCCCGAAAGGTTCCTAGTTGTTTGGTAGAGTGTGGCGAGGTCTCCTTTGCCTGCAGCTTGTTCTGCTTCGTTTGCCATGGTTTCATAATATTTTCTTTTGTCTTCCCTGGCACTTTTCTTCACTCTTTTGTTCAGTGTATTGTAGCTTGCATTCAGCTCCTGTTTTTGTTGCTCGTCGGAGCACTGGATAATCTTTTGCTTCACTGTCCTTCTCTCTTCTATTAGTTTCCAAGTGTCCGTAGTGAGCCACTGTTTGTCCTGTCTCTTTTTTCTGCCTAGAATTTCTATGCAGGTTTGGCTCCACACCGTTTTCAAGTTGTTCCAGTGCTTTTCAACGCCGACCTCTTCGCTAGTGTTGATTTGTGTCTCGGCTTTGTCCTTTATGCTTGCAATGAAGATGTCCTTTGTAGCCTGGTCCTTCAGCTTTTGAGTGTTGAACTTGGCTTGTGGTCTATCTGCAGCTCCTCCTTCTTTGAAAGCTTTTAATTTGATTTGGATTGTCCCTTGTACGAGATAGTGGTCTGAGCCAACGTCTGCTCCTCTTCTTGCTTTTGTGTCCAGTAGGCTGCGCCTCCACTTCCTTGAGATTGAGATGAAGTCGATTTGGTTTTTGGTTTGCCCGTCTGGTGACACCCATGTAGCCTTGTGGATGTCTTTGTGCTTGTATACACTGCCACCAATCACCAGTTCGTTGAAGGCGCAGAAGTCGGCGAAGAGTTCTCCGTTTTCATTCATTTCTCCTAGAGCTTCTCTACCCATGATGAGTTCCCTTCCCGTATTGTCTGGTCCCAGTTTGGCGTTCATGTCTCCCATTAGTATTTTCATGTCGCCAACTGGAGTATTGTCCATTGTTGCCTGTAGTTGCCTGTAGAATTCTTCTTTCTTCTCGAGGTCTGCGTTGTTTGTGGGTGCATAACATTGTATGATTGACACTTTCCTTCCTTTGGAGTTGAACCTGGCGGTTATTATCCTGGACGAAATCGCCTCCCATTGTATCAGGGCTTTCGTTGCCGTTGGTGACATCATGATAGCCACGCCCTCGGTGTGCGTGTGGTTGTCTTCTGGGTGACCGGAGTAGATCACTGACTCACCTGTTGACAATTTGGTGAGTCCACTCCCATTCCATCTGCTCTCACATATTCCCAGCACTTGTATTCCGTATCTTTTCATCTCGTTGGCGATCTGGGCAGCTTTTCCAGTCTCGTACATAGTTCGGACGTTCCATGTTCCTACACAGACTTTTTCTTTAGGTGCAAAGAGGTTCATTTTGCTGAAGGTTCTGTAGCAACTTTGTTTACAGGGTGTGGTTGCTAGCCTCACGCCTGAGAAAAGAATGATTACATTAAGTAAAAGTTTAGAGAGAAGCAACTTTTTGGGTTGCTCCCCTCAAAATCAGAAAATAACGGACAAACAATGAGAACAACATCAACAAAGGAAACAGTTCACAGAAAAAAGGGCAAAAAGCGACGACAACTATAAAATAGGACAACATGTAATATAGTTCAGTACGTTTAACTAAAATGATATCTTAACCATAAACTCACTGACTTGGAGCAACTTGAACATATAAATCCAACAATATATACAATTATAGATGTGTTTATGTTTAAAAATTCCACAAATCCAAACAGTGAGTTATGTGTATTATCTGTCAATAAGATGGTATTTTTTGGATTCAGTGTTCAAAAGGTTAATAATTGTGATAATTTCCGCAAACACTTTGCATAAAATTTTAGAGTTATAAGAGATTTTATTTATGACCAAAATGTAGCGTAATAGTCGAAAAGCGCGCTCAAGGTAACTTCCGGAGTTATTGGTGCATACTACTAAAGAGTGCCTAACTAAGAAGGGGAAGCTATTTAATACCTGCTAGTTTTCAATGATTCATTTCTTATATCGGTCTGTGATGAAATCTCACTTGCATGAAATATTTTATAATAGTCATGGCCAGCTTTTGTCGTATGATCATGCATTATTATTATGCATCCTCCATAGACCTTATCACCTATTGGTCAGATAGTAAGAAATTGTCAATTGGCTGCGATAACGGCGGAAAGGACATGCAGTCACTTTTTTAGGGGATAATAAGGCAACCTAAAATAGTCAGTGTTACATGTGATGCAAAGTAATAAAGGTAAATTCGTAGTTGTGTTATAGTGAAACAAGGTATCCATGAGACAGAGATATCCATGAATAGACAGACATTTTAGGCCCATATTTATAATTATATTTCTTCTTCCAGCCGAATTATACGCCAACATTTTCACAAGCCTACTAATCAACTAACCCTCCTTTTGAATAACTTCACATCTTATTGCTAAGTCTTAGGAACACGTGTGTGTTTATCATGTTCTCTACCCTAAATTGTATTTTCTTACCACTCTAGAATAAGATAACTCAAACTGTTATTAAGTGTACTAACTTCACGTTACTATTATTCCCTTGGGTTTCTGGTGGAACATTGTGCTTCAACAGCATATCTCCATTTTTTTTCTGTTCTCTGTGGCTCCATGATCTCGCGTAAGCTCCCACCTACTCTTTTCACAATCTATTTCATGTAACTGTCGGGCACACACCCAACTCGTTGTTTTCCATTCAGTTCCCACTAGAACGATGACCTGGTAAGTGATTTCCTCCAATAGTCTCTTAAAAATGTGTCCGATCCATCTCCATTTTCTTCGTCATATTTGTTGAGCAAAAGGTTCTTGAAAGGTTTCGTTCCTAGTGTTCCATGTTGCTAGCTCTTTCTAGCCACCTGATGTTCATTATGGAGCCAGAAAAGACAGCTACATATAAAGATCTGCAGCTGGCTTTTCGAAATGCTTTTTTTTATTTGAACACCAAGCTTCTGACCCATACAGAAGAAATGACTATCTTGATACTGGTGTTGAAAATCCAGATTTTATTTTTTTTGTGGTGAGTGAGTGCAGAAAATCTGCAAACTTATTTCAGAACGATCAATGTCTCGGCTTTCTTTCCAATTCTTGTTTTGATATCCTCATCTCTGCCCCTATCTGTAGTTGAAATGATGCTTCCCAGATAATTGAAGGAAGTGAGCTCCTTCAAATTTCTTCCATCGGTAGTGATTGGTGCTGGTTGTTATTGTTAGGTGGTTATTTTCATCACTTTCGTCTTCTCTATTTTCATTTCAAGTTCTGTATTCACCGACTGCTTCTCCAACCGGTCCGTTGGTTTTCGGCTGCGATTCTTCGACTTTTTTTTTGATCCGCATACTATTTGCTTTTCCTGAATGCAGCCTTTTCCTGTCGCAGTTATGTATCAAGTACATCTTTTAGTATTTGTTTGTAGGGATTTGGTTGATTGGTTACAGGATTTCATCATCTTTTAGTCTTTCCATGGGGATGTCACTTAATACTCAATTTGGTGTAGATAATAGCATGATTCCTCACCAGTTCTTGAAGAGGCCTTAATCTCCGTTCTTTGATAATTTGATAGGGTACCTCTCTTCCCATCAGTATATACTTTTCTTTGCTCTCAAACGTTTTACAATAGTACTATCAGGATAACCCATTAGATATCTCTAAGTTCAATACACGGGATAGTTTCAAAAGTGCAGTATTTGCATGTATGTCGACACTAAACTCCATTTCATCATCTCATTTTATTATCAGTCTTACATCGTCGTACTTTAAGAGTTGATAAATTCGGATAAATCTCGATGACAAGTTTCAAAGAAGACAAGGCATACATCTTGAAATCCACTACTACAGACAATATTCGTATAAGAACAACAGTTCTGATAATTAAAACGTGCTTTTCAATAGAGAAAGAAAGACCAGATTTGCAGTATAAAATGTGATGTCATCATTCTATTTCACAAGTTCTCATCAGCTGAAAACTACCGGAAATTACAATAGTTATAAATAATAACATTTCGTAATTCAATGTTTGAAAGGTAATAGAGAAAACATTATGAGATGAACGCATCCACAGTGTAAGTATTACAATTTTTAGTTTAAGTCACCATCAATTTATATGCTATCAAACTATGGAAAATGCCTTTGGGAAAATGGGTATCCAAAAGGATTTACCCTATAGTACAGCAAAGAAAGAGATGAGAAAGCGATGTATCCCATACAGTATCACAAACGACTGAAAAGAGGATGAAAGGAACAATACAGAAATGCTTCCCTTCAGCTAAGCTGGTTACACTATACAGCACTACATGCTCTATAAGCCAATCGAAACTGGATAAGTACCCTGCTGATGATACCTCCAACTGCATTTATACATTAACGTGTACCTGCTGCATCAAGTACTTTGGAAGAACAGAAAGAAAGGCTTCTATCGGGTTTTCAGACCATATTCCAAGAAGCTTATGCTTAAAAGGAAGCAGATATTTACAAAGTGCAATTACCAGACACCTTACGGATACGGGTCATTTTGTTGAGATATCTAAATCCTTCAAAATATTAAACATACAAAGGACAGCGAACCTACTACGATTTGCTGCTGAAGCAATTGCGATCAAACGTCACAGACCAAACTTATGCATACAGAAAGAGAGTGTGGTCAATCTCTCACTCCCTTGGTAACCATATCACTTTCATTACATTTGTTAGTCATACACACTAGTGAGCTCAACTCACTAAGCAAGTTTTCGAATTGATGAACTTTGACCTTCTTGAGTTGCCATGCTGACACTGTTTATTAGATTTTCCTGTTTTTTGTCTTCTCTCACCCCCTCTTTTTTTCTTCTTTCATAGTTTGACAGTATATAAATTGATGGTGAATCAGATTATGATACCTATATTCCAGATGCGTTCACCTTATAGTGCTTTCTCTATTACCTTTCAAACAATGAAGTATGAAATGTTATTATTTATAACCACTGTAAATTCAGGTAGTTTGCAGCTGATGAGAACCTGTGAAATAGAATGATGGCATCACATATAATACTGCAAATCTGGTCTTTCTTTCTCTTTCAAACTTTATCAAGGCAACCAAATGTATAAAATGTGTATTGTTCACTATGCTTTTATTACTCTTTACGTGTGTTCATCTTTTAGCCAACTTTGGATACAGTCCGTGCTGTCCATCGGCCAGGTGAAACAGAACCATACATTATGGAATTATTTATGGTCGTAGATGAAACTTTGGTAAGTTGTGTTTTTTTTTAAAATCAGGCTGTAAAATATTATTCATTCTACTGATTGACACAGACATCTGTGGTAAAGAAATCGCGATTGATTAAATTCACAAACCCTTCAGCTGATTACTCTTTCTATACATTTCATATTATATTATTGCTATTGTTCCCTTGGGTTCCTAGTGAAACACAGGGCTTCAACTGCATGTCTCCACCTGCTTCTGTCTTCTGCTGCTCTAATTTTCACCTGCATTCATGTTTGTCCATGCTGTTTCAACTGCTCTTCACATGATCTCCTCCATGTCACCCTCGCACTGACGTCCCACTCGCCGCTTCCCTTTCGGCCTCGTTCCACTCGAGTAATGGCCTGACGCGCGCGCGACGTCACCCAGCGGCCTCCTCAGCCACGAGTGTTGAATCCATCTCCACATATTTGTTGGTTGGCGATTGGTTCTTGTTTTGATTGTTTGTTCCCATAGTTTCTTGTTGGTGACTCTTTCCGGCCCGGCCATCTGATTGATCTTCAGTATAGATCCAGCGAAGACAGTTGTTGGTTGATGAAGGCGTGCAACAAACTGTTGGAAATACTCTTTGTAACCCGCCAAGTTTCTGATTCGTATAGAAGAACTGACTGACTTGACGTTGTTTGTATTGAAAATCCGACCGAATTTTGTTGTTGATGCTGGCTGAGTGACGAAGATTTCCAGATTGGTTTCAGGTTGATGTATGTGTTTCTCGATCACCTTCCCGATTCTCGCTCGATTTGACATCCTCGTCCGTTCCAACTGTCTGTAGTTGAGACAATGCTCCATAGATAAGTGAATGAATGAAGTAACCTCTTTAAATCCCTTCCGTTGATGATGATTGGCGCTGGATGTTTCTGCTGTTGTTGTTGGCTGGTTATTTGCATAACCTCCGTCTTGTCTATGTTCACCTGGAGTCCTGTCTTCTCTGGCTGCTTCTTCGACCTGTCTGTTAGTCGGTTTTTGCTTGTAAGTCTTCGATTTTGTGTGTGTGATATCAAAGATAAATCATCTACGCGCGTATAAAAAGACTTCTTGTTTACGGATAGTGAGTAGTCCTTTTTTGCTTTCTTTGTCATGTGTTAGCTGTTGTCTAACTTGATTGTAATGTGCTACCAGATAACTGATCACTTGAAAATACTCCTCCACACTGAGGTAGACACAGAAATCGCACTAACTGTGACAACAATCGTACTATTCACAATACAGAGTAAATTATTCTTTACACATCAACAGAGATTTAAACCATAAATAATCAATATCTTATTGATTGCATCAATCATGATTTTACGGCTAAGAATGACAGTTATCATTGTGAATCTATCCAAAAGAAAAAGAAATTACGATAATCTAAAAGAAGCATCTCAAGTAGAAGTGAACTTTACCAATGTAGTACATTGTGCTGTGAACCGACAACTCGCTGGGCTTTTTCGTAGAAAACAAGAAAAGATGAAAATTAGTTCATTTCACCCATACTCAAAGGGTTTATTACAGTTTCAGGGTATAAAAAAGTAGTAAATGTGTAGGAGAACTACTAATGTACAAAGAGGGTTTTGTTGTGATGTATATAGAATTAGGTTTTAGTAATACTTTATCATACTTACCTCTTTTGTTTTCTTCCATTTTCATGATATTCGTTTAATGACTTTAATCAGTTTTTCTTTGACTACTGAATTTACAAAAGGCAGATGTCATTGTATTGACATTAGTTGTAGATAAATGAACGTTTTATGACATAAATGTATCGATAAAAGTAGGAAATATTTTACCATTGGATGCTTGACTTATCTGCATGTCTTGATCGGTAGTCAGGTTAGATGTAACCTTTTAATATTTTGATCATAACATCTCAGTTTATCTCTGTAGGTTGCATGGAGGATTTCATCATACGCTGATATCAGTTAGAGAACCACTGGAAAACCTGGGAGTACTGGACATCTGTTTCATCCCAGTTTGGGACTCTTCATCAGTACGCACCCACCGACACGGTTCGAACCCAGGGCCTTCCGGTTACAAGGTGAGCTAGTTCGTGGACCATTGGGCCACTGGGACCTGATCCAATGGCCCTTGAATTCTAACTTCTGCCGATTCTGTCCAGTACTCCCAGGTTTTCCAGTGTTTTTCTTACTGATGTCAGATGATGGTGATGAAATCCTCCATGCAATCAAACAAATCTCTGTAGATTCTTAAACAATTGTAATTTATCCTAAGTCTGTTGGGTTCGAAAACGGTCACAGAATTCAATAAGAAGAAATTAAAAGTTGACTAATATTCTTTGTAATTAATACTGCTGAATACAATGGTCTTAACTATTTTCTCTCTAGTCTACAATAATGTGCTTCTGTAGGAAGTAAATAGTACAACTATCTGATCTATGTAAAGTATCTTGATAGGTTTTTGTGACTACATAATCTAAGTGTCTGTGTAACTGTGGCTCATTGGATTAGGTTGTCGACTTTTTGACCACTGGAAAGTGGGTTCCAATGTTGCTTCATTCATCGAAGTTTGGGGTACCCAGATTGCGAATGACTTCTTGGAGTACTGCATTGCATGTTAATGGGTAACTGGTTATCAATTGATTGTCTCTTCTCGATTCTAAACTTATTGATCGGAATCTGTCATTTATGTGGGTACCAATTAGTCGTACAGAAGTTAGTTGGGGTCTGATTATTTCAATCGAAAAGTCTGCCCCCCCCTGACTGAATATCAGATTAACTAACGATTCTAAATACTTCTTCTTAGGCGGTTTGTAGTCACTGGACAGTCACTTGCATCTCTATACAGTTGGCGATAAGCCACACCTATTGTTTGAAAGCGGTAGAGATGTATCTCATTGTCTTAAGCGTTCTTGTCTTGGTCAATGTGTCCCAGGTTCGAAACCAACTCCACTGACTTCACTCTAGGCAACTGCGCCGAGTTACCACCTCCTACGCAGTAGGTATGATTCACAGTCTGGTACATGAAAAGTCTGTTATACATAACTGAATTTTAACAGTATCGTATGGACTTGTGATACTGCATGGTTGTTCAATCGTCAGTGCATTGAGGTAGAAGAACGAATCCAATGATTGACTGCTCCACTCTTTGTTAGTACTGATGAAACACAGACCTTTAAAACAAAAGCATCTCCTAATGAACTTCTGTTTGTCCGATATCAAGTTACATTGCACATCAGTGTTACATCCGGTAAACAGGCTTACTGCGAATGAATAACCGTTTCGTATATACGTGAGATTGTATAATTTAGTTTCTTAGTGTTTCTCTTAACTATTGTGAGTTGTATAGATCTACTCAACTTTGCGTGATTGATACTGAACTTGACTACTTATTTATGTGAATTATTCTTGTATCGCTTGTTATACAATGATAGTTAGTTGAAGAGACAATTACTCCTTCAAATTAAGAAGAGTTTTGTATTTTATTCTTCTCGTTTTTGTTAATATTCTCGACTGTTTTGTCTATTTTTATTGGTTTCTAAGCTTCTTATTAAAGATACTTATTACTTGCTTTTAAAGGCTGCTGAATTTCGTGGACAATATGATCAACTGGTTTATCGTGTGAATATGATTATGGCACTTGTAAATAAGGTGAGTTCTGTATAATGTTGTAAATTTCGATTTTTAATCCATTTCTGTGCTGCTTCTTCATTTAATTTTTAGTGTTTATGATACGTAATCAGTATAATTTATGTTTTGATGATATTAGATAGTTGGAGGCACAGATGCATCCAATCCTTGTGACATATAATACCTAATAAAACTATGTGGTTCTTCGTTATTACTATTCTTTCCGCCTCATATCTCTTTCAGTCACCGCCTTCTTTACCGAATAATGTTAGCTGAAGTAAACTTAAGACTGGAAAAGAGTTGGACATGGTTGTATAATATAAATTCATGAATTTATTGCCTTTAGACTTCTCCACGTAAGAGAATTGTAGACCGGATGTATAATGGTCTAGTGATTCTCAAAATTCATGTGGTAGGAAACTCTTGATGACATGATTCCTGTGGTTATTCAAATGACAAATATTCATAGGATGTCTTACAATTATGATACATTCTAATTTCATTATAACCTATGTAATTTGGCAATTCCAATGATATTTTTCATAAATAAACTAATAAGCTTGAAAATTGTTTAGTGTTTCTGCTTGATATTTGATCTGCGACATTTCATCTCCAAGCTTGGTGATACCTTCAGCACTAAACATCGTTACATCAGCGTTTAGAGAACTCCACTCTGACTTTGAGCTATGAGTCTTTTTTTATTATTTCATCTTGCATTGTTATCAAGCCTCACAAAAATTGAAAGTTGGGGGTAAAAATCGAACCTGTAACTCACTAGTTGAAAAGCATTTTCTAGACCCATATTCCGTATAAAAACGTTAGGCGATTCTGTTAACGCTAAAAACTGTTTACAGTTATCGGCTTTTAGCTACTCATATATATCAGAAGTATATACTATCAAATAATTAAAGTGTAGTTCTTAGAGGCTTAATTGGTGGATGGTGACTAACAGTGGAATCCAGGGTGTGCATTTCCTCCTATTTGGTATTCGTCAACTGGATGTGCCTGCATTCTTCTGTGAGCGATGATGTTCTCACTGGGGCTCAATCCCAGTGCCAATAGTTTCAAATGCCAAAATGCTATCCCAGACACATCAAAGCATCTGCACAAGAAGCCGATATGTCAACCTGAGACCGATCACTTCGGTTCAATAAATCGACGGGAAAATTTAAAATTCAATCAAGTAATTAGTATGACCCGTTGCACAAGAACGAGGTGGCTCTCTTGTGGAGCAAGTGGTCCAGTGATAGCGCGTCGGCGTTTGGAACTATGTGCATTGGGTTTCATCCTCAGTGTGAACATCATCACTCACTGGGATTGCAGGTATATCAAAATGACGAGTCCCAAATTGGACGAAATGCGCGTTTTCTGGGATTTCACTGCTAGTCACCATCCACTAATTAAATTCCTATTGCATGCCTAAACATCGTCGAAGCGTCTGCACCAAGAAGCCAACATGTCAAATTGAGACAGAGCACTTCGGTCCAATCAATCGACGGGAAAATCTAAAATTCGATTGAATAGTTCTTAGATGGTTGGATACAATGGGCAGGAAACCTTGAACCCAGGTTTTATGGTTGTCGGCACTCATCAGTCAGTAAAGCGTATCTGCATTCTTGAAGGAACCGTGTCCCCTCTGAGATTTGACTGTGATCTACAGACATCACTAGTGAGCTATTCGGTTGAAGATTCACCACCTCCTGTAGGACTGTATTAGATATTTTGATTGAACACTGGTTGGTAGATAGGTGACAAGTGTCATGAATCCAGATCTTTGTTTGGGGTAGACTGAATTCATTGTTTCCTCAGGTTGAAGGTGTTATCGGAATTCTCACAATGTTTTGCATAAGCCTGCATGCATCATTCTTCAGCATAATATTGACCAAGTCATGTGACTGACTGATTTGGACTGAAATTTCATCTAATATTATTTGCATAAAATAAGACTACACAACCTAACCTAATTCACTCATCTTGTTGTTTACAAATATTCTAATATGAGAAAAAAGTTACAGGTAGTCGTCACCTTTTTTTTAGTTTTTCTATGTTGTTTACCCTTTATTTTGTTTATTTATAAACTGAGAATATTTGGATATATTATGCTATTTTTAGTTAAATGATAAGTTGTTGAAATTCTGCTTGCTATTAGCACACTTTAGTGTTACAATTCTATTTCTAAAACATGCTATCAACTGTTCATCATTTGTCGCCTAGCCTGTTTAAATTCAATGTCATTTGTTCATTGTTAGATGCTCTGAATTTGCTTCGATCAGTCCACCTTTTCACTAAATACCGTTTGGTTGTTTGTTTCTATATTTACTGTTGGTTGTAACCCGAGTTTTTGGCTACCAGGCCACGTGCCACACGATTTCTGTGAGGGTCAGTAACACTAACCCCACCCCCAGTTGTTTAAGCTGAAGTAGGCAGAACGGGAAACAAGCCCGAGATCAGTTAATTTTAGACTGAATGTTTAAGAGAGTAGGCGACATCGCGGTTACACTTAGTTAGCTTGTCGTAATGCATAGCTCAGTAGTCATGTTTCATCTGTTGTAATAGTAAACAGAACAGTAAACTGCTACTCAATGGTTGACTTGTATGAAGGTGAATACAACGTGGTATGTTAGTCAACCGTGCGGGGGTGGCATAGTGGTTAGGACACTCGCCGACCATGCACATGATCCGGGTTCGATACCCGGCCACTAGACGCACTCCTTTACCTCGCTAAGCCAGAAATAATTCAGGTAAAGAGAAAAGGTTGGGCATGAGGCTAGCGACCCCATCCTGTAAAATTAAACACTGCTAGAGAAATTTCAAGCCACTAGCTTGAAGCCCTATGCTCCACTGGGGAACGTGAAAGAAAAAAAAGTTAGTCAATCACTGTTATCAAAGTTGGTATTGTCATGAACCTAAATGAGGTAGAAAAAGTGCTGAAAACCAGGGCGTAATGGACAGCTGTTTCACCTTGGTGTTTAGCAGTTCTTATCCATAAGCCTATCACATATTATAAGGTAGGAATTCTATTCCTTAGTTAGGATACAATGAATCCTGTTTATACCAAATTGTAGTGGCATTGAGTGTCATCGGTGAGTATCTTCGTATATATCCACTTGATATAACCCACTGGTCATTGTTCCTTACTAAGACTTCAAGAAGTCCACATTGTAGTCAGCAACTGATAAACAATGAGTGGTGGTAATCAACTCACTGGGTTTAGAGGGAGGGGTTCGATAAATTGCTAATTGGTGTTGATAATGCTGAATAGTTTGAAAGCAGAATTTAGAAACCGTGATCTATTCGATTTAATTCTGTTGGTTGCATATTTGTATCCTTATGTCGTAACTTGAAGTTCTCAAACTCACTACTTCTCCGGATGAAGTTTTAATGGAATTACTTAAATTTCGTCAAAATAACTGCCCAATCATTTCCTCGCTTTCAATGGTTCCTTAAGATTAAATCTTTCCTTGGTTAAAACAACACTGAGGTCAGTCATATTTTCAAAATATCATACAAATGTCAACTTAGAATAAACAGTTGATTTTGTAAATTTTGCATAAATATGTGATTTTCATTCTGAAACGGGTAGAGGGAATATGAGGAGCTGTGGGTTATTGATTCAGGTACTTTACTTCTACCACTGGGTCACAGGTTCGAACCTTTCTCCACCTACCTGGGGGGGGTTAAGCGGCAGCTAATGTGGTTAATTGCTAAATTCACAGTTTTCGAGACTGCAAAAGATAGAAATCATTTTCTAATTAGTTCTAGTTGTCACAGCCCGCTAATACAGACACCGAGCTATGAAATAACAAAGTGTGCATTCAACTTTTATGAAATTTAGTTGACATACTAGAATAGATTCTCTGGCTCGATTGTTCATTGTCACGGAGACAGTACTTTCAATGATTAATATGAAAATGGTCAGCAATAATACAATTATCGATTGAATTGTTCTAAATTGCATTGACTGACAAATTGTCTTATGATTGAATCAAGGGAGAGGAAAACAACAAGCATTTCTTACAGGATTTCATCATGAGCTGACATTAGTTAGGAAACCATTGGAAATCCTTGGAGTACTGGATGGCTTTTTCTTCCTAGTTTGGGACTCTTTATCAGTACGCACCCACCGGGTTAGAACCCAGGACGTTCTGGTTACAAGGCGAGCTAGCTCGTAGACCAATAAGCCACTGTGACCCGATCTAATGGCCCATTAATTCCAACTTGTGCAAATTCACCACATAGCGTGACTCCTAGCCAATGTCTTTGACGGGTATTGGTCCTCACACCCGACCTGCTGTACCCTACTGGTCACGACTTCTCAGTAGAACCCCAGGTAGCTACCTACCTGGATAGGGCAAGTCGCTAGTGAGCATTTTTGTTAGAATTGGAGCCGATAACCTTCAGATTTCGAGATTACTGCATCACTGGATCGAGTTACAAGTTCAAATTGATAAAAAAGAGCTCCAGTTCTTCCAACTTACACCTTTTCTGTGTCATCATTCACTGAAGTATTTTTTGGTAAGTTCAACTCAACATGATCTATCTTTATTGTTCACAGTTGTATTGTTTATTTTATTGAGTTATAAAAATAAGCTTTCAGTTGGTGGTCCATATTTAAATTTACAGTTCAGAACCAAAATAAACTGTATTGTTTAGTCTAACTGTTGTAGAATGCGGAAAAATATTTCATCTTTTGTTGCCTATTCAGCTATCTGTAGAACGAGACGTTAGGCTGTTACAAGGTAGTCAGTATCGCGCTGTACAGTCTCACTTATTTCTATGCATTATTGATGGATTATAAAACGTGAAATGTTTACTCACTGCAACCGATTAGAAATGTATGTGTGAGGTAATCGACCCTGTTACACCAGTATCTGTGATGGCGAAAGCATAAATACTGGAGGTCGGTAGAGAAAGGCTTGTTTTCGTGAAACGCTTGCTGGTTACTCAATCATTACCTCCACACATTTTATTAGACAATCAAACTTCTAACATGTTCTTAAAGCCCCAGTAGAAGTATTTCAAGGGAAACTGTTTATCTCCCCTCCCTTGATCCTGGTTAGTTTACCAATTAAGCCTCATTCTACGACTTAACCACTAATGCATCAGTGGCACAGCGGTTAGGACGCTCGCCCCCATGCATGTGGTCTGGAGTTCGACCCCCGGCCGATGCACACCTGATATCAGCGGTCGGCCTGCAATATTTGGGCCACCGATATCACATACTAAAAATTTCGTAGTTGTACCAAAACACTGTGTGGAATCAAACTATAATAAAAAATTTTTTTAATTTTAAATTTCAGTATGACACATATTGAAGTAACTCGAGTCTTTAGATATCTTCAGTCGTAAACTGTTCATTTCTCTGCATGACTTAAATAGTAGACAGCAACTCAATGAACTTATCCCAGGACATGATTCGGACTTTCTCCCTTATTCCAAGGAGCATTCTGAGTCAAAATAGGTTTTGTAGTCGATGTAGTCTCTACTGAGCTTGAGCAAACCCACTAAATATGTTTCATAACTCATCATATGCAATGGCTTATTATAAATGTAGGCCAGACATCCTGTCTCTGCTATGTATGTCCTGATATCGAAGGAATTCTCCTATAAGGCGGTACCATCCCGCCTAACACTCAAATCTAAGTACTGTTTGGTAACCCTGGAAGCGTACTTTAAAGCGTAAATTTCTAGGCTCGATTTGAGTGTGATTAATGTTTCCGGCTGAAGTAGGATTATTGAACTGACGGTGTACGGGCTGCTTTATCCCCAGTAGTCCTACTGGAACTCTAACCCAGTACTTTACGGTTCAAATGTCAAGGATTTATTCACTAGCCTCCTGACGGACGAGAGCCATTGGATAATGCAGACTTATGCGAGAAAAGAGTTGGAAGTCATCATAAGAAAACACATCATCAATCCGTGTATTCTTTAGCTATTGATCTGGTTCATATAGGTTGCTTTGGGGAATCTCAGGATGGTAACAGTCATTGGTTATCGACTCTTGGTAATATTGTAGTGGTGTGATACAGACAATAGGTTCCAACAGAATATTATTCCCATAGTAAGAATTATCGCATTTTTTGATGTTAACAGCTGAATGCCATTCCTACAGTTCAATATTGCATTAGCAACAGAATAATATATTTTCAAGAGTTGGTCTGTAAGGATTAGATTTGTTTTTACGAGTTTGACCACAGATAAATATCAGTTAGGGAACCATTGCAAATCAGCACTAGGGTACTGGACAGCTGTTTCATCTTAGTTTGTGAATCATCGCCAGTACGCACCCACTGCCAAGGTTCGAATACAGAACCTTCTGGTTAAAAGGCAAGCTCGTATACAGTTCAGCCACTTGGAGCCGATTCAATGACCCATGAATTCTAACTTCTACCAATTCGTGACTTAGCGCGACCACCAACCAATGTCATGGGTGAGAAGTCCATCCTCACACTTGACTGGTTGAACCTCCCTGGTCACGATTTCTCACTAGAACCCCAGTGAACTCCATCCTGTAGCGAGTCACTAGCGAGATCAGATGGAGGATGGATTTTCCACCGATGACATTGGTTGGTAGTCGTGGTAAATCACGAATTGGTAGAAGTTAGGATTCATGGGATGGCCATTGAATCGGGTCCCAGTGACTGAATGGTATACGAGCTTGCTGGCCTTGTAACTGGAAGGTCCTGGGTTCGAACGCTGGTGGTGGGTGCGTACTGACGATGATTCCCAAACTACGCTGATGAAATAGCTGTTCAGTACTCCAGTGCTGGTTTTCACTGGCTCTGTAACTGTTATCAATCCGTGGATCAACTCGTTAAAAATGGATACTTTAATTGAAAAGGTTTCAATGCCGTTCTAGAAAGCATCAGAAGTCTGGACTTCGGAAATATCAACCATAAAAAATATTTGTAATCCATCAGCATTTCGTTAGATACCAAATACCGATAATATACTTCAGTGTTAATTCAATAGTATCTCTAAACTCACTATAATAAAACCCCTTTTAAACAGAGAGTAGTGATCACAATCAAAACGACCCGAAACACATTTAATCAGAATATATAATTCATAAACTCCATTCGCTTAGAAACCTTTCTTATCAAATTGTAACATTTTACTCTTATTCCAAATTACTAAACTAAAATGTATCAAGTTTTATTACATACTTGGTCAATGAAGTAATAGAAACGACTGTAGCCTACACTGAAGTTAGGGATTGTTTGATGTCCTTTGTGCTTTGATATTTGATAGTGGATGTTCCATCACCAGACATGAAGAGATCTCTAGCTATCTATCATCAAATCACAAGTTGTGTTAGAACTCAACTACCCGGATCAGTCTATTATCCACACACATTTTATAATGACACAGGCTGTGAGAAAGATTCAGATTTATTGGTTGGGCATAGCAAGCTTGGAGCCTATGTTAAACATTTTCTAGTAAATTTCTATGGTTGTCCAAACCCTTCTTGAACGAATCAGTTGAGGTTGCAGACACCACTTCTTCTGGGAGTCGGTTACAAGAGTTTATGACTCGGTGTGAAAGCCAGTACTCAACAGCAATATGATATCTTCTTAGCTTTTGCAATCTATTGCTATTTTCCTTTAAGGTATTCCGACCTGGTGGAAAGGAAAAGAGAGAATAGGTCAGGTCCGTAGTCATTATTTAAAATTTTAAACATTTTGATTAAATCTCCTCTCGCCCTACGGTATGACAGGGAGAAGGAAATTAAAATGGCAAGTCTTTCCTCGTGTGATAAGTGAGTCATGCCGCGAGGCATACGTGTTGCCTTACTTTGAACCCTTTCTCGAATGTGTGAGTCCCCTTTAAGACAAGGACTGGCAGCCTGGATATAGTTTTCTTGTCTTGACTTGATCAGAGATGTATATAAGGAGGAGAACATATCTCTGGTGATTCTACTGAAGACTCTGCGCACTGCCCATAAGGATCTGTAACTACGTGCAGCCACCGCGTGACAGTGTGCTGTAGTTTTTAAATCGTGACTAACTATGACACCTAAATCCAAATGAGTCTGAACTGATGGAAGTGTTATTCCCTCTAGTTCGTAGGAGCTGATGCTTGCTTTTCCGACGCGCATGGTTGCACATTTTGCTGCATTGATCGGGAGCATCCATTCTCTGGACCATTTTGACAATTTCTTGAGGTCCTCTTGCAACGTGAACGTATCACTGTTGTCCTTCATTTCTCTTCAAATTTTTAAGTCATCTGCGTATAGGGCCATACGGGAATCGGTGAGCAGAGGTAACTCATTGATTTACAAAATAAATAGGAGAGGTCCGAGTACCGTGCCTTGTAGCACTCCGCTACTCACTGCTGTCCAAGAGGAGAGCTTCGAGTTGATCCTAACCCTCTACCTCTTATCTATGAGGAATTCCTTGAGCCAATTTAGTAATCTGCCTTTGATACCAAGACTTTCCAAATTCATGAGTAGTCTTTTATGGGGGACTTTATCAAAGGCTTTGCTGAAGTCTATGAAGACGACGTCAACGGGTCCTCTATTGTCCTTTGATTTAACCCAGCTTTCTCTTGCAGTGAGGAGATTTGATAGGCATGAGAGGTTTTTTCGGAAGCCGGATTCGAATTGTCGTCCCAATGATTGAAATTTGATTGCTGACATCAATGAAGCACATTTCCACGATCAAATCTCTTGAATAATAAACAGCATTAGTATTTTCACAGATTTGTTGATTTATTCTACGTGTCTTTGTCCCTTCTTTTTTTATAATGTTCCCCATATGACAGGCTTATTTATTCATTTTCGCGTCATTGTTTTTGTTTTCTGTTTTCTTTTTGTCGGATAGTTTGTTTTTGTTTTATCGATATTTATGACGTAATTTTTGGAGTAGATAAGATGGCAAATATTACCTTTTTCTCTCAAAGAAGATGTTTAAGTAATCAAAAGTCGGATTATTTCCACTATCACATATTTTGATATTTTTCCCCCAAAAATCAAAAACAGTAGGGACTACTGAATTCATCTCTCTCTTTTTAAGGAAATGCATAGCGTCGTAGATGACTAGATTGGGTTAATATTTTATCGATTTTTTATTTGGGTAGTAGTGATGTAAGTGTGTTTGTTGTGTAATACGGAGGCTGAGGTACAGATTTATTTGTGTGCCTACTATTATTACTACTTCGTAAACATTGGCTACCTGATGGTACACGGACTTTCTTCTTAATGTCGTCTATTGAGAAGAAAGGAAGGACTTCGAATACATCATTGGCTATTCGGGATCACACAAAAGTCACGCAAAATCGAAGACTTAGAAGTGAAAACCGACAAACTGGTCGAAGAAGCAGCAATGACAGGACTCCAGGTGAACATAGACAAGCCGCAGGTTATGCAAATAACCAGCCAACAACAACAGCAACATCCAGCTGCAGTCACCATCAACGGGAGGGATTTGAAAGATGTTACTTCATTCACTCACTTATCTAGTGAGCATTGTCTCAACTACAGGAGGAGCGGACGAGGATGTCAAATCGAGCGAGAAACACATTCATCAGCCTGAAACCAATCTGGAAATCTTCGTCACTCAGCCAGCATCAACAACAAAATTCGGTCGGATTTTCAATACAAACAACGTCAAGTCAGTCAGTTCTTCTATACGGATCAGAAACTTGGCGGGTTACAAAGAGTATTTCCAACAGCTTGTTGCACGCCTTCATCAACCAACAACTGTCTTCGCTGGATCTACACTGAAGATCAGATGGCCGGGCCGGAAAGAATCACCAACAGGAAACTATGGGCACTAACAAACAAAACAAGAACCAATCGCCAACCATCAAATATGCAGGAGATGGAGATAGATTGGACACTCGCTGAGGAGATCGCTGGGTGACATCGCGCGCGCGTGAGGTCATTGCTCGAGTGGAACCAGGCCGAAAGAGAAGCGGTGAGTGGGACGTCAGTGCGAAGGTGACATGGAGGAGATCGTGTGAAGAGAAGTTGAAAGAGTATGGACTAACATGAATGCAGGTGATAAGTACAGCAGAAGGAAGACAGAAGCAAGTGGAGACATGCAGTTAAAGCCCTATGTTCCACTAGGAACCCAAGGGAAAAATAATAATATTCGGGATCTGAAATCTGACCTCTGCATTCGAAAGCACCACATACATTACCTCGCCTCACCGTGGCCAGAGTAATGTTCTCACTATAATTTAGCTTCCTTTTATTATGTAAGTCCACTATTATTATCTTATCACTTTACTACTGTTTATTAATAACATTGCGTTTTCATACAGCTTTTATAAAACCACTAGTTCTTGTCCACTGTACACAACTATATTGATTAGTCATTTTCTCACACTTATTACCTCATGCCAACTTCTGCCCCCTTTTTTCTAATTCTCATTTGATTACCCTTCTAGACTACAGCTCACATTGCGTAATACGTTTTTTCGAAGACAAATTTCACCAGTGTCTGTTTGGTCTTATGAATTTTTGTTAAATATAATTATGATTGTACAGCAGCTGATGAAAATAAATCGTCGGAAAAGAAAATTTCCTTCGCTGTTTACATTTTTTTTTATGACCCCAATAGAAATCTTCAGAACTATACATTGTAGTTAGTTGGGTGCCTTAATATAATGGAGTTACATGCAGTTGTAAATGTCCAAACCAAGTTCACTTTTAACGGTTTGAAAAAATTTGGGCATTGGGTATATGATATTCATAATAATAAAGTTTTTTGTATTTCCCAATGAATGAAAAACAAAACGATGTTTTTACTGACGTTTCACTGTTTAATGCTAATAGCTTCCTCAAAGTATTATTAAACCGGAATTTACAAAATCTCAGTACATATATAACAAACAAACAAAATTCCGGTTTAATAATACTTTGAGAAAGCTATTAGCATTAAACAGCGAAACGTCAGTAAAAACAACATCGTTTTGTTTTTCATTCATTGGGAAATACAAAAAACTTTATTATTATGTACATGCAGTTGGTTTAAAATATTTGTCAGTTGAATACCTTTTCTAATGAAGTTGCTTGTTATGTCTCTTGTCATGACTTCTATAGTGGGCTAAATAAGCGTTTCAGTATTGATAGTGGGCAACAGTGGAAATGCAATAGGATGTGATGAGAATAGGTCTTAGGTAATCAGTAAAAAGCCACTAGCTCCTTGATTTGAATCCATTTCGCCTACTGTAACCTAGGCAACTGGATTGTATCACCAGTTGTTACATAATAAGCTTAGCTCATGAATGATCCGTTTCAGATAAATCACTTCAAACAAAAATCCGGCATATGGTGTGTTATTCTCCTTGGAGATCGTATGTACTGGCATTCCTTGACATAGTGAGCTCACTAATAACCGACTTACTGACTGGTTTCAGCACAGAATATTACACAAAAGTATAACAGTTCCAGTTGCCACACTCCACGAAGCATACAAAGGAAAAAAAACAGAGAGAAAGAAAGAGTGAATACATCTATGTCATTGAAAAAGATTTTGAACGATACCACCAATTGTCTCCAGCCATTAGCTCTTAGAATCCTGAGGACCCCAATCAGTTAGTCTGCAATGCTCTGCGTGTCTCTAACCAATTATTAAAGATTTAATAGACTGATTCAAAGTTCTGGTTTTCCCACCACTACCTATTTTCAAACTTAATCCTATTTCATCTAACACTGCCCATCTAGGGAGGTAGTGGCTTGGCGTGTGTAACACATCTTGATCGATTTGGCTTCATAACCTCATAAAATGGTTTTCTCTCAATTCTAAACTTCTGTATTAATCAGTGTATTATACAACCTAACTTGGGAGATAGAATGTAGGTATATATGATCGAAGATAACTAACTTTAACATATCCTCCACTTTCAATGGCCACATCTTACAACCGTAGAGAAGGATGAAGTGAACTGCTGAGAAGTACACACTTCTTGTGATCGATAGATGAACTCACTAATAATCCCTCTGTATCGATTAAAACCATCGTCGCCTAGTAATTGAATCAAAGATGTTATCAGCTGCCGGTTCTTGTAGTATTTATAACCTCTAGTATGAAGAGATTGGATATATTGATTACCGTATAATAAATAACCACTGTGTCACATTGTCTCGTCTTTAATACTGACTAGAATTGATTCAATCTAATCTGCATTGAGCATTTGAGCACTTTTAAAATAATCGTGAGTAATTTCAGGTTATCAGCGGGAAGCCATGAACTTTAGATTCGCTTTTAGTACATTTTTTATTAGCTATTAACACTGAGGTAAACAATAATCCCAGTGGCTCAATGGTCTACGAGCTCGCCTTGTAACCAGAAGGTCCTGGGTTCGAATCCCAGTGGGTGCGTACTGATGAAGAGTCCCAAACTAGGACGAAACAGCTGTCCAGTACTCCCAGGTTTTCCAGTGGTTCTCTAACTGATGTCAGCTCATGATTAAATCCTCCATGCAATAATTATTTATTTTGATTCTGGCTTGGTTCTACACAGTGTTTTCGTACAAGTATGGAATTTTCAGCATGTGATATCAGTAGTCCAAATATTGCAGGCCGACCGTTGATATCAGTTGTGCGTCGTTGGCTGGGGATCGAACCCCTAAACATATGCATGGTCGGCGAGCGTCCTAACTGATGTGCGAAACAATCACAATACTAATTACAGTTCATAGGGAACGAACATACTAGTCTTTACCTTTCGAGTGTTTATCTAACTTTAGAATTACTAAGAAACGCAGCTTTCACTTGACAGAGAATGAGCAAAGAATATCCTTGTCGATAATTTCCTCTTCTGGCTTTGCAATTATATATGTATGTTTGTATACATAGAATATTCTAAAATAGTCGTCATTAACAATACTGGTGTTTTTAAAAACTGTCGATTCCTGAGATTTATGAAAATCATCCTGCATTTTTAATTAACGGATAAACAGAATCTATTGTGACTCCATTCTATCTCATCTCGTGGATACAGAACACAAGATTGATGTTAACAATGCTTTCGAACTCATCTACCGGCTTACCAACTAATCTTAACTCTACCTTAGAGTTCGTCTACCATATATTGCTGAGGCTGTTGGATCCACATTATGAAACCTAATCTACGTATCCAAAAGAAGCTGGTTCTGACTGACTGACTGATTGCTTTCAATCTAGAACTTTGAACAGATGTGCACCAGTTCGATTTGTCATACTCCCTCCTTGTAGCACACAAAGCAAAGAAGAAAGTAAAAAGAACTGCAAAATGGAGAGAGTTAACAGAGGTATGAGGCAAAAAGAATAGTAATTTCGAAGAACAATATAGTTTTATTGGGTATTACATGTCACAAGAAGTGGATGTATCTGCGCCAGCCATTGTAAACGATTTCGAGTCATATCACCAATTGGCTTCAGACATTGGTGTTTACCGTCCTGAGGACCCCAACCAGTCAGGAAGTTTACACCTCCCTACATAGCTGGCTTAAACTAAATGTTGTGGATTTCATTGACTGATGAAGCCATGTTTTGGTTTGACCACCACTGGCTCTTTTCCTGCCTGACCTTATGTCAGCCAACATTGCCTGTTGTCGAGGATAGCGATGACTAGGTAGACACTGTACTCACCTCGGACATCAAGGATTTAATGATCTAATTCTTGTTGGAATTTTCTTAATTTTATTTGATGTTCCATGTTCTATTACACTTTTATGCTAATCATAACTTATGCATCTTTCGTGAACTGTTATTGATGTTCACTTTTCCTTCAAAACTTACATATCTTGTTACTAAATCTATTATTTAATTGTTTTGACGACTTTTAACCTTTTAACCCCCCCCCCTTCGCACCTATACCTAAAACTGATTAACCAAAATAACCACTTGATTGGAAAAATTTTGATGTAAAAACGATATATTAGTGTAGAGCAAGCCAATGATGAAGAACTAGCTGAAAAGGAATGTATATTTCTTCACTCAATTTGTTGTTTTCTCTAAATTTCTAACTACTTAGCTGATAATTATCAGATTTTTGAGAAAGAAAGATTAGATTTGCAGTATTAAATGATATATCATTCTATTTCACAGGTTCTCATCAGCTGCAGACAACTACTTGTAATTACAATGGTTATAATAAGTGACAATAACATTATTCTGTATTTGAATGGTAGCAGAGGAGCATTACAACTTTTAGTTTAAGTACAAAAGGAGAACTGGGTTAGGAGAGGACAGAAAACTGAAAAATCTGATGAACAGTGTTAACTTGTAAGTTGACACAGTAACTCAGTTGCAATTAAACATTTTAAACCAAACATATGCATACAGAAAGAGACTGTAGTCAATCTCTCACTCACTACCTTGGTAACTATATTTTGATTATATTGATTAGTCATCTATATTAATGATTTCAGCTCAATGAGTGAGTTTTCAATCTTTTTAACTTTAAGTTTCTCGAGTTGCCATGTGAACGCACAAGTTAACTCTATTTTTTGAGTTTTTCTGTTTTATATCCTCTCCTTCCCCCTCCCCCTATTTTTCCAGTTTGTAGGCTTATGAAGTGATGATAACTCAAACTAAAAGTTGTAATGATTACATTTCAAATGCTTGAATTTTATACTACATGAAAATTGATCTGATTCTCACTAGTGACTACTCGCCGTATTCAAAAGTTAACCTCGGGTTCTCGTGGGAAACCGTGACCAGTAGAGTACAGCAGATTGAGGTAGGTGAGGCAGTAACCGTCGAAGAAGACATTGAGAAGTGGTCGCGCTATGTCGTGAATTGGCAGAAGTTAGAATTCATGGCCTGAGCTCGCTCGTCTGGGTTCGAATCCTGCTGGTAGGTGCGTACTGCTGAAAGGTCCCAAACTGGGACAAAACAGCTGTCTGTCCAGTACTCCCTGCAAGCTTTCAAAGGTTCTCTAACTGATGTCAGCTCATGGTGAAGTCCTCCAACCAATCAAATGAAATCATTGCCATTCACGTTTCATAATCATTGTAATTTCAGGTAGTTGTTGTCTGCAGCTAATGAGAACCTGTGAAATAGAATGATGATATCATTTGATACTGAAAATTCGCTCTTTCTTTCTGTATCAAGGGAATCAAACGTATAAATTTATCAAATTATGACTGCACATTATACGAACTAAAGTTGTATTTTCTGCATTAGCCTTGAGGTTAATTAATGCGATATTTAATCATTGTCCGGCGACTGATTTCAGAAGCTTTTTCTAGTCATTTATATCCAGAATTTAAAGCCTACTAATAAACTTGTCGAAAAAGAATATATGTTTGCACAGCCTCATTGTCTTGCCTGTTTTTTTTAAAGCTGTCGTTCTTAGACTATCAGATTTTATTACATGTTTTCGTGTTGCTGAGTGAATGTACTTTCCATTAGAACATTTGACCTCAGTTGACAAAATGAAAAAAAAATAGAATTTGCATTTGTAATTTTCGTTTGTTTTTTATGTGAAAATAGTGACAGAAAAAGATAATAGTACAATTGTTACTTTATTGTGACACAAAGTGACCAATAAAATCTTGCGAAAGATTGTAAATGAATTTTCAAGAATTAGTTTTTTGTAGGGTTCTATTTTGTCGTAGAAGAGACCATGGATTGATATCAGTCAGAGAAACTTTGAGAACCAAGGAGTACTGGATAGCTGTTTCATCCTGGGTTTCGAACTCAGGACCTTCCAGTTGAAAGGCGACTTAGTATGCCATCCAGTTACTGGGACTCGATTCAATTGCCAAACCATGAATTCTAACTTCTACTAATTCGTGGTTTTACCGCGACCACCAACCAATGTCATCGGTGGGAACTCCATCCTCACTCCCTACTGGGTGGGCCCTGTTGGTCACGACTTCTCAGTAGAACTCCAGGCACCTTCTTCCTATAGTCAATCACTAGCGAGCATCAGATCAATTTCCGAGAGTTAGTTTGTAGAATTCCTTTGGTTGTCAGTCTCCACAACAGGTTTATACGCCATTCAGTCGTTTCGGATCTTGTAGTTCATGTACCCTGTACGCTTGAAATCAGAGTTTTCTGGTTCCTTTAGGCAGATCTGCATGTTTACCAGTCCAGTTTTAGACACCAGACGCTTACATTTACCCATTCATTTTTGTGAAGAACACCTCCACCGTGTGAAAGCAGTGAACAGGACTTACTTGACTGGCAGAGGTAGGCTGTGAACGTGTGGCCACCACATGTTGGCATTTCGAGAGGAAGATAAAACTCTACCGACCTTTGGCAGTACCACGTCGTTTATGTAGACGCCGTATGGTGAAATCTATGACCTATAACAATGAAATGATTAGATTTCAAGTCTTATAGACTTCCTAGTGGGTTTACCACATTCAAGTGTTCTTTGCAGGAATTTGATTGGTTTGAATGATTTCATCATGAACTAACATTGGTTACAAAACTGTTGGAAAGCCTGTGAGTAGTGAACACTTGTTTCATCCTAGTTTAGGATTCACAGGTAGTACGCACCCCATTGGGGTTCAAAATTAGGACCTTCCGGTTACAAGGGAAGCTCGTATACCATTCAGTCACTGGGACCCGATTCAATGGCTAATCCATGAATTCTAACTTCTACCAATTCGTGATTAAGCGCGACCCCAACCATTGTCGTTGGTGGGACATCCATCCACACACGTGACATCTAATTGGACCTCACTGGTCACGACTTCCCACTAAAACCCAGGAAACTCCATCCTGTAGCAAGTCACTAGCGAGCATCAGATTAACTTTCGATAGTTTGGTTTGTAAGGATTAGTTATGTTTTTACGAGTTGATAACGGATTGATATCAGTAAGAGAACCATTGAAAACCAGGGAGTATTAGGCTGCTGTTTCATCCTATTTCTCTAACTGTCTTGCTGCAAGATGGAGTATCCTGGAGTTCTAGTGAGAAGTCGTGACCAGTGAAGTCCATCCAGATGTCACGTGTGTGGATGGATGTCCCACCAACGACAATGTTTGAGGCCGCGCTAAATAACGAATTGGTACAAGTTAGAATTCATAGGCTGGCCATTGAATTGGGTCCCAGTGGCTGAATGGTATACGAGCTTCCCTTGTAACCGGAAGGTCCTGGGTTCGAATCCCAGTGGGTGCGTACTAGTGATGATTCCCAAACTAGGATGAAAAAGCCGGCTGTCCAGTACTCCCCGGATGGTTTTCAATACTTCTCTAACTGATACCAATCCGTTATCAAATCGTAAAAACATAACTAACCCTTACAAACCGAGCTATAGAAAATATATGTATTCCATACACAAAAATGCCTCCTTCACATGATTGGCGCGTTCGAGGTCATTCGCTGATTGGTAGGTAGTGGGACTTAAAGTTTAACTTTGCCCTATTCCCACTATTCATATTATGCACATACTGCAGAATAGTGTTGACTCTGTGTGTCTAATAGTTTAGATTAGGCTTGTTTATTCGTGTTTTTTCTCTTCGTCTATAATTTTATGGTGTGTGTGTGTGTGTAGCTATATGACAAGAGTTAGAAAACTACTTAGTAGAACTGGTTAGTGAAGTAGCATCTCTCCTCTAAATGTGTCAAGATAAATGAATCGATGGATGAATGACTACACACTCTATGAGATACTGAAACATTTCACACTACACTGATTTCTGTTTATTTTGTTTTTATTTTTGTTTGTGGTTTTTGTTGGTTAGTAGTTCAATTTGTCAAAAATTTTCATCATCTGATCGTGTTTCAACATGTTCATAAGAATAGATTTACTTAAAGATACTTACAAATACACTTGTTTGTTTTGACTTATAATAAAGATGGTTATTTTGTTTGACTTGTATGTGTTTTAGTTTATTGAATTGATATAAAATTTCGATATTCTGTGACATCTCAAAGACATCGTCTGTCTATGCTAAAGCTTCTTACAACTCTTCATGATAAAGTACATTTCCTTCAGTATCCATCCTCCTTTGACAGCCAAATGAAACACTTTGATGTCATTGCTTGTTGTTTATACCAGTCTGATGGTATGCATAGTTGTCTGTATGCATAAATATGTCATGGAGGGTTACATCACTTAGAGAACCACTGGGCAGCTGTTGAGTCAGCCTAGTTTAGGACTCTTCAGCAGTATGCATCCACGCGGCGGGGTTCGAACTCAAGGCCTTCTTGTTAAATGGCGAGCATGTAGACCAATGAGCCACTGAGACCCAATCCAGTGGCCAGCTCTTGGATTCTAACTTCTGCCAATTCACGACATAGCGCAACCACTTGGCAATGTCTTCTTCGATGAGTTACTGCTTCATCTTCAACTTGCTGTAACCAGAAGGTCCTGGCTTCGAACCCCGTCGTGTGAGTGCGTACTGATGAAGAGTTCCAAACTATGACGAAACACTTGTCTAGTACCCCAACACTGGTTTTTCAATGGTTCTCTAACTGATGTCAGCTCATGATGAAATCCTCCATGCAATCAAACAAAAATAAATGTATCAGTTGTGAAATAGTGAAGAAGATTTGTAACTCAGATGGATATTATTGGAGTTACTATCTGTCCTCTGAGCTAGATGGTATAATTGCTGTACTCATTGAAGTTACCACTGCACATAGTGCCCAGAAGAACAATAAAAGTCTTGCAATAATAATGTCTATCTCAGAGAACATAATAGCATCAAACACTATTCAACTCAAATGATCATACTAAATAGGACTGATAAGAATGTGAGAAAGAGAGCATAACTTAACGAAAGTGAGCGTGTGAGTATAGTTTCTCATTGATTGTGGTTTAGTGATTTGTGCGAGGGTTGATACACTGCCGCACGACGCATCCAGACAAAAGCAAAGGGTTGTCTTAAGAGGTCATTCCCTTAGCTTTTCACTGGAAGTCCGATCCACAAGGCTGCAGATCAAGAGTTGTGTTCTTATGATTTCCAGTAACCACAAAAGCAGTTAGTACACTATTCCATCCATTCAGATTCCGGAGTTCATGTGCACCGTGGGTTAGGAATCAGGGCTCTTCAGCTCTCCTGCACTAACCTGCAAACGTCCAAACGTTTGTATTCGCTCTTCCACTCCGACTGAGTGGCAGAGGCTATCATCATATATACCCACAAGAGATAGAGAGGTAGACCGAAGTCTACCCACCCTCGTCAGCGGCCGGTCATTTGTGAGGATTTCAGATTGAGCGAGGGTAGACGGCTAACTATCACTTCCATTCTCAACTGACAGTACGTTTATACGTGATTGCCCAGTTTCACCATTTCTCTTCAACTTTGCAACCAATCACTTTCTGGAGGTAACTTTGAGAAAAGTGCGTGGTAGTGGTGGTGTGAATATACTTTTCCACGTTGACGTCCGAATCTCTCTTAATCAATTGGCAATCAGTGTTTGTTAGAAGAGTGTGTTCTTTGTGATGTCTAACTTCAAAATATTGTTACAAGAATCACAGTAGAACGTGTCTGCAATAACGCTCCTACGTAAACTCTTGTAGTTTCGTATAAGTTGGCGTATCTAGGTAAGTTGTGTGTGTGTTGAAAAGTGTGGCGGATAAAATCTCTAACTGTAAAGTGAAAGCCAGGTCTGTATGTTCCAACCTGGGCGACCTCTGGTGCCGTCGCTAATTTAGCTTGGGTGTCAAAGGTCAGGGTTACAATTCTTCACCACTTTACGGTTTTGGAAATTGACCTCCTCGAGTTGAGGATTTGATGCGACTCTGTGTATCGCTGCCTCTGTAGGATTGCTTGCATGCGATGTCATCATCATGTGAGCGATTCTCAGGTCCGGTAGCACGTGTTTGGATACGGTGGAGATAGTCTTTCATTAAGTGTCGCTGTCTCGGAATACCTGCTTCGGTGGCTTGGACGTAGGCTACGAATGTCATGCTAGTATTTTTCATACTACCCGCTGCTTTCTGACTTTGGTGTTTGGTGGGAAAAGGGAGTGGTTGTCAACCTGTGATGTGACGCCTTAGGATAAAAGATCGTTTTGTCAGCTTAGCCTCCGTTGGTACAATTTGACTCCTCTGGTAGTGTTCGAGAGGTAATTCTCATCATTGACCTGAGACATCAAATATGGCCAAGAATCATGATAGATGGTGAATATGTCTCGGTTTCCCTCATTCTTCCCTTTCTGAAAATAGTATATAGTGATTGCTTTCTTGATGTTGTCCTTCATTAAATTAGGTTAGCATCATCATCGAGGTTGCAGATGCGCTTTGCTGATGAGTGCCAACTAGCACGAAATCTAATTCAGGTAAGGCTTCCTCCCGATAGTTTCCAACAGTCTAATATTATCAGATCAATGTGCACAGTGATGGCGTGCTACGTAGAATAGTGGCCACATTGCAAACTTAACTGGTAGAATTCAGTCTGCACGAAAGATAGGACTAGACACATCACACTTTACACCAGTTACTGACGAGTGTCCAATCACAAAGAGTGATTGCTATCCAGCCAGATCGAGGTGATCTTTGCACCGGATGGCTGTTTTACTCGTTCAGGGCTGAGCTTACAGCACTGCAGCCTATTTTACTCAGCTCAGCAAGCTGAATCAGTACAAACCACTCGAATTCACCTGTCGTAGATTGTAAATTGTGAATTCGACTCATGGTATGGCCAATTTGACTAATTAGCTAGCCGGAAGTTGAGTGATTTGAACTGAGTCAGCTCTCTGAGTACATCACTGATGAACATGGTCCCAAACAAGCGAAACCGTCCTCCTGTGGTGAATAGATTACCTCCATCTGGCTAGCTATCAAACACTGCTGGTTGATATGAGTGGTATACAGTTACTCATCTCAGTTAATCAGTACATAGTTATACGCAAGTTTTCATTCACTAAAAATGTCATATGTTCACCAATTGCTTATCATGACTAATATTATGTATGTATCAGCCAAAATAAGAACACTTCTGTCAATGTGTCATGCAACGTCTCTCATCAAATGCTTGATTATCACGTTGAATTTAGAACAACAACAACAGCAAAAAATGTTCGTCTCACTTAAACCACCTGATTTTCTAGGCTTATTGCTGTTTTTTATTTTTGAAAATGACATTTGCTCAATAGATAGAAGAAGAAAAAAGCACTGTAAAAATTCACTTCTATTCTATATCTAACATAACTCAAATGAAAGGAGATAGAATAACGGTGTATCGATTTTCTTTAGTTGTATTGATTATTTCCAATATACATATATATTATAATAATGATGTTCAATAGAATCTCTAAAGATTTGGTTAAAATTTCAAATTTACTAAATTCTTAAAATATTTCCTTATTTACTTACAGACAATCAGAGTTACTTTTTTATTCGTCTACCCGACAGTGTCTTTTTGTCTAACGCTAAGGGATTATTTCCTCATGAGTGGAGAAAATGAAGCAATAAGGCATACTTAATTCTGATTGGCTGTTCTTATTCGTTTAAAAACTTATAGAATATGAATAAATCTAATTTGCCCTGTTATCAAAAAGCTGTACACACATGAGAGAAAGGAAATAACGCAAAATTAGTATCCACTCTGTAAAGTTAACTGTCTCTTTTAAAAATAACTCCGTCTACTATTGATCATTTAATGAGCATGAATTGACGTCAGTTACAGAACGATTTGAAAAGCAGATGGAAGTACTACAAATCAGTTTCGTTCAAGTTTGGAACTCTTCATCAGCAAGAAACTACCTCTGCCATTCGAAACCAGGACCTTCTGGTTACAAGGCGAGTTCATGGATTATTCAACCACCCCAACCCGATCCAAAAGTCTACGCTTTCTAACTTCTGTGAATTCGCGATATAGATAGTGCCATCGCCAACCCTTATCATAAGCGAATAATTGATCCCTTACTTTGACTTTGTGGGGCGCAGTGGTTACGACTTCTCATCAGAACTTCAGGTAAATTGCATTGGTTGGGGTCGCGCTAAATCACGAATCGGTAGAAGTTAGAATTCATGGGCTGGCCGTTGAATCGGGTCCCAGTGGCTGAATGGTATACGAGACTGTTTTGTAACCGGAAGGTCCTGGGTTCGAACGCTGGTAGTGGATGCGTACTGCCGATGAACCCCTAACTAGGATGAAACATCTGGCTGTCCAGTACTCTCTGGATTTCAATGGTTCTTTAACTGATATCAATCCGTGATCAACTCGTAAAACCAAAACTAATCCTCACAAACCAGCTATAGAAAATTTACTCAATTTCTTTGAGCTGCGAGTAGATTCTTGGGACTTCAATCTTGAGCTTTGAACTTTCATTCGCAGTGGTGTTTTTTATGAGATAAGGTTTCTAGGCTCACCATTTTGAACCTTCACACTTTACTGGGCTTAGTACTGATCAAACAGTGTTTAAGAGTATTGGTCGGCCGGGAATCGAACCGTGGACCACGTGTGACGTGATTGACTCTAACAGTTTACTACCAAACCGCTTTTGCTTAATTATTATAAAAAGAAGAATACTCATGTCAGTCTGCTAAATTTTAAGACTGTAACTGAGGTCTAATCATTGTTTTATCTTCTCTAATCCCTAATGCTGTTAGAATTTTGTCAATCAAGTCTGCAATATGGTTGGTAGCCAAGTGGATGACTCATCACTGTCCGGATATTTTGCATTAATCGATAGAAACCCTTGGAATTGGAGAACATGCTTACTATCAGTATTCCTAAGCAAAATTCCTATTTCAGAGAGTACATCACTTCCTCTCACGTATCAATCTTATATCTTTCCTTACATCTTCGCGTCGATTGCCACTGCCCGCTGTCTAACATGACTTTCAAGTGCACCACGATAGTGAGGTAGTAAAATAATATTTAGCTCCCAGCGATGACTAATCAAGTTATCTATTGAAGTCCTATTGGGTATCAATCTCTGCCCAATGGAAATACCTGTATGGCTGAAGCTGTTGATGAAACACGTTAAAATATGATTGGACACTGACAACTTGTTGCTAGGTGTAATTTCGTAATCATACATAAACTGACATAAAGTTATCAAATATTATGGACATATTTTTAAATATTGGTTCTCACAGGGATTCGACTGATTTCAAGCCACACTAGGAACTGACACTGTTAGAGAACTAGGGAGTACTGGACAACCGTCTCATCGTAGTTTGTGAATCTTCGGCAGTACAAACCAGTGACCTCAACGACAATCGTTCCCAGAACCTTTAGGTTAAATGGCAAGCCGAGCTGACCATTCATACAGCCGGAACATTCTTCCCTGGTAGGGTTGTGGCTACATACTACTGAAAAGTCCCCAGCCAGAACGAAACTGCTGTCTGGTACTCCCTGACCGAGGGCGTTATCTAACCTGAAAATACAGACATCACTGGAATTCGCTAGTGTTATCATGTCATAAAATTTGTGTAACTAAACAAATAAATGCAGAATAGATTTACTTTCGAATTTCAGCCACATTATCAATTTCGATGATGTGATAAATCTGAAAAGTTGATTTCAATTTTTTAATAAATCATGTCACATGACACAAATTTAAATTTATTTACTGACAGTCCGTTATCTCTCTCTCTCTCTCTCTCGACGATATGTCAAATTCTTCACTTATACCCCCCCGCCTCGCACATTGGTGTTTGTCTAATGAATGTGTGAATGGATATTATTGCGGCACACTTGGTACTTTTAAACGTTAGCAACTTACAAATATGCATTAATGATAACAAAATAATTCACCTTACAAAAATGATGAGAGAAAATGCAAATAGTGATTTTTCTTGTTTATCACGAAGATACATCAAATGTGATTTTTTCTCTTTAAAAAAAATTGGGTTCAGGTGACTCTGTGCTGATTGTGAAGGCATAAATGACACTTAACATGACTACAGCTATCTAGACAACTTGATATCAGAATTCATTTATGCTTGACTTTCAATTTTGTGATATGCATGCGTAACATACTTTCTTTTAGTCTGTGTTAATTAACTGAAATAATAATTTTTATCAAATCGTGATTTTAGCGCGACCACTAACCAATGTCATCGGTGAGAAATCCATCCTCACGCTTGACTGGATGGACCTTACTGGTCACGACTTCTCACTAGAACTCCAGGAAACTCCGTCCTGTAGCAAGTCACTAGCAAGCATCAGATTAATTTTCTATAGTTTGGTTTGTAAGGACTAGATTTGTTTTTACGTGTTTGAATACGAATTGATATTAGTTAAAGAACCATTGAAAACGAGGGATTGCTGGAAAGCTGTTCCATCCTGGTTTTGGGACTCCTCATCAGTACGCACCCGCTAAGGTTCGAACCTAGGACCTTCCGGTTACAAGGCAAGCTCATATACGATTCAGCCACTAGGACCCGATTCAATGGCCCATGAACTCCAACTTCTACCAATTCCCGTTATGGTGCGACCACCAACCAATGTCATCGGTGGGAAATCCATCCTGGTCATGGGTTTGAACCCCGGGGGGTGCGTACTGCCTATGATTCCCAAAACTTCATTGAAACAGCTGTCCAGTACTCCCTGGTTTTCACTGGTTCTCTAACTGATATCAATCCGTAATCAACTCGTTAAAACAAATCTAATCCTTACAAACCAACTTTTGAAAAATGAATTAATAATATTTATGTTAAAAAACGAGAGTTCATGAACACTCCAATGGGACAATTTAGGTTAATAGTTTGGATCTCTTCAGCACTTTCAACTCTACAACTCCACCCCTCCTCGCTCCATTCGTCAGAAACGAAATCAATGACCTTCGACCACAGATTCTTACCAGCTGACTATTCATCCTAAGCTTCGGTATCCACGACATACCTCTATCAATGAACGGCCGTCTCACCCTCGGTACACACACTGTACTCCACCAGGCTTGACTTCGATGTAGAACTCTAGGACATCCATCCTGTAGCCGTTAGTGAGCAGGTGATTATTATTAAAATTTTTGGCTTTTGTTAGGGATTTTAATTAATGTCGGTGTAGGTGTCATGAACCAACATCACTTACAGACATCGTTGAAAACCAACTGGGAGCACTAGGTAGCTGTTTCATCTTATTTCAGGATTCCTCAAAAGTGCGTATTAGCGACCCAGGCAGTGATCGAACCTAAGACTAACAGGTTACGATACCAAGATCGTTGACCATTCAACCATTTCTTGAAGCTACAGTAGAAAGTCATCATCAGGGGGGTCCATTTTGTCAAGGTGAATTGTATACTCATTGAAGGCATTGGTGAATACAGCGCTATATCATGGGCTGACAAAGTTAGAATTCAGGGGCCATTGAGTTCCACACCGAGTGGCTGAATGGTCAATGAACTTGCATTCATAATCTGAAGGTCTCGTGTACAATTCCTGGTCAGGCTGTCTGCTTACACTGTTGAAGAGTCCCGAAAATATGACGGAACAGCTCTACCCAGTGATCCCAATTGGTTTCTTATAGTCTGTCTAACTGATGCTGGTTTGTCATGAAAATCAAACAACTGAAGTTAACCTAAAATCCCCAAAATCCTATAATTTGAATATTGATCTATTGACATTTGGACAAGAATGAAAGGTCAGTTACACAGTAGTCAACGAAACATAGTAGTGTTGAGTAATTCCTTCCAAACAGCCTCTGTTATATTTTACTTCGTTGAATGAATCTTCCTTTGGACGATCTTATTGTATATGCTCTTTACAAAAAAAACATGTTTTGAATATATTCTACTTCTTTACAATGAGAACACTTCCGTTTGTATGTCTAATTGCCAGTTATCCCCATTTCACTGGATAGGTGTAGGGTATATGTGAGTGTGTGTGTGTATTTGTCTGAAGTGAAACCTACCTATTCTTGGCGAGTAATCACCTTTCATTTGTATGTACTATATAAGACATCCTGCAGGTGTTACTTGCCTTTGCAATCTATTTTTAAATGACGCCAATTATACATCTTTATAATTGTGCTAAATATTTCATTTCATTTATGCCGCCATTTTGTTCAATGATCAATAGTGGTAGTGATTCATTTACATAATACTTGCATATATCCCTAGTGGTTCATCACCTGATTTTGTACTAATCAGAAATGAGTGAATAAGGCATATTATATTGTGTATTGATTACACTATTAGCTAATACCTAAATTGTTTGTTGTGTAACACATAACACATTGTACATAATAATCAGACGGTATATATGATTCATCATTATTTTTGTGTACAAGTATTCAGCATTATCTTCACCTTTGTATTGAAGAAGATGACTCATGTAACTCAGATTGTTTTTTATAACCTTGACCGATGAAAGATAGTCGATTTTTTAGCATTTTATTGTTAATGTTTAATACTCGAGTTGTATTCACGGTATTTCACTGTGATAACATTTAGATGTTGTTTTTAAAAGATGAAGTTTGTCTGAAATAGGTGATATGCTTGAGTAGCGCATATTTCGAACAATTTTTGGTTATACCATCTACCGGTCAATATGAAAATGAAAAAGGTGTAAGGTTAGATAAAATAACCAGAGAATACTAAGACGAAATGATAATATTTAAAACAATTAGTTCCTTTTAATGAATTCAGTTAGACAAAGCAATAAGAAGACGTAATTTGTCTTAATTTGTGTAATGTATTTCTACAACACATTTCGAACAGTCTGATCTCACTCCCGAACTTGTCTTAGGAATATATATGATATTAATAAAGAGTTAAGAGGTGAGAAAATAGACTTAGATCAAGTTAAAAGGATATAATGAAGGTTGAAATAACAATGAAGATCACTAAACCAAATAACAGAGGTAATAGTACATCTACTGAGGCTGGTATCAAAACAAAGTTTACCAGGGAAGGTTTAGTATGATGACGAATTGTTTTTGAACGCATTAAGATGGTTTAAACTTCTAATTGCTACCTAGGTCTTCCACAAAATTTAGAATACTCCACAAACACGTTTTATAGATAGGACTGTAAGACGTTTAAACATCAATTTTATGTCCTGTCTCTGTAATATGTCTCGCAGTAGAGGAGCTAGGTCTCCTGTTCTCACCATTAATGGGTTTTAAGGGATTCTATTTGCTTTTGGAGCCATTTAGGAATATGCTGTGAAGCTAGCCCTTACTTTCAGAGATCGATGAGTCCTCCCTATTTATGCGTGTGTGTCCACACTTACATTCAAATTGCTAAACAATTTCAGCTTTACTCTTGAAGTTATGTTTACACGCATACATAGTACAAGATCCTCAGCGTAATTGCTTGTAAAATATTTACTCCTAGTATAGAATTTTAAGTAAAGAATTCATCAGTAGTATGTCGTCTGAAGCAACATTGTTCCATCAAGACTCAGTTCACTACCACATTTCCCCTCTATTTTCGTCTTGAAATACACAGTGGTAGAATGAAAGCTAGTTTGAAAATTTGTTTGAATTCATCTTGTCATCCAAACACAATTAGAATTTAATTTTGGATGGTGACTAGCAGTGGAATCCAGGATGCGCATTTCGTCCTATTTGGGACTCGTCAACTGGATGTACCTGAATTCCTTAGTGAGTGATGATATTCCCGCCGAGGCTCGAACCAATGCCTATAGTTTCAAACGCCAAGACGTCATCCACTAGACCACTTGGGCCACGAGAGTCATCTCTTGTGCAACGGGTCATATCAATTTTTTGATTCAATTTAAGATTTTCCCGTCGACTGATTGGACCATCCACAAATTAACTTCAAATTATATGCCTAGACATCATCGAAGCATTCGCACAAGGAGCCCACATGTCAACCTGAGACCGAGCACTTCGTCCAATCAATCGATGGGAAAATCTAAGAAAAAATTGAATTCAACAATTAGAACTGTTTCGAGTTTGACCACGGATTGACATCAGTTGGAGCCAGAGAGTACTGGACAATTGTTTCGTCATAGTTTCTGACTCATCAGTGGTACCCATTCTTTAGGGTTCGAATCCAAGATATTTCGGGTACAAATCAAGCTTGTAGCCATATATTAGACGGTTAAAACGACAAGAAACAGAGGAAAGTAGATGCATTTATACCGGGTAGAAATTTAGGTAACTCAAAAGTTTAAGAGGGCCACTAAGTTCTTTGAGAGTCTTTTAAGAGTTTAGAGGATAATAATAATTGACACTGCTCTCTCGGTAATATAATCAGATACTGATGGCCAAGGTGGTTAATAATGTATCAACAAACTACTTTGGCAGAAGTTAGAATTCATGGACTGGCCATTGGATCGGGTCCTAGTGGCTCATTGGTCTACAAGCAAGCTCGCTTTGTAACCAGAAGGTCCTGGGTTCGAACCTATCCGTGTGGGTGCGTACTGATGAAGCGTCTCAAACTAGTACGATACAGCTGTCCAGTACTTGAAGGTTTTCCAGTGGTTCTGTAACTGATGTCAGCTCATGATGAAATCCTCTAGCCAATCAAATTCCTTTTTGCACACACACACACGAAAGGGGGGATTAAGCCTAATTTTACGGATGGTCATCGCCCCCAAAGTATTTCAGTATGCTCCCTCCGTGATGGCTTTTATAGATGGCATTGAAATTTTTGTTTTGATATCAATCTCATGATTCATATCAGTTATGTGTTTTGTACTATAGACGACGTTGGCAGTCTGTCAACTGTATTTATTGAAGGTTAAAAGTGAATTGTTTTTCAACTCATTCCCTGCACTTTTATTTTGTATATTAATCAAATTGCCAAGTAGACGACGTGTTATCTGATTATTCGTCATATAAACTCTGCATAAACAAGCCTCACGATAAACTTTGTCTTCTATTAAAATTTATGAATGTGACTAATTGTTTTGAATTTATAGCACTGTTGATATTATTGCTAAACTAATTTGTTTTTCAATTTCTGACGTATTCTGTAGACAGTTTGCTTATATTAAATGGTTGGGGGCAATCGGCCACAGGAAGCCTTACCTGACCTTGCTTTTGTGCCAGTTGGCACTCACTAGTATCTGCAACCTTGAAGAAACTCATGTCCTTTTGAGATTCGAACCCGCGCCACCCAGTGCTGAAGTCAGAGACCTTACTACTGAGCTATTCGGGTTCACGATTGACCTCCTGTAGGACTGTAGTGGATGTTTTGATTGGATAATAGTAACTAGTGTGATGTGTTTAGTTCCTTCTTCGTTGCAAACGGAATTCTGTCAGTCGGGGTTACAATGTAGCCACCATTCTAGGTAGCTCTCCAACGCGGTACACATTGATCTGATGATATTAGATGGTTGGAGGCAATCGGCAGGAAGCCTTAGACCTAGGAGGGACATGAGTTTTTTTAAGGTTGCAGATACTCCTTGCTGCTTGGTGAGTGCCAACTAGCACGAAACCTAGGTCAGGTAAGACTTCCTGTGGCCGATTGCCTCGAGTTATCAAATATCATCAAATCAATGTGCACAGTGATGGTGAGCCACATTGCAAACCTGACTAATAGAATTCAGTCTGCACCAAACAAAGGACTAGACGCATAACACTATTTACTACTGTCCAATCAAAACAGTTTGCTTGTGTTTTTGAAAAGACAAGCTGTATGCGATATGTTTTGAAAACATTTTCCTGATGGACTATAGTTTGAATTGCTAGATGGAATCACACCTTAGCACAGCTATAACGGCACCATCCATACTAACTTCATTAAATATTCAGTGACGATTTCATCATTTACTACTGAATTACTATTAGAAGACTGTGAGAAACTCAGCAAAACAAAATACTCCAGGTTGTAAACGTACTACTCCATGAACCTTTAAAATATTCAAAAGTAAACGCAATTGACAATCCATTTGACAACTGGCAATTTACACATTTCGAGGTAAAATTTGACCAGTGTTCCCTATTTTTGGAGACTGAAATGATCCTAAATTGAGAATTCGATTTGTGGGATTACCAATTCTCGGTTGATTTGAAATCATTTGACTCTCTAAGCTGAGTGAGATTGGCACACTGCCAATGACCTTGGTCCCAAAAAAGTAAAACTGTCGTCCAGTGTTCAGATCATTTTTATTGGGCTAGCACAGGCACTACTGGTCGATATAAGTAGTATACAACTGTTAATGTCAACAAATCAGTAAAATACATAGAGCCATTCAAACGCATCTTGTAACTACTTAGTATAAAATTGATGAAATCCAATGTTACTTCACTTTCTAAGAATAAGGTCAGCTGGTGAATATTTCTTCGATAAGAAGAAAACTCGACTGTGCTTAACCGTCTTTCAATAAGGCGTGTTGTTACTCATCAGTCTAGCATACATACTGAGAGGATATGAATTTTTGTTTCTTATTGTATGGGAAAAACAGATTTGCTTTGAAGTTTTTTTTCTCATTGGGCGTGTTTTATTCCCACCCACGATATGAAATGACATCAGTACTGTAGCATGATGGCTGCAAGAAGAATAGGCACGTTTACTCATCTCTCTCTCCCCATTTATTTGCCTCCAAGCCATCCGTCCTATGCGTGTAAGTATTTCGGAGGCCACAATTCAGACACACCCATTAATACATGTTTGTTTACCAGCATACCCTTTGCATGCAATAAAAATTGAATTGTGACTTGACAGTTTGAGTTCAGCTTATTCTTCATATTTTATCAAATTTACTACATCCGTTAAAACTGGACCAATAGTTCCCTTATTTTCAGCTAATAAATCTTATCCATGATTTTTTGCATTAGTGGCACAGAGTTAGAGTGGTCGCCAAACACGCATGCTGTCCGCAGTTCGATCCTCGGCCACCGACTCACTCCTTTACCTCGGTAAGCCAGAATAAGACTGGTAAAGAGGGAAGGTTGGGCATGAGGCTAGCAACTCCATCCAGGAAAAATAAACACCACTGCTACTTGGACTTCAAGCTAGAGGCTTAAAGTCTGCTTTCTACTGGAACGTACAGGAATTTTTGAAAATCATAGTCTTATTAAAGGTGACCGTTGGAAGTTTGGAAGAAGTATAGAAGTTGTTTCATAGGTTCCTTGAAGGGCAAGATAACCTTCGGATACACCTAAACTAAAACAGATCATTAACCACTTAACCAGCTTGTTAATTAATTTGCAAATTAACCGACCAATTTCATGAGATGACTTCCTCTGACTAAAAGTCTCTGAAACAGATTGATATGCCAATTGTTTCTTGTGCTTTTTTTGAGCTCATATGCCCTGTTTCTTTAGGATCAATATTTTCCACCTGTTGGAGTTGAACCCTTTATAACTGTCTATGCCGGTCAGTCATATTCCTGGTTTCATTTTTATGAGAACATTTTTCTCCAAATTAAAGTCTATAAATGGGAATCCTTTGAAATTGACTTCGAGCATGTAGTCATAGGAGAGTACACTGATTATAAAACTAGTTGCATTCTCTCACGGCTATATGATGACATTCATTTTTTTCTCATGTTCCCAGTGGAACATAAGGCTTCAAGCTAGAGGCTTGAAGTTTCTGTAGCAGCCTTTATTTTTAAAGGATGGAGTTGCTAGCCTAATGCCCAACTTTTCCTCTTCACCAGCTTTATTTCTGGCTTAGTGAGGTAAAGGAGTACGCCGGCCGGGGATCGAACCCCTAGCCATATGCATGATCTGCGAGCATCTTAACCGCTACGCCACCAACGCTTGGGATGTCATTCAGTTTGATGTAATGTCTCTCTAGCATTCGTCCAACTTTGAATGAAAGTTTATCCTCAAACCTGCTGTAATCATATTGAAAGCCATCCTTCAATTAGTTTTGTTTTAGTATTTTTACACTGGTAACTCCTACAAATGAGTTCATAATTCAGTGGAAGGATGCTTGCCAACCACTGTCACAGGTCCGGGTTCAATTCGATGCCGAATCACTCCTAAATCTCACTTTGGTGTCAAGGTGAACCCAGATGGCAAACAATGAGTTAGGTATGGACCGAGGATAACATGGAGGAGACTGTGTGAGGATTAAATAAAAAGTTATGGGTGCTCGTAGAGGCGGTTTGAAAAAACTATAGAAAACAGGGTAAAACGGTGATGTGCTCCTGTAACCCTATGTTCCACTCGGAATCCGAAAAAATAATAGTAGTAATTGCAAATTCAACAAAAATGTAGCTGTAGAAAGGTCATCTGTTGTTATTAAAAAAAGCCTGCTATCTATTCATAAAATAACTCCAACTGGGAGAAGAAGTATAGGAAAAAAAATGAGTGTTACTCATGAACCACTGCCATTTTTATTTACTTATCAAAAAGCCACAACTTTGTGTGACAACTGATTTTACTACATTGCCAGTCAAGTTTCCCTATTTGGGATGAGATCTTAATTCACTGGTTGAAAGTTGAATATCTAAGTTAATTAAACTTTTTAAACAGACAAATATAGAAAAATATAGTGTACTTCGTTAATGTCCATAAGTCCCTAACAAGGAACACCTACAGTCATATGTTCAGTAGAACCCATAACTATGAGAAATCCATCATTCTCTCACTAGGTTCGTAATTTTTGTCTTCTGTAAAAATTTGTGACTCAGTGATATCATCATTTACTGTGATTAGGGAATAACTATCGTTCCATTTGACTTACACGATCACAACTCTCCATCAGGACGTCAGGTAATTCATCTTAGGAATAATTTCTGTTTATGCACTGTATATCTATCCATCTGGTCAGCTGACATTCACTAGTTCTCAGTTACTCTGCAGCTGGTCTCGATTTACGATAGATTTCAAGCCTCGGTGGGATTTAGGCGTGTTCAGATTTTGAGTCCCCATCAGGATGAAACTCCCGCCAATCATAAATCGATCGGTTAATCCACTATTCGTTTTCATCTGAGATATTACCATTTTTTTCAGTTATACAACAGTGGAATCAATGAAAAGGCTATCAGTAAATTCCTATTTTTACTTGGTGAAAAAAACTCGCCGCTAAACTTAATATCAATCGAAATTGGTTGAAAAAACACCGAGAAAGATGGGGGGAAAATAAAAAGGAGATAGACTGGGCAGTAGACAGACAAAGGAGGAGGATAGAATGCCAACACAGTTGACATTTCCAGTTATCGCTGTGTTTTTTGTAGTTCTCTGAAAATTTGTCGAAAATGTTATGTCATTAAGAATATGCAGATTTTATAGCCATTATCCATTTTGATAATATTTACATAGTGCGTAGTTTTTTCTGTTTTTGAATGTGTCGCTTTCAAAATACACAAAATAAAACCAAAAGTGCTTATATTTAATCTCTATTGGGATACCGGAATCATGAGGTTTTTATATAGCCTTCATTTTAATTAAGATGTGCTGATCGGGAATATTCTTCAAGTACACACAAATTGACGAGGAGAATAATCAGCGGTCTGGCTGTTTAGATCCAAGCACTGATCCATCGATAAAGGAGATATTCAGTATGCAGATGTATGCACATGGTACTACTCTCTGAGTACAATAATTTTTGTGGAGTATCAGATGTTAACAATCATGCAATAAGGTGCTGTGTTTCATCTATCTGAGTGTCGTGCCCTATTTTTGCACATTCATCAGCAAGGTAAATCTACTTCTGAGATACCTTACCTTGCCTTCCAAGTCAGACTGAGCAACTTTATGTAACAGCTGGGTTTTTTATAACATAAAATCACTAGAGACTGACTATAGAACGAATTTTGCTTACAGTTATAGTGAGAAGTAGTGACCAGTGGGGTTCAGTAGATCGATTGTGAAGACAAACACTCACCGATGACATTACCTCGCAGTCGCAGTATATATCGAATGGATAAACGTTAGAAAACTGATAAGCTTTTGAATTCCTTTCCGATAGCTGAATGAACAACGAACTTACTTCTTGACCTGAGAGCTAATGAGTTTATGGGTGTGTACTGATGAAGGGTCCCAAACTAGACGAAACCGCTTGTCATCGCTTCATGATTTCTATCGGTCCTCCAACGAATATCAATCAATGATCGAACTTGGAACAAATGGAATCTATACACACTAACACTTAAACATAAAATGATTCCGATCTCAGAGAGTAGGTGAATTTTCTCAAGGTTATAAAAACACCTTGTTCAAAAATGCATCAACTCACTGAAACTCTAGTTCAGTTGGAGCATTTTATCTAACACATGCCTAATAATATAACTTGGAGGATCTGGACATCGCCGATGATATCTGTCTGATTTCCCACAAACTGGAAGATATGCAAGTGAAAAGAAACAATTTGGCAGAAGAAGCATCCACAGAAGATAGGACTTCAGGTAAACATAGAGAAAACAGAGGTGATGAAGATTCCTAGCCAACAACAACAGACAACACTCAGCACAAATGGGAGGAACCTGAAGAAACAACCTCCTTCACGTACCTGGGAAGCATCGTTTCAACTACAGGCGGATGGAACTGACGAGGATATCAAAGCCAGAATCGGAAAAGCAAGAAAAGCTTTCATTTCTCTCAAGTGTGTGTGGAGGTCAACAGCAGTCAGTATGAAAATGAAAATAAGATCCGGATTTTCAACTCCAATGTGAAATTGGTGAGTGCTACTATACAGATCAGAGACTTGGCGCGTCATAAAGAGCATCTCAAACAAACTTCAAACCTTCGTTAACAGTTTTCTTCTCTTAATACTCAAGATCAGATGGCCAGAGAATATCAGCAACAGGGTGGGATCTCTGGGAGCGAACCAACCAGGAACCGACTGCGAAGCAGATAGGCAGGAAGAAATGGAGATGGATTGGTCATACACTGAGGATACCATCAAGTGACATCACTAGACAATCCCTCGAGTGGAACGTGAAAGGGAAGCGGCGAGTTGAGAGTCAGTGCAAGGGTGACATGGAGTGGAGGAGGTCATGTGAAGAGGAGATGAAAGCATGTGGGCAGATGTGGAGCCAGGTGAAAATGTTGGCGGAGAACCGAACGCAATGGAGACGCTCAGCTGAAGCCCTATGTTCCTCTAGGAATTATAGGAAATAATAAGAATAATCTAGCATTTTTAAAGTAGACAAAGTATCCAAATCTACCAACAACTTGTTAATTATTCCAGTCTGACGTGCATAGTTATTTTTGTCACGTGTAAAGTTTATCAATACATGAAATTAACAACCAACAACAGAATGGAATGAAATGAAATGAATGTTTTCGCCAATTTTTACACACTAAATTATTTATATGACAATTCCCTCCCTGTCTTTATGTTTTGGATGAAATTACTTGTTTTGCTAGTGAGAATATTCGGTTTTAGCTTAAAAATCACGTGATTACAACTTATACAAATCTCTATGTTTCACTGACGTATACACTCACGAACAGTCGTCTTAAATGTGACGTCTTATGTGTCCCTCAATGCAGTGTATTACGTGTTATTATGGTTGACTTCTTTACGCACACCCACACCCACACACACATACATGCAAACATAAAAAGCTTTATGATGTATTGCCTATCCACGTGGCCATCGCAACCACAAAAGACACAATTGGCGTCCCTGTGATAAATATTATCATAAAATCTCCACTAGATATTTTCTGAAGAAAAAAAATACAAAAGAAAAATTGTTTTGAATAACTTCCTATTCAAGCTCAAACAGTTATGATGCCATAATAACTTGGTATACAGTAACCAACTTAAAAGCGTCATACATCCACATTTTTTGCAAATCATATTATCTTCTTCCATAGGACGTAATCAAAATGAATTCGACTTCATCACAAACCGATATAATAAAAGTTGTAGGACAATTGAAAACTGAGTATTGAATTGAATTTTAGATATTCTCATCGATTGATTGGACCGAAGTGTTCGGTCTACGGTTGACATGTTGGCTTCTTGTCCAGATGCTTCGATGATGTCTGGGCATGTAATTAGAATTTGATTGGTGTATGGTGGAATCCAGGATGCGCATGCCTAGATATCGTCGAAGCATCTGCACAAGAAGCCGACATGTCAACCTGAAACCGAGCAATTCGGTCCAACCAATCGACAGTAAAATCTCAAATTCAATTAAATAATTAATATGACCCATTACACAAGAACGAGGTGGCTCTCTTGTGGCGCTAGTGGTCTAGTGGATAACGCTCTGGCGTTTGAAACTATGGGCACCGGGTTCGAGCCTCGGTGGGAACATCATCACTCACTGAGGAATGCAGGTACATCCAGCTGACGAGTCCCAAACAGGACGAAATGCGCGCTATCCTGGCTAGCGGTCGCGCTATGTCGTGAATTGGCAGAAGTTAGAACTCAAGGACCATTGGATCGGGTCCCATTGGCTTAATGGTATACGAGCTCGCCTTGTAACGGGAAGGTCCTGGGTTCGAATCCCGGTGGGTACGTACTGATGAAGAGTCCTAAACTAGGACGGAACAGCTGTCCAGTACTCCCAGCTGGTTTTCCAATGGTTCTCTAACTAATGTCAGCTCATGATGAAATCCTGAAACCAACCAAATCCCTACAAACCAACACTTAAAAACTGAGTGGCTTAGAAATTTGTTTCATTCTAGTTTAAGACTCTTAGTCGGTGCCTAGGAGATTATGAGACAACCGTGTCGCTATTCAGTCACAGGGACACAATCTAGTGGTACATGAATTCTGACTTTCGCCAGTTCACGGTGTATATCGACACCACCATCCAATAACATCGGCAATGTCAGTTAAGTAATTATTATTAAATGGAACAGAACAGATCGAAAAACAGCTCACTGATATCCTCAAAAGAATAAAAACCAAACAGCTTATCAGTCATGAAGTTTATGATCACATTCGTCCGACAGGGCCAATAATAACAAGACTATACAACTTACCAAAGACACATAAAGCTGGCATCCCACTGCGTCCAATTTTAAATATGTCAGGTTCCCCTTACCATTCAGTAGCCAAATGGTTAGCTGATATCTTAGAACCTGTAAGAAAACAGATGTGCCACTATTCGCCTGGTGACACTTTTCAATTCGTTGACTATATACGCGATATAAACGTAGTAAACAAAAGTATGCTTTCTCTTGACATTCAGTCACTATTTAGCAACGTCTCACTCACAGAATCTGTCTCTTACATTTGTCAATATATAGACGAAAACCAGGTGAACTTTGGATTACCGACAGCTTGTTTAAAAGAACTACTACTGAGGTATACACTTAATGTACAATTCACACTCAACTATGTTATTTACAGACAGCAAGATGGGATCGCAATGGGATGTCAGCTGGGCCCACTGCTAGCAGACTGCAAACCTCGAGAATGACCCACTCAAATCAACTATTGACAATTTCCAAATGTATGCTAGATATATGGACGGCACCCTTTTTATCTGTGATGGTGGTCACGATCTTAATCAATCACTACATATATTCAACAACTGCCATTCAGCCACAAAGTTTAATCTTGCAATAGAAAACGGATCTAAAATTCCTTTTCTTGGTGTTGAACTTACAAGAAGAGTTGACAGAAGTTTAAGAAGGTCTATCCACAGGAAACCCACATGGAACGGCCAACTGACAAGCTTCTAAAGCTGGGTACCAATCAGTTGAAAAAGAAACCTAATTAGACCCCTTGCTACTGGCGTCCGATGCATCTGCAGCTCTGATATTCTGAGAGAAGGACTAGACTTCCTGAAGGAAATCTTCATACAAAACGGATATCTACCAAGATTCATAGAAAAAAAAACATCAAACAAAAAATCCAAAGTCAAGAGACGCCATCCGTGCCAATGAAAGATACTTTATATTAACCTCGACTTCAAAGGTGACCTACTCAGTGATATCCTTAAGAGGAGAATTTCCACTTCTCTAAGAAGAACTTTCTTCGCCGCAACGCTGAGAGTAGTGTTTTCCAGTCGCCCGCTGATCTGCAGAAGCCCAAAGAACAAGATCTCGCACCTGACCACTTCTATGTGTATATATCAGTTCACCTGTTGCTGTGGAGCCAGGTACTTCTGTCGTTCGATGCGCATCCTGTCAAAAAGGATCAAAGAACACTACCCAGCGTGGTTGCAGAAAGGAAGTAATGGCTGTATAAGGAGTGCAATAATCGATTGTCTCGTCACCACTGGTCATTCCATCTCAACAAACGCCTCCTTCGAAGTAACCTACAAAGTGAAGAACAACCTGCCAAAGGCAATACGTCTCCGTCTTCTTTGCATAGCAGAAACCCTGGCCTTTCAGTTAGAAGAACCAGAAATATGTATACAAAAGAAAATTATTCAGCCACTTCTAGTATCATGGTAACAATGTTGATCTGAATTGACTTTTGCTTGTTCGCTTGTTTTTCTAACTACGTAATACTCTTGTAATTCTTTAAAACTTTTGCTTAACTCTGTATTTTATTTTGTTTCCATGTACACCCTGAGCTCAACTCTTTCATCAAACCATTCATGTTATAGCGTAACTCTTCTTTGACAGTTGTTTATGACAGCTCATCACTTTTGTTACTACCCTCTTATATTAACATCCAATTCCTCTGAACACCTTTTGTATTACGTAATTTCACCAAAAACTTAATAATTGTATTTTCGTTTGACATATTTAATGTACACACACATGCAAAATAAACATATATATAGTTTTTCTATTGTACAGCTGTAAAAATGAACTTGCTGAAAAAGACTCTTCGCTGAACTACTGATCTTCTCTCTACTAAGTGATTATTTACCTACTGATTCGTCTTTTTGTTTAAACCGAACTGGATAACTTGATTTACAAGTTGTGAATTAGTTAGCAGTCTTCAGTGTACACAGTTCGAGGGATGAAATCATGTGATCTAACTAGCTAATTTACAAATTGTAGATGTGGTTCACCCAGGCAGCTAACCAGAAGTTGGTTGTTTTGAACGAATTCGGCTCTCTAAGGGTCGCATTATGTCGGATACACTACTGATGAGCTTAGCCTCAAATGAGCGAAATAGCCGTCTGGTGTTTAGATCACTTCAACCTGGCTAGCTAGCAATGCCGTTAATTCATTTGTTTTTATTCCTTCACATTCCTACTGGGACATAGGGCTTCAAGCTAGAGGCTTGGAGTTTCTGTAGCAGTATTGATTATTTTTACAGGATGGGGCTGCTAGCCTCAAGTGCAACCTTCCCTCTCTACCAGATTTATTTCTGACTTAACGAGGTAAAGGAGTACACCGGCCGACACCGAACCATGTACATGGTGTATCTGTATATACCCAAATCATGTATACCTTATCTTTAAAGTACAATTTGCACAGATCTTCTGTGTTGTGCTACTTCTGTCCTTCTTTTGTGTTTCTTTGTATTGCTTTCACGTCTTCCATGTATCTCCACAACGCTGTATGATTTGCCTTCCCTGAAATCAAATTCATCTCTATGTAATTTGATATTTTTATGCCGATGAACGTCTCTTTATATACTACTGATAAATTTTATCAGTAGGACTGGTCACAATAAGACCGATATAAAAAAAACAGCTTTCAAGATGATGTATAAAAGCTGACGCCACCAAATATAACGAACGAAGCCGATCTTCACATCCTATCACATAGATGACCAAAACATCTTATAGAGACACATGCACACAATCACAAAATGCTTCAAAGACAGCTAAACGACGATTATTCGTCCACCAATCTATGTGCTTCTATTGAACAATAATAATATCGAAAATCGAAGTCGCCTCAACAGTACCATCAGGCAGCTATACAGACAACGTAAATTTCTAAACACTGTAAATCAAAGTCAGTCAACCGAAATTCAACCTTTGAATCAAGTAGAGTGTTTCCAGCAAGGTGGGATCAAAACTCCGTCTACAAGAATCGCGCACCAATACTTCCAACAGACAGTCCAATGTCAGAATGATCTTGATTCACTGAAACAAAATCATTTTGTGAAACAAGACATCATCGAATATTGTGACCAGATCATTATTTTCTTACATGTTAGTGTCATCAACCCTCAAACAATAAGTGGGGCCTACTGCCTGGTATATGATAAATTTCTCCCGCGCCAACGAGTTTTTACTCATCATGCATTCATAAGCAGAAAGTTTCTTGAACTATTTATAATGATTTCACCTGGTTATCTCCTAGTAACATGTTAACGCCATGTGTATAATCCTTAGTGTTAGTACAGGTTGAATTCTGTCAATCAAGTTTACGATGCAGTCACCAAGCTAAGTCGTTCGCCATCGGTGTCTACAGAAACATCGAGGACTAAACGTAAGACCATTCAACTTATCCATTACAGTCCTACAAGAGATCACTCGTGAAGTGGAATAGCTCAGCGGTTATGTTTATGACTGGAGCACCGGATAACTTTGGTTTGAATCTCAAAGGGGGTATGATTTACCTAAAAGTTGCAGATACGCCCTGATGACTAGTTCCAAGAAACACTAAGCTTAAGTCCAGAGTCTCCTGTTGATTGTTTCTAACCATTTAATAATTAATCCACTAAGAAAAGCAGATAAAACGCTATCGTTTGGTATAGCTGACAAAATTACCTCCCAATTGGTTGCATTTCCTTCGTGTACAATAGGTGGTACGTTTTGTCTATCATTTATTGGTTTATAGTCTTCATCTTTCTACATAAAATATTCCTTCTTTTTTTTTTCTTTCTTTTAAGTTGTTTTCCCCGTTCAACATTATCATAGTTATTGTCCGATTAGAGATATGGGAACAAGATCGTATTAGTTTAAAGGTAGAAGAACATCATATACTCACAGCATTGGCTCAATTTAAACGTATGCATACGGATATACGCCATGATTGTTTACATGCTTTACTGTAAGTTTATTTGGATCTTGTTTTTTTACATTGTTTCTTCCCCTTTTTTGGTTAATACTTTTGTATTGTAACGATTCTAATACATACTTTTGATATTCAGTTCATATGGGTATGATTAGTGCGTTGGTGGCACAGAGGTAGAGTGTTCGCTGCCCACGCAGGTGGTCCAGGGTTCGATCCCCAGCGACCGAAACACACCTTTACCTCGGTAAGCCGGTAACAAGGCTGTTAAAGAGGGAAGGTTGGGCATGAAGATAGGAACCCCATCCTGTAAAAATAATCACTACTGCTACAGAAACTTCAAGCCTCTAGCTTGAAGCCGTATGTTTTGCTGGGATCGTAAGGGAATAATTAAATAAATGTCAAAGAAGATATGCACTTCTAAAGAGTCATAAACTTAGACGAATCAACTATCTTGTTCTCCGTCTTCAGTGATTTTCAAACTTACTCTTTGTAAAGAAATCCACATTGACATATTTTATGAACAAATTGAAAATAAAGAATTTTTCGAAAGTTCCAAGTTAATTATCTATAATAATTTAAGAACTAAGAGATCTAGATATTTTCGATGTTCTGTTAGTTTATACCCCCTTGAAACTTGACTGCTTTTAAACCAGTGTCATTTGGTGAAACTATTTGCTAACTGTTAATGCCTTATTAGAAAGATTTCATTATGTAACTTGGATAAAATAACTTACTGATAACTGGGAAATGACAACTTTACTTTCCACTCGACTAAGGCTTCCCAGTCAATTCCACCCTAACATTTGTAAAAACCATCCTAAGAAATGTATGACTGGCTGCAGCTGCAACCTACCGTATACTCACTTCAGTATGTTGGTGACTGAAGGGGAAAAAAGATGTTTGGCTGGGAAATAGCGTATGCAAATAACCTCTGTAGTTGCTGGCTGACTTTCACTATCCAATTCCAGTTAGTTTTGACTAAGTCTTACAAAGGACAGCTGTGCACTGAACTGTTGAGTCACACTTCGCTCGTCATCCGACCTCCATATAATAAAAAAGGCCGAGTTGTTTCACATAGTCGGAACATTCTCAAGTGTTGGCTTGCAAAGGTTTGACTGGTTCCACTTTTGATCATGAATTGACTCCAGTCAGAAATCCAGGAAGTACCGGATAGTTGTTTTGTTCTTGTTTGGAGCTCTTCAGAGTAGGTACTCATAGTCCAAGTGGGGATCTATCGCAGGACCCTTTAGCCTTCGGGACGCGATGCAATGGACCATCAATTCTAACTTCTGACAATGTCTTCAGTGAGTATCCATCCTCATGCCTAACTTTGTGGAGCCCGCTGACTACGACTTCCCACAGGGACTTCAGGCAACTGCTAAGCAACACTTAACTAATTTTCAAGTGTTGATTTGTGGGGATTTGACTGACTGATTTTTATTTGTGGTGAGACTCAGGTACATTATTCTGAAGAGTCCTAAACTAGGACGAAACGGCTGACCAGTATTTTCTGGTGGTTTTCAATAGCTGTCTAACTGAAATCAGTGCGTAGTGAAAATTGTAATCGTAACATTTTTAAATCAGATAAATAACCATAGCGTGATTGGAATAGTCTTCTGAGCATTTAGGATACCATTAGGTACTTATTGTCCACCTTTTATTGAATTATTCTCACTCGTGTAAAACACCGAAATGACTATTGAAAATTGAAAGTTTCCTACAAACCAACTGATGACTGGTGGTGATAGGTAGAATAAACGTGTTTCTACTAGTTTAACATTATAATAATGACAGTTTTCCTAAAGCAACTTTTTTCTCTAGGACACTTATCAAGTATTACTTCAATCGACGGGAAAATCAAAAATTCAATTCAATAATTAATATGACCCGTTGCACAAGAGGTGGCTCTCGTGGCCCAAGTGGTCTAGTGGATAACGCTTTGGCGTTTGAAACTATGGGTACTGGGTTCGAGCCTCGGTGGGAACATCATCACTCACTGAGAAATGCAGGTACATCCAGCTGACGAGTCCCAAATAGGACGAAATGCGCTTTATCCTGGATTCCACTGCTAGCCACCATCCACCAATTGTATAAGTATAACTTTATTTGATTGTAAAGTTGGAAGAAAACATCTAAATGACTTTTATACTTTCTATGATTTTATTTACAAATGCCGACAACCTTTCTTCTTATTGTGTGTCCATTGAAAGGAATTCGTGCCAAAATACCCCAAAAATCACTTAACTACTGCCTACGCATATTGATTGAATATGTTACTGATATGCTTGAGTGAATCATATCGCCAAAAATAGACAAATAATCATGTTTGATTTTTCGAAATACAACTAACTGTCTGTGGTTAAACAGACATTAAATGAAGGTCAACTGCTCTGTCTCTCTCTCTCTCTCTGGTTGATCATAGTTCATTATTCATTCACTTTAAAACACCAAGTGATACATCACACAAATCTCAGTTTGTATGAGGCCTGGGATACTAATGGGACTCACAGACCGAGTTAGCTGAATGGCTTAAGGGAGCCCCCCTCCCCAAACCCTTAACTTGAAGCTTCATCCATTAGGAAGTGAAATAGCGTCAAGAGATACACTCCCGTGATTGATGATGGACTTGCGTGTCCAGCAGTCCGGCTGTAAGCGCCAGACGTCTGTATCCTGTCTTTTACTTTTTTCAAGAAGACTCCACTTCAAGCGCGTGAAATTAGTAGCATAAACTTACCTGGCATAGTCTATGAACAAGTGGCCATATTAGAGGATTTCGAGAGAAAGATGGAAGTCTACCCATCGTTTTGGGGGGACTGACAATAGTTTACCTTTGTAAACATGTGACTATCTTAGGAAGCTTTCAGTTGAGGGACTAATATTTTGGCTAAAATAAGTTTTCCCCTCACTGCATCATTTGAAATCAGGATGTCTTTTAGATTACCGTGTCGGAGATCTGCTGACTGGCCCACGATGCCAATGTAAGAGTCCATCAGATATTGAATCACTTTGAGATTGAGTTAGCTTTCTATTCACTATTATCACGCTACTTGTCCGAACAGACGTTTTTTCATACTAATTCTAATTTTACTATGTTAAGGAGGAAGAGGAGTAGAGGAGAAGGTGGATAATCAACTGTTTGTTCGACTAAGTGAGATAAGATCATTTTAGGCGGTCAGACGAATTTTTTTTCAAGTGTTGATTTGTAGGGATTTCATTAATTGGATACGGCATTTCGTCATAAGCTGACATCGATGAGAAAACTATTGGAATATCTGGAAACACTGGACAACTGTTTCTTCCTAGTTTGGGACTCTTCGGCTGTACGCATCCAACGGGGTTCGAACCTAGGACTTCTAGTTACAAGGCATTTGCATAATACCATCAATGATAAAAGGGGAATTGAGATGTGATCAGCAGTTGGCTCGCATACTTCAGATAGGTATTATTGCACCCCAGGTAATGGATCCTGGATTCAAGTCGCGCTCCACCTACTTTGGCCTGGTCAACTCTGATTAGTATCATCAGCCCTCAAACACACAAGAAGTCTGATTCGTAGCCTGGTGTATATGAAAAATCTGTTCTGGGTAAGTGCGGTCAAACAAAACAACCCTGAGGTCGCTAACACGGATTCGAACCATGACTTAAAGTGTTTTCACTATCAAACAATATTATCATTTAACAACTGAAGAATGTTCCACTCTTTTTCATTGTGACTGTGATATTCTCTTTCTGAATTATTTAACAGGGGCACAAAAGAACAAGGCTCACGTACTCGTGGTAAAGCTAATCATATGACAATGTGTATTTATTCTCGTTGTGTTGGTTACAGCAGAGTAAGTTGAATATTTTTTAAAAACATAATAATATATACAACACGTTTCCTCAAAATTCTGATCTGTTCCTTATTCACTAATATTGTTGTCATTTCATTTTTTTAAAAATCTGAGATGAGTCATAGTCAAAATCGTGATTACTCTGAACTACATTAGTTTATTATTCAATTCTCTTCATTTCTCTTTCATTTCTTGCATACCGAATAGAACATAGGGACTCAAGATTTTCAGAGGTAATAAGAAACGGTTAGTTATCTTCAACTTCCAACTTTTATTCTTGACTGCATTTAATTCTACCACCGCTAGTAATATAAAAATGAAGTTTTGCGGATGCCAGTCTGTTTCCGGGATCTTCAAAAAGAGCCTTGGAGTGTCACCCTATACTGGTGTTAATGTTGTTCATTCAATGTTCGCCTCCTGCTACTTATTATTAATCCTTCTCATTTATCTTTCCAATAGAATCAAACAGATTCTGAGGAAAAATAATCATGATATTTAATACTGATGTTGAATCTATCATTATGTCATTAAATATTTTACCAATACTATTGAGAGCGTCTAAAAAATATTCTTAAATTAAATTCTAGGAGTTTCACATCAGAAAACGATAGACTAAAGTCCTATCTACGTTTTTGCTGGAGTTTCCGCCCAGTAACTCTGTAGTGGTGGTTGTTTACTACAGTTATATTCAGATAACCGGTTATCCTTAAGTGACACTAGCATTAGGTAGAGTAACATGCTCATTTCAAATGAAGTTGGCTATAGAGCGTTAGAAGACAAGGGGTGTAAGTTTATATGTAGAATTGTAAAGCGTTTATTGATGTAGTTAGGACACATGCAGCAAACACTAAGTCGCTAATTTATTTGCTGGCGATGTTATTTGAATTAGTTTTAGGTTGGAACTGACTTAAGAAAGTTAAAATCAAAACAGCATCAGTCCTTAAAGTCATCAACGTTAAGACATAAGTTACCGAGGTTTTTTTCAGCTGATATATACGTAGTAACTTTACTATGCTTTTAGTGATGGTATACAGTGAAATCAACGGCGAATCTATCAAGTGGATGTACTTACGTCTCACTATGTCCTCCCCTCTTCAAATGCGATAGTATTGCACACTGAACAACTGGGTTATGATAACCGTCGCCTGATATTTCTTGTTGTAGATTTACCTCGCTAATTCAGAATTAAAGCTGGCAAAAAGAAAAAGTTGGGCGTGAGGCTATCAACCCCATCCCGTAAAAATAAACACACTGCTATAGAAACTTCAAGCTTCGACCTTGAAGCCCTATGTTCCACTGGGAACGTGAAGGAATAAAAAAAATTAAAAAAGGTTGCAGCGAAGAAAATTTTCTTCTCGACGAAGTCATCAACTAGGCATCTGTACATTCGTGTATTCACATGAAATGTGTGAGAAGGTTCCACAATTGTTTCCGGTAAGAGGTCAGATTAATAAAATTACTAAGTCCAACCCTTGTCCCTAACATGGCCATCACCAAAAGTCAGTCTCCCCACCAACAGTGATTATCCTATTACCTTTCTTGTCCAACCTTCCCGTTTATTTGTTATATTTATCTTTTAAATCCCTATCTGGATTATTAGATTTGGTTATTGTTTTTATTTTTATGCGTCCGAACCTCCTACTCCTTTCGTTAATACCACATCTTTAATCCGTCATTAAACAAAGTGACTAGTTTTCTAGTAATTGTAATCCTACTTTGTCTTTTCTACCCGGTCTTCCTGATTATTACACATTGGGATTTTTAATTTTACCCTTGGTCTGAAATATTTCTAGAATAGTGCCACTACCCTATATTGTGTTTATTACACCCAGTAATCTTATTAATGTGACCTCTGACCGGAGATGATTCTGGAACTTTCTCAAACATGTAATATCAATGCACGAATGTACAGCTGTCTAGTTGGTGACTTCGTCAAAAAGAGAATTTTTATCGCTGCAACCATTTTTTAAAAAAATAATTCCTGTGCTGCGTCAGTGGCACGGTGATTAGGACTCTCGCCGACCATGCACATGGTCCGGGGTTCGAGCCCACGCCGACGCACACCTGATATCTATGGTCGGCCTGCAAAATTTGGGCTACCGATATCCATGCTGAAAATTCCATACTTGTACGAAAAATACAGTGTGGAATCAAGCTGTAAATAAAAAATAAAAAAAATAAAGGTATATTCCGTGATCTTCAGAAGTCTCAGTATCAATGGTATTGTTTTTTATGGGGGGTGAGGTTGCCAGCGTCACATTCAACCTTTTCACCTTTCCAGTTTACTACTGATTAAAGCACTAAGTTGAATGCCTCGACTGGGGGCCGAACTTGTACCACATGCTTTGCTGATGATCATGATACTTTTGAATCACCGAAGTACCGCTATATGTATTTTAGTTATCATAAATTGTAGCTCAAATTAACGCAACAGCCTTTACCCATATTTTCTGAAATAACTTATCATCAGGTTGCTAAGTTATTCAGATATATTTTATGAATGATGTTTTGGTTTGATGCATTTTCTATTTCAGATACAATGGTGTGTATCTGAATACTCTAGTAACATTAGTGGATAGATATTTGGGTTAGTTGGTCAAATCATTCATCAAGGAATTCTTGCAGCTATTGTATATGCTGTGATGTAGTCTGTCAACATTTCCTAGCTGATTATTAGTTTAGAGCTCAGCTACCCGAATGAAATTTATTCATCTACCCATCTATGGGCTACACTTACTGCGTGAAGATTGATGGTACTACTAAATCGTTCAGTTTGAAATAGGTGGAGAGGGATTTTAACACGGAATAGTACACTGAATGCTTGGTCCAATGAATCACATTTTTCTATCAGCACCTCCTACAGCTCACTAATAGGATAAATTTTATATAGTTGGTTTGTAAGGGTTAGTTTTGTTTTTACGAGTTGATCACGGATTGATATCAGTTAGAGATGTAGTTTCCTGGAGTTCTAGCGAGAAGACGTGACCACTGAGGTCCATCCTGTCAAGTGTGAGGATGGATGTCCCACCTACGACACTGGTTGGTGGCCACGCTAAATCACGAATTGGTCGAAGTTAGAATTCATGGGGTGGCTATTGAATCGGGTCCCAGTGGCTGAATGGTACTCAAGCCAGCTTGCCTTGTAACCGGAAGGTCCTGTATTTTGAACCCAGTGGATGCGTACTGATGATGATTCCCAAACGAGGATAAAACAGCTGTCCAGTACTCCAGTGTTGATTTTCAATGGTTCTCTAACTGATATCAATCCGTGATCAACTCGTAATAGGATAAATCTTAAGATGCTTACCTGGTTTCATCACGTATATCTTAGTACTGATTTCATGATCTTTGTGCTTCACTCCTTGTCCACAAACTGTAAAGTTGAATTAATCGGTTGTTGGATATAGTAGCCATCTTAAATAACATCCAGTACCCGTTCCATTTGGTCATTACTATCTTGAAGCCACCTGCAATCATTATTTTCTTAGTGAATAGTGTTTCTGGTTGAAATAATCCACATAAAATCATGAATCATTTCGTATAATTTACCAAATAAACACAACCTCCTTGTTTGGCCATGCATCTAGTTTTTTTAGTGATGACTGGATTCTTGTATGTCAAGTTTGAAGTGTCATCACTAAGCAAGGTGTACTGATGTTAGATAGTTGGAAGCAGTCTGTTGGAAGTCCTGAACACACCTAAGTTTCGTATTTATTGACACTTGTCAAGTCTTCTTGCTCATTATTTCTACAACCATCTAAATACAAGCTTATTTAGTTGAAAAATGGTTACAATGCATTTAAAAGGATAATATTTTTGTTAGGTTTGTGTGTCAGCTGAAGAGGATGAATAAAATTCGCAATAACAGTGGATTTCTTCTTTCACAGTGATGAATATTCATTGCTGAATGTTCTTCTCTTTCCCTTCTGTATTATCTATCAATGTTTTTCAGTTTTTTTTATTTTATTCGTCATATTGCTCTACTTTTTGGATATATTTATTTCCTTTCTTGTTTTTCATGCCTCATTTCATATTCGCTGTTCTCCTCGATTTTCCTGATCTTATGAAGTGTGTGTGTGTGCAGCAACTTGAACCATGTTTACTGTAAATATGAAATTCCGTAACATCCAGATGGCTCGTTGTAGGTATACTTTTGGCCTGTAAATAAACTGCTCTAACTTTAATCAATCCTTTATTGGCGATGTGAAAAGAAAACATGATCTGATATCTTCATAAGCTCATGAAATGAGCTCATGCAGAATAATTAAATCATTTTGCGTTAGTTTATTAATTCTATGTATCTGGGAAAAGAACTAACCATTAGAAGGGATGTGATTGGTCCAAAAAAGATGAGATGTTATGTCATACAGTAGGAAGGTACAGTGTGTTCTCCGTGTCCGTGTAAAACATAGGGTTTCAACAGGACATCTCCGCCTTATTCTGTTCTCTTCAGTCTTTCTCAGCTAGCCTCGAGATGACCCTTAGGCGTTCGCCTCCTCCTCCTGCTCCATGTCACCCTCAAACCCAGGCTGAACTCATCATCTCCCATTCGGGTTCCACACGATAACTAGCTTGGTGCGTAATATCATTCAACGGTTGATAGGTTCTTAGTTCACTTGTTGTCAGACCTCCTTGTTACTTATCCTTCCTGGTCATCTGATCTTCAGTATGGGGCGAAGAAGGTAGCGCTGTTGTTGACAAAAGTCGGTATTATGTTGTTGAAATTGCTTTCCGTGATAAGCTAAGAGTAGCGGTGGATCTACTGTTTCCTGTTGAAATGGTGTGGACCAACTACTGAAGGCTGGATGACTAGATGGCCCATTGTTGCCCCGTATACGAAAAAAAAACCAACAGAAGGCCTCATTTATAAATGTAGAGAACACATAAGTCGAATCAGATTATTGATCAAGAGGAGAACATATAAAAAAAGGCTGTATATTGGATTTGATTGACTATTGTTCTTATATCTGAGGAATTGCATAGGCGGTACAACGCTATGCATAGTTGTAATCTATCTCTTTTCTGTGTCAGTTGGTTCATCTTTGTACAGGCATTCGATGTGGATTGGATAAATAAATTTATCGGCGAATTTTACATACATCGTAGTTCCTTGATTATTAATTATCATTATCACGGGATAATTCCAGTTGCAAATAAGTGGCTTAACATTGAAAAGATTGAAAGTCAAACAAGTTAGCGATAGAGTGTACGACATCCTTTTGTGGTAGTCAATTATAATGATAGGTAGATCGGAAGGGACAGGCAAAATCGGATTTAAAAAAGTTATATACCGGTAACACAGATGGTAATAGTGATTATGATGGAATTTATTTATTTATTCGCTTTTATTTATACATTGACTGAAGATACTAGAAATTTGACATGAAGAATGGAGAGGGATTGTAGGGTAAACGAATCAATGTAATAATATAAATAAAATCAGCCGTAATAATAAGAAATGCTCCTTATAGCAACAAAGAGGGAAAGAGAGAAATCCAACATATTTGGATTAGACAGGGCAAATAAAACAATTATTATTGTTTCCTTTTAATTCCTAGAGGAATATAGGGCTTCAGCCACACATCTCCATTGCGTTCGGTTCTCCGTCAACATTTTCACCTGGCTCCACGTCTCCCCACATGTTTTCATCTCCTCTTCACATCACTTCCTCCTCCATTTCACCCCACCATCACACCTACGACCGACTCACCGCTTCCCATTCGGGTCCCACTCCAGCGATGGCCTGCCGTGTGATGTCAATCACTTGACGGTTTGTTTCCTCAGTGTATGACCAATCCACCTCCATTTCTTCCTGCAGATTTGTTGCAAAATCGATTTCTGGTTGGTTCCCTCCCAGAGATTCCTTCTTGTTGCTGATCTTTTCTGGATGGCCGTCTGATTTTGAGTAGTGTCGAGCGAAGGACAGATGAAGTCTGAAGTTTGTTTGAGGTTCTCTCATCCGCATAGTAGCACTGACGTCGACGTTGGAGTTGAAAATCCCGATTTCATTTTCATTTTCATGCTGAGTTTTGTTGACCTCCGCACAGCCTTGAGAGTAATGAAAGCTTGCCTTATTTTCCCGATCCTCGCTTTGATATCCTCATCAATCGCGTCCTCCTGTAGTTGAAACGATGCTTCCCAGATAGGTAGGTAGGTGAAGGAGGTTGCTTCTTTCAGATTTCTCCCATTTATGCTGGCTGACTCTTGTCTGTTGTTGTTGCTGTTGGCCAGGAATCTTCATCATCTCTGTTTTCTCTCTGTTCCCCTGAAGTCCTATCTTCTCTGGATGCTACTTCTGCCAACTTGTTGCTTTTCACTTGCATATCTTCCAGTTTGTAGGAGATCAGACAGATATCATCGGTGAAGTCCAGATCCTTCGAGTTTTTGTATGGGCCCATTTTATGCCGATCTCCTCACCGTCCGCTGTCTGTCGCATTGTCCAGTCTACCGTAATCAGGAAAATCGCTTGACATAGTAGGCACCCAGCTTGTCTTACTCCTGTCTTCACTTCGACGGATTCCATGAATTTCCCCTTGTGGATTACTTGGCCTGCAGTATTGTCGTACAACTGTTGGATGAGATGTATAATTGTTGGCAGCACTTCGTAGTAGCGAAGTAGTTTTCAAATCACCTCTAGATGACGCTCTCGAAAGCCTTTTCAAAGTCAATGAAGTTGAGATAGAGAGCTGACTGCCATTCCAAGTCTTGTTCAATGATGACCCGTAGTGTTGCAATTTGATCGATGCATGACTTGTTCCTCCTAAATCCAACCTGTTCCGGTCGAAGTTTTTCATCCAGAGTGGCATGTTTGATTCTCTCTACGATGATGTGGCTTAGTATTTTTCCTGGAATGGACAGGAGCATAATGCCGCGCCATTTCTTGCATTGATTTAAGTCTCCTTTCTTTGGCAGTTTGAATAAAGGGATTCAGTCCCTGGGACTCTACACAACGGTCTATGAATTTTAACTTCTACCAATTCGTTATCACCTTGGCGCGACTACCAACCAATGTCATCGACTAGTATTTGTCCTCACTCTTCACTGGTTACGACTTCTCAATGGAACTCACTCCAGGAGCATTAGTTATGCAACCAGTCTCTTGTAAGCAGCAGATTAATTTTGATTTGTTTCAATTTTGACCATGTATTGATTTCACATGAAGATCCATTGAGAGCCATAGAGTACTTGACAGCTGATTGTCATCTCGGATTTCAACACTCTAGAATGAATAAGCTTCATCATTATATCTCTTTTTATTTTTATCAATATTTATATCAATGCATATTGTTTTTTTACAGGTTTCACCTACATTTGACATTACGGAAACAGCTCGAACTATGGCGCATGAACTTGGACATAATTTTGGTTTACGACATGATACTGAAGAATGTGAATGTCAAGGTTGTATTATGGCGACAGGTGTAGAGTAAGTACTGCATAATCAATAAATGTATTGCTACTGTTATTATTATTACTATTCAAAATTCGTCACTTTTTAATCCAGTTCTAGCCCAACAACTACTTTGTTAATGTGCATCCACATATGATTTTGCTTCGAGTCATAGATCCCTTCCATTCTGCCAGTCATTGAATCTTAAATGACAATGACTTCTTTTCGTTCCACGCCGATTTCACCTGATTCCGTTTCTGTATAGTGCTGTTTCATGTATAATATTACTTATGGCTTATACTGGTTGTTGACAGTCATGATATGAAACCTGTTCTATAAAAGTTAATCTAGAATTATTGTGTCGGTGGTACACTGGTCGGACGCTTGCTTATCACGCACGTGGTATGGGTTCGATTTGCAGATGACTCACTCGTCAAAAGCCTAACCGGTAGTAATCCCGGTAATGAACGGGGGTTTGGCGTGAGACTGTCAACGTCACCCAGTAACAGGATCACCATGACTTCTAAACCTGCAAAGCTCAATCTTGAAGGACTTTGTTCCATTTGTCGCCTAAAAGAGCTTCAGTGGCACATATTTTTATCATTCTGTTTTCTGCGTTTTATTGAGCTAGTTTCAAGACTGTCCATATGACTTCATTTCCTCCACACGCCATCTCCTCCATGTCATCGGTGAATACGAGCCCGACTTGTCGTTTCCCATTCGGCTTCCCCTCCGAGTGCCTTTTGTCACCCGACATTCTCCACGGCGAGTATCCAATCCACCTCTCGTTATTTCTTTCTGCATATCTACTGGTTGACAGGCTGTTGACTGGTTATCTGTCGTCTCTAACAGACCGTCTGATACTCAGTAGTGAACAAAGTCATCTGCTGGTACAAGTCCGCACCAGTCTATTTGAAATTTCCAGTAGTTTCACTCAGAATGCATTGTCGTTGATGTGTTTATTCCCCTGTGAGTAGAATTCCTATCTACTATTTCTATTTCTTCGATTTAGTCAATGGGTACTATTTAATTAGCGTGAATGCTTACCAACTACTTAAATCATTTAGTAGTATGCGCAGTATACTATACTAACTCACAACCAGTTGTTCAACTATAAATATGTGGATAACAACTGTTTGTAATGACTTATCCTTATATATATATATATATATATCAACTTTGTGTATTTTAAAACAATACAAAAATGGAATTCCAATAAGCAATGTAAGTGATTATTGTAAGCATGTTTCATGTTCATAATATCATAAAATAAAATTATCCTGAACGATATTAACAAAGTTTATATCTGTTTCCATTCTTTACTTATGATTCTGATTTTGGACAGTTGAAATTCAGTCGAATTTTGGATAAATATCAAGTTATTTAACCAACTAAAATTGAATTTGTTTAAATTTCTAATGGAAACTGTGATTCGTAATGACGTGAATAACATAGTAGGCGAATGAATTGAGGTAAAGAGGATGAGTGCTGTAGAGTGTTCGCACACACACACACACACACACACACGGACAGACAGACACAGAATAAGGAGACAACCCGGTGAGAAGATCAACAGACTAAGATTGACGGTATTACAGCATGGTGCTAAGTCATTCAAACATATGGGGTAATGTGTGAATTAGAATTTGGACAGATTTATCTCAGAAACATACCGTATACCGTCAACCTCAACGAAAATTAAATCAATAATCCAGATTTTAGGGATATTAACAAATTAGCATTGATGGCACCTAGTGAATAACAAAAAAATGCTAAGCTCTTCAATAAGTTTCTAGTTTACAAAGTTATTATCTGATTTTCTAACATTCTAAAGTAATTCATTATCTAACTTCGACATTGTTCATTTTATGGATATATATACCAATGAACATAAAGACAAAAGAAGCGATGAGGATTCCTGACCAACAGCAACAGCAGACAACAATCAGCCAGCATAAATGGGAGAAGTCTGAAAGAAGCAACCTCCTTTACCTGCCTACCTGGGAAGCATCGTTTCAACTACAGGCGAACGGAACTGATGAGGATATCAAGGCGAGCATCGAAGAAGCAATTCAAGCTTTCATTACTCTCAAGTCTGTGTGGAGGTCAACAGAACTTGGCATGAAAATGAAAATATGATCGGAAGTTTCAACTCCAGTGTGGATCAGAGACTTGAACCGCGCGTCACGAAGGGCACTTCAAACAAACTGCAGACCTTCATCAACAGCTGTCTTCACTCAATGCTCAAGATCAGATGGTCAGCTAGAAAAGATGATCAGCAAAGGCGAACTCTGGAAGCGAACCAACCCAGCAGGAACCGATTGTGCAACAAATATGTAGGAAGAAATGGAGATAGATTGGCCATACTCTGAGAAAACAAACCATCAAGTCACATCACACGGCAGGATTTCGCTCAATTGTAACCCGAACGGGAAACGGTGATTTGGTCGTTAGTACGAGGGTGACATGGATGAGGAGGTCATGAGAAGAGGAGATGAAAGCTTGAGGGCAGACGTGAAGGTTGTCGGAGAACCGAACGCAATGGAGACGTGCAACTGAAGCCCTATATTCCTCTAGGAATTAAAGACAACAATAATAGTATACTGATGATAGTAAGAAGACACTTATTGTGGAAATCTTGTGATTCTTCTGTTTTTGTTTTCAAGTCTCTATTTTGGTGATGTTCCCCATATTCTGTTTGGATGAGTGTAGACTTTCTTACATTACAGCCGTTATCTTTGACTAAGCAAGCAGATGGTTTTTGGAGATATAAATGTAGCAAATTGGTGGGATTAGAAAGGGAACTTACCTTTAAGATTTTCTTATTAAAACTGTACTATTCTGGTCGCATAAATTATTATTATTGACTTGGGTTCCGAGTGGAACATAGGGCTTCAACAACACATCTCTACTTCGTCCTATCTTCTACCATCTTCTTCAGCTGGGTCGACGATCTACAATAATCTCTCATCTCCTCCTTGCCACACTGTCTCCTCCATGTCACTCTAGGACGATCCACTGGTCGTATAAAACTACCTTACAATTATATATTTGGCTGGAGGATTTGATCATCAGCTGACTTCGTTTAGAGAACCATTGGAAAACCAGCTGGGAGTACTGGACACCTGTTGCGTCAGTCTAGTTAGGGGCTCTTCAGAAGTACACATCCACCGTCAGGTTTCGAACCCAACACCTTCTGGTTGCTAGGCCAGCGAGCTCGTAGACCAATAAACCACTGGTACCCGATCCAATGGTCAGCCCATGAATCCTAACTCCTGCCAGTTCACCACATAGCGCGCAACGTATGCAGAAAGTTAGAATATACAATTATAAACAAAGTAATTAGAAATATTCTGGAATTTAAATGGTCAATCCACATACTAGAGGAGTTGGTGACACACTCGTGTGATACGTTATCGAAATAAGAATAAGAATGCTTGTTCCCCCAGTCTCTTGTCACTGATTGTTTCTGGCCACCCGTATGATCCTCAGTATTTAGCAAAGGCTGGTGTTGGAAAAAGTCTGCAGTCTGCTAGAAATGCGCACCAAGCGTCTGACCCACATAGGAAAACCCACTAACATAACATTGGTGCTGAAAATCCAAATTTTCTTCTCTATGCTGATTGCAGAAGATATCCACACTAATTTGAGAGTGATTAAGGTCTGACTTGCTTGTCTTTTAGATTGTAGCTGGTTTTGGCATCCTCACCCTGGAGTCGGTTGTAGTTGAAACGATGGTGCCTAGATAAGTCGAGGAAGTTACCTCTTCCAGATTTCTTCCGTTGACAGTGATTTTTGTTTGGTTATCTTGATCACTTCTGCTTTTTCTGCGTTTACTTTAATTCGTAGCTTCATCGACTGTTTCTTCTCGCACATAAACACTTACGCTGACTCAATAAAACTCACTATGGAAATAGAGAATGACACTGGGGAACTGCCTATTTTGGACTGTAAAATACAAAGAGTAACAGATGGTAGCATAAAAACGACGTTGTATAGAAAAACTAGACACTCTGGAAGATTCTTTGATTATCACTTAGCTCATCCACTCACAGTAAAACGAGGATTAATACAAGGTCTTGCAGATAGGATACGTAGACTTACGACAACACCAGAGGACCAGTGTAAAGAAATAAATGTCCTATTCAAAATGTTACGCGACAACAACTACCCAACAGAATTTACCAAAGTTAATTCAAAAAAAAGAGGGTAAGACCGGAGAATGACAAGACGGAGGAAGGCAAAAAATCGTCACAATACCATACAAAAATGGTACATTCGAGACAATTTGAAGAAATCTCAAAAGTATTGGGATTCGCACAACGTTTCAACCGACGAATCTATATAAAAATAAAATAAAGCAACTGAAAGATCCCATAAAAATGATGGATAAAAACAATGTGATTTACAAAATATCTTGTGTTCAACTAAATTTATGGGTCAAACGTCCAGATCACTCAAAATAAGGGTGAATGAACATAAACGCCCAACTAAAGGTCAACCAACTGGAACACAAGGCTACAAGAATTTAGAAAAAAATTAATCTATAGCTGCGCACATGATTCTGAATATACAAAAATGAATAAACAAAAAAATGAACTATATATATGAATACAAATCATATATGTGTGAATTAAAAAAAGAACAATTCCAACAGTGGTGTGAACACGGGCAGTAATTTTGCTGGAAATATTCCCAATAACAAAACTTATCATTGTGTGTAAACTATTGAAGTATAATTTTACTTTATTTGATATATTCCACAATGCTCAAACTTTTTTATTATTATTGTTGTTCCCTTGGGTTCCTAGTGGAACATAGGGCTTTAACTGCACGTCTCCACTTGCTTCTGTCTTCCTTCTGCTCTACTTTTCACCTGCATCCATGTTAGTCCATACTGTTTCATCTCCTCTTCACACGATCTCCTCCATGTCACCCTTGCACTGACGTCCCACTCGCCGTGTGCTTCCCTTTCGGCCTGGTTCCACTCGAGCAATGACCTGACGGGCGATGTCACCCAGCGGCCTCATCAGTGTCCAATCCTTCTCCGCTTTCTCCTGCATATTTCTTGGGCGATTCGTTCTTGTTTTGTTTGTTCCTCCACATAGTTTCTTGTTGGTGATTCTTTCCGACCCGGCCATCTGATTGATCCTCAGTATAGATCCAGCGAAGACAGTTGTTGGTTGATGAAGGTCTACAACAGGCTGTTGGAAATATTCTTTGTGATCCGCCAAGCGCCAAGTTTCTGATCCGTATAGAAGAACTGACTGACTGACTTGACGTCTGTATTGAAAATCCGACCGAATTTTGTTGTTGATGCTGGCTGAGTGATGAAGATTTCCAGATTGGTTTCAGGTTGATGAATGTGTTTCTCGCTCGCCTTCCCGATTCTCCCTCGATTTGACATCCTCGTCCGTTCCAACTGTCTGTAGTTGAGACAATGCTCCCTAGATAAGTGAGTGAATGAAGTAACATTTTTGAAATCCCTCCCGTTGATGGTGATAGAGTGCGTCGGTGGCTTAGGGATCGAACCTCTGACCATGTGCATGGAGGGCAAGCGCCCTAACCACCAGGCTACCGACGCATGCTCGAAATATTACCAATAACAAACTATTGAAATATAATTATACTTTATTTGATCTATTCCACAATGCTCAAACTTTTTACTGACATTAATTTCTTCTGCCAGTTTTTTTAGTTTTTGCCTGTAATTCCTCGGGTCTATGTAATTATTAGACATAAATTACGAGTTGATCACGGATTGATATCAGTTAGAGAACCATTGAAAACCAAACTAGGGAGCACTAGACAGCTGCTGTTTCATCCTAGTTTGGGAATCATCGGAAGTACGCACTCACTAGGTTTCGAACCCAGGACCTTCCGGTTACAAGGCAAGCTCGTATACCATTCAGCCACTGGAACCCGGTTCAATGGCTCGTGAATTCTAACTTCTACCAATTCGTGATTTAGCGCGACCCCAACCATTGTCGTTGGTGGGACATCCATCCACACACGTGACATCTAATTGGACCTCACTGGTCACGACTTCTCACTAGAACTCAGGAAACTCCAACCTGTAGCAAGTCACTAGCGAGCATCAGATTAACTTTCTATAGTTTGGTTTGTAAGGATTAGTTATGTTTTACGAGTTGATCACGGATTGATATCAGTTAGAGAACCATTGAAAACCAGGGAGTACTGGACAGCTGCTGTTTCATCCTAGTTTAAGAATCATCGGAAGTACGCACCCACCACCAGGGTTCGAACCCAGGATCTCCCGGTTACAAGGGAAGCTCGTATACCATTCAGCCACTGGAACCCGATTCAATGGCTCGTGAATTCTAACTTCTACCAATTCGTGATTTAGCGCGACCCCAACCATTGTCGTTGGTGGGACATCCATCCACACACGTGACATCTAATTGGAAGTTAGAATTCACGAGCCATTGAATCGGGTTCCAGTGGCTGAATGGTATACGAGCTTGCCTTGTAACCGGAAGGTCCTGGGTTCGAAACCCAGTGGGTGCGTACTTCCGATGATTCCCAAACTAGGATGAAACAGCAGCTGTCTAGTGCTCCCTAGTTTGGTTTTCAATGGTTCTCTAACTGATATCAATCCGTGATCAACTCGTAAAACATAACTAATCCTTACAAACCAAACTATAGAAAGACATAAATTATCCGCGAAGTCTAGATCTCCTAAAGTCTTCTTATCGGTTCAACGTATACTTGTCTTCTCGCTCCTCACTTACAGTCTACAATGATTAGGAATATCATCTGTGATAATAGACAGACAGTCTTGTCTGATCTTTGTAGTCACTTCATTGTACTCACTGTTTGAGGATATAGCCAAGTGTAAATTTAATTTTTCCAAAAGTTTTATTCATATTACTAAGCTGACGTAGAAGTTAGAAATTGTTTTTCTAACTGAAAAAACACTCAGAGAACGTGAGTCATACGATTTTCCCATCTAATGTACTATTGGCAATCTATAAGTATTAACTGTTTATATTGTACGTGTGTGTGTGTTTGATAAACAGTAACTTTATGACTCATGCATACATTGAAAAGTTAAAAAAAGTACATAAAATAATATTTATAAATAAATTCATGCATAAACTAGTTATTTTGATGTAGTTGTGTTCTCTAAGGTGGATAGTCTCTTTGCCAAGCGTTCATTGCCATGAATAGGCAACATCTTCAGCCTATACTTCAGTTTGTGAAAGTAAGCTTTTAGATTTCTCCATGAGTTTATTATTAGTCATCTTTCCTGGTGACCTGACCTTGAACATGATTGGTTGTTTTCATGGATTATTTGTAGCCATTTTTGTCAGAAATGGAAAAGTAATGTACTTTTAGATGACTGTTACACATGGAAGATTTATGGACACTAATTGACATATTCCACATGCACTATGATGGACAGATTTTTTTTTCATTCCTGAATAGAAGTTTCAGTAACAGTGGTATTGTTTTATGGGGTAGGGTTGTCAGTCTCGCTCTGGACTCTCCCTCTTTACGAAGCTGATTAGTGGTTAAGCGAGGTTTAGGAATATGGTGTCTGGGAGTCGAACGCTAGACCACTCGCATGTTTGCTGACCATTCTACTACTAGACCATGGTCTCACGAAAGCAGACACTGACAGCATGTAACTGAATAGTACCACCAGTCATATCTACACAAGGTTGCAGGATGCTTTGCGATAAAAGAAATTAAGTGAAATGACACACCTTGTCAGATGTTAAACAGTTGTTTCTCTAATGGACTTAAACAAAACAAGAGCAATAAATTCAATTATGTCGAAGCTATCTCACAGCCACTGCAGTGCCAGCTTTTTAAGAATTCGTTTTAACTCTTTAGTCAACCATCAAACGAGATTTTAGGATGGTTAGGTATTCATAGATGATCTAGATGTCATCTGTCTGTCTGTTTTCGACATAGAACTTTGCACCGATGTGCGGCAGTTCAAGTCGCCACACTCCATGTAGCACACAAAGCAACAGAAGAAAGTAAACGGAAATGCAAAACAGTGACAGTAAACAGAGGTGTGAGACAAAGGAATAGTAATAACGAAGAACAATATAGTTTCATTGGAAATTATAAGTCACGAGGAGTGGATGCGTCTGCGCCAGCCACTGAGAACGATTTTGAGCCATGTCACCAATTGTTTCCAGCCACCATTTGTTTTTACCGTCCCGAGGACCCCAACCAGTCAGGAAGTCTACACCTTCCTACGTGGCTTAGACCAACTGTTGTGGATTTCATTGACTGGTGCCATGTTTTTGTTTGACCGCCGCTAGCTTTTTTCCAGCCTGACCCTATATCCGCTAACATTGCTCGTCGAGGAAGGCGATGACTAAGCATACGTAACACACGTCCTAACCATCTCAGTCGATGTAGTTTCACAGCCTTGTCGATTGATTTCACCTCCTTACCTAGAACTCGACGCCTAACCTCAATATTTCTCACCTTATTATACCACTTCACACGGGAGATAGAGCTCAGGCACCTATGACAGCTAAGCTTTTCATGTCTTCACTTTTAATGCCCAGGTCTCACAGCCATAAAGGAGGACGGAGCGGACTGCCGAGCAGTACACCCGCCCTTCGGTCGATAGCCGGATATCACGTTTACGCCAGAGACCTAGACGTCATTGGAATACATAAATGATAGATGGGAATTTCGTGCGCTTAGATGACAATGGGTTGTTTTATTCTTCAATAGTTTTCTTCAATGGTTTCTTCGTAACTGGTTTCTCTGTGTCTCTGGTCATATCCTTGTTCATACTGTTCAACATAGATCGTGACAGATCATCTAGAATTGATTTGACCGTATGTACACAGCCATCCCTGTCCATTATCAACCATTCCGGAAGTCTCAAGTATTGGTAGTTTCTTGTTTTATTCAAACTTTTTATCATCTTAGAATGGGCGGTTACATGGCATATTTCAGGGATCAACTATTGCAAATCCGCGAATAATGTCTGAGCTGTATAAAATCATTCAAAAATGACTAGAGTGATATCAGAGTAGTTACTTATTTGACTTGTCAGTGGAAATCTCTTCTCTTGTAATTGGATATTGTGGTATGCTGTTGCAGCAAGTGTCAACGAATTCATTAACGTTGCAGCCACCAATTGATGTAAGAATAGAACTTGTCCACTGTGGTAGAGTATTATTCCATCGTAGATAAAATTTATTTTGATAAAATCTCACAGTGTTATACAGTAATACTTATTGATGACGTTACGAGCACAATTTCTTACCACTCATAATCATGTGAAGACACTACTCACAAAACTTTCTAACTTCGTTTATATAATTCCATTAATTTACATCGCTTGATTTGATTGGTAGTAATATTTTCCATGTTTCCGGTATGAGTGATGAGTCATTCCTATTGCACATGTTTGGTGTAGACTCGATGAGCAAGGATTCAGCAATCAACCTCTCTTGGAATTTTGACCCTCTCCCACCATGCTATTGTGTGGTTGTGTTTTAATGCATGCAGTGCAATGTAGTGCTGAGCTTTTTTCTAAATTACTCGCGGGTGGGGTCAACCATTCTAACCTTAGCTAAATTCTTATGTTCCGACAATCTGACTACACACGATCTACCAGTGTGACTCATGTAGTTGACCTAACTCACAGTCATTGCAGGGTATTTTGTAAATTATAATATTTTGTCTAATTGGGTCCACCGGGTCTTTTAGCCACAGAGCTTGTCCATGTGAGTGAGTTTGTAGGTTTGAATGCCAGCCTAATTCTTGCTTTATTAAGAGTCCCAAGTAGGGTCTCAGATGTCCCCTGCTTATATGGTAGAACTATAAATGCCTTAAATTCTTTCTTATTTATGTTATCATTATTAGTTGCACCATTATTTTTATTTTGACCTTTTCTGATCTTCTGAAACGCTTCTTCTATCTGTTTCGTTTCATCACTAAGGCCTTTTTTATACTACTTAGTGCTACTGCTCAGTTTGTTAGACACTTCACTAAGCCTGCCTTAACAGTTAACGACGGATGAGATGAATTAAAGTCTAAATATCTGTTAGCAGAATGCGTTGAATTATTTATAAACGCCAGCTTGCAGTTTACCTTCTTCTATTCGTTTTATTTTACAATCTAACATAGTTAATTCTCCTTGTTCATTTTCCGATTCAAATGTGAATTCTATTCCCTCCACTAGTGAGTTTATTTGTGTCAAGAAGCTAGAGATATGTTCTGTTTTCAACAGTGTGAAAGTATCAGTCATCCACATATCTCCACCATATTTTTGGAGTAGGATTGAATGTATTAAGAGCAACATTTTCCCAGCTATCCATAAAGATATCTGCCACAGTATGTCCTTAGAAGCAGTAAAAAGAGAACTAACTGCTTATCCTGAACTTAGCCATAGGGCAAAGCTGCCCATTGAGAATATTACTTTGGGAATTCAGTTATAACTCACATCTACTAACATAAGGTGGTGTAGCAATAGGATCACCAATATACTCTATCATGGCAGATAACTTTATGAACAGCTGGAAATATGTTGTTCATTAAAACAAAATGGCAGTCCTAAAATAACACTATATCATCATCACCATCACGCAACCACAAAGAGAACCATTAAAATTAGAAATTAAACAGCAAGAAAGACAAAGAATAAGGATTAAGTCAACATATGGTGATGATATGCAAACGTCAGAACAATGATATACGGTCTAGAGTGGAAAACGGATAATAATTACAAAGTTTTAAAGTAATGGTTCTGTAGGGATTTTGTTTGATTGCATGGAGGATTTCATCATGAGCTGATATCAATTAGAGAATCATTGGAAAACCTGGGAGTACTGGACGGCTGTTTCGTCCCACTAGTTTGGGACCTCTCGGCACGTCTAAGATGAAAGCAATTACTCATCGAAGAGGACATTCCGAAATGGTCGTGCTATATCGTGAATTGGCAGAAGTTGGAATTCATGGACTGGCCTTCAAATCGGGTGCCAATGGCTTAATGGTCTACTAGCTAGCTCACCTTGTAACCAGAAGGTCCTGGGTTCGACCCCTAGTGCTGGATGCGTACTTCTGAAGAGTTTCAAACCAGGACGAAACAGGTGTCCAGTACTCCTAGCTGTTCTTCTCAGTTTGTGTTGCCTCATCAGTATGTTCCTATCATGTCACTAGGCATTGAACCAAGGACCATCAAGTTAGGTGGCGAGCTCGTCAACCGAATCACACACCTGGATGGAATCCAATAGCCCATGAATTCTAGCTTCTATGATTTTGTGAGTTTTAGCGCCACCTCCAGCAAATGTCATTGCCAAGTATTTGTCCTCATTACCACAATGGTTTCTTTCACAAAACACATCAAGATCACAAATAAAGTCTGTTTTTATTTTATTTTTTTGTTTAGATTGCTCTAATAGAACTCTCCACCGTTTACCTAACACATGGAAAAACAATTATCTGTACAGAAAATAAAAGTAGCCCCGATTAAAAAGTATACAGTCTAACCAGTAGTCTATTTACAAATTGCACTGATGCATTGAAACTATTAGTTGAAAGGATAATGTAGTTTACCTTGTTCTATGGATGTGTTTGTGTCTACGTTTGTTTGTCTATATATCTATGTTTCTGTCTGTCCGTCTATCTACAAGTACGTCTACCCCTCCCCCCGCCCACCACCACTGCACTATAACGGAAATGAAGATAATCTGTGTGTGTGTGTGTTGATTGTATTTGTACAGGAATTTATTCGTTCTAAATCAGGTCAAGGTGATTGACTGAATTCATCACTTTATTTTGGTTATTCGATTAAAAATTTTCGAAATGTCCATATTTACAAAAAGTTGTAATTTTATAGTTGTGGTAGGTTCATATTGATGATGTACAACTAAACAACAATCAATAAAACTTCTGAATTTAAAGTAGTCTTCTTCAATAATGAATTGACGTCAATGAGAGAATCATGTTGTGAACCCTGAGGAATCCATGTACACATAGAGTCTGTGAGCATGCTTAACTCAAAGATTTTAGATTTCACAGGCGTAGAGAAAAACTGCAAGCATCCAAGAGTTGTAGAACCCACTTTTGATATCTATGGTAACGCAGGTTGGTGTAGGCTGTTACACTTCTGAAGGCACTTATATAACCACTTAGATACCGCAACTTTTCCATTCATCCTTCAAGCAATTTCCATGGCACAGAGTATTTGTCACATCTGCGGGTACTGATTACCGACTGATTAAGGTAGATTTGAGAAGCCAAATGAACTGTCGTCAAGATTTGACAGAATAGTTCTAAAATATTTTGGCGCCGAGTGAGAAGTAGACATTTGTAAAAAATTTATATTTGTAAAATCTCAGCGAGATTGAAATGAGTAATTCCAACGTTTCGTTCGGCAATCTGGTCCGAACTTCTTCAGGGACATTAATCGAAATTAACATAACAGAGGTTTATATATATGAAAGGAACATTTCTTGTTTTTAAAAACTTTGTCCAATCATGAGCCATGAAACAAGTATCAACAAGTAAAATAAACGAAATTGTACGAGTTGTGATCAAAATTTGACCCCGGACTTACAAATATTGGTCTACCTTTGTTAAACACTTTAAACAGAGGGTGTATGTGTGTATGGGTGAACAGTTGTAAAACATTTCTTAACGTCTCCATAAGAAGATATAGACAGTCGGGAAGCTTTGACCAAGTATTATTAGTTAGTGATACATATCCATTCTTATTTATTAATCAGGATTTCCTATGCGTCAGCTAACATCACACCTTCATGTCTGTTCAAACTGTTAGTATCTAGAATCTTATGATTAGACGTATTTTCAAAATTATGGTGTTTAGGATTAGAGTTTAGTTGAAGCACCCTGTCAAACTTATGACTTTGTCTTCTTTCTGAAAATTGAGCTGATTTATTCGACTTACTGGAGTTGTCAGGTGACTCGACAGCTACGGATTTAGGATACACATTCTGTTGCAGACAACGGAGAGTGGGAACACGATGATTGTGCCAATTACATAGTTTCTTTGTTAATTTTCAAAACCAGAGATGTTCCTTATATTTTACCTTTGTTATGTTAATTTCGATTAATGTCCCTGAAGAAGTTCGGACCAGATTGCCGAACGAAACTTTGGAATTACTCATTTCAATCTTGCTAAGATTTTACAAATACAGTTTTTAAAAAAAGACAATATCCTTTACATGTTCTCATAGTTTAATAGTCTTTCGCCAGGTGATATATCTATGGCGACACTACACATAGTAATCTGGTGGCGAATTGAGCAAGTTACCATTCATCTACAGGATTAGAGTCCGACGGTCTACACTTTCCAACCTCTGTCAGCTCACTACATCTGATGACAACCATGTAACATGTGCTTTGTAATCGCCTATCTTTGTAATATTAGAAAGAAGAGAACACGAAGTTCAGCAAAGATATCTGTCTGTTCGGTGATTTCATTTTCAAAAGCAGCTGTACAATCGCATTTAAATACATAATTTTACATAGATGCAATTTTTTGCTTGATTCCACACGATTGGGATGGCGAATAAAAGGTGACAATTATTTTCAACTAGATATGGTTTACGAGAGGCCTAGAAACAATATTACACAGGATTAGAACAGATGACAAGTGTGTATAAAAAATGAGCATGGAAACAAAATTGAAATAATAATTTTCAACTTGAGATAGGAGTTAGGTGTTAATATAGATTACAAGAGCTTTAGAAACACAAAAATTGCACAGGATTAAGATATAATTGTAACATAGTTATTTTAAACGAATTATAAATATGAACAGGAACAGCATGGTAACAAACTTAAAATAACTGTTTTTATAACTGAAAAAATGGGGTGAATCGAATGAAGACAGAGGGAGTAAGGAATCACACGCACAGAGAACGAAAAACGATCAAAAAGAAAAAAGAGAACGAAAGAAGAAAATACAAAAACGGAAGCTAAGGGAACATACCGAACTAGGTCCATGGTAGTTGGTTGTAGAGGTTGGTCTAATTTCTTTTGAACACACAGCTCCGGCTTTTCGATGCATATTGCGAGGGCTTCAACAGTACCTAGAAGTCGGAAACATACTGCTTTTGGTAATTTTCTGTTGTCTTTGTAAATTGCTTTGAAAGAATCATTTGAGATGTTGTCGAGGTGTTGATCAGATGTTCAATAATAGGCTCAGTTAACTTCAGTGACCGCTATGACTTTTGGTGGTTAGTAGAATTACTGGCTTCTGGCTCGACCTCCAGATCATGTCCAGTGTTTAATAGTTTTAAACTGAGAAGTAAAAGCCACTCAATGATTCTTTGATCTTGGCAATCCTTAAGTTTGTGATAACTCGTAAAGAAAATATATTTTGAAAATGACCATTGTAAACCAATATAAAATAGGTCTAACAATAACATTTTCATGCTGTTGCCATTACGAAAAGAGAGATTTCATTCAGTCACTTTTGGCATACTTTATTCCTGATTCCTTTTGTTCCGAATAGAACATAGTGCTTCAACAGCACATCTCAATTTCACTGTGACAGCTGTTGTCATCTTAAGTGGGCTCTAAACTACCCATATCCTTTTATTTCCTTCCCATACGACTTTCTATATATCATCCTTGGACACCTAACTCGTCACTTTCCACTTGAGTTCCATTTGAGGATATCGCCTGTGGGTGTCACCTGCATATCTCCTCAGCGTACGATTTATTTCTGCATATTTGTTCGATAATAAGTCCTTGGTTGGTTGATTGGGCTAAGGTTCCTTGTTGGTTACCCTTTCTAGTCGGTCATCTGATCTTTAGTACTGAGTGAAGGTAGGTGTCAATAAAAGTCTACAGTAGCCAGCTGGCAATACTTCTGGTGACGCAGACGTCAAATCTTTAAACTACGTATAAGCACCTACTTGACTGTATTATTGAAACTACGGTTCTTGTTCGTTGTGTTGCAGATTTCCACACTTATTTCAGAGACATGAACTCCCATCATACTTTTTTAAACTTTAGAACTAATAATAACTAATAAACTTTGTCACAAGTTGATGAAGTTAGAATTCAGGTGGTCAGTGAATTCTAGCCCAACTGGATGAGTGGTCAACGGGCTTGGTCTCATAAACTAGAGGTCCTGGGTTCAACTCCTACTGAGGTGGTTGTGGGTATGCACCAGTGAGGAGTCTCAAAATAGAGCGAAACAGCCCTTCTAGGCTTCATGGTTTTCAATGATTCCTCTAATTGATGTTGATTCGTGAAGGTAAATCTAATTGTCGAAACTGATTTGAAATCCCCAGAAATCCTACATTCTGAATTGATGTCAACTAGCGATGGAAGTCATTCTCTAAAATGTTTCATGCCTGATAAAGCTGGCTCATACTGAATTATTTTCTTAATCTAAATAATTATTAGTTACACCTGTTTGTTGTATAAAAGGTTTCCTTTTTTTCTTCTTTGTCAAGATTTGGTACAACAGTTATGAAATGGTCACCGTGTTCTATAAGAGATTTACCAGGTTTGTTGAAATATGGTATGGGTGTTTGCCTACACGATATGCCAGCACGTGGACGTGTGTCAATCAATACTTTTCTTGTGGATTCTAAAACTGCGACAAAAAATAAGAATAATCACAAAGACAGTAATAATAATAATCATTATTATTATCTGAATATGTCTGTTCCAAGTGTTGTACATATTTATGATTGGCAAAGTGAATCAAAGAGAAATCCTGTTAGTCGTGTACTGACGCCAGCAAGACAACGTCATTCTATTTCGTCGTCGTCATTATCACCATCAGCATCGTCTAAGCAATATATGGATGGATTATGTGGAAATGGACAATTAGATCCTGGAGAAGAATGTGATTGTGGTAGTCAGTAAGTGCATTTTGATAACCTATTTCTTATGATAATCTTTCCTAACTGTATTCTGTTATGCAAATGAAGATTGTAAAACCTGAATGTTATCGTCAATAGCAGAGAGCATTCTGACATAGTGTACTTATCTGCTTTATATATATATTACTTTACGTCCCCAATGGAACATAGGACTTCAAGCCGAAGCTCTCAGGCTTCTGCAGCAGTGGCATTTATTCTTACGGGATGTGGATGCTAGCCTCATGCCCAACCTTCCTTCTTTACCAGTCTTGTTGTAACGACAGAAGGCAGGGGCCAGATAGTAGTTCGTTTATTGAGAAAATCAAGCGATATTTGTAGATTTTTATGTGCATTATTATTGGCGTTATTGTTAGCAGAGAAGCAGCATCTTCTGATTGGTTGTTATCTTGTTGAAGGTTATTCTGTACTGCTTGTCACTGTTTCTTAGAAAGTTAAGCCATATATCTGCGAATCGTATTTGCACACGTTAAGTCTGCTGTAATTGGTTGTTGAATTCCTCAAGGTTAAGCTTTGTTATTGCTTTTTTTTTCTCATGACCCCGATTGGGGACGTAAACATTGAGGTAAATTGTTGTCTACAATTCTGTCTTGTTCGCAGACAGCTCTCACAACATTATTACTGGCTTAGCTAGGTAAAGCGGTGTGCATCGGTGGCCGGGGATCGAATCCCGAACCACATGTGTGGTTGGAGAGCATTCAACCTCTGTGCCACTGACGAACGTCGTACTTATCTGAGATAACTAGTTAATGACTGAAGTTAAACAGAAATTCTAGATATAAGCAAGATTTGAGTCGGCGGCATTAAAACTAATGATCTGGATTTGATCTACATACTCAGCTATGAGACACAAATATTTAGGTAATCAAAAGAAGTGATTCAGCGAAGAGACTCTTCAACGAATTTATTATGAAGATGTACAGTCGTACACCAACGTGAATTGTTAGACAATTGGTTATATACTTTATAAAATGGTTCATGAAATGTATAGATCTCAAAGGAGGGTATAAAAATAATAAGATTAATGGACAAGTAAGAGTTGGGAATTATGATAAGACGACAATAAAGGTGATAAGTGAGATAATACCAGAAACTGTTCAAAGTTGAAATTAATAATAACAATCAAAATAGTAAAAGAAGCGTTTATAAACTGAACAAATAAAAAGAAAAGTAATTCGAGTCAAAATATGAAGGGGGGTTACAATACTTTAGCATAGACGGATTAAGACTATAAGAGAAGAAATGGTTGAACAAACTGTTTCTGTATATAGTTTCGGTTTTTCTAATTGCATGGTCAAAGCTTCAGCAATACAGATGAGTCGAATACGTAATGATTTAGGCAGGTTATTTCTCGCCTTGTAGATATAAGATGACCAATACCAGCTAGTTTTTCAATTATTGCGCTTCTTGTAGACCCAATTCCACCTCTTCATAACCGCACAGCATAGTGTTCTTGCATTGTCTTGAAGAAGATAACTGCTTTCATTGCCCTAATCGTCGGTGGCATAGCGGTTGAGGACGCTCGCCGGCCATGTACATGGTCTGGGGTTCGATCCCCGGCCACCGACGCACTATTTTACCTCGCTAAGCCAGAAGTAATCCTGGTAAAGAGGAAAGGTTGGGTATGTGGCTAGCAACCGCATCCTGTAAAATAAACGCTGCTACAGAAACTTCAAGCCACTAGCTTGAAGCCCTATGTTCGTGAAGGGAACGTGATGGAAAAGAAAAAAATTTCTGTAATCCGTCTGTGCTAATCTGTTATTTATTTTTCGTTTTCTTTATGCAGTTTGTATACCTTTCCCTTATTTCGTCAATCGTTATTACTAATTTCACTTAGAACACTTGTCACTTTTATTTGCGCAACACATTTCGAACAATGTGGTCACACATGGACTTGTCATAGGAATATATATGAAATTAATAAAGAGTTAAGAGGTGAGAAAATAGACTTAGGTCATCAGAGGAGCAATAGAGGAGCTAGGTTACCTGTTCTCACTATTACTGATAACATTTTATAGAGACAGGACATAAAACTGATATTTACACATCTTTTAAACCTATCTATAAAACGTGTTTGGGGCGTATCCTAAAGTTTGTGCAAGCCCAAGGTAGCAATTGGGAAGTTTAAACCACCTTTATGCGTTTTAAAACAATTCGTCATCATACTAAACCTTCCCTGGTAAACTTTGTTTTGATACCAGCCAGAGCAGGTGCACTATTACCTCTGTTATTTGGTTTAGTGATCTTCATTGTCATTTTGACCTTCAATATGTCTTTTTAACTTGACCTAAGTCCATTTTCTCACCTCTTAACTCTTTATTAATTTTCAAGTATTGGTTTTGTAGGGATTTTGTTTGATTAATTTCAAATATATATATCTATTCTTATGACAAGTCCATGTGTGATCAAATTGTTCGAAATTAGGTCTTCTTATTGCTTTGTCGAACGGAATTCATAAAAAGAACTAATTGTTTGAAACCTTTATTTGTTTAATTTAATATAACTTTTTGACACTGTTCTCTTATTATAATTCTCACCATGTTACATAATATTTCATTTGTTGAACCACTTATTTTAATTTTTGACATGACCTCCTAATGGGAATTTTCCTTTAACCCAAGTATTTATCAGGTCTTGACTTTACTTTAGTCCCTAATGGAGGGCTTTTGTTCAGGTATCCCATGAATAAGTGCCACTTATTTTTTATTCATTTCCACGGTACTATGTACATTTGTGTGTGTGTCAATCACGAGATTATAGCAAAGCTAACTATCGAATCTTCAGTAGTACCAAGTGATATAGCGAAATGCATCTTCAAGTTGACCATTGCCAGTGCAAACTTGTTCGACAGATTTTAGTTGATGGTTTCTTAGACAGTGTTTTCTAATTAAAATGGTTTTAATGGTACTTTCTATTGTTTCAGTATGAAATGTCGTGTGTTGAAATATCTGATGAAACAGAGATTTCTGTGTGAGCAATTAAGAGGTACAATATGTTGCTAATTCTTGGTTTGTCTTTATTCTTATTATTTTAATTTTATTCCTTTGCATTCCCAGTGGAACATAGAGCTTCGGGCTCGAGCTCTGAAGTTTCAGTCACAGTTTATTTTCTTTTGGGATGCGATGGATAGTTTCTTCCTCCCGCCATCTTTCCTCTTTACGGGGGCTTGCAACAGGCTAAGCGACGTAAAGGAGCGCATTGTCTGGGGATCGAACTCACTGCCCAAGTTTCTGACTCGTTTAGAAGGACTGAATTTTGTTCTTTATTTTGAGTGCAGAAGATTGTCCAACGTATTTCAGAATGATGAAGGTCTACCATACCATTTCCGATTCTGGTTTTGATATCCTCATCTGGGAAGTCGGCTGTAGTTGAATCGATGCCTCCTAGATAAGTGAAGGAAATTAGCTCTTCCAGATTCCTCTGGTTGATAGCAATTAGTGCTTGTTTCTGTTGTTTGGTTTGTTATTTTCTTCACCCATGTCTATTCTATGGTTGACCTGAAGTCTTGTCTTCACCGCCTGTTTTTTTCTGTCAGCTTGTTGGTTTCCGCGTGTAAGTCTTCAAATTTACGTGACACATTGAACATAAATCGTCCGTGAAGTCTAGACTCCTTTAGATTCATCGTATAGGTCCAATATATTCCCGTCTTTTCGCTCCTCACAGTCTGCCGCATAATCCGTACATACGGCGGAATTCAGAAACACTAAATATGACTATCCAAAATGTCCAAGATTGAACTGGGATTTAAATCAACAAATTTATTACGAATATTTTCTTTTAAACAATCCTATATGGCTTATTGAATAAAATGACTACTTTTGCTGTTCTTGAAGTCAAATATTCAGATCAAACTATCTAGATAACCCTAGTCGATTGGACAAATCACACTGAATTGACTTTTCAAATCAAAACGTTACACTAAAGCACCACAGTTCAAGCTGATCTACACACTTCATGAAGCGTACTTTAAGGTAAATAGAAATCAGAAAAACAACGAAATTATGTGTTTTTACGAGTTGATCATGGATTGATATCAGTTAGAGAACCATTGAAAACCAAACTAGGGAGCACTAGACAGCTGCTGTTTCATCCTAGTTTGGGAATCATCGGAAGTACGCACCCACCACAGTGGAGTTCGAACCCAGGACCTTCCGTTACAAGGGAAGCTCGTATACCATTCAGCCACTGGGACCCAATTCAATGGCCAGCCTATGAATTCTAACTTGTACCAATTCGTGATTTAGCGGGACCACCAACCAGTGTCGTTGGTGGGACATCCATCCTCACACGTGTGACATCTGGATGGACCTCACTGGTCACGACTTCTCAATAGAACTCCAGGAAACTCCGTCCTGTAGCGAGCATCAGATTAATTTTCTATAGTTGATATGTAAGGATGAAACAGCTGTCCAGTTCCCCAGTGCTGGTTTTCAATGGTTCTCTAACTGATATCAATCCGTGATTAACTCATAAAAACAAAACTAATCCTAACAAACCAACTATAGGGAAGTATGTGTGCTGGAAGAAGAATAATTACTCAGAGAACAATGAAGATTGAATAGATCTCGGTGATCACAAAGGATGAATCTTAGCATCTCAGGTAGACCCAGTCAACCAGTCTACACTTCTCTCTATCTCTCTCTCTCTATCTGCATGGCTATGTTCCGGTTAGCTAGATTGAAAACATTAGGCCTTAGAGACTATATTTAACTAACTGTACGACGAGGTTCGGTTGTTTTTCTTCTTCTTCAATGAACCCCTTATTAACACATTGCATCTGTTACATTCCAGACTTAAATGTGAAACAATATCTGCACATGTGATAAATTCAGTTTTGTCGCACAATAACAATTTTATTATGGATATATAAATTTACACAGAGGGTAGATTGTAGACTGTAGGTGTATTTTTGTGAATACAACTTATTATTTTTATTATTCTTGTCACCTGTTGACTTCTGTTCCATCTGTAAACCTACTTAACTTAACTTTAATGACAATTTCAATAATAGTAATAATAATAATAATTTTTTTTTAAAAACAAACAAGAGTGAAGGTTATTCACTTAGGCAGTGTTTAAAAATTGTTATTTCCTCTGAACAAAATTTATTATTATTATTATCATCATCACTGTTTTAAATGTTTGCACCATTTATGTTTTTGTCCCTATTCATCTGAGACTTTTGGTTAGCAACAAAACGAATTATATATATGTATACCACAAGTTGAATACCACCCTTTATAACTTTTCACTTGATAAGTTTATTGTCCATATGATGCTTGTGAAAAATTACTAATCTTTATCAAAAACGTAATAGTTCCCTTTTTTTATTAAGTATTGTTTTGAAAGGATTTGACTGGTTACAAGTTTCATCACGAGTTGATGTTAGTCAGAAGGAACTATTGGAAAACCACCAGGAAGTACTGGACATCTGTTTCGTCCCAGTTCGGAACTCTCCAGCACCATGCATCTACAGGGGTTCGAATCCAGGACCTTCTGGTTACAAGGAGAGTTCGTAGACCATTCAACCATTGGGAATTCAATAATTCGTTACTTTGTATGATAAATGTTTATTAGTCATAGCCTACTGCTTAGATTTTAAGACGATAGAGATTTCATCAGACATACTGTGCCGATTGTTACTGATAAGATTTATCATTATCCTCATCTTCGACCTGCTGAGGAGTCCAAGACTAGGCTGACGAGACAGCTGCCCAGTACTCCCAGTTGGCTTTCCTATGGTTCTCTTTCTGATATCAGCTCATGATGAAATCCTCCAACCAATCAAATAAAATCCATACTTGAAAATTGATCTGATACTCACTAGTAACTGGCCCTATTCAGGCAGTGACCTGGGGTTCTTAGTGGGAATACATGACCAGTAGAGTACAACAGGCTGGAGGTGACGCAGTAATTCATCGAAGAAGACGTTTTGAAGTGGTAGTGCTATGTTTTGAATTGGTAGAAGTTAGAATTCATAGGCTGGTCACTGGATCGGGTCCCAGTGAGTGGCTTAATGGTCTACGAGCTAGCTCGCCTTGTAACGAGAATTCCCTGAGTTTGAACCCAGTTGGGGTGGGTGTATACTGCTGAAGAGTCCCAAACTAGAATGACTCAACAGCTGTCCAGTACTCCCAGTTGGTTTTCCAACGGCTCCCTAACTGATGTCAGTTCATGATAAAATCCTCTAACAAATGTGAATTTATTTATTAATTCACTACGTTACATTATTCGTTATCTACTGAGAAGAGTCAGTGACTTGTTAAACCTACCTATCAAGGAATTGATGCTTTTTCAGGGTATTAGATTGTGTAAATAAACTGAGATAGGCGTTGTGAACAGAGTCATTTTGTATTTCAAAACTCTATTTGGCGCCTGTTTTTATAAATGCTGCCACTCACCTGGATTGTTACACTTCCCAGGGTTTTCACATGATCATTAGAACTGTATATGACATAACACCGCGTAACACTTTTTCATTGTGTGGTGTTTAAATTCACACACACACTGTCTCTCTGGAACTTTTCATTATAATAAATATTCTAAGTGACTCTGTGTAAATAGATTCAATCGTATGTGTATTTATATGGCTATAAATACGACGATAAGGAAGGCAGCAGAGTCAAACTGTGTCGTGAGGCTCTTTTGATGATATGCAACTAGATAGTTTAGTCGTTCACTTCATTGGGTCATCTAGCTGCTGAATAAGTAATACATACATCAATGCTTTGAATATTGTTGTAATCCTGATTTACTTAAGGAATTCGGTTATCATTCTTGTGAAAATTAAGATCTAAGTGATGAATGAAAACTGTTTTAAACTGTCTAAATCAACGGACGGGTGGGGATTTCTTTATTCCCTCGTGGAGAGTTGACTGTTTAATATTTAAGACCACGAGAGTAAAACGAAATACCTACGGAATGTTCCTTAGCCTTGACTATTTCAATTCACAACGTTCTTACCAACGAAATCTAATTAAATTCCCTTAAAACTGTCTGGAGCTTAGTAACAAATAATTTTAAATTTAAAATCCATAGGTCATTGCCCTTACTTTATAACCATAAAGTCCGGGGTCCACTCCCTAGAAGGGCCATAGTTACGTTCTGTTGAAGTGTCCCAAACTGGTGTTAGTCCCTGATGAAATCTGACTTCAAACAAAATATAAAGTTACCAAATGCTGGTTTGCAGTGATTTAATTGGTTACAGGTTTGATCACGAGTTATCACCAATCATTTAGAGGTGTCCACCAAGTCAGGTAAGAGCACAGTTAGTCTCCTGTCACACTGACTGTCAGTTGCGCTATATATTTCGCGAACTGGCAGAAGTTGAAATTCATGGTTCATGGGATTGGGTTCCAGTGGCTAAACGGTTTACAAGTTCGCCCTGTGACTGGAATGTCCTGGGTTCGAACTCTGGCAGTTAATGCGTACTGATGAAGAGTCCCAAAGTAGGACGAAGCAGCTGTCCAGTACTTCCTGGTATTTTTCTTATGGTTCTGTATCTAATGTCAACTCACGATCAAACCTCAAACCAAAATTTGAAGTCGTTATTTCAAGCCGCATTATTATTAACCTGTTACCTATAAAATAAGCGATCAGTTGTTCGATGAAGTACTCTGGTATAGGTATACAATACGATATTTCGGCCATTGTATTTGACATTGTGTAACTATGTGAATTGTCTTTGTTTAATGAGAATAAAACTGGAACATTTAACCTAAATAATGTAAATCTTATAAATCTAATCTTAATTTTCTGAACACTGTAGCTGCACCGTTAAAATTTCTTATATACACCATGCTTTCCTTGATCCACTGCTTTCTGCTACAAGACGTGTTCACATTACTCCTTTCTATATAGTATTAGTGATAAGCATATCACGGACATTACTGGCAGACAACTGGAAACACGCCTTTTTTGCTTAGTCATAATAGTCTATTGTATACTGTCCATAATGGTATGTGGGTAGTTTTTATTTTCTACTGATTTTCTGACTTACGTTCTCTCTTTTCTATTCATCTCTCTCTCACCCTCACTCTATGTATGATGAGTCAGCTGTTCCGTATAGTTGCAATAAGACTAAATATGCTTTAATATTAATTTTTGTGGATACCTCTTATATTTGACCATATGTTGAAACTGTTTTCATAATCAGGTGGTGAAATTAGTAGTATTTATCTGCTGACAAATTCTAGTATAATCGTAAATACTATCCATCGGCTTAGTAACGTCTGTATTTGTGTCTGAGTGTGTCTATATATATATATATATATATATATATATATATATATATATATATATATATAATCTAGCATGTTATTTACTTTCTACAGTAAAACGCAGATTAAAATAAAGAACCAGGATGCGGAATTTTGATAAAAAGGTAAAAATGCTCTAGCTAAGGCTTTTTTTTCGTTGTATCGTATTTCGTGTAGCAAATCATAGCAGATTAACTTTGCAAATAAATGTAATCGGTAACGGCGTCTCTTTACTTTCAGAACTGAAGAGTAATTTGAATTAAATCTATTGAATTAAGTATTAGTAATTTAGTATGCCGGTAAAAGATGCAAACATTGTTAACTGCATGAATCAAGGACAAATTACCATTGACATTGTTAGTCGCAAGGTTGTTTGTTGAATTGGCCAATCAGAGACATGGAGAGTGTATTGTGTATTTGGTATATGATTGGCTAGCTAATGCGGCGTGAATAAACTTGTCAGTCAGTGCTTTTAAATTTCTTATGCCCTTTAAATTGCTTACACAAGTTGACACTCAAAAAAAACGTAATTCACCTACTACGAAATGGCTCACATTATTCAGGTTGTTGTTAACCTTCTATTCAAATGCATTGAGATAAGCATGATTCGATTTCAGTTCATTTACAGTTTCAAGTATGTGGCGTTTGTGAAACTATGGGCACTGGGTTCGACCCTCGGTGGGAACATCACTCACTGCTTGGGGAATGCAGGCACATCCAGATGACGAGTACCAGATGGGACTAAATGAGCATCCTGGATTCAATTGCTAGTCTCCATCCACCAATTAAATTCTAATTACATGCCCAGACATCGTCGAAGCATCTGCACAAGAAGCCGACATGTCAACCTGAGACTGAGCATTTGGGTCCAAACAATGGACGGGAAAATCAAAAATTCAATTAAATAATTTTGTGGACAACAGTCTAACAACTTGCTGGATATCGTTAACTGTTGAAGAGAAGTTAAGACCAATCTTCGAGTTGTTTCAATCTTCACTCAACCACCATAAGTAGATGCTGTGTTTTCTGACTGCGGTTGAATTGTAAATATTTCATTAACCTTCTAGACAGCCTGCTCACAGCTAACTTCAAAAGAGAGTGGAATTTATCATCATTCATCTTTCTTGATGACGTTGGATACAATGGAATGTATCCAAAGGTCCCTGAATATTGACTTCTATCACGATGCTTATTCCTAGAAGAAGGACTGATGTGTTTCACAGTCAGTTACTGCACTTTGAAAACCTGAACTAAATTGGTAGTTTCATGAAGTTATACCTTTTAAGATGAGTGCAGTGCAAAGGAATGCACTCATCTGAGATTCACCATTTTATATTATCAAGCTTTAGTGACAGTATGAGCGAATGAAATGACTCTGACCTAGCTAGTGAAATATACCACAGAACACAGAACATAAAATTTAATCGGTGGATGGTGACTAGCAGTGGAATCCAGGATAACGTGCATTTCATCCTATTTGGAACTCGTCATCTGGATGTACCTGCATTTCCCAAGCAATGAGTGATGATGTCCGCACCGAGGCTCGAACCCAGTGCCCATAGTTTCAAACGCCAAAGCGTTACATGCCCAGAGATCGTCGAAGCATCTGCACAACAAGCCGACATGTTAACCGAGCACTTCGGTCCAACCAGTCGACGGGAAAATCTAAAATTGAATTAAATATCTAAACAGAACAGTTGACCAAAAAATTTAAAGAAATATAGTTGTAGGAGGATTTCATATTGCGTAATTGCATTTTTCAGCTGACAAGAGTTATACGTAGCTTGCACGGTCGTCAAAATATTTATTCTTGTGTTCTATACGGTATGAAATTGAGGTTCAGTTGTTGCTGTTGTAATTATTCGTAAGTCATTAGCATTTCAGACTGAAATGTCTTGAGTGATATGTACTATGCATAAATTATAGTTAGAGTTGTAAGGCATAAGTTGGTCACAAAAAATCTTGTCTTTTTCTTATGTGTGAAATATTTATTTTATTATTTTATTTATTTTATTTTTGGTAACAGCTTGACTCCACACTGTATTTTCGGTACAAGTATGGAATTTTCAGCGTGGATATCGGTAGCCCAAATTTCGCAGGCCGACCATAGATATCTGGTGTGCGCCGGTGTGGGCTCGAACCCCGGACCATGTGCATAGTCGTCTGAATAAGTGACACGTTAGGCGAGTTGTTTGACAAATTATCTTAAAAGGACAAGTGTGCCGAAATCAGAAACCTACCAGGATGTCTGACCATCAGGGAATCAGTTGATATATATATTTGATCAACTCAAGTTCACCTGTTTATAAACTGCTCAGAATATATTCTATACTTATCAGGCTATGAGCCATACTTACTATGTGTGTGACGGCTGATAATACTGCCCACTTGTCCAGTCTGAAGTAGTTGAGGGCTTGACCTCAGGCCTCATGGTTTGAAAGTTGAGAGCCTAAGCCAATGAATTATATCTCTACAATCCTTCGAGTGATTTAATTGAACTATTTTGAGGCTTTCTCAGCCGTCCAATCATCCTTCATATTCAATGACTGATGGCTTAACATACTACTGAGTGCAGAAATTTGGTATGTCTACACTTTCGCATAGTTTATATGTGGTGAGTATATGCCAGTTTTATAGCAAGCTAAAATGGGGTTATATGTATCGTTGGTTCAGCGATAGAATGATGATTGACCACACCTGACGTGATCCGGGGTTCGTATCACAACTGACTCACTCCTTCACCTCCTTTAGCTGGTTGTAAGCCCGATAATGAGCAAAAGTTGGGTATATGACGTTAGCAACCCCACCCCGTAAAAGAAACGCCACTGCTACTGGAACTTAAAGCATGCAGTCGTATGTTCCACTGGGAACTCAGAGAAATGAAGAAGAAAGTACTTTTAAATGGGTTATGACAATTTCTGAAATGTAACTCAGTACATAACTCGTGTTTTCAATTGAAAGTTAATGTGGACGCTTAACACAGTCGAGGTAATCACTACTGCTTTCAGTGTCTATTATTGTTATGCAATATATTGTTTAACTACATTGCTATAGTGTTGTTTTTAGTCTTTACCGAATCTCATTTCTGCGAGACATTAACTATCCAGACACAGATTATTATTTTACTATGATGTCTGTCTGTCAGTCATTGAATAATATCGTGCTTATGTGACGTTATGATGACCAACACTGTAGTGAAAACAACCCAACCAAATAGCTTATAAACTATGGTTATTCCATATTAGTTTGTTTATGAGATGTAACACACATTGAAACAGTATTATTATATACTGGATGACGTTTCGAACAAAATTTACTGTTCATAATCATATCAATTATAGATACACAACTTTGTTCTCTCCTATTTGTCGTCGTTGGGGTAGTAGAATTTTCCAGATATCTGGGTGGACAGATGTTGAATCATTCCTATTACACGTGTTTGCATTTGATTCGATAAACAAAGCTTTTATCAATCTCTCCGTCCACCCTGTGACATTAGATTTTAAAACTGTCATCTTATCCCGTCATCCTATTGTATGGTTTTGTGTGTAAGTACATGTAGTGTTATGGCCAAACTGTTCTCTAGATTTCTTATCTTATTTGGGTTAACTAATCTAGATTTTGCTAGGTTTTTATGTTCGGCTAGTTTGACTGACTGACCCTGTTCTACTAGTTTGACCTATGTATTTGACCTGACAGTCATCGCAGGCAAGGTATTAGATAAACTAAATTGTTTTGTTTTAAAGGCTCTACTGGCAGGATCCTTTAACCGACAAAGATTTTTCCAATTGAGTTTTTGGGTGGTTTGAATGCCAGCCTCTTTTATTCCTGCCTTGTTAAGAATTCTGCGTAAGGTTTCCGAGTTTCCTTCCTTGTATGGAAGTATTACTGATGATTTAGATTCCTTATTGTTGGTTTTGTCATTATCCTGCGCATGTTTGGCATACATGTCGTCATTATTATTATTATTATTTTTATCACTATCACTACTATCATTATTTATTTTATTTTTACATTTCCCTTCATACTTTCTGACTAATTTATCGGGTAATTATTCAGTTTCAAAGCTTCTCTTATATGCCTCACTTCCTGTCTTGGATTTTCCTTGATATTATTTAGTTTTTGTGCTCTATTATTTAAACATTTGACCAATCCTATTTTCACTGACATGGGATGGGATGATCGGAGGTCGAAATATCTGTTTGAATGTGTGGGTTTCCTGTAAACACTAGTGTTTAACTTCCCCTATATACGTATGTAGATGACACATTCACTGTACTTAGAACACAGGATACAGATAGATTTTTCGAATACATAAATCAAAGGTGTAGGTAGTTCAATTCACTTATGAACTGAAAAGTCACGATGGGGAGCTTCCAAATTTAGACTGTAGCGTGAAAAGGAAAGAAAATGGAAGCCAACACGAAAATTTGGCAGCGAACCAAATGAGGACCTATTACCTAATAAATATACGTAAGGAAATGGATATAGGATTGGATGCACTCTGAGAAGGCCGTCGACCGACATCATTCACCAGGTCTCTGGGCAGAACCCGAATGAATAGGAAGTTACATTTCTTTCCGAGGGTGACATAGAGGAGATCTTGTGAGTAGGAGATGACAGCCTATAGGCAATCATGGGGCCGACTAAAAAATAAGTGTAGAGAACAAGTTGAAATTGAGACCTGTTGTTGAAGCTGTATGTCCTACTCGGAATCCAAGGGAATACTAATAATAATAATCATGCCTCTCAACACATATATGCCAAACAGTCTCCGATACTTCAAATTTATGTACTGAAAATTTTCATGATAGTATTTATCACTGAAAGGTGATATTTTACTGTGCATACGAAATACTAATAATCTAGACATTCTTTTCATGTTTAATAATGTCAAACAGATGATGTACAGCTCGACCATCTAGCCATAATACTACTTTTAACTAACTTTTAAGTAGTTAATGTCAGAATATCAGACATATAAATCACTCCTAACTAGAGTGAAATATTGAAATATTCAGTGTGAATCATCGTTTTCTTCACTTGATAACTCTTTTTGGAGCTCAGTACTCCCAAACGATACAAGAAATCTGAATTTTCAGGTATTGGTTTTTGTAGGGATTTCATCATGAGCAGACAACAGTTAGAGAACCATTGGAGAACCAACTGGGAATACTGAACAGCCGTTTCATCCGCCTAGTTTGGGACTGTTCATCAGTACGCACCCACCGCCAGTGTTCGAACCCAGGACCTTCTAGGTTACAAGGCAAGTGAGCTCGTAGGCCATTAAGCCACTGGGATCCGATCTAATGGCAAGCCCATGAATTCCAACTTCTACCAATTCATTACATAGCGCAAACACTTGTTAGTGTCCTCTTCGATTAGTAATCGCCATCACCTTCGACCTGTTGAGGAGTCCAAAACTAGCGGGACGAAACAGCCGTCCAGTTGGTTTTCCAATGCTTCTCTTTCTGATGTCAGCTCATGATGAAATCCTTCAACGAATCAAATAAAATCCCTACAAAACATACTTGAAAACTGATCTGATGCTCACTAGCAACTGGCCCTATTCAGGCAGTGACCTGGGGTTCCAGTGGGAATACATGACCAGTAGAGTACAACAGGTTGGAGGTGACGCAGTAACTCATCGGAGAAGACGTTTCGAAGTGGTGGCGCTATGTTTTGAATTGGTAGAAGTTAGAATTCATAGGCTGGTCACTGGATCGGGTCCCAGTGAGTGGCTTAATGGTCTACGAGCTAGCTCGCCTTGTAACGAGAATTCCCTGAGTTTGAACCCAGTTGGGGTGGGTGTATACTGCTGAAGAGTCCCAAACTAGAATGACTCAACAGCTGTCCAGTACTCCCAGTTGGTTTTCCAACGGCTCCCTAACTGATGTCAGTTCATGATAAAATCCTCTAACAAATGTGAATTTATTTATTAATTCACTACGTTACATTATTCGTTATCTACTGAGAAGAGTCAGTGACTTGTTAAATCTACCTATCAAGGAATTGATGCTTTTTCAGGGTATTAGATTGTGTAAATAAACTGAGATAGGCGTTGTGAACAGAGTCATTTTGTATTTCAAAACTCTATTTGGCGCCTGTTTTTATAAATGCTGCCACTCACCTGGATTGTTAACTTCCCAGGGTTTTCACATGATCATTAGAACTGTATATGACATAACACCGCGTAACACTTTTTCATTGTGTGGTGTTTAAATTCACACACACACACTGTCTCTCTGGAACTTTTCATTATAATAAATATTCTAAGTGACTCTGTGTAAATAGATTCAATCGTATGTGTATTTATATGGCTATAAATACGACGATAAGGAAGGAAGCAGAGTCATTAAAGTGTTTAACTACATTAATTGGCCAAATCGGTCGTAGAATCTCCGCTAGATCTCAACAGAGTCATAAACCAGTGGTTCCAAGTTATGTTTTCCATCACAAAGGCACAAATTCGTCCTGCAACTATAATCTTCTTATCAATCGTTTTACCTTTTGCTTGTTTAATTTTCGCATCTAACGTTTATTCACTATCGCATTGTTTGCGTTCTTTGGTCGCTGATGTAGTTGTTGCAATGTAATTCGTTCTACTGATAGTGGATAGTAAGTAGAGTAGCAAAGACGCGAATTGTTTGAAACCTGGCCTACCGAAATACCGCATTATTAAATTGCATGTAATATCTTTTGTTCAGTTTGTTTCAATCCATTAGATTGTGAACCCTAATAGTGTCTTCTTCTCTCACGAGTATTTAAAACGTCTACGCCCTACTGATTCGTAAGTCTTTACTAAACTTGAAAAAATTGTGGATGGCGACGTATCCCAATGCATCAGATAATTTGAAGTAATAATTTGGTAGATGGTAACTAGCAGTGTAATCCAGGATGCGCACTTCTTCCTATTCGAGGCTCGTCATCTGAATGTACCTGTGTACCATATAGGACACAATGAACACTCTGGATTTCACTGCCAGTCACCATCCACTAAATCACTTCAAGGTAAATCCTCAGACATCGTCTTGGCGTCTGTACAAAGAGTCGACATGCTAACAGAGGTCGAGCACTTCGGTCCAATCAATCAACAGGAAATTCCAAATTAAACTAGTTAACATCAGATAATTGCCCCCCTACGTTTTTAGTACAAGCTGGAACTGTCTGAGAAATAAAACTAATTTCCTGAAGTCTTCAATTATTCAGCTATTATTGAGTCCTTGAGTCAAAAAATGTATTCCTGCACCTTTTTTTGATTGGCTTCCAATCAAATGTTGTGCATTTTGCGAAGGAGGCAAAGAAGCAGTATCATAAAAGTCAGGTCAGACAGTGGCGTTCCATACGTTTAACTGTCAGCTACTACTTTACTTGAAAATCCTGTCTGGAGAGAAACTATTATGCAATAATTTCCGCTGAAAATTCTGTACATTATATAAACACTGCTCAGAATAAAGCTATTTTTATTATTATCGTAATTTATATGCCGATGGTAAAGACACTGAGCAAGAAATGTGAGAAGTGGATTGAGACACCAATAAACAATAAGAACACAATATTCAGCAAAGAGACCTTTTCAACGAATTTATTATCAAGTGTTGGTTTGCGGGGATTTGGTTGGTTACAGGATTTCATCATGAGCTGACATTAGTTAGAAAACCATTGGAAAACCTGGGAGTACTGGACGGCTGTTTCATCCTAGTTTGGGACTCTTCAGCAGTACGCAAACTAGAACGAAACAGCTGTCCAGTACTCCCAGGTTTTCCAATGGTTTTCTAACTTATGTCAGCTCATGATGAAATCTGTAACGAATTTATTATCAAGCTGTACAATCGTTATATATATATGGTTTTTTAAGAAATTATATCCGGTGAGGGAATTAGGTCAAAGGTGTGAATACATGAAATAATAATAGTATGAAATGCAATTAAAATATTTGTGATTATGATCATAGTTTTATTTTCTGTAGTTTGGTTTTGCAAGGGTTAGTTATGTTTTTACGAGTTGATCACGGATTGATATCAGTTAGAGAACCATCGAAAACCAGGGAGTACTGGACAGCTGCTGTTTCATCCTAGTTTGGGAATCATCGGCAAAATAATTAATGTCATGTATAGAATAATTCATAAGGTGTATAGCTTTGGGAAATGGGTACATAATTATAAGATTGGTAGACGAATATAAAATGTTACATAACATGGTGTGAAATTTGACACGATAGAACTCAATATTGTCAAAATAAAAATTAAAAAAGTATAAAAACTAATAATTTTCGGTTTTAAAATGTCAAGTGGGTCATGTGGAAAAGATTCAGAGTGAGAATAATAATAATAATGATAGATAGGTATCTATGTGCATCCATGTGCATCTATCAGTTCACCTGCTCTTGTAGAGCAAGGTACATTGGCGGTAGTCAGAGGACGCTTTCTACACGGGTACGAGAACCTATTCCAGTACGGTTTTACAAGGCAGAAAGGAAGTGTGTGTGAAGCTCTCTTCTAGAACACCTGATCGACTTCTGTCACTTTGTCAACCCTGCCCACGATTTCAAGATCATCTACATAATCCAGGTTTACTTCCCGCGTTTTCTTCGTTACAGACTTCTAAAGACAATTCATGACTTTAAGCCAGACCTTTGTGTACAAAAGAAGTATGTACAATCCCTACTTCTGCCTTGGCCGTAGAGGGATAGACATTTATTTATTTTGTTTATTTAGTTATTCTATGTACTTTTCCCTTATTACTTCGATTATTATTATTACTATTCTCCCTCGTAATCTTTTCCACTTGACCCACTTGTCATTTTAAACCCGAAATTATTAATTTTTATATTTTTACAATATTGAATTCTATCTTATCAAATTTCACAGCATGTTATGTAACATTTTATATTCATCTACTAATCCTATAATTATGTACACCTTTCCAAAATCTACACTCCTTATGTATCAACAGTGGTGTGAACACGGGCAGTAATTTTGCTCGAAATATTACCAATAACAAAACTTATCATTGTGTGTAAACTATTAAAATATACGTATATGTGATAAAAGTTATAATACAATCTTTAGTATTTTTGTAATTTATCCACTTCAACTCTACCCCTTATAACTTTTATCACGTATACGTACATTGACTGAGCAATTATTTAGTGCCACTTAATAACCTTTTTCTATTAAAATATAATTATACTTTATTTTATGTATCATTCTTTATATGACATTAATTATTTTGCCACTTGACATTAAACTATGTCATAATCACAAATATTTTAATTGCATTTCATACTATTATGATTATTTCATGTATTCACACCTTTGACCTAATTCCCTCACTGCATATAATTTCTTTATAAAACCATATATATACGATTGTACAGCCTGATAATAAATTCGTTGAAAACAGTCTCTTCGCTGAATATTGTGATCTTAATACTACAATGGGAATTATTAAATTATTGAATAAACAATAAGACATCTTTAATGCAGAATGGCTTATATTATTTTCAAACAGCGGAAACAATAGATCTGTCCTCATCAGTTTTGTTATCTCCGGTAGTGAGCTTCTTTTCTTGTTATCGAAGTCCATTAAAGTACACCAATGTCATATATAGCGAATTAGACAGTTACCATGCAATGGTTTGTTGTATTACTCGGAGTACCAAACATTCTTCTTCTGAAACTTTGTCGCACTTTTCGCAACTGTTCAAATGATTTACTATTTTTCTTTCAGTCATTTACACCATAAGATAATATATATCTTTTTGTTTTGTTGGACAATATTTAAGGGCAAATTATGTGTGTTTTGTCTCATTTAGACCTCATCAGTTGACGTGATTTGCTATTTTCTACTAATATCTGAAAAATTATTAATATCTTTTGAATGTATGTTGTTTTTCGTTTACATCAGAACCTCATGCCCAAAAGAATGGCAAGCATGCTGTGATCCAACACGTTGTAAGCTACGTAAAGGCGCTGAATGTGCTGGTGGACCGTGTTGTGATATTGTGAAGACAAATCCAAATGGCAGTGGAAATCAGTCAAGTATCCAGTGTAAGCTAAAAGCATCCGGCACTATTTGTCGTAATGAATCAGGGAATTGTGATCTACCGGAATATTGTGATGGTCAAAGTCAATGGTGTCCAGCTGATGTGTACAAAGCTGACGGAGAATTGTGCTATACAGATGAAGGTCGCCGTGTAAGTTTTGAATTTTCGCATAGTCGCATATGCTTTTGATAAATACACATAAGTAGTATGTAGAATACATTTTTCAGAAAACCCATAGCAATTTATTCAATTTTGAACCACAAATCAATATCAGTTATATCGCTGGCTAGATCATCTCTGCACCGATGAAGAGCCCTGGACTGAGACGGAACAGCTGTCCAGTGATCTTTGGTTTTCAATGATTCTCTAACGGACATCAGTTTTTGATGAGATAGGCACTATAGGTAATTGTAATCCTCACAAACTCGAAGTTTCGATTTCCATTTCATTTCAGTTACCGCAAGTCAGACAGAAAAGTAATGATAGAGACTATTGGTAGTTTAGGCGAATAGTTTCAACTGTATCGCATTGTGGTTCCTCGTTGGTTTAGTTGTGGAGCTATTTCTTTTATTATTCTAAATATTTTCATAGGTGACTTTGAAGCCTTTTCTGGAAAATATTCATATCTTCGATCTCAAATATCCTACTAACGTTATTATCATTGTGCGAAACCCGTTTGTGTGACCAATTAAGCGTCTAAATCACTTTTTTATAGTTGGTTTGTTAGGATTAGTTTTGTTTTTACGAGTTGATCACGGATTGATATGAGTTAGAGAACCATTGAAAGCCAGCACTGGAGTACTGGACAGCTGTTTCATCCACCTAGTTTGGGAATCATCGGCGATACGCACCTACTGGGATTTTAATCCATGACATTCTGGTTACAAGGCAAGCTCGCGCTAAATCGCGAACTGGTAGAAGTTAGAATTCATGAGCCATTGAATCGGGTCCCAGTGGCTGAATGGTATACGAACTTGACTTGTAACCGGAAGGTCCTGGGCTCGAATCCCAGTGGGTGCGTACTGGCGATGATTCCCAAACTAGGATGAAACAGCAGCTGTCCAGTACTCCCTGGTTTTCAATGGTTCTCTAACTGATATCAATCCGTGATCAACTCGTTAAAAGATAACTAACCCTTGCAAAACCAAACTATAGAGAATTAATCTGATGCTCGCTAGTAACTTACTACAGGTTGGAGTGTCCTGAGTTCTAGTGAGAAGTCGTGACCAGTGAGGTCCAATTAGATGTCACGTGTGTGGATGGATGTCCCACCAACGACAATGGTTTGGGTCGCGCTAAATCACGAATTGGTAGAAGTTAGAATTCATGGGCTGGCCATTGAATTGGGTCCCAGTGGCTGAATGGTATACGAGCTTCTTGTAACCGGAAGGTCCTGGGCTCGAACTCCACTGTGGTGGGTGCGTACTTCCGATGATTCCCAAACTAGGAGGAAACAGCAGCTGTGCAGTGCTCCGTGGTTTGGTTTTCAATGGTTCTCTAACTGATATCAGTTTAAATTACTATTCGCTTTCTTCTCTTGACTAGAATCTGAGCCTACTATTAACAGATTGTATATTAACCAAAACCGACTCGTTGTGGTCTAAAAGCAGAGAAGAGATCTCTGCGTCCTACTGTATAGCTGTCCAAAACATCCTTGAGACACGCACAATCACAAAACTCCCCAAAGACACAATACGACAATTATTCGTTGATATATCTGTGTGGTGTTCTATCCAACAATAATGACATCCAAAACTTAAAATTACCTCAACAGTTTCGTTACGCAGCTATACAAACAAGGTAGCTTTCTAGTACAAAAAAAGTACTGTGGAACAAAATTAGTTTACCGAAATTCAACTATAGGAAGTACCTCAGAATCAAGTAGAACATTCTCAATAGGGTACTATCAAACCTCTGTTCACAAGAATTACGCATCGAACAATTCTCACAGAAAGTCGAAGGTCAGAATGAATTTCATACACTCAAACAAAGTCACATCGTAAAACAACACATCGACGTTGTCATTACACAAGACGTGAAAAGGCTCTCTGTCTTTGATCATAGATGCCTGCGTTCTTCCTCCCGTGTGAAGTGGTAAGTTTAATAAGGTGAGCAATATTGAGGTTAGGCATTGGTTGCTAGGTAGGTGGGAGGGGGAGATCAATCGACGAGGTTGTGAAGTTACATCGACTGAGGTGGTTAGGACATGTGTTACGCATGCCTAGTCATCATCGCCTTCCTTGACGGGCAACGTTAGCTGATATAGGGTCTGATTGGAAAAGAGTCAGTGTGGTGGTCAAACCAAAACATGGCCTCATCACTCAACGAAATCCACAACAGTTAGTTTAAGCCACATAGGAAGGTGTAGACTTCCTGGCTGATTGGGGTCGTCGGGATGGTAAAAGCCAATGGCTGGAGACAAGCGGTGATGTGGCTGAAAATCGTTCTCAATAGTTCAAATGCATCCACTCCTTGTGATTTATAATATCCGATAAAACTGTATTGTTCTTCGATATTACTATTCTTTTTGCCTCATATCTCTGTTCACTGTCTTGATTTTGCATTTCTTCTACCTTCTTCTCTTGCTTTGTGTGCTACATGGAGTGTGGTGACGCGAACTGCTGCACATCTGTGAAAAGTTTTACGTGTTGAAACTAGTCAGTCAGCCACATAAACACTGACGGAGGCATTAAGTTTAGAGACTAAACAGGGACAAAGACAATTAATACAGATTCAGTCAACAGATGATGATATTCAAACGTGAGAATAAAATGATATACAGTCTAGGAGAAGAACTGGTAACAATCACAATGTGAGTCGAAACATCTAAATAAATATCAACAGCGTAATTAGATAGTTAAGGAGGGATTTTCCAACCAATTATTCCGTTGCAGATTGTGTAGTTTGCAGCATGACCTGACCTGTATAACCGCCTATTGATGGTAGATAAAATAAGTCAATATAAATACACTATCATATTGTGCGTCGGTGGCACATTGGTTAGGACTCTCACCGACTATGTAAATGGTCCGGCGTTCGATCCCCTGCTGACGCACACCTGATATCAACTGGTCGGCGTGCAAGCGTATCACATGCTGAAAATTTCATACTTATACCGAAAATATGGTGTGGAATCAAAAAGTTATTTAACTGAAGGATGATAAACTGACTGCAGGAAAATTCACACAATGCTGCTGATTATTAAACGATTATAAAACGGCATCCTTTAACCTTTTACTCACCGATAAAAGAAAACAAGCAACAGTAAAGTCAGAGTTGAGGTATAAAACAGAAGTAATTAGAGTAGATGAAATTTGATAACTCTAGAGACATTTAAGCGAATCATTATGAAAGTCATATAAGATAAAAATTCATATCAATTCACTTATGTGTGTGTGTGTTCCGAATTCATTTCTCATTAATTTGTCCAATAGAATACTGAAATCTTTAAATATTCCAATTCATAAAATTAGAACAAGACATATAAGCGAAAAATATTGTTGTTTTCAATGAGATCTTCAGGCTTTACTCTAATTTACATAGATTTATATATAAAAATTTTTAACCAATGACGGTGATTTTTGTGAATCAAATAATAATAATAGTAATAATCATAATGTGGTAAATTTAATATCTTTCTATAGTTTGGTTTGTAAGGATTAGTTATGTTTTACGAGTTGATCATGGATTGATATCAGTTAGAGAACCATTGAAAACCAAACTAGGGAGCGCTGGACAGCTCCTGTTTCATCCTAGTTTGGGAATCATCGGAAGTACGCACCCACCACAGTGGAGTTCGAACCCAGGACCTTCCGGTTACAAGGGAAGCTCGTATACCATTCAGCCACTGGGACCCGATTCAATGGCCAATCCATGAATTCTAACTTCTACCAATTCGTGATTTAGCACGACCCCAACCATTGTCGTTGGTGGGACATCCATCCACACACGTGACATCTAATTGGACCTCACTGGTCACGACTTCTCACTAGAACTCAGGAAACTCCAACCTGTAGCAAGTCACTAGCGAGCATCAGATTAACTTTCTATAGTTTGGTTTGTAAGGATGTAAGGGTGCGTACTGCCGATGATTCCCAAACTAGGATGAAACAGCAGCTGTCCAGTACTCCTTGGTTTTCAATGATTCTCTAACTGATATCAATCCGTGATCAACTCGTAAAAAATTTAATATCAGTAAAGAGTTTGAGCATTGTGGATTAGATCAAATAAAGGCATAATTATATTTCAATAGTTTATACACAATGATAAGTTTTGCTATTGGTAATATTTCGAGCAAAATTACTGCGTGTGTTCACACCACTGTTGGAATTGTTTTATCCGAATAACAAAATTTATCATTGTTTGTAAACTATTGAAATATAATTATGCCTTTATAGAATTGAATTTTTTGATTTTCCCGTCGATTGATTTGACCGAAGTGCTCGGTCTCAGGTTGACATGTCGGCTTCTTGTGCAGATGCTTCGACGATGTCTGGGCATTTAATTAGTATTTAATTGGTGGATGGTGGCTAGCAGTGGAATCCAGGATGCGCATTTCGTCCTAATTGGGACTCGTCACCTGAATGTACCTCCATTTCTCAGTGAGTGGTGATGTTCCCACCGAGGCTCGAACCCAGTGCCATAGTTTCAAACGCCAAAGCGTTATCCACTAGACCACCTGGGCCACGAGAGCCACCTCTTTATTTAATGTGGTAAATGTTTTGAATGAAATTAATAACGATGATTATAATGGTAACAAAATATTCATAATAAGGTTTATACAGGTGATAAGAATAACAAAGATAGTATAGGTATTTATGTGTATATGTAGACAATTCTATAAATAAATAAATTAGGTCAAATCTTAAAAGGCGAAATGGAACGATAATCAGAGTTTAAATAAATATCATAAAAGTACGAAGGAGATGGAAGATAAGAAAGGGTGGGAGGGTTGTGAATAGAATTCACCTAGGCAAGTAACGGAGAGACAAAGGTAGAACAAACTTCTTTTGTATACAAAGACTAGGATTGCTCTCTCGAATTCCCATAGCTTCGGCTAAGTGTAAAAGACGAGTTCTGATTCCGTTCGAAAGACTCGATGGAATGCGATAGATAACTTTGAAGGCACTATTTTTGTCCACTGGTGACAGCTATCAATCAAATGAGCCAAAATAGAACTTCGTATGGATTTTATTTGACCTTACTCGAACCATGAAGGAAGATGCTCATTAATGTGTTTGTTAAGCTGTCTAGTTGTTCGCCCTATATATTTACCGAAAGCTTCGTGATTTAACCTGCTTTTATGAGGTCGACTCATGGAATGAGTATATTTCAATGAAGATTTAAGTGAAACAGTCTCGAATTTCACTGCTAGCCACCATCCACCAATTGTATACTAATTAAATGACCAGACATCGTCGAAGCATCTGCACAAGAAGCCGACATGTCAACCTGAGACCGAGCACTTCGGTCCAATCAATCGACGGGAAAGTCGAAAAATTCAATTCAATAATTAATATGACCCGTTGCACAAGGGGTAGCTCTCGTGGCCCAAGTGGTCTAGTGGATGACGCTTTTGCGTTTGAAACTATGGGCACTGGGTTCGAGCCTCGGTGGGAACATCATCACTCACTGAGAAATGGATGTACATCCAGCTGACGAGTCCTAAATAGGACGAAATGCGCTTTATCCTGGATTCCACTGCTAGCCACCATCCACCAATTGTATTCATTTATTTAGCTTTGGATTATTATTTATTACTGTACTTCCCACCAGTTCACTATTGGAATAAAAAGTTTTGTCTAATCTATGCAGTGAATACAATAAGAAGTTGTATCTTGTAGATACTATTTAGCTTAGTTAAATTGTTGTAAAAATCTATTGAAAGGATACATAAGTCCTACTCATCTTACCAATTTCTATCTAGAATTGTCATTAAATGTTGAATACAAACATTCAGATACACACATATCTTTGTTGAAAGTTGACTTTTTCATCTCATTAGATTTCAATAAAAAGGGTGTAATTCGAGTTAAACTTTGTTTATGGAACAATAAGAGTGATGTTAAACCATGTCCCTCGCCCCCCCCCCCCCCGAAATAATACATCAGTATAAATGAGTGCCACTAGAATACGAATATAAACAGAGTATTTCTGAGGCAATAAGCCTTATTGTAACTATTAAAACTGACTCGTTATTGTCTGAACTCAGGAAATCGATCTCTGTGTTCTCCTGTATAGCTGACAAAACTTTCTTGAATCAGTTATTTTCCGTAAAATCTCTGGTTCTCTTAAGCAGTAATAACATCGAAAACTCAAAATTACCGCCGCAACGGTGCTGTTAGACAGCTGTACAGTCCAGTCTAAGTACAAGGTGAGTACTTGGAATTAAGTACATTATTCCCCAAAAGCGTGAGATTAGAAATCTCTATCCACAAAGACCACGTACCAACACTTCCGGAAGACAGTCCAGTGTTAGGATACCCTACATTTACTCAAAAAAATCACATCTTAAAACAACACATTCTCATTAGCATCACATAACCTCAAAAAGAACCATTAACAAAGACAATTTTTTTTCCTTCACGTCCCCAGTAGAACATAGGGCTTCAAGATAGAGGCTTGAAGTTTCTGTAGCAGTGTTCATTTTACAGGATAGGGTTGCTAGCCTCATGCCCAACCTTTCCTCTTTACCAGCATTATTTCTGGCTTAGCGAGGTAAAGGAGTGCGTCGGTGGCCGGGGATCGAACCCCGGACCATGTGCGTGGTCAGAGAGCGTCCTAACCGCTATGCCACCGACGCACCAACAAAGACAAATAATAAGGATTAAACCAACATATCATTTGTAGATGTCAAAATGATGATATACAGCGTAGGAGGAAATAGAATAAATACAACAAAGTTAGTTGAAACGTTCGAATAAATATAAATATTCCAATTACATCGTCCCGAGGGATTTTCTAATCAGTTTTACGTTACGGCCGAAACAAGTTAGGTACCGCACAGGACCACTCAAAAGGCTAGTTACCTGTTCAAATGATAATGTTTTACTCACTGAAAATTAAGAAAATTGTTTTGTCTTAATCTTCGACTGTCTTATCAGGTAAAATAAAGTAAGTAAGACAGAATTTATAGGTTGGACAGCAGACCAGGGTAGCATCTGTGCCTGAGCCTGTTTCTTTTCTACACAGACCGGTTAATTTAAGTAAATTGCAGTGGCCTCTGGTGTCTGAAGTATTCGGTATCTAGGGGTTTTTGGCGACCTATCTGACACTCAGTACATGATATAGAAAGATTATCCAGTGTTCGGTTTGTAGCCTGTTTGAAAGAGGTGGTCCAGTACAAAACTCTTAACAGTTTTAACAACATGCTGTTTTTAGCCACACTGGTAGGTGCACGTGAAATTAGCTTCCTAGAGCAATGGCTGCTATAACTGGCTCCACAGGAGCGTACAACTACAATGCTCAAGTTTTACGCACATATTAATGTGTGTTATTATTTATAAGATTGAAAAGCTTAATGTGGAGAAAAATACCTGACCATATGATCGCGCTATCCTACTCAAGTGATGAATGCTCTTAATATTATACTTATAATATTTCTATTGGAAGTATTAGAAGTAGGAAAGTGTGTTTTAATAAAGTTATGGTGCGTCGATGGTATAGCGGCCAGGACGCTCGCCGACCATTCACAGGGTCTGGGGTACGATCCCCGGCCACCGACGCACTCCTTTACTTCTCTAAGCCAGAAATAATGCTGGTAAAGAGGAAAGGTTGGGGTTGAGGCTAGCAACCCTATCCTGTAAAATAAACACTGCTACAGAAATTTCAAGCCACTATCTTGAAGCCCTATGTTCCACTGGGGAACATGAAGGAAAAAAATACAGTTATACTCTTAGAGTTCACCGCCAGAACGTATAAAAGTTGTTAGATGGTTGAGGTAATCGGCAAGAAACCTTTGAGTCAAATTTCGTGCCTGTTACCACTCGTCAGCAAGGCGTAATTACTCAAATCCCTTCCCAGATTCAAAGCTGGATCTCCCAGTCAGAGACGTTACCGTTGTGCTATTCCGGCTCGCTATTGGCCACATTGCAAACCGAACTGATAGGATCCAGTCTGAACCAAACTAAGGAATAGACACATGACACTGGTTAGCACATAGTGTCTAATGAAAGTATACACATGACAGTATCGCACACAGGAGTTGTTTTACCCTTTCTCTCTAAGCCTCTACTACAGTGATTACTCTTGATTCATTACGTGGTATGTGTTGCAGTGGGGGGATTGCAGTACAGCTGCCTCAACACTTTCACATGGTTACACATCCATAGCTTGTTACAGATAAATCTTATTTACTGCCTTCATACAGAGCATGTGTTCCTGGAAGTATGAAAAGGCGACTACTTATGCTCACTGCTTACCATCGGACTGATGGATCCAGAGAACTCGCCTAGATGAGGTTGGGAGATGCTAATTCCCTAACTGATTGTGCATTTTGTGCTCCAGAATTCTTAAGGAAAGTTTGACTCGTGAACCTGTTCATGTCATCGACAATCATTAGAGAGCAGCTTCTTACCGTGTCTTATTAACCATACGGAGTAGAATTCGAGTTAAAGTTTCCAGGATTATTCCCTGTAGAAAATCATCTACTTAAGTTTTGTTCGTTCATAGGCAGTATCCAAACCTTCTCCAAAAATTATGAATGAAAAAAGTTGTTCTGATGTTCACAGTGTACTGAATTTCTGTTTAAATACAGCCTGTGCCAAACAGAGGACTAGGCACATTAGTGTCCAACACACTCCTATAGGAGGTGAATCGCAAGCCCGAATAGCTCACAGGTAACGTCTCTGTCTGCAGTTCGTACTCACTGGGTGACGCGGTTTTGAATCTCAGAACATACATGAGTCCCTTCAAGGTTTCAGATACGCCTTGTTGACTGGTAAGTGACAACTAATACGAAACCTAGGTCAGGTAAGGCTTCCTGTGGCCGGTTCCCTCCAACCATCTAATGTATATATAGAATAATCGGAATGAACTAATACTATGAGCTTTAATATACTAAAGAACGCTAGACAACGGTTTCTTTCCAGTTAGAGATATCTCAGCTGTCCTATATAGGCAGAGTTTAACGTAAAATCGTCAAGTAAGGCGATCTTCGATGACAGTTGATAGTTGTTTGGATTGTATTTCAGCGATTACATAACCAATTACAATAACATTTCTACTTTCCTATTTTTTTTGTCTATACCTGATTTATGGTTTGTAAAAAAGCAGAAACAGAACAGAAAAGTATTCTAATAATTTGTTTGTTTATAATTAACCTTCTTTATTTAATACACAAGGTAAAGAACAAATAAATAAACTGGTAGGCATTATAATGATGACTCCAGCACATAGTATAGTATATATATTGTATGGATGTTAGTCATTGACAAGAGCTTTAGTATTTTAATGAACACGTATAACGCTATTTGTGTGGTACCAGCATTAAATTATTGTTGATTATATTAACTCATTATTGTTTTCCCTATTTCATATTGTCTTTACTTCTCTTCTTATTCCTCCTCCTACTCCTCTTATTCCCTCTCACTTTCTGCCTTCGGTTTCTCTTTCTCTCTCTCTCTCTCTCTCTGTCTCTTTGTCTCATTAAAAAGTAGCCAGTTGCGTTTATTTGTATGCGGTGTTATAAATCTGAATGTTTAGCGCTTGATTTAATTGTTAGTTAGGCAACTCTTATTTATTTAGTAATAGAGTATTACTTAATCGGCGTTGCTCTTTTTAACCTCATCATCGGTTTATTGCTTACACGTTAAACATTAATGTGCTGTTAATAATAATAATAGTAATAATAATTCATTGAACAATTGTTTTAGGAGTGTAGTATTGAACACTTGAATTAATTAGTTTTAATATATGTATGTATGTGTGTGACGAGTTGTAAACCAGTAGAGTTCATAAAGTCAAGTTTGAGAGCAGTTAAGCACCGAAAAGATTCTTTAGCGGTGGTGAGTTGTCTATAATGACGTAATTCAAACGCCATCGATTTCAAATCTTCTCTAACATTTAAACACATACATACATGTTCATTATGTTGGTGTGATTTATTGATTTTCGAGTATTGGTTTCGTAGGGGCAGCTGTTTCGTCCTGGTTTGGGACTCTTCAGCAGTACGGACCCACAGACAGCGTTCGAACCCAGGACCTTCTGGTTACAAGACTAGCGAGCTCGTAGACCATTGAGCCACTCACTGGGACCCGATCCAATGGTACTTGAATTCTAACTTCTGCCGATTCACGACATAGCGCGACTATTTTACAATGTCTTCTTCGATGAGTTGCTGCCTCATCTTCACCCCACTGTACCCTACTGGTCACGGATTCCCACTGGAACCCCACGTTAACTGCCTGAATATGGCCAGTCGCTAGTGAGCATCAGATTAATTTTCAAGTGTTGGTTTTGTAGGGATTCGGTTTGATTGTATGGAGGATTTAATCATGAGCTGACATCAGTTAGAGAACCATTGGAAAATCTGCCAGGGAGTACTGGACAGCTGTTTCGTCCCGCTAGTTTGGGACTCTTCATCAGTACGCACCTGCCGGGGTTCGACTTATTGATTGTTCAGGGTATTTGACATAGTTCTGTATATAGTACATTTATTACATCCCAATATGTTAGGTCAGGTACATAGAGTTTCTATTTCGAAATCAATTACCTGGGACAGATTACTCATGTGTCAAGCTATAAGCTACAGACTTATTGTGTGACAACCGATAGACAGTACTATCAAGGTTGTCCCGGTTGAAGTAGGTAGGCGTGGGTAGGTAGCGATCAGAACTCTTGTGTTATGGTCTGAAATCAGGAAACCGATCTTTCACCTTCTACTGTATAACTAGCTTGAATTTCCTTAAGTTACGTGTGGTCACGAAATGCTCCCAACGACGGCAAAAATCTATGGCACTATTCAATAATCATAATGACTGGCTGACTGGTTTCAGCGTAGAACTTTGCACTGATGTGCATCAGTTCGAGTTGTCACACTTCACTTAGCACACAAAGTAAGAGAAGAGAGTAAAAACAGATCCGAAACAGAGATATGAGGCAAAAACAATAGTAATATCGAAGAACAATATAGTTTTATTGGATATTATAATATAAATCACAAGGAGCGGATGCATCTGCGCCAGCCATCACCGAGAATAATGTATCAAATCGCAAAATCACTTGAAAAATACTGTCAATCAGTTAACGGATCAAAATAGATCTCAGTTACCAAACAAGTACTATAGAACAAAATGATTTGACTAAAATTACCCATTAGAACAGTAATAATAACGATGGCTTTATTCTGAACAGAATTTTAACTAATAGTAAATCATGTGACAAATTACTGTCTGACCTGAAGGGTACAGGCCATTCCCCGTGATATTTCTTCTTTGCCTCCTTTAAGAAATGCACAATTTGTTGGAAGCCAATTAAATATAGGCGTAGAAGTACACATTTTGACACAAGGACATAATAATAGCTGAATAATTGAGAACTTGAGCTAATCAGTTTTATTTCTCAGGTGATGGCTGCTTGTAACCCGAGATTCTGTCTTTTTTTTCTCAAATTCTTGCTAAACTTGAGAATCAATAAGTTTTAGACACTTTCAATACTCATGAGAGTAAAAAAAATACCATTAGACATCATGTTTTAATAGATAATATAGCAAAGTTAACAGGTGAAATCACATGCAATATAATGATGTAGTATTTTGGGTAGCCCAAATTTTAAACAAGCCGCCAGTACTTGAGAATCATGAGGAATATTCCTAACAAGGTGGAAGCGAAACTTTCTCATCAAGAATCATGCAACATACAATTCTCATAGACATTCCGAGGCCAGAATGACCTTCATTGACTCAAAGAAAGTCAAATTGTACAACAACACATTATCACTGTATCCAACAACTATAAAACGAGAAGCAATTAAAATTAGAGGTTAATCAAGCGTGAACCTGAAATGCATTGCCTGAAGGTGAATTGCTTCAACCAATGAATCAGGTCTGATTGATGTAATCTTTGATGTATAAGTTCAGATCTTTGTCTCTACTGTCACATCCAAAAGCCTTTTTCCCTGTCTGTTAATCTCCAGTTATGTATGTCTTCCTCCTTTGTGCGAATTTCTTCAAAACTCGAGAACTGGATATATAAATACGTAGTTAGACTTAATAGATAATTATCTAACTGAGAGACACTTTTCCTAACTAAATATCTTAGAAGAGGAAAACAACACCTATTCCCCTTACATACACTGGTGACTGACAGTTATGTATATTCAAAAAAATATAAATTCCCTTTGCTGCCTACACATATGATTGGAAGATTTCTTTATGGTCGGACATTTTCATCCTTCCTCAATTTCAGTCAAATTGTTATTTAGCCAATGGAACAGAATTCAATTCCCCATGAATTCTATCTAATTCATGCCAATTAGTGATGTGTATTTCAACCGCCGGTGAGGTCTTCAAGCCCAAATTGTCAGGACTCCTCAGTAGAACTCTATCGTGTAGTAAGCCACTAGTGAGTATTAGATCTCGTCAACTCTATGGCCTGTTAACCTGAAGATCCTGGGTTCAATCCCCGTGAGGTCATATAGGGATGCTTATTATCAGTATTATTATTTGGCAAGAGTCAAGTTCTTGGCTGTGGAGTACAAAGTTGAATCCTGGTTCATCCAAGTAGCTAGCCAGAATCAAGTTGGTTTAAACTAATTCAGTGCTCTGGAGTGAGTCTAACTGGCTACACGACTGATAAGTTTGTCATCAAGAGACCGAAATCGTCGTCTGGCTTTCAGATGACTTCGATGTGGTTAACAAGTGTTCACACACTAATTGATAGTCATATATTACCATCTTGCTTTTTCTCTGATATATTCTTTCTGGCCTACTTATAATTCGAGTCCTTCTTTTTATTGACAAAATGTATTACATTCACCTCCTCCTCCTTTATTTTTATTCTTCTTCACAGTACTATGTCAGAAATTATCACTTATACAATGATTCCCTTTTATAAATTTGAATAAAGAAAGAAGAAACATTGGTTCAGAATAATCTGGATCTATTTTATTTCGCCGGTTCTCATCAGCTGAGTATAACCTGAATTCTTTAATAAAATAAAAAAGTGTACAATTTTAACAAACTTTTGTCCATTAACAAGCATATTGTCAGAGCGTCATAGTAAAATAAGGCGTTGAGATTTACAGGGTGTCTAAAGTGTTACGACATATATATATATATATATATATCTTGTTAGAGAGAAGTTTCTTGAAAAGAAAATTAATTAACAGTTGTGTTGTTGAAGTGGTAACAAAAGAAAATTAGTAATACTTACGTAATTAGATAAGAGAAGATCAAAATTTCAGTGCACATGAGGTCAGATGAGAAGTTGATGATGTAAGACAGTGAGCAGAACTCAGAAGATCAAGAAAAGTTATCTCTTAAGAAAGTCAAGCGAAAAATAAAGCGGGGGTGGGAGTGACAAGATAAGTTAACCAAATTAGAAAACGAAGAGTTACTAAGAAGTGAGTCACCAGGGCAATTGAAGTCCAACAACGGATTCTTTTTGGACACATAAGTCAGGCTTCAATCGTTTTATTGCTATAGCGTCAGTTAACCTGAGAAGACTTGAGGTAGTTTGTCTGTTAATTATTTTGAATGATTTCATCACATCTACTCGGTATCATGTGTCAATCAGGTGTTTGGCGGCGATTGAAGAGCTGAAACAATTCGGTCCTTTTAACCAGAGGCTCCTTGGTACATAGATGTTCGCGGAATCTGACGTAGGCCCTCCTCTCTGTTCTTCCAATATAACTGCTCCCGCAGATACCTGTGAATTGGTGTACACAGTTGGAGGTAACAAAGCCGGTATGCCGCTGCCAGGACAGACAAAGTACCTCAAGCCTTCTCAGGTTAATTGAAGCTATAGCAATAAAACGATTGAAGCCTGACTTATGTGTCCAAAAAGAATCCGTTGTTGGACTTCAATTGCCCTGGTGACTCACTTCTTAGTAACTCTTCGTTTTCTAATTTGGTTAACTTATCTTTTCACTCCCACCCCCGCTTTATTTTTCGCTTGACTTTCTTAAGAGATAACTTTTCTTGATCTCCTGAGTTCTGCTCACTGTATATTACATCATCAACTTCTCATCTGACCTCATGTGCACTGAAATTCTGATTTTCTCTCATCTAATTGCGTAACTATTACAAATTTTCATTTGTTACCACTTCAACAACACAACTGTTAATTTTTATTAAAGAATTCAGGTGGTACGCAGCTGATGAGAACCGACGAAATAAAATGGATCCAGATTATTCAGCGCCAATGTTTCTTCTTTCTTTGTTCAGAAATACAATACAATACAATCAATAGTGATTACTTTATTTAACTTTATTCATCTCTGAGTAAAACTCATCAATTATTTCTAATCTCTGGGTTCTGAGATGATTTTCACACAGAACTCTTTTTTTGTTATTTTGTTCTTTTAACAATCTATTAAGATTCTATGCTGTCTATTACATTCAAGTAAAGACAATTTTTGTACATATATACATTAAGTAATATTTGTCTGCTTGATTAATGATTACTGATTAAGTCCGTACAATAGAAAATTTCTCATATAAAATATTCTACTCAACTTTATATCGTTTAAATTCTCACACAATTTATGACTTCATTATTTAAATTTTGTTTTATTTAATTATTATTAATCTAAAATATTCATTTTCAGTCAAATCAAATCTGTATCCATTTAACCTTTAAAAAAAGTTTAACTAAGCTGAAAAAATTAGGTTAAACTGAAGAAGAAACTGGTTGGAGGATTTCATCACCGGGGAGTACTGGACAGCTGTTTCATCCCACTCGCCGTCAGGGTTCGAATCCAGGACCTTCTGGCTACCAGGCGAGCGGGCTGGTAGACGATTATGCCAGTCCATGAATTCTAATTTCTGCGAATTCATGATATATCTCGACCACTTTGAAATGTCTTCTTCGATTTGGTCCCAAAGGCTTAATGATCTACGAGCTCGCTATGTAATTAGGAGGTCCTGGGTTTGAACCCTGTTGGGTGCGTGGTGATGAAGAGTCCCAAACTAGAACAGAGGATACAGCTATCCAGTTCTCCCAGGTTTTTTAATGGTTCTCTAACTGATGTCAGCTCATGATGAAATCCTCTAACCAATCAAACAAAATCCCTACAAAACCAATACTTGAAGAAGAAATGGTTAATTGGTCGAAGGCAATCGATGCGAATCTCTACAACGTTGGTTTTATGATTACTACTGACATTTGTCATCTGAGTTAATCAATTAACTGGAAGGAAGGTGGCCTGCTGAAAACATGGGCTACTGGAAACCTCCATCAATATATTGTATATGATTTCTGACAGTGACTTTGTTTAAATTTAGTAAAATATGACCTTGAATAGTGTTGTTTAAACTGGCGAGCGTTTAAAGCATTTACAATTAGCGGTTTAGAAAGTTTCTAGTAGACATGATTAAAAGCAATATCCTGAATGACAGCTTATCGTAATACATGAAATAAATGTTCCTGAGTTGTGTTATTGGTTCACAAAATTTACTCCTGAACTTTTTCTAATTGGCATTCAACAAAATGTCATTTACTCATCTAAGGAGGAAAAGAAGAGACATCACAATAGATTAGGGTACGCTTTTGGTCAGATAGAACTGTGTCACACGATCTACTAACAAATTAATCTTTTGTCTGAAGATTATGGAGGAAGAGAAAACATTATGCAATTAACTTCGCTGAAACTTCTGTACATTATATGAACATTGTTCAGAATAAAGCTGTTATTATTATTATTATTATTATTAAGTGATGTCCTTACCCAGTCTGAAACCTGCATCACCTAGTGGTGTATTGATAGATGTCAACTCTGACCTATTCAGGTTGGCGAATGACTTCCTGTAGGGCTATAATGGATACATTGATTGTTCACTAGGGAGTAATTATCAGTATCTCATGTGTCCAGTGACCAATCAATATACTTCTGTAAAACTGTTAAATTATTAGATACTGACTTAAGTTACCAGTGGGCTCTGGTGTAGTGGTGCTTAACTGAAGTACTATGTAGCACGCATGTGGTCCGGGGTTCCATCCCTGGCCGCCGACACACTTCTGTACCTCGCTAAGCCAGTAATAAAAGCTGGCAAAGAGGAAAGGTTGGACATGAGGCTAACAACCCCATCCTGTAAAAACAAACAATGCTAGTGAAACTTCAAGCCTGTAGCTTGAAGCCATTGCTATGTTCCACTGGGAACGTGAAGGAATAAAAAAAAGTGTAGCACTACTTCAGTGAAGAGATCTCGCGAACGTGGTGTTGACTAACTTTGTATGGCACATATGAGTCCATTTAGTCAACAAGAGTGTACAGCCTCTTGTTACTGAAACCTGTTACTACTACTGTGAATTTATTTTCATTATTTTATTCTCATGTATTCTGGATGAGAAACATAGGGCTTCAAGCTTGAGCTCTGAACTGTCAGTAGCAGTGGTGCGTTTTTTTTATGGGATGAGATTGCTGACCTCATGCTCAACCTTCTCACTTCAGCATGCATACAACCGGCTAAATGAGGTTTGTGAGTGCATTGCTCGGGATTTCAACCCAAACTAACAATCAGGTGATTAAATATAGGGGAGAAATCGCAACAGTGGACAAACTGCATAACTGATTTGACTTGACTTCTTAAAGGAAGAGAGAAAGTCAAATGTGTTTGGATATGTGTTTGAGTTTGAGTGTGTGTGTGTATGTGTGAAGTAGTTTTATTATTTTTTGAAGATGGTGACTAGTAGTGGAATCTAGAATGAGCATTGCGTTCTGTATGGGACTCATCATCTAGATGTACTTGCCTCCCCCCGCCCCCCCCCCCCGGTGAGAAGTATTGTTTGCAATGGGACTCGAACCCTGCACTCTTCTTTTCACACTCCAAAGTACTATCTGCTAGGTCATTTGAGCAATGAAAGCTACCCCCAAGACAATGCGTATCAACTATTGTGTCTGTTTAATTTAATTTTTGTACTTTCCGTTGATTGATTATATCGGACTAAAATCTTGGGGCCCTGTTGACATGGTAGTTCCTCGTACGATGGCTCTTGTAGCGCCTAGTGGATAACTCCGCAGCGTTTGAAACGATGAGTGTTGAGTTTGAGACTCAGTGAGAAAAATATCACTTACTGGGAATATGGTTACATCCGGATGAAGAGTTCAGGATAGTATGAAATGCACATCTCGGATTTCGCTCATAGTTACCATCCACCTAATACCCTAGGATAAAACCGTATGCTACTGATTGACTGAGATGAGTAGTTAGTTGCATACCACTCATATCAACCAGCAGTATTTGCTAGTCAGATCGTGGTGACCTAAACACTGGACGGCCATTCCACACCCTTGGGTTTGGCCGAGCCCATCAGCGGTAAAACTGGTTTGACTCAGCTCAGAAGGCTGAGTCACTTCAAACTATCGAATACATTAGGTTTATTGTGTCCGAATTCTAGTTCTCTCATAGTCCCATGTATTCTGAATGACCTAGCAACATGCTTAGTTATACTGTAAGGAAGTAAAGACCGATGAGACTAGAAAGGATGTTTATTAGGAAAAACTGATTGCAGGTACATAAATCCGGTTTTTTTTTATTCCTTTAAGTTCCCATTGGAACATAGGGCTTCACGCTAGAGGCTTGAAGTTTCAGTACCAGTAGTGTTTATTTTTATGGGATGAGGTTGCTAGACTCTTGCCCAAACTTCCCAGGTAAAGAGTGAGTCGGTGGCTGGGAATAGAACTCTGGGCCATGTGCTACATGGTTGGCAAGCATCCTACCGCTGTGCCACCAACGCACAATCCACCTAATAACAGCATAATAATCTTCAGATATCATCGAAACATCCTTAGTAGGACTGATATATCAGTAAAGACCCAACATTTCGGTTCCATATAATCAACTGACAGAAGATACAAAAACTGAAGTAAACATAAGTTATTTTCTTTTTTACTGTCGAAAGTTTGTCATCTGCAGTCAACAACATAACCGAAGATGAAAACAAGGAAGAGGAAAGAATTGAAGAAAATGACAGTTGTCATGAAATTTCTTTTTGTAACATTTTCATCATTTAGTTAGTTTGTCAGTCAGTCAGTCAGTTAGCCAGTAGTTTGTTTATTAATTTGTTGTAGTCAGTATTCATTTATTTCAAGGTAGTGTCAAAAATCACTAGAAATTGATAAGTTCATTTGATATTTCTTTATTACATATTAAAATATAACAATTGTTGTTTTCTCCACCTTCATAAAAGTGTACTGTAATAAATACTTCAGACGCTAATGTAAATTTCCTTCTTTAATTTTATTTGTCGTTTCCTTGGTAACAGTTTGAAATTTTTTTATTTCGACATTTAAAACAAAACAGTTACAACAACAGCAACAACAATAACAAATTAAAGGCAGAAATATACTCCTTTCTTTCAAGTAGTTATATTATCAATGGATCCAAATTATACATCAGTCATATTGTGACACATTAGTGATGAAAAGATTAATAACTTTGTGTTATACACGGTGCTGCCATATTGTAAGATTATCTATAGATGTATTCGTAGGTAGATGGAAAAATGAAGGGAGTGTTTTCTTCTTTTTTCATTTGATTCCTAGTGGAACATAAGGCTTCAAACTAGAGCTTTCAAATTTCGATAGGGTAAATTTAAACTTAAGCGCCACTAACAACTACCAATCAGCGAACGACCTTCAACCAACCAATCACACGAAGGAGGCATTTTTGATTATGGGAAACATATTTTTATGGCTTTTACGAGTTGTTCACGGATTGATATCAGTTAAAGAACCATTGAAAACTAGCACTGGAGTACTAGACAGCTGTTTCATCCTAGTTTGGGAATCATCGGCAGTACGCATCCACTGGGTTTCGAACCCAGGATCTTCCTGTTCATGATGAACTTTTCATGGTAGCTGTTTTCGAAACAAATAGGTCTGACCCTATAGCTGAAAGTCTTTGCCGAATTTCTTTTATACTGGAGAGTAACAAAGCTGTAAAAATGTGCATATTTACCATTCCAAGTAATTTTCTCCTGCAAATTCCTTTTTAATGCTACTGTCTGTTTTCCTGTCTTTAGGATATTCGAAAGGACAATTTTACTTTGGGATTCTCCACATCTGAATTTGAAAGTGGAGTGTACTCTTCATTGAAATGAGATATTATTCCCTTCCTGAACACCTTCTATCAGATCTTCCACCTTTGGTTTGAGCCATGTAGGGTATAGCTTCGGGGGAGGGTGGGTGGAGAGTTGTAGGCTACCTGGCTGGCTTACTTAAAATGCTAGAAATTAGTGTTCGAGCGTTTTGATATAGGTGGAAATCGTTCTTAGTAGCACAACTTTGTTCTCTGGTCACTATATTTTCCTAGATTTTAAAAATATTCACTGATCTTCGTCTAGCCTACTGTCTTCACAATGTTTTGCTATCAAGTATTATTATTGTGTTTCTGTTCCTCTATTTTATGTCTTTTTTAAAGTATGGTGACATGAATTGATGGAATTTCGTGCACAGTTCTGATTATTTAATCAGTATTTCGTCGAGAAATTGATATCCTTTTTATGGTTGTAATATTTTCTTAGATAACTAAACATAACAATGATTATGCTCAGTGTACACTAATATTTTATCGTCCTTTTAATCGATTTATTTGTTCTTTTCATTCTCTTGTGATAGGCACATTGTGTCCGTGGTGGTTGTCGTGATGCTGATGGTTGGTGTCGTGTACTATGGGGGAAAACGGCAACAATTGCTGATAAATATTGTTTCTATGAAAACGAAGTATGGGACAGAAAACCAACTGTGGATTCTGTGGCTAATTGTGGAATTAATCGACCATTACCACGTGATAGATGGGAAGATGTGAAAACATGGTCAGGTATTGCCTGTGAAACATGGTAAGTAGCACACTGTGTGTGTGCATTTTTTAAAATTATTTTTGAGGTTTGGTTGAGTTCGAGTCGGACAGTCAGCTGATATCATCATGTAGACAACCACTGACAATCAGAGAGCATTGGACAGAGACTTTTTTCAGAGATTGGACTCTTCATCAGTCACTTGCACATGATCCTGTTGATCAATGAGCCACTGGGACTAAAGACAGTTGCGATATATAGTACAACGCTTAGTTAGTCAGTATCATCGGCTAGCATTTATCCTCACACTCAACTTGGCCAATCTTCTTCTTACTTCCTTCCCTTTTACTTTAATTGAAATGATGCATTTATCGTAGCCAAGAAACTGCTTTAGCAATGGATCGTAGATAAAAGTCTGAAGGTTCTAATACCTGTAATAATTTAAAAGTAGTATGTTTAACGACTACGTATTTTTTAGAAGAAGAAGGGAGGGAGTGAAGAAATGTTCATCTCTGGCTGTACTCAAATATACATTTAGCACTTTTAATACAGTACATATAGGCGATATCTTTGCTAACAGTAATTAGTCAATATCATGTCGTTCAGGGAGGGGGTGGGGTGATAATTACCCAGGAAAATCAATACAAACTATTAAAGATTAAAACAAGATTTTAAGCGAACAATTGTTTTCGATAACTTCTTCTTCAGGTTCTACAGTTATAAATCCATGAATAATAGAGTACATATAGCCAATTAAGGCAAATGAAAATAATATCAGAAACTGTATTGGGTTCCATGTGTAAGTTGAGATGATAGTCCATTAGTTAGAATAGTCAATTAAATGTGTATAGGGTGTATATTCAGAAAAATGTGATGAAGTGTGAATGAACAATTAGGTGATATAGTGTTGTTTTATAGTTAACAGAATATAAGTGTCATTGGAGTGAGAGAAATGCAATAACCACAAAATACATGTTACAGAATTGGTAGGCTTAGTATAAAATCGCAAAGGTTGACAAAAATTAAGGGTAACGATGGGATGGGAGCAAATAGGACGCTCGCTGACCATTCACATGGTTCGGCGTTCGATCCCCGGCCACCGACGCACTCCTTTACCTCGCTAAGCCAGAAATAATGCTGGTAAAGAGGAAAGGTTGGGCATGAGGCTAGCAACCCATCCTGTAAAATGAACATTGCTACAGAAACTTCAAGCCACTAGCTTGAATCCCTATGTTCCACTGGGGAACGTGAAGGGAAAAAATGGGATGAAATAGACTGGGTGGAGAAATGGATAATAAAGACATGATATCACAAAATGAGATAATAATAATACGAAAAATTATGATCCTGGTGACTTTATATTGGGCCAGGGTAGACAGGAGAGTGAATAAGTTTCTTCTGTACATATAGGTCTGGTCTCTCTCTATCAATCTCTAAAGCCTCAGCTATGGCTAGGAGGCGTAATCGTGTGCCTTTGAGGAGATTGTTCGGTACTCGATACACAACTGTAAATGACTCTGTCCTGTTTCAAGTCACTAACGGGCATCAGATTAATTTTAAAGAGTTTGATTTGTAAGGATTAGATCCGTGGTCAAACTCGTATAAACAAATCTAAGACTTTGCTTTGCTGAGAAGGGCACTAAAAGCCGTTAGGAGGGCAAGTGGGATATCGTTAAACCAACTGGTTAGCACTGTTTTGGATAGACATATAATGTCATGTAAGAAACTAGCAAATACAATATTTTCAGACCCCGAGCATCCTCTCTACATGCAGCTGTCTCCTTGCATTTCATCTGGTAGAACTAGAAGCAGCTATAGGGGGCTCTATGCTAGGACTACCAAATACAATAACTCCACAATATCCTATCTGGCACAGCTGTTATGTGATGAGAAATCCGTTAGGTATGACACGATCAACTTACTGCGACACTCTAACAAATAGTCCCATTAGTTTTGTTTTCCTTTCCTCGTTACTATTACACTGTTGTTCTCATCTTCTATCACACATCAATTTTATACTTCTTATCCTGTGGTGCATTGTTTAATATGCAAACGCAACGCTGTTTTTTTATTTTTTTATTTATTTTTTCTTTGGGGTGTTGCTTTTTGATTTTAAAATCTTAAAAAATTTATGAGGTAATTAGATGCAATATTGTAATGCACGCTGAAAATTCCATATCTGTACCACAAATACTGTGGTGGAATAATAGCTGTTATTATTAAAATTATTAATCCTTACAAACCAAACTCTCGAATATTACCAGTTAGCCCAAGTAGCAAGGCAAAATTCTAACTGACTACATCTATGATGAGATTGTTACCAAACGAGTGCACCGACCATCCAGTGTCTAAATCACTTTGATCTGACCAACAAGTAGGACTGTTCGATGTGAATGGTTCCTTAGTACTATGAGTAGTATATGTTTTCACCGTGTGTTTCCTGTTTTGTTTTGTTTTACTACAATTTATGGTTTAAAGCAGGGCAAATGTTGTGATTTGTTCTTTCAGTTTAGTTCTTTCTTGTTCTGTCTAGTCTAATCAACTTATTCATCAAAAAAAGGATGAGAAAGACCCAGCTGAAAAATTTGTTTTCCCATTTTAATTTGTTTATCCTAATACGACGTTTCTGACCACTGTTTGTCATCCCTAATCATGCCAAAGTGATAATTAGTCATACAACTGCACATACTAGTCTTCTTCCTCCCACAAATAATTCTATAACCGGTTAGATATTATCTAATAATCTTGATATGATAATGAATGATAAATAGGTTCTGTTTAAAACGTCAGTGTTTGTTTACGTGTGTATGTGTGTGTGTGTTTATGTGCTATACTGAATAGTAATCAACCAGTGTTTAAATTCTACACATATGTATATATGTATATATATATATATTGATCAAAATTTTTCATGAAAAACTTGTTTAGACATGTGAAACACGGTCATAGTAGTGTTCATGATAATAATCTCCTTTCATAGCGGGGATTTCTCTCTGTCTGAGACCTTTTTGAAGTGATATACATGCATAATCTGACATCATCTGTGTGTGTAGTTACAGTGAGATTTAATGAAAACAGTTCTTACCATTAAAAAAAACAAAAAACAGACAAACAGTCTCCATAATGATCGTGGGGAAACCGTTAGATTGGTGTTTCAGGTTAAATAAAAAGAAACGTTTCTCGGCTTCACTTCTGCTTTCGACTCTGTACCTAGATGTCTCTTGCTAAATAAGCTCTCGATGACACAAATTGAGACCTAGGTCACAAACTGGTTGAATTCCTACTTCTCAAACAGAATGCAGTACACTGTATACAAAGGTAAATCCTTCTCTGCTGTGCTCACTGAAACTGGTGTTCCCCAAGGTGCTGTACTCTCCCCACATCTCTTTTCTTTCTTTCTGCATGACTTACCATCTTCAAATGACAACGATTTTGTTAAATATGCTGACGACCTGACTGTATCTTTGCCTGTCAAATGTCAAAATGACTACTCCAAACTAAATGGCTTTTATCAGAAATCAGCTAGTGATCCAAGGAAAACGGTCTAACCTTAAATCCCTCTAAATGCCAAAACCGTCAATTTCACCTTTAGGCATAAATCTGACCTAAACAAACTGGTTAGAACTCACGAGGTGTGCAACATAGATGGCACTGAAACAGAGAGAGACCAAACCGGAAATTAAATACCCAGGCGTCATTTCATCTGCTGATCTTTCTGGTCGTCTCATATCTTGATGATTTCTAAGAAAATATTCCGTCTACCTTCTACATCAAGAAGTTAAGATATTCTGGAATAACACAACATTTACTCCTACAAGCCGTTAACTCTCGCATTCTGCCTATTATTCTCTATTGGTCCCCCTGAGTTTTACCTGGGCTACTGAAGAAGGGCTATACCTTATCACGCAGGGGGTGTTAAAGATGTCAGCAGGGTAAGCAATGTGCCACTTAACCAGCTTGTTAATATTCTGGTCGACAGGCACATGGACTCATGTGAAAAATGGGCTAAATCCATTCTATCTATCTAACTCACACCACCTCTTCATTCACAACTCTCCCCTTGTATCTCATCAGGCAGGCAACAGAAGCCTATATAGAAAACCATATGCTCGCACTAGCAAGTACAAAAACTCAACGACAGCCTACTTGCTCGTGTTATGTACGATAAAGAAAGCATGCGGCGTTAAACTTGTAACTTATTAAATAGTCAGTAGAACAACTGGATGTCGTCTTTCCAAATCATATCATTTATAGGTACAACGTTTTTCTTTCTTTCTTTTCCTTTTCTCTTTCTATGTTATGTGCTACTTTGTTTCTTTCTTCCTTACAAACTCTTTTAAAACATCTTCTTCGTTTTTTCACACTCTGTATATCTCGACCTTTTTGTTACCGCTTACGCCAGTAAATATGCTGGTGTCTACTTTTCTAACACCTTCAAACACTCTGTTCACTTTTGGCTTTGCTACCGACATGCCAATATGTTGTTGTCATAACTAACTGAGATTACCCTTAATCTATGTAGAATTTTATTTATTGATAATGTACTAACTGGATGCAATACTGTAGTAAAATGCTGAGAATTCAATTATGTATCGCAAGTACTGTTTTGGAATAAAGCAAATTATTATTTTTATTATTATTAGATGAGATCTGTACGCTTTATCAGGTTACATGGAAAAGTTTTACTTGTATGTGCTCATAACCTTTCATTTTTAATGATAGTTTTACGTCTTATCCTCGGCTTTCCGAGTGGGACATAGGTCTTCAAGTTTGCCCCTTGAAGTCTCAATAGCAGTTGTGGGGTTTCTTGTCTCATGCCTAGTTTTACCTCTTTACCGGGCTTATTTTTATTATTATTGCTCCCTTGGGTTTTGTCCGAGTGGAACAGATGGCTCCAACAACACATCTCCACTTCGTCCTATTGTCTGCTGTCGTCTTTAGCTGGGTCCACGATTGACCATAATCTCTCATCTCCTCCATATCATCTTTGGATGATCCATTCGTCGCTTCCCATTCGGGTCCCACTAGACCACTGACCTGCATTGTCCCCCGATGTCATTCGACAGTTTCTTCGATGTATGCCCTATCCATTTCAATTTTCGCTTACTCGACTTTTAGGTTCTTTTTTGCTAATACTTTCTGGACATTTGATCTTCACTATATGTAGTGAAGGAAGCTGTTGATAAAAGTCTGTAACCTGTTGGAAATGCTTATCATGACGTGGGTGCCAACTTTTGATCCATATAGAGGTGACTGACTTACTATCGGTGTTTGAAATTTGCTGACTGAGTGCGGAAGATTTGTAAACCGACATGAGATTAATTATGGTATATTTTACCCTTCTGATTCTGACTTTGACATCTTGATCTGTTCCGCCTGTGTTTGAAACACTGCTTTCTAGACAAGTGCTTACTACCGGTTAAGCGAGGTTTAGGAGTGCGTCGGCCGACGATCGAACCCAAGACTACATCCGTCATTAGCAAGCATTTTGTGGTTGAACTACTGATGCATATTGAATTAAATGCTTTAATTTTATTCCTAGGTCTTTTATGGTATTGTTTATCTGCGAAGAGTGTGAAAAACACCTGTGAGATGATATCATAACCAGTAATATGTATCATTTTGACCGTTATCCATAGTATTTTAACTTTAGTTTAAATGATGGAACTCATCTTCCCTTGGAAGTTCATCTAATCAACACTGGTTAAATTATCAGAACACCTAGTTTGCAGTTAGGAAGCAAAGATTATTTGTTCAAGTTGATATCTACTTCATGCTGATGAATTGTATTGTATCGCCTTCTCAGTTTTTGTGTATTTAAACGAATAACCATTCTTACCCGTTGAATAACTGATGACTCTTGTATCCCAGTAGACTAGTGCATAGTATTTTGATGTTTGAAAGGATGAGTACTAATTTGAAGTTTCAATGGGAACACCATCACTCCCTGGGGATTGCAAGTACATCCAGCTGACGAGTCCGAAATGGGGCGAAATGTGTATCTTAAATTCCACTACTAGTCATCAAAGTTATTATATACACTGAATGATTATTAGCTATTGTGATCTGATTATCAGTGCAATTTCATCAAATATGTAGATCACATATATCTGATGTTAATTGGTTTCTATCAGTAATTCTACTTTTACACCAAGGGAAATGTGTCTACGCGTTTCGTCACATTCACTATTTGAACTAAATCTACAGGAGGAGACATAAGGATAGAAATGTTTGTAAAAGTGATTTTTTTCAAGTTTTAGTGTTGAGTTGAGTGTGCTGACTGTCTTATATGTTACTAGTGAACTTTATTACGAACTTTCGTCAGTTAGAGTTCCCCTTGAACTCAAGTGGTAATAGAGGGCTTTTTTTTACCTTATTTTAGTAATATTTCAGCTGTCAGCAGAGAAGACACTGTGTAGTTTCCTCATCCTAACACTTAGATCACATTGTGAATACGTGGCCATTCACCTACAGGGCTGGAAATGCATGACGCCGTGATTTCCAGCTTCCCGACCGCCCTCCAGTTTTAATTATGTTCTAGCTAATGTAGATTGCTGATGTGACCTGTCTCGCAGTAAGAAAACTGCCCACAAATATCACAGCTTTGTTTGATGTAACTAATATGTTAGCTTTATCATATTGGTCATCTGAAATTCCGGATCGTTTTAGTAAAATGGATTGGCCGTATTAGGGAATCTCACACACACATATGTATATATGTTTCTATTATGGTACAGTTTGAGTGCTGAGACTTGAAATCTTCACAGTTTAAATAAATTCCAGGCTGGTAGGCAGGGTTTACCAAAATATACGCAACTTAAAATAATGCTGAATTGAAAACTTCAGCGATGTCTAATCTTTCAACTACCAGCAACTTTTGCATTCAATATATACTACTGTCTTTTTATTTAGTAAGTAAAACGTTTTGATGAAAGAATGTTTTCATTATAGGCATGATACATCCTGTGGTCGTTTATGGTGTCATCATCAAAATGAAAAAGCTATGCTTTTAGGTTGGATTCAATCACAAACTCGTGTTATCCATTCAACTGGTCGGTCTTGCTCAGCCCTTGTTTATGATCCAGTTTGGCCTGCTTCAGATCCTGTAACATGGGATAAAAATAAGCTAACTCAAATTAATGCCAACGGTGCTGGATTCGGATTATATTCAGCTAATACTCAAGATGCTGGTATGGTTCCAGATGGAACACCTTGTTCTCGAGGTGTAAGTCATCAATGAATTTTATAAAACTTTTAAGTGCTTATTTAAATAGTGAACGTTGTCTTCGGTGAAAATTCTAAAATATTCTTAAGACTGTTGAAGCATGATGGAAAATAGATGGAGCTGAAAACGTGAATTACTTTAATTTGACAACTCACACCTGCATTTCATAGCGCTGTTTATAAACTGTTCATTGTTTACAGCTATGAGCTACGTCATTTAAACGCTAAGATCCAGGGATCCAGGGTTCGATCCCCTGCCGACGCACACCTGATATGAATGGTCAGCTTGCATAATTTGGGCTACCGATATTACATGCTGAAAAGTCCATACTTTTAACAAAAAGTACTGTTTGGGATCAAGCTGTAATCAACATAAAAAAGATCACATGTGATTTAGTTTGACTTGTTATTTTTGCAGTGTGACGGAAACTATTCAAACGTGCGTTATTCACGAATAATTCCCTTCTGAGCATTAGTAGAACCAAGACAGACAATTCAACGAGGAGTTTCTTCTCAGAGATTTCATTATCTTCAGCTGTACAATCTCATGTACATATGGTTTTTCTCGTATAAGTGGGTAATAAGGCAGAGATTAATCATCACAAGAATGTGCGTCGGTGGCATAGTGGTTAGGACTCTCGCCGACCATACACATGGTCCAGGGTTCGAGCCCACGCCGGCGCACACCTGATATCTATGATCGGCCTGCAAAATTTGGGCTACCGATATCCATGTTGAAAATTCCATACTTTTACCAAAAATACAGTGTGGAATCAAGCTGTAAATAAAAAAAAGAATAGTTGCTAATGTTAATCAATACATATGAAGAGTTGAATAAGGATGATGGAATTACGCCATGAGATAAATAATTTAATAAGTGAACCGTAATCAGGTTGAAAATAAATAGGGGTTATCATCATGATAACTGAAGTGGTTGAAAATTTTTCTTTTGTACTCAAATCTTCGGTTCCTCCACCTGGATAGTCAGAGCTTCATCAGTATACAGGAGACGAAAGCGCATAACCTTAGATAGTTTGCTTTTCACTTTGCAGAATCCTTGAAGGACGGATTTGTTGAGACAGAGCAACCAGTATCTACAAGGGGTTAAGCTATTGCACTTGTTAGAAAGAGGTTGCTACCTTTATGCAACCGTGAGGGATAGTGTTTTTGAACGCTTTTTAGACAGGATCCACTTGGAAAGATCAATATACCCGGTTCCACAACAATAGATGTACTGATATGTGCAAATAAAAGTTGTCAGATGCTAGATCTAGTCCTTTGGGCTTCAAAAGACCAGTCAGAGCTCAGAGAACGCAACTAATTCAATATCATCCATCTGAGCAACATAATCTTCTCCATCATAAAATTTTCATACATACTCTTTATATATATATATATATATATATATATATATATATTATCCGTCATTTTTCGTAAGACGTTGTTATATTTTCTGTGTTTACAGATGTGTTACAATGGTTCTTGTAAATCCATAGATGAAATTCGATCTCCGCATTCGTGTTATTGCAACGGTCGTGGAGTAAGTTGTGTCAAATTTTAGCCTTTAAAGTATTAGTTGTTATACACTTAATTTGCTTATTACGGTCATCACTTTTGGGATATCTAATCTGAGCTTATATTTCTGTCCTATTTTTGACTGTTTTCCACAAATCAAATACTTTTCTTCATAATTGGAATCTGTCTGAATTTTGTTGCATATAACATTACCTGACACAGAGAAATGACAAGAAAGAGTATGATGTCGCTATACCAAGGCCGATGAAAGTCAAGATTCATAGACTGTCATACTTCAGTGCATTGTTTGGTTGATAATTTGTTGATCAGAAAACTGATCACGAGAGGCTTTTTGGGTTGTTCTCCCAAACTTTTATGTATCAGCTACTCAGCGGTTGAGTCGTTGGCTTTACTGGTTCTTTAGTCAGTAGTTGGTAGAAGTTATAATTCATGAGCCATTGAAATGAGTCCCAGTCGCTGTAAACGGAAGGTCCTGGATTCGAACCCCGCAGTGTGCGTGCATACTGCCGAATAGGATAGGTAATAGTACATCTACTCTGGCTGGTATCAAAACAAAGTTTATCAAGGAAGGTGAATTTAGTGTGAGGACGAATTGTTTGTGATGAACGCATAATGGTGGTTTAAACTTTCTAATTGCCAGCTAAGGCTTCCACAAACTTTAGGTTACGCCCCAAACACGTTTTATAGATAGGTTTAAAAGATGTGTTAACGTCAATTTTATGTCCTGTCTCTATAATATATTTCTCAAATAGAGGAGCTAGGTCTCCTGTTCTCACCATTAATGAGTTCTGAAGATTCCATCTGTTTCTGAAACCCTTACCTGCAGAGATCAATGGGTCCTCCCTATGTGTGTGTGTCCACACGTACATTCAAACTAGCCTCAGTAAGGTGCCTCTTCAGTAGAATCCAACGAATATGCACTGAAGACACACTTGATGAAGAAGAAAGAAAGTTGACACAAACTCTGGTTGATAACAATTATCCAGACAAGTTCATCAGGAGATATAAAGTAGTCAAAACACCAAGATCCACTTTACAACTCGCCTCTAAGAAAGACGTGTACAACAAGCTACCATAACCATATATTGGTGATCATAGCAGCTTGATAACTAGACAAAGACTCAACACTGCTATTAAAAAGGCTCTTTATGCCGCCAGCATATCTATCTAAGCCCTTTGAACCTGCGAAAAATGATGTCTCATCCCACTGAATTGATCAATTTGAATGTATGTGTGGACACACACACACACACACATAGGGAGGACCCATTGATCTCTGTAGGTAAGGGTTTCAGAAACAGATGGAATCTTCAGAACCCATTAATGGTGAGAACAGGAGACCTAGCTCCTCTATTTGAGAAATATATTATAGAGACAGGACATAAAATTGACGTTAACACATCTTTTAAACCTATCTATAAAACGTGTTTGGGGCGTAACCTAAAGTTTGTGGAAGCCTTAGCTGGCAATTAGAAAGTTTAAACCACCATTATGCGTTCATCACAAACAATTCGTCCTCACACTAAATTCACCTTCCTTGATAAACTTTGTTTTGATACCAGCCAGAGTAGATGTACTACTACCTATCTTATTGGGTTTAGTGATCTTAATTGTTATTTTGACCTTCACTATGTCCTTTTAACTTGACCTAATTTCATTTTCGTTATTGATTGCATACATACATATTCCGTGTGTGATCAGATTGTTCGAAGTGTGTTGCGGAAATACATTACACGATTCAGACAAATTAGGTCTTCTTATTGTTTTATCTAAATTGATAAAGGGATCTATTTGTTATAAGTTTCCAGACGAACTTCCTGGAATAATTTGAGTTCCGGGTCAGACTGATTCATTATAAATTATTTAAATTAATCCCAGCGTGATAGAAGCAAATTGAAATTTTTCTGAACGTTTCCTTATGTAAGCCACAGATTCTTTAGTAGAATTATTCGGGATTTTTTTAACCATCAAAATATATATATATATATATATATATATATATATAGTCGAAAAATTTTTTCGCATAACCTGAAGTCAGTTCATTTGAAGGGCACTTGTCGATAGACACTTGTACCAATAGAAATATATAAACTGTCACCATATATTTGTGATAACTAATGTCAAATTGTCATTGTGTATATTTATCTGTATGGGTGTATGTGATTAACATGATAATACTTTTTATAAAGGTCATGGACGTTCATAGAGGTTTTTGTTGTTTTTTCATCTATCTTGCTTCATTAGAGTTTTCCATATAGGTGATAAGTCCTATCCTTTCTTTCCTATTCACTGCATTCGATGTGGTTAAAATGTGCAAGGCTTCAGAGGTCAACTTTTCTTTATGTGAATGATATCCTCATCCTAGAATTTCGACATTGTCGAAATCAATCTTATGTCTGCTGTCTATCGCATGCATTGCTATAGCTGATCTTTTCTCTAGACTTTTTAATTCAAATTCATTTCTAGGTGGATGTTTTGTGCACAGCCTGTGTTCATTCACTCTAACGTTTACCTGTCTACTGCTTTCTCCTATATAGCAAGCTTCACATTCTGAACACTTAATCATATAGACAATTACTTAGTGTCATTTCGGGAATCATATGGTGTTTTTAAGAAGTTATATCCGGTGTGGGAATTGAATCATAGGTGTGGATGCATAAAATAATAATATTAATAGTATGAAATGCAATTAAAACTAAAAGGTTTGTAGATTATACTCATAGTTAAATGTCAAGTGGCGAAGGAAATTAATGTCATATATAGAATAATTCATAGGATGGATAGAACTTGAAAAGGGTGTGCAATTATAGGATTAGTAGACAAATCGAATAAAATAAAAACGTTACGTAATATCTGATAACGTTGAATTTAGCGTTTCAAAACAGAATTGGTTTAGAATGACAAGTGGAACAAGTGAAATAATACCGGGGACAGTTCAAAGTGAGAGTAGTAATAGTAACAATCGACGCAATAAAGGAAGAGTGTACAAATTCAATAGACAAACGAAAAAATTGGTAGAGCCCAAATATGATTGGGGATTATCATACCTTAGAGGGATTAAGACCATGAAAGTTGGATGGGTTAAGCAAACTTTTTCTGTACACAGAGATCTGGCCTTTCTGTTTCGACAACCGAAGCTTCAGCATTACAGATGAGTCGAGTACGTAGTGAATTGGGTAAATTACTTTTTGCCTTGTAGATGACTTGAGAGGCGGAGGCTATAGAGATAGGATGTTCAGTATCGACCAGATGTTGAATGATCGCGTTTCTTATTGCTCCACTTCCACCTCTTCATAACCATGCAGGGAGATAGTGTTCTTGCACCCTCTTGGACAAAACTCGAGTAGAACGACCGATATACCTAACTCCACACGAACAGCTATCTAATATGGAATTATATTCTACCACACATTTAATTTTATTGTATTGCAATGATGCTTTAATTTTTCTCTTCCTGTGTTTTTCTCCTTCCCTCTTTACATAGATTTGTAATAATTTAGGACATTGTCATTGTGCACCTGGTTATAAACCACCAAATTGTGAAGAAGGCGGTAACGGTGGCAGTATAGACAGTGGACCGCCTCCATTTACGCGTAAGTCCATGAACTTAATGAAGTTTGCAACTTTTAAAACAAAAAATAAAATTAATAGTTTCTATTTTTATAGTTCGAAAAAAAATGAAATAAGTTGTATTCTGTGTTATTTTATTCACCTTAACCCCTCAGAAGTGATTAGATGAGTATTCCTGGACAATGTTGTTTATTCAACAGTTGCATCCAAAATCTATTACTTCTGGTGTCATTTTTTACACTGTTAAATATTAAGTAGATTTGAGACCTTTTTCCAAGTTCCATGACTTAACAGATGACATCAAAATGTGTAAATCAAGTGGAGCATACATCCTTTTCTGTGAAGTGGTTTCCAATTCCCAGCAGATTTATTATATTCGATCGAAGTGTTCGGTTTTTGTTATCCTATTGACTAGCAATACAGAAGTTTAACACTGCTTTGTAGTAAACATCATGTTACTCTACTGTTCGAGACTACAACGGAATCAAAAACGGACATTTCGTCTTATCTCAGTCCACCAGCTGGCAATTGAGACGATGTGTGCTAGCTTCGAACCTCAATGGGAACACCACTACTCAACATGGATGCAAAGACATCCAACTAACAAGTGCCAATTAGGGGTAATGAGCATCGTAGATTTCAGTGGTAGCCGCCGTCACCTTTAAGGGAACATCATGTTTGTTTCAGAGAATCATCAAAACGTCCATACTAGGAGAGGTGTAGAGTTACACTGGCTAATAAGAAATGTGTGGCGGATAATTTCAAAAGTTCGATTTAAACTTACCCTTTTCATCATGAACTGACATCAGTTAGAAAACCATTGCAAAACCCACCGGGGAGTACTGGACAGCTGTTTCGTCAGCCTAGTTTGGGACTCTTCATCAGTGCACACCCACGGGGTCTCGAACACAGCACCTTCTGGTTACAAGGCGAGCTAGCTCATAGACCATCAAGCCACTGGGACCCAATCCAATGGCTAGCCCATGAATTGTAACTTTTGCCAATGCATGGCATAGAGTGACCACTTTGCAATGTCTTCTTCAATCGGGTCCCAGTGACTTAATGGTCTACGAGCTAGCTCGCCTTGTAACTAGGAGGTCCTGAGTTGGAACCCCGGTGGGTGCGTACTGACGAAGAGTCCCAAACCGGTGGAACGAAACAGCTGTCCAGTACTCCCCGGCGGGTTTTCCAGTGGTTCTCCAACTGTTGTCAGCTCATGATGAAATCCTCCAACTAATAAAAAATCCCTAGAAAACCAATACCAATTGGTGCTCACAAATTGTATCAGTAGTAGTCTTGTGGTTATTTAAAATAATAACATTATTATTATTACTTTCTGTAAGCATGTGTTGTACTTCTTCCCAGTTCTTCTTCTAGTGTTAGTTACCCTTTAACTTGCAATGAAAATTCGTTAAATTCACCTCAGAATTTTAGTAGATTAGCACTGGATAATAATAATTATTATTATCACTATGCCTTAATTTGATTTCATTGCTGTACGAATAGTTTTCATAGCATTATTAGTGTTATTATTAGTAGTGTCATTAAGCTCTATTGTTTCTATCTGTTTATAACTACTGGATGGATGGATGGATGGATGGAGCAATCACTCGCCCTTTGTCTATTCTGACATGAACAATTAGATTATGCTATCTAATAAAAAGACATCTGCAAAATAATCTGGTGGTAAATAATGTTTCCAGTTAGATTCCATCTCGAGTCGATATCAATTAGGAGAATAACTGAAAATCAGACACAGATGGATAACCCGCTTTTTTCTATAGATAATTTGGTTTAAATCCCTTTATCCGTACACAGCTATGATGCTATCGGAAATTGAATCGAAGTTATTCAAGGCAAAAGAGGTGAATAGGGTTATCATTCAGTTGTTTGAGTAGAGTTCATTTTTTCTGACAATATATACAGCACGACTGCCAGCTATTGTCGTCTTTGGTAGATCATACAGGTTATGACTTTTGATTAGAACTCTAGGGAACCGATCCCATTATTCAGTTGGATAATGAGTAATAGATTAACTTTGGAAATTTCGAAAACAGCTGTCCAATACTCCATGATCTTCAAGGATTTATCATAGTGATGTTGTTTCGTAGTGGAAGTGTAACTTGGAACTAATATAGTCCGTAGGGAGTGCATATCAGGATATTAGTAACAAAACCATAGAATCTCAACACAGATATCTTCTCGACGATGTCATCCTCAAAAATCTGTAGAATTCTATTGTTATAAATAAGTTTAAATAATTACATAAGTAAAATACTAAGTTGCGTTATCCTGGAGAGAATGGAAGACGCACTGGATACAGAAATCCGCTAGCCAGGAACAAGCTAGATTCAGGAAAGGCAGATCATTTGCTGATCAAATTGCAACTCTATGCATCGTCATCACAAAACAAGGCGTAGAATGGCAGTCAAACCTCTACTTTTGCTCCATCGACTTCGAAAACGCCTTCAACAGACAACGTTGACCGAGAATAATTTGGAAACTGCTTCGACACTACGCCGTGTAGTGCCCAAGTCTTTATCAACCTCATTCAACAGCTGGTTATATTACAGTCCCACACGTCAGGTGATTCACAACGGAAAACTCAACGAAGACATGATTGAGACAAGGCTGTTTGCCTTATTATTATTATTATTATTATTATTATTATTATTATCAACGATGATATTTTAATTGTGTCAGCCTGTGCGCAGGGAGTGAAAAGACAGGAATACGCTGCGCTAACCGATAAGAAGACTCCAGAAGATCTGGATTTCGCATGTGGATAATTTATGTCTAATGTCACAGAAATTGAAACTTGCCGGTGAAAACCGACTAAAGTGATAGAAGAGGGAGACAGCGTAGACAGACTCCAGTGAACAAGAGAAGATAGAGGTTATGAAAATAAGCAACGAACTCCTTAAGCAAAATTATCATTAGTTGGAATGTGATAAATAAACAAAAATGCTGTATTAACACCGACTCTATGCTCATGTCTACGAGGTGCGCTAAAACAGGACTACAGATGAATTTTGTTTGTCCATTGCTTAACCATGCAAGATGATGTTCAGAAATACAATGATGAACCTGCCTTATTGTACACCCAATGTATAATGATGTATCGCTTAGCGCCTACTTTAAAAGTAGAATCTTTCATTTTAATATTTTGAATTGCTTAAATTAGAACTTCAACGTTTGCATGTGAAATGAATTTTATTTTTTACCAATATTATATTCTGGCAATAGTTACAAGGGTATACACAGAAGCATGATTATATTTCTGTGCAAGTCAATCATGTGCTTGAGATATACTACATCCGTCTTGATGTCTGTCTAGGCATTACATTAATAAATTTTCTGTGAAAAAACCCTTTGAATTTTTCTCCTTGACTGGAGTACAATCCTTTTTTGCTCAACAGAGTGCTTCAGTGTTTTCGTCAATTTAAGTGAGAGTGACTTTATATATTTATACCTATTCCTTGCGTCCGAAGTGGAACACAGGGCTTCAAGCTAGAGCTTTGAAGTTTCCGTGCCAGTGGTGTTCATCTTTACGGGGTGAGGTTGCTAGCCTCACTCCAAACCTTACCTCTTTCCTGTGCTTATTACCCTGCCTTACCATGGTTTAGGAGCGCATTGGCTGAGAGTTGGACTCTGAACAGCGTGCGTAGTTGGCGAACATTCTACCACTGAACCTCCGACGAATTAAATCTTTAAGGAACTCATGTTCCTTCCCAGATTGGAATCTGACCACTCAATACTGCTGTCAGAGATGTCACCGCCGAGCTATTCGGGTTCATTTATAACTTTAAATTAAAAAAAAATATCTCAAACGTTTGAATCACTTTTGCGTTTCATAGTAATAATTGTCCAGTTATTATTTAGTTACCATGGAAATGTGCCTCATCGGCTTATGTACTAGACTTTAAGTCAGTCACTTCCAGGTCCGAATCCTCCTCTGTCTACTTCAGCCTTGTTGACTAAGTTCTGACATCTAACAAAGTAATTTTGTGTAGAGATAGATTATTTTTTTTTATTATGATCGATCCACCTATTTTTCCGCTTCCCCATGTGTCTTCCTCTTTCCTCTTACTTCGCTTTCTTCTTTGCTCCATTTAGTTGTTCTTATTCCTCCTAATAGTGTAGCCTTTATCCCTAAGTCGATAGCTAATACAACTGCAAACAGACAAAAGTCTAATCCATTATAATGAGTCATTTTCAGCTAACTCATAGAATTCATCATCATCATCATTTTCAGATCATCATTTCTCACAAATAATCAAATCTCAATTATGCAATAAATCCTTATTGTCAACATCATCTTTACAAGCTTGTTCAAATTTCCTGCCTAAATATTCTGTTACAAAAACCATAAACAGACCACCAACACCACCACCAACAACAACAACAACTGAGAAATTGCACCTTTTGAAAACAACACTGAGTAGTAATACGCGTAAAGTTGATCCTTTTAAACGATACCATCTATTGTGGAATCGATCAAAATCTTACATAATCCCGATAAGATCAACAACTGTACAACAAACTATCTTGTCTAGAACAACATACCATCAACGTCATTTTATTACTACAACTTTATCATCAAGAAGAATTGATGACGTCTTCTATTATCATTGGATTTTCGGTTAGTTAGAAATAGTTATGTCTATGGTGCGGGAGGGGTAAACCCTGTTTATTTATCCTTATTGAAGGTGTAGTCTGTTCCTGTCTGTTTTTCACACACACACGCACATCCGCACATACACCAAATGTAACAGTAAATGCACTCTATTATTATTTATCACTTTCGTGAACATATAAATGCCTATAATGCATATTTGAGCACAAATATTATAGCTTTGTGCTTCAATGTATATATGCTTTTTATATTATTATTATTGGTTATATTTTTTGATCAGAGAACTGCATGCGTCTATAGCTTCTGTCTGTCTCTTCTCCTTTTTGTTTCCACACTTACTTTATGGTTTTTTAGAGCAACCTCATTTATTTTAGTTGCTGCAGAAGTTTATAGTCCTCTGTTTCCTTCCGCTTTCTTTGCGTTTTTCAGTTTGTTTATATAAACAGTTCTCAGTTTTAGTTCATAGATGGTTGAGGGCTGTCGGCAGATAGTCTTGGACCCAGGTTTCGCGTCTGTACTGTTAAAGGAAATCACGTCCCTTTTGAGATTTGAACCCGTGTCACCCAGGGCAGCAGTCAGAGACGTTACCACTGAGCTATTCGGTGTTTGACCCTCTGTTGGATTGTTACTGATACTTTGATTACAGACTGGGTACAGACTGAATTCTACCAGCGATGGCGAGCCAACCAACATGGTGGCGTCTAATCAAAGTACTCTTAGTTTATCACAGTGACGTCCCAAATTTACACAGTATTAGTTGAATTGTTTTCTATCAATGTAAACAGAATGTTCTGTCGTATTCACCTGTGTTTTATTTGCATGTTGAAGCACTTTTTTTTTAATGACGTATTTCGTTCATTATTACATGGCTACTACTTATACAGCCTATAAGTAGTACACTTAAATAATAATAATATATTTATAAATAGGAATTAAGTGCTGTTGTAATTATGTCTATTTTGTGTTCATAATTGCGTAAAATAAATCAGTCTTGTATACAGAATAATTACTTTTCAAGTACAACTTATTATTTACTTTAATTAAGAATATAAGTTAACGGAAAACGTATAAACCTACTAATTGTTTTATGGTCGATTAGATTATATATGAAAACTTTAATTTAATTAACTATGTTTAGGCTATGGATTTTTGTAGGGATTTAGATCAGTTTTATTGTAGATCTAAATATCAATCTCTAGCATACTGGTGACTGCTGTATTGATATCCTGTAGCTGTAGTGATAAGTCATGACCAGTGACGTCCTCTACGTCAAGACGAACTGGACACTTATCCTAGGCATTGTTTAAGGGTAGCACTATACCACGAATTGACGATGTTAGAGTGTATGGGTCATTGAATTCCGACCCAACTGGCTTCGTAACCTGAAGGTCCCAAGTTCAAATCCTAGTGCGATCATGGGCGCGTACTACTGAAGAGTCCCAACCTGGAACGAAACAACTGTCTAGTACTCCTTACTGGTTTTCAATTATCTCTAACTAATGTTTATTTGTGACGAAATGTCCATTGAAATTAACTAACTATTGTTGATGTAATAAGGTAACGACTGAAATGGAATGAAAATATGAGTTGTTGTGAGTTTCAAATCAGCAGCAACGCAAATAAAGTCATTCATTAGAACACTAAGCGAATGATAATAGTGGCTGATGATTCGAGGAAGATTAGTACTTTTGTTGTACCACTCAAAATTAAACTCCCTCCCTCTTTGTCTTTTGAATCCATCCTTCTTATTTTTAAAAACTTCATACAATTCTTCCCATTAGTAAATTTGAATAAAACAAGAGTGATAAATGTACTCGCATAATCTGAGCTCGTTTATTTTTATTATTTTGTGAGTTCTTCTATCATGGTTACAACATGAACAATACCAAAATTGTAGATTAAACTTAATCTCTGAACATACTTTTTTTTAAAATGACAAGGAGTAATTGATTGCAACTAAGAGTAACATTAGCGTCTGTGGCACAGCGATTAGGATGCTCGCCGACCATGCACAAGGTCCGGAGTTCGATCCCTGGCCGACCCACTCCTTTACCTCGCTAAGCAAGTAATAAAGCTGGTAAAGGGAAAAGGCTACCCACCCCATCCCGTAAAAATAAACACCACGGCTACCGAAACTTCAAACCTCTAGCTTGAATCCCCGATGTTCCACTGGGAACGTAAAAGAATAGAAAGAATAATGCTCATATTTTGGGAAATATTCAACAAAGCATACAGAATTCACTTCTTCTGTTTTCTTCTTGGGGGAATTTATTGTTTATTTCCACTTCTGTCGGTTAATTTTAGTTCATCTTTGCTTTCTGTAAATTTTCTGATAATATAATAAGTCAAACGGTGTAGACTCAGATCTATATATTCCTAATAACTAACTCATACCTGTGTCTGTGGCTATTCATGTGCTTGTTTCAAAACAGTATTATATGCCCAGTCTTTTCATGCTATATTTATAATACGTTTAACACTCTATTAGCCTATTTTTTCCATACATTTACTCCCCTGAGTGAATTTAAAATAAAGCAAGAACAATAGTGCTTGCAGAATAAAAAGGCTGTCACCGTTTTACTTATTTTGTTGACTTCTCATCGGCTGCTTACAAGCCAAAGTCAGTGTTAAATAAATCTACAGAAACAGTTTTAACATACTTGCACACAGTTCATTTTAAACAAAAATCAATCAATCGATATATGAAAACAGTATTAATATATATATATTATTATTATTATTAAACACTATTCCGAACAATCTGTCTGTCTGTCTGTTTTCGACGTAGAACTTTGCACAAATGTGCGGAAGTTCAAGTCGCCACACTCCGTGTAGCACGCGAAGCAAGAGAAGAAAGTACAAGAAAAGCATAATAGAAACAGTAAACAGAGGTGTGAGACAAAGGAGTAATAAAGAAAAACAAAACAGTTTCATTGGAAATCATAAGTCACAAGGAGTAGATGCATCTGCGCCACTGAGAACGATTTTGAGCCATGTCACCAATTGTTTCCAACCATAGATTTTTACCGTCTCGAGGACCCCAGCCTGGAAGTCTGCACCTTCCTACGTGGCTTAGACCAACTGTTGTGGATTTCATTGACTGGTGTCAAGTTTTTGTTTGACCGCCGCTAGCTTTTTTCCAACCTGACCCTATATCCGCTAACATTGCTCGTCGAGGGAGGCGATGACTTGGCATACGTAACACATGTCCTAACCATCTCAGTCTTTGTAGCTTCACGACTTCGTCGATTGATTTCCCGTGTTTACCTAGAACTCTACGCCTAACCTCAATGTTGCTTACCTTATTATGCCATTTTACACGGGAAATAGAGCGCAGGCACCTATGATCAAAGACAGCTAGTCTTTTCATGTCTTCCACTCTCAGTGGCCAGGTCTCACAATCATAATGGAGAACAATAATGATCATACACAATGAAAAGTTTCGACATTGTGTAATCAGATGAAAGAGAGGTGAAAATATCCAACTATAAGGGAAAAGAAAGACTGAAAACTGACTCTTTATAAACACCTGAATCGTGTTTTAGGCGCTTTATGGAGATCACTTCGTCAAACTTGAGGGGAATTAAACTGTTTTGCCCATTGATAATTTTGAACGATCTTGCGACCTCCACCTCATGACCCGTATCAAGGAGATGTCTGGCTATGGCACCGAGAGCCTACATGAAGAGGACAATACCTATATTTTAATAGTTTTGTCCAAATAGGTGTAAACGTGGACTAGTCAAGACTCTATACTATAGAGCTAGGAGATTATGCTCTATAGAGAAATTAGAGGAAGGATTTATTTCTCTCGATAAGATGTTGAAAAGCAATGGTTACCCTCAAAGATTCATTAACAAGTAAGGAAGATCTGAAGTCTCATAAGTCAAACAAATCACAGTGGAGAAAAATTCCATCTATATTCAACTTGATTATAAAGGTGAAAATATTACTGTAATTGTCAACAGAAGATTGAGGAAGTCACTGGGCAGAGACTATCCTGCAGCTAAGCTGGTTCCCGTTTATCAAACAACTTTCTCTTTGGTGCTATAAAAATCTATATTTACTCTTCTCTTGTTATCCCCAACTGTATATAAAAATTAACATGTATCTGTGGGAGCAGTTACATTGAAAGAGCAGAAAGAAGGCATATCTACGATTTCCTGAACATGCATCAAAAAGCCTGTGTTTAAAGGGAGCAAATGCTTTGAATAGTGCCATCGCCAGGCATCTCCTTGACACAGATCACGAAGTGGACATCTCACAATCGTTCAAAATTATAAGTAGACAAAAGAGTTCAATTCTCCTCAAGTTTGCTGAAGCCATCTCCATCAGGCGCCTGAAACTGATTTATGTGTTCAGAAAGAAGCAGTTGTCAGTCTTCCTTTTCCCTGGCAACTGGATATTTTCACCTCTCTTTCATCTGATTGTGCACTGTCCAAAGTTTTTATTGTGTATGATCATTATTGTTCGAAATAGTGTTTAATATTAATATATACATACATACATACATATATATATATATTATTATTACTGTATTCATATATCGATTGATTGATTTTTGTTTAAAAGTGGACCCTGTAAAAGTATGTTAAAATTGTTTCTGTATATATACTTAATAATGACTTTTGCCTGTAGGCAGCTGATGAGAAACCAACGAAATAAGCATTGGTGGTACCATTTTATTGTTGTTTTAGCCTCTTTTTTCATCACTGTGTATGATTCCAAAGAAATGCCAACGAGAAATGATCCATTATCATGTTTCACTCAGTTAGGTGAGAAGAATTTCACCTTTTGAATTATCCCTAGTTAGCCAAAAAAATATGAAATTTAACATGATGTTATTTATAGCACTAATCTTCACCAAACTTCTAGCTTAGAAATAGATCAATTTAGAATTCAGCGTCCTTGGTTTGGGCGCTGAACCCCAAAGCATTCGGTCACTTATTTGAACCCCGCTACACCTGCCGAGAATCGAGCAGCCAGCTTACATCATTCGCTATCGCAAAATAAGTGTATCTTATTGCTTACCGTATATCGATGAAAGCTGTTGTTGAGTAACATTCCTTTGTTTCTGAACTCAACGTAAATGATGTGATAATTTAGAGGAACTAGAATTCTGAGGGCATATTGTCCCAGATGTAATCTTTTAATGAACTAGTTCCCGTCTGCAGGCTTTCAGTAGTGCATGTGATTTCCCTACAAGTCCTGCAGCCTAAAGATCTTGAATACCATCTCTTGTTGCCTCATAACTGCCTACAGGAAACAGCTACCCAACTCTGCTCTGATTTTTTATGGTTCTCTAGCTGATATCGATTGCTTCATGAGGAAGTCTACCATAAAGTAGAATGATAAAAAGTAACCGAGTAATATTGAAATCATAGAGTGAGCGCAATGCTTGCATCATATATAGAGTTTCAAGTCAATCGAGGAACTCGTAAATCTTCATCATCTCAGTGTTTGTAATATGTTTTGTACAATTTAGTCTGGAACCAGTTTATGTTAAAAGGCTATTAAAAGAAGAAAAGCAATTACTGTCCGCGAACGCACCAATGACCTTGAACGCATACCGTTCATTGGATTTCAGAACCTGCTGTTATTACAAAGCCAGTATGAATCCTGTGATGCAAAGTCTGATCCTGATCTCGTTTTTAAGTACCGTTTTGGATGAAGGGTTGATAGCACGTTGAGGTTAGGGTTATGATAAGGACTGCCTTGAGGGTTGGGATTACGGGTAAGATAAGGCTTATGGTGTTTCATGGTTACTGTTTGTATTTTTCTTGTAAAAATATAAATGTGAGTAGAAGAGGTCGTTGTTCATATAGACGAAACCGTCTCGATACCTATGAAACTTGAAAACTTATACCCCTCATTGCGATTGGGAAATTTTTTTGAGTTACATCAAGGTAAGATGTCGTCTCTAATGTGTTTCATTATTATTATGTGTATTTCCCTCATAAATAAACAACTTCTACATGCAAAAATCACGGCTTTAACCTATTGGTCGTCTCAGGGTCAGTGGTGCGTTCTCACTCCCTGGTCGCTATTCCTTATGTTTGCCAGTTAGAGGAAGCCATGCGTGGTCTGATCACGACGTGGCACTAGTTCAATCATTCATATGTAAACCTTTTGAGTCTCTTGTGTAATCATAATGCCTTGTAACAGGGAACTTGGGAATACGTATGCTAATAACTAATAATAACTACGTCAGTTCAGGATGAAATCCTAAAACCAATCAAATGCCTTCAAACCAACACTTAAATATCAATATGATGCTCACTAGTGATTAGCGCTATTCAGGTAGGTAGTTACCGGGGTTCTAGTGGGAAGTCGTGACCAGTAAGGACAAATACTCACCACCGACGACATTCGCTAGTGGTCGAGCCATGTTGTGAATTGGCAGAAGTTGGAATTCATGGATTCTCGTAAAACATAACTAATCCTTACAAACCAAAACTATAGAAAGTTAATCTGATGCTCGCTAGTGACTTGCTACAGGTTGGAGTTTCCTGAGTTCTAGTGAGAAGTCGTGACCAGTGAGGTCCGATTAGATGTCACGTGTGCGGATGGATGTCCCACCAACGACAATGGTTGGGGTCGCGCTAAATCACGAATTGGTAGAAGTTAGATTCACGAGCCATAGAATCGGGTCCCAGTGGCTGAGTGGTATACGAGCTTGCCTTGTAACCGGGAGGTCCTGGGTTCGAATCCCAGTGGGTGCGTACTGCCGATGATTCTTGAACTAGGATGAAACAGCAGCTGTCCAGTACTCCTTGGCTGGTTTTCAATGGTTCTCTAACTAATATCAATCCGTGATCAACTCGTAAAACATAACTAATCCTTACAAACCAAAACTATAGATATTCATGGATTCGCCATTGAATCAGCAGGTCCCAGTGGCTTAATGGTCTGCGATCTCGCTAGCCTTATAACGAGAAGATCTTGGTTTCGAACCATGGTGGTAGGTGCGTACTGACGAACAGTCTCAAACTAGGCTGGCCAAACATCTGCTCAATACTCCTTGCAGACTTTCCAATGGTCCTCTGACCGACGTCAGTTCATGATGAAATCCTGAGACTACATTATTGTTTTACACTATCCACACTATTTTCTTTCTTTCCAATCTATGTCCGACTTATTATCTCATATTTTCGTTATTACTTTCCTTTCTTTTTCTTCCCCATGTGTAGATATCAAGGATAATACATTATTGGTGATCATATGCATTCTATTCTTTGTAATTCTACCAGCTTGTGGTCTTACAGTCTACTTTTTATGCATACGTCCTGGTCGATGCTTGTTGAGTACATCAAAAGAATTCATTTATACAAGTAGTGGATTACGTAGACCATTTGATAAAAATTGCACTGATTGTTTATGTCATTTTTGTAGGTGAGTCGGAGATTGAGTTTATTGTTCAACTTTTTTTTACTTTATAATATGGTTTGTTTTTCTTGGGATTTTTCGTTTTATTATTCATATTTTTTTTTGCAAAAAGTGAATTGGTACTAACTGTATTTATTGGAAGTCATATTTTAGTTCATCATGGTAGTGGTTGTAGTGTAACGACAGAAGACAAGGGCCAGGCAACAGATCCTCTGTTGAGAAAATCAACAGATATTTATAGATTTTTATGTATATTATTATTCGTTATTGTTAGCAGAGAAGCAACGTCTTCTGATTGGTTGTTTTCCTGTTGAAGGTTATTCTGTCATCTCTTTGTGGCCATTTCTTTGAAGGTCAGACCAAATGTCTGCGAATCGTATCCGTCCACGCACAGTCTACGGTGATTGGCTGTTGAGTTAGTCTTTGTTCTTGTTTTTTTTCTCATGACCAGGATTTAGAAAGTAAACATTGACGTAAATTGCCGTCTACCAATTTTGGCTAGCAGGCAGCTCTCACCACAGTTGTTTCAAAGGACAGATTTAAGGCGTTCACCTCTAGTTTATCCTGTTGTCAAGTCCTTTACAGTCGGCTCTACTATGATTTTCTATAAGCTTTTATGTCCTCCCCACACAATCTCCTCCATTCACAACTTGTCATTTCCCATTTGTGTTCCATTCAGACAATGGCCTGATCTATGGTGTCACTTAATAATTTCCTCAGTGCCTGTCTGATCCATCTCCGTTTTCTTCAGTATATATGTTGACCAATAAGTTTTTGGGTTGATTCGTCGCCATAGGTGTGTTCATGTTGCTCATCCTTTCCAACCTGCCATCTGATCTTCAGTATGAAGCGAAGGGGATAGCTGTTAATAAAAGTCTAAAGCTAATGGGAAATGGTTTTAGTAACGGACAAAGTCTCTGAACCACATAGAAGAATAAAATTGACATCAGTTTGAAAATCCGAATCTTGTTTTTTTTATGTTGAGTGGAACAGATTATCACACTGATTTATAGATTACTGGAAGTCTGTCTAACCAGCTCATACAGGTCGGGTGTGAGCGGCCTCAAGCAGTTGTCCCGGTGACGCAACACTAACCCTCTTTCTGTTCTAGGTACCGGAAGAATCAATCAACTTCTTTGGTGTGGGCAGCCGGGAAGTAACAACCGCCCACACAAACTTCCAATAGCACACGAAGCCTCCTTTACTCACATTATCTTCCTCATCATCTTACTTTCTTACTACAGTCATTCGAGGTCTGTCTTTGCTTTTCTGATTCATGCATTAACATTCGTGTCTATCTCCTGCTTGTAGTTGAAACGATGTTGCCTATACAGGCGGAAGAGGTGACTTCCTTCACATTTCTCCCATTGGTGGTGGTGATTGATTCTTATTGTTGTTGTTTTTCATTTTGGTTAATTATCTTCATCAACTCTGTTTTCTACATGTTCACTTGAGGTTCAGTCGGTAACGCTTATTCGACCAACTTGTTGGTTACCGCCTGTAGATCTTCGAAGAAGTGAGCTATCACTGTTTCTCAAGTCCTACAGCATGTAGACAGTTCATTTGACAAACACAAGGTATATTAAATAAAAAATAATAAAAGAAACTCAATAACTAAAATGACTACAAAAGTATTTTTTGATGTCAAGCATTCATTGTTCTTTTGAATGTATTAAATTTTGGACAATTTCACTGGGAGGTGAGCGGTAGGAGCTCTCGATGGATGAAATACCTAGCCTTTCTGGTGACATTTACTGTGAACTTTTGTCTCTGAACGCTTCGCTTAAGGTTACTATTCATCCGTACTGAAACGGAATGTCTCGTTGATCCAGTGTCTGGACCTCCGACCATATCACCTATTTCTTGTTGATTTGAATACCAGGGACAGCTGTCCACGTGGCTTGATGAGGATGAGTGTATCTCATTTTTCAAGTATTGATTTTTGTAAGGATTTTGTTTGATTGGTTAGAGGATTTCATTATGAGCTGGTCCTTTAATTCTAACTTCTGCCAATTCAAGACATAGCGCGACCATTTCGCACTGTCTTCTTCGATGAGTTACCGACTCATCTTCGACCTGCTGTACCCTACTGGTCACGGCTTCCTACTAGAACCCCAGGTTAACTGCTTGAATAGGGCCAGTCGCTAGTGAGCATCAGATTAATTTTCAGGTATTAGTTTTGTAGGGATTTTGTTTGATTGGATGAAGGATTTCATCATGAGCTGACATCAGTTAGAGACTATCACTTGGTGTTGAAAGATGAAAAGATAATGGGGTCGTTATGCTTTGTTCGTTGCGTTTGTTGTAATCTATCTTATTAGATGAAGTTGGCCGCGTCTTCTTATGCTATTGCTTCTTTTGGCGGGCATAGTATGAGGTGAAGTGACCATGTTGGCATTCTACCAATGATTTAAGAAGTGTGAAACAGTCTTGTAATTACATAAAGTATATTCTTTCTTCATAGTTATTATTATATTATTATTGCTCCCTTGGGTTCCTAGTGGAACATAGGGCTTCAACTGCACATCTCCATTTTCTTCTGTATTCTGCTGTACTTTTCGCCTGCATCCATGCTAGTTCATATTCTTTGAACTCCCCTCCACACGATCTCCTCCATGTCACCCTTGGACGTCCCACACGTCGCTTCCCTTTCGGGTTCCACTCGAGGGCTTGACGCGCGATGTCACCCAGCGGTCTCCTCAGCGAGTGTTCGATCCATCTCCACTTTCTCCTGCATATTTGTTGGGCGATTGGTTCTTGCTTTGTTTGTTCCCATAATTCCTTGTTGGTGATTCTTTCCGGCCATCTGATCTTCAGTATAGAGCGAAGACAGTTGTTAATAAAGGTCTGCAACCTTTTGGAAATATTCTTTGTGACCCACCAAGTTTCTGATCCATATAGAAGAACTGACTGACTTGACGTTTGTATTGAAAATCCGACTGGATTTTGTTGTTGATGCTGAGTAACGAAGATTGGTTTCAGGTTGATGAATGTGTTTCTCGCCTTCCCGATTCTCGATTTGACATCCTCGTCCGCTCCTCCTGTAGTTGAGACAATGCTCAATGCTAGATAAGTGAGTGAATGAAGTAACCTCCTTCAAATCCCTCCCGTTGATGGTGACTGACACTGGATGTTGTTGCTGTTGTTGGCTGGTTATTTGCATAACCTCCGTCTTGTCTATGTTCAATTGGAGTCCTGTGTTCACCGGGCTGCTTCTTTGACCAGTTTGTCGGTTTTCGCTTGTAAGTCTTCGATTGTGTGTGACATCAAACATAAATCATCCTCGCGCGAAATTCAGGTCTTCTAGGTTCTTCACGTCGGTCGGTCCAGGATATCCCTGTCTGCCCATTTCCCACTGTCTGGCGCATAATCCAGTCCACCACAATTAGGAATATCATCGTAGGTGATAATAAGCACCCTTGTCTGACTCCTGTGTTTACTCCAAACGCCTCGCTGAGTTTTCCGTTGTGGATCACTTGACATGTTCCGTTGTCGTACAGCTGTTGAATAAGGTTGATGAATGTTTAGGGTACGCCATAGTACTCGAGTAATTTCCAAATTACTTCGCCGTCAACGCTGTCGAAGGCCTTCTCAAAGTCTATAAAGTTGAGGTAGAAGTTTGATCGCCATTCCATGCTTTGTTCGATGATGATGCGTAGAGTTGCTTTCTTCATAGTTAATATCATAATTATGTTCTAAGTATTATTTTCGTTAAAAATGGATCGTTTATCTCCTGTGTACACATTATCATTGATATTAAATTATAAACATGATACATTAAGAGAACCGAGAGATGCGGCACTCAGTGTTTTTTATAGTTCATACGAGGACTGGGATACTACCCTGACACCCAGACCGAGTCAGATGGTTATCCTAATGCACTGCCACCTCAGCCTTTGACTTGAAGTCTGGTTCACAAGGCAGTGGAACAGTGTCAGAAGCTGTATTCTCGTGATTACCAGGGACTAAAACAGGTTCACATATCATTCAGTCCTTTCGGATTGTGGAGCTCATATACACCATAAATTTGGAATCACGGTTTTCCAACCTCTTCCCCTAGGTCGACCTTTATGTCCACCAATCCGACTGTAAGCACCAGACCTTCATGTTTGTCTTTTCTTTTTCTGAAGAACACTTCTACCTCGTGAATGCAGGTAACTTGTAAAAGGGAGCTTATGAACGCTTCGCGACATGGAAGCATCTCGAGAGGAAGATAGAAGTCGATCCACTTTAGGCCGTACCAGGTCATTTATATGGGAATTTTTGCATAGATATGTGTATTATTTCGTTGTTAACTTTCAAACAACATTTGGGGGATTGGCTACTCAATTGGGAATCATTAATAACTATTAATTCCTTAATGAAGTCAGTATATTCTGCCAATTTTGTTCACAATGCTGAGACTACTGACTGTCTGGTTTCAACGTAGAACTTTGCACAGATGTGCAGAAGTTCTGGTTCCCACTCTCACTCCATGTAGCACACAAAGCATGAGAAGAAATTAAAAACAAATGCAAAATAGAGACAGTAAACAGAGATATGAGGCAGAAAGAATAGTAATAACGGAGAGCAATATAGATTTGTTGCATATTATAAGTCACAAGGAGTGGACGCATCTGCGCCAGTCATTGAGAACGATTTTGAGCCATATCACCAATTTTCTTCAGGCATAGGTTTTTACAGTCTCCAGGACCCCTACCAGGAAGTGTACACCTTCCTACGTGGCTACCGGCTAAAATTGACTGTGGATTTCATTGACTGATGAAGCCATGTTTTGGTTTGACCACCGCTGGCACTTTTCCAACCTCATCAATCCAATGTCAGCTAACACTGCCTGTTGTCGAGGAAGGCGATGGCTAGGCATGTGTAACACATGTCATAACCATCTCAGTCGATGTAACTCCACAGCCTCGTCGATTGATCTCCCCCTCCCACCTACCTAGCACTCGACCAAAGCCTAACCTCAATATTGTTCACTCTATTTTACGTATCATTTAACACGGGAGATAGAATACAGGCACTTATGGCCAGGTCTCACAGTCATAAAGGAGGACGGAACGAACTGCTGAGCAGTACACATGCCATTTTGTCGATAGCCAACCGGATATCACGTGTACTCCAGAGACGGCGTAAACTGGTATGTGCGAAACTAGCCATCTGTATCCGTGCTGAGATTTCGTCAGCTATCAACCCGTTGGGGTTGAAGTGATTAACCCGCTATACCACTTCACTCCCCATTTTCAAGGCAGGAGTCACTCTGATCCAGTCCTGTAGCATCATCTCTTACATTTGGCGGGAGGGAATCGCAGGCCAAACATCCGCAGACTGGAGCTCAAGGTTCTGAGACTAAGCTAAGCTAAATGACAATTTTCGTACGGAAATTTAATATACAACTAACTGAAGTAGGTAAATATGGATTACTGGCTGAAGCTGTCGATTTTCAGCCAATATATTCTGGGTTTGAATCGCATTCCACCTACTTTAGCTTGAGCAACCAGATTGCATAATCCCCTGTAACACAATACGTGTGGGATGGTCAACAGTTTGAATCTGACTAGTTTTTATCGGTAGGCCAAAGTGCGTATACTACCCAGCTTCAGACACTGCTAGTTTGTTGCTATAGCTTCCGATTGCAGCACTCATTGGCACATTTCGCCTCATCTTCTTATTACTCATTCATAGTTTTACTTTATTTCATCAAGAGAAAACAGATCTCCGTCTGTCATCTACTTAATTTACATCTGTTTACCGATTCTTTATCCATCACATTTCAGTTTTCCAGCATCATTTACAGAATTATTAACAAGATGTAGTCGTATAATGACTACTGCAGACTTTGCAACAACAACAACACCAACAAGAACAGCACCACCAACAACACCAAGAACGCTGAACAGAAGTAATACTCTTCACATCTTTATGTGTTCTAGTTGTCTCATTATCATTATCACTTCTATTATTATTTTGTTTTTCAAAAAGAAACCAACCTCTTTTAGTTAAGATGAAATCAAATAATGAAAAAGAAAAAAATCAATGGAAATTATTTTGATGTTCTCCAGTCTTCATTCTCCATCTGCTTCACTATATTTCAAAACTTGTTGAGCTTTCTTTATGTCAAGGAAGCATGCGGGGAATCCGCTGGTCGGGGAAGCCTCCTTCTACTCTCTCTCTCTCTCTCTCTATATATATATATATATATATATATATACCTATTCTACCCCCTGCATGAATTTTCACAACATAAAGCGTAGGACATAGAGATCACTCTGTGATCATGATCATGATCAAATTTCGAGCTTGGAGAACATCAAATACATGATTTCCAATCTTAATTCTAAGCTGTACAAATCTTTTATAGTTGAATAAATGAGTAAAACAGAAGAAAAAAACCTGATTCATTTAGAAACTTTCATTTTATATTTCTGTTGAATAAACATGATTCAATGTTCAATAAATTAGTTTGTCTTATTTTTTTGAAATATTTTCATTGGTAATAATTTGCATGTTTTCATTGAATAATGAATAATTCCATTTTCGGTGTACATTAATGATTAGTTGATTTGATTTTTTATTGTTTTAATTATTGAGTAAAGAATATCCTTTTCGATAATTTCCTCTTCTGGTTCTACAATTATATGCAGATGTTTATATACATAGAATACTCTAGATTAGTAGTCAATAACAACATTAGTGTTTTAAATAACATAGATTTATAAAATAAGATCACAGTGGAATCACAGTTCATTAACGATGCTTAAATTATAATAATAATAATAATAATAGTAATAGTAATAAAGATATAATAGCGAATAGAATATCGACTAGAATTAAGAAAATTCCACAAAAATTCAGGATCATTCAAACCTAGATGGCCAAATTAAGGACAGTGTCTGAACTAACTTCTTTTGGACGTACAAATTAGGCTTCTTGATGTGGATCCCAACAGCCTCAGCAATATTTAGTAGTTGAACGCTGCTCCTATGAAACCAATTACATAGGCCGTACAACTAGGTGTGTTTCTCGTCGAATTTCGGAACATCAACCGACGTGGTTAAGTAAAGGACAAACAAAATCTATTCGCAGCGCTATTGTATCTCATCTGTGGATACAGAACACAAGATTGAAGTTAACCAGACTTTCAGAGTCATTTACCGCATACCAACAAATCTTAATTTCTCCTTAAGCGTTCGTTTGCTATATATTGCTGAGACTTTTGGGGTCTGTATCAAGAAGCCTAATTTGTGCATCCAAAAGAAGCTAGTTCAGACATTATCCTTACCTTGGTCATCTAGGTTTGAATGATCCTGAATTTTTGTGGAATTTTCTTAATTTTAATCGATATTCTATTTGCTATTATATCTTTATTACTATTACTACTACTATTATTATTATAATTTAAGCACCTTTAATGAACTGTGATTCCACTGTGATCTTACTTTATAAATAGATATTATTTAAAAAATTCTAATATTGTTATCGACTACTAATCTAGAGTATTCTATGTATATAAATATCTGCATATAATTGTAGAGCCAGAAAAGGAAATTATCGAAAAGGATATTCTTTGCTCAATTATTTCGTGTTTTATAGATTTCTGAATGAATATTTTGTTTTAATGATTTCTATCCCTTTACCTATTTCATCACACAATGAATGAACTTTGTAGTACAGTTAATTGTATTGTGGTTTACGATTGTCTGGAGTAAGAGATGCAAGATACCGTATGGCTTTCATTGTTACGTGTGTGTGTATGTGTGTGACTGGCAATAAAACATCAAATCCAAATAGGTAACGTGTAACAGGCTGAGATAAGGATCCATCTTTAATGGCGGATTTATTCAGCGTTAAGAATAATTTCATTCAATAACTCACTTGATATATCAGAATGATTTAAAGACCACTTAGGCGCATAGTTTATAAAACTTGGGGTTAAGGTTTCTAGCCATTCTATAAATGACCTGAGTTTATATATAGATAGCCAGGTGATTGATAAGTAAGTTTACCATAAGCCTTAGCAATATTCCATGTGAATGAAGTATTATCTGCTATCTTTGATTTGTTCAAAATCGTGACAAAAATGTCATTTTTGATGAATAATTATTTGATTTTAAATAGTTCAGTTACGTTTACGAGTTTAGAAAACACTGGAACAGTGAAATTTGTAGAATACTGTGATATTATTTATATTTCGTCACTATTTTGCTTATTATTATTTCTCTTAAGTTCTGAGTAGAACATAGGGCTCCAAGCTAGAGCTCTGAATTTACAGTAACAGTGGGTTTACTGGCCTCGTGCTTAACCTCTTCTCTTTACCGGCCTTCTACCAGCTTAGTAGGGTTTTGAAGTGAGTCAGCTGAGGATCGAATCCCGGACTGTGTGTGGGTGTGTGTGTGGTGGGCGAGCGCTCTGCCGCTGAACCACCGACTCACACAACTTATAAGAAATAGGTGATGTACACTGTTGATCGATATGAATATTTCGAGAAGTATTCAAGTCAAACACTAATGCCTGTCTGTCAGGCAGAAGTGATCATAACACTAGGTGTTCGTTTCACCCATTTACGGCTGAAACTATCATTGGATTATTACAGCTCAAACCAACGGGATTTTGGCTAGCTATTTGATGAACTGTTTGTCGCTGACTCAGCGGTGAGAATAGCAGGCAGCTATGTAGGAGGTCCGGTTGTGATTCCCGACAAACTCATTCCTAACTTGGTTCACTAACCTGTAGCTTGAGCGTGAGACTCGCAATCCTATTCCGTAAAAAAAGAACCTGACTACTACTAATGAAACTTAAAAAGCCTGAGGCCCCGTGTCCTACTTGGAACGTAAACAAATGCAATAAACCCAGTGGAACTTATTAGAACAACGGATATCTGATGTTTAGGTCACTTCGATATGACTAGCAAGTACTAATATTTAAAGTGAGTGGCTTTCAACTACTCACATCATTAATCAGTAGTATCGCCTATCGTTTGTTTACTTGTTTATTGTTCATGGCATCTGTCAAGCAGATGGTACTTTGTGATACATAAGAGATATAAGTGTATGGCTTTAGGTACTCGAGATATTGCCTCGAATGCTTCTTCTTCTGTTTTGATATGATGTTCAACTTTTACTAAAAAAAAGGGACAAGATAAGACCATTAACTGACGTACTCTTCTTCTTAGCCACACTAGGGAATAGTTAAAAAGCTGACGGAGCAGTTAAATCTGTACACACGCGTCCATGTGGTCATCACTGACGACTTATTCTTAGTGTTACGTGTTAGTATCTGTCTGTTTTGGAAACTGTTATGTAACTTTCCCGATTTGAATGTCCTCCCTGTGCCACGTAACATTATCTCTAAGTATATTATCTTTATTAGGATTGAAATATTCTCATAAAGTGGTAAGAATAAGTGAGGGAAAGTAAAGCTTTATGAATATTCGATAATAACAAAAGAGAATTTCTCATAAAACTTTAGAAATTGAAGCTTAATCTTCTTGTAATCATCATTGTGGCAGATTTTGCCAATTGATTATTCACAAATGCATGTGCAGCGCTAAATTTTCGACGTATACTGGTGAGTAGATACTTTGCTGTTGAACTGTTTACGTCATATAATCCTCTTAATATCAAGTTTAAATTGCGAATCTCTTCAGTAAACCCAACTGTCTGTGCTCTTCTGTCCTTTTAATGTATCTGATTTCGGCTCATAAAGTGGTAACTACAGGGGTGTGGGTAATATGTTACAAGCACCTGGTAATGTTTGTCCGCATTAGTAGAATATTTCACAGCATAAATTCTAACTTTTATTAGCCGACTAACTAGCCTTAAATACAAATTCAGATAAATACGGGTACTTTCCTACGTTTAATGCACGCAATTCCTTTTTGTAGTTATTGTTTAATCGATCGTTTTCTTGAGCATACATACTTCTGCGGTGAGCATTACTTCCTAGGTATTTCAAAAAGGTGCCAGATATAATTCACATCACAGTATTCTATAAATTGATCATTCTTCCAGCTGTTTTTTTTTTGCTCCTTTCAAACATTGTGTGGGTACTTTTGATTCTGCATGATTAAAAAAATATCGAAAGGGTAGATCAACTCTTGAGCTGTACTCATATATATATATATCTTTCTGCATGATTTTTCTCCTTTTTTTCCAGACGAAGTAGTAAGACCAAAAAGTCAACCAAAGAAAGTAATAAATTCAGAAACCCTTATCCCTTACTTGCCTATACAACAACCGATGCACAAGAAACAACGGATGGGCACACCGTCGTCATCAATGGTCGAACAAATGGTTACCCCAACAATTATAAGTCCAGCGGTAAACTATCAAACGGAGATACGCACAAAGCAGTCAAGTCAAACACGAAATCAGTCAGCTTTGAAATACCAACGTCAAATAAATTATTGTCCGGAGGCGGTGGTAAAACAGGCTCATATAAACATGGCATACCAAGCAACACCGTGTTTGTCGGTTCCGAAACAGCAGCAGCAACAACGGCAAAAATCACCACAACAGCGGCAACAAACAAGCATATTCACAGAGAACCACAGAAAGCGACAACAAATGTAATTTCGAAATATGGTAGGTGTTTCTTTATTAATTTAATTCGTTTGCGTTCCAAATGAAACATAGGACTTCCAGCTCGAAGCCTTGAATTTACAGTAACGGCGGTGTAATTTTATACTAGGCGGGTGGTTTACCGCCGGCTAAGAGGGGTTTAGGAGTGAGTGAGCTGTGAATAGGATCCCCGGCCACATGCATGGTTGTGGAGCATTCTACCGCTGAACTAATGATGAGTATGGTCTTGTTTTATCTTTTGAATATCTAATTTACGTTCATGTGTCTATTGGATTTGATCAGCAATGATCGATGGCAAAGTGAAAATCTGTCTGGCGTCTGGCTTCGAACCAGCGGCCTCCAGATTAGTAGTCCAACATTGTGTCAGCTGAGTTACGAAACCAAAATTCCAAACGGATAATCATTTCGCCGAAATTACAATGGATAACACCCAGTTGTTGTGTGAGTGAATGATACATTGATGTTCAGTTACCATTATAAAAGATGCCCACCGAGTCTTCTTCTGTTAAATCTTGGCAGTACCGGTAGTGATAATAGCGAACTGATGACCTGATTGAAGGTTAGGTCTAGTAAATTAACTGAGAGACCGCCGAGCTAGCAATGTGGAGGCCGATGTTTAGAAGCCTTTCGCAACTAAGATACTCACGTCACCTTTAATCATCACTAATTATATTAATAACAGTCTACCAATCCAAGACTATTTTAGATAGTCTTACTCTCATATATTACATCCGTTGAAGCATCGCTTTTTCAGAAGAATTTTTTGGCTTAAGAAGGGTTATGGAACTATGTGTGGTCATACTAATTTAATTTTTAATTTTTTTAATTTTTTTTTGATTTACAGCTTGATTCCACATTGTATTTTTGGTACAAGTATGGAATTTTCAGCATGGATATCGGTAGCCCAAATTTTGCAGGCCGACCATAGATATCAGGTGTGCGTCGGCGGGGGTTCGAACCACGGACCATGTGCATGATCGGCGAGAGTCCTAACCACTGTGCCACCGAATTATTGAATCTATGAAGTTTTCCCAACCTGTGTACTACCCAAAAAGGGAGGGGCAGCATAGTCGGCTTGCCCGTTATCTCAGGGAAACACGTAACTTATGCTGCATCCTTATTCTCCAGCATTACCGCTTCCACTACAACCTCCCCCCCCCCAACATAATGTAAATGACTTTCACTGTGATGATAAATGCTTTAAGTCCACCCACTATCCAAAGGACCCTTCTGGCATAGTGCGATCTGCAGGAACACTCATCCCAGCCGGTGTAGTCAGCTGATTCATTGTTGTTCGCAGTCCTAGTCACCGCGTCCAGGTGGCAGCTGTCGGTCGGCAAATTTTAAGATGATAGGTTTCTAATATCAAGTGTTGGTTCGCACTTGATTCGATTGGTTACCAATTTGATTACCAGTTAGAGAAGTATCGGAAGGCCTGGGAGTACTGCACTGTACCAATGACAACTGCTTCATCCCAGTGTGAGACCCATGAAACTGGCTGACATTTGTGCTATATATATTGCGCATTGGCAAGATGTGGAATTCATGGGCCATTGGATCGAGTCCCAGTGACTGAATAATCTACGAGTTCGCCCTGTAACCGGAAGATCCTGGTTTCGAACCCCTGTGGTGTGAAAGTAAGCACTGATGAAGAGTCGCCAGTTGGGACGAAATAGCTGTCATATGTACGCTACAATATTCCTAGGTTTTTCCAATAGTTCTCTAACTAATGTCAACTTGTGATCAAACCTGACAGGTTTCTGTCACAAGATGACGTTATTTTATCATGCGTCGGTGGCACAGTGATTAAGACGCCCGCCAACCATATGCATCGTCCGGGGCTCGACCCCCTCCCGACGCACACCCGGTTGGCCTGCAAATTTGGACTACCGATATCGCATGCTGAAAATTCCATACCTGTACCAAAAATACGTGTGGAATCAAGCTATAATAAAAAAAAATTTGGATACGACAAATTGTTTCTCATTAAGGTACTGAAGATACCCTTCAAAACTCACGCCTTCAAGTAAATGAAGCTGATGAATGTCTTCAGACGATATCTTCGTTCTTCTAATGAATCGATTATTAAGAATAACAAATTCATTTAGTTAATAATTGTTGGGATATAAATTAAAGACAGTCCATAGGGAAATTGCTAAATTGGTCTTCTAGTGCATGTGACCGTGAAAATTGTTTCTTATTTTGTAAAATGTTCAAAAATTTCATATTTTGGTAGCAAAGGTTGCTGCGTACATCGGTTAGATGACCAGCCGACAGCAAAAGACGGCTAGAAAAATGTTCTGTCCTAGCTTTCGACTTTCCAGCAGTCCCACCAGGGATTAATTTACGAGACAATTGTTTGATCACTCAGAGACTAGCTTAGAATAACTTAGAATAACACATAGGTTTTCTTATCCTTTCCTTATATATATATATATATATATATATATATATATATATATATACAGGATGTAATGTTAATTAGCTCTCATGTTCACTTCTGTCTAATCGATGTTAGTCTATTGGGATTACTTTCTTTTTTTTGTGCGCTAAACTGGAATTTCGTAAATCTTTCTTGTTGTGACTACACACTACATTTCAACATAAAGTTAAGCATTGAAATTTCCCCAAGATTTAGACAGATTGCTTTAGGAAAAGAAAGAACAATTATTCAACTACAGGCGGAGTCATGGATGACGTCAAAACGAGAGTGAGAAAGACAAGACAGACATTTATATTACTCTGAAATCGATTTGGAAATCTTATGCATTGCACTCAGCCAACATAAAGAACAAGATACGGATTTTCAACACCAATTTTAAGTCAATGAGCTCTTCTATATGGGTCAGAGACTTGCACTGCGCTTGCGTCACGAAAAGTATTTTGAACAGGCTATTGTAGACTATTGTCAACAACTGGCTCCATATTAAAGATCGAATGGCTAGAATGATTTAGAAACAAGAAACTCTGGCTGGGAACAAACCAACGAAGAGCCGATTGCTCAACAAATATGTAGAAGAAAATAGGAATGGATTGGGCTTACACTGAGGAGACCGTTGAATGACATTGCGCACCAGTCCATCGCTCGATTGGAACCTGAATACGAAACAACGAGTTGGGCTTGTTCCAAGGGTGATATGGAGGAGATCGTGTGAGTAGGAGATGAAAGCTTATGGGAAATGATGGAGCCACCTAAAAGGACAGGATGAAATAGAGATGTGATGTTGAAGCCCTTTGTTCCAACGGGAACCGAAGGGAATAATACTAGATCAATCACTTTATTTATTTATATTGTCAAAATGTCTCAATGATACTTTAATGGCGCTTTTGATAATTTCATCTTATAGGTTTCAAGTTAAATTCTATAATGAGTTCAGTTTGTACAAACGAAAGATTTTGATATTTGAATAAAAGATACACAGAATTGATGATAGATAGTTAGATGCAGTCAATAAGACACCCCTAGACCATGGTTTCCTACTTGTTGACAGTTGCCAGCAACCTTGGGGAAGATTTAAACGCACATCATCTGGTACTTCATGTGGAGATATTACTAGTTAGCTATTTGCGTTCCGAGTGGAACGTAGGGCTTCAACCTTAAGCGTTGAGGTTTCAGTAGCAATGGTGTTTGTTTTTTAAGGGATTGGGTTGCTAGCCTCATGCCAACTTTTCCTCTTTACTGACTTACTGATATTGTTTAACGGGAAGGGGTGTTAGGCATGCGTGCACTGGAGATCAAACCACAGACCATGTAAGGTGTGCTTAGCGAGTATTCTACCACTGAATCACCTATCCTGCTTTCATACAATTCACATGAATATTATCAGTAATAAAGACTAACGAATAAAAATTGTTTTCTCATTCACTTTTCTGAATTTGAAACCAACTTTACTTGTTGCTTATGCAATCGATGTTTCCCTTGGGTTCCAAGTGGAAAATAAGGCTTCAACAACACATCTCCACTCTCTTGTATTCTCTGCCGTCCCCTTCAGCTGGGTCCACGATTACCCATAATCTCTGATCTCCGCCTCCAACTCACTCGATCTCTCCTCCATGTCACCCTCGCACCGAAGACTCATTCGTCGCCCCCTCCATTAGGATTCTACTCGACCGATGGCCGCATTGTGCGCGATGTCATTCGACGGCCTCCTCAACGTCTACCCGATCCATCCATCTCCATTTTCTCCTGAATACTTGTTGAGCAATCGAATTTTCGTTGGTTTGTTCCCAACCAGAGCTTCTTCTTTCTAATTCTTCCAGACCAGCCGGCATTTGATATTTAGTATAGAGCCAACAAAGGCATCTTTTGATGAAAATCTGAAACACACAGTGCAACTTTCTGACGCATATAGAAGAAGCGCTCATTGACTTCACATTTATATTGAAAATTCGAATCTTGTTCTTTACTCTGGGTGAGTGAGTGCAGAAGATTTCCAAACTGGTTTTAGGTTGATGATGATGATGGCGTATCTCGTCTTTCCGATTTTGGCTGGCTTTGACATCCTGGAAATATAGAAATCCTATGAAATTTTGATGTATACTACATTGTAAAATGAATTCTACTATTGTGTAAACAAATGTCGATTGTGTTAGGTTATACTTTTGCTTCTATCCTCTACTCCAATCCATTTGAACTCAATTCATTCACAGATAATAACAATAATAAGTTTAGATTTCTTCTACTTCTCTTTTCTCTGCGTAATAAATGACTACTAAAGGCCAGAATAGCCTGTCTGTTAGTTTTTGTTAAATTTCGAAGATTTGAATTGAATATTTGCAGAGTTGAAAAGTATACACTGTTGTGTTGAATAGGGTTTTCCTCTCTATTTACTTAACTATTCGTAATACTAGAAGACTGTCGAGTACAGTGTACTTGGGATCGAGGTTAGATGGTTGGTAGGTTTCCTGCCGATTGGCTCTAACCATTTGACGTTGTTTCCAAGTGCACTATGATGGACAGTCAACTAGTTTGGTGGATCACACTGACAAAATTAACCCACTAAGGATGACTAATCTCTTTCTAACCATTCAATGTAACCATAATAATTAATGTAAGATGGATTACACAACTTTTTATTATTATTTTTTGGGTAACTCAAACTATGGTTACCCAAATGAACAGACGTAGTGATGAATTTGACCAACTAATCATATGGGCACATAGTAAATACACGGAGTTATAGACGCCAGTACACAAATTACGTTGTAGATCTCATTCAGATCTGTTATTTCAGTACTGTTTGGGTAATAAGGCTCATAGGAAGGGATAAAGCATGTAGATGTGACAGAGTAATGCATTTGCAGATATATGCAGCCGCTGCTGATTGGTATATTCATAAATCTGTTTGTAAAGTTATGTCGTCCTTTTTGGGGTTATAGATGGTGCAGGTACTTTCTTCGTCAAATCGAGTTTCTTTCAAAGAGAATTCTCATGACGTGCCAAAACTGGATCTTGAAACGACCAGTAACAGCAACAACATTCGAGACATAAAATTCACAGGTGTTTGTAATGCAGTGGTATCAGCACTGTAGAATGAAAATGAACAATATGACTCATATAGTTGGTAGTGTCCAAGTCATTGTTCATCTAAACGAAACAATCCTTCTGTCTGTCTGTTTTTGACGAAGAACTTTGCACCGATGTGCAGCACTTCAAGTTGCCGTACTCCATGTAGCACACAAAGCGCGAGAAGAAAGTAAAAAGAAATACAAAATAAAGACAGTAGACAGGGATATGAGACAAAAGGAATAGTAATAACGAAGAATAATATAGTTTCATCTGAAATTATAAGTCACAAGAAGTGGAGGCATCTGCGCCAACCATCGAGAACGATTTTGAGCCATATCACCGATTGTTTCCAGTCATTGGTTTTTACCATTCCGAGGACCCCAACCAGTTAGTCAAGAACTCTTCACCTTTTCATGTGGCTTAAAGTAACTGCTGTAGATTTCATTTACTGATGAAGTCATGTTTTGGTTTGACCACCGCTGGCCGGCTCTTTTCCAGCCTGATCCTATGTCAGCTAAGATTACCCGTCGAGACAAAAAAGTGCTTATAAAAAGAAAGTATAATTGTGGTAGACTGAGTGACGATCTGGAATGGATTTTGGGCTTGTATGGCACAACATTGGAGAAAGAATAGATGGAGACGACGCCTGACCGTAGTGCTAATGTTTTATGATCTATTATCCAACGTATAAATATATATACACAGATCAATGGAGTAGTTAAGGTCAAGCCTCATCTCTCAGCTAAATTCACAATGTGGTCAATCATGCCGACAATTTTGTTAAACCTTTCAATGAAACAAACACACAAATTCTATCGAAGGTTTTTGGTATCATTTAAAAAGGAGAATTAAAGCGGTAAATGTGCTATGAAAACAGGATGATATACAGTTATCTGGATGAATTTATGTACGGAAATTGATTTTGACCTATCGATAAAGATTCCAACAAGGAATTGTGAGGTTCTCTCGGAAAACATACTAGCAAATTACCTTTATCAAAAATACATTTCTATGGAAAATTTAAATTGTGCGCTTTTACTTTGGCCTCACTTGATTGGTTGATAAAAATCTGTCAAGGTCATTATGGCGGTTGTTGGTTCATTTGAGTCACTAAAATATACAGTTACACTTATATGTTTGATAATTTTAACCTATATTTTCTCCCTTATTTCATTTGGTGTGTTTATTAGATCAAAATGGAATCGTTGTACCAGAGATAAAACCAACACAGATTATCTATCCAAAATATCCTAAAATAAGTGATCAAATTGTACATAAAACTAGCACAAAATTATATCATCATCATTCTAAAGAACAACCACCAGCAATACCCAATGAAATGATGAATGGTACAGCCAGTTTGATTTCAGAACCACGTCTTGAAAGAATGACCTATGAAGGATCAATGTGTTCGCTGAATGATGCCGCCGCTGTTATAAATACCCTAAAGCGTAAATCAAAAGAAAGCACTCTTACTGGTAAGAAGACACAATCGAATGTCCCCGTAGAAGTAGAAGTAGTAGTAGGAAATAATTCTCAATCCATTGTAACCACTGCAAAACAAAAATTACTCAATAATAATGATTCTACAACATTACAAACAGGTAAACTACACCTAACACAAACAACACCTATACGTTCAACTCTTACACCGAAGGATATTTCAGAGCCTTTATTACAAACAACTACATATAATGAAACATTGTCAGATTTACAAACAGCTAGATTAAAATTGTCTCAAAAAGTATTTGAACTTTAATTTCGGGTGAATGGGCCCCTTGGGCCTACTTGCTACCCCCACCCACCGCCTGTCCATTCTTTCTTTCAATAGTTCTAATACTCTTTATTGTTCTCGTTTGAGTTCTTCATTTCATTCCATTCCATTAGCCCTAGTTGTATTATATACACATACATATATATTACATTGCTGGTTTTTCTATGACAATGATGATGATTGAGTGAGTACAACTCTTTTGTTATACTTTATATTATGATTATAATATTTATTTGTTTATAGATATTTATATATGCGCGCGCATATAAAAAATGTGTGTGTGTGGTTTTTTCACTGATATATTGTGATATTCTAGTCATGTTTGAAGTGTACTTTTTTTTGCTTGCCGTTTTATTTAGTTCCAATCATTCTCAGTTTTATCAACAATGAAAATTTCTTTCCCTTTTTTTCTACTTTAATTATTAATTATTATTAATTATTAAAAAGAAACTAGGTAATTATATCTATATGTGCGCTTGTGTTTGTCTATTAAAAATCAAATTCCAAATCTCAACGAATTTTATTATCATTATTGTTATTATTGGTGTTACCATGGGTGTTATTTCCCACCTCTCCCAGGTATATATATTTGTTTGTATATTCATATAGGATGTTGTATTGTAGAGTAGACTCACTCACTCACAGGAGAATTGAGATTGTCGGAAAAACACACACGCACAGAGAGAGAGAGAGAGAAAAGCAACGCACTTTCCTTTACGTGTTTTTCCAGTGGGGGGGGGGGGTGGCACAATGAATGCAATCTCTAGCCATTTTGACTTTCTCTCTTTCTTACTCGCTTGCTTGCCGGCTTCCTCCCGTCTTTCTTAATCTATTTTATGTATGACGCGCAGTTTTTATGTTTCATTTTGGATACCTTTTGGCTTTTTAGTTATTATTATCACTATTATTATTATTATTATTATTAATGATTGTATTAACAGACAACAATGAGAATAGACTTTATATTTATTTATTGCTTTAAATGAAGAAATTAACACACTCACACACACACACATAAACACACCTTGTTCTTTCTACAATTCCACTCTCCTGTTGATTAACTAACTGATTAATTCCACGAAAGCCTTACACTCACTGCTTAGCCCCCAATTCATCCAACTCACCCATCCATCCGCCAGCTATCTATCTATCTCCGGCGTACTCTCTTACATATTTTATACTCCTTAATTTATAGTAGTAGTAGTAGTGATCATGATGCATAGAAATAAGGCGATTCATGTGAACCTATTGACAGGTGCTTGTTTCCGTCAGCTATGACAAGTAAGAAACGCTCCCTTGCTTTCCTTCTGTCTCTATTTCTCTCTGTTGCATTAACATATTGACAGTGATGTAAATATATTTTTGTATCCTAATTAGTGATAGTAGTAATTCAACACAAGGCATATTCTGTTGTCTTGTCTTTTATTTTTATAACATTCTAGGCTCTTTTTAAGTATAATCAGACATGCAGGGGTACAGACTAGGCTAGACAGTCAGACTATGTGGGGTGGCAGGGGAGGAGAAGGAGATAAAGAGGCGATAGGAAGCTTTCCTGTTCCTAATCATTTCATACATCATCATAGACATATTTTTTTTTCTTCTAGTGATTGTTAACTCTGTGTGTGTGTGTCTGTTGCTCAGGTTTTCTTGTTTTCTTTTGCTTTTTTCTCCTGTTTTTTGTTGTTGTTGTTTTGTTTGGTTGTAACCTGTTTGTTCACCTTTATATATATATGCCTATATATGTGTGTATGTATGTGTGTATATCAACGAATCAGCTAATTGAAAATAATAAAAATAAATAATCAAGTTGTTATGTCGTGAAAAAAATTTGTATTTTTCATTATTCTCTTTTTTTCACAAAAAGTTTGTTTTCTGTAATTCAACAGAGAAAAAGGATCAGACAGTGATCGGGTTACATATATATATATATACAAATTCGCCTTTAATCGCGCTTGTTGATAGAATACAGTGATCTATCTCTCTGTTCTGTGATTTTGGTGATTATGTCATCTGTTTGTGATTATTGTTGTTGATGTTGTGGTTTTGAACAATATCACGAATACCACCAGTCTGGAAAACAAAAGTGATTTGTTTAAAACTTCACATTTACATTCGAATTATGTTGTTCATTTATTTCACGACACAAAAACTGAATAGTAAGTTGATTTGTAAGGATTAGTTTTGTTTTTATGAGTTGATCATGGATTGATATCATTTAGAGAACCATTAAAAACCAGTATTGGAGTACTGGCAGCCAGCTGTTTCATCCTAGTTTGGGAATCTTCAAAAGTATGTACTGGATTTTGGACGCAGGACCTTCTGCTTACAAGGCAAACTCGTATGCTGTGGTCAAACTCGAAAACAACAAATCTAATCCTTACAAATTGACTCTTGACAATAAATCTGATGCTTGCTAGTGACTTGCTACAAGATGGAGTGCCCTGGAGTTATAGTGAGAAGTCGTGACCAGTGAGATACAACAAGTCAAGTGTGTGGTTGGGTCTCCTACTGATGACATGGGTTGGTGGTCGTGCTAAATCACGAATTGGTAGAAGTTAGAATTCATGGGCTGGCCATTGAATCGGGTCCCAGCGGCTAAAATGCTATACGAGCTAGCTTGCCATGTAACCAGAAGGTCCTGGGTTTGAACCCTGGTGGTGGGTGCGTACTGCCGATGATTCCCAAACTAGTTGGATAAAACAGCTGGCTGTCCAGTACTCCTTGGCTGGTTTTCAATGGTTCTCTAACTGATATCAATCCGTGATCAACTCGTAAAAACAAAAACTGAAATCAACTACGACTGGGAGAGGACTATTTGAAAATAAAGAAATGGCTTCAACTGTTTCGAAATTGTGGACTCAGAAACTCTAGAGAAAGATCGAACTTTTCATCAGTTCCTTTGACCAACATATCACCGTTTAAATAATATGATGTTTTCTAATGGTCTATGTTTGTCAATTTCCATAGTCTTGTTGTAAAATGTCATCAAATACAAATCGTTACCAAATTTTCCCAGTTCCAATTTGATAGATCCTGTAGAGTGGGAATTTGCTGTCTAAATAGCCCAGAAGTTATCAATAATAAAAAAAGTATGTCTATAGATAGTGCGCTTCCGCGGTTCAAGGGTAGAATGCTCGCTAATGTATTCATGTGGTCTGGGGTTCGATTTCCGACCAACGGTCTCCTGAACCCCACCTAATTTATAGGCCAATAATAATCCATGAAAAGAGGTGAGGCTCAGTGTGAAGCTGAAAACCTCATTCCGTATAATGACACGCCACTGTTCGCGAAACTTCAAAATTCATGTTTGAAGCCCTGTGCTCCACTCGAAACCCTAAGGAATCGAGAACAATGTCATTTATTTTCAATGACACTATCAGATGTTGGTACGTAACGACATTCCAATCAAAGTCAAATAAACTACTGTAAACATAGTAGATTAATTCGTCTGATTTTCTACTTAAATATTGTTTTCCATCATAAATTGCTAAGTTAAAAATTAACATGAACGAAGAATACTCTTTCCTGTAAACTCTCTTCAGGTACTAACTGTACAATACAATATAGAATATGATTTCGGATTTAAAATCAGACTAGTTTCAAGCTCTGGTGAATCAGGGGTTGAATAACCGTCAACCATGTACATGGTCTAATTTCGGTTCCCAGTCGGACGCATTTCTAAACCTCGCCTAGCTAATAGCCCTGGGAAAGAGAGAAGAGTGGACGTGAGGCTAGCAACCTCAACTCGCAAAAAAATAATCACCACTGCTACTGAAACTTGAAGCTCTGTGTTCCACTAGTAATGCAAAATGTGGGAAAACTATTTCATCTTAATTCGGAATTTCTACACCAGTACACACTGTTAAGACAGATAACCTATCGTTGTTACCCATCGAGTCACGACTGATACATGCATTGACATGATAATCTGATTGGACAGCTGGTTTATTTTTGGCTCAAAATTTCCAAGGATTTTGAAGGTCATTCAACCAGTCAGATATTTATTGCTTAAATTTCCAAAGAATTGTAAATTATATACACCCTGTAATAATAAAACTTTACTGTTGGCACAGTTGAATCTGACTATTGTATCCCTCCTTTCCAATGTGGGGAATATTTTCAAGTGATCCGGTGGTCTGGTTGTACATTCAAGTCAAGTTGGACGACAATCACAAAGTAGTAACAGTCTATTATGTCACACCATCGACCAACCGACTAATAAACATCCAGAATTAGCAATACTGGTGTGACAAACTTTCACCTGCAAGATTACTGAATAGAAACACATGAGATTTTATCATTCTTTACTATGATATGTGGATGATGAGAAAAAGAAATAGGATAAATAAAAGATGTTTTTTTTCATAGCTTGTAATAAGCTCGACATCTGCTATGTTCTTTGTCTCCAGTTGAAATGAATTCGTCTATAGTTGATATGGTTGAGTGGATTTATGTATGGGTATAATAATACTGTCAGACGGCATTCCTGTCGAAGCACTGAAGACGACCCCAGAGATTATGGCAGATGTTCTCACTCCATTACTGCAAAATAAGGAAAAGTGGCTACTGATTGGGAGTAAACACTGGCTACCTCGATAGCGTGGACCGAGTAGTAATTCGGAAACTACTTCAATACTACGGCGTACCTCAAGTCTTTGTCAATCTCATTCAACAGCTATATAACAATGCCACGTATCAGGTTTTCCACAATGGAAGACTCAGCGAGGCGCTCGAAGTGAATACAGGAGTATAAGACAAGCGGGCTGCCCATTATCACCGATGATATTCCTAATTGTGGTGGACTGGATTATGCGTCATACTATTGGGGGCGAGGAGTCAAGAGTACGCTGGACGACTGATAAGAAGACTCTAGAAGATCTGGATTTCGCAGATGATAATATGTCTGATGTCACATAAACTCGATGACTTGCAAGCAAAAACCAACAAGCTGGTTATGAAGAGGCAGCGAAAACAGGACTGCAGGTGAAGAGAGAGAGAAGACGGAGGTGATGAAGATAACCAACAACCAGCACCAATCACCATCAAGTCAGAATCGGAAAGTCGAGATACGCCTTCATCAATATGAAACCAGTTTGGAAATCTTCTGCAATCAACATATGGAGCGAGATTCGCATTTTCAAAACCAATTTGAAGTCTATTCTTCTATACGGGTCAGGAACTTGGCGTGTCACGAAAAGGATTTCTAACAAGTTACAGACTTTCATCAACAGCTGTCCACTTTGCTGACTGGCTCCATACCGAAAATCAAGTGGCCAGAAAGAATCAGCAACAAGAAACTATGGGAACAAACCAACCAAGAGCCGATTGCTCAACAAATATGTAGGAGAAAGTGGAGATGGTTCGGGAATACATTGAGGATGCTGCCGAATGATATCGCGCGTAATGCAGGCCATCGCTCAAGTAGGATCTAAATGGGAAACGACGAGTGGGTCGTCGGTACGAGGGTGACATAGAGGAGATCGTGTGAGGAAGAGATGAGAGTTCGGTCAATCATGGGCCCAGTTGAAGAGGACGGCGAAAAACCGAACAAAGTAGAGATGTGTTGTTGAGGCCCTATGTTTTACTCGGAATAATAATAATACTGATGCAATGGACAACTCGACTTTGATATGCTAAATATACCTATTCGTCCCTAGTACCACCTTCCGCCTCACTGAGCCACGGTAAATATCAAAAGAAAAAGACTGACTTGTGATTGTTAGGGTGCAATAATTTTTGAGGAAAAAAAGCACGTCTTATTCATATACTTTTAACCATAATTTGTCTAGGTCAGTGGAAAATAGATTGTTCTGAATGGCTGGTGATTGGCCCAGGCCAAGGTAAGAAAAAGATGATGAAATCCGATCACAAAATGATTACTGTTTTAAACCGCTTCCTATAAACATCAAATACAGTTCAGAAACTATATGCAGATTACTGTGATAGGTCCCCAATCTTAGAGGTCATGGCATGGTTTCAATCTGTGACCTGTCAACCACAGCTCATCATGCAAATTGGTGTTAGGTGTTTGGAGGCGATCGGGAGGATGCCTTGGACCTAGGTTCCGTGTTTGTCAATACTTGTCAACAAGGCATACCTCTGCAACTTTGGAAGAACTGATGCCTCCTGGGCGATTCGAATCCATATCACCCCTTGTACAGTAGTCAGAGGTGTGAGCTATTCACCCTCACGACAGACCTCTTATAGGAATATTCTAGATGCATCGATCACTTACAGGTGTCAAGGTGCATGGAACCTAGATCCAAAAGACCGTGACGACAACCTTCAACGACTCAACAATACCTGAAGTACTGAGTCACCTAGTTTAGTGTGAACCAAGGCAAAGAATTAATATAAACATGATATATTCGTTACTCCTGATTATTCGTGACCAATCGATGTACTTTGTTGAATGACACTTTTTATAAAAAATTTTAAAAATGACAATCACATGATTATTTATATAATTTATTATTTACATTATTATGGTCAACTAACACATGTGACAATTTTTGTGATAACTTTAGTGGACATCATTCACAATTAAAAAGTCACAAATATAATAATTAACTCTTTAAGAATATGCATATATGTATATATCCGTTCTAAAATAGATCCTTATCATATGACTTGATGTTATATTCTTATTGTTGTCGAACTAACAGCATGAAGCATAATTATCTCATGCCATCATCACAGCTATACACCAAGTCCTCTGTTTGTTTGTTTTTATTTTAAAATTTATTTTAAATTCCCTTTCATCTCTTACAGATACAAAATCGAACTTTTTATTATTATCATTGTTAGTAATGATATTATCAAAGTGTGCCATCAATTGATGCCCATTTTTTGTCTTTTTGTTGATTTACACACTGGGCTTCCAACCCTCAGAGTTACAGATTCGAATCCCCTAGTTTATAATCACAGAATGATATCAGTTAGAGAACCGTGGAGGGAACAACCTGGATGTACTGGACAGTTGGTTCATCGTAGCATACATGTGTGACCCCACTGTCAAGGATCGAACGCAAGACCTTCAGGTAGCGAGATGAGCTCATTTATCATTCAGCTATTGGGATAGAAATCCAATGTCCCATGAATTCTAACTTCTATCAGTTGAAGACTTTTAGAGCCACCGCCAACCATTGTCATCGCTGGCGAGTATTTGCGTCTACACCTGACCCAGTGGACCCCAGCGATCACAACTTCTCACTAGAACTCTAGGTAACTAACTACGTCATATAGCCACCAGTGTTTTAAAGCAAAACGCTGAAATCAAATAATGCAAATTACACCATGAGGCAATATAATCAACTTACTGTAATCTGATAATATCCTACACCACATGGTCTACCAGGATGCTTAATTAATCGAACTTGACGACATCCATTTGATAAACGTGTTAAGAACACTCGAACAGAACAAATATGTCCCCAACTATCTCCAAGTGCAGGAACTAAACATGAACTTTGATCATATTTATTGCTAAATTGTTCTTGTTCAGGTATACAATTGGATTGACCGGAATTCAAATGTTTTGTATCAAATCTTGTTGTAATTTGATTGGTAAGAATAACCTATCAAGTGAAAGATACTTGAAAAAATTAGATCGTTGACAAGGAATTAAAGTGGAGCTGTATAAAGGCGTGTACGTTAGTGTTTAAGGTTCAGCAGTAGAATGCTCGCCAAATACGCCTCCTATGGTCTGGGGTTCGATCCCTGACCACTGACCCACTGCTAAATCTCAGCGGACCAGTAATGTAAGGCCTGTAAAGAGGGAAGGTTCAGAGTGAAGCTAGCGCGATCCTACCTCGTAAAAATAAAACCCCTGCTACCGAAACCTCAAAGGTCTAGCTTTAAGTCCTATGTTCCACGTGGAACGTAAAGGAATAAAATTAAATGTACTACACTACCAAGATCAGATTCAGAAATGGAAAGAGACGTGCACTGTACTGTGAACGCGTACACTCCAGTTTGCATTTGTGCGTGTGTGTGTGTGGCCACATGTACATATGGAGGATCAATCAGTATCTAACAGTCAAAGCTACAGAGAATATATCTACTGATAATTCAGTTACGTAACTAGAGGTTATTTACATTCTATTGTTATCACTTTCCTTTCTCTGATCATTTCTAATTTCTACCCTTAAGAAGTGACTGACTGGTTTAAACATAGAATCCTGCACAGTTCAGCTGTTTACATTTGCTAAACTCCATGTAGCACAGAAACGAAGATAAAAGAGAGAAAAAGGAGACTCGAAAGGACAATAATAAGCAGAAATGTGAGGGAAAAAAGAGCAGTAACATGGAAATTCATAAGGGTTTTATTGGATATGGGCAGTCACTAATAGCGAAGGTATCTGCTCTACAGGGAACGATTTTCAGCTATATCACCAACTGTCTCCAGTCATTGATTCTTAGAATCCTGAGGACCACAACCTCACCGAATGATATTCCTTCCTTACGTAACACTCAACATCTAACTTCAATATTACTCACCATGTTATACCAACTAATATGGGAGATAGGAAGCAGGTACCTATGATCAAAGACAGCTTATCAGGCTTTTCATGCCTTCCACTTTCAGTGGCCACGTTTCACAGCGATAAAGGACAATAGAGCAAACTGTTAAATAGTACACACGTTCTTTGATCGATAGCCAGATATCACGTTCTTAAGAAATTATCTTCCACGTGCTGGGTGGTAGGGAACTGATCGATTGTAGGTAAGATTTCTTCATGGATCAGTATGATTTACAGAACTATTGAAAATCCTAGATAGATTAATGGACCGTATATTAGCTAGAATACCATTTGATGACCAATATAAGTTGACAGCTGCAAGTGAAATGCAACAAGTTGGCAGAAGAAGTATCGAAGATAGGACTTCAGGTGAACATACAGAAAACAGAGGGGATGAAGATTCCTGGCCAACAGCAACAACAACAACAGACAACAATCAGCACAAATCGAAGGAATCCGAAAGAAGCGACCTCCCCTACTTACCTGGGAAGCATCGTTTCAACTACAGGCGGAACTGATGAGTATACCAAAGCGAGGATCAGGAAAGCAAAGCAAGGTTTCATTACTCTCAAGTCTGTGTGAAGGTAAACACCACTCAACATGAAAATGAAAATAAGATCCCGATTTTCAACTCCAATGGGAAGTCAGTGCTACTATACGGATTAGAGACTTGACCAGCGCGTCATAAAGAGCATCTCAAACAAACTACAGACCTTCATTAACAGTTGTCTCCGCTTAATATTCAAGGTCAGATAGCCAGAAAAGATCAACAACAGGGATCTCTAGGAGCGAACCTACCAGAAACCAATTGTGCAACAAATATACAGGAAGAAGTGGAGGTGGATTGTCTGGCCACAATCTGAGAAAACCAAGTGACAAGTGACATCACACACCAGGCTATCGCTAGAGTGGAGGCCGAGTGGGAAGCGGCGAGTTAGTCGTTTGAAGGTGACATGGAGGAGGTCATGCGAAAGGGAGATGAAAGCATGTGGGCGGACGTGAAAACGTTGGCGGTTGAAGCCTTATGCTCTTCTGGGAACTAAAGGAAATAATAATAATAGTATATTGACAACAGTTTAATGACAAATATTAACCAATCAATTAGCGAGAAATTAATAACCTAGTGACGGCGAAAATAAGCCAACCAATCAGGATGCAGTAATCGACAGACAATTAATTCGAGCTAGTAAACTTGGTCAGCTGATCTGAAGTTGGTTTAAATAATTAACTGAATTTAAGCAAACGGAAGGAAAGTAACATATTAATTGATCAGTAATAATAATAACAATAATTCATTAACTAACTGTTGCTTGTTGACGTCCAGCAATGCCAAGTAAGGTTTGTGCTACACTAGCCAACAATCGATTACGTTGTGGTATATCATCAAAGTCATAACGAAATGGCAGAGCGATACTATCAACGACTATTAATCGGATCTAAAAATCAAGTTGAATACAGAGAGACAGAAAGCGAGAGAAAGTTGTTTGCAGTGCACAAAATGAAATAAGATTTTATTAGTTATCTTTCGATTTAACAATAAGAATATGTCATTTGTCTGAATATCTGTCCAACCGTATCAATTGAGATGCCGACAACACATGTCGAGCCACCGTCTTCCTCGACAAGTGATGTTAGCTGATATACGACTAGATTGAAAAAGACTTATACGTGGAAAAATCAAAGCATGGCATTATTTCATGAAGTTCTGAATTGTTGATTTGGGTCACCCAGACAGTAGTCTTGCCTGTAGTCCTAAAAACGTAGTCCTTGAGTGGACATAGGTATTATTTTCTCTCTTCATTAACTGGGTGATGTTTAGTCACCCGTTTTGGGTGGGTAGGTCTAGGCAAAGGAGTCAGCCAGCTGCATGACCAAAGCACATATCTAATAGAATAAATGACCATAAAACAATCATGAACTCTATTTTTTAGTTAGGGCCGATGGGAGAACAGTTAATATGGTGAAGAGATGCATAGATAAACGTAGAATTTCACATGGAAGTATGCTGATTTATACTGGCTTAAATTGCAACCGCGCGTCAGTGATCAAATCATAGAATGGTCACCAGCCACACATGATCCAAGATTCAATTGCAGGCTGGTGTCCTTTTAAACCCTCGCTTAACAGGCAGTAAACTCGTTAAAGTGGGACGGTTGGGCTTGAGCCTTACAAATACACTCCATAGAAGAACGCAAAGGAATTGAAAAATTGCATTACAACTGCACAAAGGGAAAACTTACACAAGATGAGAAAGTGACCGAAAGAGGCATGTTGGTGAGTGAATGAATAAATGAATGAAATAAACTATAGAATATCATTAATCAACCTTACAAATGTATTTCATTCTAGTTATTCATTTATTATAGTGTCACATAAAATGACTGACGGTGTAATACACGTGACTAGGCTATCCAAATTATATTGTTTTCTTAGAGGTTAATTGGTGGATGGTGACTAGCAGTGGAATCCAGGATGCGTATTTCATCCTATCCGGGACTAGTCACCTGGATGTTCCTGCATTCCACAGTGAGTGATGATGTTCCCATCGAGGCTCAAGTCCAGTACCGATAGTCTCAGACGCCAAAGCGTTATCCACTAGACCAATTGGGCCACAAGACCGAGCACTTCGGTCCAATCAATCGACAGGAAAATCTGAGGTTCAGTTATATATTATTTTTTATTATTTTATTTCTTAGCTTTCCGAGTGGAACATACGGCTTCAAGGTTCAGCTTTCACTTCCCTATATAGAACTTGCCACTGGTTAAGCGAGGTTTGGGAGTGCCCTGGCTGGCGATCGAACCCCGACCACGTTTGTGGTTGGTTGCTCAAATACACTAGGATAAAACCGTCTACTACTGATTGACTCAGATGAGTAGTTGCGTACCACTCATATCAACCAGCAGTGTTTGTTAGCCAGATCGAGGTGACCTAAACACTGGAGGCCATTCCACACCTCTGGGATTGGCTGAGCCCATCTGCACTGAAACCGGTCTGACTCAGCTCATAAGGCTGAGTCACTTCAAACTACCGAATACATTAGGTTTATTGTGTTCGAATTCTAGTTCACTCACAGTCCCATGTATTCTGAATGACTTAGCAACATGCTTAGTTATACTGTAAGGAAGTAAAGACCGATGAAGCTAGAAGGGATGTTTATTAGGGAAAACTGATTGTAGGTACAAAAATTCGATATTTTCTTATTAAGTTCCCAGTGGAAAGTAGAGGAATTCAAGCTAGAGGGATCGAATCCTAGACCACCTATATGGTCAACGAGCACCCAACCGCTGTGCGACAGACACACATTTGGTATACCATATCTCTAATATTTTAGTTGCACATCTTATGCAAAATCGGTCGAATATCACCAAATTTGATAGTTTGTTGGGCTCTACACAGTGATTCTAACGTTTTTCGTGAAGTTCTATTCTTCTATTGCTTTTTCCAGTGTCGGAAACGTATTGTTGTTTTTTTGAACTCGTTTACTTATATACTACTTATATCTGATTACAAGTAGCACTCATCACAATACCATCATCACAGGCAATGAAATGAAATACAGATTGATTGCACGAAAAAGAAAACAACAAAAACAACAGCTTACCAATGGATGTTGTTCACAAAATTGTTCAAGATGTTGACAAACAGCCAGCAACTTCAAATGATCTTGGATTCGTATGTAGTGAATACCAGACATTATACTTTCAACACTTGGACAATGTTGTTGAATGGAAAACTCATCAGAATTCTCTGGATCTATATGAAAATACAAATAATCAGTTTATTCAATCTAACCTTACTTCAACGGATAACCTTAACAATGCAAGACAACTCAATAAATGAAAAAAAAACAAAGAAAGAAAAAGATGAATGACCACTTCACAAAAGTGATACATCCACAATGCAGGGTTTAACTTAAATTATAAAAGCTCATATGCTGGTTTCAATTGGTGAACTAATTGCATAGTGAATCAGTGTTTTCTATAACAGTATTGGGAAAAAAATATTCAGTAGGGATGTCTTGGAAGTAATGTGGAAACTGCTGAAACATTGTGGAGTGTCCCAAACATTTATCTACCTCATTCAACAGCTATATGATGATGTCAGATGTCAAATGATTCACAATAGGAAACTTAACGAAGCCTTTGAAGTAAAAATGGGAGTTATCTAAGGCTTCCAACTATCACTGATTGTATTTCTAATTATGGTGAACTGGGTTACGTAACAGACCGTTGGAAGCGAGAAGACAGACAAACGTTGTGCCAACAAGACGACTCTAGAACATCTGGCCTTCTTGAACGTGTCATAGAAAAACTTGAAGATCTACAGGCGACAACCAACATTCTGGTAGAAGAAGCAGCAGCAGCAGCCAAGACACGATTTCAAAGGAAGATAGAGAAGACAGGCTATGAAGATGCCTAAGCAACAAACATCAACATAAAGCACTAATCATTAAAAACGGGAAAAATCTAGAGAAAGTCACTTCTATCACTTATCCAGACAGTACTTGTTTAACTACGGGGTGCACGGATGAAGATGTCAAAACTAGGCAAGATCAAAAAGCAAGACAGACCTTCACTACACTAATATCAGGATTGAAATCTGCAGAATAAGAATAAGGAATAAGATTCCGTTCATCAATACTAATTTTAAATTAATTCGCCCGATACGGACGAATAATGACTGATTGACTGACTGGTTTCAACATAGAACTTTGCACAAATGTGCAGAAGTTCGAGTCGCCACTCTCCCTCCATGTAGCACATGAAGCCAGAGAGCAAAATCAAAGAAATGCAAAATAGAGACAGTAAAGAGATATATCAGACAAAAAGAATACTAGTATGAAAGAACAATGTAGTTTTATTGTATATTATCAGTCACAAGGAGTGGATGCATCTGCGCCATCATCGAGAAAGATTTTGAGCCATATCACCGACTGTCTCCAACCATTGGTCTTTATCGTCCCCAAGACCCAAACCAGGAAGTCTATACCTCCCTAAGTGACTTAAATTAACTGTTGTGAATTTTATTGACTGATGAAGCAATGTTTTCGTTTGATCACCAATGGCTGTTTCCCAGCCTGATAGTATGTCAGCTAACATTGCCTGTTGTCGAGGAAGGCGATGGCTAGGCATACGTAACACATGTTCTAACCATCTCAGTCGGTATAACTTCACAACCTCGTCGATTGACTTCCCCTTCCACCTACCCAGCACTCGACCAAAGCCTAACCTCAATATTGTTCACCCTATTACACCTACCACTTCACACGGGAGATACAACGCAAGCACCTATGGCAAGGTCTCACAGCCATAAAGGAGGACGGAGCGGACTGTTGAGCAGTACACACGTCCTTTGGTCGACAGCCTGCCGGATATCACGTCTACATCACAGACGGTGTAAACTGGCATATGTGAAACTGGCCTTCTGAATCAGTGCTGAGATTTTGTCGGCGATCAACCCGATGTCGTCGGTTGATGCAACTTCCCAAATAAGTGAAGCAGTCAACGTGCTTTACCAATTCACTCCCTATTTCTAAGCTAGGAATAAATAATATTATAATTTAGTAGCGTACAACCAAGGTCCTAAAGCATATTTGAATGTTAAAAACAACCTCTTCGCAACGAGACAATCATATCTTTGCTTTCACATATGGTTGGGAATGTGTGCTTATTGACAGAATTATACTAGGGAGTAAACAGATATCCAATATTCTTTTATTTTCAGTAATTCTCCGATTTATATCACCCCATCATGAAAAGTTCTGCAGTTTCAATTTAATCTTTCGAAAATGCAGAGACTTTAAGCACTGGACATTAAGTGAAAGTTGGTTTACTTAGTCGCTTATATTCCTATGACAAAAAGTAAAAGTTGCTCTGTATCGTAAAGGTCAGAAATATGAGCTGTCGAATTTTTATTTAGTCGACGAATGACAACACGCTTATTGCAAAAGCGGATTATCCTAGGGGTAATATGGCTGTGGATTTATATTGTTTAGTGATTTTTAGTTGAACTGAAAATGTAGTGAAAGTGATCCTTCATTTCCTATAGATCTCTCTATTTGATATAAGTCTGTAATGGAAATCTCTATCTAACTAGTAGACCCTTATTTTAAAAAGCGGCTGATATGATGCGTCAAATGAAGTATTGTGTGGCATTAGGTGTTAGCGGCAATCGGCAGGAGGCCTTTGACCTATGTTTCGTGCTTGTTGACAGTCATCAGTCATTAAGATGTATCTGAAGTCTTGAAGGAATCCATGTCGCTTCTGAGATTCTAACCCAGGTCACCAAGTGTGGTGTAGTCAGAGATGTCACCACTGAACTACTGTGTGCACACACGAGTATGGTGTGCAGTAAAAAGAAACAGATAAAGGTTATGAAGAAAGAGCTGTTTCTACAGCACAAATTCAGTGAGGACATGCCTAGTGAAGTTATACTCCTAAGAGTATATACAGCTACAAAATGGAAATACACTGCTGCCACCCTCTGTTTATCATTGACCAGATGACCAATTATGTTTCAGCAAAAGATAAGCCACCAAACTGTGCCACTTATATGTGCATTTACAAGTTTCGCTGCTCCTGTGGAAGAAGCTATATAGAGAGAGCAACTTAGATAGCTTTATAAAGGCACAGTTGAGTATCTTCCCTTAAGATTCAGAAGTGGCCAAACAAAATCTTTAAGAAGCTATCCTTTGTAGTATTTGACCGACAAAGGTTACCATCAAGTGGACAGAAGAAGCGTCTTCAAGGTTATTAATCGCATTCCATCGAATCTTTCTTTTAGGCATAGCTGAAGCTACAGGAATTCAAGAGAACAGTCTTAGTCTTGGTATACAAAAGACATTTGTTCTATCCTGTGGTTCTTCCTTAGCCTAGGTAAATTAAACAAACTAATTAAAACTTCCCACCTTTTCATACTGCTCGATTCTCTTGTACTTTAATGATATCTATTCATATTCTAATTACCTATCCTCTTCATCTTTAGTATTATGTACCTTCTAATCTAATAAAGTTCTAATGTAGTATGATTATTGAACTCTCTACATTATAATCATTATTTGTATTGCCACTTGCGTCCAGTGGTTGTATTTTTGTTATCATTAATATTACTTCTGGTATAATCGTCACTCCTGCTGACCTATTTACAACATTTAACACTTGATTCCAATCCACAAATTCACCGTCATTTGTTCAGAATTTTAATATAAAAGCTGTGTACATTAAAGTAAAGCTTGACGAAGGTCTAATTGAATACAATATTTTGATTGGACACTAGTAACTAGTGTGAAGTGTCTAGTCCTTTCTTTGATGCGTACTGAATTCTATCAATCAAGTTTGCAATGTGGCAACCATTCTAGGTAGCTCGCCATCACGGTGCATATTAATCTGATGATATACGATAGAATGGTGGCCACATTGCAAACCTGACTGATAGAATTCAATCTGCGCCAAAGAAAGGACTCGACACGTCACACTAGTTACTAGTGCCCAATCGAAATACCCACTACAGTCCTACAGGAGGTCAATTGCAAGACTGGATAGCTAAGTGATAACGTCTTTGACTGCAGCAGTGGGTGACGAGGGTTCGAGTCTCAAAAGGGACGTGAGTTCCTTCAAGGTTGCAGATGCGTCTTGCTGACTGGTGAGTGCCAACTAGCATGAAACCTATGCCTCCAACTATCAAATATCATTGAATACAACATTATTCGTTAATATTATTATTATTATTCCCTTGGGTTCCGAGTGGAACATACAGCTTCGACAACATATCACCACTTTCTTCTTTTTTCTTCTGACCTCTTCATCTGGTTCCTCTCATCTCCTCCTCACACGATCTCTTCCATGTCACCCTAACATCGGCGACCCACTCGTCGCTTCCCATCGGGATTCCACTCGAGCCATGACCTGCATTGTGCGCGATGTCATTTGACGGCCTCCTTAACGCATGCTCGATCCACCTCCATTTTCTCCTACATATTTTTTGACCAACTGACTCTTGGTTGGTTTGTTCACAGCCAGAGTTTCCTCTTGCTAATTCTTTCTGGTCAGCCGGCTGGCCAGTTGGTATTCAGTATGGAGCCAGAGAAGGTAACTGTTGGTAAAAGTTTGTTGCAAATTCTTCTCGTACCGCGCGCGCCAGGTATCTGACCCATATAGAAACACTGATTGACTTTGCATTTTTATTGAAAACCCAAACGTTGTTCACTATGTTGAGTACAATGCAGAAGATTTCCAAACTGCTTCCAGGTTGATGAAGGCATATCTTGCCTTTCCAATTCTGGCTAGTGCTGACATTTTCATCTACGCTGTCCAACTACCTGTGGTTGAAACCCTGCTTCCTAGATAAGTGAAGGCAGAAAGTAACCTCTGTCAAATCTCTTCGGGTGATGGTGATTGGTGCTGGTTGTTGTCGCTGTTGGTTGGTGGTTATCTTCATCACCTCCGTCTTCTCCATGTTCACCTGGACTCCTGTCTTCGCTGCCTGACACTTCTGCCAGTTTGTCGGTTTTCGCCTGCAAGTTTTGAGTTTGTATGACATTAAACATAAATCATCCATGAGCGAAATCCAGATCTTCTGGAGTCTTCTTATAGGTCCAACGTATTCCTGTCTTTGCACACCCTGTGCACAGTCTGACTCATAATCCAGTCCACCACAATTAAAAATATCATCGCTGATGATAACAGGCAGGCAGTCTTCTCTTACTCCTGTATTCACTGCGAACGCCTCGCTGATTGAGTTTTCTCTTGTAGATCACCCGACACATGGCAATTCGTTTATATTCATTGTTTTAAATGAAGTACTGTGAAGAATTTCGACCACAGACACCAATCACTCACTTTAATCTGAGCAGGACAGTTACTGTTCAGATGGAGTTTATGACTCATATCTTAGTCCACATAAAACGTTATATCATTACACCTTTATAGAAGGAATAATTCAAAAACGTAAACATAACTGACATCTTTAATAATCTCAGTGAAAATCAATCAAAACAAAACATTCAACCTTACTTGCTGAAATATAATGCTGCTTACAGTGGTTGGCTAAAGCAACAGCCATTTGTCGAACACGTTCAGGGATGAAATTCCCTTCAGTATCTAAAAATAAAGCTTGTCCATCAAGCCCACCGAACCACTTAGGAATTTGTACATTGACACACGCTTGAAGACTATCAAGGACAACAAAAGAAAAACAAAAATGAAATCAAAATATAACAGTTTCAACATAAAATGCATTTTAACGAAATTCAACATTCAATTGCTGCTAACTAATTTTTAAGGCATAAATCTGTTCACACAAAACAACCAACCAGAATTCACAAAATGGCAACCAATAGGACGCACTGTTAAATCTGTTCAAGGCCGAACCACAATAATTCTGCGGGAAAAATAGATTAAGGATTTCAGGAAAAAAAGTTTCTACGGAGAATAACATAAAAATGCGAGGAAAAAATTTGAAAAATAAAACAAAACGTTTATTTTAAAAGTTAAGGTAATGAAAATTTGGAAAACAGACAGTTGAGGCCAGAAAAGTAGTTCACCAAAATAGTCATTCTCTTATTGAACAATATTATTGATATAAATACCCTGTTTTAATTATTATGCATGTAATGAGAAGGTTAGATGCAATGCTATACTACTACATGCTGAAAATTCCATAGTTGCACGAAAAGTACTGTTTGGAATAAAGCTATTCCTATTAAATTAGACGAAAATTAGCATGGAGAATAAAGGTAAGTCCACTAGGTCACATAGTAAGTAGTTACCGAATACTTGAAATCACAGATGTTTCATTTCCAGTTATGCAACAGATGATTCTACTTTTTTATCGGTTGCAATCTGTTCTGTAGATAGTTCGTGTCACTAATAGGAGAAAGTTCAGGACACTACAATTTTCTAAATACACTACTGTCTAGATTATGGAATTTGGATGAATTTCAGTGTAAATTTGGTCACGGACTAAGATCAGTTAAGGCACACTGGAAACCAGGGGGCAGTGGACAGATGTTTCTTCCTAGCAGTGCACGCCCACAACCTTACCAACAGAGATCGAACTCGGGACCTTCATGTTACGAGACCGAGCTCATTGACTACTCAACCACTACAGTTGGAATTCAATGATTGTTGCATTATTGAAGAGTCCTAAGCTGGACAGAAACAGTTGTCCAGTGCATCATGGCTTTCAGTGGTCTCTAACTGATGTCGAACCATGAAAAAATCTACATTGAAATCAATACAAATCTCCACACAGTCATGTAATCTAAGTGTCAATCTCCAACTCACTGATGACTAGTGGATAGATGACCCAAAGTTATAATGAGAAGTCGTGACCAGTGAGGTGCACCATGATAAGGTGAGATGGATGCTACATCGAAGATATTGGTCGGAGGTAATGCTATATCGTGAATTGATAAAGTTAGGATTCCAGTAACAATTCTTTCAGATCTGATGTTGGTATTCCGATGGTCATATTCGAGTTCTCCATATAATTGTACAGGAAGCAAATTGTTTCTGTTAGTGACACTTTGGTAAAGAGAAGTGCGACGTCTAGGGATAACATCCGCTAATCATTTACATTCAAATCTTTTATTTATTCAGCGAACTCAAAAGTATCACGAAGGGAGTACTTGTATAGATGTTGTCTTGCAGGCCCCAACATGTCGGACAGCCATTTGGCGAATGGATGCTATGGTGACCCTGATATGTCTAGAATTGGTCCAAGAGGCAAAGGTGCACAAACCTCGTTTGCATAAAAGATTTGAATGTAAATGATTAGCAGATGTTATCTCTAGACGTCACACGTCTCTTTATCAACGTGTCACTAACAAAAACAATTTGCTTCCTGTGCAATTATGTTGAAGAACTCGAATATAGAGCATCGGAATACCAACATCAGATCTGAAACTTAGAATTCACAGATCATTGAATTCCCACCCAATTGGTCAACTGGTCAACGACCTTGGTCTTATAACCTGAAGATCCCAAGTTCGATTCCTGATGATGGGATCGTGGGTGTACAGTGCTGAAGATCACCAACAAATATGCGGATGAGAATACAGATGTACTGGTTATATAATGAGGCGACATTTAAATGATGCCAAGCACTCAAATGGAAATCTGCTAGGCAAAGACTTGTTGGACGTCTGAGGGTGATTATGGAGAAGATCATATTTGGAGGAAATAAAAGCTTATACCGAGAGGAATGGAGATGTACTCCCCCACTAAAGCCTTAATTTTCACTTTTAACCTAAGAAATGAATGGATATACAAAAATATATCCTATCAGACAGTACATTGGAACCGTAATAGGCTTTACATACATAACATCATTTATACCTAAACGCTTCGCCTACATTGTTGATTATAAATAATTTTTTATCGTGACCATATTTTCTACTGAATAATAATATTAACAGTAGTAGAAACATTTTATCTCTCTCAAAGAAATGTGCTTTTGAAACAAACATATGTACATGTATATGGGTATCAGAAGTTGATAATAACAAAATATTTCTCCAGTTTTTCAACAAGAAAAAATATGATAAGATGAATGAGCAGTTCGACAAAACAAGTGACAATTAAATTGGACGAAAGAAAACAAAGTTGAAAAGATTCCCCTGGATATTCGTACACAACAGAAAGAGAGAGAAAGAGAGAGAAAAGCCAACACGAACACAAAAGTAACAGATTAAATGTGAAGTAAAACAGATAGTGGGTTTAAGTTTAACACTAGATAACTAAATTGATTATTATCTCTAAATGTTGGTTTGCTAAAATCATAGAAAAAAAGAGACAAGCAAAATTACACCATATCTAATGAGGGTGAGTTTAAAGCCAAAGATTATGTGATCAAATGAAAGGAAGAATAAAGACATCCAGTTATCAGGGCAGGCAAAGAAAGACCAATAACTGTTTCTTCTTTCTGAACACATAGATCGGATTTCAGGTGTTTGATAGAGATTGTTTCGGTAAACTTGAGGAGAATTGAACTTTTTATTGTCTATTGATAATTTTAAAGGATTTTCAGATCTCTACCTCATGACCTGTATATCAAGGAGTTGCTTGTTAAGGGTGCTATTGTAAGCGTTTGTTCCCTTGAGACGTAGGCTTTTCGGTACTTGTTCAGAAAATTGGAGGTGTGCCCTTCTTTCTATTCTTCTAATGTGGTGTGGCGCAGTATGATTCCATTGTAGAGTAAATTTGTTTTGATAAAGTCTCACAGTGTTATACAGTAACATTTACTGATGACCACGTTTCGAGCACAATTTATTACCACTCATAATCATGTCAAGACACTACTCACATAACTTTCTAACTTCGTTTATATAATTCCATTAGTTTTCATCGCTTGATTTGATTGGTAGTAGTATTTTCCATACTTCCGTTATGAGTGATGAGTCATTCCTGTTGCACGTGTTGAGTGTGGATTCGCTCGATGAACCAGGTTAAACTAGTACATCGGGACTAGTCAGATTGTCAGCAGAACATAAGAATTTAGCTAAGGTTAAAATGATTGACCCCAAGAATATAATTAACTTAGAAAGGAGCTCAGCGAGTGCACTGCACGCATTAACATACAACCACACAATAGGGTGGGAGAGGGTTAAAATTTTTAATATACTGAACCCTTGTTCAACGAGCGAATCTACACCCAACACGTGCAACAGGAATGACTCATCACTCATATCGGAAATATGGAAAATACTACTACCAATCAAATCAAGCGATGAAAACTAATGGAATTATATAAACGAAGTTAGAAAGTTGTGTGAGTAGTGTCTTGACATGATTATGAGTGGCAATAAATTGTGCTCGAAACGTGGTCATCAGTAAATATTACTGTATAACACACTGTGTGACTTAATTAAAATAAATTTTACCCACAATGGACTTACACTGTACCACAGTGAACAAGATCATATCAACCCATCATACTGTTTACTACTTTACATATTTGGACACATACCTAGGTAAAGATATTCAAGCAATGCAGACGTGCGTAGCGGAATATAAACCTAAATGGCTAAAACAAACAATTAAACTCTCAATATTCGTAAATAACACAACCTATTTTGGGCACGAAGCACATAACTCGTGCTGAAACAAAAATGGAGAACCTGGGTACTTTGGTAAAGCTGCTACTGAAACTACTCGGGATTATCGAGCAGTCTATACCTTAAAGTATTAGCCTCATCCATTCAGTTTTATGGCACACCACCTAACTGACACAAGAAACTAGATTGACACATACTAATCTCTTAAAGTGGTGAACAGATCAAGTTTATAACAGAACGCAGCTCCTGGTTATGCTCCACTGTAGTGTGGATCAATCATCAAGTCAAAGGCTACAGGTGTGGTCCTTTACAAAAACCACCTGATTCAAGCTGGGCTTCCAGGCAGCATCCAGAGCACAAACTAATCCCGCCTTCATTGTGCAAATCACATAACTATGTCAAGTTGCCTTAGTTATCCCCACTCGAAAAACAACGCCTGAATTTCATGTTCAAAAGTACTCGATTACCCTGTCTTATTACTAGTATAGTAAGCATTAACTATTTCACTTCGTTTCTTTATGTCTTAACATGAAAATTACAACAACTATCTACTTCCGTATTAATTAATATATATTTTTTCTTCTGTAAGTACCATTGTTTTCGTCTCTCCCTTAGTATTGATTTTTATTTGAACAATCTCATAATTACGTAACCACCCTTGATTATGCTTGAATCCACCCCATCCCCTCAATTTCTCTCCTTACAATTAATAATTATGTCTTGAATTTTTTGATTATTCTATTCTTATATTATAACATCCTTTATAATTTACAATATATAAGATTAAATTTTGCTTTAAAACAAAAGGGGCTATTCACATTTAAATAAAGTATGTTAAAACGTTAAAACACACACTGATTATTATTATTGTTATTATTACTATTAATATCTCTTTTGTCATTCAAGTTGTGCAAAGTTGACGAAAACTGTAGGAAATAATAGTGAATTCTCAATATTTATCATCATCGCTTGTGAAAGCTGTTTTTTTTTGACTGCTCTATTGAAGTGTTGTTGCATGTATCAAGGGAACTAACTCATTTGATGAATGGGTAATATTATTATTATGAAGATAATGTACAAAAATGAGCAGTTTATTATCAAAACTGATTCTTCCTTGATAATCCTTCTTATCTCACCAGATAGATTACTTACTCTAGTCTAAAAAATTTGCTTATCATTCATGTTTAGTGGATGAAGGCAATCATCAGTATAAAGCCCTGGATATCTAGCTAGGCTTTATGCTTAGTAGTATTCATCAACAAGGCCTACATACCCTGGTATAATCTGGTGAGTAAATAATGAGGAAGTGCTTTCAGCGTTAGGTAAGAAGGCGAAGTCAAATGATGAGATTTTGAACCTAAATCGATTGAGATGGTTGAGACAATGCGTAAAACTTTCCGAGTCACAGCATTCTTTGTCGAACAACAATAGGCTGATATAAGACTATAAGAACGATGAAGTTCAGCGACGAGTCTCTTTTAGGTGAATTCATTAACCTAGCTGTCCAGTCACTTTTATACATAATTATTTTGTGTGTGTGTGTGTACATTAGGATTGTCAAACAAAAATGAAAATTATTTAGAGTCACTGCTTACGTCATCAAAATGTTTCTAAAATGTGATGAATAATCAAAATTGTAACTAGGGTGGGGGGAAGTAAAGATTGGTAAGTAATGACAAGGGAGGGTGCGCAACATGAAATACAATGTTAATGGAGGCATGTGTCCACAAACTAAATTATGTAGTAGGTAGAAAGAGTAAATACGGGGTTGGCTAAGAAGACGATGTTACTAAGATGTCATACAGAAATTGCAAAACCAAAAAAAAAAAACAAACAAAGTCGTAGAACTTGGAATTATATCCAAGATAGAAGAAGGGGTTGGAGAAGTTTCTTCTATATGCATAAATTAGGGTTTTCTACTCGGATCGCTAAGGCTTCAGCAATGCAAAGTATGCGGAAGCTTAGCGTTTACAACGCAAAGCTTCTTTTCACTTTGTAGATAACTTTCAATGAACTGTCCATACATACCATATTGAGTGACCAGTATTGAATATATGTTCAGTTATATAGCACTCTTTATTGATCGACTGTTACCTTTAAGTAGCCAAGCGGGGATAATATTGTTTGACATTTTTTGGATGAAACACGCATAGAACGCCCTTTTGGGACACGTGTCTCCATTAACATCCTATTTCATATTACGCAACCTTTGTCATTACTCACTAATCTTCACCTCCCCCCCCCAACCTAGTTACAATTTTGATTATTCATCATAGCATAGAAACATTTTGATGACGCAAACAGTAACCCAAACTAATTTTTATTTTATTTTTGTTTGACAATCCTAATGTAAACAAAACAAGTAGTTCAGCGAAGAGTCTCTTTTCAGCGGCGAATTCATTTCCCACTTTGGCTGTACAATCGCAAATATATATATATATATATATATATATGTTATTTTGTATGTATGTGTATATTAAGTTTGTCAAACAAAAATACAACTGGTTATGGTTATTTTAACTAGGCAGGTGAAGATTGGTAACTGGAGTTACGTAATACAAAATCAGTCAAGAAAACACCTGTTTGTGACAATTCATCACCTTTGTTACTACCCTAATTTCATTAACACCTAATTTTCTTGACCAGTTTTGTATTACGTAACTCCAATTACCAATCTTCACCCGTTTAGTTAAAATAATCATAACCAATTGTATTTTTGTTTGACAAACTTAATGTACACATACAAAATAATATATATATATAAATATATATATATATATATATATATTTGCGATTGTACAGCCAAAGTGGTAAATGAATTCGCTGCTGAAAAGAGACTCTTCGTTGAACTACTTGTTTTGTTTTCATTAATGCCTGGATGGGGATTATCCATGAATCCTAACGTACACACATATACAAGATAATGATATATAAATGTGACAGGACAGCTAAGTGAATGAATTCGCCGGCGAAAAGAGGCTCTTCGCTGAACTTTGTTATTTTTATATTCATGCCTGAATGGGTATTTTCCGTGGTTATAAGATTGGTCTGGAAAAAAGTAAGGGTTTTTCAAATCAAAACTTAGCATCAATCCATACAGTCACTGACAGTTATTTTCAGCCAGCCATGTAGAGAAGCTGGTTGGTTAGTATTCTACGAACCAAAAGTTCAAGATTGCTCTCAATTACGAAAATACTCTGACTGGACACTAGTAACTAGTGTGATGCGTCTAGTCCTTTCTTTGGTGCAGACTAAATTCTGTTAGTCAGGTTTGCAATGTCACCACCATTCTAGGTAGCTAGCCATCACCGTGCATATTGATTTGATGATATTAGGTGAACTAGACACATCACACTAGTTACTGGTGTCAAATAAGAGTTTCCAGTACAGTCCTACAGGAGGTCAGCCGCGAGACTGAATAGCTCAGTGGTAACGTCTCTGACTGCAGCACTGGATGACACAACTTAGAATCTCAGAAGGGACATGAGTTCCTTTAAGGTTGCAGATACACCTTGTTGACTGGTGAGTGCCAACTAGCACGAAACCTAGGTCCAAGGCTTCCTGTGGCCGATTGCTTCCAACTATCTAATATCAATGACGAAAATACATTCACATTTTGTGATCTCTTATATCCACTAAACGTACGTCGGTGGTATAGCGGTTAGGACGCTCGCCGACCATTCACATGGCCGGGGTTCGATCCCCGGCCATAGACGCACTCCTTTACCTCGCTAAGCCACAAATAATCCTGGTAGAGAGGAAAGGTTGGGCATGAGGCTAGCAACCCCATCCTGTAAAAATAAACATTGCTATAGATACTTCAAGCCACTATCTTGAAGCCTTATGTTCCACTGGGGAACGTGAAGGAAAAAAATATCCATTAAACTCTCATGCTTTTCCATGTTACTATTTTTTCTCTTTCACATTCCCGCTTATTATAAATTCTTTGAATCTCTTCCATTGTCTGTCTTGTATCTTTGTGTGCTAAATGGAAAGTGGCAACTTGAACCCCCGCACTTATTTGCAAAGTTCTATGCTGAAACTCAGCCAGTTAGTCAGTCAGTCAGTAATTTCGAAGGAACTACTGTCCCCTATAAAAATACGAACCCACGTCATCTACATACTACAGTCGAGAACATCATCACTGAGCTGTTCAAGATGACGATTAACCTACTATAAGATTGTTATGGTATTTGTAGATTAGCCAGCACCAAGTATCTAGTTCTTGGAGATTTTGATTGCATTCTATCTATTACTCTAGGATTATCATAATTCTCATGCATAAATTCCCCTACTATTTCACTGATTTTAATTAACGTTCAGATTACTTTTTTCATGTATAAAATATCCTGAGGCATATATTCTTCAAATACGTCATATCTTGTTCTAATAACACTTTACACATAAGAATCATATACACTGGAGAGAATTTTGATAATAAGAATAATAAAGAACAGTTTCATTATGCAAACAAATGCCAGAGAATTCCTAGGAGTCTGATCAATCAATAGATACAATACCATGGATAAAAACTTTATCTACTAGTAAGGAGGAGTAAGTCACATAACAAAAAAGTCACATTCCAAGCCAGTGAAACGATCGATTCTAATGCAAATAAACAACCAATCTTAACCAACCAGGGTCATCAGGAGAGACAATCACAACATTCAAAAAGAAGTCAAATAAGTTCACTATACGTTGAAGTCATCGCTGATGATGTTGTCTAGCAAGACTATGATGAAAGCTTCCCAATTAAATCATCCCAGCCCAGAGAACACGATCACATGAAAAATATTCAAGAGAAATAGTGGCTCAAAGCTTGGTAAATAAATGGCAAACCACTAAGAAAGTACAGCTGGCATATACACGTCATATGAAAATCTTATGAATGATAATTAAGGAAGTCAACAGAAAATTCTGGATACACATGATGTCAATGAAGGTTTCGTTAACCAAAATCAACATCTGTTAGAGAACAACTGAGAAATCAAGAAACGCTAGACAGGTGTTTCATTCTAGCTTGGGATAATTCGTGATGAAATCTACATTGAGGTAAGTTGGAATTACTATAAAACCCAAAAATCTGAATATCCGTCATTCGCCCGCACAGTGACTACAAAATAGATCCAACGAGTCAGGTGTGAAGTTCACGCACATCGTAAGCTTTAGTTGGCTGTACGGTTAGAATTTAGAATTTACAGGTCGCTGAACTGCAACCAAGTGATTAAATGATCAACCTGAAAATCCCTCGCGTTCTATCCCTGGTGAGGTTGATGCTGTGTACTCCCGAAGAGTCATAAACTAGAACGAGACGGCTATCTTAGTTTCTGGAATAACAATATATCCGATATTCAGCTGAGACATTAGGAAATACTCTGAAAATTTGTAAGTTGTGATAAATATCAATGAACGCAAGCCACAACTTGTCTAAGATACAGTGACAGAGTGTTTTGCTTTTTCTTGAGGATTGTAATCGATTTTAGCTAACTTCTGCAAAGAAATAGTTGTTTGTTGGTTTCCGTTAACGACTAGATGTGTACACCCTTCAAAACAAATTGTTCCAGTTTGTTAAAACGATTAAGATCACACCAGCCAACAAAATTCGAATTCTAACAACAGTGTTAAGTCAGTCGATGCTCTTATATACGTAAAAAAAACCTGACACGTGCGTCACGAAAAGGATTTTTGACAGGCAACTGGAGACTTTTATCAACACTTGATATCGCTCCATATTGAAAATCAGGTGGCTGACGAGAGACAATTAGCAACAACAAACTCTGGGAAGGAGCCAATCAAGAATCTGTTCCTCAAAAACATTCCGAAGAAAACGGAGATGAATTGGACACATGCTGTAGACCACTGGGTGACATCGCACACACGACCATCACTCAACTGGATACCATATAGGAAGTGACGAGTTGAACGTCCAAAGGTGACATTGAGGAGACAATGAGAGCAGAAGATAGAGCTCATGGGCAATTGTACGGCCAGATGAAAAAGACAGCATAGAACAGGAGAAAGTGCAGATGTGCCACTAAAGTCGTATCCTCTGCTTCGAACGTAAGGGAATAATAACAATAATGACATACTGTGACACTGAGTACTGATCAAGTCAATTGTATGGTTACTGTTAATTAAACATCTTTAAGTATGACAAGGACAGAAGGACATACAGAAAAGTGGTTTATTTACTGACAGTGAGATTCTCTGCAGTGTATTTGATTTATTCATCCTCTGTGTTGATGCTTCATTATACTCGCACTAATGATAAATTGAATTTCACACTGTGAACAGAGGTACAGTTGAATAATCATTAACAAGATTTTATTGGCTGACTGCTAACTGTGTTTGTATTATAGTTGATTAATATAGTTATGTTATCTAGACTGATCTACTTTCTAATAATTCTTTATTGCAGGCTTATGTCAACGATAATAATCCTTCATAATAACCTCAGTTAACAGACCAACTGCTTTGACTGGCCTTGAAATAAAACCTAACTCTTGGCAGTATTCGAAGTAAGGAGCCTATGGCTGTGTAATTCTCTACTGCCCTATACTGTTCATTATTAGCTGAATTGTCTAGGCGTAAAGAAAAGTAAACAAAACTCACCCTTAGAAAGGTCAATACATTTTAGTTACCTGTAAAGGTGTATATACTATGGAAATGGGATCAACTAGTACTACAAATTACTTGAGATAACTCCACTTTTTTCAAAGAAAGATCAAATAATCAACTAGAGTAACAATTGTCGGACAATAATTACGTAATTTTGATTATGTAATCACTTAGTGAGTTAACTTGACCAAAATTATAATTAGTTGATCATAGATGATGACGGTAGCATTTATAACAGTAATAATAATAGTTTATGTCGGAGATCATTAAAAGTCGATTTACACACTGATTACATTGACTAAATCTGCTAGTACCGTGTGTGGATTTACTACTGACGAGATTTATCAGTAGTATGCAAACAGAGATGTTCATCGGAACACAGAAATATCAAATAACGCAGCGATAGATTTGAAATCAGAGAGAGAGGAAATGGTGAACCAGTGCACTGCGGTAAAACATGAGAGACAGGAATGAATGAGATAGAGAAATACAATATGAAGGGCAGAAGTAGCGCGACAGGGAAGATCTGTGGAAATGACGACTTTCAGAATCAGGTGGCTAGGATACGTGCTACTCAAGCCAAGCCACTACCCTCCTCAATAAGCAATGTTAGCTGATTAGGATTAGTCTGGAGAAGAGTTAAGGATGATCTAACCCAACCGTGAAATCAATTCATGAAGTCATGAAGTTTGAGCCAGCCAAAGAGGATGGCGTAGATCACCTGTTTGTAGTCCTTGAGATGAAAAGAACCAGTGGCTTTAGATAATTGGTGACATTGCTCAAAATCGTTCTCAATTACGAAGATGCATTCACTCTTGGTATTCTCCTATATCCATCAACCTCCCCAAGCCTCTCAATGTTATCATTCCTTTTCCCTCATATTCCTGCTGGTTATAGTTCTTCGAATCTCTTCCATTTTGTCTCTCATCTCCCTTTGTATGCCACATAGAATGTGGTGACTTGAATTGCCTCACTTCCGTGCGAAGCTCCATGTTTAAACTCAGTCAGACAATTACGCAGTTTTGATCGATTGATCCGATCAACTAAATATCTTACAACTGAGTGTAAAATAAGAGGTGGATGGTGACTCGTAGTGAAATCCAAGATACCCATTTTTTGTTTTGTTTGGGACTCGTCCTCTGGGTGTACCTGCATTCCTCAGTGAGTGATGGTGTTCCCACAGAGACTCAAACCCAGTGCCCATAGTTCTAAACACCAAGACGTTATCCACTAGACCATGTGGGTCACGAGAGCAACCTCTTGTGCAGCGGGCTTTGTCAGTTATTTAATTCAATTTAGACTTTCCTCTAGATTGACTGGACCGAATTGCACGATCTCAGGTTGACATGTCAGTTCCTTGAGCAGATGCTTCGACGATGTCTCTGGTCATGTAAATTTGAGTCAGCATCCACCAACTGACTTCAAGTTACATGACCAGACATCGTCGAAACATCTGCACAAGGAACCAATATGTCAATCTGAGACCGAGCACTACGGTCCCATCAATCGACGGGGAAATTTCAATTAAATTAAATGAGTGTAGAATAAGTATTAGAGTCCAATGTTAACTAACGGCTTAAAACACTATTACATTTTCCTCTACACATACAAGTTTCATTTAGAGCATCACTTTAAATCTAATATTTTAGTGAAATATCGTGTAAACTTTGAAAAAACTCCATTTAATATCTAGGTCAGGAGTAAAAGATAACTCAGCGAAGAAAAATTTTCGCTATCGACGAAATCGTATTCAAAGGTCGTACAGTCCTCTTTATATATACACTTGCCAAAAATGTATACTAGTCTAATTATTAAATAATAGGGGTTGACATGACTAACTGGACTACTAATTCACTAGTCATCACATCATTATCAGTCTGCCAACTCAGTATTATCTGGGGACATCTACCAAACTTTATAATTCTGTATGATTAGGGTTGACAGGAAAAAATCCAGACACACAACTAGTGTGGTGATATAAAGAACAGCAGCTTATCATTCATCCACATGATTTTAGACACCACCTATAGTGATTCTACTGAAATGATAACCTGGTCATATATGTCCAAACCAAGTTCACTTTTAACAGTTTGAAAAAATTTGGGCATTGGGTATATGATATTCATTATGATAAGATTCTCTATCTAATTGTGTTTATAAAATAAAATGATTGGAATGTGATGCGATATACATACAATAAACATCTCGAGAAATCAAAATTAGAAGGAATGTACACCGTAGAGCCACATCTGTACGACCACCGAGAAATCCGGTTGAACTAGAAAAAATTGAAAAATCTTCAGCCATGCGTCTGCACGCTATAGAATCAGGTCACAAAATCGATTTTGATAATTTTGAAATAATCCAGAAAAACTTTAGAAATCACAAAGAACGTCCCATTTCATCAGAAGTACTTCATAGCAAGTGGAATTCAAATTTTCTGAATAGGAATGATGGACTAAAACAGAATCTGACCTGATTACAACACCTCCCTCGCCCAAGAAGTGACAAAATCAACACGAATGTGATATGCAAGTTCGCTATGTAAACACATACTCCTTTTATAATTTTACACACTGATCAAATACAACAATCTACACTTAATTTTGTTATATTTACCAATTGACCAACTTGACAACGAAAAATGACCCCAGACTGACGAACAATGATCAAGTTAGTAAACTTTGTTTTGATATCATAACAGATGTACTATTACCTTTGATATTTAGTTTAGTGATCTTCATTGTTATTGTGACTTTCAATATGTCCCTTTAACTTGACTTAAGTCTATTTTCTCACCTCTTAATTCTTTGTTATATATATGCTGAGATTTTGTAAATCCTGGTTTAATAATACTTTGATAAAGCTATTAGGAAGATTAAATAGCGAAAAGCCAGTAAAAACAATATCGTTTTGTCTTTCATTCATTGGGAATTACAAAAACCTTTATTATAATGATAACGTGGTTGTTAGCAGGAGGATTACGTGGGTCAGCTGCCAGAGTGCCAGAGTAGTAAGTAATTCGAAGGCCACTGTTCTGAATCTAGACGCCATGCAAGCGCCAACTACTATATTTGAATCTTCATCGCATTATCTCATGTTATAAATAGTAAAACATTTCTCTCATGAATTAGTTTTGTTCTCTACGTTGGTTGAAGCGATGCTGTCTAGAAGGACGATAAAAGCTTCGCAGTTAAACCAACCAGCTCAGAGAGAACACAACTAATTCGATATCATCCACCTGAACTACACCTCTTTACCATTGCATATCTCTCTTATCCATATGACTTATCATGACACTATGTGTTGTTGCTATTTTCATCGTCGAATATGCCACAAAATAATGTGCTCTTCATTTTTCTTCAAGGATCCATCCAGGCATTAATGAAAACAAAACACGTAGTTCAGCGAAGAGTCTCTTTTCAGCGGCTAATTCATTTCCACTTTGGCTGTACAATCGCAAATATATATATATATATATATATATATATATATATGTTATTTTGTATGTATATGTACATTAAGCTTGTCAAATGAAAATATAATTGGTTATGGTTATTTTAACTAAACAGGTGAAGATTGGTAACTGGAGTTACGTAATACAAAACTGGTCAAGAAAATTAGGTTTTAAAGTAATTAGGATAGTAACATAGGTGATGAGTTATCACAAACAGTTGCTAAAGAAGTTATGTGGTAATATGAATAGTTTGATGAGTGAGTTTTACTCAGGATACACATAGGAACAAAGTAGAGATCACGAAATTATGTAAGAGTTCTAAATGAATACAAAAATTATAAGCAATTAAAGAAACAGGCAAAGAAACAAAATTAAGCCATCAAAATCAACAAAGTTGTTACCATAACAGTGGAGTTAAGAATAACCTACCAACGGCAATACGATTTCGTCTCTTTTGTATCGCTGAAGCTCTGGTCATTCACATAGAAAAACCGGAGCTGTGCATACAAAAGAGAATTACTCAACCACTTCTGTCATCATGGTAACAACTTTTTTGATTTGATTTTTTTTTCGGTTTCGATGACTTAATTTTATTTCTTTGCCTGTTTCTTTAATTGCTTATAATTCTTGTATTCATTTAGAACTCTTACGTAATTTCGTATTATCTGCTTTGTTCCTATGCTTATCCTGAATACAACTCACTCATCAAACTATTTATATTATTACATTACTTCTTTTAACAACTGTTTGCGACAACTTATCACCTCTGTTACCATCCTAATTACATTAAAACCTATACATACAAAATAACACATATATATTTGTGATTGTACAGCTAAAGTGGAAAATGAATTCGCCGGCGAAAAGAGACTCTTCTCTGAACTATTTTATTATTATTTATTTTTCTAACTACAATACTGTATCGACATAGTACTTCTTTAAGGAGATGATGGTTGAACACGCGAAAAGCCAAGGAATTGGAGGGAAAATAATAAAAATGACATCCTTAGACTACTACTGTTCCTTTCCAATCTACTTTCCTTCTTCAATCAACTTCATAAGTGAAAAAAAAAACGACAGACAGACAGATAGGGAGAGGGAGAAAATCATAATATTGCATAATCAAACTCGATAGTTGTTTTCCTCTTTTTTTTCATGGCCAGGACAAAAAAACTCCAGAAAAAAACCTCCCGATAAACAAATAGACAAATCCAAGAAGTAAAAAAGGCAATAAAATAAGAATAAAATAAAGGCGACATTAGAGGAGAGAAAAAAGAAAGAGAATAAATCAGACGAAATACTAAACTAAATGAATTACGACTTACTTCAGTCTATATCCTGGTAACGATAATCACAATAATAATAATAATAATAATAATAATGAAATGGTGAGTATGACAAATAATCGAATGAGAAGCCATTTTAACATCAGCAACAAGACACTTGTATAAATTCGCCTGTCTAATCCATCAAAGTCGACAAAAAAGCAGTTAATATATCCAATCACAGTCAGTCAGTTAATAGTAATAATTTATAGTGTACAACGCGAGTGACATCTGTTGCGTTTTTAAAAAAAAACGCCAAAGAAAATCTCAAATAGGAAAACAAACTTGGTAAAACTTTATTCCCTGAGTTTTTTTTTTGTTTTACTAAACTATTTGTAAGAAATAGAAGTAAGGTGTGAATTATCAATCAGTTTGTATGAAATAGTTATGTGTATTGATGTGTTTCTGTGTGTGTGTATGTGAGGATGCTTTTGATTAAGACAAGAAAAAAAGGTTCTACAGAATAAATGATTGTGATTTATGTGTATACGTAAGTGTCTACCTAATTCTCCCAAGTTTTTTTCCGTCTTTTTTAATGCTGTCTAACTGTAAAATGAAACTAATTCAATAGGGCTTTGTCTGAATACTTACTACTCTAGGCAATCAATAATGTGAGTTCTCCTAGATACATATTTACCAGTTATATATCTGATATTAACATAAATGTCTAGTGATACACATATTATTAAGAAATGCGGTTAAAACAAATCAACGCTTGTGATCAGTTTGATTCAACAGATAGATATATGATGGATGCCATAGCCCAGGCTGATAGCTGCTACCTTGATGGAACTAATGTTTCTCCAGGTGTTACCATTCCAGAAAGATAGTTGGGATAGCGAATAGACTAAAAGCAGTTACGGCATTGTGTAAGATTTTTTTAAACACTATGCTAGGGGTCTATGGGCAAAGTCGTACCACCGGGGAATAGGAATGTAACAGCAGTAAGGTGTTTCCTCAGATGACCAGAATGCCAGCTATATTGTCCCTCCACTCTAGACGAGGGGGGGGGTTAGAAAAGGTCGACCACGAAAATGGTACATCCCGACTTAACCTATGATAGTCTGTAGCCGGCAGTAAATTACCAATACGGGACCAAACCAAAAAGTCAGCTCAAACAGTCATGTGGGACCGGCCTCAAGCAGTTGTCCCCTAGGATCTGAGGTGACGCAACACTAACCCTGTTTCTGTTTCAGGTACCTGAAGAATCAATCAACTTCCACGGTGTGCGCAGCCACAATCCATGTAGCACACAAAGCAAGAGGAGAAAGTAGAAATGCAAAATAGAGACAGTAGACAGGGATATGAGACTAAAGGAATAGTAATAACGAAGAACAATAAAGTTTCAGTGGAAATTATAAGTCACAAGGAGTGGATGTATCTGCGTCAGCCATCGAGAGCGATTTTGAGTCATATCACCAATGGTATCCAGCTCCCATTGGTTTTTACCATCCCGAGGACCCTAACCAGGGAGTCTTCACCTTCCTATGTGGCTGGCTTAAACTAACTGTTGTGGATTGCACTGACTGTTGCCATGTTTTGGTTTGACCGTCGCTAGCTCTTTTCCAGCCTAACCCTATGTCAGCTAACATTGCCCACCGACGTAGGACAAAGTTATTACTATCACCGATGATTTTTTCCTAACTGTGGTGGACGGAGCATGCAACAGGCCGTTAGAAGTGAGAATCCAAACAAAAGTTATGCCGATAAGAAGACTCTAGAAGATCTGGCCTTCGTAGACGATGTGTGTCCAATGTCATGCAAACTCGTAGATCTACAGACGAAAACCAACAGGATGGCAGGAGACGCTGTCGGCAAAGTGAGGACTTCAAGTGAATATAAGTGAATACAACAACCAATAATCACCATAAATAGGAAAACTTTGGAGAAATTCACTTCATTCACTTATCGAGGCACTGTCATATCAACTACAGGCAGTTAGTACTCAGCACAAAGAATAAGGTTCGGATCTTCAACAGTAATGGGAAGTAAATCAGTGCTTCTATATACTTCAGGCACTTGACAACATCATCATGAAAAGCATTTCCTACAGGACACTGCAGACTCTAATCAGGACCTGTTTGTTGAGCTCAGTTATCCGGAACAGATTTATCATGTGCAAGGCTAAGAGTTACACTTATTGTATGAGGTGATACTTTTCAGTAGCATAGGCTGAATTAGGTGAATCGGGACACTAATCAGTGGTCCGTCGGCTGGAAACCTACTGTTCAAGCCGACGAGTCCCATCACTTTATTACTAACAGCTGTCTCAAGATATCGAATATCAGATGTCCGACCAGAAACGATAAGCAACAAGGAGCTCTGACGACAAATCAATCAAGAATCTATCACTCGAGAAAAAATATACAGAAGGAAAATGAAGTGGATTGGACACAACCTGAAGAGACTGTTCGGCTACATAAGGCGCCAAACCGTTAAGTGGAACGACAAGTTGAGTGTCTGAGTAATATGAAGGAGAATGTGTAACGAAGAAATGAAGGCTTACAGTCAGTCGCTGGGCTAGCTAAGAAATACTGAAGAGGACAAGATGAAATGGAGAAGTGTTACTGAAGCCCGAGATGGGATCCAGGACGTTCACTCATTTGGTTGAAACTGAATGACACATGAATTCTATCTATTTTTGAAAAATATAGCACTACTGCCAACCAGTACCATCGGTGAGTATTCCTTTTCATAGGTGACCACAACTTCTCAGTAATAACTTCAGAAAATAAACAAAAAGTCCTGGATTCAAATCCCACTGGACTGATGTAAGTTTGATCACTAATATTATGATCATTCCCAGCATTGAGTTGTATTGCTCATTTAACTTAGTAGGCAAATCTTTCATCTGATTGGTCACAATACCTACTATTCCTATTTTCTTCTCCAAACAACCTGCCTTTCAACAAAATCTTCCTCTGTGATCATGTTTCATCATCATGATACTAAGCTTTACAATAAATAAATAAATAGACTTCTATGTATACCGCAAAGTCATGAAGTCAGTCACACCTTTTACTTTATAGTGGCCTACTGATATTATTATTGTTATTATCACCACTTTTCTTACTACTTATTTGCGCGTGTGAGTGTAATTCGATAGGCTATTACTGCTCTGTGAAACAGCTCAGATTACTAGTGGATCCAATTACAAAATCCCTGGATTGTGATATATATAAATATCACAATGAGGTATACACGAAATCAGCTTTTATCACAGTTTTTACGAGTTGATCACGGATTGATATCAGTTAGAGATTTGCCTGTGTGTTGGTTAGGGGTTGAGCTAAATCACGAGCTGGTATAAGTTAGAATTCATGGGCTGGCCAACGAATCGGCTCCCAGTGGATGAATGGTATACGAGCCAGCTTACCTTGTAACCGGAAGGTGCTGGGTTCCAACCCTGGTGGTGGGTGCGTACCGTCGATGATTCCCAAACTAGTTGGATGAAAAAGTTGTCCAGTACTCCAGTGCAGGTTTTCAATGGTTCTCTAACTGATATCAATTCGTGATCAACTCGTAAAAACAAAACTAATCCGTACAAACCAACTATAGAAAAATTTCTTCACAGTGTCTAATTTATCTTATTACCATGTTAGACCGGTCAAGATTGGATTCACCTGAAGGTGATTAACTTTCGGCAAGAGGATAACAACAAAACACAAATGTCATCTAAATACTTCTACCATACTTTAGGACTGGGACTGAATGTTTCAATCGCTAAGTATTCTTACCCATCCATGAATACATATCTGTCATTAGTTTGTATATTTTCCTTTGGAATTCAGAAACAGCTGAATTCTTAGCGGCACCATAGTTATAAGTTCAAGCTATTAGTCAGGAAAGCATTCATTCTTGACCACTTTCATAGTTATACGCTTATTGAAATTCGTGTATGCATATTGATGATGCTGAAACAAACCATTTTTTTCTCCACTATCTAATTTGAAATTATCTAATCCATGTTCCCAACACAGAGAACACCAGAGTTCCAAAATAAAGATTAAAAAAAAGAAATACATGTCCAGCGAAAATAATGCTTCCTAAAAAAACCGTTTCGTTTTTTTTCTTCTAAGGTGTGATACTAGTTAACGATGGAGTCCACACCGCGGTGCCGCGGTGGGATTGTAGTGTTTTGTTCTTGTTATTTCTTAGTGAAAATACAACTAACAGACAGGGCTTTGGACCTAGATTTCTTGCTAGTTAGCACTCACAAGTCAGCAAAGCGTATCTGCAATCTTGAAGGAACTCATGTCTCTTCTAAGATTCAAAGCCGTGTCAACCAGTGCTACAGTCAGAGACGTTACATTGCAAACTTGACTGGTAGAATTCAGTTTGAGGTAAACAAAGGACTGGATACACAATAGTAGTCAGTATCCAATCAAAAGGAACAGAGAATTTGTTTAAATTTTGACTGAGAAGTGATAGTAGTAAGAATGTCATTATTTCATACAATTCTTCTCGTAAATAAACTTGAACTAAGCAAGAATGATAAATGTACTAGGACAATATGAGCTCATCTTTTATTATTCCGCGGACTCTTCTCAACTGGCTATAACCTGAACAATACAAAAATATGCAGATTACATTAAAGATTGTAACATCATATTTTGCATTGACAAAAAGTAAATGGTAGCAACTAGGAGTAACATTATTCCGAAATGAAGCAAGTAGTTAAATAATTACGACTTAAAAGAAATGACTATTTACAGAACCATTCGACGAAAACTCCTGGAAACAAATAGATAGAGGATTTCATCATAAGCTTACGTTGGTTAGAGAACCATTGTAAAACCAACTGGGAGTACTGGACATTTGTTTCGTTAGCGTAGTTTGGGACTCTTCACAGTACGCACCCACTGGGACTCAAACCAACGACCTTATGGTTACAAGATGAGCTCGTAGACCTGTAAGTTACTGGGACCCGATACAATGGCCAGCCCATGAATTCCAACTTCTGCCAATTCACGATACAGCGCCATTGGCATCAGCCACTGTCATCGATGACTCACACCCAACCTGATGTACCCCACTAGTCACGACTTCTCACTAGAAGTCCAGTACTCCCATGCTTTCCAACGGTTATTTAACCAATGTCAGCTATTGATGAAATCCCGTAACCAATCAAATTCGCGCAAACAAACATTCGAATATCAATCTGGTGCTCACTAGAAGATGGCCCAATTCAAGTACTTAGTTACGCAGATTCTAGTGAGAAGCTGTGACTAGTGAGGTACAGCAGGTCGGTGTGAGAACAAATACTCGACACCTATAACAGTGGCAAATGCCAGTGGCGCTAAATAGTGAATTGCAGAAGTTGGAATCCATGGGCTGGCCATTGGATCGGGTTTCAGTGGCTTAATGGTCTACGGGCTCGCCTCGTAACCAGAAGGTCGTTGGTTCGAGTCCCGGTGGGTGCGCAGTACTGGAGAGTCCCGAACTAGACTGACGAACCAACTTTCCAGTACTTCCAGACTTTCCAATGGTTCTCTAACCAATGTCAGCTCATGATGGAATCCTGTAATAAATTGTATTACTTACTAAAGCATACCTTATTCACCAAAACCGGTGTTTCCGTTTTTTGATAAATCACACAGCGTTGTACAGTTATAATAACTGATGACGTTTCGAGCACAAACTATTGCTCATAATCATATCAAGCAGACAAAAGAACGGTTAGTTATTATACTTTGGTGAGTCAGTGGTTCAATGGTACAAAGCTCACCAACTGCGCACGTGTTTCGGGTTCGACTCCCGGTCACTTAGCAATTGGTAAGCCAGTAAAAGGAGGAACGTAGGGCATGAAGCTGGGGAAACCACGCCGCAAGAACAACACCACTGCTACTGAAAGTTCAAGCGCTAAAACTGAAGACTTATGTCCCACTGGGAACTGCCTAAAGAATGAAAAAGTTATAATATAAGACAAAAATAGTAGTAATAATAATCATGTCCAGAGTATAAAAAGGGGTGAGTGAGAGAATTGTTTTAGTGCGCATAAATCTGGGTTTTCCATATAAACAGTTAAAGCCTAAGTAATGCAAGGAATATGAAAACAATACTTTCTAGAGGCTTCTTTTGACTTTTTAGACAACTTTTAATAATTTTCCTTACAGACTGAATGATCAATGTTGAAAATCTGCTTAAATACAGAAATTCTGTATTGGCCTATTGTAGCTATACACAATAATTGAACAAGTGAAGGTTACGTCCTGTATGACACTTTTCTTGGCACAGAAATGGAATATTATTCATTGGATTTTGACTTCATGTGTTCCTCTGAAGAACCTGGGAATACTCATTCTCAGTTAGTGTCTTTGTCAGACGAGATGTCTCTTCAAGTTTGAACATAGATTGATGTTGGTGGGAGAACCACTGAAAACCAGGGAGTACTAAACAGCTGTTTCATCCTAGTTTGGGACTCATCGATGGCACGCACCCACCGGAGTTTGAAACCATCATCTTCCTGGTTACAAGGGAAGCTCATAGACCATTCAGCCTCTGGCACCTGAATCAATGACTAATGAAAGGAGTGTTTTCATCTAACAACTTTAGGAATACAGATATTTCTTTCATGACGTAATCCCAGCCAACTGTAAAAATTGATTAGTTAACCATCCCAATATTGATTCCTTCAACATATTATTATTATTATTATGCTTCCTTATCAGTCAAATATCCAAAGAGACAATTGCCAGTACAATTTCCATTTCAATAATCAATCTAATAACTAAGCAGTAGTAACCCTGTAATTTTTCAACCTACTAATCTTCACATTCATAGTTAGACTTGCATAAATTCAAAAATATTTTGATGATGCAGAAATCAAATAAAGGAAAGATGTTTCAGAGAAAAAGAGACGAAAAAAAGATAAATGTAAGCGTCAGAGTAAGGCGGGTGTATATATATTGGGAAATATTAATAATTTATATTTTCATCAGTTCGAAAACAAATATCCTCCTTTGTTCGGTGAATTATTTATCAAAAAACTAAAATTATGAGATTTCGATTGACGTGATATTCATATGTTTATATGTATATATATAAACTGGTTAAGGATATTTTAGCATAACCTTTATGAGGGGTAAAGAGGAATCAACTTTCATGTGTTGATATTAGTAGAGCACTACTCTCTCTCTCTCTCTCTCTGATTTCGGCAGACAGGAAGATTCGGGAATAGCTGGCTCAGGGAAAGTCATATAAAATTTGTATGTCACGGCTTCTCATTCACCATGTGATGATTAAAGGTATAAATTTAACAGGTTCAAAGACGGATAAAAGCGTAAGACAATAACAAAACTAAGCAATGATAAGATTAAACTATCAGGTGGTTTAGATTATTATTATTGTTCACTTGGATTTCTAGTGGAACATAGGGCTTCATCTGCACGTCTCTACTTCCTTCTGTCTTCTTTTGCTGTACTTTTCACCTGCATCCAGGTTAGTCTATACTCTTTCAAACAACTCCTCTTCACACCATCTCCTCCATGTCACCCTTGCACTGACGTCCCACTTGCCGGTTCCTTTTCGGCCTGGTTCCACTCCAACAATGGCCCGATGCGCGCGCGATTTCACCCAGCGGCCTCCTCAGCGAGAGTGTCCAATCCATCCATCTCCACTTTCTCCTGCATATTTGTTGGGCGATTAGTTCTTGTTTTGTTTCTTCCCATAGTTTCTTGTTCGGGATTCTTTCCGGCCCGGCCATCTGATTGATCTTCAGTACAGATCCAGCGAAGACAGTTGTTGGTTGATGAAGGTCTGCAACAGGCTGTTGGAAATATTCTTTGTGACCCGTCGCGCCAAGTGTCTGATCCCTATAGAAGAACTGACTGACTGACTTGACGTTTGTATTGAAAATCCGACAGAATTTTGTTGTTGATTCTGGCTGAGTGACGAAGATTTCCAGATCGGTTTCAGGTTGATGAATGTGTTTCTCGCTCGATTTGACATCCTCATCCGTTCTGATCCTGTAGTTGACACAATGCTCCCTAGATAAGTGAGTGAATGAAGTAACCTCCTTCAAATCCCTCCCGTTGATGGTGATTGGCGCTGGATGAAGCTGCTGTTATTGTTGTTGTTGGTTGGTTGGTTGGTTATTTTCATAGCCTCCGTCTTGTCTATGTTCACCTGGACTCCTGTGTTCGCCGGCTGCTTCTTTGACCAGTTTATCGGTTTTCGCTTGTAAGTCTTCGATTTTGTGTGACATCAAACATAAATCATCCACGCGCGAAATCCAGGTCTTCTAGGTTCTTCACGTCGGTCGGTCCAGGATATCCCTGTCTGCCCATTTCCCACTGTCTGGCGCATAATCCAGTCCACCACAATTAGGAATATCATCGTAGGTGATAATAAGCACCCTTGTCTGACTCCTGTGTTTACTCCAAACGCCCCGCTGAGTTTTCCGTTGTGGATCACTTGACATGTGCCGTTGTCGTACAGCTGTTGAATAAGGTTGATGAATATTTGGGGTACGCCGTAGTACTCGAGTAGTTTCCAAATTACTTCGCGGTCAACGCTACTTGTCGAAGGCCTTCTCAAAGTCTATAAAGTTGAGGTAGAGGTTTGATTGCCATTCCATGCTTTGTTCGATGATGATGCGTAGAGTCGCGATTTGGTCAGAACATAATTTGCCTTCAGGTAGATCAGATATGAAGAATCAAATTATTACAATAATTACTACACACGGTGAACACTCAACACATTTGTCCGTAGTAGGAGTCAACATATCAACAGAGATTGAACATTTCGGTGTAATACAAATAATCAACGGAAGAAGTTGAGAACACGTCATTTCCTTCACTTATCTAGGCACTATCGATTCAACAACAGCCGATTCCAAGGATGAGGCTGTAAGAAGCAGAATCAAAAAGGCAAGGCAGACCTTCATCAATGTGAAATCAATGAGGAGCTATTCTTACTCAGCATAGAGACCAAAATCGGGATACTGAACACTAATGTTAAGTCAGTCAGTATTTCTATATGGGTAAAAAACTTGGCGGGTGTGACAGGAAGAACATTTCTAACAGGATACAGACTTTTAATAATAGTCTGGCTTCGCTGGCTCCATTCTGAAGATCAGATGGCCGGCCAGAAAGAATTAACAAAACGAAACTCTGTGAAAAAAGAACGGAGGACCTAATATTCAAGAATTTTTCCAAAGTAAATGATGGATCGGGCATACACTGAGAGAAAGTTGGTTGATATCGCATAGGAGGTCCTCAAATGGAACCCGAGTGGCAACCGACGGGCTTGGCCGAGGTATAAGGGTGAAATGGTGGAGATCATGTGAGCCTATAGGTAATCGTGGGGTCAGGTGAAGAAGAACGCAGAGAACATGAGAAAGTGGAGATTTGCTTTTGAAACCCCATGTTCCTGTCGAGACCGAAGGGAATAATGATTGAAAAAATAATACAATCAATCAATGGAAATAGAAAATTAGATGGAGGATTCCATCATGAGCTGACATCAGTTAGACAACCACTGGATAACCTGAAATTACGGGAAAGCTGTTTCATCCTAGTTTGGGACTCTTCATCGGGTAGGTGCGTACTGTGAAGAGTCCCAAACTAGGACAAAACAGCTGTCCCGTACTCCCAGGTTCTTCAGTGGTCCTCTAACTGATGTCAGCTGAAATCCTACATACAATCAAGCTAAATCTCTACAAAACCAATACTTGAAAACGAGAAATTAACCCAAACAAATAATAACTGGTAAGCGTTTTATAAAAGATGGTTCTCGAGACTCAAATGGTCTACACAACACTTTCGTGTTTGAAACTGACTAGTTTTAACACAGAATGTTGTGTAGAAGTGCAGTAGTTCAGTTACTACAATCCATGTAGCATACAATGGTAAACAAAAACGAAAATAAGAGATTCGAAATAACGACATTAAGCACAAATGTGAAGCGGAGAGAATATTAAGATGTAAAAACAAATGGGGCTTTATTGGATATGGCAGATACAAAATGAGAATGCATCTCTGTCATTGAAAATGATTTTGAGCCATATTACTAATTGTCTCCATCCTTCGTTGGTTCTTACCATTCCGAGGACCCCAATCAGACAGCCTAAACCTCTTGATGTGACTCAAACTAACTGTTAAGGATTTCATAAACTGATTGCAAGTTTTGGTTTGACCACCACTAGCTCTTTTCTAACCTGATTCTTTTCAGGTAATATTGGTCTTTGAGGAAGCGATGGCTAGGAATGCGTAACACATACCCTACACATCTCAATTGATGTAGATTCACAATCTCATAGATTAACTTTCCCTGCTTACTTAACACTCTACGCCTAACTTCAATATTGCTCACGCTGTTGTACCATCTAACACGGGAGATAGGATGCAGACATGTCTGATCAAAGACAACCATACTTTTTATGTTTTCCACTTTCAATGACTATATCTCACAACCATAAAGGAGGACGAAGCAGACTGCCACTCACGTGTTTGAAACAAAAGGTGTTGGGTTCCGGCATTACTCGGATCACCATCAATCACTGTGCTTTAGAGGCACATCCAGATGGTGAGTTCCAAATAAATTCCAATGCTAGTCACTATCCACCAGAAAACAAACTTCTAAGCATCATTACTAGTAGCCAACACTTCCAAAGAGATCAAACATTTTCATTTCATTACAATCAATCAACATGGATCACATAGTTCACTATTTTCTTTTTGATTACAGCTTGATTCCACACCGTATTAATGGTACAATTATGGAATTTTCAGCATGTGATATTGGTAGCCCAAATTTTGCAGGCCGACTAAAGGATATCACGTTTACGTCGGCAGGAGATCGAACTTCAAACCATCTGCATGGTCGGCGACGGTCCTAACCGCTGTGCCAGTGAAAAGCAGTCTAAGCATGTGAACCTTCAGAAAATATCTCTGTTGGTATCGGTAATGTGCTAATCTTAAAGTAGTATGATATAAAAATAATAATTATTATTATTCCTTTGGGTTCCAAGTGGAACATAGTGCTTCAAAAACACATCTCCACTTTCTTCTACTTTCTGCCGTCCTCTTCGGCTGGGTCCATGATTGCCCACAATCTCCCATCTCCTCCTCACACGACCACCTCCATGTCAACCTCTCACCGACGACCCACTCACCCTTTCCGATTGTGATTCCACTCGAGGGCGTGGCGCGTGAAGTCATTCGACGGTCCCTAAATATATGCCCGATCCATTTCCATTTTCGCCTAAATATTTGTTGAGCAATCGGCTCTTCGTTGGTTTGTTCCCGACCATAATTTCTTGTTACTTATTCTTTCTGACCGTTTGACCTTTAGTACGGAGTAAAGATGGCAGTTATTGATGACAGTCTGCAACAGACTGGTGCAAATCCTTTCTGTGACACGCAGTGCAAGTTTCTCACCGTATAGAAGCACTGACCGACTTTCACATTTGTGTTGAAAATTCGAATCTTGTTCCTTATATTGATTTCATAATATTTCCAAATTGGTTTCAGTTTGATGAAGGAGTATCTTACCTTTCCGATTCTGGCTGGCTGGCTGCTTTGACATTTTTGATCCGTACCATCCGCCTGTATTAGAAACGATACTTCCCAGATAAGTGGCAGAATTAACTTCCGTCTTATCTATGTTCACTTGGAGTCCTGTCTTCGCTGCCAGCTTCTTCAACCAATTTGTTGGTTTTCGCCTCTCAGTCTTCCAGCTTGTGTGACATTAGACATATATCTTTTATGAAATCCAGATCTTTAGAATCTTCTCATCAGTGGACCAGCGTACTCCTGTCTCCTCATCCACACAGTCTGGCGCATAATCCAGTCCCCACAATAAGAATAATATAACAATAATAATAGTAACAAACAAAATACTATAATACTTATACAATAAAATACCACAAGAAGTTTGATGCATAATTAGTAGTAGTATTAGAAAGTCAAAAAAAAGGATATAGCAGAGAAACAGAAGAGCAAAGCAACAAGTGTAAATAAAATAAAATTAGGAGTAAATGAGATTATCAAATTTTGCCATAATGCATCAGCTGAATAACACATTGCATACCTTGTTATTATATGCTAATTTGAAATATATATACATATGGCTTGCGGGTGTAAGAAACTGGAAGTTGGAATGACAGTTGAGTTGTGTCATAATTAAGTAATAATTATGGTAATGCATAATTAGGTATGAGTGAGAAAGGTTTCTAATACTAGAAATTGTAAGCTTAACGGCTATAGCAGCAATAATAATAATATTGGTGGTAGGAGTGGTAGTGTTCATAACAGGTATAATGACATTCCAGATTCACAACAGTTATTATAAAATGTTTACCAATAAGTATTTTAAAAGTGTGGAAGTCAAGAAAATTATTCTCATATCTTTATAAAAAGCAATCCTGTATCATTCATTTTGCCATTTATCAAAGGAGTAAACATTCAACAATTACTTCAATACAGGCAGAATAGAGCTAAGTTACTATACTTTACGACACTTATTCCTAAGTACCACTAAGAGGATAATGAAACCAATTTGAGACACAACTAATCTACCTAGATATAAGTGTGACTGACTACTCATACTATCGAGAACCTACTCTAATAGTTGAAAAAAATTATTCATGTATCTGGCTAGGAACCACACTTATCGTGTAAGAGGGTCAATGATACTGCCACCCAGTTGCTTAGACTGAAATACGTCAAGCATGACTCGACCCTGTGATCAGTCGGTTACAAATCGATCTCTTTAGCCCGTGAGATACATCTACAAGACTGGAACAGGTAGAAACAAAAGTACACCAAGAGCTCAATAGCGAAGCATCTCCGGGACTACAAGCATGATATTAACCCTGTCAAATCATTTATCATCGTGAGTAGGGAAAGAGGGAGACAGACAGAAGGTCAGGTCTGTGGTTAAAAGAAAACAAGTTACTTTGAATCTATCATAGAAGTATCTCTAAACTTTATGATTATTATTATCTGATTGAAACTGTTCTTACTGAGAACAAAACACCTAGTTCAGCGAAGAGGCTCTTTCCGGTTAATCCATTTTCCTTTATTGCTATACAATCGAATTTATACACAATTTTCCGTGAAAAAGGATAGTAACAAAAGTGATGGGTTCCCATAATCATAGCTGTTAATATTAGTCAATGCACCCACTGCCAGGGTTCGAATTCAGGACCTTCAGTGACCCACAAGCTTGCCTTGTAACCTGAAGGCCCTGGATTCAAATCCTGGCGACGGGTGTGTACCACTGAAGACTACCAAACTAGGACGAGATAGCTGTTTAGTACTTTCAAGTTTGCCAACTCATGGTCAAACCTGTAATCGATCAAATCCTGCCAAACCAACACACGATAGTCGAATACTCTCAGTACGATAACTGGTTACTTATTATTATTATTATTATTATAGCTTAACGGAACTGTGATTCCAACTTTCGATTTCTCACACGCATTCCACTTCCTTTTGTATCTGAGCTTAACCCATAAATTGTTTTGGTTACTTCAGTGTGATTGCTCTGTCATATATATATATATATATATATATATATATATATATATATATCATTCTTCGCGCGTAACTGTTGTCGTGAAGTCAATGTTTCTACTATCTGAGAAAGGAATTTAGAATGATTTCCGCAAAAGCAATGTCAACGGTTCAACTGAATAGAAATGTTTGTAAACAAGAAAGTTAGGTCAAAACAAAAAGCAACTAAATTATTGAAGAAGTTAGTTAATTGATGTGACACGAGTGTATTTTCAACAAAGTGGAATAAATTAGCTGCTCAAGTCAGTTTTAATTTTTGGCTCTTAGTACGAAGCGTCTGCAGCTAAACAAGATGGTATTTGGTGGATGGTGATTAGCAGTGGAAACGATAGGTACTGGGTTCGAGTCTTAGTGGGAACATCATCACTCACTGTGGATCTCAGAGACATCCAGCTGACATGTTCATCCTAGAATCCACCTTCCACAATATAAGAGATGTTTTGAATTAAAGAATATTTCACTAAAATTCACCTATAGGAGAGAATATATTTCTGTTTAAGGCTGTCAGCTGTAACTGGATTTTAGTAGTTATTCTCTTAGTATTAGTTGGTTCTATTAGTCGATCAATACTTACTTTAAAGTGATATCAGTCAGACGTTAGATTACTCAATACCTACGTTAGTGTAATGATCCAAGTGATACATCTCTTCCATTGTGTCACCCAAAGCTGTAATCACAGACGTTACCACTGAGCGAATTCGCCTTTCTTACAAATGCTAACATGCACGACACATAAGTCCAAGGCTTCCTGACGACTGCCTTCAACTATCTAATATCAATAATTCAGAGTGAATCGTAATGGCGAGCTACCTAACATCGTGGCTATATTGCATACCTGACCGATGGGATTCAGTCTGCACTAAACAAAGGCGTAGACGCAAGAATGACACTATTTACCACCTAGCGTCCAATCAAAAATATGAAATAATGCAAAAAAGAGGTTAAAATATATCGGGGTAGTGCATGAAGATGAAATGAATGCTGACATCACGTCAAGATTCGAAACATTGGCCTACTAATAAATAGTCCAACCAGCTGTGAGCTGCGACACCCCATTATTAAACCAGTCCATCATTTCGCTACAATAATTTGAGTCACAATGGTAGGTGGGTTAGAGTGTCAATGGGAATACCATCACTGTGGATTGTAGGAGCATGCCTATGACCAGTCCCGAATAGGACAAAGTGTACAGTTTAGATCCCACTGCTAGTCACTATCCACCAAGCAACATACAGGATATTTTAATAAAATATCAAACTTACAGTATTATTCCGAAATAAAACTTTATCAACGTATATAAAAGGGAAAATCTGATACTATTTTAAGCTGTCAGGCGTTATTGAATTCGAGTAGTGATTCTATACTCCGTCATCAGATATCTAGTTAATCGGATCAATTGATCAAAAGTGCAGAAAAAACTTATTTGGAAGTGATATCAACTATAAGTTAGATTATAGTCATAATATCTATTTTAGTCCCGCAGTTCACATGATAGGTGTCTTTTATTGTACTTAATTACATACAGTTAGTTATATACAGTCCATACTAAATAGTTCTAAATATGTCTTCGAAAAGAAGTATGTTACTTCTGGTATAAATAAACAGGAGGGGGTCTGGTGTAAGGAGATATGAACATTACCATGATTGCTGCTTATACTTTACTAGGAAACTGTTACTGTTTGTGATATGATTTTCTGAAAATACTCATATATAACTCATTTAGAGTATTAAGTTGAAATGTATGAAGTCATAGGAATAACGAACAACCGATCAACGGAACAATTCTATTGATACTTTACTAAATTTAGTGGCTTTGTAACGGTAGAAAACAAGAGACTTAGTGACGGAATGTTCATTTGAAATCTGATATCTCCATATAGGGAAATTATATTATTATTATTATATTATTTTGTGACCTTGACCTGTACACAATCTGACCAGTATTGTAATTATTCATGCTTTCTTGCCTTATATAAAAGACGAAACAGCTGTCCAGTACTCCCAGGTTTTCCAATGGTTCTCTAACTAATGTCAGCTCATGATGAAATCGTGAAATATAAAAACTGTGTATGACAAGTACGTGTGTGATCAGAATGTCCGAAATGTGTTGCGCCAATACATTACACGTTTCAGATAAACTACGTCTTCTTATTGTTTTGTCGAAATTATATACACCATATCTGAAAGTAGCCATTTCCACAGATCGTCTGTGTTATGCTACTGATATGTATCCATATATATATATATATATATATATATATATGGTGGTCTCTCTTTCTGTTGCTCTCTTAGTCTGTGACCATTTCACTTTGATGAACCTGTCTCCTTTAACAATGTATATTCCCCTTATAGTATATATAATATGTGTGTTTGTTGACAATCTGATATATTTTGCTATGTATATATGGATCGATACTCCATTATAATTAGCCAATCATGTTAAGACTGTCTATTGATTTGTTCACACACTTGGTTGGACATTCATATATATTTTGCTCTCACACTATTGTGTGATACATTTGATTCTCCTTGTGTTTGGAAAATAGAAGTATCATCGCAAACCTAGTGGTCTTCTGATTTCCGCCTTCTTGCGTCAGGACTATTAAATTCTCGACCAGTACATAACAATAATTTGGCGACGAGTACATAACAGCTACTTCTCCCCTTCATATTGTATTTCTTTTTTTCATTCGTTCGTGTCTCCCGTGTTTTCCCGCAATCCACTGGTTCACCATTTCCTCTCTCTTTTGTCAAACCTATCTCTACGTTATGCGATATTTTTGTGTACCGATGAACGTCTCTATTTACATACATACTACTGATAAATTTTGTCAGTACCACATTCCACACTGTCATCGATGTGTGAAAATCAACTTTTATTGATCTCCAACATTGAAAGTTGATAAAAGTTCCATATTTCATTTATTTTACTTTATGAATTTCGGTTTCGAATTCATCACCGTTAATTAACTGCCACTATAAGTATTATTATTACTGTCATGATCATCTCTGATCGACTAATTATAATTTTGGTCCAGTTAACTTACCAAGCGATTACACAACCAAGATTATGCTATAATTATCTGATATTTGTTATTCTGGTTGATCATTTCATCATTGTTTGATGAAAGTGGAGCTATCTCAAGTAATTCGTAGTACTATGTGATCCCATTTCCATTGTGTATACATCTGTGTAGTTAACTTAACAGGGAACTGAAATGTACAAATTTTTCTAAGAGTGAATTTGTTTACTTTTCTTTACGCCCAGACAATTCAGCTAATAATGAACAGTAGGTCAGTAGAAAATTAATCAACCATGGCCTACTTGGTTTGAATTCGATCAGAAGTCAGGCTTTATTTCGAGACTAGCGATAGCAATTGGTCTGTTAACTAAGGTTATTATGGAGTATTATTGTCAGCAACAGAAGCATTCGATAAACAGTCATTAGAAAGTAGAGTAGTCTACATAACATAACTATGAACGGCTTATCAGATAAGAAACAAATCTTGTAATCTAGTGACAATGTGAAATTCAGTTTATTATTCGTGGAAGCCAAATAAAGCATCAGCAGAGAGGATGAATAAATCAGATCTATTAGAGATAACCTCACAGCCAGTACATAAACCACTTTTCTGTGTTCCCCTCAATCATTTTCATTCCTAAAGCTGATTGGTTAACATTACATTAGTCAACCGATTGACTTGATCAGTGTCCAGTGCCAGAGTATGTCATTATTACTATTATCCCCTTGGGCTCTGAATAGGACATGGTGCTTCAGCAATATTTCTGCACTTTCTCCCGTTCTATGCTGCCTTCTTCATCTGGCCCTACAATTGCCCATAAGCTCTATCTTCTGCTCGCACGATCTCCTCAATGTCACTTCCGACGTCAACTCGTCACTTACTACATGGATTCCTTTTGAGTGATGACCTGGCATGCGATGTCACCCAATGGTCTACAGCGTGTGTCCGATTCACCCCCATTTTCTTCGGAATGTTTATTGAGAAACAGGTTCTTGATTGGTGCATCCCAGAGTTTCTTGTTGCTAATTGTCTCTCGTCAGCCACCTGATTTTCAATATGCAGCGATGTCAGTTGTTGATGAAAATCTGTAGCAGGCTGTTGGAAATGCGTTTGGTGACGCACAGCGCAAGTTTTTGACTCATATAGAAACACTGGCTGACCTAACGTTGGTGTTTAAATCTGAATTTTGTTACTTATGATGAGTGCAGGAGATTTCCAAATCGACTTTAGAGTGATGAACGCCTGTCTTCACTTTCTCATCCCGGTTTTGACGTTCTGATCCGTGATTGAAACGCTGGTGCCTAGATAAGTGAAGGGAGTAGTGTCTTTCAAATTTATTCCCCTGATGGTGATTGGTGCTTGATGTTATTCATTTTTTCATTAACTTCACCACCTCTGTCTTCCCTATGTTCGCTTGAAGTCCTGTCTTCGCTGCCCACTTCTTCTGCTAGTTTTTTAGTTTTCTCCTGTAAGTCCTCGAGTATTCACAGTATTCATATTTAAATTTTGGGCTTTTATAAGGGCTTTTCCAACTCATTTGAGTGTAATTTTCATCACGTAGTAGCAACAATTGAAGAACAAATAGAAACCAAAGGTCGTTTGTTGGCTGTTTCATCCTAGTTGGTGAATTTTCAGCAGTGCACACCGTCGATTCAACTAGCGATCAAACCCAGGACCTTCAGTCTGACTATTACGTCACTGAGCTAAGATTCGATGTCCGATGAATTATAATATCTACATCCCACTGTATGTTTTATTATATATACATAAGACGTGTCAGAGTATTTAGCTGAAAAGTTATGCTGAAAGCTTTGACAAATTTATGAGATCAGCTTTATTGCCATTTGTTACTTATTTTAAACTGTTGTTAAGAAATAAATGTTTCCATTCTCTGAAAAAAAAGAACTTAGAATGTTTCCCGCCAAAAAAACAAAACAAAAAACAATGTCAACTGCCCCACTACATCGTAATGTGTTTTTCAACAAGGAAGTGGCGTCAAAACACAAAATGCAACCATAGGATTAAGAAAGTTATTAGTTGATGTGACCTAAATCAAATTTAACAAACTGGTACAATTTGTTTTGAAGGCTACACATCTATCTATCTAGCCGTTAACGAAGATTGTTTTCTAACCTATTGGGAAACCAACAAACAACTACATTTTTACATAAGTTGGACAATGGCGACTACAATCGTAAAAAAGAAAACAAAAATCTCAGTTTCTGTATCTTAGACAAGTTGTGGCTTGCCTTTTGTGGCTATTTGTCATAACTCACAAATTTTTAGACTCTGTCTAGCTTAACACTAGATATAACAGTTTCGAGTTATGCAGTATGCATCAATCATCTGTTCGAAAGATGATATTCTTCTTTTCATAGGGAAATCTTTTGACTAAAGTAGTAGTAGTAGTCGTAGACGTAGAGTTGACAGAGAGAGAGAGAGAGAGATATGCCTATTTGCAATGCAAATTGGCAATGTCAGATAACAAAATATATTCATTCAAATCTGTCAGGCAGACAGGCAGACAGACAGACAGACAGATAGACAGATTGAAAGTTTTCAGTCATCTAATGTAATGCTCAGGATTTATAGGATAATAACAGTTAGTTAGCAAGGATATTAATAAATAATGTGCTTAAATTTTATCAGCAATGAGAGCATACACAAGTTATCATTTGATTATGAGTAAAGGAAAGGCTACCCTCTGCTGGCTTCCTTTCAATATGTGACTATGAGTTCACCTACTCCTGTACAGCAAGAACGTACGTCAGCTGTATCCAATATTTACTCTATTTTGACTAATATAGTATCTAAAGTCTTAGGCTCAATAATCATGCGTAGACTCAGTGGTGCTCTGGAAGCACAAACATGAGAAGGTCAGGCAGGCTTTAGACCAGGAAGAGGGTGTATTGATCATATCTTCACCCATCGACAGATTCTAGAACATAGGTATTCTTACCGGCGTCCAACAGTCATTATATTTCTTGACCTAAAGGCAACATTCGATTCTGTCGACCGAGAGGTACTCTGGCGATTCTTGGCTGTAAAGGGAATGCCCAGAAAATACATTGCACTGATCAAGGCTCTCACTCTACTCGAACTCATGCAGTCATCCAGGTGAGGGCTTACGGCGAGTTGTCATCTGAATTGGTGACGACTAGTGGTGTCCGTCAGGGATGCCCATTATCCCCATTTCTATTCAATTTCATCATAGAAGTACTAACGCATTTAACCCTAACTCACTTCAGAGATACAGGCATTGACTTGATAGCAGGGAATAATCTCGTTGACTTAGAATATGCACACGATATAGTCCTTCTAGGCGAGGACGCCGACAAAATGCAGAGTCTTCTGAACACCTGCAATGAACACCGGCATGTGATTCGTTCCCGCCAAATGTAAGATGATGTTACAGGACTGGACTACAGCGACTCCTAGTTTAAAAATAGGAAGTGAAGTGGTAGAGCACGTTGACCACTTCATTTATTTGAGAAGCTGCATCAGCCCCAACGGGTTGATCGCTGACGAAATCTCAGCATGGATACAGAGGGCTAGTTTCGCATATGCCAGTTTACGCTGTCTCTGGCGTAGACGTGAGTTCTAGCTGGTTATTGATCAAAGGGCGGGTGTACTGCTCAGCAGTCTGCTCCGTCCTCATTTATGGCTGTGAGACCTGGCCACTGAGAGTGAAAGACGTGGAAAGGCTAGCTGTCTTTGATCATAGGTGCCTGCGTTCTATTTCCCGTGTGAAGTGGTATAATAAGGTGAGCAATACTGAGGTTAGGCATCGAGTTCTAGGTAAACAGGAGAAATCAATCGACGAGGTTGTGAAGTTACATAGACTGAAATGGTTAGGACATGTGTTACGTATGTCTGCTTAGCCATCGGCTTCCTCGACGGGCAATGTTAGCGGATATACAAATTTTTAGACTATGTCTAGCTTAACACTAGATATAACAGTTTCGAGTTATGCAGTAGGCATCAATCATCTGTTCGAAAGATGATATTCTTCTTTTCATAGGGAAATCTTTTGACTAAAGTAGTAGTAGTAGTCGTAGACGTAGAGTTGACAGAGAGAGAGAGAGAGAGAGATATGCCTATTTGCAATGCAAATTGGCAATGTCAGATAACAAAATATATTCATTCAAATCTGTCAGGCAGACAGGCAGACAGACAGACAGACAGATAGACAGATTGAAAGTTTTCAGTCATCTAATGTAATGCTCAGGATTTATAGGATAATAACAGTTAGTTAGCAAGGATATTAATAAATAATGTGCTTAAATTTTATCAGCAATGAGAGCATACACAAGTTATCATTTGATTATGAGTAAAGGAAAGGCTACCCTCTGCTGGCTTCCTTTCAATATGTGACTATGAGTTCACCTACTCCTGTACAGCAAGAACGTACGTCAGCTGTATCCAATATTTACTCTATTTTGACTAATATAGTATCTAAAGTCTTAGGCTCAATAATCATGCGTAGACTCAGTGGTGCTCTGGAAGCACAAACATGAGAAGGTCAGGCAGGCTTTAGACCAGGAAGAGGGTGTATTGATCATATCTTCACCCATCGACAGATTCTAGAACATAGGTATTCTTACCGGCGTCCAACAGTCATTATATTTCTTGACCTAAAGGCAACATTCGATTCTGTCGACCGAGAGGTACTCTGGCGATTCTTGGCTGTAAAGGGAATGCCCAGAAAATACATTGCACTGATCAAGGCTCTCACTCTACTCGAACTCATGCAGTCATCCAGGTGAGGGCTTACGGCGAGTTGTCATCTGAATTGGTGACGACTAGTGGTGTCCGTCAGGGATGCCCATTATCCCCATTTCTATTCAATTTCATCATAGATGTACTAACGCATTTAGCCCTAACTCACTTCAGAGATACAGGCATTGACTTGATACCAGGAAATAATCTCGTTGACTTAGAATATGCACACGATATAGTCCTTCTAGGCGAGGACGCTGACAAAATGCAGAGTCTTCTGAACACCTGCAATGAACACCGGCATGTGATTCGTTCCCGCCAAATGTAAGATGATGTTACAGGACTGGACTACAGCGACTCCTAGTTTAAAAATAGGAAGTGAAGTGGTAGAGCACGTTGACCACTTCATTTATTTGAGAAGCTGCATCAGCCCCAACGGGTTGATCGCTGACGAAATCTCAGCATGGATACAGAGGGCTAGTTTCGCATATGCCAGTTTACGCTGTCTCTGGCGTAGACGTGAGTTCTAGCTGGTTATTGATCAAAGGGCGGGTGTACTGCTCAGCAGTCTGCTCCGTCCTCATTTATGGCTGTGAGACCTGGCCACTGAGAGTGAAAGACGTGGAAAGGCTAGCTGTCTTTGATCATAGGTGCCTGCGTTCTATTTCCCGTGTGAAGTGGTATAATAAGGTGAGCAATACTGAGGTTAGGCATCGAGTTCTAGGTAAACAGGAGAAATCAATCGACGAGGTTGTGAAGTTACATAGACTGAAATGGTTAGGACATGTGTTACGTATGTCTGCTTAGCCATCGGCTTCCTCGACGGGCAATGTTAGCGGATATACAAATTTTTAGACTATGTCTAGCTTAACACTAGATATAACAGTTTCGAGTTATGCAGTAGGCATCAATCATCTGTTCGAAAGATGATATTCTTCTTTTCATAGGGAAATCTTTTGACTAAAGTAGTAGTAGTAGTCGTAGACGTAGAGTTGACAGAGAGAGAGAGAGAGAGAGATATGCCTATTTGCAATGCAAATTGGCAATGTCAGATAACAAAATATATTCATTCAAATCTGTCAGGCAGACAGGCAGACAGACAGACAGACAGATAGACAGATTGAAAGTTTTCAGTCATCTAATGTAATGCTCAGGATTTATAGGATAATAACAGTTAGTTAGCAAGGATATTAATAAATAATGTGCTTAAATTTTATCAGCAATGAGAGCATACACAAGTTATCATTTGATTATGAGTAAAGGAAAGGCTACCCTCTGCTGGCTTCCTTTCAATATGTGACTATGAGTTCACCTACTCCTGTACAGCAAGAACGTACGTCAGCTGTATCCAATATTTACTCTATTTTGACTAATATAGTATGTTACAGGACTGGACTACAGCGACTCCTAGTTTAAAAATAGGAAGTGAAGTGGTAGAGCACGTTGACCACTTCATTTATTTGAGAAGCTGCATCAGCCCCAACGGGTTGATCGCTGACGAAATCTCAGCATGGATACAGAGGGCTAGTTTCGCATATGCCAGTTTACGCTGTCTCTGGCGTAGACGTGAGTTCTAGCTGGTTATTGATCAAAGGGCGGGTGTACTGCTCAGCAGTCTGCTCCGTCCTCATTTATGGCTGTGAGACCTGGCCACTGAGAGTGAAAGACGTGGAAAGGCTAGCTGTCTTTGATCATAGGTGCCTGCGTTCTATTTCCCGTGTGAAGTGGTATAATAAGGTGAGCAATACTGAGGTTAGGCATCGAGTTCTAGGTAAACAGGAGAAATCAATCGACGAGGTTGTGAAGTTACATAGACTGAAATGGTTAGGACATGTGTTACGTATGTCTGCTTAGCCATCGGCTTCCTCGACGGGCAATGTTAGCGGATATACAAATTTTTAGACTATGTCTAGCTTAACACTAGATATAACAGTTTCGAGTTATGCAGTAGGCATCAATCATCTGTTCGAAAGATGATATTCTTCTTTTCATAGGGAAATCTTTTGACTAAAGTAGTAGTAGTAGTCGTAGACGTAGAGTTGACAGAGAGAGAGAGAGATATGCCTATTTGCAATGCAAATTGGCAATGTCAGATAACAAAATATATTCATTCAAATCTGTCAGGCAGACAGGCAGACAGACAGACAGACAGATAGACAGATTGAAAGTTTTCAGTCATCTAATGTAATGCTCAGGATTTATAGGATAATAACAGTTAGTTAGCAAGGATATTAATAAATAATGTGCTTAAATTTTATCAGCAATGAGAGCATACACAAGTTATCATTTGATTATGAGTAAAGGAAAGGCTACCCTCTGCTGGCTTCCTTTCAATATGTGACTATGAGTTCACCTACTCCTGTACAGCAAGAACGTACGTCAGCTGTATCCAATATTTACTCTATTTTGACTAATATAGTATCTAAAGTCTTAGGCTCAATAATCATGCGTAGACTCAGTGGTGCTCTGGAAGCACAAACATGAGAAGGTCAGGCAGGCTTTAGACCAGGAAGAGGGTGTATTGATCATATCTTCACCCATCGACAGATTCTAGAACATAGGTATTCTTACCGGCGTCCAACAGTCATTATATTTCTTGACCTAAAGGCAACATTCGATTCTGTCGACCGAGAGGTACTCTGGCGATTCTTGGCTGTAAAGGGAATGCCCAGAAAATACATTGCACTGATCAAGGCTCTCACTCTACTCGAACTCATGCAGTCATCCAGGTGAGGGCTTACGGCGAGTTGTCATCTGAATTGGTGACGACTAGTGGTGTCCGTCAGGGATGCCCATTATCCCCATTTCTATTCAATTTCATCATAGATGTACTAACGCATTTAGCCCTAACTCACTTCAGAGATACAGGCATTGACTTGATACCAGGAAATAATCTCGTTGACTTAGAATATGCACACGATATAGTCCTTCTAGGCGAGGACGCTGACAAAATGCAGAGTCTTCTGAACACCTGCAATGAACACCGGCATGTGATTCGTTCCCGCCAAATGTAAGATGATGTTACAGGACTGGACTACAGCGACTCCTAGTTTAAAAATAGGAAGTGAAGTGGTAGAGCACGTTGACCACTTCATTTATTTGAGAAGCTGCATCAGCCCCAACGGGTTGATCGCTGACGAAATCTCAGCATGGATACAGAGGGCTAGTTTCGCATATGCCAGTTTACGCTGTCTCTGGCGTAGACGTGAGTTCTAGCTGGTTATTGATCAAAGGGCGGGTGTACTGCTCAGCAGTCTGCTCCGTCCTCATTTATGGCTGTGAGACCTGGCCACTGAGAGTGAAAGACGTGGAAAGGCTAGCTGTCTTTGATCATAGGTGCCTGCGTTCTATTTCCCGTGTGAAGTGGTATAATAAGGTGAGCAATACTGAGGTTAGGCATCGAGTTCTAGGTAAACAGGAGAAATCAATCGACGAGGTTGTGAAGTTACATAGACTGAAATGGTTAGGACATGTGTTACGTATGTCTGCTTAGCCATCGGCTTCCTCGACGGGCAATGTTAGCGGATATACAAATTTTTAGACTATGTCTAGCTTAACACTAGATATAACAGTTTCGAGTTATGCAGTAGGCATCAATCATCTGTTCGAAAGATGATATTCTTCTTTTCATAGGGAAATCTTTTGACTAAAGTAGTAGTAGTAGTCGTAGACGTAGAGTTGACAGAGAGAGAGAGAGAGAGAGATATGCCTATTTGCAATGCAAATTGGCAATGTCAGATAACAAAATATATTCATTCAAATCTGTCAGGCAGACAGGCAGACAGACAGACAGACAGATAGACAGATTGAAAGTTTTCAGTCATCTAATGTAATGCTCAGGATTTATAGGATAATAACAGTTAGTTAGCAAGGATATTAATAAATAATGTGCTTAAATTTTATCAGCAATGAGAGCATACACAAGTTATCATTTGATTATGAGTAAAGGAAAGGCTACCCTCTGCTGGCTTCCTTTCAATATGTGACTATGAGTTCACCTACTCCTGTACAGCAAGAACGTACGTCAGCTGTATCCAATATTTACTCTATTTTGACTAATATAGTATGTTACAGGACTGGACTACAGCGACTCCTAGTTTAAAAATAGGAAGTGAAGTGGTAGAGCACGTTGACCACTTCATTTATTTGAGAAGCTGCATCAGCCCCAACGGGTTGATCGCTGACGAAATCTCAGCATGGATACAGAGGGCTAGTTTCGCATATGCCAGTTTACGCTGTCTCTGGCGTAGACGTGAGTTCTAGCTGGTTATTGATCAAAGGGCGGGTGTACTGCTCAGCAGTCTGCTCCGTCCTCATTTATGGCTGTGAGACCTGGCCACTGAGAGTGAAAGACGTGGAAAGGCTAGCTGTCTTTGATCATAGGTGCCTGCGTTCTATTTCCCGTGTGAAGTGGTATAATAAGGTGAGCAATACTGAGGTTAGGCATCGAGTTCTAGGTAAACAGGAGAAATCAATCGACGAGGTTGTGAAGTTACATAGACTGAAATGGTTAGGACATGTGTTACGTATGTCTGCTTAGCCATCGGCTTCCTCGACGGGCAATGTTAGCGGATATAGGGTCAGGCTGGAAAAGAGTTGGCGGCGGTCAAACCAAAACATGGCACCAGTCAATGGAATCCACAACAGCTACTTTTTAAGCCAGTCACGTAGGAAAGTGTACACTTCCCGGTTGGAGTCCTCGAGATGGTAATAACCAAGTGGGGCTGGATACCATTGGTGATATGGCTCAAAATCGTTCTCAATGGTTGGTGCAGATGCAACCACTCCTTGTGATTTATGATTTCCAATGAAACTATATTGTTCTTCATTATTGCTATTCCTTTCTCTCACATCCCTGTCTACTGTCTCTATTATGCATTTCTCCTACTTTCTTCACTTGCTTTGTGTGCTAGATGGAGTGTGGCGACTTGAACTGGTGCACATCGGTGCAAAGTTCTATGTCGAAAACATACAGACAGACAAACTTTCTAAACGCATCATTAAGCATATACCATTTTGGTTCTGTAAAGCAGAGACAAAATCTACTTTCAGTTCTATTTTAGAACATCTAATGGACTGTGGTTAACACATGTAGATCCATAAAATTCTACTTTTTGATTTTATCGACAGGATATGTCAGAATCTCCTGAGAAAAGATACGAATAAAACATGTTTTGAAGTATTGGTTTGTAGGGATTTGGTTGGTTGGATACAGGATTTCATCATGAGCTGACATTGGTCTGAGAACCATTGGAAAACCAGCTGGGAGTACTGGACAGCTGTTTCGTCAGCCTAGTTTGGGACTCTTCAGCAGTACGCACCCACCACAGGGGTTCGAACCCAGGACCTTCTGGTTACAAGGCGAGCTTGCTCGTAGACCATTAAGTCACTGGGACCTGATCCGATGGCCAGCCAGCCCATGAATTCTAACTTCTGCTAATTCACGATATAGCGTGACCACTAGCCAATGTCGTCGGTGATGAGTATTGTCTACACACCCGACCTACTCCACCCTACTGGTCACGACTTCCCGCTGGAACCCCAGGTAACTGCCTACCTGAATAGGGCCAGTCGCCAGTGAGCATCTCACTGATATTTAAGTATTGTTTTCTAAGCAGATCGAAGTGATTTAAACGTCTTTTAGCTCGTTTGGGATCGAGATCATCAGCGACTCAGCTTGAGGAAATGAATCAGTTCAAAGTACCCAAATTATGTAATGCATGTGATTATACAGTTTGTAAAAATGAGTCGCTAGAAACAATCACTCTTTGCTGAATGTCTTTTATTTTATTAAGTAGTAAATGGTGAAACAGAAAATGATTAGAAGCGGTCACACTGACAAATGAAACAACACAGCAAAGAATATAAAGGCTACTAGTTAACTATATGAGTAATATACATAACTATAGATTAGAGCTAAACAGCTATCGATACAGAAGTATTTATTGATTTGATGCAACTACCGGTAATGTGTTTAAGAAGGAAGGACATGTATATCCTGTAAAGTATGACTAATACACTTTCCTTACACATTTACTCCACTTTATGAATTTGAATAAAGCATGAACCATAGTTCGTGCCGAATAAAATGATATCATCATTTGCTTATTTCGTTGGCTTCTCATCGGCTGCTTCGAGTCCAAACACATCATTAAGTCTATGTACTGTGGTGGGAACTGGCTGTTAGCAAAAGTTGGTAGACAGTAATTTACTTCAATGTTTATGTCCTCAATATTGGTCGTGGGATAAATGAGAACAAAGACTTTGCGTAGGCGGATACAGATTGCAGATAGATGATCTGACATTCAAGAAACAGCCACAAAGAGATGCAAGGTTAACTTTCAGTGAGAAACGCAACCAATCAGAAGACTGTGTTTTTCTGCTAACAATAATCTATAATAATATACATGAAAATCTATAAATATGTGTTGATTTCGTTAATAAGCGATCTGTTCCATGGCTCTTGTTTTCTACTGTTGCAGTACAGCCTACATCTCAAGGAAACAAATGCTTTTAACAGTGCCATTGCTAGGCATTTTTTGACACGAGTCATGAGGTGGGCGTGGCCAGATCGTTCAAAATTACTCGTAAGCGAAAGAGTTCAATTCTCCTCAATTTTGCCGAAGCAATCTTCATCAAGCTCTTGAAACCCCATATATGTGTTCACAAAGAACCGGTTATCAGTCTTTCCTTGACCTGATAACTGGATTATGTAACGCCGAAAATTCCATTCTGCATAATTATTATTTCTTGGGATAGGGCGATTATTATTATTATTATTATTATTATTATTATTATTATTAGTAGTAGTAGTAGTAGTAGTAGTAGTATTTCTATTGTTTACATATATATTGATTTTTTAGTTTAAAAATGAACTCTCTGTGTAACTGTTTCTGTACATAAACTTAATAATGTCGTTGGGCTGTAAGCAGCTGATGAGGAACCGATGAAATAAATGATGGTACCATTTTATTCTGCACAAACTATTGTAGCTCTTGCTTTATTCTAATGCATTTTCCGAGACAATTTTTTGTATTGATTTGACAGATGAACAATTTTAGACTAAGTAAAACTTGTTCGTCGGTGGCATAGCGGTTAGGACGCTCGCCGACCATTCACATGGTCCGGAGTTCGATCCCCGGCCGACGCACTCCTTTACCTCGCTAAGCCAGAAGTAATGCTGGTAAAGAGGAAAGGTTGGGCATGAGGCTAGCAACCCCATCCTGTAAAATAAACACTGCTAAAGAAACTTCAAGCCACTAGCTTGAAGCCCTATGTTCCACTGGGGAACGTGAAGGAAAAAACAAAAAACTGCAGTGTCTGTAAGTGAATTCATGTCATAAAGTGGTCTGAGTACTTGAGTTTCAGTCATTGGGTCCTACATTAGAGCTTCTCTCCATCTACTTCAGCCTGATGATCTGACTAAGATCATCAGCCCTTGCATAATATGTATAGCTTATATCTTGGTTCACAAAAAATTGGATCCTCGAAATGAAGTTCAAAACAACACGCTGTTAAATATACACCAGAAATAAACAAAACTTTGTTATTTATTATTTGTACTGTTAAAAATGAGGAAAGAAAAAAAATTCGGGAATCAAGACTTACCAGAATTGAGTTTTTCCTACTCCAGGTTCACCGCATAATTCAGTCAATCGGTTAGTTGGAAAACCACCGCCAAGAAGCTCATCAAAACTAAATTAAAACAAAATGATAGACACATAAATGAACATGGAACTCAACTTTGACACAGTTATGATACTGAATGTACAGTTGAATGACTTTCAGAACTAAAACTCACTGACCTAACACTACTCATCAGTCTACCACTGGTATGTGATGGATTCGAATTCCCACTCTGCCTGTCTAGGTTTGCGGAATTAGCTAGCATCATCATACACTTATTCCCTCCCCTTCATCAATCTAAATAAGGAAAAACCAAATGTTTGCGAGGAATATTATGAGGTGATCATTTATTTCGTTGGTTTCTCCTCAACTGCATGAAACACAAAAGTTTATTATGCATATGTATAGAGGAATTTTAACACACTAACTTGCAAGGGTTACATGGAACAACTTCCCATTGCCGATATGTTGATGACACCTTAGTAATATGTGATAATTAAAGTTATGTATCTCACCTAATTCAACTAACCAATTACGAGCAATTAAATTTTTAAATCTAGGTGCAAGGCTTCCTGTCGATCGCCTCCAACCATCTAGTATCATCAAATCAGAGTGCATCGTGATGGTGAGCTACCTAGAATGATGGCCACATTGCAAACCTGACTGATAGAATTCAGTCTGCACCAAACAAAGGACTAAATGCATCACACTAGTTATCAGCGTCCAATCAAAGTAAATATTCAATTTAGTATGACACATAAAATTGATGGCAAGTTCCATTTTCCTGACATTGCCATACAATGCTTGGGAGATGGAAGTCTGCAAAGATTAATTCGACGAAAATCCACATAGAATGAACTGTACTTACATTTCAATAGCTCTTGTCAAGTCATCTGTAAATAGGCACTGGACCAAACTCTGTTTTGCAGAGCCAGGAAAATATACCCTAAAGTGTCATCAACAAGTCGACAACACACCCTTTGGTACAGTCAAAGATTCCCAGATGACCTCTAAATGTGTACATAAATTTACATGTATCTCAAAGTTGCAGTTACATTGGAAGATGTCAGCTCATTATGAAACCCTGCCATCAATCAAACAAAAACCCCTACAAAACCAATACTTGAAAATCAATCTGATGCTCAATAGCGACTGGCCCTGTTCAGGCAGTGACCTGGGGCTCTAGTGTGAAGCCATGACCAGTAGGATACAGCAGGTTGAAGGTGAAGCAGTAACTCATTGAAGAAGACATTGCGAAGTGGCCGCGCTATGTCATGAATTGGCAGGAGTTAGAATTCATGGGCTGGCCTTGAGATCGGGTCCCAGTGGCTCAATGGTCTACGAGCTCGCCTTGTAACCAGAAAGTCCTGGGCTCGAAACCCGATGGGTGCGTACTGACGAAAAATCCCAAACTGGGAAGAAACAGCTATAAAGTACTCACATGTTTTCCAATGGTTCTCTAACTGATGTCAGCCCATGATGAAACCTTCCAACATTGGAAAAACACAAAGAAAGGCTTATCTTAGACTCTCTGAATATATATGAGAAAGTCAATGACTTAAGGGAACAAATGTGTTGAATAGTATACTATTGCCAGATATCTTGTTGATGCGGATGATCATAGAGTGAATACCATGAAATCCTTTAAAATTATTAATCGACAACATAACCCAACTCTTCTCATATTTTCCGAAGCAAGCACTATTAAGCATTTAAAACCTCATTTATGTGTTCAGAGAGATTTATTCATTTATCAGTTTTTGTTCACCAGCGTCTAATCCTCTTTCCCCCTCTTTGAATATATGATCTTTTGCTATAATCTACCCTCCACGTTTGATCTAAAGTAATTCAGTTTGTTTCAGTTTTGTTTTTATGATGTGAGTTGAACTTACCATACTATTATTCAACTGATTACTTGCGTATCATCATCATCATCATCATGATAACCTTACCTTTTGTCTTGGTGATGCAACTCGATTTTAAATATATCCGACCACTAATCTTGTATGTATGCATTTTGTTTAAACTTTGCTTCGTTTGCATAATTTAAATAAGTGTAAGTTTTAAGCATTGTTCATAAGTTTTGTGTCACTGTTAACCATAAATCATGCAACCCTTGCAGCAAGTACGCTAAAATTTCCCTATATATATATATATATATATATATATATATATATATATATATATATGCGTCGGTGGCACAGTGGTTAGCACTCTAGCCGACCATGCACATGGTCCGGGGTTCGAGCCCACGCCGGCGCACACCTGATATCTATGGTCGGCCTGCAAAATTTGGGCTACTGATATCCATGCTGAAAATTCCATACTTGTACAAAAATACAGTGTGGAATCAAGCTGTAAATCAAAAAAATAAAAATAAAAAATAAAATAAAAAAAAAAATATATTACAATAGTTAACCTCTAGGGTGTACCCAGATGAAGAAAAACCAACGAAAAAAAATGATGACTTCATCTTATATAGTATAAATTCTAATTAAAAGCCAATCACCATCGATGGAAGAAATTTGACTGAGGTTACTTCCTGCCTTCACTTATCTGTCCATAAAGCACGGCTTCAACCACAGGCAGTCACCACGTGTGAAGACGTCAAAGCCAGTCAGTCAACCAGAATAGGAATGGCAAGCATGATAAGCCTTTATCAAGCTGAAATCAGTTTGTTAATCTTATGCACTACGCCTCAGCGTAAAAAACAAGATTCGGATTTTTGAACAAAAAAATGTGAAGTTAGTCAGTGCTCCGTCTATATGAGTAAGAAACTTACACTGGGTGTCAGTCACGAAAAGGATCTCCAACATGTTATAGACATTTATCAACAGCTGCCCACTTCTCCGGCTCCATATTGAAGATGAAATGGCTGGTCGTCCAGAAAGAATCAGCAACAAGAAACTATGGGAACAAACCAACAAGCAAGAGCCGATTGCTCAACAAATATGTAGGAGAAAATGGAGATGGATGGATTGTGTATCCGTTGAGGAGTTCGTCGAATGACATCACGTGCAATGCAGGCCATCGCTTGAATGGAATCCTAGTGGGAAGCGACGAGTGGGTCGTCAGTGACAGGGTAACATGAAGTAGACCGTATGGCGGGAAGGAGATGAGAGATTATGGGTGAGATCGTGAACCCAGATGAAGAGGACAGCATAAGAAAGAAGAAAGTGAAGATGTGTTGCTGAAGCTCTATGTTCCACTCGGAATTCAAGGGAATAATAATATATATAGTAGTAAACGCCAAGTGTATATTAATCTACGAAGGTTTTTTTTGAGTAATGTCTTTATTTCTGAATTATAAGAACTAAACTATGCTACATTAATTATACAATATGTACAGGAAGTAAACTAGTACGCATTACTCACCTTCGACACATACTCACTAGATAATTACATTTATTTCTTTTATCTTCAATAAGATCACCATTATCATTGGTTGTTGTTGTTGTTGTCGTCTGTGCAGTATCAAGTAAATCCCATGCTGTATTCAAACCAAATATTCCAAGCTTATTGATATCAGTGCATTCAATGGATGATTGATTGTAACGCTGAATTATATCTACTGTAGTACGAGCAACTTTTGTGCTTACTCCGCATACTTTTAATGAAATGAAAGAAAAGAAAAAAAATGTATGAGAGATTCAAGAAACAGTCACAAACAAATATCTATATTGAAAGAAAGAGGAAGAACTGATGTGGTTGTGCTCTCTGAGCAATGTTAACTGACACCGAATTAGATAGGAAAAATTTACAAGTGGTCAAGAAAAAAACCTGGGATCAGTCCATAATATTATTGATAGTTGGTTTCAGGCAGTCACGTAAGGAGGTGTAGATAATTTAATTGGAGTCCTCACGATGCTAAGGATCAAAGCCATGAAACTTTCAATAATATGGGTCAAAATTGTTTTCACTGGTGAGGATGCATTTCCACTTTAAAATTTCCCAGATCCAATGAAACATAAAGTTTTCCCATTTTAATATACTTTCTCGGATAATGCAACAGACAGAGGCAGGCAGCGAGGAAACAGACATAAAATGGACCCACACAGAAACTTGGAGGATCTAGACTTCGCCCATGATAATATATGTCTGATCTCCCACAAACTGGAGGATATGCAAGTGAAAAGCAACAATTTGGCAGAAGAAGCATTCAGAGTAGATAGTGCTTCAGGTGAACATAGAGAAAACAGAACTGATGAAGATTCCTGGCCAACAGCAACAGCAACAATAACAGACAACAATCAGCCAGCAAAAATAGGGGAAATATGAAAGAAAAAACTTCCTTTACCTACCCGCCTACCTGGGAAGCATCATTTCAACTACAGGCGGACGGAACTGATGAGGATATCAAAGCTAGGATCGGGAAACCAAATCAAGCTTTCACTACTCTCAAGTCTGTGTGGAGATCAACGGCACTCAGCATGAAAATGAAAATAAGATCCGGACTTTCAACTCCAATCTGAAGTCAGTGCTACTTCACTGATCAGAGACTTGGAGCTGTGTCACGAAGGACATTTCGAACAAACTACACACCTTCATCAACAGCTGCCTTCGCTTAATACTACTCAAGATCAGGTGGCCAGAAAAGACCAGCAACAGGGATCTCTGGCAATGAGCGAACCAACCCAACATCAACAAATATGCAGGAAGAAACGGAGGTGGATTGGTCATACTCTGGGAAAACAAGCAATCCAGTGAGTGACATCTCACGCCAGGCCATCGCTCGAGTGGAACCCAAACGGGAAGCGGAGAGTTGGTAGTGGGGTAAGTCACTATATACCGATATTCAAGAAGGGAAACAAGTCCTCGTGTGATAATCATAGGGGGATCAGCCTAACGAACATAGTCTCTAAAATCCTAGGCTCAGTAATCATGCATAGACTAAGCAGAACTCGGGAGGAACAGACAAGGGAAAATCAAGCAGGCTTTAGACCAGGTAGAGGGTGCATAGATCATATCTTCACTCTTCGACAGATTCTAGAACATAGACACACTTTTCGGCGTCCAACAATTGTCATATTTCTTGACTTGAAGGCGGCCTTCGACTCCGTGGATCGAAAGGTACTATGGCAATGTCTGACTGTGAAGGGAGTGCCAAGAAAGTACATTGCACTAATCAAGGCACTCTATTCAAACTCACGTAGTCGTGTAAGGGCTTATGGGGAATTGTCATCTGAATTGGTAACAACCAGTGGTGTCCGACAGGGATGTCCACTTTCCCCATTTCTGTTTAACTTCATCATAGATATGCTAATGGAAGTATCCTTAACTGAACGTAGTGACTTAGGAATCGACTTGTTACCAGGGAATAATCTATGGACTTAGAATATGCAGATGACATAGTCCTGTTAGGGGAGGATGCTGACAAAATGCAGAGTCTTCTGAACACCTTGAGCAGCAATCTTCGTATGTTTGGCATGCGATTCGCCCCTGCAAAATGTAAGATGCTGCTACAGGACTGGACCACGTCAACCCTAACTTAGTGATAGGGAGTGAAGTGATAGAACATGTTGACCACTTCACCTATTGGGAAGTTGTATTAGCACCAACGGACTGATTGGCGATGAAATCTCAGCACGGATCCGAAAAGCTCGAGCTGCTTTCGCTGACTTACACCATCTCTGGCGTATCAGTCTGAAGGTGGGGTGACATGGAGGAGGTCATATGAAGAGAAGATGAAAGCAGTTGGGCAGGCGTGGAGCCAGATGAAATCGTCGACAGAGGACCGAAGCCAATGGAGATGTGCGGCTGAAGCCCTATGTTTTTCTAGGAACTAAAGGAAACAATAATAACAAAATAATATACTTTCTCGTGTACATTTCTGTTCACTGCAGCTGTTTCGAATTCCCCCTATTGTCACCCTTTTGTCTACAATTCTGTGTTACATGGAGTGTGAGTGACAACTTGAAATGCTGAAAGGTGAAGTTAAAATATCATAGCCGAAGTCAAGGTCTTTCAAAAGTTGACCTATAAGAACCGATCAGACACAGGGGATGCTATGAAGTTTCATTCTAAATCAAAGCACGCCCATCTTTTTGGACTTGTAGGGGATAAATACAGTATTTTGCTTATTTACTAGGTATTTTTTCTGAAAATCTGCACTATTACGTAGGGTTATGGCTTTTAAGGTTAAGGTTTAGGGTTAAAGTTAAGATTATAAGTTAGAATTATGATTAGAGTTAAGAGTAGGTTGAAGAATAGTGTCAGAAATATCAATCTCAAAGTACTATGCACTGCGGTCAGCTGGAGGAATGGGTATGTCGCGTATGGTAAGACCTCTCTGTAGATCATGTGTGTATTGACTGGAAGACATTATTCCAACAGATAAGCTACAATTATACAGTGTACCATCAAGTTTGCAATATTCTCTAGTGTATTTTTAAACGATTATGCGACTTCACTTGCATCTGAATTCTGATTGGTTATTCCAGGACACTGTGGTTTTGGCTATGATAGTTTAACTTTCCCTGCCGAACTTCTGTGCAAATTTCCATGTTGAAACTTAGTCGGTCAGATTGTGTTCTCTCAGTGACGAAATTGTGTTGAGTACAATTTCAAAGGTGTATCTTCTTATTTCGCTCATTATACATATACTTTGGGGTGTCTGCAGTTGAAGAGTGAGTCCATGGTTCAACGGTAGAATCCTAGCTAATCACAGCAAAAGTGGTCCGGGGTTCAATCTCCAACTGACACAACCCTAAACCTTGCTCAATCCGTATTAAGCCCCGATAAAATAGAAAGACTAAGAATAAGGCTAGCAACCCCGCCCAGTAAAATAACACCATTGCTGCTAGAATTTCAAAGATCAAAGCCTTATGTTTTATTCAGAATGCAAAGGAACAAAATGCAGTTGAAAAGAAACCTTATAAATAAAATGTGCACATTTCATGTTGCGAATTTTCTTCTTCATGCTTTGACGATAATATGAAAAAGGCTACAAGAATTCAAAGCCAAACTAAATAATAATAATATATACGACTGCAGTTCAAGGGTGATGTACCAAGTGAAATAATTACTGACAAGTTGAGCAAATCAGTTAAAAAAAACTTTTAATGCTGACAGACTACAAGTCTTATTTTCTACACTACCGGTGGTGATTTCTCAATTGAAAGATGAAGTACCTAAACTAACCACCTCTAATTGTATCTACTAATTCAAGTGCGCTTGTGGAGTAAGTTATATTGGCCGTTAATCCCAGAACCGGACTTTTCGTGCTCGCTCAGGAACATCTACCAGCGTGGTTAAATAAATCTGTAGTTAGAAGCATCAACAGCTCGATATTAGACCATGTGGTTCAAATCGGCCACAAAACTAGCATTATTATTATTTTTCCTAATTTGTGTGATATCCAGTGTAATATTATGTTGATGCCTATTATCGCGCTTACAGATGCTATTGAACTGTGATCCATTGATATAATTGATTTAATAATAGAGAAGATTTGTAGCTCAGGTGAATGATTTGCAATAAATAGTGTTCTCTGAGCTGGTTGGTTTAGTTGCAGAGCTTTCGTCATCCTTCTGGGCAACATCTTCAGCGCAATTTTTAGCATAAAGTGAACTGATTTAAATTTTTCAAGAGTGATATAACTGCGTCTCCCAGTAACCATCTTTATGTACGTATTGCTCATTTTCTATTGACTTGGATTTTAAACTTTCTCGTCAGATGGTTTACTTTTTATTAGTTGGTAGATTTGAACTATATTAACATGTTTGTTGATCGCATATTCGTTTGAGTACCAGGCTTCGAGGAATTCCCTGGCACTTTCGATGTTTCCCCTGTTTAAAATCTCGACATTATCCCAATCAAAGTGATTTAATGTTATTCAAACATCAATCTTGTTGATAACCCTAATTCTTCATTATTATAAGTATATAACTGTAGAACCTGATGAGGTTATCGAAAAGGATATTCCTTGTTCACTAATCAGTCTTTTTATAGCTATTTGTTGATAAAGATTCGTACTGACAAAGAAATGTCTAGAGAAAAAATTTGAAGATCGTAACCAAATGAGTTATCAGCTACCACAAATAAAAATATAAATACAAATAATATGAAGAGATCATCATGAAAGACAGGGGGCCTCATCAGCTTCATTAGCCGAAGGAAAAAAATGAGTTTCCTGTGCCACTCTCAATTCCAACAACCACCTGGGATTCACATGCCTCTTAACTGATTATGTTTCGACGTAGAACCTTGCATAGAAATGTACCGGTTCAAGTTGCCACACTCCATATAGCCCACAAATATACAAAAAAGAGAAAAATACTCAGAAGAACTACAAAACGCATAAATGTGCGGGACAAAAAGTAACAGCGATTTCGAGCCATATTACTAACAGTTCCAAGTCATTCGTTCTTATTGGCTCAAGAATCACAACCAGGCAGTCTACATTACTAAAAAGTCAAAAGTCAAAGACGTTATGGATTGATATCAGATTTCGATTTTACCACTCCTAACTCTTTTTAAATCCACTCCTGTTTTAGACAACAATTACCGTTGAGAAAGGCGATAGTTCAGCATGCAGCTTCACAATCCTATCGATTGATTTCTGATCCTTACCGAGCACTCTGTTGACTGACTAACTGACTGGTTTCAACATAGAACTTTGCACCGATGCGCAGCGGTTCAAGTCGCCACACTTTATGTAGCACACAGAGCAAGACAAGAAAGTGAAAGAAATGCAAAATAGAGACAGTAAACAGGGATATGAGACAAAAAGAATAGTAACAACAAAGAACAATATAGTTTCATTGGAAATCATAAGTCACAAGGAGTGGATGCATCTGCGCCAGCCATTGAGAACGATTTTCAGTCATATCACCAATTGTCTACAGCCTTCATTGGCTTTTACTGTCCCGAGGATCCCAACCAGGAAGTACACACCTTCCTACGTGGCTGACTTGCTTAAACTAACTGTTGTGAATTTCATTGACTGATGAAGCCATCATTTGGTTTGACCACCACTGGCCGGCTCTTTTCCAACTTGATCGTATGTCAGCTAACATTGCCTGTTGTCGAGGAAGGTGATAGCTAGGCAGCCATGCGTCACACATATCCTAACCATCTCAGTCGATGTAACTTCACAGCTTCGTCTACTGATTCCCCCTCCAACCTACCTAGCACTCGAACAAAGCCTAACTTTAATATTACTCCCCCTATTATACTATTTCACACGGGGGATAGAACGCAGGCACCTATGATCAAAGACACTTAGCCAGGCTTTTCATGTCTTCCACTCTCAATGGCCGAGCCCTCTGCGACTAACCTCAATATTATACCCCACTGAAAACCAGTAGATGGCACACACAAACATCTGTGATGAAAGATAGTGAGCCTTTACATCCAATTGATGTGTACGTCCTAAGCACAACTTCTAACCTATCTATTGTATCAGCTATCAATATTCTCATGATAATAATACTAGTAATCCTAAATTCAACTATTTTTCATCTTAAAACTCCTGACTATTGACACATGCTTTCTCTAATATTAACGCTTTAATGAAATATAAATAGATTACAAAAAAAGAAGGGGAACTAATACTACTACTACTACTACTACTACCACTACTCACATACACAACGTTTTATAGAATTCCAGTAATCGTTGAATCAACCAGTAAATCAATAGATTCACTGATGTAGTAAGTGGATAAAAAGTAAGACAAGAAAGAATACAACAAAAATGAATGAACATTTATTTATGTGTAACGTTGGTTTTTAAACATATTGAAATAATCAATTATATCAGCATAGTTTGAAGCTATTTTCGAAAGATTAGACAACAGAACACACACACACTCTCTCTTTCTCTCTGTGTTTGATTGTGGTATGGACAATATTGGACGGGTTGACAATTTTATGATTTTCAAAGATTAATAAAAGTAGAAAAGTGATAAATGAGTGAAAGAAAAAGTGGGGGAAAAAAAGACAGTTTAACTGGAATGCACTAAAAAAGAAAGCCATTTCAATGGATAAATGCTAAACTTTGAATTCATTCATGTCTAAGTGAGATGCTTTCTTTCTTTCTTTCTTCTAGTGGACAAGTGGAGGAAAGAGCTGTCTAGCTTATTGTAAGTATGACAAGATTGAGTGTGAAGCATGATTGTCTACTTAAAAGTTACTATTGTCTGTATATCCAGCCTACTTTACTACTTTTATGAGATAACCACAGTTAGGCGTATATTTCCACAAAAAAAGACTTATAGTAGGACAAAATGGCTTTCGAAGGATGCATACTTTAAGTGATGACATAAATCATAGTTTATTAGTCATATATATATATATATATATATATATATATATATATATATATATATATATATGCATTTATGGAATGGGGTCACCTTTCGTCTTATTTGAGACTCGTAAGCTAAATTATAACCTGCAATCCTCAGTGACACTCGAACCCAGAAGGCATCATTTTAAAAAAGTCAGAGTGTCATTCACTTGACAACTTGAACTAGAACAAAAACCACCTGTTGTGGATTTTAAAACACCGGACACTGCAGTTTCGAATCTCACTGGAAACACCTCCATTCACTAAGGATTGCAGGTACATTCAACTGAAGAGTTCAAAACAGGGCGAAATGAGAATCCTGAATTCCAATGCTCGTTAACATCAAGAAAAATAATAACATGTGAATCCTCAAACATCGTCAAGGCATCCGCATAAGAAGGCGACATGTAGACAAAAACGGAATAATTTAGGTCTAATACAATCAATGAACGCGTCAAGGTCGTTCAGGAAGCACAGTAAACAGGAAATGCTAAATTAACTTGAATGTCATATATATATATATATATATATATATATATATATATATATATCAAGTTCTTCTATGGTACTGAAAGTTTTTGAAGAAAAACAACATTTGATCCACTAGCTAGCTGGAACTCAGCTACTCAGAACAGAATTTCTCATGTGCCAGAGGTTATGAGCTACACTTACTGCGTGTAAGTGTATGAGAGTTGATGATACTATCCAGTTGCGTAAGCTGAACCTAAGACCTATTAGATGAGAGTGGAATGCTTGTGAGAGTTTAGCTGTGTCTCCACTCTGATGCATTATGATATATTTTAAGTCAAATGATTGAAACTTTTCAACTGATGATACGTCGTATTTCAGGAGTATCCACCAGAGAGATTGTAAATCCCTACAAGAACTGACATTAATAATAGACATATTTATGAGTTAGCTTTTCACCGTAACACTCTCGAAACTCATATGTACACTGCGTTTTAGATACTGGACATTTGACTGCACTGGATCAGTTGTCGAATTCTTCGAGTGATTTCAAAATAATTGTATAGGTCGTCAATGAGTAAAACTATACACTACTGTGTGATTGGGACTGCAACTTGTATACCACTCATATCAACCAGTGGGGGTTGATCACCAGATCGAAGTGATCTAAACACCAGACATCTGTTTCACTTATTTCGGGACAAACTGATCAGCTGTGTGTTCAGTTTGACTATGCCAAGAGAGCCAAATCACTTAAAACTACCCAATTTCTGACGACCTACTTCGGAGAACTGGTAAAATCCCAAATCAAAGTTGTAATCTCAAAATTAATCAGTAAATTGTATTTACACATTTACACAGTTAAAGAAGCTGAAATTTCACCACAGCTCCAGGTGGTGAAATCAAAATTATTGGGATCACAATATGTGTGTGATCTGCTTGATATCATAAGGGATTATCGAGAAAGCGAGCATGAATGCGTAAAACTATATACTACTGACTGATTGAAGTGAGTAGTTGAATATCACTCACACACCAACCATTAGGAAACTGTAGTGAAGTTTCAAGTCATTGAGTTGTGCAAATGCTAATTTACTAATCAATTCAGGAATTAAGAATATGCCTAAGATTTGTACTTCCCTACAATCCATAACTTCCATACGTCATGTTATCTCTGTCCCTACACTGTATTCTACACTGTACCCATCATTCCAGTAGTTTGTTCGGTGTATACTCATTTCTCTTCTAAGGATCAAACTGCTTTTCACGCTCTAATCAACTATACACCACTTTTAACCATCTTATTTGAATAAAGATAAATGTGATGCAACTTTGCGGAAACAATCGCCTTCAAATAGTGTTGCTATGGGAAGTCCGTTAGGGCTCCTTTTAACAGATATCTATACGTCGTACATTGAGAATTTATCGGAAGATTTAATCGAAAATGTACCACTTTATACAAGGTATGTAGGGGATTTTGTAATCATCAGTGATAAGTCTTGTTTTGCCACCTCAGTTTTAGAACGAATGAATGAAGTTCAGAATACCATATTACTTACATCTGTAGACGAGGAAGATAATTCTTTATCTTTCCTAGACATATTGTTTACTCGATGCCTTGACGAGTCAATAAAAAGATCTATTTATAGAAAACCTACCTGGACAGAACACTATTTTAATTACCACACTTTCTGTCCTGTTCGGTACAAAAGAGCCTTAGTAAGGTGCCTCTTCAGTAGAATCCAAGGAATATGCACTGAAGACACACTTGATGAAGAAGAAAGAAAGTTGACACAAACTCTGGTTGATAACAATTATCCAGACAAGTTCATCAGGAGATATAAAGTAGTCAGAACACCAAGACCCATTCTACAACTCACCCCCATGAAGGACGTGTACATCAAGCTACCCTGTATGGGACATCAAAGCAGCTTGATAACTAGACAAAGATTGGACGCTGCTGTTAAAAAGACTTTTTTTGCAGCTAATATCACAATAATTGAGAATGCGAAGCCAATATATCTATCTAATCCCTTCGAGCATGCGAAAAATGATGTCACATCACACTGTATTTACCCATTTGAATGTACGTGTGGACACATTTACAAAGGGAGAACTCATCGATCTCTACAAGTAAGGGCTTCAGAACATATTCCTAATTGGCTTCAGAAACAAATGGAATCTTTAGAACCCATTAATGGTGAGAACATATTATAGAGACAGGAAATAAAATTGACGCTAACAGATCTTTTAAACCTATCTATAAAACGTGTTTGGGGCGTATCCTCAAGGTTGGGGAAACCCTAGTAACTAGAAAGTTCAAAAACATTTCGTCATCACACTAAACCTTCCTTGGTAAAATTTGTTTTTATACCAGTCAGAGTAGATGTACTATTACCTCTGCTATTTGGTTTAATGGTCTTCATTGTTATTTTGACCTTGAATATATATCCTTCTAACTTGATCTAAGTCTATTTTCTCACCTCTTACCTCTTTATTAATTCCATATATATATATATATATATATATATATATATATATATATATATTCCTGTGACAAGTCCGTGTGTGATCAGACTCTTCAAAATGTGTTGCACAAATACATTACACACACGATTCACACAAATCACGTCTTCTTATTGCTCTATCTAAATAACACATTACGCAAAACGTTAATTAAAATGAGTAAATTTACATTCAGAAGAACAGAGAAGTAATAAACAAACAAACTTACTAGATACTATACGATCAACACTTAGTCCAACAATTTCTGATATACAATTAAATCCAGCTCGTGTAAGTCCATTCAATACAGTTGGACTTAAAGGTAGCGAAATCAGTTCACGGAATCCAGGATCAGAAAGCATTCATTAATATTTTTACATAAAAAAGGTAAAATCACAAGCCTTCTTTTATCTGAATATAAAAAGAAACAGAAGAAAAAAGAAGGAAAAAAAATGAAACATTGATTTCATTAGTGTTGAAGAGACAAGTTGAAGCTTTCAAATAAACACAGGATCTTGAACTGACCCGTTTTATATATCTGATAAGACTGTGTCATCTGAGCTTAGTGGTTTATATAAAAATGTCAAGCTTTCCTTTTTCCCTTTTTAGACAGCACCTTAGTACTTTCTTAAGTGTGAACTCACATATACATGCTTTACATTTGAAGTAAGCGTTAAGGATACTGCCTGAAAAGAAAGTCATAATTTGACAATTGAGTGTATTAAGCTATGAGATAACACTATCCCACTAAGAAATTCCCACCCAAGATACAATTCTTCCCCATTATTTCAACCGGTCTATAAATTCACCATTTTTAAAGACAGAGAAAATATCTTGAGTTTCTCTAAAAATTGCCTTACCTATTTGAATTGTGAAGATAAGTGTCCTTACTAGTCCAGAATTAGTATTTCACCATTTCAAACTTCATAGGATAGATCATTCATCCATAGTCCTCACACATACACACACAGCATATCAGTCTTTTTTATGCGTTTATGTTCCCAGTAGAACATAGAGCTCCAGGCTATAGAGGCTTGAAGTTTCTGTAGCAGTGGTGGCTATTTTTACACAATGGGTTGCTAGCCTCATGCTCAACCTTCCCTCTTTACCAGTCTTATTACTGGTTTAGTAAGGTAAAGGGGTGCGTCAGCCGAGGATTGAACCCCGAACCACCTGCGTGGTAGGCGAGCACTTTACCGATGGTGCCACCGACGCACGCATATCAATTAGTAGACACATTTCAGTGATCGACTGACTGACGAATCAACATCAACCATTTTTATTATTTCAAGTTGTCACACTGTGGAGAAAGTGTATAAAAAAGGGAGTGAAAATTTAATAACAAACGTGTTTGGCAGGAAGAACAGCTTAGTGAGAAGTAGCGATTCTTAAAATGAGTCCACGAAATTCATTTCGCCCTGTTTGGGATTCATCAGTCGGATATACTTGCATCTCCAGTGACTGTTGGTGTCCCAGGTGTGACTCAAGCCCACAGCCTGTCGTTCCAAACGCCAAAGGGTTATCCACTACACCATTTGGGTCACAAGAGTCAAATAGGATGAAGCGTGTATCCTGGATTCCACCGCCAGCCATCATCCACCACACTTCTCGAAGTTAATCCTCAGACACTGTCGAAGCGTCCATACTAGGAGACGATATGTAAACAGAGATGGAATATTTCGGTCCAAACAATCAACGAGAAAATCAAAAAAGAATTAAGAACGAATAATTAGTAGTGATTCTCTCGAAGGTAATCTAAACCTACAGATGTAGCTTACACCAACACAAGCGATGACATCATAAGTTTGTTGATGTATTTAAATCTTACCAGACTAACATAATTTTACCTCGACTAAAATTTGTTCACTGAGAAAAACAGAGGCTCAAAACGCGCAATAATGTTGTTTGTTTGTTTTTTTTTCATTTTAAGAGATATCTATCAAACGTATACTGAATGTCAACGTCAGTAAAGCAAAAAAATTCAACTAACTGTCAAGCTTTTCAAAACGGAAGCACAAATATTCACTGGAGTACAAAAACACTCATATGATTAGAGTCTAAATATTATTTACAAAAGAGAAGATTAGTTTTCAAAGATTAAACATTAGCAGGCAAAAAAATGGAAATTTTATAAAATCTATTCCACCATCATTGCACATCAGCCTGTAGATTGCTGGATTAGTAATTCTGAGATCGCTGGTTGAATCCTGCTACGACCTAAATTCTCATTTCACGTTCCATCATCCCCTATCCAATTTACCAACTGAAGATTATCCTCTGATAGTCTCATTATCAGCCAACAACTTGTTCCTATTATATCTAATTCTGCATGATTAAGACTGATAGAAGACTTATTGCGATGATGAACGGTAAGTAACGAATAATTTATTCTCATGGTTAACTGGGGACCTTATTATTAATTGCTTGGATTTTGAGTCGAACACAAGGATTGAACAGCAAACAATCTCCCTCTCATCCTGTTGTTTGCTGTCGTTTCCAGGCTGGCTTCAAGATTTCCCATAAGCTTTCGTCTCCTCTTCACACGATCTCTTCTATTTTACCCTCGGACCCAGGCTGCACTAGTTGTTTCCTAATCGGGTCCCACTAAAGCAATGGCCTGGTGAGCGATGTCACTCAACGGTCTCCTCAGTGTGTGTGTGTGTGTACAAGACAACTGGATATCATCCATGATGAATTGCTTAGCAGTTTGGGTCTCGTAGCTGATGACTGATATAGAATGTTGAAGTAGTAATAAGGAGGCAGCAGGTCTGCACCCAGATTTTCACTCCAATTCTGTTCGTTATTCTTTATTATCTCCCGCCCCTAAGCACTTTATTCTTCCCTGGATTTCTCAAGAAAGACTATGTCACACAACATACAACATTAAAGGCTGTCAGTAGGTTTAGTGGCATGTGTCTTTAAATCACCTAACTGACACTGTTGTTGTTAGTCATTTTAATTCCTGCTAACAGTTAGCTAAAGTCATCTTGTCTAATAATGAATATCCTCTTTATGCATAACTTTCTCCTTGTATCTCTCCAGGGGTAAAAGCAGAAGAAATTTCGTGAGAATTTATGCTCGTACAGCTACACATAAAAGCTCAACCATATCATATTATAACCGCACGTGTTTTGTGCAGGGACAATTGTCAGAGAAGAGCTTATAAACCTACTTTTTAAATCAGTAAATAAACAGGATCATCATTATGTTTGTTATTTATCACATTACTTTTCTTACTATTCATTACAGTCCACTAACTTTCAGTTTTTGTGGTTTTATTATACTTACTATTTTATGTATATACACATATATATATATATATATATATGTTCATAAAAGGAGCTAAATTATAGCAGTATCTACGAGAGCTGAAAATACCAATCTGTATAATCCTTATTGTTTGTAATAAAGTGATTTTAATATTATTATTATTACCAATTATTACAAAAAATTAATTATCAGTGCATATAGAAAACATTTTCTTGAATATTCTCCCTTTACAAGTTTGATCATGAGCTGACATCAGTTAGGGAACGATTGGAGAACCAGACAGTACCGAAAGGCTGTTTCGTCCTAGTTTGGGACTCTTCAAAGGTACGCATTCACTGGGGTTGAAACCCAGTACCTCTCGGTTACAAAGAAAGCTAATAGATTATTCAACTGTTCCAACCGCCAATGAATTCTAACTTCTACTGGTTCATGATTTCAGCACGACCATCAACCAACAGGTAATGGGATCGCCGATGACACTGTCTGGCGGTTGCGCTAAAATCACTAACCCGTAGAAGTAAGAATTAATGGGCCATTCGATCGGATCTCAGTGGTTAAATTATCCATGAGCTTGGTTTAAAACCAGAAGGTCCTAGATTTGAACCCCAGTGGGTGTGTATCACTGAAGAGTCTCAGGGAACCCAAGGACGAAACAGCTATCAAATACTCTCCGTTTTTTTTCTAAATGATGTTAGCTTGTCATTAAACTTGAAGCAATTGAAGTCCCTACAAACTAACTCTTGAAAACGCATCAATACATGTTATACTTAAGTGTTTCGATACGTTTTATGAATCCTCTAAATAGTCATAAAATGAAATAATCAAGAACAAAGATTTTTAACGATGTTTTAAAATGGTGAAACTTTGTGACGTTATGCCTTAACAAAAAGATTGATAGAATAACCGATTTACAAACAGTACAGGCAATTAAAGTCAGAATTAAGTGTAGTGAAATACTATTATAGAAGATAAGATCGTAACGACTTTTCTAGTTCGACTAACTCATTAAGTTTTCCAGAATTCACTCGATTACTTAAAACGACTGGTGTCCCTTTTTCTACTGCTCGGGATATAAGTCTCTGAAGAAACTTCACTTCTGAGGCACATGTATGCCTTCATGAAAAAAATATTAACAAAATATCTTCACAAAAGTGAAAGGGAAGATGAGAACATTTGGCACTTACAACCGGACTAATCGACATGCAGGTCTTACCAGAGGAGCCAGAAAACGCTGATTCTAAACCCCTGATGTACATCGGCTCCAGAATCCGAAAGGATCAAATATCTTAGGAACTTATTTTGTTCCACTGCCTTGTGGATCAAACTTCAAGTCAAAAACTCAGAAGGGGTGTGGTCTCTTAAGAAAACCACCTGCTTCAATCTCGGCGCCCGGGTAGTATCCCAGCCTTCGCACAAACTATGAGATTTTGTGTGGCGCATTTGTACATATATTTTTCCCGTGAATGTCATTGGAAAACTGAAAAATCATCTATATTTAATTTACTTCGATTTTTAATTTTTATTATAGCTTAGTTCCACACAGTATTGTAAAATACAAGTATGGAATTAACAGCATATGATATCGGTAGCCCAAATTTAGCAGGTTGACCATTGATATTAGGTGTGCGTCGGTCGGGAATTAAACCCGGACCGTGTGCATGGTCGGCGAGTGTCCTAACCTCAAAAAAAAATTAAACGCTTGCTAAATGATGGAGTTTCCTGGAGTTTTAGTGAGAAGTCCTGATCAGTGTGGTCCATTCAGATGTCACGTATTAGGATGGATGTCCAACCGATGACAATGGTTCGTGGTCGCGTTAAGTCACGAATTGATAGAAGTTATAACTCATGAGCCAGTGGCTGAATGGCATACGAGCCAGCTTGCCTAGTAACCGGAGGTCCTCGGTTCGAAGGCTGGTGGTGGTTGCGTACTGATGAAGAGTCCCAAAATGGGGTGAAACAGTACTGGTTGTCCAGTACTCCAGTGCTAGTTTTCAATGTTTCTCTGACCGACATCAATTCGTGATCAACTCGTAAAAACAAATCGAATCCTTACAAACCAACTATTGAAAATTAAGCACAAAAAGTCAAATGTAAATAAAAAATTATCACTTCTTTTAATCCTTTCATCACACTGTAACTTGCATACTATGCATAAATAGCTCATATCAAATTACAAAATTTTACCAGAGAAATAATTTACAAGAGTATTGAAAAAGAACAAAACGCATAGGTACACAAAAAAATATTTCCATCGCACAGAAACATAAACACCCACACACACACACACACATACACACTTCCTGTGTTACAGTGATTAAAACAATAATAATTTCCGAAAGCTGTTTATCACCTTTCATGAGAACCCGATAGTAGTAGTATTAGTAGTAACAATAATAATCTGCTATCAGGTTGCCTATAATCACCTTTCAATGTGATAAAACAACAAAAAAGCGAGTAGAACTCAGAGATAGTATATAGGCGTGAATAGTTAAACAGTGAGGTGAAAATACAAATTATCGCCCTATTAAAATTACGTTTCAGTGTGTGTGTGTGTATGTGTAGGTGTAGGTATGTCCGATCAAAAGAGTGTGATGATTACGCGTAGTGTATCCTCATGCTTCCTTTCATTAACAGGTTAGTGGAAAGCTACGTAGGACAGAAATCTGTGTTTATTAGCAATTTAACTAGATATTGAAGTTGGCTACAAAAAAATAGAGTTTAAAAAATTTTATCACACATAAAATGTTGAAACCGAGACCTAGCATGAGCCAAGCTCTTATATGATTCAGAGAACAAGCGGCATCAGCAGAAAGCATTCTCAAAAGGCCACTAGTAGACTTTCATCGACACCTATCTTCATGCAATACTGAAGATTAAGTGGATGAGCTGAAGGTTAAAGAAGCAGCAGAGAACTGCGACAACAAAACAGTAACAACAACAGCAAAAAAAACAGCCAATTTCCTGACAAATATGCAGAAAGTAATGAAGACAAATACTGAGAAGCAGGACTGGAATGAGATGCGACAAGTTGAATATCCGAGGATGAAGTGGAAGAGACTGTGTAAAGCAGAAACGAAAGCTTGTCAGGGGTTGAGAACCGTGTACAGTGGAGATGTGTACTGAAGCCGTATATACTACTCTGAAAACATGGGATGAATGGCAAAATATAAGAGTGGAGTTACCGGACTCTGACCTCGATCAATAGTGAGCGGTTTCAACTATTAGTGTTGTATAGCTGGCTAGCAACGCACGTGAACTTTCTCTGAGTTGCGTCAAGCGGCTGTGCTTCCATTGACTGGCGCGCAGCGGTTAACTCAGAACCGGCACGGACCAGGGGAATCCGACTGTCTAATTAAAACAAAGCACTGCAATGTCCGCTGACCGGTTATGACGCAATGTGATTTCTGCCCAGTGCTCTGAATGTCAAAGCGAAGAAATTCAACCAAGCGCGGGTAAAGGGCGGGAGTAATCATGACTAACCGCTACAACATGCGTTAATCCTTATTATGAACCATTTGTGCGACCGGGTATTATCGAAGCAAATAACAATTGCGGCGGCGGGTTCCAGTCCTGCTACGATAGTGGAAGTAACATGTAGCTATGATTGGTGTCATGAATACTGGTGGAATTAGGGACTGTCGTTAGCCGAAATCCACAGCCCTTGAAATATAAGTAAAAGTCGTGGATGAGGGTATTATGAACTGCCCAGGACACTGTCAGTCACTGACAGGCCCTAGTTTCTCGAGAAGGTAAAATATATGCCTTTTCCGGCTCTGGAGCGTCATGTTAAAGTTGAGGGATGTTGAATAACCCGCCACTGCCGAGGTAAAGTACGCTTCCTTGAAATTATAGGCTGTCGGATAAAACACCTATCCCGAAAGATGGTTCTGAGCTTTACGCTCAAAATAAATATGTTCGGATGTATTAAAAGTTGACTAAGTGTTGAGCAGGTAAAGACAACTGATGACAAGGCATCAATGAGTTTACACACTGATCCCCTTGACCTTCTAATGAAAAAAATGAACAAAAATTATTCTATAAATCCACTGGTCAGCCAGAAAGTTTACTTCCCTTTGGATTGGATGTCAGTTAGCAAAGCATACTAACAGTTCTAACAAAATAAGGTATTTTGCGTAATTGTCTAACTCAGTGCTAGAGTCAGCGGCTTTACCACTATGCTGTCCTAGACACAAATGATCCTTTAAGTGACCAGCTAGTGTGAACAAACTGATCACTTAATATTAAGTAATACATTTATTCCATTCTGGGTGGTAATTTAAATTTACCAATAGATCAATAACATGTTTGAATGACTAGATGGAAGAACATTCTCATTTAATTTTCATACATTGTATGGTAGGTAGGTAAAGTTCAGCTAATTACCGCCAAGTTTTTTTAACACAAATGGCGAATAACAGTAACTTCTTCCTTATTACAAGTCTTACTTGTACTCACATCCTCGTAAATAATTTCATTCATAATTTTTATTGGTAATCAATATTTTTTTGAGAATTATTCACTGATTAAGCATTTACATTCCAGCGTGTTTTAGAATTTAACTCGATATGTTAATTACTGAGTACGATAACATAAATTGTCGGTGGCACAGCGGTAGAATGCTCGCCGACCACGCCTCAGGTGGCCCGACCACCGACGCACTCTTTCACCTCACTAAACCAGTAATAAGACGGGTAAAGAGGGAAGGTTGGGCATGAGGCCAGCACCAACCCCATCCCGCAAAAAAAATACCACTGCTAATGCAACTTCAAAGCTCGAGCTTGAAGCCATATGTTCCACTAGGAACTTAAAGGAATAAAAAAATAACATGAATCGGAGTCAAACGAAAATGTAACTCAAAAACAACCCGAATTTTCATGAAGTTGGCAATGAGTCACCACGCCTATTGTATGTGTTGGATGGTGGGGGGTAATTATATTATCTGGCTATCCAAACCTCAGTAGGTTCAAACCCATGACCCTGTCGTTGATAATCGAAGGTTTAAGCCAAGTATTGATTTGCTGGGATTTGATTGATTTCAAGTTTGATCAGCGAATGGCTTCGGTAAGAGAACCACTGGAAAACCAGAGGTTACTGGATACCTGTTTTGGCGTAACCTTGGACTGATGGACGATTTGGTTCCCTCCCAGTCGCTAAAAAGTCAACACGCTCACCTTGTAACCAGAATGTCCTGGATTCGATTACTGGTGACAAAAGCATAGGCATGCACTGATAAAGAGTTCCAGACAAAGACGAGACAGCTGTCCAGTACTCCTTGATTTCAACAGTTCTTTAACTAAAACCAATTCATAATCAATCTAGAAGTCAAAAATGATTGTTTTCAAGAGTTGATTTATGAGGATGTGAATTGTTTCAAGTTTAATCACCAGCTGACTTCAGTTGGAAAACCAGGGAGTACTGAACAGCTGTTCCCTCCTAGTTTAGACTCTTCATCGGTACGTATAAACCAAGGTTTGAACCCAGGACCTTTTGGTTACAAGCTAAGCTCCTAGACCATTCAGTCACAAATGGACAATATCTAATGGTCAATGAATTCTAACTTCTACCAATTTGTGATTCTGGAGCGACCACCAGCTAATATCATTGATGAGTATTTGTCCTCATTCCCGACTTGGAGGGCAATGGTAGAAGGTGGAATTCATGGGCCATTGAGTCGGGTCCCAGTGGCTAAATGGTATACCAGCTCGTCATGTAACTTCGTAAGGCCTTGAGTTTGAACCCCAGTTACTACTGGAAAGCCGCAAACTAGAAGAAAAAGCTGTTCAGTACACTTTGGTGTGATATCAATCCGTAATCGAACTTGAAAAATGATTATTTTGTTTTAATTTTTCTAAAAATAGCGTTTACTACACACTACTAAACTCACTCTTGGGCACACACACACACATGCACACTTATACACACCATTCAATAACTTAAAAGAATAAAAGGAATAAAATACAAATATATTTGTTCAAAAACCAAAACCATACTAACAGTAATGCATACATGACACGCATTTATTCTGAACTCTTGACAAATAATCAACCGATGACAACAAAAAAGAAGGAGGAGAGAAGAAGGACGGGAAAGTGAACAGATAAAGTGAAGGTATTTCAGGAAATGCAAACAATAGATGTAAACTAAGACTAAAGAAGAAGAAATTTCTGAAAGAAAAACAATCAGTGATGGAAATTCGCCCCTGGAGGAGAAGAAAAACGAGAAAAATTGTTAAAAATTATCCTCTTTTTCTTTGAAATAAAGACTACGAAGAATACCAATAATAATAATAATAATAATAGCAATTATAATCTATATAATAAGTAGTGAAAATACGACTACAGCTCTCTAACTTTGTACACGGCACCACACACACACACACACACACAAACACACACATACAAAGGGGAAACAAATGCAGACTGCCTATCAGGCAATGAATGTTGATTTATGCCAATTAGCATAATATCCAATATGGGAATTTCAAAGTCACAGCATAAGAATTAGAAAATAACACACTGAAAGCCAAAAAAAGGCCGGAATAAAAGACGGACAGAAGAGATGGAAAGAAGGAGTAAAGCAAATGCATTATGTGTCAGAATAAAAAATCTCCCTTAGCACACACACACACACACCCCACCCCGATACAAAGTGGAATTAAGGCGGGGTAGGGTGGGCGAGAGAATACTAATTATATTACTATTTAATAGTAGTTATTCTTGTCATTATTATTAACAACATTTAAAACAGAGATATCACAATGACTGAATACTAGTCAGAATTTTAATCTTGTATATTTGACGCCTTTTTCATTTCGACAAAAAACATAGATATGACATTCCAGATAGAAGATTATGTAATTCTGATCTGATTAACTACAGATCTGACATCATACCTTGATTTAACACTATTCTCATTGGTAAAGAAATAAATACAAGTAAACAAGAGTGTCAATAAATAATCATAATCACATAGAGTAATAATATAATATACTACTTATTAGAAGTAGTGTGTACTCTCTCATTCCGTCATTATAATGACTACCAATCAACACATTATTTACTATGATATGACTCTTCAAAAATCATACATATACATGAAAGACTAGTGATGATTAAATTAGATATAATTACAAAAAACAAAACAAAAGGAAATAAAGAAGAAAACCAAAAAATAAAATACTAATTAATTGAATAATTATTACTGTAATGAATGCGTGAATGAATGAATACCCTTCATTGATTGAATGACTCCAAAAAGTAAAACAACACTGACAGTAATACATAACATGCGCGAAGATAGACATAGTTAGTTAGTTCATAATTTAACTAGTTAGTTATTAAACAAACTGCACTTGTATTTCGTTGTCCACACATCATTTTAAGTATGTAAGTAGTATGTAATAAGTAGTATATAGAAGTAGACAGTAAAAATAACAAAAAAAAAGTAAAATCTATCGTATAATACATACATACATGTACACATATATCAGATAAGACAACATTTGCTAGTCTCCACTCTGCATTGCCTTTAAGGTAGAAGACAGAAGATGATGTCGATGCCGATGATGATGACGATACTGTTGAAAAGAAGGAAGTCGAGGACACATCACAGAAGACTCTCAAATGTGTAAGAGAAACCAACTTATGACTACTTGTAAGGAATACTTACTTACTTACTTAATTAGCCTGTAAGGTGAACAGAAAAGAAAGTTAGTAAAGAGATCATTCACAAACACAATTAATCATCATAAGTGACATGTGTTATTTGCATGATTCGTTTTTAAAACACTATGAACAAGTGGTGATAGCGTAGATATCCAAAATAATTTATCCTCTAAACTAGATGCTTGAAACAAGTACTCTTTTGGTTTGACTTTAACATATTTTGCTGAGAAGAGTATAGTAGCTTTCTTAGTAACAGAATCAGTAGTGGTAGTTGCTGTTGTTGTGCCAGTCTTTAATGGTGAAGATGACCAAGTTGTAGATCGTTTTGTTTGACAATTTACAATAGATAAATGACGTTGATGTGATGAATGTAGGGAATTTATTCCTTTTATCACGTGTTTTACAGATCGTCGTTTGCAATATTCATTATATGGATATAATCTGAATAAATTACGTCCTGGAATAAAAGAAAAAGAAGAGAAGAGGTCAATACACAATATATGAATACCGACTGCACGCTAGACTGTTAGCTTATGTAATATACCGTTAGTACATACGGTGGTAAATTTGTTAATCAACTCTGTTGAGTGGAACATAAAGGTTCAACAGCACATCTCCACTTCACCCTATTCTCTGCTATCTTCTTCACCTGCCTCCACAATTGGCGATAGTCTCTCATTTCCTTTATTTCACCCATGGAGATACCACTCGTTATTCCACATTCCGGTTCCACTCGATGATGGAATATCATTCGACAGTCTCCTAAGCGTGTGCCCAATCCACCTCCATCTCGTTTCGGCATATTTGTTCAGTAATAGGTTGTTAGGGTTGGTTCGTTCCCAAAGTTTCATGTTGCTAATTCCTATTCTATTCCGGATAGTATTTCCCTGCGTTTTGTGTAAGAATGGCATCAAGAAGTCTCTGAAGTGCTAATCTAACCAATCTTCTGTTGACACAGAGCTATTCTCCGTGCAGTAGCTGCAGGCAGACTTAACAAGACTCTACAATACCCAGTTGTGTATAAGAAATTAAAAAATATATTCGATAGCCATAGTTTCGAAGTACCATCTCAAACAGACTTGCTCCCAGTGTAAGTAACCGCATGTGCAAGCATATCTATCGATCGTATGGTTATACTGTTTAACTGACATTCCACCGCCACAGACGGCACATCCATTTACACTCTTATTTACACACATTAACCGGAAACTAGATAGGGAGCAAATTGGCAGAGTAACAGATGAGCAGTACTCATGATTTAACTTGATTGATTTACCACTTCTGACATTCCCTGAATCCTATGTGTTGTTCTAAGTCACTATCCAACCTGTATATAAAATCTAGGCGTATAAAACTAAACTTCACATCCACTGAACAGTAGTATGTATCATTATTGTACTATTTAGAAAGAAATAATAACAATGTAATACTTTTAAACTGAAATAGCATGAAGAACTTTTCCATGGATTATTAACACTGACATATTTGATCCGAAGAAAACCCTACTACGTACATTAGCTTAGAGAAAAAATTAAATTTATTACGTGAAACCCTACTAGAGAATAAGTAACCACCTAAATTCATAGACAAAAACATGAGAGAAAAGACTCCGTTGCCAAAAATCACAACTGTTCCTAAGAAACTCTCTTTATTGAAGCTGGAATTCAAAGGTAATTTCAAGCAGCCACCTTACGTATTACATTCTCCGGCAGACATTTAATCCAGTCTAACGTTAAGGATAAGATACCGCTTTTGTCCACCTCAGTGTGCATTTATCAGTTTACTTGCTCATGTGAAGCAAAGTATATCGGCCGGACGCAACGTCAAGTCCACAAACATATTCTGGAACACTGTCCAGTTTGGTTAGCCAGCAAGAAGAGAAAAGAGAATAGCAGCAGCTCTATCCTCGGACACCTTGTCAACTCCGGACACCTAGCAGCCCTGCATGAATGCTTCACAGTGCTACACAGAGTCCCTTAATATCGTACAAAAGGACTTCGCATAAGTCATCTGTACATAGCTGAATCATTGACTACTCGGGATCTGAAACTGGACTTCCACATTGCAAAGCACTACACACATTCGCTCACCCTACCATGGCCACAGTAACGCTTTTACTATAATTCTACTTATATTTTATCACGTAAGTTTACTATTACTATATTATCATTATTATTCTCATCATCCATATTTTAATGTCACTTATTACTGTTTTCATTAATAACATTGAGTTTTCGTACAGATTTTATACGAACATTTTATCGTCTTTCCACTAGTTCCTGTTCATTTACACAATCTTATCCATTAGTCATTAACTTACACTTATTACATCATGCCAACACTTCTGTCTCTTTTCTAACTTCCAATTAAAAACCCCTTCTAAGTCACACCTTACATTACGTAACACGTTTTCTGAGGAAACAATTTTGCCAGTATCTGATTGGTCTTATGGTTTCTTTGCTAAATATACACATACCAGTTCACCTGCTCGTGAGGAGCTAGGTACATAGGTCGTTGTATGCGCGTCCTTTCAAAAAGCGTATCAAAGAACATTACCCAGCGTGGCTGCAAATAGAAGGCATCGGTTCATTCAGAAGTGCGATAATTGAACATTTGACCAACCCCTCCAACAACTTTTCAACTGATTCATTCAAAGTAATTTACAAAACCACATCAAAATTTACAAAGTCAACAGAAACCTAACAAACGCAGTATGTTTTCGACTTCTCTGCACTGCAGAAGCCCTCGCAATATGCATCGAAAAGCCGGAGCTGTATGTTCAAAAGAAATTAGTCCAACCTCTACAACCAACTACCATGGACCTAGTTCAATATGTTCCCTTAGCCTCCGTTTTTTTATCCTTTTTTGGGTCTTTTTTTCGTTCGCTGTGTGTGTGTGTAATTCTTATTCCCTCTATCTTCATTCAATTCATCCTATTTTTTTCAATTATAAGAACAGTTATTTTAAGTGTGTTTCCATGCTTTTCCTGCTCACATTTATAATTCGTTTAAAATAACGTTGGGTTGAAACAGGGATGCTAAGCTACTGACAGATACGGTCACCACAACTATTGCTTGTCTAAGTTAACAATGTGCACAACAGCTAACCGATCTCTCGGCCAACTACAGTGGTTAGGACTCTCGCCAACCATGCACATGGTCCGAGGTTCGATCACCTCCCGACGCACACCTGATATCTTTGGTCGGCCTGCAAAATTTAGGCTACCGATATCCATGTTGAAAATTCCATACTTGTACCAAAAATACAGTGTGAAATCAAGCTGCAATCAAAAATAAAAGATAAATAAATAAAATAAATATCCCGAGCCTGTGCAATTTTTGTGTTTCTAGGGCTCTTGTAATCTATATTCGCACCTCCTAACTTCCATCTCAAGTTGAAAATTATTATTTCAATCTGTTTCTATGCTCATTTTCTATACACCTGTAATTCGCTATAATTCCGTGTAGATTTTATTTCTAAGCCTCTTGTAAACCATATCTAGTTGAAAATAATTATCACCTTTTATTCGCCTTCGTAATTATGTGGAATAAAGTATAATAAATAAAAAATTGTATGTATCTATGTAAAATTATGTATTTAAATGCGATTGTGCAGTTGCTTTTGAAAATGAAATCACCGAAAAGAAATATATCTTTGCTGAACTCTTCGTGTTCTCTTCTTTCAAATATAATCGGGATTGTACAGCAGCCTATGAAAATGAATCGTCTGTCAAAAAGAAAGTTATCTCCTCTGTTTATGTCTTTTTTTTATGACTCAATATGGGAATATTTCGTTCATTGAATTTATACCTCTTAAGAAACTCTTCTAAACATACATTTTTAATGAGTGAGTAATTAGGAAAAAATAGTGGATTAGCTTAAGTGATGTAATGTTGCAACAGAATAATTGAATTCAATTTTAGATTTTCCCATCGACTGACTGCACCGAAGTGCTCGGTCTCAGGTTGTCATGTCTATCGGCTTCTTGAGCAGATTCTTCGAAAATGCCTGGGCATGTAATAAGAAGTTTAATTGGTGAATGGTGACTAGCAGTGGAATCCACAATGCGTATTTCGTCCTATCTACGACTCATCACCTGGATATACCTGCATTCCGCAGTGAGTGAAGATGTCCTCACCGACGCTTAAGTTCAATGCCCATAGTCTCAAACGCCAAAGCGTTATCCACTAGACCACTTGTTGCACGAGAGCTACCTCTCGAAACTATTGGCACTGGGCTTCAGCCTTGGTGGGAACATCTTCACTTACTGCCGAATGCAGGCACATCCAGGTGACAAGTCCCAGATAGGACGAAATGCGCATCATTCTGATGTTGGCTTCCAAAGGAAACTGTACTGAAGGCATAATAAGTGAGGTGGTAATTAAAAAAGGCATATATTATATTATTTTCTCTGTAAAATATACCCATATATAAAAAAAGAAACTTACGAGATTTCTCAAAAGAGAAAGGTAACTTCAATATACTCGATCGATTATCATCATCGCTCATATCTTCTAAAATATAATCTTTTAATATTAAAGGTGGATAACAGATACGATAACGTTCAAGGCATACTGTATCATCTTCTGAAATGAAAAAATTTGATAATCTTGTCGCTGTTATATTTTTAATGATTTCTGGTTGTACCACTGTAGACAGAGGCCTCGGTGGTGATAGTGATGATGATGATGACGATGCAATAATAGATGACAAACGTCTAAAGAGTCGTGTAAATTTTGACGGTTGACTAGATGAACTGATTGGTGCAGAGTGAACATTATCTAAATCAGGCGGAAGATGTGATTTTAACGATGGAAGTAAAGACCATCGATGATGTCCAAATCTAGGCTGAGCACAGGATACTTGATAGAGTGGTGGTGGTGGCGGCGGCAGCTGTGGTAGCGGCAGTGGGGCGATACTTCCAAATGGAGAGTTATTAAGAATAGAAGTAGTACTGGAATTTCTAGTCTGACGTGGAGAACCACTATAGAAGAAATGTGATGTTGATCGATCATTATTATTATTATTTTGTTCTTCAGGTCGTATACTTGTTGTTACAACCAAAAGTTCAGGAAAAATAAAAACTGTTACCTAAAAAATTAGAAATAAAAGAAGGCATTATGCAGAGAAAACAATTTAACCTTTATAAGTATGGTGATGAATATAGTTTGTTACAGCTGAACTCTTCATCATTACATACCCATATGACTCCACTGAAGATCGAACTTAAGACCTTCAGGTTATGAGGTGAACTCGTTGACCATTCACAGTCACTGAGATTAGATCCAACGGCCTATGGATTCGTGATATTTAGCGCCATCACCAGCTAATATCATCGTCGTCAAGCATTTGTCCTCATCCCCGCTGGTCACTATTTCCCGCTAGATCCCCAGGTAACTTACTCCAGTAGTCAGCCAGTGTATTTTTTGTAGAGATTTGATTGGTTTTAAGTCTGAACAAGGACAAAACAGCTGTCCAGTACTTCTTGGTTGTCAAAGGTTCTTTAACGGGTACGAATCAGATCTCTAAACGCTAACACTTGAAGAATATCCTAATCTGCTGACAGCTTACGCTAATCTACCTTAAATTTATCTGTTACTTATAATTAGATTAAAAATAAATATAAGAATAGAGTGACTCGTGATCTGGATAAGTGACTTCGAAATAATTGAGAATACTTTTTGCACAAATGAATGTTTTTGTGATTGAGATACAATCTAAGCTGAATAGTTTAACTGCAAATTTCGCAGAAAAGCATGAGGAAACATAAATAATTAAATTTCATAACACAATTAATCCCTCTAATAAATTTAGATGGCACCACTTGGTCCTTTCGGATTCTGGAGCCAATGTACACCATAATTTTGGAATCAGGGTTTTCCAGTTTTTCATGGTAAATCAACTTGCCCACCAGTCCGGTTGTATGGGCCAAACATTCGCATTTGGCATTTCACTTTTGTGGGGAACACCACTCCCCCCGCGATGCCTGAAGGATGTGAATGGGAACTGCCTGGTAAAGACTGTACAGGAGTGGCCCCATGAGAGCATTTCGAGAAGAAGACCAAAATCTACCCATTCTAGGCCGTACCAGATCGTTTATGGGGGATGATCATGGCCCTAGAATATTTTAGTATTCGTCTTGTAAACCAAACAGACACTAATTCCATAATTCATATCAGTAATACACTGGTAGGCGTTCACTGAGGTTTCGAAGTTGGATTGTTTTTCAAGCGATTTGGGTAGATTTCGTGGATGGTGACTACCAATGGTAGGATCCAGTGTGCTCATTTCGTCCTATTCCAGACTCGTCATCTAGGTGTAACTGCATTCCCCAGTGGGTGACGGTGTTCCCACTGAGGCTCAAACTCAGTATCAATCATTCCAAACTCCAAGGCGTTATCCACTTAGGCCACGAGAGATACCTCAACAGGAAAGTCCGAATTGAATTAAATGATAACTGATGCCCACTGCATAAGAAGATGGCTCTCATAGCCTAAGTGATAAAGTGGATAACGCTTTGGAGTTTGGAGTAATGAGTACCGGGTTCGAGCCCCAGTGAGAACACTATCAATCATTGGGGAATGCAGGTTTACCCGAATAAATCTGCTGAAGAAGCTGTGGCTAACACAGCGAAACGTTCAGAAAAATCTTGTTTTGATTTCTTTAAACACACTGGGATTAATTTATTTAATTTATAATTGTTTAAAAAAGTTCAAACACATTGTAGCACTCCGAGCCACTTCGATGTGTGTTTATAAATTCATCTGCTCGTGTGCGTGTGTGTGCGTCGGTGGCACGGTGGTTAGGACTCTTGCCAACCATGCACATGGTCCGAGGTTCGATCACCTCCCGACGCACACCTGATATCTTTGGTCGGCCTGCAAAATTTAGGCTACCGATATCCATGCTGAAAATTCCATACTTGTACCAAAAATACAGTGTGGAATCAAGCTGTAGTCAAAAATTAAAAAAATAAATAAGTTAGTTATATTGGCCGCACAAAGTGCACACTTTCCGAACGCATCTTTGAACATTATCCGGTATGGTCAACAAAAGGACAATGCAAGAGATTTAGTAAGTAGCTTAGTTCTCGAGCACCTGGTGAACTCAAGCCACGTAGATCCACCACAGTTGTCTTTGAAGATCTTCTACAAGGTAAGGCCAAATGGTACAAAGGGCGTCAAAGTTTTGGCGTTTGTGTATGGTGGAGGCGCTGGCAATTCGTCAATACAACCCCAAATTCTGTATAGAGAAAAAGTTAGTCTAGTTTCTTGTTCTACCACGGTCTTAACCTCTTTCACTAAGAGTCCCCTGTAGAAAATTTTAGATTTTTTTAATTTTCAAATTTACTTTAATAGTTAGTTCACTATTATCACTCTCATACGTTCCCTCTTCAGACTTGTTAAACTGACACTCAACTACCTTTTAACCTTATCAAATTTCTAACGCTTTCTTCCTTTGTGCCGTTGAGTACCACGTAATTTACAACTTTAATTTTTACTTCTAACGCCTATTCTGAGTAATTATATCAATTATGTCACACACAAACCGCCTATTACTAAATAATGGACTACTATACATTTTTGAATAAATATAAATACGACTGTAAAGTTTCTGGAGATAATTTCATCGACAAATAAAATTTTCTTCGCTGATTTTTCCTTTTATTTTCTTCATGACTCACTGGGTATTTTCGGTGATTAGAAGAGAAATATCTACTAACTGTGTCCAAGAAGAATGAATACCTATACAATTTCATTAAAAATATGTCTAAACTCAACTCTCCAAATACCAACAAGAAATCGTCGTTAAAAAACCACGCGAAGGTCTATCCTAGTGCATATAAAGAATATCTATGAAATAACGGCTAAAACATTAAAACTATTTAAAATAGACAGACGTAGCACACAAGGTAGCCAGCACAATCACTTCATTCGATATTGTGCAAACCGAAAGATCCATCCAACAGAAAAAGAAGATAAGATCAACACCATTTACAAAATAAATTGCATGAACTGTGATAAACACTATATTGGTCAAAGTGAACATCCCCTTAGAATCAGAATCGAAAAACATGATTTAACTGTGATGCATGCAGACAGTTAAAAACACCAATTTGATTGGAAGAATGTAGAAATTTTGAACAGAATAAAAACCCAAATTGTTAGGGAATTTCTAGAAGCCTGGTACTCAAGTAAATCAGCCAGCGATCAATAAACACATTAGTATATATCAGATTTACCAACTGATTAAAAATAAATCACACGACAAGAAAGTTCAAGTACCAAGTGAATAAAAGTGAGCAATAGGGACGTAAATTGACAACTAGTCACAACAATGGTTGTCAAGAGATACGACCATATCGTTTATAGAGAATTCAAATAAGTTGACTTCATATTTAAAGCTTGCGCTGAAGATGTTGTCTACACAGGACAAAGAAACGTTCACAGTTAAACCAACCAGCTCAAAAGAACACAACTAAGTCAAAATACACAAAGTCTACATATAACTTACTTCACCAATATTAGCATGTAGATTGCCTTTCAATAACAATGATTTTTGACTCCATATCATAGCTTTATACTAAAAATTAAACCACAAAAAAAGAAAATGAAGCAAACTGATTAATGTTTAAAACAAGAGTATCAAACCAAAAGTTCAGAGACACAAAACATTAGTTGTTTTTTTGATTGGAGACTAGTAACTAGTATGACGTGTCTAGTCCTTTCTTTGGCGGAGAGTGAATTCTATCAGTCAGGTTTTGCAATGTGGCCAGCATTCTAGGTAGCTCGTCATCACGGTGCACACTGATTTGATGATACTAGATAGTTGGAGGCAATTGGCAGTCCCCTTGAGACCTATACCTTCGATGATCAGCTCGCCCCAACATAGGGTGGCACGTTGACTTGCGGAGAAGTTGGAACCTATTCGTCAACAGCTAGCCATGCACGCTATGAAAGACTCATTTCATTTCTCTGAAAGTGTGAACCACATGAACGTTTTAAATAAGAAGATCAGACTGCTGACAAATAATCTCAATAGTTTCGTTGATTTGAATCATTGTGAACAAGGAGGTTAAATCAAATGAGACCATGAACTTATTTAAAACATTCATGTGGTTCACACTTTCAGAGAAATGAAATGAGTCTTTCATAGTGTGCACGGCTAGCCATTAACGAATAGGTTCCAACTTCTCAGCAAGCCAACGTGTCACCTTATGTTGGGGCGAGTTGATCATAGAAAGTATAGGTCACAGGGGGACTTGTTTTTTGTGTATCTTCGGAAGGCCATACATGTGTGGCAAGAGGGACCCTGGGGGTTTCAAATCATTGTACGTATTGCTGTCAATCAATTTCTTCTTTAGAAGGTCTCTCAGTGCGTTTGTGATACGTTTTTCGGCTGCATCTGTCTTATCCTTCTGGCAATTGTCAACTTTAATCCTAAACGGGTCATTTAACACAGCTTTCACCTTTGCGATGTAGTCCTCTTTGTCCACCACTCCTGAGCCTTTTTCAGGTCGCAATATAACAATTTTGTCATTATTCTTGAGAGCTTTCAATGCTTTTTGAAGCTCTTCAGAAAAGACCTTGGAATGTGACATTGGAGAAATGAGGTAACGATTTCCAACGTCGACGAGCTTAGATTTGAACCAGCTCCTCTTGTCATCATCAAGTGAAGTAAGGTCACTCATCTGATAGAATAAGTTTTCGAACTGAAATGCGACACCAGTTCTTTCGACAAACTTATTTGGGATGTAAAAGTAAAATCAAAGAGAAAGTGCTTCCATTTCAATGAGATTTAACTTCAGACTCGACAGATTACAGATAAACTCCTCAGGATTTTCTGGGAAAAACGTCACACAATTTCTCCTTTGTCAGGGATTTCTGGACGCATAAATCAGGTCTCAGGCGCTTGATGGAAATGACTTCAGCAAACTTGACGAGAATTGAGCTCTTTTGCCCATTGATAATTTTGAATGACTTTGCGACGTCCACCTCATGACCCGTGTCAAGGAGATGTATGGCGATGGCACTGTTTAAAGCATTTGTTGCCTTTAGACATAAGCTTTTTGGTACATGTTCAGAAAATCGTAGATGTGCCCTTATTTCTGTCCTTCCAATGTAACTGCTCCCGCAGATACATGTAAATTTGTATATACAGTTGGAGTTAACATGAGAGACTTTAAATGAATCTGGTGTCCAAGGGAGACTTAACCTGCTATATTCTTAAGAGAAGAATTTCATCTTCATTGAGAAGAACATTCTTCAAAACAACGCTAAGAGTAGTGTTCTCCAGTCATCTATTGATTTGTAGAAGCCTTAAGGACAATACGTCGCATCTAACCCATTCTATGTCTACATATCAGTTCATCTATTCTCGTGGAGCCAGATACATTGTTCGTTCAATAAGTATCCTGTCTAAAAGGGTTCAAGAACACTATCCCACATGGTTGTAGAAAGGCAGAAGTGGCTCTGTAAGGATTGAGATAGTTGAAACCCCTTGTCCACACTGACCATTTCATCCCAACAAACACCCACTTCAAAGTAATCCACGAAGTGAAGAACAACCTGAAAAATGCAATCGGCTTTCGTCTCCTTCGCATTGCTGAAGTTTTAGCCATTCAGTCTGCTTGTTTTTCTAACTGCTTATAACTATTGTATTTTCCTTAGAACTCTTACGTAACTTCATATTTTCCTTCGTTTCTATGTGCATCCTGATTACAACGCATTCATTAAATTATTCATCTTATCACGTAACTCTAATAAACCAACTCAACTCCTCTTATGCATTGACTAATGTTAACAATTATGATTGTAGCAACTCATTACTCTTTTTGTTACTGCCCTCATTTAAAAGAAGAAAATTGTATATAAATTCGATTGTACAGCTAAAGAGGAGAATGAATTTTCCAAAAAGAGCCTCTTCGCTGAACTGCGTGATTTGTTTCCATCAATGTCTGGATGGGGAGTATTCATGAATAAATAATTTCGTAAAACAAAAAAACGCTTACTAAAGTATACAGAAACACAAAGAAAAAAGGAGGGAATCAAAATGAAGAGTAGAACAGATTTTATTGCTAATATTATGATATTGAATTCAATTAACTTTAAAAAACTGATGTGAAGGCTGAAGCTAGTATATCCAGTTGCCCACACTGAATTAGGTGGAGCGGGGTTCGAACTCGGGACATACAGGCTGCAGAAGTCAACTGTTTAAGCCAATGACTTGAAGAGACTAATTGACGTCCCTGTTCACACATAATATAACCACAGGATGAGAGAGAGAGAGAGAGAAAAGTATTACAAGTGGAAGGTCCCGAAGTTAGAAACCCAGTGGGTGCGTACTACTGCCGGTAAGACCCAAACTAGGACGAAATAGCTGCCAAATACTCCCTTCTGGTTTTTAGTGGATTCCTCACTGATTTCAACCCATGATCAGATTTGAAAAACAAATCAGATCCCTACACAGCAGCCTTTGAGTATTACAACAAAGCCAATGGACAAAACGAAACCGACATATTTCTAACTCGATACTCACACAATTGTTACGCTAAGTAGTTAATTGCTACACTCATCGTTTTTTTACGTATTTAGGAATAATCAACCGACAAGCTCCAATTTGATGATTACAGGATTTCATCATGAGCTGACATTGGTTAGAGAAACCATCGGAAAACCTGGGAGTACTGAACAGCTGTTTCATCGGCCTAGTTTGGGACTCTTCATCAGTAGGCACCCACCGACAGGGTTCGAAGCCAGGAAATTCTGGTTACAAGGCCAGCTAGGTCGTAGACCATTAAGCAGCTACTGGGACCCGATCCAATGGCCTATGGATTCCAACTTCTGCCAATTCAGTTTATTATTATTATTGTCGTTTATTAAAAACTTCGCAGTTTTCAAATAGAAATCCTATGGAAACTTGACCGGTGATAAGGTCATTTTTACACCCATTACGTAATAACAAATTCCGTTTTTTAAATTCCCCACCTGTATATTGCTTTCTAGTTTATTCTTCAAACATTTTTTGTAGAACACAAAGCTATCAATATATCATTTGTCTTATGAATTCTTCACTGAATGTTATCAGTAAAGACCACTCATTGTATAGTTGGGGTTTTTTAATGCGTCATCAAAAGAAAAGGTTTCTTCGCCGTTATATCTTCAGTTTTATAGCAATAAGGATTGACACGACTAGTGAATCATCTCCTTTAAATAAATATCTTCCTAAGATTTGAAACGAAGCAGTAATTAGGTCCATTCTACAAAGACAACAAGTGTAGTTGTATTCCGGCGACATACCTCATTATTATTATTATTATGGCGCCTTGGGTTCCTAGTGGAACATAGGGCTTCAATTGCACGTCTCCACTTGCTTCTGTCTTCCTTCTGCTGTACTCTTCACCTGTATCCATCGTAGTCCATACTCTTTCAACCAACTCCTCTTCACACCATCTCCTCCATGTCACCCTTGCACTGACGACACACTCGCCGCTTTCCTTTCGGCCTCGTTCCACTCGAGCAATGGACTGACACGAGCGCGATGTCACCCAGCGGCCTCCTCAGCGAGCGAGTGTCCAATCCATCCGTCTCCACTTTCTCCTGCACATTTGTTGATTGGCGATTGGTTTGTTCTTGTTTTCTTTGTTCCTTCCATAGTTTCTTGTTGGTGATTCTTTCCGGCCCGGCCATCTGATTGATCTTCAGTATAGATCCAGCGAAGACAGTTGTTGGTTGATAAAGGTCTGCAACAGGCTGTTGGAAATATTCTTTGTGATCCGCCAAGCGCCAAGTTTCTGATCCCTATAGAAGAACTGACTGACTGACTGACTTGACGTTGTTTGTATTGAAAATCCGACCGAATTTTGTTATTGATTCTGGCTGAGTGACGAAGATTTCCAGATTGGTTTCAGGTTGATGAATGTGTTTCTCCCTCGCCTTCCCGATTCTCGCTCGATTTGACATCCTCGTCCGTTCCGATTGCCTGTAGTTGACACAATGCTCCCTAGAAAAGTGAGTGAATGAAGTAACCTCTTTCAAATCCCTCACGTTGATGATCATTGGCGCTAGATGTTCCTGCTGTCATTGTTGTTGGTTGGTTGGTTATTTTCATAACCTCCGTCTTGTCTATGTTCACCTGGACTCCTGTCTTCACTGTCTGCTTCTTCGACTAGTTTGTCGGTTTTCGCTTGTAAGTCTTCGATTTTGTGTGACATCTAACATAATGTCACACAAAATTGAAGACATACCTCAAGAGCTACCTTATAGCAACAGTTTTGGATGGTTCTGGAAAAGCAAACCTACGCCAAAGTGTCTCATTTTTATAATTATGATATAACTATAAAAATTACACTTAATTGCTGGCGTTATAAAATGGTGTAATCCCTTTGAAACTATATGACTGACTTAATTATATCCTGTGGAAATGATAATTATACACACACATTTAAAACGATTTCATCTTTGCCAAAATATAATATTCATAATATTTGTTTCTTTCAGTGATTTGCTTTATCATTAGTATTATTATTATTCCCTTGGGTCTTGAGTGGAACACTGAGCTTCAACAGCACATCTCCATTTCACCCTGTTCCCTGCAGTCGCCTTCAGCTAGCCCCATGGTTGTCTCACACGATATCTATGTTTCCCAACAGATGCTCAATTCATCGTTTGCCACTCGGGTTCTACCTGAGAGCCTGACGCGCGATGTCACCTGACGGTCTCTTAAATGTGTGTCCGTCACATCTCCATTTTCTCCGATAGGTTCTTGACTGATTTGTTCCCCGAGTGTCTTGTTGCTAATTCTTTCTGGTCGGTCATCGGATTTTGAGTATGAAGCGAAGATAACAGTGGATAAAAATCAGAACCTGACTATTGAAAATCCATTTCGTGAAGCGCAGGCCAAGTTTCTGACCCATATAGAAGCACTATCTGACTTAACATTGATGTTGAAAATCATAATTTTGTTGTTTATGATGGCTGAGTGCAGAAGATTTCCAAACTGGATTCACAGTGATGAAATTTTGTATTGTCTTTCTGATTATGGTTTTAACATCCTCAGTGATGACGCGCCCATAGTTGAATCGCTGCTGATGAGATAAGTGAAAGACATAACTTCCCTCATCTAAAATTAGACATCTTAAGATAAAATTCATGATTCAAAACGCTCAACTGAGTATTCATAGCAGTAGACTTGATTTCTGTATGAGTTCCTCGGAATAATCTTCAAAAATCACCAATGACTACTTGTAAGTAGCACAGAGCACATTAAATTTAAAGCGTAAACCCTTTTAATTGGCTTATATTGGTCAACTATCAACATGGTCTTATTTAAAAACAATAGCCATTCGATCCATTCTTCTTGATGGTTGTGAGACATGGCCATTGAAAGTGGAAGAATCGAAGACCATACATGTTAGCGTTTTATCACCCTCCCCCTACACGCACACACAAGTGAGTATAATATCGTCAGTGACAATGAGGTTAGGCTTAGACTGCCAGATAAGAAAGGGAAATCAACTGATGAGGTTTTGAAGCTGTTATGTATGAGAAGCCATCAAATTCTCCGACGATCAATATGAACTTATTAGCGCATTAGGTTTTTAGAGGATTAGGAGTCATCAAACTAAAACATGGAATCGGTCCATGAGGTATTTCACTGTTAGTTTGAGCCACGTAGGACAGTGTAGACTGTCTGGCTTGGGTTCTCAAAACACTAACAACCAGTAGCTCAAAACTGTTGGTGACATGGCTCAAAATGCTTCTGAATGGAACAGACGTGTTCACTGTTTATGAATGCCCAGGTCCCTTAAATTCCCATAAATTTCAGTTCATTGAAGTTCCATTGAATATTTCTTCTCTACCTGTGTGTGCTACCTGGAGTGTGACGACATGAACTGTTACGCTTCTGTGCCAAGTTCTACGCTGAAACTTAGTCAAAAACAGTTGAAATAAATGAAATGTCACTCAACAATCACTCTCAGTTTCATGAAGTAGCCAATGCGCCGCCACACTCATTGTTTTAGAGGAGCCTATGATACTGTCCGGTAGACTAAACCTCAGTAGAGATGCAGCACGGTTCGAATCTGTGATCCAGTGGATGGCAGTTGATTGCTTAAACTAGTGATGCACTGCTACACATCTAACAACAGCCATATACAGATAGTTATTTACACACCTAAATAAAGATACATTGGAAATGAACTCATGAAAAAGATGACGATGATGGCTTACGCCTCAAGTAGCAAAACACTGAAGGCGTACAAGCGAGAACCAACAAATTAGCAGGAAAGAGCGATAATGTAAATTCAGGTGAATACCAAGAAGACAGAAGTGATGAAAATATCCATTCAGCAACAAGGACAACAACGACAAGTGCCAATCACCACCAACAGGGGAAACCTAAAACCGGTCGACTCTTTCACTTATCTACGGCCTCACCGTTTCAACTACATGCGGCACGGATAAGCATGTCAAGGCTAACCACGATCGAAAAAGCAAGAGATGTGTTCATGAGTTGAAATCAGTGTGGAGGTCCACTGCACCCAGTATAAAGAACAAGATCTGAATTTCCAACACTTATTTCAAGTCAATGTGTCTACATAGTTCAAAGAACTGGAGTGCGCACCACCAAATGCATTTTCAAAAGGGAATTATAGATTTTCACCAACACCTGCTTCGGCTCGATGCTGAACATCAGATGGTCAAAAACCATAACAGGCAGTAAAATCTGGCGACAAATCGACTAAGGACCCATAAACCAACGAATATGCGGAGGAAAATGTTGACGGATTATAAATGCTCCAAAGAGACCGTTGAGTTGCACCACTCTCCAGGTCCTCAAGTGTAACGCAGATGGGAGACGACGAATTGAGCGTCTAAATGTGGCATGAAGGAGATCGTGTGAGGAGAAAATGGAAGCTTTGCAGCAATCATGTAGTCGGCTCGAAAAGACTGTAGAGTATAGAGTGAAATGACAATATGCCGTCGAAGCCCTGTTTTCCACCAGGAACCTAAGTGAAGAATAGTAATAATAGTACGGTGATGATGATGGACTCAATTCAAGTTGGTAGTGATGTGATGGGTATCAGTAAAATTAAGGGTATAATTTCATCAACCCATTTGAAATAGCCCGCAATGAAAAAGTATTATTAAAAAGATGACGTTCAGAATACAACTGTTTATCAGAATTTAGGGGCGATTGTGGTCAATTTGAGCAATAAAGTGTTCTCAGAAAGTCAATCAACTAATCAAACTGTACTGCTGCGTTTTATACCCAAATAAATCTACCTAGTACGCAACAATTATTTGAGGCATACTTCCAAAACTTTATTTTTGTCCACTTTTACCTGAATGCTATCCAAATATTTATAACATATATCCCTAGTGAGCTCCTAGTGGTCTGAACAGCCTAACAATAAAATCTTGGACTGCTATGTAAAAACTCAGCTGCCAGTAACACATTACACTTGTTGTCTGAGAGGTGATGATAGCACACAGTTTGCTAGACTGAAGCAGGTGGATCAGAACTCGTACCCAGGACCCATTTAGCTCACAACAAATGATGCAGTTTTCGATCATAATGATATGCAGTGAGAACAGAATTATCGATATGAACATATACGAGTCAAAACAGTAAACAGCAGAAGTCATGGTAGAGGAAATGGGAAAAGATGTTGGAAAAACTGATACACAATATAACCAGTTAGGATCATACATATTCAACACACTTATCTTTTAGGAGCCATAAGTTGTTACATAAGATTGCAAATGCACAAAACCTAGTTCAAGTGAAGCATCCTGTTCAGATAGTTTGAGGCAATCAGCAGGAAGCCTTAGGCTTACATTTCATGCTTATTGCAATTCATCAGAAAGGCAGTGTACAGCATTGAAGGAACTGGTTTCCACTTGGATATTTGAACCCGTGTTGGAGTTGTAATATGGGCTCCCGAATGACCTCCTGTAGAACTACAGTGAACACATTGATTTGTCACTAGGCGGTATCGTATCAACTGTCTACTCCTTGTTATTGATATTCTACCAGTCAAGTTTGCAACATGATCTCACCAAACTTAGTGACGCATCATTGTAGTCTACTTTGAAATGAGTACTTTTAGTGACTAATACACGGAGTAAAACTCTACACAACACCTTAGTAATCTCAGCACAAAATAACTGAAACTAAAACAAACGTGAAACTAACCTCTGAAGCCAAATTGAATTCAATATGCTCCAAGTATAAATCACGCATAGCTGAACCAATTCTACGATTTAATTCTTGAGCAATACAAGTGAATGCTGATCGGACAATAAGCAGATGACTGAATTCAGGATCTGATGTTGGTGTCTAAAAGTGAAAGAATTTTTTATTCAAACTAGAGTCTAATAACATATTTTTTAAAAATTAGTTTATAAATATTGGAAAAATTGTCATTATTATATTATGCGTGAATATGTGCTAAAATGCTTAGTTATCTGTTTTTATACTTTTTACTACTATATTGCATTTACAAAATAGATCACACAAGATGTGTCGACGTACGATATCATGTAGTGTGCTTTACAGTCTCAAACTAAGAAATATGCAACAGACAGATTAATCAACAAAGAATATCCTTTTCAATGATTTCCTCTTCTGGATCTAACAAATACATATATATATATATATATATATATATATATATATATATATATATGCGTCGGTGGCACAGTGGTAAGGACTCTTGCCGACCATGCACATGGTTCGAGGTTCGATCCCCTGCCGACGCACACCTGATATCAATTGGTCGGCCTGCGAAATATGGGCTACCGATATCACATGCTGAAAATTCCATACTTGTACCAAAAAATACGGTGTGGAATCAAGCTGTAATCAATATATATATATATATATATATATATATATATATATATATTCAAGTGTTGGTTTGTAGGGATTTGATTGATTGGTTACAGGATTTCATCATGAGCTGACATCAGTTAAAGAACCATTGGGAAATCAGCCAGGGAGTACTGCACAGTTGTTTCCCCCGTCCTAGTTTGGGACTCTTCATCAGTACTCACCCACCGACAGGGTTCGAAGCCAGGACCTTCTGGTCACAAGGCGAGCCAACTCGTAGACCATTAAGCCACTGGGACCTGATCCAATGGCCAGCCAGCCCATGAATTCTAACTTCTGCCAATTCACGATATAGCGTGACCACTAGCCAATGTCTTCAGTGAGTGTTTGTCCTCACAGCCGACCTGCTGCACCCTACTAGTCACGACTTCCAACTGGAACCCCCAGATAACTACCTACCTGAATAGGGCAAGTAGCTAGTGAGCATCTCATATATATATATATATATATATATATATATATATATATATATATATATATATATATATATATATATATATATATATATATATATATGAACACAGAATATTCTACAATAATCGTCATTATTTCGAGAAGATGAATACTATTCTTAATGATGATCTAAAATTCCAAAAAATCTTATCTTCTCTGGATCCGATTGAAAAGACACAGAAACAGTTAGCTGAAACACTGAGAAGACTGAAACAACAAGGCTTCATCTTATAACACAGCCAGTATACATCACTGAAACCTACTGGAACGATCACAACAAGATTATATGGTTCGCCAAAAGTGCACAAAAATGGTTTGCCACCTCGACCAGTATTACCATAGCTAAATTATTAGTCAAACTCTTACAGCCTCTACATACTGAATTGATGAAACACAGAGTAAAAGACACCTTTGGATTTGTAGAAAGGATGAAAGATATAAATGTTGACAATAAATTCATGATATCATTTGACGTATCTTCTTTATTCCCCAATGTACTACTTATGGAAACAGTAAAATTTGTATGTGAAGAACTCAAAAGACGAAACATCGATGACGGCATTCCTATACCTTTTGGAACAGAGCTTCTCTCGAAATGCCCAATGAATGTCCACTTTTTATATAATAAAGAACTATACAGGCAAATTTATGGTATGGCAGTGGGGTCACCACTAGGACCCATTCTAGCCGACATTTCCCTTGCGAAACTAGAAAATGGGCCTTTGAAAGGTGTAATTGGTGAACTAGAATTCTGCTGTTGGTACATGGATGATACATTTTTGATTATGAAAAATGAGGATGAAGCAAAGAACATCCTGGACAAATTTAACAATGTCCAGACTGCAATAAATCTTACCGTCGAGAAACAAAGAGACTCTAGCATTTCATTTCTAGACGTCCTTATGACTGAAAAAGAGGACGGTACAATAAGAAGTGTATATGGAAACCAACACCAACTGGTAAGCATACTCATTTTCTCAGCTTTGTGCCTTTGAAATACAAATGCAATCTGCCAAAGGGCTTTATTCACACAGCAAGAGCAATCTGCCCTGATGAATGTCTTAATGAAGAGCCTAATATTACTAAACAGTTGCTTAGTGAGAGCTTTTGTCCAAAAAAATTCATCTATGCGAATATGAATCAAAAGTTAAAGCAGGCCAAAGTACCAAAAGTTTCAAAAAATGCCTTATTCTTACACCTTCATTTCCTCAAGGATAACATCAGTGAGGTATTATGTCTATAAAATAAAATGTTTGGAATGTGATGCGATAAACATCGCGAGAAATCTAAGTCAGAAGAAATGAACACCGTAGAGCATCTCTTCGACTACCGATAAATCCAATTGAACTAGAAAAGCTTGAAAAATCATCAGCTGTAGCTCGTCAACACGCTATAGAATCAGGCCACAAAATTGATTTTGACAATACTGAAATAAACCAGAAAATTTTCAGAAATAATAAAGAACGTCTAATGTCATCAGAAGCACTTCATATCAAGTGGAATCCAAATTGTTTGAATAAAAAATGGTGGACTAAAACAGGATTTGACCTTCTTCCCCATGAAATGACAAAATCAGCACGAATGTGATAAGCAATTTCAGTATGTAGACGAACACACATTGCTTTTATAACTTTACACACTTATCGAATCCAACAATCTACACCTGGTTTTGTTATCTTTACCAGTTGACCAGCTTGACAACGTAAATATTATTAAATGCTGATGAACGAAGATTAAATAGTTACATGCGAACTGAGAATTTGTAAATTCTGGTTTAATAATACTTTGATAAAGCTATTAGCAGCAGCATTAAATAGCGAAACGTCAGTAAAAACGACATCGTTTTGTTTTTCATTCATTGGGAAATACAAAAAAACCTTTATTATAAACAAGGAACTCCTTCAGTCAGAGAACTTGACTACAATCTGTCGCCCAACCAACAAATATGTAGATGAACTGAACATACATTGAGAAGACCTTCAACTTATGTCATACATCATGTCTGTGAGTGGAGTTGAGCATGTGTTCGATGATGACATAGTAGAGATTGTGTGAGAAGAAAAATGAAAAAAATGTAGGCAGTCATGGAGCCTGTTGGAAGGAATGGCAGACAACTGAGTGTACACCCCCCCCACACTCCATCATGCTTCCCTAAGAATGCAAGAAAAGAATAGCAGAAACAACTGCTCTAACTACTTAATTCAAAAAGTAGATGTAGTCAACCAAATGGTCAATACTTATAATCGTTCCTATCTAACTTACTCTCAAAATCCTTTCTCTGTATGTCTCTGTGTGTGATTGTGTGTGTGTGTGTGTGATTCTGAAGAAGCAAAACTAAAGAGTAGCATAACAATTCATGATTTAACTACAATACACAGGAACTAAGGGATAAGAATGAAGATAATACAAAAGAAGAAAGATAAAAGGCGAAAGGCATATCGTCAGATTATTTTCAACACAGACAAATCAATGTATAAATAAATTAGAAGTAGTGGACAATAGATAACCTTAAAAATCAAACCAGGAGAAGAAAAGGGGGAAAGAGAAGGAAAGAATTAAGTAAAACGCATATCTATATACTACTTAAAATTGAGTAAGCTACTTCATAAATTACTAATGGAGGCATTTCTTTACAAGTTGAAAACATATACGTATATATATATATATATATATATATATATATATATATATATATATATATATATATATATATATATATATATATATATATAGGTATTTCTCTGCATATTATGATGATAATAGTGATAATGGTGACCGTGATGGCTAGAGACAAATTACCGATAAGAAAAATAAAAATAAAAAAGTGCAAATAATCGGTAAGAAATGAATTATTTACTAATCCTTTTTAAATAATGGAAATAAACAACAACAACAAGAAAAACTCACCAGTTTGATCAACCGATCAAGTAGCAGGGGATATCGAATCAGTCTGGTTTTAGGACATTCTGTTGAACACAGGGGGGAAATAAAAGAGGAACAGTTAGAAAAACTAAAAATCATTTCAAAACAGAAAAACGAAGAAGAAGAAGACGACGAAGGAAGGGCGAAAGTGTGTAACAGACTAATTAAATGAAAGGGATATAAATATCTCTGAAATTATGTCGTTGAGTCTAAATTATTATTATTATCGTTCCCTTGGATTCCTAGTGGGACATAAGGCTTCAATTGCACGTCTCTACTTCCTTCTGTCTTCCTTCTGCTGTACTTTTCACCTGAATCCATCTTAGTCCATACTCTTTCAACCAACTCCTCTTCACACCATCTCCTCCATGTCACCCTTGCACTGACGACACACTCGCCGCTTTCCTTTCGGCCTCGTTCCACTCCAGCAATGGATTGACGCGAGCGCGATGTCACTCAGCGGCCTCATCAGCGAGCGAGTGTCCAATCCATCCATCTCCACTTTCTCCTGTACATTTGTTGGTTGGCGATTGGTTTGTTCTTGTTTTCTTTGTTCCTTCCCATAGTTTCTTGTTGGTGATTCTTTCCGGCCCGGCCATCTGATTGATCTTCAGTATAGATCCAGCGAAGACAGTTGTTGGTTGATAAAGGTCTGCAACAGGCTGTTGGAAATATTCTTTGTGATCCGCCAAGTGCCGTTTCTGATCCCCATAGAAGAACTGACTGACTGACTTGACGTTTGTATTGAAAATCCGACCGAATTTTGTTGTTGATGCTGGCTGAGTGACGAAGATTTCCAGATTGGTTTCAGGTTGATGAATGTGTTTCTCGCTCGCCTTCCCGATTCTCGCTCGATTTGACATCCTCGTCCGTCCCGATTGCCTGTAGTTGACACAATGCTCCCTAGATAAGTGAGTGAATGAAGTAACCTCTTTCAAATCCCTCCCGTTGATGATGATTGGCGCTGGATGTACCTGCTGTTTTTGTTGTTGCTGTTGTTCGTTGGTTGGTTGGTTATTTTCATAACCTCCGTCTTGTCTATGTTCACCTGGACTCCTGTCTTCACTATCTGCTTCTTCGACCAGTTTGTCGGTTTTCGCTTGTAAGTCTTCGATTTTGTGTGACATCAAACATAAATCATCCACGCGCGAAATCCAGGTCTTCTAGGTTCTTCACGTCGGTCGGTCCAGGATATTCCCTGTCTGCCCATTTCCCACTGTCTGGCGCATAATCCAGTCCACCACAATTAGGAATATCATCGTAGGTGATAATAAGCACCCTTGTCTGACTCCTGTGTTTACTCCAAACGCCCCGCTGAGTTTTCCGTTGTGGATCACTTGACATGTGCCGTTGTCGTACAGCTGTTGAATAAGGTTGATGAATATTTGGCGTACACCGTAGTACTCGAGTAGTTTCCAAATTACTTCACCGTTAACGCTGTCGAAGGCCTTCTCAAAGTCTATAAAGTTAAGGTAGAGGTTTGATTGCCATTCCATGCTTTGTTCTGTGATGATTTGGTCAGAACATGATTTGTCTTTCCTGAATTCAGCTTGTTCTGGCCGGAGTTCTGTATCGAGTGCGTCCTTTATTCTCTCCAGGATGATGTGAATCTAAATAATTTCATAGTGAGAGTCTAGTGAAGATGTAAATCATTAGGCTGAACACTCAACTTTCAGTCAAAGAGGCATTTGTTCGAGTCTCACTCTATTTATTTTAACCTAGTCAACTGCGTAGTATTGTCAGCACACATACACACACACACACACACGATAAGTATGTGGTTCATACCGTGGTGCATAAAAACCAAAAAAACGTAGACCCCATGACGAATTAAAATCACTTAAGAAAACCATTAAAAAACCAAGAGTGTAGCTGTCACTTCCAATTTTGAGACGCTTTGACGATGGACAATTAAGACGTCGTGGTGTATTAAATCTAGGACCTTAATATATTGAAGTCAGTAGGCTGCCATGAAGTCTCTGGGTCGTCAAGCATAAAATACCTTGGAGTAATTCCACCTTCTGACCTCAATTTCTAGGAAAATATTCCGTTTAACCTTCAAATTTTACAATTTGTCAACTCTTGCATCTTACATATTGTTCTTTATTGCTTTACCCCCCCCCCCATACACACACACTTAGTCATTCCTGGGCTACTCAAAAAGGGCCATTCCATATTGCAAAGGGTATTAACGGTTGTCAGTAGGGTAAGTAGTGTGCTACTAAGTCAGTCATCTTGTTACCGTTGTAGTTGATAGAGATCTGAACTCATGTGAGAAATGATCTAATTCCATACTGTCTGACTATCTACATAACTCTACATTTGCATCTCATCAGGTAGGACTAGTAGTCATTAAAAAAGATTATACGCTCGCACAACCAAGTAGAAAACTCAACGACATTCTACTTGACCCGCGTGATATATAATAAGGAATAGTGTTAAAAGAATGAAACTTAGATCTTACTGTGTAATTGGCTAAATAAATGACTCTCACATCTTAGCCTATTTGTAATTTACGGTGACACCATTTCAATTATCGTATAATTTTAATTATTAACAATATTATTATTACCACTTTATACTTTTTGTACATTTCTGACTTTTTTGTCACTGCTAATACTAAAAGGTTGTTAACATCAATCTTGGTTACCTATACCCTCCCTGTAAAATGGTCATTTCGTTACTGTTGAGTAAATTAGATGCAATATTGTATCATATGTCGAAAATTCCATATTGCATCATAAGTACTGTTTTGGAATAAAGCAAATTATTATTATTATTATCAATGATTTCTGAATGGAATCTACCAGTTGTACATCCCATTAAGCCAAGTTTGAATTCCAAATGACATTGTATAGCAATGCAGCAACATCGTGCACCGGAACAGTTAGAAATCGTTGGACTGATATATGGTTAGGTTGGAAAAGAGTTAGGGGTGGTCAAACCGAAATCTGATATCATCCAATGAAGCCTTTGATAGGTGGCTTGAGCCATGTAGGGAGGTGTAGACTACCTGATTGGGATCCTCGGGATGCTAAAAGCCAGTGACAGACAAGTATTGGTATTATGCCCCGAAATTGTTCTCGATGATGGAACAGATGAACATTTACAGTTTGTTAAATTCCATATTCATTAAATCCTCACATGTTTTTCCTTCAATATTCTTTCTGTTGTACATTTGTTTTCATTACAGCTCTTTCGAATCTCCTTTTTTTCTGTCTTTTGTCTAACACTGTGTAATACACGGGTTGTGGCAACTTAAACTGATTTCATACAGTATTTTCGGTAGCCCAAATTTAGTAGGCTGACCATTGATATCAGGTGTGCGTTGGCCGGGGATCGAACCCCGAACCATGTGCATGGTCGGTGAGCATCTTAACCGCTGTACCGCCGACGTGATATTACTTGTTTACACGTTTGCTTCATTGTCTCTGACAGGCTACTTATTAGAGAACATCTTAAAGAAGCGAAGTAAAGTTTTATATGATACAGATGATAGCTACTCATTTCACTGAGTATTTAAGTGGTGAAGAGAAGAGTAAGACAAGGCTGCCTACTACATCACCACTGATAAACCTGATTTTAGTGGACTGGAATATGAAGCAAGTCGTGGGGAGCGAGAGGACAGGCATACGTTGGGCTAACAATAATACTATAGAAGATTTGGACTCCGTGGGCGATTTTTATCTAGTGTCACACAAACTCGAAGATCTATAGGCGCAAACCAAGTAGCTGTCAGAAGACACTGGCAGCAAACACAGGGCAGTTGTGCCTTTCCCTTATCTAGGTCACACCGTTTCAACTACAGGCGGCACGGATGAGAACGTCAGATGCAGGAGTGAAAGAGCAAGAGAGATCTTCAGACCTTCACTAGTGTAAAATCAGTGTGAGAATCTGTTGCACCCAGCATACAGAACAAGATTCGGATTTCCAACACTAAAGTCTTCTATGTGGTTCCGAGAATTGGAGCGTAGCCGGAACTTTTATCAATAGCCACCTTAGCTCCACAATTAAAATCAGGTGGCAAGGAAGGATTATAAAGAACAAACTCTGATAACAAACAAACCACGAATCTATCGCCTAAAAAATATGCAGTAAGAAGTGGAGATGGATTGGATGGAGGACATACGCTGGGGAGACCATTGAGTGGTATCATCACAAGGCGACTCTTGAGTGGGACTTGGATGGGAAACAATGAGTTGGGCGTCCAAGAGTGACATGGAGATGATGTGAAGTGGAGACGAAAGCTTATGGAGAGGAGAGTCTTGTAGAGAACCGAGCGAAATGGAGATGTGCTGCTGAAGCCGTATGTTCCACTTGGAACCCGAAGGAATAATCACAATAAGTCTGTTCGCCCACACAAATACGTTTTCAAGGTTTAGGGTATTCACCTTTGTTGAGAGAGAATTAGATAAGCTTTACTGACTTACCGAATGACACAGATCAATGCAGAGTCTAACAGAGATGAGTCAGTTCAAGTCTATATATATATATATATATCCGCACCACAAGTAATAGATTTGAACGATGGCCTCTCAACTACTTACCAGGCGCCTTAATCCGGTGGATTCAAACCAAACTTAAGTTTCAGATCTTTAGATCACTGACACACAATCTAAACTAAATATATACAATGAATGACATTTATAGGACATTTTAGAAAAAAACAAAAGTGATTACCTAAAAAATGCCATAAATCCAAACGTTTACTGAAATTTGTCTGTGAACACCGCGAAAGAAAGTCAGTGAAAGCAGGCTTTTTTTGGCGTAAAGCATCGAAATATTTACGAGCTTCATATAAGTGAACTGAATAATCCAGGAGAATTTTAATTGATGACGGCATTGTATTCACATAGTTCTCACAAACGGAATGAATGTATCTCGATGTTAATGAATACCAATTTTGACTAAAATCAAGATATTTCGATGACGGCTCTGTCAATAACATATCGACACCTAACTGTAATATAAGATAGAATTAAAACATAAATCATTAAAAATGTATGAAAAAAATTAAATGCAGAATTGCGTCTTTTGCCAACACTAAAGGCGTAAAGGTACTTTCAAGGAACTCATAGAAATGCCGTACTCCTTTTTATCCCTACCAAACAGCATAGACGACTAAATTCTTTTGGTGACTTGATATTGTGAAGTTAAATCGATTGAGATGGCTAGTATATTTGTTGTGCATTTCAAGCCATAGCACTCATCCACAAACGGTACTAAATGATAATAGAATTAGGTCAGTAGAAAGTTACGGGTCGTCAAGTCAAAACTTGCCATTAGTCCATGAAGTCCTTATCTGTCGGTTAGAGCCACATAGAAGGGTATAAACTACCCGGCTTGGGTCTTCAAGAAGCTATGAACCAATGGCTGGAGACTGTTCATGACATCGCTCAAAATCCTTCTCAATAGCGCAGATATATTCTCTTCTTGCTAAGATCCAGAATCACTAAAACTTCAACCTTCTCCTGTACATTCAATCGCCCTTCTCTCTAAAGCCTATTTTTTGTTCTATAAAGGTTGGCAATTTAAGTAGCCGTACTGCTGTGCAGTTTCCCAAGTTGAGTCAAAATTACTCAATAAGAAATTTAATGGATTTATGAGTACAGCATAAAAGCTACAAAAGATACCTAGCATAATGAGATTAAGTACAAAATAGATGACTGGCCGGAAATTAGTGTCGTTTCTAAAAATCTACGTATCAATCGAGTTTTGCATGTGGCTACTACACTGGGACGAGTTTATAATCACACCGTATAAATCAAGAAGCCAACATCCCTTAGTTAACCAACTTTATTTTTACTTCATTCCTCTGCGTTCAGAGTGGAACACACAGGCCTTCAAGCTTTGGATTTTCAGTAGCGCTTGGGTTGTTTTTACGGAATGAGGCTGCTAACCTCATGCCCAACCTTTCCTCCAGACCCGAGTTACTTCCGGCTTGGCGGGGCTTAGGAGTGCGTTGACTAGGAAACAAACCCTGGGATAAGTGCGTGTTTAGGGGCATTCTACTGTTGAACCACCGAGGCAACCAAAGACCTTGCCTAAGTGACCTTAAACCTTGCAAGTGATCTAGCTACAACTATAGAAGGCTTTTTCTTTTTGCCTTGTGCACTTTATTTATATAGGCGTCATAAACATCTTACTTCCTCTGTTACCACCGTCATTAAGGATGAGAGGTTATCAAGTAAAAGTAGAGCTAAGCATATTTATAGAATTCTAATACTCTGACTAGCAGTAGGCAATCAACATACAATAGCTCAAACTTCACTTTAGGACTACAGATCCAGTAAAACTGTCTAAAGTAACCACCCCGTCGAATTCATAAGGAAATCCCAGCAGTATTTCGCTAAGTAGTGGTTATTTGGTGTTCATATAGGATAGGCGAGCATGCTCAAGACAACATACAAGCATACATAAATGGAAATCTTTCTAAATGATATATCCTCAGTGAACTGTAACAAATATGGTCACAAGAATCTTGAAAGAATCAGTATCTGTCGTTTGTCCTCATATAACACTCTCCGTAAACTTAAAAAGTGGAAAGACCCTAAATATATATCCAGCAATATATAAATTCTGTACAAACTTATTCCCTTATCCTGCTGTTATATCTATTCAAACAAACGTGCATACGGAGTCGTGTCTTATTGGCCTAGAAGCTCGACTTCCAACTACTGCGTCACAGATTTCTGCCCCCACTACATCTGCTGAAGTTGAGGCAACCAAGTAGTAGTGCACTAGCCCTCACACAATAAGTGTGACTATTTGCTAAATTGCATAGAAATTCAACCAAGTTTCTGAGACACAAAAGTAACACACATACACTAACCGAAAGGATTTATATTGTGCATGATAAGCTGAATTCTACCTGAGATGGATAAGAGAAACCACCTTTACAATCATAAATCAAAAAAAGAAAAAAATTCCCACAGAAGTTAACTTACCCAGATAGATAAGATCGTTCCTATAACCGGCAGACCAAAAGATTTATTAAATTCCAAGGAAATATCATTTATTAACCCTAGAGAATAAGTATGTATATAGTAGAGTTGAACAAACTTTCAAATATGGGTATAACTGATTCAATGGTATAAAAAAGTTGGTATATCTCTGTTGAGGTAAGTATTCCTAACTTTTCTAATGGATGTTTATAAACCTGGGATTAGACGGATAGAAATTTTCAATATATTTACCTTTACAACTATTTTTAAATCATTAACAAGTACATTTTCACCATCACGTAATTCAGAGATAATCTAGTATTTCAAAGGAAAAATGACAATAGAATTACATTAACTCTTTCAAGCTGATTTTGAGATAGAGTTAATAAACTCAAAGTTGATCGCGTCTTCGGTATCTGTAAGAGTAGGCTGTCTTTGCCACCTCTTGAAAGGTCAAAGTCAACACCGTGACATTTGTATAACTGACGAAAAACATCATTTTGGACGGTCATTGGCGAGGGATACACAAGTGTCTGCAAAATAAAGGAAATAAATGAACTGGTTAAGAGAAAATAAGACAAGGGGACATCAAATTCGACATCAAAACGATTAAAGCTTCTGGAGAAGTAAGACTTTACAATGAATTACGTAGTTTTCTCCATTTCTAAAAATACACTTCAAGAGACATTTTAATATTTATGGAAATTTTCTACTGTAAAATATAGAAAATCAAAACAAGTGATTTAGCGAAGAGACTCATTTCAACGAATTTATCATCAACCTGTACAATTGTGTGGAACTAGGTATATCGGTCGTTCGACTCGAGCTTTGTCCAATAGGGTGCAAGAACACTATCCTGCATGGTTACGAAGAGGTGGAAGTGGAGCGATAAGAAACGCGATCATTGAATATCTGGTCAATAATGATCACCCCATCTCTATAGCCTCCGCCTTTAAAGTCATCTACAAGGCAAAGAGTAACTTACCCAAATCCCTAAGTATCCGACTCATCTGTATTGCTGAAGCTTTGGCTATCGAAACAGAAAAGTCAGATTTCTGTGTACATAAAAAGTCCGTTCAACCCCTCCAACTTTCATGGTCTTAATCCCTCTATGCTAAAGTATGGTAATCCCCAATCATATTTTAGCTCTACCAATTTTTCATTTTGTCTATTCAATTTGTAGTCTCTTCCTTACCACATCAATTGTTACTATTACTACTCTCACTTTGAACTGTACCTGCTATTATTTCACTTGCTCCACTTGTCATTCTATATCAATTCTCTTTTTACAATGTTGGATTCCATGCTATTAAATTTCACACAATATTAGTTAACGTTTTTTATTTTATTCTATTTGTCTACTAATCCTATAATTTTACACCCTTTTTCAAGTTCTATCCATCCTATGAATTATTTTGTATATGACAGTTTGTTTTGCCACTTGACATTTAACTATGATTATAATCACAAACATTTAGTTTTAATTGCATTTCATACTATTATTATTATTTTATGCATTCACATCTATGATTCAATTCCCTCGCCGGATATAAGTTCTTAAAAACCATATATGCATACGACTGTACAGCTTGATGATAAATTCGTTGAAAAGAGTCTCTTCGCTGAATCACTTTAACATTCGACAGTCAAACCGAAACACTGAATGATGGTTGAGTTAAACACTAAGAAGTTCATGTAAAAAAGAGATATTTCTGGAATTTCCTTTCGATAGGGGAACATGTGTAAACACCATATGAACGTAAGCAAATTCCACATGAAATAGTTAGAGAAAGGAAAATGATTGATGACGATGAAAAAAACTGTTTCAAGTGGAATTAAGACTTTCTGATCTTATTATTGATATATGTAAGCAGATCAATAATCCTTTAAGCATTTGTATAATGAGCTATATTTCACGAGTCATAAGTTTATGATACGATTCAGTTATGCACTTTGAAGAACTTTGTGTGAGCTATAATTGATGGCCACGTACCTAAACTCATGACTTATTACTGACAGACATGGAGCAATAGGTACGGTTTTTTTAATCTGCTGCTTTCAAATAATATGAGAAGACGAATCTGGTATTTTACGAGTACAAAAATGTATCCGGTAGTTTTTATTACAATAAAACACTGCCTACTGAATAAACCACTATCTATTAAGAAGGATCAATCACTGCAGACTTTGAGTGCAGTGGCCAATATAGTTCACAAAAATGTTAGTAATTACTCCTCATGGTCATTGAAATTCTGGACATAAATACTTTCCACTATTCTTTCTTCCATGCGCGATTTGCTCCCTGTGGTTAGACTATACATCTGTTCTATTCCTTTATGAGTATTTTTCAAATTGTAGCAAACTGAACTGGTGCATATCTGTGCGAAATTTCACTCTGATTCATCAGTGAGTCAGTAACAGACTTATATATTAATGACTAATCATATGGTTCATTCTTGAGCTATAAAACTTGTTCAGCTACCTTGAAATCTTATAAGGACAAAGTTGTAGTCGCCTGGTTTCCCTTTTAAAGATTATTATCGTAAGCTGATATCTTGCTGACAAATAAAGACGCTATAAAAGTTTTAGTTATCACCGGAAAAAACAAGGCGTTTTGTGTTTATCTCGACCTATCACCTGTAAATTAATATCTCAGTACTGATTTACCTCTCCGTTTATAATAACTAAGAGGAATAGAGTTGTCACGGTTTTATTACTCTTTACAGGTTAGTTTTTTACGGGAGTTTGGATGAGATTGACTCAGTAGTGTACAAAAACAGCAAAAGCAATGGTGTGCTATGTTGCACTGACTTAATGTTTAGTCATTAGAGTAACTACTTTTCAGCACTCCTCTCCACGATTTATACGAAAGCCAGGGTTTTATGCAGAGATGAATATTTGGTCTTATGGATTTGATTATACAAAACACTGGCACAGTAATGGATACTACAAGGCTGTAATGCTGTCTTAAACTTAGAAGTTGCAGAATTCGAATGGAAAACTAAGAAACACATTCTCAGGATGTTACGTAGTTTCCAGAAGGCTGTGTGACGTTGACAATTCTAATAAGCAGGACCATAAGGTCTTCGTATCATCACGCCTTTGATATAGAGATAAATTTTTAGTGTTCGAAAATTCAACTCTCTTTCGTGTTAACTCGCATTAAGAACTATTCGGATACATTTTACCTAACCTCCACTAGGTTTAAGAGTTTTTATCTATTCTACACGCCTACATTAGCAACTTTTTGTATTGGCTTTAATGTATCTGGTCATATACCACAGACTATATGGTTATTTGTGTACACTGTGCGCATAAAGTACAATACTTTGAAGTAGAATAAGTTTTTCTCCCATGTGTTCTCCTCCCGGGGTGACTAGTTTGTTCTGATCAATACGACAAATTATACTCGAAAAGACTATAAGTATTAGGCAGCATGTGGAGTAAAAAATTCTATAGATGCTTTCGCAAGAAATGAACCAACCAGCTACCTGTAGCATTTAAACGCTTATGCAAGTCTATACTTATTGGTTATGTAGACATAACTGCTCCAAAAATCAAAACCTAACTCAGGAGACCATTGGAATTTCCTATATACTCAGTTATATTCTAACTGGAAAAAGCAACGCATCCTTAAGAAACGATTATTCGGACAGTAACTACTGTCAGTGTGAAAGCAACGCAGTTTCAATCAAAATTTGGTAGGTTTCACGAACGATGAAGCTTTCGCTGACTCCAGAGATTTACAGTAAAAGGAAGAACACAAACGAACTTTGTAGTACTAAGGCCAACTTTATAAAAGTGGTAATCACTCAAGAGTGTTACACTGTTTACGTCATCTACAGATGTACAGAAGCCATGACAACACTCAAAAAGAAGCAGGAGAAAATGGTTTTCAATCGAATTCTCACAGAAGCAACCTCAGTGAGTGAACGGTCAAAATAGACTAGATTAGATCTTCGATATGGATTGGCCATTTCCTCCTAAATCTCGAAGCAAGATTTAGGTATTTACTATATTCGATCCATTGTGTATTACCTACTCCTACACTATTATGACTGTCACCTCATAGCTAACCGAAAAACTGATAGTAGTAACCAGCAAACACTACGCCTCCCCGAGACAATTTTGGATATAAATGATGGCAGAAACTTCAAGTTTATTAATTCACTTCAGCTTGGGAACTTGGATATCGACGTGTGTGATACCATTTGCACGCATATTACACCAAATAACAAACTAAAAGCTGAAACCGAGTGAAATCCGTATGAGTATATAGACCCACTGAAATGGATACTGAAGTTTTAAATTATCAAAGTCTTCTTCTAATACTCCTATGACTGATGCACAGAAACACTATAATTAAACGGTAATATACCATAAAAATAGTAAAAGTCAATTAAACAATAGATTAAGCTGACAAATCAAAATAGTTCAATAAGTCAAAAGATTGCTGCCGTCTTATGAATGTGGCTCAAAGCTGAAACTAGCAACAATGGTGAATAAGCGGGAATTTCCTCTTGATACAACAGAAATATTAGTCTACAAATGCAGCCCAGTTGTGGAGTACGTAACAATATGATTTTTACGGTCCCTTACACAGTCCCCAACAAAAAGGATAATTATAATCATCACACAAAGTCGAATGCTGTCCTATAAATTGAAACGTCATAGGCAGATGCAAATTACTACTGACATTCTACAACTAAGCCAACTGATACTAACTCACACGGAAAGTCACACTCAAGTTCTATTGCGAGAAAATGTATATGGTGACAACCATGAGACGCCAAATGACGTTTATAAGGAATACTGAGTTATGAGAAATTTTAATGTGACGTGGAATCCTATATTTAGCTGTTATTTTTAACTTTTGACCCGTAAAAATAGACATGGAATTCATAATAACTGCAAACTCACGTCATTCAGCCAAATTAACGCAACCTTTGAAAAGTTGCCAAACTATTTACAGATAGTTTGCGATTTACTAGAACAATAATTGGTACATATATATTGAAATCCTGGATCTCACTTTAAGTCAGAAGTAAGTTGTTTGAGGTTTTTCTAACCCAGCTTTCAAACTCTCTGCAGAATATTTTCTAAAGTTCTGTAATTCAAATGATAATTTGTAGATTTCTGTGAAATTCTGAGGCAGCCAATCAGTTGGCATGTTCAGAAGACAGCACGCATAAAATCCTATCAAGGATTTTGGGTAAAAAGGCGGAAGCATTGGAAAAGATGGTACTTTTCCACTTAGTGTCCGTGTAGTTGACTCCTGTTTCTACATTTTCTGTTCCTGATTACATATTTTCACTTGTGTACTAGTAGAGTTTGCTGTCTGCCCAAAATCTGTCTTCTTTCATTTTGTGTACCTATTTAATGCAGCGTTGATTTGGCTCCACATCAGATGTTTGCGTCAGTGGGGAGTAATTTCGAATAATGAGGCAGACATAATCACTTCCCTAAACTCATTAGTTTCACATTATTCTTGCAAAGAGAATAATTATCTGGCCCATATGCATTCTTTAAAGAAATTTCAGCAATCTAAATCCATCGGTCGCGAAAGACCATCATAAAAACTCAGAAACGACAGGCTGCATATGTTCATTTTAAACATAAGTTGCTCTTACTTTCAAGAACAGTGGTTTGAAAATAACAGCAAGGAAGATCCTCAATGTTTTGGATGAAGTCGCTTTAGGTCCGCCCTCACATAAGTGAAAGTTCATCACATGTGAAGTTTACTACGTAGCGTTTCCCAGAGACTACATATCAATGGAGTTGAAGATTGAACGATCAATTCTTGGTTGTTTGCTCAAAATCAACTTCCCCAATTTTCGCGGAGGCATCAATACGACAGTCATCGTCTCATCGGTCGCTGTTCAGAAAGAAGAGTGAAACATCGTCAGAAGTAATCTTATGATTTATTATTGTAATATTTGTTTTCAGACCTTAGTTGCTTAGTTCGTTTATTCCTTTTATATGTTGGTGTAACAATAAAGAAATAACAAGCGGCAGATCGGTGTTTTGGTTTTTGCGTCCGTTATTACTAAGCGTTTCTGAAACTCAAAGAACAGCGTGGGCCCGAGCGTAGCGAGAGCTGGGCATTAACGGTTTATGAGACGTGATTGACAGTTTCTGACGATGGAAACAGATCTGGCGGATTCAAACAGTTGGTGAAAGTTTGGATAGTCGCCGTTCATTTTCCTGGTGCCGGTCAAGTCCTCTTTGAACAAGCAATATCTGGAACTTTTTGGAATTGGGTCAAGTTCAACAATGCCTGGGTCAAAGAAGGGACAGAGTGTCTTGGATGCAAACAGGAAAGTAAGTCATGGTGACTTGTCTGTTAATTGTAACGATGTGTCTGATGTTAAGCATGACATGGTTGATGTTACTGTTTCGCCGTTCAGGGATAATAGGAACATCAAACTCCCTAAATTTGAACCACGGTGTTTTGATGGAAACCCGGCTGATTATTTACAATTTGTAAAGGAGTTTGAGATCATGTTGAGTGGTTTTTATTAAGTGATGAATTGAAGTTAATGTATTTGATGAGGTATTGCACTGGAGATGCTGCAAGAGCTATACAGTGCTGTAAGTTTATGAAGCCAAAAGAGGGCTACTACGAGGCTATGAGCATATTACGTCAAAGGTTTGGAAGACCTTCGATGATTGCAGGGAAATTATTCGAGGCTGTTAAGGGTAATGGTGGTCAATTACAGGATGACTCCCAGGCACTCACTGAGTTTTTAGATAATTTGCTAATTTACAAGAATGGAATGATTTCGATGAATCGCATGAGTGACCTCAACTCGAGTTTTATACTAGAAGTAATAGCAAGACGTCTACCTACTCGACTGCAAAGGAAGTGGGTGAAGATAAGCTCCCGTATGGAGGATGAGGGTATCGAGCCAAAGTTTGATGATATCCTGAAACTGGTAAAAGATAGTGTCAATCAATCTATGAGCAAGTTCGCCAGTCTATTGAATCTCACCCCTAGAATAGAGCAGTCTGAGATCAAAATGCAATCATTGATGACGAGTAGGCCTCAGAGAGGTGGATATCGAGAAGACTCCATGATGTCTAGTAATGCATATAGACCTAGTGAGTGTAACAGGTTTCGTAGTACATCCTCAACAGATAAGTTACAAGATGCAAGACAAACACGGTTGTGTTTACACGTGTGCAAGAGGTGCATACAGAAGTGAACTGTGAACCGGTGAGCAAGTTCAGTGATAAGCTAAATGTAAACTCCAGGTCTGACTCCGAATTGTGTGACGATAACGGTGTTGTGAAGAAGTCTGTAGTTGCAACTGGTAAGCCATTGTTGAATAGAGTGTCACAGAATAGAGTTACTGCTTCAGAGTGCAGTTCTGACTCCACAAGTTTACAAGGTATTACTAGTCAGAGTGAAGATATAAAACCTTTAATGATTTGTGAGGAGGAACCAAAATTGTCTACTTCTGTTATTAAAGAGTTTGAAAATGATGAAGTTGACGGTAAAGTGAATATTCGTGATAATGATCATGATACTTCACAGTTGTCTTTGGTTGATCATTATGAGATGAGGGATATGCCTACTACTGCTAAGTTAAATAAAGGTTCTGTACAACTACAACGTGAAGTAGAATTGAACGCAGATGCAGTTCCAAAAGGTGTGCATACTTGTGAGACAGTCAGTGTAATTGATCAGCGTGTAGCCCACCTATCATCAGATGATAGTGCTAAACCCGAACTAGTAGTGAAAGACAGCAGTGGTGGTAATCTTGCAGTTGGACAACTATCTGAAAGCCGAAAAAGAACAGCTTCTGATCCACCGCTAAGTTCATCACCTTGTGTCACTCAGTCATCGTTGGTGTTTTCATCCACAATGAAACAGATGCCCATCAACTCAAGTATCTTCTGCAATGACTATGATAGTATTGGTGCGTTTGAAAAGACGAAACATATTGCTCAGTTTAGTGAGGATAAGCCAAGTGTAAACGAGAGAGTTATTGTTAAATTGACTTGCACGAATAAAGGCATTTCTAGTTTCAAGTTACTATTTGAATGCTATTATCTTTGGTGTAAATTACTCTGTTTCTACACTTGGTTGATGAGATATGTTGTGTGTTTGTTCGTCATCTATATTCTACGATACAATGACATGGGCGTGTTGCCGTTCAGATTTGAGGATTTAGCTCATAGAAGGAAGTCAGCAAATGAACTCTGCGACGATTTTCCAACCTAAGGCGTCAACCTGAGAAGGGTTGTAGGCGTACTGGTGTAAGTCCTACAGTTCTTCAAAGGGTAGCGCATCAATGAGCAGTCCAATGTGCTTGGTGTATGATCTTGTACATATGTTCATATTGTATATACTGAATTGATATCATCTGTCATCTAGCTGTTGGTAATTCTGTTTGTGTCCGGACGACTTCCACTTGGATCATCAACCTGAGAAGGAATGTAGGCGTACTGCTGTAAGTCCTACAGTTCTTCAAGGGTAGTTTGTCGTGCCAGAATCCACAACATTTGATGTGTTGATTGTACATATGTTTGTGTTAAATAATTGTGTGAGTTCCAATTGATGTAATTGTTGGTTAATCTTGTTTGTGTCTGGACATTCCACAAATTACAATCGTCAACTTGAGATGGGTTGTAGGCGTACTGGTGTAAGTCCTGCAATTCTTCAAAGGAATTCCACCAAGACATGATCCGCGAGGTTATTTGTACTGTTTGTGTATACGTGTGGTGTGTCTTTGCAATTTGTGATTTTGGATCAATTGTGTTTACTCGTTGTTTTCGTGTCTTGTTGTTATTGCATAATTTTGTTAAAATTTTCGTCGTGATTATTTCTGAAGTTGTTTCGAGTCTTCTACATCCGTGAATGAATTGATTGATGTTAGAGACAGCAGATGGGTCGTATACGCCGGGGAGGCTAGGCTATTGCTGAGAATGAAATGCACACGGAGATAATTGTTAGCTGCGGTCCGACACGCCGGGGAGAAAGAGTGTAAACGACTGAGGCTCGCATGCGTCACCGCTACTAGAACTGAGGCAGAATGAGTGACAAGCGATTTCAATGGTAATTGGTAGTGAGTAATTAAGAGGATGTGCGTAGAGTATCGTGAGGTGCTGCCATGGTCACTTTGCATTCTGCAAGAGTCATTCTAGCAAATGGCGATTGTGTTGCAAGATGTCAAGAGGAGGTCTCTGTCTGGACGCGCAGGTCGTCATTGATGTGTGAGATTGTGCTGTGGGTATGCTTGTGGTGTGTTGGCTTTTCTGTTTGTTTTCCATTTCAGCTCTGTCCGTGTGACCCAGGTTCTCGCAATGGCATCCAAGTCAACGTGTATTGGTCGTGAAGGAAAAAAGGGTTGGATCCCTTTTTTGCCGGGGAGTGTCAATGGAGTTGAAGATTGAACGATCAATTCTTGGTTGTTTGCTCAAAATCAACTTCCCCAATTTTCGCGGAGGCATCAATACGACAGTCATCGTCTCATCGGTCGCTGTTCAGAAAGAAGAGTGAAACATCGTCAGAAGTAATCTTATGATTTATTATTGTAATATTTGTTTTCAGACCTTAGTTTGCTTAGTTCGTTTATTCCTTTTATATGTTGGTGTAACAATAAAGAAATAACAAGCGGCAGATCGGTGTTTTGGTTTTTGCGTCCGTTATTACTAAGCGTTTCTGAAACTCAAAGGAACAGCGTGGGCCCTAGCGTAGCGAGAGCTGGGCATTAACGGTTTATGAGACGTGATTGACATCGTCAGAAGTAATACAATGATTTATTATTTTAGTATTTGTTTTCAGACCTTAGTTCACTTTTTCCTTTTATATGTTGGTGTAACAATAAAGAAATATCAAGCGCAGATCGGTGTTTTGGTTTTTTCGTCCGTTATTACTAAGCGTTTCTGAATTCTTCAAAAAACAGCGTGGGCCCGAGCGTAGCGAGAGCTGGGCATTAACGGTTTATGAGACGTGATTGACACTACACGGTACGTCGAAAGTGCAGTTGTGACACTGGACATCTGCCACATACTTTTCCTGGATTTTGCAATTATGATCTTGAAAACATGTCAACTATCCCTTCATACAACTTGGTTACTCAAAATAAGCTCGTCCTATGGGAGTTATAATAATATATATTTCTTCCTGTTTATGCAGGAACATACCAATTGTACAGGTATGGATAAGTTATTATATAAATTACACAAATTGATGTATGATGAATTTACAGTTTGGTTGTTCTTTCTGACATTAGAGTCAGACGGAACAGTCTGCTATAAAGTCTGTTTGTGTAGCACATAAAGAGATATAGAGATATTGTCTTCGCGTTAAAAAAAACCCAGACATCAGATGAATGTAATGCGGATATCTGGGAAAAAAAGCTTGAAGTCAATCCTCTTACATAACTTTGTTGTGAACAGCACCCTTGGCTTAAAGTTTATTGATGTATTATGTTGAGATCAGTGATATATTTATTCCATTTTTTCAGCAGTCTTATCGTAGTTTTATAACAGGAAAGAAATTTGATCGTGGATACGAAAACTAGATAAGGTCATGTTAAGTTGTTTTACTGCATCAAATGGTGTCGAGGTCGATTCCAGAATTCCCCATTTGCGCCATTTGTGTCTGCATGGCGGACTGTACTCGTAAGTTGAGTAAAATGTTGAAAACCAGTTGCTTCTTTATTTCAGATCATGAATACTCATTTACATCGTGTCCACCAGCTTCTTTAAATGGTAGAATTGGATCGTTCCTGGAATTTGAGTGATTATGGGATAAATGGTTTGGAATTAATCATAGCAGTTAGAATACAGTTAAACATGCAGAGAAGCACTTTTGATTCAGCAACCGGTGAATTTTTTATTCTTTTCGATCTAGTACCAGAATAACTGCGAACCGTTCCATTCAATATGTCGAATAAGGCACGCAGGAGGAGATCACTACCATGGAATGAGTCAACATTCTTTGTTTACCTCAAGTGTCATGAGTTACAGACCCATTGGCCTAACTTCTGTTATTTCAAGGGTTCTGGAAAAGATCGTGAAAAGTGCCATTTTTGACTTCCTCTCTCAAGAGGAACTTATCACTCCTTATCAACATGGTTTCATGAAGTCACGTTATTGCACGACATGCCACTTACAATTTTTCGACCACATATCACAACTTAATGATTCCAGTATGATCACAGTTATCGTATACTTAGATCTTAGTAAAGCCTTTGACACTGTAAGCCACTGACTGTTAATATCGAAATTCCAGTCATATGGGATCCAAGGTTCATTGTTAAGCTGGCTCAGTTCGTTTCTAAGCAACCAGATGCAAATGGTCAGGTTAGGTTCCCACTCATCAAACCTCGTTCGGATAACAAGTGGAGTTATACAAGGTAGTGTCCTAGGTCCACTGCTATTCCTGTTATATTTCAATGACATTTGCGACGTTATTAAACATGGCAGACCTTTCCTGTTTGCCGATGACATCAAAATAGTGTATCACTCACTCAGAAATGAAGTGTCATGTGTATTTAGTAGGATTCAAGATGATATTGATAGCGCCCAGTTATGGTGTAACACGTGTGTCAATGGAGTTGAAGATTGAACGATCAATTCTTGGTTGTTTGCTCAAAATCAACTTCCCCAATTTTCGCGGAGGCATCAATACGACAGTCATCGTCTCATCGGTCGCTGTTCAGAAAGAAGAGTGAAACATCGTCAGAAGTAATCTTATGATTTATTATTGTAATATTTGTTTTCAGACCTTAGTTTGCTTAGTTCGTTTATTCCTTTTATATGTTGGTGTAACAATAAAGAAATAACAAGCGGCAGATCGGTGTTTTGGTTTTTGCGTCCGTTATTACTAAGCGTTTCTGAAACTCAAAGGAACAGCGTGGGCCCTAGCGTAGCGAGAGCTGGGCATTAACGGTTTATGAGACGTGATTGACAGTTTCTGACGATGGAAACAGATCTGGCGGATTCAAACAGTTGGTGAAAGTTTCGATAGTCACCGTTCATTTCTCCTGGTGCCGGTCAAGTCCTCTTTGAACAAGCAATATCTGGAACATTTTTGGAATTGGGTCAAGTTCAACAATGCCTGGGTCAAAGAACGGACAGAGTGTCTTGGATACAAACAGGAAAGTAAGTCATGGTGACTTGTCTGTTAATTGTAACGATGTGTCTGATGTTAAGCATGACATTGTTGATGTTACTGTTTCGCCGTTCAGGGATAATAGGAACATCAAACTCCCTAAATTTGAACCACGGTGTTTTGATGGAAACCCGGCCGATTATTTACAATTTGTAAAGGAGTTTGAGATCATGTTGAGTGGCTTTTTATTAAGTGATGAATTGAAATTGATGTATTTGATGAGGTATTGCACTGGAGACGCTGCAAGAGCTATACAGTGCTGTAAGTTTATGAAGCCAAAAGAGGGCTACTACGAGGCTATGAGCATATTACGTCAAAGGTTTGGAAGACCTTCGATGATTGCAGGGAAATTATTCGAGGCTGTTAAGGGTAATGGTGGTCAATTACAGGATGACTCCAAGGCACTCACTGAGTTTTTAGATAATTTGCTAAATTACAAGAATGGAATGATTTCGATGAATCGCATGAGTGACCTCAACTCGAGTTTTATACTAGAAGTAATAGCAAGACGTCTACCTACTCGACTGCAAAGGAAGTGGGTGAAGATAAGCTCCCGTATGAAGGATGAGGGTATCGAGCCAAAGTTTGATGATATCATGAAACTGGTAAAAGATAGCGTCAATCAATCTATGAGCAAGTTCGCCAGTATATTGAATCTCACCCCTAGAATAGAGCAGTCTGAGATCAAAATGCAATCATTGATGACGAGTAGGCCTCAGAGAGGTGGATATCGAGAAGACTCCATGATGTATAGTAATGCATATAGACCTAGTGAGTGTAACAGGTTTCGTAGTACATCCTCAACAGATAAGTTACAAGATACAAGACAAACACGGTTGTGCTTGACACGTGTGCAAGAGGTGCATACAGAAGTGAACTGTGAACCGGTGAGCAAGTTCAGTGATAAGCTAAATGTAAACTCCAGGTCTGACTCCGAATTGTGTGACGATAACGGTGTTGTGAAGAAGTCTGTAGTTGCAACTGGTAAGCCATTGTTGAATAGAGTGTCACAGAATAGAGTTAAATTTTCAGAGTGCAGTTCTGACTCCATAAGTTTACAAGGTATTACTAGTCAGAGTGAAGATATAAAACCTTTAATGATTTGTGAGGAGGAACCAAAATTGTCTACTTCTGTTATTAAAGAGTTTGAAAATGATAAAGTTGACGGTAAAGTGAATATTCGTGATAATGATCATGATACTTCACAGTTGTCTTTGGTTGATCATTATGAGATGAGGGATATGCCTACTACTGCTAAGTTAAATAAAGGTTCTGTACAACTACAACGTGAAGTAGAATTGAACGCAGATGCAGTTCCAAAAGGTGTGCATACTTGTGAGACAGTCAGTGTAATTGATCAGCGTGTAGCCCACCTATCATCAGATGATAGTGCTAAACCCGAACTAGTAGTGAAAGACAGCAGTGGTGGTAATCTTGCAGTTGGACAACTATCTGAAAGCCGAAAAAGAACAGCTTCTGATCCACCGCTAAGTTCATCACCTTGTGTCACTCAGTCATCGTTGGTGTTTTCATCCACAATGAAACAGATGCCCATCAACTCAAGTATCTTGTGCAATGACTATGGTAGTATCAGTTCGTTTGAAAGGACGAATATCAATGGTCAGTTTAGTGTGGATAAGCCAAGTGTAAACGCGAGAGTTATTGTTAAATTGACTTGCACAAATAAAGGCATTTCTAGTTTCAAGTTACTATTTGAATGCTATTATCTTTGGTGTAAATTACTCTGTTTCTACACTTGGTTGATGAGATATGTTGTGTGATTGTTCGTCATCTATATTCTACGATACAATGACATGGGCGTGTTGCCGTTCAGATTTGAGGATTTAGCTCATAGAAGGAAGTCAGCAAATGAACTCTGCGACGATTTTCCAACCAAAGGCGTCAACCTGAGAAGGGTTGTAGGCGTACTGGTGTAAGTCCTACAGTTCTTCAAAGGGTAGCGCATCAATGAGCAGTCCAATGTGCTCGGTGTGTGATTTTGTACATATGTTCATATTGTATATACTGAATTGATATCATCTGTCATCTAGCTGTTGGTAATTCTGTTTGTGTCCGGACGACTTCCACTTGGATCATCAACCTGAGAAGGAATGTAGGCGTACTGCTGTAAGTCCTACGGTTCTTCAAGGGTAGGTTGCCGTGTCAGAATCCACAACATTTGATGTGTTGATTGTACATATGTTTGTGTTAAATAGTTGTGTGAGTTCCAATTGATGTAATTGTTGGTTAATCTTGTTTGTGTCTGGACATTCCACAAATTACAATCGTCAACTTGAGATGGGTTGTAGGCGTACTGGTGTAAGTCCTCCAATTCTTCAAAGGAATTCCACCAAGACATGATCCGCGAGGTTATTTGTACTGTTTGTGTATACGTGTGGTGTGTCTTCGCAATTTGTGATTTTGGATCAGTTGTGTTTACTCGTTGTTTTCGTGTCTTGTTTTTATTGCATAATTTTGTTAAAATTTTCGTCGTGATTACTTCTGAAGTTGTTTCGAGTCTTCTACATCCATGAATGAATTGATTGATGTTAGAGACAGCAGATGGGTCGTATACGCCGGGGAGGCTAGGCTATTGCTGAGAAAGACATGCACACGGAGATAATTGTTAGCTGCGGTCCGACACGCCGGGGAGAAAGAGTGTAGACGACTGAGGCTCGCATGCGTCACCGCTACTAGAACTGAGGCAGAATGAGTGACAAGCGATTTCAATGGTAATTGGTAGTGAGTAATTAAGAGGATGTGCGTAGAGTATCGTGAGGTGCTGCCATGGTCACTTTGCATTTTGCAAGAGTCATTCTAGCAAATGGCGATTGTGTTGCAAGATGTCAAGAGGAGGTCTCTGTCTGGACGCGCAGGTCGTCATTGATGTGTGAGATTGTGCTGTGGGTATGCTTGTGGTGTGTTGGCTTTTCTGTTTGTTTTCCATTTCAGCTCTGTCCGTGTGACCCAGGTTCTCGCAATGGCATCCAAGTCGACGTGTATTGGTCGTGATTAAAAAGAAGGATGGATCCCTTTTTTGCCGGGGAGTGTCAATGGAGTTGAAGATTGAACGATCAATTCTTGGTTGTTTGCTCAAAATCAACTTCCCCAATTTTCGCGGAGGCATCAATACGACAGTCATCGTCTCATCGGTCGCTGTTCAGAAAGAAGAGTGAAACATCGTCAGAAGTAATCTTATGATTTATTATTGTAATATTTGTTTTCAGACCTTAGTTTGCTTAGTTCGTTTATTCCTTTTATATGTTGGTGTAACAATAAAGAAATAACAAGCGGCAGATCGGTGTTTTGGTTTTTGCGTCCGTTATTACTAAGCGTTTCTGAAACTCAAAGGAACAGCGTGGGCCCGAGCGTAGCGAGAGCTGGGCATTAACGGTTTATGAGACGTGATTGACAGTTTCTGACGATGGAAACAGATCTGGCGGATTCAAACAGTTGGTGAAAGTTTGGATAGTCACCGTTCATTTCTCCTGGTGCCGGTCAAGTCCTCTTTGAACAAGCAATATCTGGAACATTTTTGGAATTGGGTCAAGTTCAACAATGCCTGGGTCAAAGAAGGGACAGAGTGTCTTGGATGCAAACAGGAAAGTAAGTCATGGTGACTTGTCTGTTAATTGTAACGATGTGTCTGATGTTAAGCATGACATGGTTGATGTTACTGTTTCGCCGTTCAGGGATAATAGGAACATCAAACTCCCTAAATTTGAACCACGGTGTTTTGATGGAAACCCGGCCGATTATTTACAATTTGTAAAGGAGTTTGAGATCATGTTGAGTGGCTTTTTATTAAGTGATGAATTGAAATTGATGTATTTGATGAGGTATTGCACTGGAGATGCTGCAAGAGCTATACAGTGCTGTAAGTTTATGAAGCCAAAAGAGGGCTACTACGAGGCTATGAGCATATTACGTCAAAGGTTTGGAAGACCTTCGATGATTGCAGGGAAATTATTCGAGGCTGTTAAGGGTAATGGTGGTCAATTACAGGATGACTCCAAGGCACTCACTGAGTTTTTAGATAATTTGCTAATTTACAAGAATGGAATGATTTCGATGAATCGCATGAGTGACCTCAACTCGAGTTTTATACTAGAAGTAATAGCAAGACGTCTACCTACTCGACTGCAAAGGAAGTGGGTGAAGATAAGCTCCCGTATGGAGGATGAGGGTATCGAGCCAAAGTTTGATGATATCCTGAAACTGGTAAAAGATAGCGTCAATCAATCTATGAGCAAGTTCGCCAGTATATTGAATCTCACCCCTAGAATAGAGCAGTCTGAGATCAAAATGCAATCATTGATGACGAGTAGGCCTCAGAGAGGTGGATATCGAGAAGACTCCATGATGTATAGTAATGCATATAGACCTAGTGAGTGTAACAGGTTTCGTAGTACATCCTCAACAGATAAGTTACAAGATGCAAGACAAACACGGTTGTGCTTGACACGTGTGCAAGAGGTGCATACAGAAGTGAACTGTGAACCGGTGAGCAAGTTCAGTGATAAGCTAAATGTAAACTCCAGGTCTGACTCCGAATTGTGTGACGATAACGGTGTTGTGAAGAAGTCTGTAGTTGCAACTGGTAAGCCATTGTTGAATAGAGTGTCACAGAATAGAGTTAAATTTTCAGAGTGCAGTTCTGACTCCATAAGTTTACAAGGTATTACTAGTCAGAGTGAAGATATAAAACCTTTAATGATTTGTGAGGAGGAACCAAAATTGTCTACTTCTGTTATTAAAGAGTTTGAAAATGATAAAGTTGACGGTAAAGTGAATATTCGTGATAATGATCATGATACTTCACAGTTGTCTTTGGTTGATCATTATGAGATGAGGGATATGCCTACTACTGCTAAGTTAAATAAAGGTTCTGTACAACTACAACGTGAAGTAGAATTGAACGCAGATGCAGTTCCAAAAGGTGTGCATACTTGTGAGACAGTCAGTGTAATTGATCAGCGTGTAGCCCACCTATCATCAGATGATAGTGCTAAACCCGAACTAGTAGTGAAAGACAGCAGTGGTGGTAATCTTGCAGTTGGACAACTATCTGAAAGCCGAAAAAGAACAGCTTCTGATCCACCGCTAAGTTCATCACCTTGTGTCACTCAGTCATCGTTGGTGTTTTCATCCACAATGAAACAGATGCCCATCAACTCAAGTATCTTGTGCAATGACTATGGTAGTATCAGTTCGTTTGAAAGGACGAATATCAATGGTCAGTTTAGTGTGGATAAGCCAAGTGTAAACGCGAGAGTTATTGTTAAATTGACTTGCACAAATAAAGGCATTTCTAGTTTCAAGTTACTATTTGTATGCTATTATCTTTGGTGTAAATTACTCTGTTTCTACACTTGGTTGATGAGATATGTTGTGTGATTGTTCGTCATCTATATTCTACGATACAATGACATGGGCGTGTTGCCGTTCAGATTTGAGGATTTAGCTCATAGAAGGAAGTCAGCAAATGAACTCTGCGACGATTTTCCAACCAAAGGCGTCAACCTGAGAAGGGTTGTAGGCGTACTGGTGTAAGTCCTACAGTTCTTCAAAGGGTAGCGCATCAATGAGCAGTCCAATGTGCTCGGTGTGTGATTTTGTACATGTGTTCATATTGTATATACTGAATTGATATCATCTGTCATCTAGCTGTTGGTAATTCTGTTTGTGTCCGGACGACTTCCACTTGGATCATCAACCTGAGAAGGAATGTAGGCGTACTGCTGTAAGTCCTACGGTTCTTCAAGGGTAGGTTGCCGTGTCAGAATACACAACATTTGATGTGTTGATTGTACATATGTTTGTGTTAAATAGTTGTGTGAGTTCCAATTGATGTAATTGTTGGTTAATCTTGTTTGTGTCTGGACATTCCACAAATTACAATCGTCAACTTGAGATGGGTTGTAGGCGTACTGGTGTAAGTCCTCCAATTCTTCAAAGGAATTCCACCAAGACATGATCCGCGAGGTTATTTGTACTGTTTGTGTATACGTGTGGTGTGTCTTCGCAATTTGTGATTTTGGATCAGTTGTGTTTACTCGTTGTTTTCGTGTCTTGTTTTTATTGCATAATTTTGTTAAAATTTTCGTCGTGATTACTTCTGAAGTTGTTTCGAGTCTTCTACATCCATGAATGAATTAATTGATGTTAGAGACAGCAGATGGGTCGTATACGCCGGGGAGGCTAGGCTATTGCTGAGAAAGACATGCACACGGAGATAATTGTTAGCTGCGGTCCCACACGCCGGGGAGAACGAGTGTAAACGACTGAGGCTCGCATGCGTCACCGCTACTAGAACTGAGGCAGAATGAGTGACAAGCGATTTCAATGGTAATTGGTAGTGAGTAATTAAGAGGATGTGCGTAGAGTATCGTGAGGTGCTGCCATGGTCACTTTGCATTTTGCAAGAGTCATTCTAGCAAATGGCGATTGTGTTGCAAGATGGCAAGAGGAGGTCTCTGTCTGGACGCGCAGGTCGTCATTGATGTGTGAGATTGTGCTGTGGGTATGCTTGTGGTGTGTTGGCTTTTCTGTCTGTTTTCCATTTCAGCTCTGTCCGTGTGACCCAGGTTCTCGCAATGGCATCCAAGTCGACGTGTATTGGTCGTGATTAAAAAGAAGGATGGATCCCTTTTTTGCCGGGGAGTGTCAATGGAGTTGAAGATTGAACGATCAATTCTTGGTTGTTTGCTCAAAATCAACTTCCCCAATTTTCGCGGAGGCATCAATACGACAGTCATCGTCTCATCGGTCGCTGTTCAGAAAGAAGAGTGAAACATCGTCAGAAGTAATCTTATGATTTATTATTGTAATATTTGTTTTCAGACCTTAGTTTGCTTAGTTCGTTTATTCCTTTTATATGTTGGTGTAACAATAAACAAATCTAAAGCGGCAGATCAGTGTTTTGGTTTTTGCGTCCGTTATAACTAAGCGTTTCTGAGAAATCTTCGAAGAACATCGTGGGCCCTAGCGTAGCGAGAGCTGGGCATTAACGGTTTATGAGACGTGATTGACAACGTGGAAAATGAATTTTTACGTTGAAAAATGTGGTGTGCTATGCTCCGAAAGCATTTCATCTGAACTTTTTATCTCCCTAGACAACAAACGTATTCCTCGTCTGCCGCTTACAACAGACTTGGTTCTGAAATACACTCCAGAATTTCGCCTGACGGAATATATTAAATTACATGTGCCAAAGGTCAAAAGGCTCTTTGGATTTTTATTCCGAAACTTTAAGTCCAATGAATCCAAAATTATGCTGTACAAGTTGAGCGTAAGGCCCTTACTTGAATTTTGTCCCTCTATCATGGACAGTGTCTCCGTAAAAGACAGACGCAAATTAGAAATTCTACAAAGGGCGTTTACTAAGCGTCTAGTAGGTGAAAATCTTTGCATTTCTTACTACGACAGATGTAATCTATTCGACTTGCAACCCTTATGGGTTAGACGACTGAAGTCCAACCTAAAAACTACGTTTAGGATTGCTGAAGGGCTTATATATTTCCCCCACAATGACTTTACTTTCAGTTCACCTAAGAAATATAACCTCAGAAATAAATCTTCTTTTAAGGTTCCCCGCTGTCATACAGATCCAACTCTTTCACTGTGAGATACCGTTGTATTTGGAACCATCTTCCAACTGAAATTAGAAACAGTCCTACCCCAAAAACTTTCTCATCTCTGCTGAACAAACATTTTATTAACAACGGGTTAGAAGGGGTATGTCACAAACTAAAAATTAGAGATCTAGTACGGCGCTCCTTTGACCCTCAATGTTAGCTCCCGAAATCTGTGAACTCTATGTCTGACACTACTTTCACTATGATTGTTTTCACAACCGTAGTCACCTATTTTTAATCAGCCTTAAATTTTAAAAAATTTTTTCTTCAAATATTTTTGCATATATCCCTGATAATATTGTATTATGAGTATTTCAGTATGCTAAGGTTCAACCTCAAGTTCCAGATGCAAATCAACTGAAGACGACTGGTTTTAAAATACCTATGGAGCCTGCCTAAGCACTGTCTAGCTCTACGAAAATTAAGGCCCAAATAGTGGTTGCCTAAATAATCAAATAAACGAACAACATCTTATAGCTTACCACTATTTATTTGCTTAATGGTGCACCATTATTCCCTAACTTTATAAACTATATTTGTTTATATCTAAAATGTAGACTCCAATAGTCTATTTTCCTTACATTTTTCTCTTCCAAAATGCTGTAACAGATGAAAGATACATGATATACTTCCGAAAGTAGCCATTCATACCATGACTTTGAGTGAGTCGACGAATGAATATTTGGGAAAATAGTTTTGTGGCATATTGCAACAGAAATTTAAAAAAAAAATAAAAAGATAATTAAAGAAAATGAAGCATTCACTCAGCGCCTTGCACAAAAAAGGTGGGAGGGTGGTGATTGGTAGTCGGCGGATATGATGGTGGGGACATATGAGAACCACTCTTATCTGTGGGACAGCACTCTATTGCTAAGGATCCTGAGTTCGAATGGCTCCTGCAAAATGAGAATAAATAAAAAAGTAAAAATAAAAAATAACAAAAAAAGAAATAGAAGTCGAAAATTACCTAAAGCCGAATTTTAAATACAAACTCTCGAATGAAAGTAAATGGTATGAGTTCGTTACTTCAGAAGGACACCTAACTGTATACTTCGGAAAACCAGATATTATTAGGCCCTCGCTCTTCTTTTACATACCTCACGCACTCTGACTTTTGTGTTTAACTCCTTTTCAACCTACATAAGTAGGTGAAATTATCACCTGTCTTTCACTTTAAACTAATTGCTCGCAGAAAAGACTGTAGAATATCGGGGAAATGATATTTCTTGAAAAAAAATGAAAAATGATGAAACCCATGTCTATTATATATTTTGAATTATTAACACCTTTTATATACTTCTACACCTCTCTGGCAGTTTTCTTCTGTCTTCTTCTCTTTTCAAAGATACTGCTTTCAACGAAGGTACTGATACAGCGCCGCTATTCCCCACTTATTCGTGATATTGCCAGCTCATCTGGTGAATAACGGGATCACCCATATTATAAAATCTGCTGACAAGTTCAAAGTCGGTCTCATACACAACTGGAAATGTCACAAATATGGTGTACTTACAGGTGAATTTAAGGCTTTATAGACTTTGAAGCACTTTGTGAATCATTTACTGACAATTGTTGTTTATTCTGCATCTCTTATGTATCGCGTCAGCACCTGTACAGAAATGCTACTTACCTTCCTCAACTAACGCAATCATTTATGATTCCCGCGTGAAATTGACATGTATTTTTTTCAGTCACCGTTTAGATTTGACGCTATATCTATTTCCTTATTTGTACACTTCATTTTAAATGTTTCTCTCACATTTACCAGTATTCAACTTATTTCTAAATTAACAGACCATATTATATATTCTATAAGTTTTAATAAGTGTACCTACGTTCATGCCTGTAAAAATGGCTGGTTTCTGCTCCAGAAATAGATATTATTATTATTAACTTACGCTGCTGCTACCACTTACCTCCTTTGATTTTCAAGGTTCCCTACTTCTCTTGCCCGCAAATTTCTTGTAACGCTTAACCTTATTGGCGGTGGCTACTACAAGTTCACTTTTACCTTAGTTTTACAATGTTGTGCAGCAGCGACTTTATTCGAAAGTTATTACCTGTGATCCGCCTTTTCTGGTAACCTGTTAGACACAAGGAGCTGGAATGTCTACTGAATGAAGTCCACGGATTCACTGTAAAGTTAGCACATATATGGGGGACCACACATGAGCTCAACATGAGTGCGAAGTATCAGAATAAAAGTCCAAGTCAATGAAGACTATTGAGATAATATGTTGTGGATACATACTGATGAATGAGTTATAAAAGATAATGGTTTCTTGGAAATACAGCCTACTTCTACAATTTAACAATATAATCAACAGGTACGGTTCATTGATGGGTTGTGTCTCCAGGTAGTTGTTCACAGATTGGTGAAGGAAAATAGATTTCCCTGAATTCCAAAGAATGCAATGAGGGGAGGTTAGTGGAGCATACAGACAGACAACTATATTTTCACTCGAGAGCTAAGGTTACATAAATTTGACAAAGAAGCCGATAAAACAAAAGTTACTTAGAATGTGTCCTTCCCAAATATTTAGCAAAAAGTACAAAGATTTGTTGTTCAGGACTCCGCATATCTACTGAGACAATGGTATTCTACATCTCTTAAGAGGGGTGTCAGCCACGTCTCGTAAACCGTCAATGCCCAGCTCTTGCTACGCTGGGACTCACGCTGTTCCTCGAAGCTTCTCAGAAACGCTTAGCACGAACGGACGCAAAACCCAGAACCCAGTTTGGCGACTCGAGAATTATTTATTCTAACACCAACATATAGCCAATGTATAACTAAGGTCTGTGAACAAATATTACAATAATAAATCACAATACTTCTGATGGTTTTCTCCTGACTTCTTTCTGAACAGCGACCGATGAGACGATGACTGGTGTGTTGATGCCTCCACGAAAATTGGGGAAGTTGGGTTTCAGCAAACAGCCATGAATTGATCCTTCAATCTCCAACTACATTGACACTACCCGGCAAAAAAGGGATCCATCCTTCTTTTTAATCACGACCAATACACGTTGACTTGGATGCCATTGCGAGAACCTGGGTCACACGGACAGAGCTGAAATGGAAAACAGACAGAAAAGCCAACACACCACAAGCATACCCACAGCACAATCTCACACATCAATGACGACCTGCGCGTCCAGACAGAGACCTCCTCTTGCCATCTTGCAACACAATCGCCATTTGCTAGAATGACTCTTGCAAAATGCAAAGTGACCATGGCAGCACCTCACGATACTCTACGCACATCCTCTTAATTACTCACTACCAATTACCATTGAAATCGCTTGTCACTCATTCTGCCTCAGTTCTAGTAGCGGTGACGCATGCGAGCCTCAGTCGTCTACACTCGTTCTCCCCGGCGTGTGGGACCGCAGCTAACAATTATCTCCGTGTGCATGTCTTTCTCAGCAATAGCCTAGCCTCCCCGGCGTATACGACCCATCTGCTGTCTCTAACATCAATTAATTCATTCATGGATGTAGAAGACTCGAAACAACTTCAGAAGTAATCACGACGAAAATTTTAACAAAATTATGCAATAAAAACAAGACACGAAAACAACGAGTAAACACAACTGATCCAAAATCACAAATTGCGAAGACACACCACACGTATATACAAACAGTAAATATAACTTCGCAGATCATATCCTGATGGAATTCCTTTGAAGAATTGCAGGACTTACACCAGTACGCCTGCAACCCTTCTCACGTTGACGATTGTCAGTTTAGAATGTCCGAACACAATCAAGACTAACCAACAATTACAATAACTGGAGCTCACACAACTATGTAACACGAACATATATACAATCAATACCTCAAATGTTGTGGATTCTACCTTGACGAACTACCCTTGAAGAACTGTAGGACTTACAGCAGTACGCCTACATTCCTCCTCAGGTTGATGATCCAAGTGGAAGACGTCCGGACACAAACAGAATTACCAACAGCTAGATGACAGATGATATCAATTCAGTATATACAATATGAACACATGTACAAAATCACACACCAAGCACATTGGACTGCTCATTGATGCGCTACCCTTTGAAGAACTGTAGGACTTACACCAGTACACCTACAACCCTTCTCAGGTTGACGCCCTAGGTCTGAAAATCGTCGCAGAGTTCATTTGCTGACTTCCCTGTATCATCTATATCCTCAACTCCGAATGGTGACATTGTATCATGTCATTGTATCGTAGAATATAGATGACGAACAAACACACGACATATCTGGTCAACCAAGCGTAGGCACAGAGTGATTTACACCAAATATAATAGCATTCAAATAGTAACTTGGAACTTGAAAAACTTTTATTCATGCAAGTCAATTAAACAATTACTCTCTCGTACACACTTGGCTTGTCTTCACTAAACTGAGCAATATCTTTCGTCTTTTCAAATGCGACAATACTATCAAAGTCATCGCAAAAGGTACTCTTGTTGATGGGTGTCTTTCTCATTGTGAATGACACCACCAATGACGACTGATTGATACCAGTTGATGAACTTAGCGGTGGATCAGAAGCTGTTGTTATTCGGCTTTTAGAAGGTTGTCTAACTGCAAGACTACCGCGACTGCTGTACTTTACTATCAGCTCCGGTTTGGCACTATCATCTGATGACAGGTGGGCTTCACTCTGATCAATTACACCGACGGTCTCACAAGTATCCATAACTTCTGCAGCTGCATCTGCATGCAATTCTGCATCACGTTCAAGTTGTACAGAACCTTTGTTCAACTCAGCAGTAGTAGGCATTCCCCTCATTTCATCATGATCAACCAAAGACAAATGTGAAGTATCATGATCATTATCACGAATATTCACTTTACCGTCAATCTCATCATTTTCAAACTCTTTAATAACAGAAGTAGACAATTTTGGTTCCTCCTCACAAATCCTTAAAGGTTTTATACCTTCACTCTGACTAGTAATACCTTGTAAACTTATGGAGTCAGAACTGCACTCTGAAAATTTAACTCTATTCTGTGGCATTCTTTTCAACAACGGCTTACTAGTTGCAACTACAGGATTCTTGACAACACCGTTATCGTCACACAATTCGGAGTCAGACCTGGAGTTTACATTTAGCTTATCACTAAACTTGCTCACTGATTCACAGTTCATCTTTGTATGCACTTCTTGCAAACGTGTAAAACACAAATGTGTTTGCTTTGCAGCTTGTATCTTATCCGTTGAGGATGTACCACGAAACCTGTTACACCCACTAGGTCTATATGCATTACTAGACATCATGGAGCCTTCTCGATATCCACCTCTCTGTGACCCTTTCGTCATCAATGCTTGCGTTTTGCACTCAGACTGCTCTATTCTAGGTGTGGGATATAATATACTGGCAAACTTGCTTATTGATTATAAATAAATAAATAAATTTATTCTCATGATACACTACATGGGGGGCGTCGGTGGTATAGCGGTTAGGACGCTCGCCGACCATGCATATGGTCCGGGGTTCGATCCCCGGCCGGCGCACTCCTTTACCTCACTGAGCCAGAAATAATGCTGGTAAAGCGGAAAGGTTGGGCATGAGGCTAGCAACCCCATCCTGTAAAAATTAAACACTGCTACAGAAACTTTAAGCCACTAGCTTGGAGCCCTATGTTCCACTGGGAACGTGAAGGAAAAAACTAACTAACTAACTAACTAACTACATGGGGGACGCCAGTTTACAGGCATCATCAAATTGTTACAGAAATAGGACCATATTATTCAGTCACATTTTACAGTCGATGGCAAAATATGTTTAACATGTACGCTGGAGATTATACATACACTTGATAAATGTTAATCCCAAACGTATAAAACATCCTTTTCACTTATGTACAATCATTTCTGTGCATAGTTGGAAAAATCTGCTAGATTGTCAGTGAGTGCAACACATCAGGAAATACAGAAGTATTGTCTTCGCATTAACAAAAAAACCAGGTCTTTGTTGGATGGGTTATAAGTGCCTGGGAAAAAAATAAAGCTTGAAGTTAATTTTCGTACATTACTTTGTTGTGTGTAGAGTCCTTGAATAATAGTTCATTGATGTGTTATTTTGAAATCAGTGATATGTTTATCTCATTTGATCTGCAATTTCATTGTTGGGAGTAAAATACATAAGCTTTAGAAGCATTAATTAATGGAGTTCTACTGCTTGTGGATATTTACTTCTCGTGAGGAAGGTTTTTGAATTTTAGTTGTTCCGACAGGAGTTGTGGATATTGACTGCTCAGCAACATTACGGATATAAGTTCATCACACTATCTTAGGAAAGTTGGGTTGTAGTTGGTGAGGCATATGTGATGCCCGGCGAGCGTACATCTGTCCATGTGATGTTGTGGTGAGTTATGTCTTTTTCATATTGTCGGTTTGTGTCCATTTTATTCCACTTATTGTGTTGGGTAGAAGTTTTACAAACGAAACTTCTTGTCTGTTTGAGGGTAAGTATATTAATCGTTAATGTTTTATATAAAATTATAAATATAGGCAAAAACGACAGGTGTAGTATTTAAGCTTATACATTAAATGGACCTATAATTTCGGAGGCTCTCAGATAGGATATAGGACTACTATCGTTTGCAAACTCTTGTAGTTTGTCGTTAAGCACTTTTTTGAATGAGGCCAATGTACCTGTTTGACGCATTTCCATCGGTAGTTTATTCCATATCTGTGCATACCTAATCAAGTAAAACTTTTGCCTGGTAGCTGTTTTACATTGTTCGATAGCTACTGCACACTTAGTGTGTCTTAGTTTGTAGCCACTGTCATCTGAAAGTCGAATGCCATTAATAATAATATTAATTTATTTTCATATAAACATTAATTTACATGAAAATGCATGCCATTTTTACAGGCACGATCAAGTATGTTATAATGTCAAATCTTAAATTGTCTACAAGTGAATAATGTTTCAGCAGTTAAATATTTGATATATATATATATAATTACACTCATTGTCTGAACCAAGCCGTGTAGTTATTGAATTGTACAATTGTCCTCCAGGTTGAGCGGGAAAATCTACTTCGTTTCGTTTTCCTCCCGTGGTTGTAGGAATACGATAACCAACCAATATTGAGGTAAGTACAACGTTTACAAGGGATTGGAAGCTGTTTTAGAAAAGTTAAAGTGCTAAGGTGAAACATTAAAGTGTAATATATTAAGTGAGTGAAATATAACATTAATAAATACATTTATATAGGAAACAGAATGGGGAAGTAATTAATCCTTAGCCCGACAACGTACATTTGCAATGTATAATAATAGTAGAGGTAAAAACTAAGTGGTTTAGAAGCTTATAGTAAAGTGTTAATTTTAGTCTCAGGCGTCTTAGCCATAGTGTTTCTAATCCTAGGATGTCACATCTAGTGGAGTAGTTCGCACCATTTTCGGTTCCGAGTAATTTTGGGGTGAAGTACCTCTGCACTCCCTCGACTTTCAATTTGTCCTTTATGCGTATACTACTACACATGAATGAACAGTAATCAAATGAAGGACGCACACAAACCTTGCACAACAGAATTCTGGACTCATTTCTGTAAAATTTCCTGAGTAGAAAGCCGATAAGTCTGCGTGACTTCGACACTTGTTTGAAGATATGTTCAGAAAATGATAAGTCATGTGAGTATTTCAGTCCTAGGTCCAATACAGATTCCAGTCGTAAGAGTGCATGGCCTTGAATTGTCAGGTAAAGTTCTAAATTGTTGCAACCTATGCAGAGCCAGCCACATTTGTCGACATTAAACTGGAGTTACCAGGTGTCACACGATCTATCCATTTTTTCTAATTCTTGCTGCATGGCGTTTACTGTTATTCCGAGATCTGTGTTCTTGCATTCATAGGTCACTTTTAAGTCATCTGCATATTGACTTACACTATTGTTTACCAGTTTCAGAATATCATCAAACTTTGGCTCGATACCTTTCTCCTCCATACGGGAGCTTATCTTCACCCACTTCCTTTGCAGTCGAGTAGGTAGGCGTCTTGCTATTACTTCTAGTATAAAACTCGAGTTGAGGTCACTCATGCAATTCATCGAAATCAATGCATTCTTGAAAGTCATCGAATTATCTAAAAACTCAGTGAGTGCGTTGGAGTCATCTTGTAATTGACCACCATTACCCTCAACAGCCTCGAATAATTTCCCTGCAATCATCGAAGTGCTTTCAAACCTTTGACGTAGCATATTTCAGGCCTCATCGTAGCCCTCTTTTGGCTTCATAAACTTACAACACTGTATAGTTCTTGAAGCATCTCCAGTGCAATATCTCATCAAATACATCAACTTCATTTCATCGTTTAATAAAAAAACTACTTAACATGATTTCAAACTCTCTTACAAACTGTAAATAGTCGGCTGGGTTTCCGTCGAAACACCGAGGTTCATACTTAGGGAGTTTGATAATCCTACTATCCCTAGACGGCGAAACAGAAACATCAACCATGCCAGGCTTAACATCAGACACATCGTTACAAGTAACAGACAAGTCACCATGACTTACCTTCCTGTTTGCATCCAAGACACTCTGTCCCTTCTTTGACCCAGGCATTATTGAACTTGACCCAATTCCAAAAACGTTCCAGATATTGCTTGTTCAAAGAAGACTTGGCCCACACCAGGAAAGATGAACGGTGAGTATCCGAACTGTCACCAACTGTATAAATCCCTCAGAAACTGACTGCACCGTTAGAAACTGACTTCTATGCCAGAAACTGTCAGCGACGTCTCGTAAACCGTCAATGCCCAGCTCTTGCTACGCTGGGACTCACGCTGTTCCTCGAAGCTTCTCAGAAACGCTTAGCACGAACGGACGCAAAACCCAGAACCCAGTTTGGCGACTCGAGAATTATTTATTCTAACACCAACATATAGCCAATGTATAACTAAGGTCTGTGAACAAATATTACAATAATAAATCACAATACTTCTGATGGTTTTCTCCTGACTTCTTTCTGAACAGCGACCGATGAGACGATGACTGGTGTGTTGATGCCTCCACGAAAATTGGGGAAGTTGGGTTTCAGCAAACAGCCATGAATTGATCCTTCAATCTTCAATTACATTGACAGGGGGATTTCTAGCGAGCTCAATAACAGAGCAATTATTTGATTAAATATCCAAGTTTATGAGATGATAGTGTCACAGTATACTACAAAAAATACAGTAGTGAGTCATACTAATTAAAAGGTTACTTGGACATACAATTAAAGTCCATGGCCAAAAATCATAAACATAATGCACAAGCGTTCAACTTCTAGAATTGTGTCTACTAGTAGAAGCTGAGTTCCGGTTGTAGAATAGTCTTCGGATGAGGATAAGTGGTTCCGGCAAAATTCCAAAGTGTGCAGCATGGTTATGTGTGAAGCAAGTGGAGGGTATAGACTAGTGAGAAGACCAAACGGCTAGCAGTACATTGTATTCTAGATTGTACTCGGAAGTTATCTATACTCGAATATGAATCGCTTTAAACAAAAGTCATGTAGCATGTCTCTAATTTCAACATCTAACAAAAAGGTGTACAATCATAGTGTCGCGTACTCACCACTCCTCAGGGGCGAAGATATATGGCCGGTACAAACTTTATGGACCAACTTACCACAGCCACCACACTAAATCCCATCATTCAGAGGAATATGGCGGTTCGGTCGTCCTCCATAATTTTTTCTGTTCACGATAATATAAATTAAATAGAACCCTAGAACAGAAAATATGTACCGGAAAATAGAAAGATATGAAGTCAAGTAGAATTAGCAGAAAGTGATCGGAACATTTTGCAAAGCGAACTGCCAGGCCGAAATGAATCTAGATAGCTTCCAACGCGATTAACAGAACGAAAATTAATTACTTAACAACGTAAAATTCCGTAACACTTTTTGAGACGTGTTTAATAACTTTTGGAATGACATTCAGGAAAAAGTGATATCCAAGTCTTGAACTGTTCCATTTAGGGTCGAAGATGAAGTGCACGAACGCCATTGGAAAATGAATAAAACAAGTCAAAATAATAACATCAAAGTCCGGGTCATTCAAGAGCTCTCTTTTGGCGGACATTTCGGTTGTAGGCAAGTTGCGTACACTGTTTGGCATGGAAGTACTTCGCAATTGATTTGTATTTAAAAATGTCAGTGAATGTAATTCGTTACATTCATATTTTTCAATAGATCTGAAAGCACTGGCTAGGATTTATTTTTATATTTGACCAAATTAATTTGCCCAAACTATCAAATCGCTAAGCATTTGTCTTGTTTTAAGCAAAATATTTATAGCTGTGTCATTCATACAGCAAATGTCAAAATATGAAGCTGAGTTACGTGTTTAACTTAGTGTGAATTGTTCATGAATCTGTGAATAGAAACCAAATTCATTTCTAAAGAATAGGACAGTTAAACTGTATGTTTCTGTTTTTATGGCATGCAAATTACTAGATTTTTAACCTTACAAAACAATTAAAAGTTCAGTGTTCTTTCACATTTTCTGACTTATCGACTCTCGAAGTAACGTTCTTACTCAACGAAATGAGATTTCAATAAAATGTCATATGGAATGACGCACTTATTTTATTCACTCATTGTTTATTGGGATTTTGTTAACATCATGACAGAAACATCTCCGGTATAATAAGAACACCACTGTTCTCAAACAACACGGGTTGGACAGAGGGCGAAGTCCAACAATAGCGTCCCAGGAGTGCGAACGCCTCAATGACCTTGAACGCATGCTGATCGTTGGCTAGCGTCACCTTTCGTTATCATAGCTGAGATGTCGACGCTATTTATTAAATAAGGAGCAAGTTTCACCCAGATCACGCTTTTAATTACTGTTTGGACAATGTGTTAATATCTCGTTAGGGTTACAGTCATAAATGGGAGTAGGGTTAGGTTTACTGCAGGATAAGGATTGTCATTAGGGTCAGGATTAAGGTTACGGTTGAGATTAGGGATAGATTAATAGTTTATGTCGTTTATTTTAATATGTTTTATTATCCTCATTTTCCTTGTATGTAGTCGTCGATCCTCTAACTGAAACCATAGTATTTTAACCGAGGGCTTTGGAGAGGACTGCACAGCAAGAAAAGAGAAATTAACGATCCACAAAACAGCACATCTTCAGTCACTTTGATGAATACATCTACGTCTAGTCCAACTTAGCAGCTGATACTCTTCATGACTGGAACGTATTTTTGAGTCATATCAGAGATAGATAACCTGTTTAATGTGTTTTCATGCACTTTCTTCTGATTTTACGTCATTTTTTGTGCAAAAATTCCTAATTTTTACGATTGGTTGGCTGAAGGTTACTGGTGCGTTCGCATCCCATGGGACGCTATTATTGAAATTTGCCGGACAGAGTTGCCCATTTGCACCATTTATCTTTAATTTTACTACCGATGATACTCTGAAGATAGCTATGAAGAACGTGCGTATTAGTGATTGTTGTTCAGGTCTGCTTCTGGGAGGCTTATCAACCTTGAGTATGCAGACAATGTTGCCTTACTGTACGTTAATGTGCAGGCCGTCCAAATCGCACTTAATCTATTGGCGATCAGTATTCCTTAGTGCAGTGTGTGCTTTAAACTGTCTAAGTCCTAAGTTTTGTTGTAAGATTAGCAGGAGCCCACTCCTTCACTTACCCTCTCAGGTAAACTGCTTGCTGTTGTCGATAAATTCGTGTATTTATGTAATTGTATGAGTGCTGGAAAAGGTGTAAGTGATGAAATTGCTAGCCGTAAATTAAGAGCTAAGGCGGCGTATGCCGAATTGGACCTCATGTGGCGCCGTCACATGGTCAACCTGGCTATCAAAGGTCGGGTTAACAATGCCCCGGTGTGCGTAGTCTTGCTCTACGCCTGTAAATTCTGGTATCCAAGCTGAGGATGTACGGTGACTCTGCGCAATCGATCACTGCTGCCTCTGTAGAATTGCTTGCATCTGATGGTATTACCATGTAAGTGATTCTGAGATGCCGCGGTGTGTATTTAGACATGGTATATATCTTACAACGCCGGCTTCGGCTTCTGGAACTTGTGCTATGAATGTTATTCCAGTGACTCCCATGTCACTCCTTGTTTGCTAATGCTTGAACTGGGTGGAAAAGGCAAGAGTAGTGAGCATATGACGTGGCACCGTGGAGTGAAGAATATCTGTGTTAGGTTAGTATCCTCTGGTGCATCACTACTGCCTTAGTGGTATCTATGGTATGATTCGAGTCCGCGGCTTGGGACGTTATCAGATTTCACCAAGAGTTGTAATTGGTAGTAAAAATGCAGCGATCTCTCAAATTCTTCCCTTTCTGAAGGTAATATAATGTGATGGACTATTCTCTGAATGATGTCCCTCTTATTCCATCACGACTTTTCTCGTTCTTGAGTGATGCATCTCTTGGTAGCCACATTGTAGCAAGTTCGTTTCAATAATAAAGTTTACTCCGCATCTATGATGTCGTAACTGCATGTGTCAAGACTTTGAAAACAGTTCTGCACGTGTATTTCATATCACGTATCTATCTATTTCCCGTGCAAAGTGGCATAATAAGGTGAGCAACATTGAGGTTAGGCGTAGAGTTCTAGGTAAACAGGGGAAATCAATCGACGAAGTCGTGAAGCTACAAAGACTGAGATGGTTAGGACATGTGTTACGTATGCCAAGCCATCGCCTCCCTCGACGAGCAATGTTAGCGGATATAGGGTCAGGCTGGAAAAAAGCTAGCGGCGGTCAAACAAAAACTTGGCATCAGTCAATGAAATCCACAACAGTTGGTCTAAGCCATGTAGGAAGATGTAGACTTGCAGGCTGGGGTCCTCGGGACGGTAAAAATCTATGGTTGGAAACAATTGGTGACATGGCTCAAAATCGTTCTCAGTGGCGCAGATGCATCCACTCCCTGTGACTTATGATCTTCAATGAAACTGTTTTGTATTTCTTTATTACTCCTTTGTCTCACACCTCTGCTCACTGTTTCTATTATGCTTTTCTTGTACTTTCTTCTCTTGCTTCGCGTGCTACACGGAATGTGGCGACTTGAACTTCCGCACATTTGTGCAAAGTTCTATGTCGAAAACAGACAGACAGACAGATAAAATGATATTGTGTTTAGCGATTCCTCTTAATCTTATTCTGTTGTTTTTTGTTTTATAGATTTCTATTATGCGTGGATTATACTAGTTTATATATTTGATATAAAATGATATCTGGCAGATTAAAAAATTTTCGCAAAGGAATTGAAGATGTACGTGAAGGAAAAGAGCATGCCTTGGAAGCGATTCGAAAAGATTTAACTTCAATACCATATATCCCAGAACTTGGTAAGTGGAGTGTGTTTTGCATGTTTACCATCTTCGATTTCCAGCGAAATTGGATAATTTACGCTCTCTAACTTTGGCTCATAATAAAATTACAGGTTAGTTAGTTAGTTACCAAACAATTCTTTCAACTCATTGTTATTTTTTCCAGAAATACCTCAGGAAATATCAACATTACAAGGATTAGAACATCTGAATCTTTTTAACAATTGCATTGTGGTATGGCATATTTTTGTATCGGTATTTTTCAGAATATCTCTCCGAAAATTGTTGAGTTAACATACTTACGATCCTTAAATCTTGGGTAGGCGTTAAATATTTATATAATTTTCTTTGGAAATCTCCAAGAATGAATAAACTCTCAGTTTTACCTCGTGGTTTTGGTGCATTTCCATCTCTTGAAATTCTTGATTTAACGTATAATAACTTACGTGAGACAAGTTTACCTGACAACTTTTTCAACTTGATAACACTTCGGGCGTTATATCTGTCGGATAATGATTTCGAACATATTCCACCAGGTATTGGAAAACTTGTGAACTTAGAAATAGTAAGCGAATGTGTTACTCTTTAATCTAAATTTCATAAATTAGTTAGCTCTGCGAGATAATGATCTTGTGTCTTTACCGGCTGAAATGTGTTTGCTCACCCGGTTAAAAGAGCTTCATCTTCAAAACAATCGTCTTGCAGTACTACCTCCTGAATTAGGTAAGTTAAGCCAACATCACTTATCTTTGTTTTTACCTATTGAGTTTTATTCACTTCCACTGTTGGGTACCAAGTTTTAAATAAAGCAACTAAGTCATACTTAGATGGTTTTAAAAGAGGACACAGGCGAAACTGCGTGACCTGAATTCACCAGGTGATCGATAATTGAGGTAGTAATTGATTCGCATTATCCTCTTAATGTTCGGAAATGCGTTCGGAAAGTGTGAGTTTGTAAGTCGAATATAGGTAGCTCCACAGGAGCAAGACAATTTACAAATACACACTGAAGTGGCCCACGTATCCCCACTATGATCTAGGAGCATGATTAAACGATCTAATTTATACATTCATAAATACGTCCGTCACTATTCGGGAAACTGGTGGTTTCATTGCCACCCTATTTGTTTGTTTGCATGTTTTCTCTTGAAATTTCAATGCATTGGAAGTCAGAATTAGTTAAACACCTGTCATCATTTCTTCAGGTAAGACCGTTGTTCTATTTGTGACTTGGGGGTTGGTGTTGAGCTTATTCCTAACTGCATCCAAAGTTGTATTAGTCTAACTCAGCACGTCAAAACTAATCATTTTCCATCTTTTTTGTATGCGTCTCCTCTAGTCTTTTTTCATTTCATATGAGTTAGTTAATCGAGGATTTGAGCGATCTCTAGTCAGGCCTAATTATTGAATATTTGGCTCATGTGTCAGCGTGTTCGTAAAGTCAACTGTTGACTTAGTAGGATATCCTACTTTATAGAATTTCATAGTACCATACACTACTAGGAGCATTAGTTTTAGGCATTCAGCTGTGATCTATCCATAGATTACCTCATTGGACGTATATTGGGTCAGTTGTAGACTTTTCGACTCGATTCATAACTGTGCCTACAGAGTATTTAATCTCTTCATACGGACCCGTTTGAATATGTTCATTGATCTACCTACCCTCTGTCCATGACTGCTGTTGAATTGTCCATGTCTGACTTGGCAGTTGTCATGTTGTCGTTCCTTTAATTTTTTAGGGCTGACATTTGTTGTTTTGCTAAGTTCTTTGTCGCCTTCTTCTGGTGTTTTAATTTCCGTGCACACTGTACTCTAACCTGCTCAACAGTCATGTTATCTATTGAGCTGAATATTACTTTTACGCTACAAATAACATATCCAGGTTTTAGTGTATCAACTGTCACAGAAATCTGATTCTTTTCTGAGAACTTTTATTTCATGCAAGCTTATTTCTCTTGAACGGTGGTTAATCGCCCACTTTGTTATATCAATAGTTGAGGGTATATCGTTGATAACCTACCTCCCTCTTCCCAGTAGAATATTTTTCTCCTGTCAATTTCTTGAATATTTTAAGTTACTGTTTTTTTGGTTAATTCGAAGAGACTGATTTTGGCCTGATGCATGTTTTCATAATCCTTAATAGTTCCCATGGTTTTGAGTGTGAATTTGAATCGTTCAATCATCGGATACCATTTCAGCTTTTGATAATTTCGTAGAGTTTTTCTCTTAAACAGAGTCTGTCTAATTGTTCTACTACTGTTTTCTTGTTATTTATTGTAACCGGGATGTACATACGAAGATACTTAGGAATAAAATGATTTTCTATGCATCGAATGTTAAGTGTTCGCTGACTTGTTAATTGTGCCTCTAGAGAGGGATAACAACAAGTTGTTCAGCAAGGATATCTTTTTGACGAATTCATTCTATAAAACCGTACAACCGCTATATATACATTAGCATAGTTACAGTTATTATATAACTCGACTGAATAACGAAGGTGAAATATGAAGATAATAATTTTTTATTTAATATGAAATTTTTGCAGGTGTGATAAGAGATGAACATAAGTTACAAGGGGCATTAAAATCAAAGTAATACAGAGTTAAGGGAATAATTGCTTTGATGAGTTTCAAGTAATAACGAAGTTGTTATCTGACACTTCTTGGTCTTCAATGTCCCTCTAACTGAACTTATTATTATTCCCTTGAGTTCCGAGTGGAAAATAGGGCTTCAATGGCACGTCTCCACTTTGTCCTATTTTCTGTGGTCCTCTTTAGCTGGCTCTACGATTGCCCATATTCCCTCATTTCGCATGATTTCCATGTCCCCTTCGGAAGTCAAACTCGTCTCTCCCACCTGTGTTCCACTCGAGCAGTGGACTGGAGTGCAACTTCATCCAATGGGGCGTCTTCAGTATGTCCCCGATCCGTCTCCTATATATATATATATATATATATATATATATATATATATATATATATTCATCCATATTTGTTGAACAGTAGGTTGTTAGTTGGTTCGTCCTAAGAGCTTCTTGTTGCCACTTCTTTCTAGCCATTTGATCTCGAATATGGAGCGAAGGCAACTGTTGATAAAATTTTGAAGCGGCCTGTTGGAAATGCTTTTCGTGATGCGTAGACCAAGTTTCGGACTCAGAATGACTGGATAACTTCGCACTTGTGTTAAAATCCCGAAATTTGTTGTTAATCGGCAGGTTTTCATAGTGATGAAGGTCTACTTTGCCTTTCCGATTCTGGCATCCTCATCCGTGGAGTCGGCTGTAGTAGAAAGGATGCTTCCTAGGTAAGCGAGGGAAGTAACCTCTCTCAAACTCCTCCTGTTGATAGTGATTCTGTCTGTCTGTCTGGATTCAACATAGAAATTGGCACCGAAGTGCAGCAGTTCGAGTTGCCACCTTCCAAATAGCACACAGAGGTAGACAAGAAGATGAGTGAAGAGAATTAATAGAGTTTGACAAATATAAGAGTGAAACAGAATGGGTAATGGTAGAAAGGAATATGAAAGATTACAGAGATTGAATACATCTGCGCCATTGACAACGATTTTGAGCCATGTCACCTATTGTCTCCAGCCATTGATTCCTAGAGTCCCGAGGGCCCCAACCCGGGAGTCTGCATCTCCCTACCTGACTCAGTTTAACTGTCAAGGATTTCATGGATTGATGCCATGTTTTGTTTGGCCACCACTGGCTCTTTTCCAACCTTCACCTATATCAGCTAACAATGCCCGTCGGGGAAGGCGGTGGTTAGGCATGCGCACCACGTGACCTAGCCATCTTAGTCTATGTAACTTTATAACCTCGTCGATTGATTTTCCCTGTTTGCCCAACACTCTACGCCTAACGTCAACATTACTTATCTTGTGAAACCACCTAACGTGAGACAGAGATCGCAGACATCTATGATCGAAAGCAGTCAACCTTTTCATGTCTTCAACGCGTATTGGCCATGTTTCAGAGCCATAGAGAAGGACGGAGCGAACTGATGAGCAGTACACACGTTTGTTGTTGTTGGCTGGTTGTTTCCATCATCTCCGCTTTCTCTGTATTTACTTGAAGTCCTGTCTTTGATGCTTCGTCTGCCTGCAAGTCTTCGAATCTGTGTGACATTAAACATAAATCATCCTCGAGACTCAGATCTCCTAGTCTTCTAATCGATCCAAAGTATTCCTGTCTTCTTGCTCCCCACTCACGGTGTTCCTCATAATTCAGTTCATGACAATTAGGAATATCATCGATGATATAGTAGGTAGTCTTGTCTTAATCTTGTACTCACTGAGAACACTTCGCTGAGTTCTCTGTTGTGGGTCTGTCTGTCTGTTTTCGACATAGAACTTCGCACATATGTGCGGAAGTTCAAGTCGCCACACTCCATGTAGCACACAAAGCAAGAGAAGAAAGTAGAAGAAATGCATATTAGAGACAGTGAACAGAGGTGTGAGACAAAGGAATAGTAATAACGAAGAACAATATAGTTTCACTGGGAATCATAAGTCACAAGGAGTGGATGCATCTGCGCCACTGAGAACGATTTTGAGCCATGTCACCAACTGTTTCCAGCCACCATTGGTTTTTACCGTCCCGAGGACCCCAACCCGGAAGTCTACACCTTCCTACGTGGCTTAGACTAACTGTTGTAGATTTCATTGACTGGTGCCATGTTTTTGTTTGACCTCCGCTAGCTTTTTTCCTGCCTGACCCTATATCCGCTAACATTGCTCGTCGAGGAGGGCGATGACTAGGCATACGTAACACATGTCCTAACCATCTCAGTCTTTGTAGCTTCACAACTTCGTCGATTTATTTCCCCTGTCTACCTAGCACTCGATGCCTAACCTCAGTATTGCTCACCTTATTATGCCATTTCACACGGGAGATAGAACGCAGACACCTATGATCAAAGACAGCTAATCTTTTTATATCTTCCACTCTCAGTGGCCAGGTTTCACAGCCATAAAGGAGGATGGAGCGGACTGATGAGCAGTTCACCCGCCCTTTGGTCGATAGTCGGACATCTCGTCTACGCCAGAGACGGCGTAAACTGGCATATGCGAAACTAGCCCTCTGCATCCGTACTGAGATTTCGTCAGAAATCAACCCGTTGCGGATGATGGTACTTCCCAAATAAGTAAAGCGGTCAACGTGCTCTACCACTTCACTCCCTATTTCTAATCTAGGAATCGGTGTAGTCCAGTCTTGTAACATCATCTTGCATTTGGCGGGAGCGAATCGAATGCCAAACACTCGTAGATTGCAGCTCAAGGTGTTTAGAAGACTCTGCATTTTGTCAGCGTCCTCGCCCAGAAGTCAACGAGATTATTCCCTGTTGTGGGTATTGGTTCGTGATAAATTCTACCTCGACATATAATAATAATTATTGTTATTACTATTACAAATTCTCTTAAGTTATTTATTGACTTAATAGAAAGTAGAAAGTCAACTTTATTCTATGAGTGTGATTCGATTACTTTTAACTTTCAGTGTAGTAGATAATTGTGATACAAATAGTACAACTACTTTCAGTTGTATACAAATATGCAGTGGGAAGTGTTAATATATTGTACTTTATAATTTGTTACGACTTCATACAATTCATAAGGATTTATTTACGCATTACTAGTACGACTTTATCTACAGTTGTGTACACCAAGAGATTGTATATAGATAGTGGTAATCAATAGAATGTGTAGTTTTTATGAGGTTTCAAAATAGGATAACATTTGGCATGGTTTATTGTTTTCATCGTGAAATGATATTGCCCAAAAGACTTTCAAAAAACCTAGAGATGTAGTTGAATGACTTAAGCGCTTAATTCCCAGTCAATGACTGCCGGATTGGCATCTCTCTCTCTCTCTATACTTCAGGTCAGGCAGTTGGGTAAAGTATCATCAGCCCTCTCTCATAACAACTGTGGCTAATAGTCCTATGTCAGATAACTAATTTCTAACCAATCAATCAAACATTACAAACAAACAGTTCTTCTTTCGCTCTAGTTAGGAACTCTTAAGGATGTACACTGGCAAACTATGGAGGAGATTGAATGCAAAACAATATTGCATACATATACGTACATTTATCATTGTCAAGACTGATTAAAATGTGTCACATTGTTCTCTGGTTGCGTAAAGTGTATAAAAAAGTACATAAATCACAACTCGAATATATTGCAGAATTTCCCTCTCTAGTTTGCTAACCACAACTAGTCATTCCATTATGGGTAAATTTTTGTTTTGATAAAGTCTCACAGTGTTATACAGTAATGTTTACTGATGACGTTTCGAGCACAATTTATTGCCACTCATTATCATATCAAGGTACTCACACGACTTCCTAACTTCATTTATATAGTTCCATTATTTTTCACTTGATTTGATTGTCAGTAGTACTTTCCATATTTCAGGTATGAGTGAAGAATCATTCCTATTGCATGTGTTTGGTGTAGACTCGATGAACAAGGCAAGGATTCAGTAATCAACCTCTCTCTCCACCTATCTAGATTACTTCTTAGAATTTGAACCCTCTTCCACCCTATTGTGTGGTTGTGTGTTAATGCATGCGTTGCAATTGCTGAGCTTTTTTCTAAATTACTTATCTTTTCAGGGTCAACCATTATACCTTAGCTAAATTCTTATGTTCTGACAATCTAACTACCCCTGACCTACCAGTTTGACCTATGTAGTTGACCTCACTCACAGTCATTGCATGGTATTTTGTAAATAATATTATTTTGTCTAATTGGGTCAACTGGGTCCTTTAACCTACACAGCTTGTCCCTGAGTGAGTTTATAGGAGGGTTTGAATGCCACCCTAATTCCTACTTTATTTAGAATCCTACGTAGGGTTTCAGATGTCCCCTCTTTATATGGTGTAACTGTAGATGACTTATATTCTCTCTAATTAATGTTATTATTACTAGTTTCACAATTATTTTTATTTTTCGCTTGGCCTTTTTCGATCTTCCTAATGAATTTTAAGGGATAGTTATTTAACACCAAAGCCTCTTCTATCTGTTTTAGTTCATTATTTAGGTCTTTGTCAGAACATAAGAATTTAGCTAAGGTATAATGGTTGACCCTGAAAAGATAAGTAATTTAGAAAAAAGCTCAGCAATTGCAACGCATGCATTAACACACAACCACACAATAGGGTGGAAGAGGGTTCAAATTCTAAGAAGTAATCTAGATAGGTGGAGAGAGAGGTTGATTACTGAATCCTTGCCTTGTTCATCGAGTCTACACCAAACACATGCAATAGGAATGATTCTTCACTCATACCTGAAATATGGAAAGTACTACTGACAATCAAATCAAGTGAAAAATAATGGAACTATATAAATGAAGTTAGGAAGTCGTGTGAGTACCTTGATATGATAATGAGTGGCAATAAATTGTGCTCGAAACGTCATCAGTAAACATTACTGTATAACTGTTATGTACTCGTCGCTAAATTATTGTTATGGACTGGTCGAGAAACTAATAGTCCTGACGCGAGAAGGCGGAAATCAGAAGACCACTAGGTTTGCGATGATACTTCTATTGTCCAAACACAAGGAGACGAAAATAAATGGTCTCACACCAAAGTGGTAAGTAAGTAAAGTAGTTGTAAAGTAAAGTAGTTCACACAAATTGTGAATGCGAATATATATAAATAATTCAGACAAGCGTGGGAAAAATCATTAGACAGTCTTAACATGAATGGCTAATTATAATGGAGTGTCGATCCAATTATACATAGCGAATATAGCAGACATGCCAACAAACATATATGGATATATGTCACCAAGCAACGGACTGTCAACAAACACTCATATTATATATAATATAATATAAGGAGAATACACATTATTAAAGGAGACAAGTTCATACAAGTGAAGTGGTCACAGACTAACCGAGCAAACAGAAAGAGAGACCAACATACACACACACATAAATATATATGTGGATACATATCACCTCCCCTTTTGAGAAGATTGATGATTAATAGCGTGCTTTCTTGGGGTTTATCTGAAACCGTTCAGTTTGTTGTCGACGTCTGTTGCTTCGTCTGCTTGTTGAGTTTGCGGCTTCTGCTTTGTCTGACGTTGTCTGAGCTGGGCACTTCTGCTTTTCTGTTTTGTCAGTCGTAGGTAAGTTAAAAGTATCCAAGAGAATATCCAGAGGTAGGGATGACTGTGTACTGGTAGGGATATTTGAGTTTCTTGGCCGCAACTGATTGTAGTGACGGGTCCATAATTCATTTCCAACTTTCACGTCGTACATAACTCGACCACGTCGTGCTGAGATGGAACCTTTATTCCAAGGTTTATGTCCTCCTCGATAGTCGCGGACATAGATAGGGTCACCAACATCAAATTTTTTTTCATTCCGAAATGATGCGTCGGCATGTTTGAGTGTCGGTGGTAACATTGAGTTATGAATCGTTCTAAGTTTGCGTCCGTAGAGAATTTCTGCCGGCGATTTCTTGTTCTGTGTTGACTCATTCGCCGTTGTACGGTACACCATCAAGAATTTTTGGATGATGTCAAATGGTGTCCCCTCTCCCTCTGCTTTGAGTAAGGCTCTCTTCAAAGTGTCGACAAAACGTTCCGCTTGGCCGTTTGACTGAGGATGATACGGCGGTGTGAACATATGCTCGATAGCATTTTGATGACAGAACTGCTGAAACTGATGAGAGGTAAACTGCGAACCATTGTCTGTAACTATGGTTTCTGGGAGACCATGGTGGGAGAATATGTCAGTGAGAGCTTTGAGAGTCTGGGACGTTGTCGGCGAAACCATTGGTATAACTTCTGGCCACTTAGAAAAAGCGTCTACCACCACTAAATAGTATGCACCATTTGTAGGGCCAGCAAAGTCAATATGAATTCTGGACCAAGGATGGGATGCTGGAGGCCACGGTACGGGAGGTAGCTGGTGGGGTAGCTTTGCTGATTGTTGACATTTTGAACATCGTTGAACAAAGTCGATAATATGCTTATCCATATTAGGCCAGTATGCGTAGCTGCGAGCAATACTCTTCATCCGCTGAATACCAGGATGTCCCATGTGAAACTGTTTCAGGAGTTTATTTCGTAATGCTTCAGGTATCACTACGCGTTCTCCAAACATCAAGCAATCTTTTACAACACATAAGGAATCACGACGGGCAAACAGGTGTTTTAGGTCTCCACTATATTTAATCTTTGGCCAATTACTGGATACATACTGTGTAGCACGTCGTAAGGTGGCATCGGTGCTTGTAGTTCGCTGGATTTCTGCAAACGTTACTGGTAGAGATCGAATAGCATTGTCGATGAGGTTAACTGCATAGTCTTTGGTGGCGATCGATGCAATTACCATATCTTCACTTGATGCAGGATAGTCGCTAATTAGCCGAGATAGAGCGTCGGCTTGACCAAATTCGTTAGTTCGGTTGTATTTAATATCGAAATCGTATCCAAGTAATATTATTGCCCAGCGTTGTAGTCGGTTAGCTGCATGTACCGGGATACCTGATTTAGATCCGAAAATGGAAAGTAACGGTTTATGATCTGTCAGCAAGGTAAATCGGCGGCCGTAGATCATTTTATGAAAACGTCGTACGGCGAAAACTAAAGCTAAGGCTTCTTTTTCAATTTGTGCATATTTCTTTTCTGCCGCAGTTAGTGTTCGAGATGCATGCATTATTGCTTTTTGTGAACCATCTGGGAAGACATGTAAAATGACAGCTCCCACTCCGCTTGCTGAAGCGTCCGCTGCAACTATAATTGGAAGTGTTGGACTATAATGTGTCAGAAGCAATTCAGAAGTTAACATAGACTTCAACTTTTCAAAAGCTGATCTGCAAGCTTCGGACCATTTCCAGGTTGCATTCTTTTCGAGTAGTCGATTGAGGGGGTGTCGAACATTATGCAGCGCAGGGAGAAATGCAGAGTAATAGCTAATTAATCCCAAGAAAGAGCGTAAGGAAGGCACATCAGTAGGTGCGGGCATCTCTTTTATAGCACGTATGTTGTCAGGATCTGGACGTCTACCCGATGCATCAAATATAAATCCAAGGTATTTGACAGATCTCAAGGAGAACTGACACTTCTCTGAGCGTAGTCGTAGACCGTTGTCCTGCATGCGTGACAAACAGCTTCTGTCCTGCTGTAAAGTTCGTTTATAGAATTCGCTACCACCAAGATATCATCAAGATAGACGGCAACACCCGGAATACCTGCCAAGATAGTATCCATCAGTTGTTGGAAAATAGCTGGGGCAGTTTTAACTCCGAAAGGTAATCTGTTGTATTGGAACAAACCGCGATGTGTATTAATGGTAAGGAGTTCTCGGCATTCTGGGGCTACTTCCACTTGTAGATATGCGTCAGCAAGGTCCAGTTTTGCAAAATAAGATCCACCATTTAAAACAGTGAATAAATCATCCGGTGTAGGTAAAGGATAGTGGTGCTGTTCTAATGCAGCATTCAACCCAGTAGAGAAATCAGCACAAATACGTAGGGACCCATTCGCTTTCTTGACAACGACGATGGGTGCTGCCCATGCCGAGTACGTGACTGGTGTTAATACGCCTTGTTGTTGCAGTCTCTCCAATTCTTCGTCAACTTTTGGTACAGATGCATATGGAACTGGCCTCTTTGGGCGAAAAACCGGTTTTGCGTCTGGTAATACTCGAAAGGTAGCTTGCAGCGAGGTACAGTGACCTAATCCGGGCTGAAAAACAGGTGCGAATAGTTTGCATAAATCAGAAAAGGAGTTGGCTGAATTTTCATCCTTGTTAACTGCGTTGCATACAGAACTAAGTGGGACATCAGCCAGATGTAAACGATCGAACCAATCAAGTCCCAAAAGATTTAAATCACTCTTGGTGACGTAACAAATTCCTGTGAATTTGATATCGCGGAAGGAAACAGAACATTCGAGTTCACCAATTAGTTTGAGGCGCCCACCACAGGCGCTGACAGCAGTCTGAGAAGTATTGGTGATAGGTGGTCTGCCAATATTATTCCAAAGTTTCTTTGATATAACAGTAATATCAGAGGCGGTATCTAGCTGCAGACGTGCATCATGACCATTCATCTGAAGGTCAAGATATTTCCGCATACATGGAATTATGACTTGACAGGTTGCGAGTAGACTCAATGATCTCCTTGGAGATTTAGGACCAACAGTTTGTCGAGCTTTTGCTGGATTATGATATCTGGGTTTGCGTGGCTGACAAAAACCATTTTTATGACCGATGATTTTGCACTTGCTGCAACGATGATTTTTGTATGGACAAGACTTTACAAAGTGCCACGCGCCACAATGCCAGCATGGTGATGGTGGGGTCTTCTTTGCAGTATTTTGTGAAGTTGGACGAGTATGTGTAGATTTCCGCGGAACATTAGAGAAGTAGGTGGGTCAGGAGTAGATGATGAGAGATTTTTGCTCTTTCGTAATGCACGAATATCAGAGCTTCTCGAAGGTGTTGATTCGACCAGGTGTGTGTCTTTCTGCAGATTAATCAGCCGTTGATATTCATCAGCTATGTCATGTAATGTTAACTTGGGATTTTGTTCTAGCTGATTGAGCAGTCGAGTTCGGATATCTGTGAAACGAGGAGATTGGAGACTGCATATGAGAATCAAGGCTTTGAATTGATCATCTGTTAAGGACCTGAGTCGAAATCTCTCACATTCTCGGTTGACTGTGCCAACGTGAGTAAGAAAATCATCATTTTCATTCATTGTCAGCTTGAGGCAACGATAACGTATACTGAATAATGAGGAGTGGTCTCCAAAATGTTCACGCAGCAGCTTTATTGTATCATCGAAACAATTGTCACGTGGTTTCTGTGGTAAAATTAGGTTGCAGTACCGTTCATATTCTGCCGGACCCAATTTACGTAGCAAAACTCGCACCTTCCAGGCATCGTCTTGTGAGGCGAGATCAACAGTGAATAAATCCTCATAACGTTGATACCATGTGTCAAAAGTGACATTAGCCTCTGGGTCATAATTGAACTGTGAAATACTGTTCACAATTCCGTCGACAGATGGTAGCATGGTATGATTGGGATTGCTTGAAGGTGAAGCTGGACCAGTCTGTTGGTTGACGAACATTTCCATTAATTTCATTTGTCGTTCAAACAATAATTCCAATTTAATAGGATCCATAGTAAATTGTTATGTTGCTGCTGCTGTGTGGTTAATAGTAGTTTTCCCCGTCGCCAAATTGTTATGTACTCGTCGCTAAATTATTGTTATGGACTGGTCGAGAAACTAATAGTCCTGACGCGAGAAGGCGGAAATCAGAAGACCACTAGGTTTGCGATGATACTTCTATTGTCCAAACACAAGGAGACGAAAATAAATGGTCTCACACCAAAGTGGTAAGTAAGTAAAGTAGTTGTAAAGTAAAGTAGTTCACACAAATTGTGAATGCGAATATATATAAATAATTCAGACAAGCGTGGGAAAAATCATTAGACAGTCTTAACATGAATGGCTAATTATAATGGAGTGTCGATCCAATTATACATAGCGAATATAGCAGACATGCCAACAAACATATATGGATATATGTCACCAAGCAACGGACTGTCAACAAACACTCATATTATATATAATATAATATAAGGAGAATACACATTATTAAAGGAGACAAGTTCATACAAGTGAAGTGGTCACAGACTAACCGAGCAAACAGAAAGAGAGACCAACATACACACACACATAAATATATATGTGGATACATATCAATAACACTGTGAGACTTTATCAAAACAAAAATTTACCCATAGTGGAATTATACTCTACCACAGTGCACAAGTTTTATTCTTATATCAACAACTAGTCATTATCAACTTGTCAAGGAGGTGATAATTAAATGAGATAATTGATGTAGGAATTAAAAAGGGCAAAATGTTCGTAAAAATTAAACAAGTAGTTGCATAATGCATAGTTTGGGAAAACATCTGGGGATTAAGTGAGTGTGCAAATCGATTACATAAGAACAATCAGGGATCAGTGAATAGTAAACTAAAGTTCATTTGGAGCACTTAATGTTAGAAGAAGCTCAGTAAAGATATATTTTCAGCGGTTTTCCCAGTCCAATTTCCTGGTGGCTATTTTGCTGACGATGAGAATCTAATCTCCCAGACACCTGATTTGTCATTGAATTGCGTGGTTTGGCTTATTAAATTTAGCAGAAGTTAGAATTCACGGACCATTGGACCGGATCCCAGTGGCTTAGTGGTCTACGAGCTCGCCTTATAACCAGAAGGTCCTGGGTTCGAACTCTGGTGATGGGTGTTCACTGCAGAAGAGTCCCAAACTAGGACGGAACAACTGTCCAGTACTCCCTGCAGGTTTTCCAATGGTTCTCTAACCAACGTCACCTCATGATGAAATCCTGTAACCAATCAACCAAATCCCTACAGACCAATAATAAATTCAGCAGCTACTTGATCCGAAGTACGGATTATGCTTCATTTACTGCTGCGTGGACAATCGAACGGTAACAGTAACCTTCACACCACTAAACTGAAAGAGTATTAATGTTGCCTGATCGCAAAGCTTACGGGACAACTGCCTGAGGTCGTCCACACATGGCCTATTTGAAGTGGTTCTGAGAGTTATCTCCGTATGCAGACTTTACCACAGGATACTAAATGCCGCTAGCCTTACACACCAAGTGTTTCGTAGTTTATTAGAATGTATATCTTAATCGCATTATTAGCTTGCCTCTCTCTCTCTCTATCTGTGATCTGTCGTATCCAATAAAATCCAATTGTTTCTCCATGTTACTATTTCTCCTCCCTCACATTTCTGCTTACTATCGTTCTTTCGAATATCTTCTTTTTCTTTCCTGTCTTCCCTTGTGTGTACTATATGGAGTAAGGTAACCTGAACTTCTGTGCGAAGTTGTATGTTGAAACCAGTCAGTCAGTTTGTAGCTTGCTTACACCGTTTACACGAAGTCATATATCTAAAGCTATTTCGGTATTACTGTATTATAGCCACTAATCTATATTGTATTCACGAAAATCAATATTTGTATGAAATGCTTCCTTTTCTGTAAAGAATTCACTGTTTTGTATAACTAGTTAATTAGTTAATCACTCAGCTAATATTGGCGTTGTATTGTTGTTTTTTTTTTTAAATTTCTACAAGGTGTATTAGATCTTTGTGGACCTAAACAAGTGGCTAAACTGTCAGGTAATGATTGGGTTTCACCAATTGAAGATCAATTACAAGTTGGACTTTCTCATGTCTTTGACTACATACGATCTGAAACCTATAAATTGTAAGTTTAAAACTGCAATAAACTTCTGGCTTATTTTTTAAGATTTTTTGTTCTCATGTTCATAAGTGTTGTCACCTTATCTTTACTTCTTTTGGAAGGCAGAGACGTTATTCCAGTTGGAGAATTTAGTGGATTACTTAAGAAAGTGTGAAAGATTGAATGTGTTCTGGTATGATATCAAGCTGTTACGAAGTTAATGTAAAGCAGATTGAGTTTAGTTCACATAGTGTTGATGCAATGAACACATACTCATACTTCAACGTCTATTTGGAAACTGTCCCAAACATGACAGACTAACACTCACTACTCTTCCTGATATGTTAGAACCACTTTTAGTTTGGTGAAAAAAATCACTTCGTGATTTCCTATCATACAGGTTAGGTCTTGAGGAGTTTATTACAGAACACCTCAGTTCGACCTCTGTCATACAACCAATCCATCTATTCCCACTGTTCTAAACCAGCAGTAAGGTTTAGAGTTGATCCGACTCTGCATTCCTTCTCAGATTTGTCGTCGATAGGAGTTTAGAAACATTTCTAAAAGATATCCGGGGTGATAGCGTATGATTTCACCTAATATTTTTGAAGCTAGTGCCTTTAGCTTTGTGCCTCACTGTTATACGCATAGTACAAACCTTTTTCTATAGACACGATAAAAGCCTCATATACTAAGATGACAGAGAACACCCTTGGGCACTGTATTTCATCCGTATAATTGGGGATCGTAGCATAGTTTCCGGGTTGAAATTACCAATATCTAACTCAGATTATCTTAGTATTTCACAGCAGTAGACAAAATGTCATCAAGAGATGCCAAACAGCGGAGGTCCATGTTTCCTGTTCGTGTACATATTCAGAAAGGTCTAAGTTTTTCTTACTAATCTATACTTTAGTTAACATGCGATGCCTTAGTTAACTTGCTGCAAGCTTGAGCGTTGGAGTTTCAGTAGGGGTGGTGCTGTTTTCATGGGGTTGTTCGCCAGCCTCATTATCAACATTCCCTCTTTACCACACCTAATATCGGCTGGATAAGTAAGGCTTAGTAGTGCCTCGGTCTGGCCCATGTGCGTGGATGGTTAGCATTCGGACACTGCTCTCTCATATATATATATATATATATATATATATTAGTATTATTCCTTTGGGTTCCGAGTAGAACAGATGGCCTCAACAGCACGTCTCCATTTTGTCCTGTTCTCTACTGCCCTTGTCGTGTGGCTCCACGACTGCCCACCAGCTTTCATCTCCATGTCCCCGTCGAACATCCAGTTCGTAGTTTCCCACTCCGGTTCAGTTCGACGGCTTGGCGTGCGGTGCCCCCTGACGGTCTTCTCGGCGTTTGTCGGAAGTATGTCCATTTTTTCGACATACTTGTTGAACATTAGGCTCTTGACTGGTCCTTTCTCAAAATTTCATGTTACTAATTCTCTCTGACCATCTGATTATCAGTAAAAGAGTCAGCGAAGGAAGCTGGTGATGTAGGTCGGCAGTGAGCTTCTAGAAAAGCACTTCACGACGCTGGTGCCAAATTTCTGACTCATACAAAAGAACCGGCTGACTTAACTTTGATGTTGAAAATCCAAATTTTGTTGTTTTTACCGACTGAGTGCAACAGATTACCCCAATAACTTCAGAGTGATGAAGGTCTGTCTTGCCTTTCGCATTCTGACTGGTTTTGGCATCCTTATCCGTGAAGAAAGTGACCTCTTCGTGCATCAATATATATATATTCTTTCTCTTCATGCCTTTTCAGCTTATATCAACGCCATATAGCTGCTGATAATAAACCAAGACCGATAGCGGATAAATCAAAGAAAATTAGTCGAAAAGTTCAATAAAAAAATAATAATAATACCGCGCCAATAGCAAGTACCCCACTGTGACGTGGTAGTAGTATTTACACAAATTTATTTCAATTCTAAGCAGACAGGTTTGATGAAACCTGCGAAAACAAAACAGCTGAATATCTTTTACACATCTACTTTTAATTTGTATTTTTCTTATTTTGTTTGTTTTTATTTTCTTCTAAAAATGCTTTTTATTTCTTTGCAGTTATTATGTAATGAATGACTTTGGAATTTTTTTTATATGTATTCTAACAAAGTGATCAAAATTCTGACACATCTTGTTTTGGCTTTGCTTTGTTTAAAAGTATATATATATATATAGGCATACATTTGTTAAAAATGACAAAGGAATTATTAGTGGAATTTATCGTTTCTTTGTTTTAAAATCTATTTATGCACTTCCTCATTGTCGGCTGCTGTACTGCTTTGTTTTTCTACTCTACACACTAGTTTATTTTTTATTACTTTTACACAAGTTATATATATTGTTTTTAATACTTTAGGGATAATGCATATTGTTCATTTTTACAAGTAATTTATATCAACGGCCATCCATTTTCGACCGGTGATGGTCACTGCTTTTATTTTCTTCTTTTCTTTTGACTTTGGTAGTTTGATAATTAAAAATTTACTAAAGTTACTGAATTCTCAAAGTAGTAGTTCATCACTGTCCTGTGCCTCAAATTCATCATCATATTTCATAATATCTTCTGGTCTTTTACCTAGAAAAAACAAGCAACAGGAAAAGTTATTAATATGATAATATATATTTATGAATAAATTTTTTTTAAATTGCTGCTACCTTGTTTTAAAAATGCCTCCAACGGTGCAGGATCAATAACTGCCCAGTCTTCAAGTATACTCTGAAATTAATTGCAAATGAGAACAGAATTTAGTGAATATATATATATTGGATTTTGAGATAATAAGCACACAATTATAAAACAGATCAACTATCACAAAGGTATATATATTACAACAGAACATGTGGTATGTGTTCATTCAATTCATTATTTTATTTCTTTACGTTTCTAGTGGAACATATAGGGCGTTAAGAGCTAGAGTTTTGAAGTTTTGGGTAGCAGTGGTATTTATTTTTACGAGGTGGGGAGTCGCTAGCCTCATACCCAACCTTCCTTCTTTACCGGTTTTATTACCGGCTTAGTGAGGTCCAAGAATACGTTGGTGGCTAGGGGTTGAATCCCGAACCACAAGCGTGGTTAGCGAGCATTCTACCGCTGTACCACCACCACTGATGCACAAAGCCGTTGGCAGGGCGCGGTTTCGATCCACGGTGGGTTATGGCCCCAATACGCTTCCACTTGTAACAACAGAAGACAAGACATGGAAGCCATTAATCAAACTGCTGTTGATATATCTACAGTTTATATCCGTTAACCAATCACCGAGTGTGTTATTTTGGTCTACATTGAACAACATGAAATAGAATGTTCGAATATATATATATATATATATATATATATATATATATCGATTGCACGTATGTCGTGTTGATTCGATGAACAAAGATTCGGTGCTTGGCCTCTTCCTCCACCTAATTTTATTACTATAAATACTCATCCCGCACACCCCCTATTGTGTGGTAACATGCAAGGGAATTCACTGCAAAGGCCCATCTTATTCCCACATTATTTAATTTATTAGGACGAATCATCCTAACTATAGTTAAATGCCTAAGACCCGATAGTCCAATTGAAGTGGATTCAAGAGCATCAGTCTGTCAGACAAGCGCATACATACTTCATGTGACAGTTGCCAACTACTCATATAAATATCAGTAGTGTGTGTTTTCGTGCGTCGTGCGGTTAGGACGCTCGCCGACTATGCACATGGTCCGGGGTTCGATCCCCGGCCGACGCACTCCTTTACCTCGCTAAGCCAGAAATAATCCTAGTAAAGAGGAAAGGTTGGGCATGAGGCTAGCAACCCCATCCTGTAAAACAAACACTGCTACAGAAACTTCAAGCCTCTAGGTTGAAGCCCTATGTTCCACTGTGGAACGTGAAGGAAAAAAAAGTATGTGTTTTCATGAAAAACTACTTAACCATGAGATGATATATTTAGTCGGAAAACATGTCCTCGTAGTCGATGGTATTGAATAGAAATTAGGTTAATCATTGGTCAATCAAAAACGGTTCTAACTCCATTATGGATAAGATTTTATCTGATAAATCACAGTGTTGTACAGTAATATTAACTGATGACGTTTCGAGCACAAATTATTGCCACTCATAATCATATCAAGTTACTCACACAACTTATTCCCTTCATTTATTTACATGTGTGGAATCGATTAGATGTTGGATTAAAAATCAGTATGAGATAATGCACATTCAGAAATAATAATAGGAGTGTCATTGATCAATTATAATTAGATGGGAAATAAGACGAATGTTTTTATAGTCATAATAAGTAACTTGTTAGAATGTTGTGATGTGTTTGAATTGAAATAGCATTTCGTGATTATTTATTATCCCCTTCTGATTTCACTGACTGGTGGTAATAATAACTTCCACATTTCTGGTATTTGCATTGAGTCATTTCTGTTGCATGTGTTGTGTTGGGTGTAGACTCGATGAACAAGGATTCTGTGATCAACCTTTGTCTCTCTCCACCTACCTATATTACTTTTTAGTATTTTAACCCTCTTCCACTCTATTGTGTGGTTGTGTGTTAAAGAATGCAGTCCTATGGCTGAACTGTTTTCTAAATTACGTATCTTTTCCGGGTCGACCATTCTTCCTTTAGCTAAATTCTTATGTTGTGATAATCTGATTACCCGCGACCTACTAGTTTGACCTATGTAGTTGACTTAACTCACAGTCATTGCAGGGTATTTTGTAAATTATATTATGTTGTCTTATTGGGTCAACCGACTGCGTCCTTTAACCTACAGAGCTTGTCCCTGAGTGAGTTTATAGGAGGGTTTGAATGCCACCCTAATTCCTGCTTTATTCAGAATCCTACACAGGAGCTCGTCTCAGATGTCCCCTCCTTATATGGTAAAACAGTGGATGGCTTATATTCTCTCTTATTTATGTTATCATTACTAGTTCCACAATTATTTTTATTTTATGTCCCATCAGAAATCGTTCAAACTCTAGGCTAATTAATTCATATGAGATGAAAAATAAACTAAATGACATTCAACTAGCGAATGATGAAACAATGGTTAGTATTGATATAACTAGTCTTTACATTAATATACCAGTCAACATGGCAATAGAAGCAGTTAAAGACGAACTAACTGCAGATCCTGAACTCAATCATAGAATAAAGCTGCCCATTGAAGAAATCACGTTAGGGATTCAAATATGCCTAACATCTACTATCTTTAAATTCCAAGGCAAAATATATAGACAAACAGAAGGTGTAGCAATGGGATCACCAATATCCCCTGTCGTAGCAGACATATTTATAGAACAGCTGGGACCATAGAAACACTCGTCTTATTTCTCATCTGATTATAACTGATCAATAACACTCGAACTATTATTTCTGAATGTACATTCTCCTATATGGATTTTTGTTTAAATATCTAATCCATTCTACACATGTATTATATAAATGAAGGAGATAAGTTGTGTGAGTATCCTGATATGATTATGAGTGGCAATAATTTGTGCTCGAAATGTTGTCATCAGTTAATATAACTGTATAGCACTGTGTGATTTATCAAAATAAAATCTTATCCATGCTTGAGTTATGCTCTACCACAGTGCCCAAGTTTTATACTTATATCAAACTGTTCTATTCATCACATTTAGCTCACACATGTTTGACATTCTATTTCGCCTTTATTATACTGACTAAGTTTCAACCTGGAAGTTTACACGAGAGTGCTGCAGTTCGAACTACTGTCACATTTCATAAAGCACAAAAGGGGTAGAGGTGTGGTGAGAGCAGCCTACTTGGAACGCTGCTGGGAGGTCGGGCGAAAGCAGCATATGAAAGTGTGAGCCGAAATACCGACGAATGTTCGACAGGGTCAGGCAAACAGTTTCCAAAGTGGGAGGGACCACATATGGTCACGTCGAGATGGGGTTACGCAGACACAGTCGCAATGTCGAACAATGAGAGGCGCGTGAACGTCAGCGAGCTCCAGAAATGGATATAGCGAGTCAAGCCAACGATGACGCCCGCACCGAGAAGATCAAGCAGACTTCAGTCGCAAGTCTTTGACGGGGGGACGAGTGTGGTGAGAGCAGCCTGCTAGCCAATTGGTTGACATTAATCTACGTCAATGTGTAGGTCACTAATATGGGCCGTGAGAAAATATGAACAAGGCTGTTTCAACAACCAATCACAGCAAACTTAAACGTGGGCAAATATGATTCGCAGATAGATGGCTCCACTTTCCGAGGAACTCGAAAACAACCAATCAGAAGACTGCGTTTGTCTACTTGACTAGGCTATAATAATGTATGTGAAATTTATATAAATACGTGTTGATTTTCGTAATAAAACGATCTGTTGCCTGGCCCTTGTCTTCTGTTGTTACAGAGGGAAGGGGTGCAAAAAACAACTACAGTGTACGAGTATGTTGTGTGGGAGAGAGAAAAATCGGCACATGAAAAATAATGATACTCAGTTATTGTCCAGGCGGAAATACTTGCAATGAAATTCAAGGAGCATAGGACCCACTGGCTAGAAGTCGAGCGTTTCAATTAAACTAATAAGCAGCATCTCCAATAATAATTTTAGACAGAAAAAATAGGTCAAATCTATCTCCTACTTGAATACAGGTTTTGAGCTGAGCTTCACTTTCAGGTGTCATAGGCATATCTTCTACAACAGACCAATTACCATTCCCAGTACAAATAATTGGATATGAAAATGCAATTCCTTTCGGGACACCATACCAGTCTGAAATTAGGTGAGAGAAAAAGAAAAAAAAGTTTTCAAATATTAAGAGATGCATTTTCATTTCGAAACAATTCCTATCTGTATATTTAATTCTCCCCCCCCCGCCCAGCCCTCATAGGAGAAATTGTATGGATCAGATTTATTTCTACTTTTATCATACCAGTGATTTGAAGGGTGTGACACCTCAATTTTACCACTCACTATTTCGATGCTCATTTGTGTTCTTTTTATTTCTCTTCTCTATAATCGATCACTTACGACAGAATTTCTGATGGTTAGATGATACGTTTCACGGTAGACTTTTGTTGTATTTCGCAATACGTTGAGATGAAAAACACAGGCCAAGTTAGACAAAGATACGCTCGTCATAAATACCTCTTGACTATGCCAACAAGAGTATACGACTCTATATTGGTTTGTTTATTAGATATATCACACAGTGAAACAGTGTATACGACAACTACCTGTTCGCCGACACGCGCTACTTAAGCGAGAACACTCAACGACGTGAACCGAAAAATATATTTCACACAATAATGCAAGATTTAAAAAAAAATCACCAAGGATATGGTCAATCACTGTAATCATGATCAATAAGATAGTGGGAGTTATTTTATACAGGCCAATTCTGACTGGTTTATTTCCGGATTGACCTTGATCACTTATATCACCAATAAAGGATAATTCATTGTTTATCTGTCTCCATATCGACTTTCGCAATCAGCCAGTATCCACTAAAGAAACACTACGTAAAACAAAAAGTAATGCGTAGGTCTTTCGTTCTAGTTCAGCAGTGTGTACCTGCGACCAAATAAAGGACACAAGTGAAAGCATTCAGATTACTGAAAGTGGAAGTCCACTCAACTATTTAAATCATTTGGGTGCAACTGAGCGAATCATGGTTTACGACTTCTGCTTACAACTTTCTTGTAACACAGTTGTAGTATCGCAATGGTGAAAACCCCCTGCAGGGGAAAAGAAGTATTCACTGCTACTTTTATAACTTAAAGTAGTTTCTAATTGGTGGGTGATGACTAGCAGTAGGATCCAGAATGCGCGTTTCGTCCTATTCGGGACTCTTCCTTCGGATGTGCTTGCATTCCACAGTGATTGATGATGTTCTCACTGTGGCTCGAACCCAGTGCCCATAGTTTCCAACGCCAAACTGTTATCCATTGGGCCACCTCTTGGGCAACAGTTCATAATAATTTAATTTTTGATTTCTCCGTCGACTGATTGAACCTAATCTCATGCCCAGGCATTGTCGAAGCATCTGCACAAGAAGCTGAAATGTCAACCTGAGACCAAGCACTTCGGTTCAATCAATCAACAAGAAAATCAAAAATTAAATTAAAGTAGTTTCCATCATTCAAAGTATTATCTTCCAAGTATTTGGATAGGAAGCAAAGGGTCTTCGTAATTAGGATATATATGATGATTGACTCTGACTGTCTGTCTGTTTTCGACATAGAACTTTGCACAAATGTGCGGAAGTTCAAGTCGCCACACTCCGTGTAGCACGCGAAGCAAGAGAAGAAAGTACAAGAAAAGCATAATAGAAACAGTGAGTAGAGGTGTGAGACAAAGGAGTAATAAAGAAAAACAGAACAGTTTCATTGGAGATCATAGGTCACAAGGAGTGGATGCATCTGCGCCACTGAGAACGATTTTGAGCCATGTCACCAATTGTTTCCAGCCACCATTGGTTTTTACCGTCCCGAGGACCCCAGCCTGGAAGTCTGCACCTTCCTACGTGGCTTAGGCCAACTGTTGTGAATTTCATTGACTGGTGCCATGTTTTTGTTTGACCGCCGCTAGCTTTTTTCCAGCCTGACCCTATATCCGCTAACATTGCTCGTCGAGGGAGGCGATGGCTTGGCATACGTAACACATGTCCTAACCATCTCAGTCTTTGTAACTTCACTCTAAATCAGAGTGGTATCATGCATTTGCCATCTACTTTCACCTACTTATCAAAGTCAGCGAATTCAAATGTCCTCAAGTGTTGGCTCGTAGGGGTCTGGTTTGTTTCAAGCTTGATCACGGATTGATACCAGTTAGAGAACCATTGAAAACCGGCAGGGAGCACTGGACTGGTCGGCCTTACGCATCCACTACCGGGGCTCAAATCCAGGACCTTTCGGTTATAACGCAAGTTTTTGGACCAACAAATCAAATCCGGTTGGGAGTGAGGGCGAATACTCGCTGATGACATTGGCTAGTGGTCTCGCATAAAATAACGAAATGATAGAAGGTGGACCATTGAGTTGGGTCCCAGTGGTTGAATGATCTACGTGCTTAGCTTGTAACCGGAAAGTCCTGGGTTCTAACCCTGGTGTGTGCGTACCGATGAAGAGTCCCAAACTAGGCTGACGAAATAGCTGTCCAGTACTCCCTGGTTCTCTAACTGATACCAATCCGTGGTCAAACTTGAATTCAAATGTATTTCTTTGAAATTCCTTTTTTACCGGTCTGTATATAGTTTAGACCAGTTAAGAATTATTTAGTCACAGTCAAGCAGAATATTTCAATAGGATTATCTATCTTACCACCATTTGATATCTTAACAAGGGAGGTAATCTGTCCATTTTGATTTTGATTAACACCCCACCATTCTTTCAATAAATCACTTATAGCATTCCCATCAACTAATCCATATTTCACACTGCCTTCTTCAAAAGCGACATTTAATAATTCAGTAGTTAACCATTTTGGATTTTCAGCTACAGTCAGCACCGGAAATCGTAGAAAACATCCACCAACAACACCTGCACCCATTTCTGTTCTACAAGAAACACAACAACGCGAAAGATCTGCAAACATTGTACCACCTGCATTCCCCCAGATCACAAGATCAGTGACATCACATGAGCGTACCTTCAAGTGTTTAGCTATTGTAGCTTTGACGCGTAGTTCAATTGGTCTGATTAGACCAATTATCTGAGATGATGGTATTTTTGTTGACACAATTTTATATAGTGCTGTCAAATCAAAACATATAGGTGTTGTTGTTTGTAGAGATACTTTGCCTAAACCTGGATAACCACCAGCTATTAAAATGCGTATTGATTTCTGACACTTTTCTCTGATCTTTCGTCCAAGTTTATTAAAGTATAAAAATCTTCGTCGTAACCACTGATCTCTTGACTCCCAGACATCCTCTTCTCTGGCAGTATTTGTATCATTTAAGCATATTCGTGGGACTACATTCATAATAATCACTTGTTTCACAATTGACAAGCATTCATCAATATCATCAATCACGTAGATATTGTTGACTTTAGCAAATGCTCCCTCGATAAGCATTTCTTGTAAATGATACAAATAAACATGATGCTCAACTTCATCATGCAAGTATAAATCGATTAAACCATCAGTGAATTTTTTCTCATTCATAATAATATTAAGCATTTCTTTAGTCGCTGGTGTAGACGCGCCAATAATTAAAATGCCTATTGAAGGTAGTCTATTAGCAATTTCTATTCTCTTGTCTTCATCTTCTTCATTTTTATATCGTATATTATCTTCAACAATCTTCAGGATTTCTTCAGTAGGCATTGAACATTGTTCACCATAATAAGCAGCTAACAACTCTTGAAATTCATTAGCTCCACCGATTAATATGCCTTTACCGCCTTTATTAACTAATTCTCTCCATACAACTGGTGATTGTTCTATCAACCAACCATGCGTTTCTTTAATCCATTTAATAAATTCCTATTGTTTAACAATAACAATTATTATTATTTTGTTTAGTATTGACTAAACAAAATATAATTTACATACTTTCCACTCATTTGGTTGTTTAACAATCTTGGTAACTCTAAAATTGGGTAGATTTAAGGCTAGTTTATCTGCTAACAATTCAATTCGTGCGTAAAATGGACAGTCAGATTTCCCTGCAAAATAAAAAGGGAGTAAAAATCTTACGTAATTGAATGTAATAGGGTGAACATATATACATATCCTGTAAAAAGAATATATGCGTCGGCGGCACAGCGACAGAATGCTCGCCGACTACGCCTCAAGTGGCCCGGGGGTGTTCGATCCCCGGCCACCGACGCATTACTCCTTTACCTCAACTAAGCCGATAGTAGGACCGGCAAAGATGGAAGGTGGGGCATGGGGATAGCAGCCATATCCCGTAAAAATAAACACCACTGCTACCGAAACAGCAAAGTTCCAGTTTCAAGCCCTACGTTCCACCGTGAACGTATAGGAATACTAATAAAAACGATATGTTGACAATATTAGTCCAACAAGTCTGAGCTGCTACACCACCACATGTCTATTCAAACACTCGAAAAGGCGATTCGAAAACAAAACAGTTTATTCTCTTACGATTGATACGAAAAGTTGAATGACCATTCAAATCGACCAGTAGTGCTTGTCAGGTAGGTGTTGAAGTGATCTCAACACTGGACAGCTGTTTATAGGGGTAGAGCTCATCATCGGTTTACGCAAATCGATTCCGATCATAGAGTCGTATTATTTCGAACCACTGGAATTCTGGCTGGTCATTTGGGCAAACTGACAACACAAAGAATCAAATTCTCAATTTGAGAATCACTCAGTTCTAAGTAAAAAGTCACCACGGGTTTTGTTTCGGAAACCAAAATTATTTAGTTCAAAATTTGTAATCTGCTTGATACTATATAAGTGGCAAACAAGAAATCAAGCGGCATAGGAATAAATAGAAAAAAATCAAGAGTAGTGGAATCTCATTAAGAGAGAGAGAGAGAGTATGCAGAAATATGATAACGCTATCAATATCAAGTCAAGTTATGAATGGACATAACTCAGTGAACTAGACCCGAAGTTACATCACTCAATGAGTCGGGTTGTGCACTCTGGTTGTTTTGTAATCAATCACCAGCTAAGTGATGTACACCTCTCTACATAAGTCGGTCAGACAGCTACTGATTCTCAGTGGACTGTGGGTACGTCATGATCTGGTTATTCTTGATTCTTTCGAATTTAAGATAATCTCGAATGAATGGCTACCAATTGACTAGACGTATCTTTCATGATAGAAGTTGTTATAGCGAAAATAATTGCATTTCTAAGTGAATAGACAATGTACTTTCCATCGAAGGAGAGTAAATTGTCGTGAGTAATTATCAATAAAAATGGGAATATTTATTTCATGATACGAATGTATAACAAGCAACAAAGGTTAATAAAGCAGGATTTAACGAATTCGCCGAAGTCCAGTAGAACTCTTCAGCTGAAGGCTTTACATAAAAGAACATATATACATATATTTACTACTGGGAATACATTGGGAGATACAAGACTAAAAAGCATATAAATTACATTGAATTAATCATGGAAAACGACAAGTTTGAGTATTATTCACGTCATGTTCGAATATGTAAGGGAAAAGAAGGGATTTAAATTAAGATAGAATGTATTACGCTTACATTACATCACTTAGATAAAAAATAGGTCACTAGATAACTGTGTATAAACAAGGGTGAATTATAATTCTGTGGAATAACAGTTCACTCACTAGCCATTAATTCTAGAAATCAACATTAAGAAGAAGAGCAGCATGTATGATTACTAACACATCTCAGAGGTAAATAAACAAACAAAAGAAATTGACAGAAACGTACCACGATTCAAGGGATCGCATGATCCTTGAATACGACGTGCATTTTCCTCTCTAACCGGAAACTACCTATTTTTTGTGAATTATCAACTCCTTCAACAAAAGGTGTGGACAATATAAGTTTTAAGATATATAATGAATGACGCTTTATAGAACCAGATACGTGAACTGAAATCGCTAGCGCAGCTTGCAGAGCCAGAGCTTTAATGTGGTGTACACTCTTCCGAAGTAGGTTTCTGAATCAACAAACTGAGTTTTAACAGGGTACTGAGCACAGCGGTTCAGCAGTTCAAGTTGACGCTCTCCGTGTAGCACATAAAGTTAGACAAAATAGAGAAAATAAAGAGGTCCGAGGAACTACAATTAGCGGAAATTTGGGTAAAAATGGAATAGTAGCACGGCTGCTTAGTCGTTATGGCCAATCACAAAGAGTGAATGCATCTGTGTTACTGAGAACCACCGTGTACCTGCCATAGCACAAATGGTCTCCAGACATGGGTTCTTAGCATCCTGAGGATCTCAACCAAGCAGCTTGTACTTCCCTACGTCACTAGCTCAAACCAACTACTGTCAAAGACTTCACGAATTGCTCCCAGGTTTTGGTTCGACTACCCGTAACCCTTTTCCAACCTAGTCCTATGCCGACTTACATCGCTCGTCGAGGAAGATGATCGACAGCTAGGTACGACGTCTTCACCACAAATGATACAAGTTGGCGAACTCCACCCACACCAGCCTCTTTTGTCTGTGTACTGATGCAAACACCTATGTTTAAGCTGGAATTCGGTGCAGGCCAGTCTTAGCGCATCATCTTATACGTTGTAATAGGAGTGGACCACATGAGAAATCTACTAAGATTTCTGACCAAGACATTTAGAGGTATTCTCGTTTTGTCAATGCCTCATCAATGTGGAGATGGCTGAAACATTCTGTTTGGTCTTCGCGAAACAGTTGAACAGCAATGTGTGTATTACCGGTACGGACGATAACGGCGACACTACTACTTCACCGGTGGAACACCTAGTGGATACTCTCCAAATAAACCCGGCAATAGTACTGCAGAAACTACAGAGTCACATCTGTAGAGTCCCCAGGTTGTGGTAACATCAGGACATCTGTTCTGAAACAGTGTGTCAAAGCTCTCTCTATTTCCTTATTCGACTTATTTCAAGACTCGGTGGATTAAGGAAAACTGCCAAGTGAGTGGGAAACAGCCATCCTTTCTCCAATATTCAAGGGTGGGGACAAGCGAAATGCCACCAGTTATAGACCAGTGGTATCAAATGTACTGGGAAGTATAATTGATGATCACATCAGGGAGCTCCCCGATAGGACTAATAGACTCCGTGAAGCACAACAGGGTTTCATGAAAGGCAGATCCTATGTAACAAACCTACTATCAGCTTGGGACGATTGGACATCATGGTGGGACATGGATATTCTAATCCATGTGGTCTTCTTAGACTTTCAGAATGCATTTGACACAGTTCACCATGACCTTCTCGTACACAAAATAAGTCAGGTAGGTATGAGTGATCCGCGTCCGTCATGGTTGAAGGACTACCTAGCTGGAAGGAAATCCTGCACTAAAGTCAATCGAGTCCGATTATTCTGCCACAGCTTGTCATCAGAGGTGTCAGAGTGCTCCATCCTAGGGCCACTGATGTTTTCGATTTTTATCAAAGACCTACCATGCCGTCTAAGCTGTCCGACTATTCTTTACGCTGACGACGTGAAGATTTGGAGAGCAATAAAGTGCTGAAAGGACTCAGATAGACTGCAGACAGACCTACAGCTTCTGGTGCTATGTGAAGTCAGTCTTTCCATGTTTTCAAGGTGTAACCTTGTTAGTCTTCATTTTGTGAAGATTGATATTTCTAGTCGGTGCCGTTGGATTATCCTGCTTATGGCTTTTGCCAAATCTTCGTAGTGTGATGTTATCAGGTGGAAGGCTGCATGAGACTGTGTTGAGACAGAAAAGTGTCGTACTGTTTTCGCTATCCGGAGATTTGATGTGTGAGACTGTGCCAGGGCGACAAAGTGGGCAAATGTACCATAACCACAGATACACGGGTTATTTCGAATAAATTCATTATATGGTTCTGACACCTCTTTGTCACTGTGTACCCATCGTTTGCGAAAATTGCATTCAAACGCTGAATCAGTTTTAGAAAGGACAACACTACATGCCTGGCTGGCATTCATCTCCATTTCCAGAAGACGATTTCGAGGTTTTTCGATTTTACCTAGTACTTTTTGGTTACTCGCCTTCACAGCAATCATGTAGCAGACCAACAAGTCTTGTAAACCTGAACGACCGAATGAGGAAGATTCTGCTACACATGTAGCACCTGACGTTATTGTAGTAGTTCAAAACACCTGAACTTACCCCACAGAGATTTGATATGGAGGTGGTCGTGGAATTCAATTCACCGGCTAGGAAGATCAGTTTTCTCACGCGGATAATTCACAAAAAATAGGTAGTTTCCGGTTAGAGAGGAAAATGCACGTCGTATTCAAGGATCATGCGATCCCTTGAATCGTGGTACGTTTCTGTCAATTTCTTTTGTTTGTTTATTTACCTCTGAGATGTGTTAGTAATCATACATGCTGCTCTTCTTCTTAATGTTGATTTCTAGAATTAATGGCTAGTGAGTGAACTGTTATTCCACAGAATTATAATTCACCCTTGTTTATACACAGTTATCTAGTGACCTATTTTTTATCTAAGTGATGTAATGTAAGCGTAATACATTCTATCTTAATTTAAATCCCTTCTTTTCCCTTACATATTCGAACATGACGTGAATAATACTCAAACTTGTCGTTTTCCATGATTAATTCAATGTAATTTATATGCTTTTTAGTCTTGTATCTCCCAATGTATTCCCAGTAGTAAATATATGTATATATGTTCTTTTATGTAAAGCCTTCAGCTGAAGAGTTCTACTGGACTTCGGCGAATTCGTTAAATCCTGCTTTATTAACCTTTGTTGCTTGTTATACATTCGTATCATGAAATAAATATTCCCATTTTTATTGATAATTACTCACGACAATTTACTCTCCTTCGATGGAAAGTACATTGTCTATTCACTTAGAAATGCAATTATTTTCGCTATAACAACTTCTATCATGAAAGATACGTCTAGTCAATTGGTAGCCATTCATTCGAGATTATCTTAAATTCGAAAGAATCAAGAATAACCAGATCATGACGTACCCACAGTCCACTGAGAATCAGTAGCTGTCTGACCGACTTATGTAGAGAGGTGTACATCACTTAGCTGGTGATTGATTACAAAACAACCAGAGTGCACAACCCGACTCATTGAGTGATGTAACTTCGGGTCTAGTTCACTGAGTTATGTCCATTCATAACTTGACTTGATATTGATAGCGTTATCATATTTCTGCATACTCTCTCTCTCTCTCTTAATGAGATTCCACTACTCTTGATTTTTTTCTATTTATTCCTATGCCGCTTGATTTCTTGTTTGCCACTTATATAGTATCAAGCAGATTACAAATTTTGAACTAAATAATTTTGGTTTCCGAAACAAAACCCGTGGTGACTTTTTACTTAGAACTGAGTGATTCTCAAATTGAGAATTTGATTCTTTGTGTTGTCAGTTTGCCCAAATGACCAGCCAGAATTCCAGTGGTTCGAAATAATACGACTCTATGATCGGAATCGATTTGCGTAAACCGATGATGAGCTCTACCCCTATAAACAGCTGTCCAGTGTTGAGATCACTTCAACACCTACCTGACAAGCACTACTGGTCGATTTGAATGGTCATTCAACTTTTCGTATCAATCGTAAGAGAATAAACTGTTTTGTTTTCGAATCGCCTTTTCGAGTGTTTGAATAGACATGTGGTGGTGTAGCAGCTCAGACTTGTTGGACAAATATTGTCAGTGTATCATTTTTACTATTATTATCAGTTTTATTATTATGATTTATTATCAGTTTTGTCACGCGGATAATGCACAGAAAATAAGTAGTTTGCGTCTAGAGATGAAATTGCACGTATTATTCACAAGTTTGTTTGGCTCTAGTTCTTCAGACCGTAGAGTTGTTGTTGAAATCTTTAGTACCTTCGATGAATATATACTTGATACCTAAGCTGATTACGTTTACGGTTTGAGGGAAGCACGTGGATTCCTTAAGGACCCAGTTAGTTAACTGAGTCGCAATTAATTCATGGCATCCAGACGTGATTTTAGTACCTAAATATCTTAATTATGTAATTGTCTAGCTTTTCAAACAATAGGAAATGACTTCAAAGTCAAAGTTGACAAAGTGAAGTATTCACTCATTCTACCTGCGATAACGAACAGTGCCATTTCAAATTATCGTAGTTCTAGGTCCTAGGTCATTACCATAACGCTTTCAATATTCATTGCTTCAGTGACGTGCCAGTATTAACGTAATGATATTTCGCACTCGATTTTTTGATGTTGCAACACGATTCTAGATTTTCGCAAGACGCCGATTCTGTCGATCTGTTCCTCGGTTTCAAGTAGGATGGATGAATACTGTGTGCATAGGACTGAAATTATCCGTAACTAACAAGGTCATTGGTGGAGTGAGACGCTCGAAGGTCATTTTCGTCCATGTTTGTTTGGAGCGACTTTATTGCATATCCCTTCAGTGACGCTTGTTGCTATGTTGCTATTGGTTTCAAGTGGCCTTGGTTTTGGGGGAAGATTTAACTGATGTAATATTTTGATTTCCTAGACATAACTCAGGCTCATAAGTGAAAAAATTATAACCCTGGAATAAGGACAAGTTGTTCAGAAGGTAAGGAGGACATTATTTTTCAGTTTATTTGTATATATACTATTGTGTATCGAGCTGCGCAGAGTTCTTAGTGCAACTGTATGTAACTGCATTTACATAAAGTAAAACATTACGAATGTTCCTGTTTTTGAAATAAAAACATGATTCTTTTCATTAAGTGTAGTAATGAAGAATGGAGTTTCTTCCACGTCAGTGGTATTTAATTGAAGAATTAATCTCTGTAGGCCCTTGAAGGAATAAATTCGGCACGGAGAACTCCTGTGGAAACCGAAAGCACTTTTAGTTTACTAAATCTTACTGACTCCCTGTATAAATTTGATCTGTCAAGTGTTTATATAAAGTCTGCTGGTGTATTCAGTAAAGTAAAAGTTGTAGTGCATAACTCCTAGACTTGTTGTAGTCATTGGTATTGCCAGGATACTACTTACTCGTTTTATGCAGCCGAAATATTCAATTCTCACCTTATTGAGGAAATACTATAGTGCCTGCAAAAGTAGTGCGTCAGTTTACGAGTTTCGTTAAGCCTACAGAATGTTTTCTATTCACTGAATACTGTTTGCGAATTATCCGAGAAAACACATTTCCGAGTGGGATGTTATACAAGGCTGAATTCTTAAACTGTCATCCTTATGTCAGTTCAATTCAATCACACATATATTAATAGGATATTCTGTAATTGACTTTAGAGACTTATCAGGGAATATTCTCATCAGCTTACGGTTTGCTGATGATATTGTCCACCTAGACTATGAGAAGTAACCTCTGATGCTGTAAAATATGAAAATAATACCGGTGTTTGATTATAGGTGTCCGCGTTCCATTTCATAAGTAAAGCAGTATAATATGGCGAGTGCTGTTGAGGTTACGTATAAATGTTCAGGTGGGCAGGGTTGGTCTTCTAGGTAGGGAAGCTGAATAGGTTGAGATGGCTAGAACACGTGATGGCATACAAAGCCATCGCCTTTCTCCAGGGACAATGCTAGCCAGCACATGTTAAGGTTTAAAATGTGTTTGGGTCGGTCAAATGAAAAACTAGTATTGGTTCATAAAATTGTTGACAGTCAGCTGGAAGAACTACCGGAGATGTGACTGCAAATCTTTGGTACTGGTACAGGTGCATTCACTCTGTGTAATCTCACGTATCTATTCAACTCATGTTTTTCCTTGTCACTATTTATTCTCCCTCACATTTTCGCTCGTTAAACTTCCATTTAGTTTTATGTCTCTACCTTTGTGTGCTACATGAAATGTGGTAAATTAAACAGGTGGACTTCTCTGCAAACTCATACTGAAAGCTAGTCAGAATGACACAGTCTGGGCATAACTAAATGAGAAACATTGATAAATGATCTCCAAAATTTCAACAAATGATAAGTGTAGTTCTTAATCTTGTTCTTTGCCAAATGAAAAATAGATACCTTTCAGTAATCTCTTCTTCCACCCGGGACTCGTCTCCTACTTTGCAACTGGATTTGTGCTTTTTCACTTTTGTGCTTAGCTTTCGGTCATTCAGCATTCGCCGTTGTTGTTGACTCAGCGCCTAGATGACTTTAGTTGAATAAGGTTTCGATCGTGCAAACTTGGGTCCTGGACAGTTGATTGTTTGCATTATCATTTCTCAAATGGAATGCAGCATACTGTATATTAGGGTAAATCTTCCGCCTCGCCTGCTGGAGCTGGTGTTCCTCAGGCTATTTTTATCACTCCTTTTCTTTTTTCTCTCTCGTCTTACATGACTTTTCTCTTTCTAATGAGAGCAACTTCGTCAAATACGCTGGTGATCTGATGGTCTCACTTTGTGTCATGTTACAATGTGACTGCAGCAAACTTAACTGGTTCCTGTTTGTAGTCTAAGGTACGTGGTCTTGCGTTAAATCCCGCTAAAAGTCAGGCAGTTAACTTTCCCCTCACTCATAAGCGTGAACTGCAAGAACTGTGTCGTTCACAAGATGTTTGTATCAAAGACGGCACTGAAACAGAAACTAAGTCTAACAGAAAATACCTTGGAGTAAATCTATCCTCTGGTCTTTCTTGGTCATTCTATATCTTGTCGATTTCTTCAGTCTAGCTTACCATGTCATGTATTCAAGACAGTCAGGAATCATTCAACCTCTCTTTTTACAACTTGTTAACTCTTGCATTGGTCTTTGCTGCTCCCCCTTATTCTTTCCTGAATTACTCAAAAACGACTATGTCGTATTGTGCAAGGTATTAAGGTTGTCAGTAGGGCAAGTGGTGTACCATTTAGTCAGCTCGTTAATGCATTAGTTAAAAGACATCTAAACTCATGCGAGAAATGGTCTAAATCTATACTGTCTAACCCTCAACATCCCCTCTATTCTCAGCTCTTCCCTTTAATTTCATCTGATGGAACAAGAAGTCAGTATCAAAGATCATACGATCGTTTTTGGAATTACGTAATTCCAAAAATTGTTGTCGTTTTCATTGCCATCAGTTCACAGCCTATTGAGTTTAACGTAAGTGGAATGCTCATTTCCCACTTTCCTGAGGAGACATCAGCTAGGATTCTAGGAAAGTAGCACGTGAGTATGCGAATTTCATGAATCTGTAGACTGCATTCCATTACTTATTACTGAAACTAAACTATGAAGGAACTGATATTTCAAAGAAGGATGTAGTACAAGGCTCATTTCTACAACTGTCGTCCTTATTTTAGTTCAATTTCATCATAAATGTATTAACCGAATTGTCTGTTACTCACTTTAGGCCCTTACCAGGGAACAGTCTTGTCAACTTACTGTATGCTGATGGTATTGTCCACTTAGGCTGCGATAAGTGACCATTGAAACTGGAAGATATGAAAAGACTACTGGTTTTTGATCGTAGTGTCTGTACCCTTTCTTCTGTGTTAAGTAGTCTAATATGGTGAGTAATATTGGGGTTAAGCTTAGTGTTAAGTAGAAATGTGATTCCAAACGTTGTTAATGACACAGATGCATTCACTCTATGTAATCTCACATATCTGAGCAACCCTTATATTTTTTCCATATGACTGTTTGTTTTTCATCACATTTATGCTCATTATAGTGACATTTAATTTCTTTTTTCTTCTACCTTTGTGTGCTACATGGAATGTGTTAACTTAAGCGGGTGCACTTGTGTGCAAGCTTCTATGTTGAAAGTCAGTGTGTCAGAATGGCCTATAGTCCAGGTATAATGAAATGCTAAAACGTGGATAAAAAAAGGCAAAATGTCAACAAATGGTAATCGTATTTTTTCATTTAGTTCCTGTCTAACTGAAAAAAGTGATCTTACAATAATTTCTCCTCTTACCCGAGATAACTCTCACACTCTGTCTCGTTATATCTCATGAGTTAGTTAACTTTATTGTGTAGCCCAAATGCGAAGTCGAAACACATCTGATGAAATATGTTTTGCTTATTACCAACCAAATATAATATTTTTCAAGTGTGGAACGTCACAAATCGAACTGCTACACTTCTGTGCTCATTTCCATGTTAAAACTCAGTCAGTCAGCTTTGTCACTGCAGATGCGTAGTGTCACAACTACCTAGTGTTAATTAGCCTAAACAATTATTCATGCCGTTTCCTAAGTACTCTGTGCATTTCCCGATTCCTTAAACTGTCCAGATAAAGTGCACCGAAGAGGAAAACATAAACCAAAAGTCAGTAACACGGACGTAAGAAATAGTGTGAATAGAAGTGAATGAGATGAGTGACCTTCTATCCCTGTAGTACGCTTAACTAAAATACTCATGTATATGAATGAGGCAAAAAGTTGTGTGACTGACTTGATATGATCATGAGCAATAGTTTGTGCTCAAAACGCCACCAAGTAATATTGCTGTACAACACTGTGTGATTTATCAAAATAAAATCGTATCCATAATGGAGTTATACTCTACCACAGTGCCCAAATTTTATACTTATGTCAAAAATACTTATCTTATGTGTCTCCTAATTGTTTCCTTTTTGTCTTCCTCATTGCAGGTTGTCAGTCTCCGTAGACATTCTACTAGATGTCGTCATACATAGTGTCTGCAAGCAGTCTTTCAATACATCTACCTCCCGCAAAGTTATTGTTACGATGCCTTTAAATCATTTACACTTGGCCGTAATACAATTAGTGTGCTAATATTACTGATGCAATGACATGCAAGACTTGTACATGTTACTGTGAAGTTAGCTTGTAATAACATTCCCTCCATAGTAAATAGAATGCTTGTGATAACAATTCGTCATTATCTTTTCATTGTGTTGATAGTTGCGTATATATTAGAAAAAAGCTAACCTTGTCGTATCAGTTCTCTAAATTACAATCACTAAGTGCCCATACCTCTGCTGAATACCAAGTGCTACTCGTGGCCCATGAAATACTTATTACTGCATTCGGAAATAACAATCAAACTATTATTACATGGAGTAGTTAGACAGAAAGCGTATGAAATTTAGATATTAGTGTGTATCTGAAGTTAACGACACAATATATATGTGGATTTTTCATTTCCAAACTAGAGAATTTTATAGGGTAATGTAGGAGTGAGCGCAATGAGTTAATAATGTATTCTTTACTGCATACATCTTGTATGAGTGAAATGCTTCTATTCAATTTTCGGCGAAGCTTCAATATCACCCTGCAGGGTTTCTTCAATGCACTCTCATAGGGAATAATACTTGGTACTGAGGAATCCAGCCAAAAGCATCTGTGACACAGTCGAATGACTTTTTCAACTAAAAGCCGCAATACTGATATTAAGTGTGATTTACCTGTAAACTGAGGGACTCTAGTGTAACACACCACCATATCCCAGCAGGGTATTCTTTGTGTTTTACAGGTACAAGTAGAATTCATGGACTGAGCATTTGTTAAATATGGAGGCGACCCATTGAGTCACTTAGACGAAAGGCTTACGAAATGCGATACCTTACACACGCACTTTCAGATGTAGGCATGTGTCACTTCACATGAACTCTGGACCATATCGAGTAGGCATTCCTTTAAATTAATTATTGTTCGTATATGTGATGACTTGGTGCGTTTCCTAGTTTGCCTATAATTACGGAATGTACATTATATTAGGGAACACAAATGGATTTTGTGAAAACCAGTGGTGTTCCTTCTCTAGTCTTAATTGATGTCACATTGATTGACACGATTAAAGGAATAGATTGTAACGTGGTGTTTTCTGTAGCTGCGAAACGTAATTACCTAGTTTCGAATTGACATCATGCGTCTAATCCTATTAACCTATGTATATAGTTCTACCTTCACGAAACCTAGAAGTCAGGAGCGGACTCTCTTTGACAGATCTAGTTTTACTTTGTGACTAATTGGTGAGTCACCTGGTGTTGTGGTAGTAAAAAACAACTCCAAACCTTAGTATTTTCTAGAAATGAACATATTTACTTACTTTGGCGACAATTTAATCTTAGGGATATTAACCTTTACTTAGTAATTTGGATCCGAAAGTAAACGCCATGTTACTAAGTTATTCAAAAGACAGAATGATGAGTGAAACAGTACTCGGATACTTATTCTAACGAAACCGAATAATGATAATCGTTTAGCCTACCAATATGCCGCTTACTTTCAGTCTTAATTCAAAGACAAATTTAATTGCTCACTAAATTAATAGTTCCAGAAGACTGCTCTACTCCTGTCTTCGAAATACTTTACCCGATCGTGTTTTACTTCAAAATATGTGTATACTGGCCAGCTGATGTTGCTTATCCAGTTACACTGTTTTTCAGTTACAATGTCCCATCTATTTCCTATCAAACAGAACATCCCTTAAACCATCAACGAGTTACCATCATTTCTAAATAAATAACCTTAACTATTCGCATGTGCGCTTTTTTATAAACTTTATCACTTACGTGATGTTTCAACTTTCGATTAATCAGTTTTCCCTTACATGAGCACCTGTTTCAATTTTAACGGATATTTCTAACCTTTGACTACTGAATTAGTACGTTTCGTCATATACCATCCATACGAAATATAGGTACTGATAATAATTACTGCTAACAGATTTATCACGAGAATGTACTCCATATTGACGACAATATTCCTCAGGGGCGGACGTATCTTCTAAACGCGCTACTCAATACAACACATGACCCTAACCCCATAACTCTGTAGCTCACAACATTCTATAAAGTTAGTAGTGACTATTAACAAGTAGAATGTCTATTTGAGGTATAGAGAATACATTTATTAGTGATTCGACACAAAATACAAAATCAACGGTACTGGAAACCACTTTCTTCAGCAACGAATCCCACGAGGTCACTGGGACTACAGATTATCTAAAAAAGAAAACAAGGGTTCACAGGATGTATACATGAATATGACTACCAGTATAATATTAACGAGATAGCACAGTAAGAATTAATGAAAGTTTATATCGATGTGCGATTACATCAGTCACTATTTTTGACACAAGTGAATATTTAGACGAAGTAATAAGAAGACGTAATCTGTCTGAGTCGTGTAGTGTTGTATTCGTGCAACACATTTTGGACAACCTGGTCACACATGGACTTGTTATAGGAATACATATGAGATTAATACAATTAAAAGTTTAGAAAATAAATTTAGGTGGAATTAAAACCACATATTGGAGGTCAAAATAACAATGAAGACCACTGAACCAAATATCAGAGAGACTAGTACATCTACCCTGACTAGTATCAAAACGAAGTTTAACAAAGAAGGTTTCGTGTGGTGACGAATAGTCTTGGAATTCACAAAAGTGGTTTAAACTTCCTAATCACACTTCGGCTTCCACAAACTTTAGGATGCAATCCAAACACGTTTTACAGATAGGTTTAAAAAATGTGCAAACGCCAGTTTTATGTCCTGTCACTATAATATGTTTCGAAATAGAGGAGCTGGGACCCCATTAATAACTTCTGAAGGTTCTGTTGCTTCTGGAGGCATTTAGGAATATGATGCGTAGCCGTTACTTGCAGAAACCGATGAGCCTTCCCTAAATGGATACAGCAACCACTTCTAAACCGTACGTCCATAGCTTTAAGAGATGTCGGACACTACTTCTACGTGGTTTCAAAATAATTTTGTGAATTAACTTCGAACAAGCGCGAATAATGTGGCGTCAGGACAATAACAAAAATCGGAAGTTTATGAAACCAAACTCACTAATAGGACAAAGTGACGCACACGTCAGATGTCTTCATGTACCTGATCACGAGGATGGTATTGAAATCCACCAAGTTACTAAAATGTTGCAGTGTGCATTTAACTCATTTAAAAATTTTGGCAGAAAACACTGGATGTTGTAAGTGATCGTAAAACATATTGCAGTTTCTGCCCACTTGTGAACACTAATTATTCCTTGTATCCATGCATTCTATTGACTTTCAGCTATCAAAACACCACACAAAAATGCGGAAGGGTGCACAAATTTGATATCAACCATATTCTTCGGTTCCTGCAGCAGTTATAGGTACTGCACAATAGCTGATAGGGAAATTTCAGATCGAGTACAAGTTTCCGCCAATCTGCAAAGAAATTTATCGAATGACAGTCGTTGAAATGTACGCGAAGCTTACTCGGCATGCCAAAAATCACTGCATGAACCATGTATTTAAGCGTCCTGTCACACAAGCAATAAGTAAATGCTCAAGAACAATATCGAACAATAATTTCCATATAAATTCATCCAACAAGACCAAAATAAGCACCGAAATCGCGTCTACTGCGTTTGCTGGACGACTAGCTCCAACTCGAATCAACGAAGCCGCGCAGACGCCGTCAAGGTTAAGCCAGAGGCGCCACTTCAAATAGGGGATATGCCTTATCAACGCCCATTGCAGTGTTTGATGCATCAACCGAGATACTTAACGGTGCCGTTGGATCCTGATACATCAGAAGTGTGGCATTCGCGGTGACTCAAACTGTCGCTCTCTACCAAATAAGATAATGTATCTACAATCCCTGATGTCAACTGATACGTATCATAACACTGCCATAATCGCATTACAAGAAACGTGGTTGCATGAACTGTATGATGACAACCTTATCTCACTAAAGGACTTTATTTTATTTCGACAAGACCGTCGCTGTTGTAATAAGAAAAATGGTGGTGGCGTTGCAACTTTTATTCACTCCAAATGGTCTGTCTCAAATAACATCTGCTTCACCTTCTCAAATGACTTCATTGACTGTATTACTGTCAAATGTCGCCCCAAACATATCCCCAAATACAAACAATTCTATATTACAAACATGTACATATCTCCTAGTTGCTCTCCATCTGATCTATCTAATTTTGCTGATGAATTCACCATGTTTGCTGCTGCCAACTTCGACAACTCTCTATCCGTTATTACTGGAGACTTCAACACATCAGATTGCTCCTTTCTTGAAGCTCTTGGTCACACAAATATAGTCAAATTTCCCACTCGACTTGACAAAACCCTTGACTTGGTTTTTACCAATGATGAAGGAGTATATGAAACACGTAGACGTTCACCGATACATAACTCCGATCACTGCATTGTCCGCGTTTTGCCAAAAATATACAGCAAAACACATATTAAAATCTTCTCACACCTGTCCACGAAGGCACAACAGAGAAGCTACACATCTGACAACTTACTCAATCTAAGATGCATGTTAAAAGATACCAACTGGGATTTATTTAATGAAAGTAAATTAGATGATACAATCGCCAATATAACGGACTATCTTAAGTTCTGCCTTGACATATGCTGTCCCAAACAAACACTGTTCAAACGCCTCGACCGCTTCTCGTCACCCCATCTCAAACAACTTCGCAGGCAAAAAGAAATGTTATATAAATGCAAAGACAAGTTAGGACTTAAAAAGATAAACGCTCAAATCAAATCTGAAATCAAGAATCTTAATGCTATCTATAACCAAACACTTTTATCATGCAAATCTCCAAACAGCATGTGGAAACTTTTCAATGAAATTACTGGCAATAGTAAGCGATGTAATGTTTTTCCCTCTTGTGATGTTAATGCTCTTAATCTGTCTTTTATACGCTCTCCTTCTACCATAACCACTCCTAATGTTACCAATCTTGTAGCTGATAACTTCCAGGACTTCAATACTCTCGATGTTTTGAAATGTCTTAAAACTCTTAAGCCCTCACATAGTCTTGGCCCTGATGGCATACCTGCATATGTCCTAAAACAATGTGCAGATGCTTTATGTTCTCCTCTAACTAATATACTAAATGCTTCTTTCTCCGAAAACGTTGTACCTGTTCCATGGAAAGACATTAAAATAGTCCCTGTCCCTAAACCTGGAAATAGCAAGAACGTAAAGTTCAGACCCATCGCCATCACTTCCCCGTTTCTAAAGCTCATGGAAAAACTAATACTTCTTAAACTCGAACCCTCCCTTAAAAGCTTCGAAGACCCCAAACAATTTGCCTACAGACAGGGTAGGAGTACTTTAGACGCTGCAGCCGTCTTACACAACAGTATTGTCTCATCATTAGACAAAGATGCCAAATATGTCCGCTGCACGTTTCTTGACTTCACTTCTGCTTTCGACTCTGTACCTAGAAGTCTCTTGCTAAATAAGCTCTCCACGACACAAACCGAGTCTTGGGTCACTAAGTGGTTGCATTCCTACTTTTCAAACAGAATGCAGTACACCGTATACAAAGGTCAATCCTCCTCTGCTGTGCTCACTGAATCTGGTGTCCCCCAAGGTGCTGTACTCTCCCCACTTCTCTTTTCATTCTTCCTACATGACCTACCGTCTTCAAATGATATTAACTTTGTCAAATATGCTGATGACCTGACTGTATCTTTACCTGTCAAATGTCAAAATGACTGCTCTAAACTAAATGGCTTCTTATCAGAAATTAGCCAATGGTCCAAGGAAAACGGTCTAACCTTAAACCCCTCCAAATGCCAAACAGTTAATTTCACCTTTAGGCATAAATCTGACCTAAACAAACTGGTTAGCGCTCACGAGGTGTGCAACATAGATGGCACTGAAATAGAAACTAAGTCGGAAATTAAATACCTAGGCGTCACTCTATCTTCTGATCTTTCCTGGTCGTCTCATATCTTGACGATTTCCAAGAAAATATACCGTCTTACCTTCTACATCAAGAAGTTAAGACATTCTGGTGTAACCCAACCCTTACTACTACAATTTGTTAACTCCCGTATTCTGCCTATAATTCTCTATTGCTCCCCCTTAGTCTTTCCTGGGCTATTGAAGAAAGACTATACCTTATTACGTAGGATGTTAAAGGTTGTCAGCAGGGTAAGCAGTTTGCCACTTAGCCAGCTTGTTAACATTCTGGTGGACAGGCACATGGACTCATGTGAAAAATGGGCGAAGTCCATTTTATCTGACTCACAACACCCTCTACACTCACAACTCTCCCCATGTATCTCTTCAGGGAAAACAAGAAGTCTATATAGGAAACTATATGCTCGCACTAGTAAGTACAAAAACTCATCCATACCCTACCTAGCCCGTGTTCTGTGTGATAAAGAATGCATCAGGCATGAAACCTTTAACTTATTAAATAGTCACTAGAACCAATGAATCTCGTCTTTCCAACTCACATCATTTATAGGTACAACGTTTTCTCTCTCTTCATTCTGTATTTATTTTTGTTATGTGCTGTTTTGTTTCTCTCTTCCTTGCAAACTCTACTTAAAACATTCTTGTTCGTTCTTTTACACTCTGTATATCTCGACCATTTTGCTATCGCTTACGCCAGTAAATATGCTAGTAGTATCTACTTTTGTAACACCTTCAAACATTTTAATTTTGGCTTTGCTACCGACATACTAATATGTTGTTGAGATAATCTTTAAACTATGTAGAACTTTATTTATTGTTAATGTAAACAAAAAACTGGATGCAATATTGTAGTAAAATGCTGAGAATTCCATTCTGTATCACAAGTACTGATTTGGAATAAAGCTTATATATAATATAATATAATATAATAGCGGCCCAAACCGAAACGACCTTTTAACGCAAAAATGACCTTGACAGGGACAACTTCGGCCAATGAGAAGGCTCAAAAAGAAAGGCGCATAATTGTAAAAAACGGTTTATATAGAAGTAATGCAATCTTAATAAACAGTTACAAAGAATGGCGTTCGCGTATATGTTGCAAAAAAACCTCTCAGTTTCTCATGGGAGTCTTCATAGTCATATGAAACCAGTTTCGGTACATAAATTCATCCAGGTAACTGTGAATCATGGGATTTCTCGATCCATTAACCGCTCCTATACGTCTTTCTAGACGACTCCAAAATCTTTCACTGGAACTGGTGTGGGTTCCATCCAAAGGATTCCGGAAACCGTCCGTATGATTAACAACATGATGAATGTACCCATGATTCGACGGTATCCGGTATCCGCTCCATTTATCCGTATGAATGGTCGTCCCCGGCAACACCAAACGCTTATTAATAGGCACTAATACTGCTGCACTGCGATTGGGAATCGCTTCCATATACCCTTTACGCAGTGTCGTGTCGTAGATACCCAGTATCCACTGCTGGTTTGCTTGTAATCTCCCGCGGTTGTATTTCCTTTTTACAAGTACAGTCTCATGAATACGGACTATGCTGCCGACTCCCCCGAGAACTTGAGTCAGGGTGTTCATTTTCCAGGAGGAAACATCTCTGCAGTAGTTGTACCATTGCACTGCTGACACCTGAATTTTCTGTTTCATAAGCTGTAGCTGTGACTGCTCTTTTCAGGACCCAGAAGTTACAGATCATTAAAATTTTCGTCAAAGGTAGTTTAGACCTAGAGAGAAAAGTTCCTAAGGGATCTGTAAACTAAAAAACAACGACAAACCTTCTCGAACCGATTTCCTGAGGAAGGATCATTTGGCACTCAATACATCTGTATACAAAGCCATCAATGGCCTCTGTGTATTTTTGTATATGCATAACTTCTCCGTATTGGCAAATTTTTGACAAAGCTATCAGTCCGTTATCCAAACAGTAATCGAAAACATCCATGATTGCTTCCGAAAATGACACAGTCAGCTGATTCCTTGCTCAAGGTCACTTTTTTGTTCGAAGGTCGTTTCGGTTTGGCCGCTATTCTTTAGAGTCACCTCATTCGCAATAGCTTTTTTAACCTGGGTAAAAGCATTTCGAGCAGACGCGTCAAGTTCTACGGACTTTTTATTCCCTCGAAAGAGGTCTGTTAATGGCTGAATCAAAGAGGCACAGTTGGGAATAAAGCGTCGATAATAGCTTACTAAGCCGTTAAAAGTGCGGAGACTTTTCACTGTCTGTGGCTCTGGAAAGTTCAGTATAGCCTCGACCTTAGTAGCCAGTGGGCGAATGCCCTTGCAGTCAATAGTGTGACCCAGGAAGTCGAGTGAGTCAACACCGATTTGACATTTTTGAATATTAATGGGAACACCATGTTGGCGTAACCTGTCAAATGCCAAGTCCAAGTGCCTAAGGTGAGTTTCCTTGTCACGACTGGCAATGAGGCAGTCGTCTAAGTATGCGTATACAAAGTCGAGACCGCGAAATACTTCGTCAATGAAGCGTTGGAATGTTTGGGCTGCATTCCGGAGACCGAATGGCATACGTAGAAATTCAAAAAGTCCGAAAGGCGTAATGATAGCCGTTCTCGGGATATCTTCTGTTGCCATCGGGATTTGGTTATACGCTTTAACCAAGTCGATTTTGGAGAATATAGTCGCGCCGGATAAGGTTGCCGTCAAGTCGTGTATATGAGGCAACGGGTAGCAATCAGGGGTTGTTTTGGCATTCACTCGCCGGTAATCACCGGTGGGTCGCCAATCGTTGCTATTCTTTTTCGGAACCATATGAAGTGGGGATGCACACGGGCTATTCGAAGGTCGAATGATGCCAAGGGTAAGCATATGGTCAAATTCATTCCTGGCGATTCTCAGTTTGTCAGGAGCTAATCGTCGTGCTTTAGATGTCACAGGTTGTCCTGTGGTAATTCAGATTTCAGATTTATTGGTTGAGGATAGAAGGCTTGCAGCCTATGTTAATCCTTTTCTAGTAGATTTCTGTGGTTGTCCAAACCCTTCTTGAACGAATCAATTGAGGTTGCAGACACCACTTCTTCTGGGAGTCGGTTCCAAGAGTTTATGACTCGATGTGAGAACCAGTACTCAACAGCAATATGATTTCTCCTTGGCTTTTGAACTCTCCTGCTATGTCCTCTAAGGTGTTCCGACCTGGTGGGAAGGAAAAGAAAGAATAGGTCAGGTCCGTAGTCATTATTTAAAATTTTAAACATTGTGATTAAATCTCCTCTCTGCCTACGGTATGACAGTGAGAAGAGATTTAAACTATCTAGTCTTTCCTCATATGATAAGTTAGCTATGCCGTGAACCATACGTGTTGCCTTCCTTTGAACACTTTCTAGAATGTGTGAATCCCCTTTTAGACACGGACTGGCGGCCTGGATGCAGTTTTCCAGTCTTGACCTAACCAGAGATATGTATAAGGAGGTGAACATATCTCTGGTAATTCTTGTAAAGGCTCTGCGAATCGCCCATAAGGACCTGAAACTACGTGCAGCCACCGCGCGACAGTGTGCTGTAGTTTTTAAGTCGTGGCTAACTATGACACCTAAGTCCAAGTGAGTCTGAACTGATGGAAGTGTTATTCCCTCTAGTTCGTAGGAGCTCGTGCTTGCTTGTCCAATGCGCATGGTTGCACATTTTGCCACGTTGATCGGGAGCATCCATTCAACAGACCACTCCGACAGTTTGTTGAGGTCGTCTTGCAAGGTGGACGTATCACTGTTGCCCTTCAGCTCCCTCCAAATTTTTAAGTCATCTGCGTATAGGACCATAGGGGAGTCGGTGAGCAGAGGTAACTCATTGATATACAGAATAAAAAGGAGAGGACCGAGAACCGTGCCTTGTGGCACTCCGCTACTTACTGCTGTCCAGGAGGAGAGTTTTGAGTTGATCCTAACCCTCTGCCTCCTATCTATGAGGAATTCCCTGAGCCAGTCTAGTAGTCTGCCTTTGATACCAAGACTTTCCAATTTCATGAGTAGTCTTTTGTGAGGTACTTTATCAAAGGCTTTACTGAAGTCTATGAAGACGACGTCAACGGGTCTTCTGTTATCCTTTGATTTGACCCAGCTTTCTCTTGCAGTCAGGAGATTTGACAGGCATGAGAGGTTCCTCCGGAAGCCATGCTGTGCTCCAGATAACAAGCTGCTATTTTCCAGATAAGCCATGATGCTTTTCTTGATAATTCTTTCCAGTGTCTTGATTAAAGTGCTGGTGAGACTGATAGGCCTGTAATTTGAAGGGCTTTGTCTTGATCCTCCTTTGTGTATGGGGGTTACTATGGCGTCTTTCCAATCACGTGGCAACACTCCATTTTGGAGAGATAGCTTGAAGATCGTGGTCAAGGGGCCGGCTATGTGGGCTGATAGCTCCTTGAGAAGCCTTGGATGAAGACTGTCAGGACCCATTGATTTTCCTGCATCTAGTTTCATTAAGAAGTTGAGCACGATGCCTTGGTCGATGTCAACGGAATCTATCCCATGTTCTTCTGATGCAGCCAGAGCTGATCCTATAGGCAGTGATGACTCCTGAGTGAAGACTTGGGAGAAGTAGTTTGCCATTGCTTCTGCTTTTTCTTGATCTTCTTCGATTGTATCTTTGTCAATAATCAGGTTTGGGACACCATTGGGTGTTTTATTCCTGAAATTCAAGTACGAGAAAATTTTCTTAGGTTGTGCCTTTGCATTTTGGGCCAGGTGTGTCTCGAACTTCATCCTTGATTGGCGGATTTCTGCGATAGCTTTATTTCTAGCAGTAGTATATAATTCCCTGGTCTCAGAAGTCTCAAGTGTTGCAAACAGGTTCCAACATTTGCGTTTACGTCTGAGTAACTTACGAATCTCCCGGTTTATCCAAGGGGGGGAATGTTTCCGACCCTTTGGAACAGACCAAGGGATGAAGGGTACAGTTACTTGGGCGTAAAGTTGCTTAAATTGGTTCCATGCGGCTTCTACTTGGGACTCTGGATTGATGTACCAGTTTACTGAGTTGGCTGCTGAGACGATCGCATTTATGTCAGCTTTCCAAACGTTTGGTCGAGCTGGGGTTTTGGCCCTTGCTGCCGTTGCTGTGAACTTGAAAGTGAGCACAGCATGGTCACTTCTTCCTAACGGAGGAAGATGTTGTATGAGATCCACATCCTCACCGTGTGAGAACACTAGGTCCAGAGTTGATGAGGAGTGCTGTGAGTCATAGCGCGTGGGCTTAATGATATGTTGGACTAGGGCTAGCGATATACTAGATTCTAGCAGTTTATGGTCAAAGGAGTTGACTGAAGATGGAGTTGTTAGGCTCGACCAGTCAACTGTTGGGGCGTTGAAGTCACCGACTACGAGACTTCGACATTTTGAAGTCCAGGAGCCTAGCTTCTCTATTAGGAAGTCGTCTGCACTGCAGTCAGGACTGCGGTACACAGCAATGAGGTCAATGTCTTGGCCTATGCATTTAAGTCTGCAGCGTAGAAGTTCGCACGACTCACTTTCGTGGGCGAGTGCTTCGATACTACGCACGGTTAAGCCTTTCTTGAGGTAGATGACTACGCCCCCTCCTTTGCGGTTTAGTCGGTCTACCCTGTGCACTTCGAAGTTTGGCAGGTTAACTTCGTTGTCAGTGACATCGGGTGTGAGCCATGTCTCTGTGATAATAATTACATCCGGGTTTCCGGTTTCTATCATGTTTGCCAGCTCAGTCCTTTTATTTAACAGGCTGCGGGCGTTTGTGTAGCAGACTGTTAATTCAGATTGGTGCTTCCCCGGCCCACCCACAGAGGTTTCGGGATCATTAAACTGCGAACTCGGACAACCCGAAAACCCTTAATCTTAAGGTTCTTCTCACCGTTCCGGCGTCGCTCACTTAATTCTAGTGCCGCAGCCTGTCTTTTGACACGGTCTGCCAGGCTTAAGTCAGCGCGGACATATATCCCTGATCCTTTGAGAATATGAGAGTTGCTTAGAATAGCGTCCCTCTCCGCTTTAGAGTTTAGTACGACTTTGAGGAGACGTACAGGTTCACTTACTGTAGGGTCAGGCTTTTGACCTATTCTGTATACGCTGTGTATAGTAATGCCTGATACTGTTTGTGGCAGTAGCTTGTCTAAAAGGGGCTTGACCAAGTTAAGGTCATGCTCGAATCTGGTCTTAGGGTCGAGAGCCAGTGACTCCTCCACTTTGTGGAGAATGAGAGACCTATCAGAGAGATCGGGTTTGCTTTCCGTTACTTTCTTGCCCTGAGGCGTAAGTGTGTTTCTATCCTTCTTGGGCGGTGTGGCCGAAGTGTTATCCTTATCTCGCTTTTTGCGAGAGACTACGGTGCGCCATTCATTGGCGTCCTCCTCGCTAATCTTAGTGGGGTTCGTCTGTCTGCTGCTCACCGGTGTGGATGAGGCTTGTTCCGCCAGTCCCTGGGCGACTGGAGCTGCAGGTTTTCGACCCCTAGTACGCCTCTTCTTCACGGCAGTCTTTCCATTACTGTCACTGGAGGGCTCATCCAGTATCGTGGGGGCGACCTGGGTGTCTGTAATATGGTGGGTGTTCTTCTGTGCTGTAGAGCACTCACTTATTGGCAAGGTCGCATCTGGGACATGTGCTGTTTTGTCAATGACGCTAGTCACGTCATCGCTATCTGAGCAATAGTCGGTATTCTTCTGTGGTGGAGGACGCTTGCAGTCCATGAGCTTTAAAGCCCCACTAAGAGTAGCTATGGCTTCTGTAATACGGAGTTTAGTTGTACTACAGCAGTCGTTGCATAACCAGTTCGCTAGAGGTTTGCAGCAGCGTTTGTATGCTGCTGGAGTAAGGTTCGTGCACATACTGTGAAACCATCTCTTGCAGTTATCACACTGCATTCCCTCATCCACTGGAAACTGGCACATAGCCCTTCCGCAGCGGTTTCTTTTAATAGGCATTTTATTTAAAACGAACCAGGAAAAGTTAAATACAACTTCAAATATATATATATATAACCTTTGTAAATCAGTGATAAAAGCTAATGAGTGCACAAAGATAGATATATGTGGCTATTATGTTATAAGAACACTTATTATAATTAATAGACTCAGATCTGAAACGTAAACTAACTTCGACCAGAATAAACTGATTTAAAGTTAAATCTGTGGACTTTTGAAGCGTATAACACAACAAAATCCAATTATAAACAAGAGCGTGAAAATTAACTCCCTTTTCAAAAATCGCGCGGTAGTATGTGGTGCATAACATTGCTGGTTATGCACGGTAGGTCGTTCGACGGGCAGTTAAGTTCCGGATACTTGTCAACAATAGGTTGAAAAGTTGGATCAAGAATTGCCTTTATCTTAACGGGTGACAAACTAGGGCCTATGTAGCTGATGCCTTTGATAGACTGACTAGTAGTATTGTCAATCAGTCGTTTTCGGCGGACGTCTAAGAGTAAATCATGATGATTAAGTAGGTCCGTGCCAATGATAGGCATTGTAACGTCAGCGAGAAGGGAGATCCACCGAATAGGTTTGCGTAAACCTACGTTCATATAGACGTATTTCCTACCAAAGGTTGCGATTGGTTTTCAATTTGCAGCCTGTAAGTTGAAGGTAGGTTCCTTCTGTCGATCTGCTGCTGTAGCAGGAAGGACGCTGACTTCGGCTCCTGTGTCAACTAAGTATCGAGTCTGGCTTATCACATCATGGATGTAAAGCAGGCGGCTAGTGCCACCGGCGACGGTTGCCGCTAACGCGTGCCGGCGGGATAGTTTCAAACAGACTTTGAGACATTTCCGAAGTTACAAGGCTTACGGCAACACTTCGCTTCTTGGCCATAGGTGTTGTGGTACCAGCACCAGTCAGGGTTTTACAGTGAACGTGGTTTGGACTTAGATCGACCACGTGAGTTCCTGCGTTGAGGAGATTTAGGACGACGGTCGGAGGATTTAGAAGGCATGTTTGACCTGAACATCTGATTCATAGACGAAAACATATACTTCCCATAAGGAAAATGTTAACATTTGTGATAACAGTTCACCCGTCATCCCTTTTCATATTAAAAGAACGGATGTTTGCATAGAGGTATATAAGCAGTAAGTACTCCGTACATACAGAGATCATTCTTACAGGATCTATAAATCATGCAGGTGAGTTAGATTTTTGGGTGTATATTTCTCCAATTCTCTTATAAGGAAAACAACTCCGATAATACGGGTATTCAACATTCTACAACAAGTCGTAAGAGAAGAATATCTTCTGGCAGACTGCATGAATGCCTTGGATACAGCTACTCAACATTTTATAGTCGTCAAAAACGGTTACGTGATGCAGCATTTAGTGACTGGGACTTGTGGAAACGTTACTGCTCATCTAGAGAAGAGGTGGCAAGGGATAATACAGTAACTTTGCCTTCAAGTTCAACTGTCCAGGGAACAGTGGGTTTACCTAGTACTAGTGAGACCGTCGCTGTTGTTTCACAAATTGAAGAGAATCGTAACATTTATTAATATGTAATAATTAATTTCAACAGAACTTCAGGTTGTTCCTAAAAAGATGACACAAGAAGAGCTGATCAGAAAGTCAATTATGGAATTGTTCCTTCAGAACAATGTAACAGGGGCGCTTGCGCCAAATATCTTGGACTGTATTCGTAAATTTAATCCACATGTGCCAACAACCATAAGAGGCTTGCTAAAAGATAGTGGCATGTGTGTACCTAGATTTCTTGGACAAGGTGTTTACTATCACATTGGACTGAAGGAAAATCTGCAGCGTTATCTAGATAGTTGGCTTGACTACGGTACTTTTCAACATATTGGCTTGCAAATCAACTATGACGGTTTATCTATATCAAACAGTTCTTCGCAGCAATTATGGCCATTCCTAGGTCGTATCACAACTCCATACGTCAGTGACGTTTTTTTAATTGGCATACATGGCGGTTTGAGAAAACCGAGCAACTTCAATGAGGTTGCTATGGACCTATTAGCTGAATTGAAAGATCTTTATAAATACGGTCTATATGTTGAGAAGTGGGGTAGGAGTGTGACTGTCAGTGTTCTAGCATTTATGTGTGACACGCCTGCTCGTTCTAATGTGAAACAAACCGTCGGTCACAATGGAAAAACAGGTTGTGATAAATGTGAAGTTATAGGTTGTCGTTTGGAGGGTAGGATGACATTTGCTAATGGGAACCATACACTTAGAAATGATAGGACATTCCGTGGTCAGGTTCAAGCAAGTCACCATCGGGGCAGAAGCTGTCTTGAGGAATTGCCACTTGATATGGTAAAATCGTCTCCCTTGGAGCCAATGCATCTAATATACCTTGGTGTTGTTGTTAAGAAGTTAGTGTTCCTTTGTCAGGGTCTTGCAGCACGGCGAGAGAAGCAAATGGATAGTAAGATTATCGCAGATATTAATAACGGACTGCAAGTAAGTAGGAAACACATTCCTTGCGATTTTCAGAGGAAATGTCGGTCGTTAGATGACGTTAGCCAATGGAAAGCAACTGAGTGTAGACTTTTCTTACTATATTTGGGTCCCGTCCTACTTAGAAACACTCTACCATGCCACCTGTACGCTAATTTCAGGAGATTATCCCTGGCAGTATACTTACTGTCGAGTACCAAATACAGCCGACTGTTTTTCGATGCTGCTCGGACAGATTTGAGTCATTTCTAACTGCAATATGAGAATTGTTTCGGAAATGAACACATTGTTTACAATATACATTCTCTGAAACATATAGCGGATGACGTCGAGCTGCATGGGCCATTGGAAGAATTCAGCGCATTTCCCTTCGAATCATATATGCGCAAGACAAGACAGTCCGTGCACTGTGGTTATGCTGTGGCTAAGCAGGCAGCTAAGCGCTATGTTGAACACGTGTACTTAATGAAAAGTACAGGCGTGAAGCACCTACCTAAAGAAGTTGGTACTAAGTGTGTTGAATTTTGCAAAGGAAAGCTGACGTATCTGAATACCATATTCACATCTTATTCTCCGGATAATGTCATCTTAGCCTTAGGTAAACCAGGGAATATAGTTGAAATAGAAAGTGAAGATAGAATACGTTTTCGACCCTATAGCGATTATAGTGATGATTTCACTACACCGTTTAAGTCAAGGAATTTAGGGATATTTAGATGTTCAAAATTCAGTCACGAAACACACTGGATATCCTATGTGAATATTGTCTGCAAGTGCACGACTGTTCCAACAACTAACGACGAAGTAGTTATCCCCCTGCTTCATACATTTAATTGAGGGTACTGTGCCGTAATTTTTGGCTTGAACTGTTGATATGTAATTCGTCTAAGTTTTTTTGTAACGTCTATTTGTTGTCAAATCCGAAAATCTACCTCTAACTGGCTGATGTTGTTGGTGAAACTGAAGTTCATTTGACAGTTTATTCCGCGTTTTTGAGATATAGGTGTATCCATGCTGTTATTGATTTTAAGCAACCTGATACATGATAAAGTAACAGCCGTATTTACACTTCATCACATATCCTTTTGCAGAATTCTACACCAATCAGATACCTCGTCGTCCGTTCGCTGGAAGATGACACTGTAGTCGCTATCCCAAACACTTGGGTTATGCGAAGTGGTTTATGTGCGTACAGCAGCACAGAAAACCATCTAGAGCCTATGTTTACCGGGGCTGGATGGTCAGTATTTCAATTCCGTCAACTGCAGGAATTTGGTAAGTTGGCATATTTCATTATCACCCTTCTAGATACGTATGAGAACTGTAAAAAGGGTGTAGAGCTTTTGAGAAGCAATGATCAAGGCACCAGGAATGTAGACATGGACGATGATAGGTTGCCAATGCCTAGTAAGAGACCGAAAAGGTAGGTACCGTTGTCTGTCTAACACATTTTTCAGGGATGCCAAGAAAAATGATAAAAATTTCCTTTACAACTCAATGGATATTGATGTAGCCGCCAGTGAGGTTGGTTGCGTCAAACCACAATATCCAGATTATAACATATTTGATGACTTCGTGGCCTCAATTCCAAGGTATTAACCTAATTGAAAGCTCTTCATTTTCAGTACTTCGGGTGCCCCCATATTCCAGTCTTCATCTCCTATTAGCAAAAAGACGTGTGTGTGTGTGTGTGTGTGACCGGTAGGAATAATTGTCACAATTTTTATTCATGCTTTAGATTGGCGTCTAACGAATATGCTACTGAATCCTCAGTTAAGAAATTACTCGGTAATTACTTGAAAATAATTATTTATTTAAAGATACAAATATGGAAGTCATTAACCTGTGCACGAAAATATTGAACATTGTGACTACTGACAGAAAATCTCGACAGCAAACCTACCCTCCAGCAAACGGGGACTTAACACTGCAGTTTCCGATCGAGAATGAAGACCAGTTAGAGATGCTGGAAGCATCTTTAAGAGACGAAAAGTACAAACAGCAATATGTGAGTTGACGCATTTAATTCTTATTTCTTGTGGACTGCTAAGATGGCTAGCTGCCTTCAGAGTGATCCAAAGTTATCACTTAAGGTCATGATGCACCATGTTATAAAACTTGAAGTGGGTTTGAAGTTTACATTCCAGGGGACTTTGACAAAGTCAAGCATTGTGCCTTATGCCCTTTATAAAATAATGAGAAGTAAGTTTCATTAATGAAGTAATTAGTTCTCTAGCTTTAATTATGTCACACTTCTCCGGCCAACTAATGACGACAACTGAGATTGGTGAAATGATGGATAGGGCCACGAAAGCGTACTTTCATAATTTGAAAGATCGTGTCCAAAGGCGTAAGCGGAAGCAAGGAATTCAGGTAATTTTGCGAAACGCCTGCTTACTTCTATAAGTGAACGTTTATTCAACATATAGTAATCACAACATTGTTTTCCTTTTTTAGGCAAATGAAAAAGATACCGGGGGATATAACAGTGGCACTTATGTAAGTAAACTTCTATAAATGTAAATGCTCAGAATGTTCTGAGCACAATTTTTCACCCACTAATATTTCATTTTGCTTATTTGCAGAATGATGCCAGTGGATCGCACTTGACGGATTGCAGTGACATTGTACTACAGTTTATAAATACAAAAGTCTCAATTAAAAAAACTGATTTCTTCTGCAAACTAAATGAATTTCGCCGGCGTAGGACACAGGTGATTATAATAAGTAGAAGTCTTTTCGTTTTAAAGTAGTGCTAGTCAGTGCTGAAAATGATCTGCGAAGGCTTGAATTAGGCTGAAAAATTGCCACCATGTGCTTGTTATAATTCTGAATTAAATCTCAGTAATTCTGAAATAATTCTAGCATCCTATAGTGAGTAAATTCTGAATTTGTTCTGAAATCGTTTGTTTAATGGCACAGACTAGAACTCAGTGCTAGTTTTCAGCATAACTAGCCCTAATTCAGAACCGTGTTCTTCTTTTAAGCATTGTTAAGAGTAGATCAGAACCTACCGAGTTTGCTTATCAGCTTTATTTCAGCCCTTTCAGAACATTTTCAGCGCTGACTAGCACTACTTTAGAACGAAAAGACTTCTACTTATCATAATCACCTGTGTCCTACGCCGGCGAAATTCATTTAGTTTGCAGAAGAAATCAGTTTTTTTAATTGAGACTTTTGTATTTATAAACTGTAGTACAATGTCACTGCAATCACGTCAAGTGCGATCCACTGGCATCATTCTGCAAATAAGCAAAATGAAATATTAGTGGGTGAAAAATTGTGCTCAGAACATTCTGAGCATTTACATTTATAGAAGTTTACTTACATAAGTGCCACTGTTATATCCCCCGGTATCTTTTTCATTTGCCTAAAAAAGGAAAACAATGTTGTGATTACTATATGTTGAATAAACGTTCACTTATAGAAGTAAGCAGGCGTTTCGCAAAATTACCTGAATTCCTTGCTTCCGCTTACGCCTTTGGACACGATCTTTCAAATTATGAAAGTACGCTTTCGTGGCCCTATCCATCATTTCACCAATCTCAGTTGTCGTCATTAGTTGGCCGGAGAAGTGTGACATAATTAAAGCTAGAGAACTAATTACTTCATTAATGAAACTTACTTCTCATTATTTTATAAAGGGCATAAGGCACAATGCTTGACTTTGTCAAAGTCCCCTGGAATGTAAACTTCAAACCCACTTCAAGTTTTATAACATGGTGCATCATGACCTTAAGTGATAACTTTGGATCACTCTGAAGGCAGCTAGCCATCTTAGCAGTCCACAAGAAATAAGAATTAAATGCGTCAACTCACATATTGCTGTTTGTACTTTTCGTCTCTTAAAGATGCTTCCAGCATCTCTAACTGGTCTTCATTCTCGATCGGAAACTGCAGTGTTAAGTCCCCGTTTGCTGGAGGGTAGGTTTGCTGTCGAGATTTTCTGTCAGTAGTCACAATGTTCAATATTTTCGTGCACAGGTTAATGACTTCCATATTTGTATCTTTAAATAAATAATTATTTTCAAGTAATTACCGAGTAATTTCTTAACTGAGGATTCAGTAGCATATTCGTTAGACGCCAATCTAAAGCATGAATAAAAATTGTGACAATTATTCCTACCGGTCACACACACACACACGTCTTTTTGCTAATAGGAGATGAAGACTGGAATATGGGGGCACCCGAAGTACTGAAAATGAAGAGCTTTCAATTAGGTTAATACCTTGGAATTGAGGCCACGAAGTCATCAAATATGTTATAATCTGGATATTGTGGTTTGACGCAACCAACCTCACTGGCGGCTACATCAATATCCATTGAGTTGTAAAGGAAATTTTTATCATTTTTCTTGGCATCCCTGAAAAATGTGTTAGACAGACAACGGTACCTACCTTTTCGGTCTCTTACTAGGCATTGGCAACCTATCATCGTCCATGTCTACATTCCTGGTGCCTTGATCATTGCTTCTCAAAAGCTCTACACCCTTTTTACAGTTCTCATACGTATCTAGAAGGGTGATAATGAAATATGCCAACTTACCAAATTCCTGCAGTTGACGGAATTGAAATACTGACCATCCAGCCCCGGTAAACATAGGCTCTAGATGGTTTTCTGTGCTGCTGTACGCACATAAACCACTTCGCATAACCCAAGTGTTTGGGATAGCGACTACAGTGTCATCTTCCAGCGAACGGACGACGAGGTATCTGATTGGTGTAGAATTCTGCAAAAGGATATGTGATGAAGTGTAAATACGGCTGTTACTTTATCATGTATCAGGTTGCTTAAAATCAATAACAGCATGGATACACCTATATCTCAAAAACGCGGAATAAACTGTCAAATGAACTTCAGTTTCACCAACAACATCAGCCAGTTAGAGGTAGATTTTCGGATTTGACAACAAATAGACGTTACAAAAAAACTTAGACGAATTACATATCAACAGTTCAAGCCAAAAATTACGGCACAGTACCCTCAATTAAATGTATGAAGCAGGGGGATAACTACTTCGTCGTTAGTTGTTGGAACAGTCGTGCACTTGCAGACAATATTCACATAGGATATCCAGTGTGTTTCGTGACTGAATTTTGAACATCTAAATATCCCTAAATTCCTTGACTTAAACGGTGTAGTGAAATCATCACTATAATCGCTATAGGGTCGAAAACGTATTCTATCTTCACTTTCTATTTCAACTATATTCCCTGGTTTACCTAAGGCTAAGATGACATTATCCGGAGAATAAGATGTGAATATGGTATTCAGATACGTCAGCTTTCCTTTGCAAAATTCAACACACTTAGTACCAACTTCTTTAGGTAGGTGCTTCACGCCTGTACTTTTCATTAAGTACACGTGTTCAACATAGCGCTTAGCTGCCTGCTTAGCCACAGCATAACCACAGTGCACGGACTGTCTTGTCTTGCGCATATATGATTCGAAGGGAAATGCGCTGAATTCTTCCAATGGCCCATGCAGCTCGACGTCATCCGCTATATGTTTCAGAGAATGTATATTGTAAACAATGTGTTCATTTCCGAAACAATTCTCATATTGCAGTTAGAAATGACTCAAATCTGTCCGAGCAGCATCGAAAAACAGTCGGCTGTATTTGGTACTCGACAGTAAGTATACTGCCAGGGATAATCTCCTGAAATTAGCGTACAGGTGGCATGGTAGAGTGTTTCTAAGTAGGACGGGACCCAAATATAGTAAGAAAAGTCTACACTCAGTTGCTTTCCATTGGCTAACGTCATCTAACGACCGACATTTCCTCTGAAAATCGCAAGGAATGTGTTTCCTACTTACTTGCAGTCCGTTATTAATATCTGCGATAATCTTACTATCCATTTGCTTCTCTCGCCGTGCTGCAAGACCCTGACAAAGGAACACTAACTTCTTAACAACAACACCAAGGTATATTAGATGCATTGGCTCCAAGGGAGACGATTTTACCATATCAAGTGGCAATTCCTCAAGACAGCTTCTGCCCCGATGGTGACTTGCTTGAACCTGACCACGGAATGTCCTATCATTTCTAAGTGTATGGTTCCCATTAGCAAATGTCATCCTACCCTCCAAACGACAACCTATAACTTCACATTTATCACAACCTGTTTTTCCATTGTGACCGACGGTTTGTTTCACATTAGAACGAGCAGGCGTGTCACATATAAATGCTAGAACACTGACAGTCACACTCCTACCCCACTTCTCAACATATAGACCGTATTTATAAAGATCTTTCAATTCAGCTAATAGGTCCATAGCAACCTCATTGAAGTTGCTCGGTTTTCTCAAACCGCCATGTATGCCAATTAAAAAAACGTCACTGACGTATGGAGTTGTGATACGACCTAGGAATGGCCATAATTGCTGCGAAGAACTGTTTGATATAGATAAACCGTCATAGTTGATTTGCAAGCCAATATGTTGAAAAGTACCGTAGTCAAGCCAACTATCTAGATAACGCTGCAGATTTTCCTTCAGTCCAATGTGATAGTAAACACCTTGTCCAAGAAATCTAGGTACACACATGCCACTATCTTTTAGCAAGCCTCTTATGGTTGTTGGCACATGTGGATTAAATTTACGAATACAGTCCAAGATATTTGGCGCAAGCGCCCCTGTTACATTGTTCTGAAGGAACAATTCCATAATTGACTTTCTGATCAGCTCTTCTTGTGTCATCTTTTTAGGAACAACCTGAAGTTCTGTTGAAATTAATTATTACATATTAATAAATGTTACGATTCTCTTCAATTTGTGAAACAACAGCGACGGTCTCACTAGTACTAGGTAAACCCACTGTTCCCTGGACAGTTGAACTTGAAGGCAAAGTTACTGTATTATCCCTTGCCACCTCTTCTCTAGATGAGCAGTAACGTTTCCACAAGTCCCAGTCACTAAATGCTGCATCACGTAACCGTTTTTGACGGCTATAAAATGTTGAGTAGCTGTATCCAAGGCATTCATGCAGTCTGCCAGAAGATATTCTTCTCTTACGACTTGTTGTAGAATGTTGAATACCCGTATTATCGGAGTTGTTTTCCTTATAAGAGAATTGGAGAAATATACACCCAAAATCTAACTCACCTGCATGATTTATAGATCCTGTAAGAATGATCTCTGTATGTACGGAGTACTTACTGCTTATATACCTCTATGCAAACATCCGTTCTTTTAATATGAAAAGGGATGACGGGTGAACTGTTATCACAACTGTTAACATTTTCCTTATGGGAAGTATATGTTTTCGTCTATGAATCAACACAATCACCCTCACCTTGTTTCGTTTGGATTCCCAAGGTTTCAGTACATAACCTCGTAAACTGTGCTCAGCAATCGAAAAAATTTACACTTCACTTATGACAAGTATCCTTTTTCATCTAAGGGTTTTCAGTTTTCACCCCCTCCCCACCCCCTTTAATTCGTTTTGAATTTTTGTGTTTCATATTTCTTTGTATTTCAGTCATGATAAGTATAGGTTTTCATTTGTTGTAGTTAATCCATTTAAGTTCAAATACTTTTGGACTTTTAAACCGTGGGCTTGTCATAAGTGAATAGTTATCATTTATTCGTACACACAAATCATGACAAATGTATTCCCTCAACTGTATAAAGTGCATCAAACATGGCCCAATATGTTCTATCAAATTTGTTTTTTGTTTCCATTTTTGACCTGACTTTTACTGAGCTGTTATCAAATTTCGAAGCGATGAACTAAAAATGTTTGCCTCATAGCTACTAGGATACACATCAGACACAGCCTACCTTGCTTATAATTTTTTTCACTTGTGACCTCGTCTCAACTGAATTGTAATCAAATTCAGGGACGCTCCACAAACGAAATATATTATTCATTACAATCTTCATATGTTATCAATTCACATTCCCCTACCCCCTGTTGAATTATGTTTTCGTTGTATTCGTATTTACTGTCACACCTCTGGTGGAATAGACTAATCACATCACATGAAATTCACGGACAAGTGTGAAGCCTTGACACTACGCACTCTGTGTGAAACCTACTGTTTGCTGATTGGTTGGTTGGTTTCAATAGACGATGTCGAGAGAGAGAGAGAGAGAGCGTGCTATTTTTCAGTATTAACCGCAGCAGTTAGGCATGCAGTGCTTATTTTCAGCACTTAAGGCATTATTTAAGATGCTGATCTTATTTTTAAGAATTTGTCGCATTAATTAAGCACCCAGCTCTCTTTTTAACCACGAACAGCGTTATTTCAGAACAGGGGCGCTTGGGCCAAATATCTTGGACTGTATTCGTAAATTTAATCCACATGTGCCAACAACCATAAGAGGCTTGCTAAAAGATAGTGGCATGTGTGTACCTAGATTTCTTGGACAAGGTGTTTACTATCACATTGGACTGAAGGAAAATCTGCAGCGTTATCTAGATAGTTGGCTTGACTACGGTACTTTTCAACATATTGGCTTGCAAATCAACTATGACGGTTTATCTATATCAAACAGTTCTTCGCAGCAATTATGGCCATTCCTAGGTCGTATCACAACTCCATACGTCAGTGACGTTTTTTTAATTGGCATACATGGCGGTTTGAGAAAACCGAGCAACTTCAATGAGGTTGCTATGGACCTATTAGCTGAATTGAAAGATCTTTATAAATACGGTCTATATGTTGAGAAGTGGGGTAGGAGTGTGACTGTCAGTGTTCTAGCATTTATGTGTGACACGCCTGCTCGTTCTAATGTGAAACAAACCGTCGGTCACAATGGAAAAACAGGTTGTGATAAATGTGAAGTTATAGGTTGTCGTTTGGAGGGTAGGATGACATTTGCTAATGGGAACCATACACTTAGAAATGATAGGACATTCCGTGGTCAGGTTCAAGCAAGTCACCATCGGGGCAGAAGCTGTCTTGAGGAATTGCCACTTGATATGGTAAAATCGTCTCCCTTGGAGCCAATGCATCTAATATACCTTGGTGTTGTTGTTAAGAAGTTAGTGTTCCTTTGTCAGGGTCTTGCAGCACGGCGAGAGAAGCAAATGGATAGTAAGATTATCGCAGATATTAATAACGGACTGCAAGTAAGTAGGAAACACATTCCTTGCGATTTTCAGAGGAAATGTCGGTCGTTAGATGACGTTAGCCAATGGAAAGCAACTGAGTGTAGACTTTTCTTACTATATTTGGGTCCCGTCCTACTTAGAAACACTCTACCATGCCACCTGTACGCTAATTTCAGGAGATTATCCCTGGCAGTATACTTACTGTCGAGTACCAAATACAGCCGACTGTTTTTCGATGCTGCTCGGACAGATTTGAGTCATTTCTAACTGCAATATGAGAATTGTTTCGGAAATGAACACATTGTTTACAATATACATTCTCTGAAACATATAGCGGATGACGTCGAGCTGCATGGGCCATTGGAAGAATTCAGCGCATTTCCCTTCGAATCATATATGCGCAAGACAAGACAGTCCGTGCACTGTGGTTATGCTGTGGCTAAGCAGGCAGCTAAGCGCTATGTTGAACACGTGTACTTAATGAAAAGTACAGGCGTGAAGCACCTACCTAAAGAAGTTGGTACTAAGTGTGTTGAATTTTGCAAAGGAAAGCTGACGTATCTGAATACCATATTCACATCTTATTCTCCGGATAATGTCATCTTAGCCTTAGGTAAACCAGGGAATATAGTTGAAATAGAAAGTGAAGATAGAATACGTTTTCGACCCTATAGCGATTATAGTGATGATTTCACTACACCGTTTAAGTCAAGGAATTTAGGGATATTTAGATGTTCAAAATTCAGTCACGAAACACACTGGATATCCTATGTGAATATTGTCTGCAAGTGCACGACTGTTCCAACAACTAACGACGAAGTAGTTATCCCCCTGCTTCATACATTTAATTGAGGGTACTGTGCCGTAATTTTTGGCTTGAACTGTTGATATGTAATTCGTCTAAGTTTTTTTGTAACGTCTATTTGTTGTCAAATCCGAAAATCTACCTCTAACTGGCTGATGTTGTTGGTGAAACTGAAGTTCATTTGACAGTTTATTCCGCGTTTTTGAGATATAGGTGTATCCATGCTGTTATTGATTTTAAGCAACCTGATACATGATAAAGTAACAGCCGTATTTACACTTCATCACATATCCTTTTGCAGAATTCTACACCAATCAGATACCTCGTCGTCCGTTCGCTGGAAGATGACACTGTAGTCGCTATCCCAAACACTTGGGTTATGCGAAGTGGTTTATGTGCGTACAGCAGCACAGAAAACCATCTAGAGCCTATGTTTACCGGGGCTGGATGGTCAGTATTTCAATTCCGTCAACTGCAGGAATTTGGTAAGTTGGCATATTTCATTATCACCCTTCTAGATACGTATGAGAACTGTAAAAAGGGTGTAGAGCTTTTGAGAAGCAATGATCAAGGCACCAGGAATGTAGACATGGACGATGATAGGTTGCCAATGCCTAGTAAGAGACCGAAAAGGTAGGTACCGTTGTCTGTCTAACACATTTTTCAGGGATGCCAAGAAAAATGATAAAAATTTCCTTTACAACTCAATGGATATTGATGTAGCCGCCAGTGAGGTTGGTTGCGTCAAACCACAATATCCAGATTATAACATATTTGATGACTTCGTGGCCTCAATTCCAAGGTATTAACCTAATTGAAAGCTCTTCATTTTCAGTACTTCGGGTGCCCCCATATTCCAGTCTTCATCTCCTATTAGCAAAAAGACGTGTGTGTGTGTGTGTGTGTGACCGGTAGGAATAATTGTCACAATTTTTATTCATGCTTTAGATTGGCGTCTAACGAATATGCTACTGAATCCTCAGTTAAGAAATTACTCGGTAATTACTTGAAAATAATTATTTATTTAAAGATACAAATATGGAAGTCATTAACCTGTGCACGAAAATATTGAACATTGTGACTACTGACAGAAAATCTCGACAGCAAACCTACCCTCCAGCAAACGGGGACTTAACACTGCAGTTTCCGACCGAGAATGAAGACCAGTTAGAGATGCTGGAAGCATCTTTAAGAGACGAAAAGTACAAACAGCAATATGTGAGTTGACGCATTTAATTCTTATTTCTTGTGGACTGCTAAGATGGCTAGCTGCCTTCAGAGTGATCCAAAGTTATCACTTAAGGTCATGATGCACCATGTTATAAAACTTGAAGTGGGTTTGAAGTTTACATTCCAGGGGACTTTGACAAAGTCAAGCATTGTGCCTTATGCCCTTTATAAAATAATGAGAAGTAAGTTTCATTAATGAAGTAATTAGTTCTCTAGCTTTAATTATGTCACACTTCTCCGTTTTCCTTTTTTAGGCAAATGAAAAAGATACCGGGGGATATAACAGTGGCACTTATGTAAGTAAACTTCTATAAATGTAAATGCTCAGAATGTTCTGAGCACAATTTTTCACCCACTAATATTTCATTTTGCTTATTTGCAGAATGATGCCAGTGGATCGCACTTGACGGGATTGCAGTGACATTGTACTACATTATATATATCCAAACCAAGTTCACTTTTAACGGTTTGAAAAAATTTGGGCATTGGGTATGATATTCAAAATAGAGGTTTTTTGTATTTCCCAATGAATGAAAAAACAATCTCGTTTTGTTTTTTCATTCATTGGGAAATACAAAAAACCTCTATTATAATGAACATTGTACTACAGTTTATAAATACAAAAGTCTCAATTAAAAAAACTGATTTCTTCTGCAAACTAAATGAATTTCGCCGGCGTAGGACACAGGTGATTATAATAAGTAGAAGTCTTTTCGTTTTAAAGTAGTGCTAGTCAGTGCTGAAAATGATCTGCGAAGGCTTGAATTAGGCTGAAAAATTGCCACCATGTGCTTGTTATAATTCTGAATTAAATCTCAGTAATTCTGAAATAATTCTAGCATCCTATAGTGAGTAAATTCTGAATTTGTTCTGAAATCGTTTGTTTAATGGCACAGACTAGAACTCAGTGCTAGTTTTCAGCATAACTAGCCCTAATTCAGAACCGTGTTCTTCTTTTAAGCATTGTTAAGAGTAGATCAGAACCTACCGAGTTTGCTTATCAGCTTTATTTCAGCCCTTTCAGAACATTTTCAGCGCTGACTAGCACTACTTTAGAACGAAAAGACTTCTACTTATTATAATCACCTGTGTCCTACGCCGGCGAAATTCATTTAGTTTGCAGAAGAAATCAGTTTTTTTAATTGAGACTTTTGTATTTATAAACTGTAGTACAATGTCACTGCAATCACGTCAAGTGCGATCCACTGGCATCATTCTGCAAATAAGCAAAATGAAATATTAGTGGGTGAAAAATTGTGCTCAGAACATTCTGAGCATTTACATTTATAGAAGTTTACTTACATAAGTGCCACTGTTATATCCCCCGGTATCTTTTTCATTTGCCTAAAAAAGGAAAACAATGTTGTGATTACTATATGTTGAATAAACGTTCACTTATAGAAGTAAGCAGGCGTTTCGCAAAATTACCTGAATTCCTTGCTTCCGCTTACGCCTTTGGACACGATCTTTCAAATTATGAAAGTACGCTTTCGTGGCCCTATCCATCATTTCACCAATCTCAGTTGTCGTCATTAGTTGGCCGGAGAAGTGTGACATAATTAAAGCTAGAGAACTAATTACTTCATTAATGAAACTTACTTCTCATTATTTTATAAAGGGCATAAGGCACAATGCTTGACTTTGTCAAAGTCCCCTGGAATGTAAACTTCAAACCCACTTCAAGTTTTATAACATGGTGCATCATGACCTTAAGTGATAACTTTGGATCACTCTGAAGGCAGCTAGCCATCTTAGCAGTCCACAAGAAATAAGAATTAAATGCGTCAACTCACATATTGCTGTTTGTACTTTTCGTCTCTTAAAGATGCTTCCAGCATCTCTAACTGGTCTTCATTCTCGATCGGAAACTGCAGTGTTAAGTCCCCGTTTGCTGGAGGGTAGGTTTGCTGTCGAGATTTTCTGTCAGTAGTCACAATGTTCAATATTTTCGTGCACAGGTTAATGACTTCCATATTTGTATCTTTAAATAAATAATTATTTTCAAGTAATTACCGAGTAATTTCTTAACTGAGGATTCAGTAGCATATTCGTTAGACGCCAATCTAAAGCATGAATAAAAATTGTGACAATTATTCCTACCGGTCACACACACACACACACACACGTCTTTTTGCTAATAGGAGATGAAGACTGGAATATGGGGGCACCCGAAGTACTGAAAATGAAGAGCTTTCAATTAGGTTAATACCTTGGAATTGAGGCCACGAAGTCATCAAATATGTTATAATCTGGATATTGTGGTTTGACGCAACCAACCTCACTGGCGGCTACATCAATATCCATTGAGTTGTAAAGGAAATTTTTATCATTTTTCTTGGCATCCCTGAAAAATGTGTTAGACAGACAACGGTACCTACCTTTTCGGTCTCTTACTAGGCATTGGCAACCTATCATCGTCCATGTCTACATTCCTGGTGCCTTGATCATTGCTTCTCAAAAGCTCTACACCCTTTTTACAGTTCTCATACGTATCTAGAAGGGTGATAATGAAATATGCCAACTTACCAAATTCCTGCAGTTGACGGAATTGAAATACTGACCATCCAGCCCCGGTAAACATAGGCTCTAGATGGTTTTCTGTGCTGCTGTACGCACATAAACCACTTCGCATAACCCAAGTGTTTGGGATAGCGACTACAGTGTCATCTTCCAGCGAACGGACGACGAGGTATCTGATTGGTGTAGAATTCTGCAAAAGGATATGTGATGAAGTGTAAATACGGCTGTTACTTTATCATGTATCAGGTTGCTTAAAATCAATAACAGCATGGATATACCTATATCTCAAAAACGCGGAATAAACTGTCAAATGAACTTCAGTTTCACCAACAACATCAGCCAGTTAGAGGTAGATTTTCGGATTTGACAACAAATAGACGTTACAAAAAAACTTAGACGAATTACATATCAACAGTTCAAGCCAAAAATTACGGCACAGTACCCTCAATTAAATGTATGAAGCAGGGGGATAACTACTTCGTCGTTAGTTGTTGGAACAGTCGTGCACTTGCAGACAATATTCACATAGGATATCCAGTGTGTTTCGTGACTGAATTTTGAACATCTAAATATCCCTAAATTCCTTGACTTAAACGGTGTAGTGAAATCATCACTATAATCGCTATAGGGTCGAAAACGTATTCTATCTTCACTTTCTATTTCAACTATATTCCCTGGTTTACCTAAGGCTAAGATGACATTATCCGGAGAATAAGATGTGAATATGGTATTCAGATACGTCAGCTTTCCTTTGCAAAATTCAACACACTTAGTACCAACTTCTTTAGGTAGGTGCTTCACGCCTGTACTTTTCATTAAGTACACGTGTTCAACATAGCGCTTAGCTGCCTGCTTAGCCACAGCATAACCACAGTGCACGGACTGTCTTGTCTTGCGCATATATGATTCGAAGGGAAATGCGCTGAATTCTTCCAATGGCCCATGCAGCTCGACGTCATCCGCTATATGTTTCAGAGAATGTATATTGTAAACAATGTGTTCATTTCCGAAACAATTCTCATATTGCAGTTAGAAATGACTCAAATCTGTCCGAGCAGCATCGAAAAACAGTCGGCTGTATTTGGTACTCGACAGTAAGTATACTGCCAGGGATAATCTCCTGAAATTAGCGTACAGGTGGCATGGTAGAGTGTTTCTAAGTAGGACGGGACCCAAATATAGTAAGAAAAGTCTACACTCAGTTGCTTTCCATTGGCTAACGTCATCTAACGACCGACATTTCCTCTGAAAATCGCAAGGAATGTGTTTCCTACTTACTTGCAGTCCGTTATTAATATCTGCGATAATCTTACTATCCATTTGCTTCTCTCGCCGTGCTGCAAGACCCTGACAAAGGAACACTAACTTCTTAACAACAACACCAAGGTATATTAGATGCATTGGCTCCAAGGGAGACGATTTTACCATATCAAGTGGCAATTCCTCAAGACAGCTTCTGCCCCGATGGTGACTTGCTTGAACCTGACCACGGAATGTCCTATCATTTCTAAGTGTATGGTTCCCATTAGCAAATGTCATCCTACCCTCCAAACGACAACCTATAACTTCACATTTATCACAACCTGTTTTTCCATTGTGACCGACGGTTTGTTTCACATTAGAACGAGCAGGCGTGTCACACATAAATGCTAGAACACTGACAGTCACACTCCTACCCCACTTCTCAACATATAGACCGTATTTATAAAGATCTTTCAATTCAGCTAATAGGTCCATAGCAACCTCATTGAAGTTGCTCGGTTTTCTCAAACCGCCATGTATGCCAATTAAAAAAACGTCACTGACGTATGGAGTTGTGATACGACCTAGGAATGGCCATAATTGCTGCGAAGAACTGTTTGATATAGATAAACCGTCATAGTTGATTTGCAAGCCAATATGTTGAAAAGTACCGTAGTCAAGCCAACTATCTAGATAACGCTGCAGATTTTCCTTCAGTCCAATGTGATAGTAAACACCTTGTCCAAGAAATCTAGGTACACACATGCCACTATCTTTTAGCAAGCCTCTTATGGTTGTTGGCACATGTGGATTAAATTTACGAATACAGTCCAAGATATTTGGCGAATAAGATTTGAAATATTTGGTTGAAGTTTAGAAGATCGAAGAGATTTGTAAAATGCTTTCGGGAATGCGTGACTTGAGAGACAAGATTTATAAAAATCCAATTTCACCTTTTCAGATGCTACTTTACACTTTAGGTTAAGAAGTCCATCTAACCGTTTAATAGTGCATGGAGGGTGTCTTCTTATCAAAAATTTAAAACAATTAGTCCCTTTTATAAATTTTGATAGCGTTATTAGAAGACGGAGACTGTCTGAAAAATGTGATGTATTAGCGCTACACATTTCGAACAATCTGATCACACATTTACATGCCAAGTCAATAAATATATATATATATATATATATATATATATATATATATAGAAAGGTTAAATTAAACAAAGTGAGAGAAAACGGAATTAAGAATAATTAACACAAACCTTTGGTAATCCAATCAAATAAGGATTACCAAGGTAGGTTAAGAGTAGTGACAAACTGTTTTTGAATACACAAGGGGGGCTTAAGTCTATGAATAGCTATAGCCTCAGCGTGTTTCAGTAAACGCGCTTGACCGTTTTTATAGATGACCTTAAAGGCTGAGTTAACATCAATCTTATGGTTCATCTCGATTAGATGTTTAGCTATAGACGAATTTGGTAGTCTGCCACCTGCATCTATTAGCTTGTCACAATTCATCTGTTTTTCTAACCATTTTGGGATATGCTCTCCCACCCTCACGTGCAAAGCGCGATTACTCCTCCCTATGTATGTATGTCCACACACACACGAAAATTGGTAAATTGTATGGGATGTGATATAATCACTTGTGCACTTTTGGGGTTTACAGTGAAGCATATTTTTAGCTTTTTCCACAATTACAAGCTGGGCTGCATAGTAGGTTCTACGGATGATTGAATTCAATCTTTGTCTCACAATCCTACTGTTTATTTCCCCGTTATATGGTAATTCGATAAAAACCTTTTTCTTAGGTACGGTATGGAATGTAGGTTTAGAGGCTAGTTGACTTCTACGCCTGTTTAAAAATTTCAAAGGATATCCGTTTTCAACAAGAGTATCCATTAATATTTCGTTTTCTCTGTCCATAACATCAGCCGTGCAAATACGCTGAATCCTCTTGAATAGACACTTCACCAAGCCCCTCTTATACTGTAATGGGCAGAAGCTGTGAAAACTAAGGTATTGCCCTGTCCAAGTGGGCTTTCTGTAGATAGACCGTCGTATTGAGCCATCATCTCTTCGACTCAGAAGTATGTCTAAAAATGCTAGCTGGTTGCGACTTTCTTCCTCATATGTAAGACTAATATGATTTTGTACAGAGTTGAGTCTGTCTAATAGGCGACTCGCATCTTCGTGATCGTCACATATCAAAATGATATCATCTACATATTTCCTATAGAAGGGCAATTTTGAAATTAAATCAAGGGATAAGTTTTCAACATAAGACATATACACGTCGGCTAACAAAGGTCCTAATGGACTCCCCATAGCAACGCCATCCACTTGTCGAAAATGTTCGCCTTCAAACGTGAAATGGACGTTCTCAGTACATAATAATAATAAATCTTTCAAATAAGTTAAAGGGAAAGGGAATGAACAACAACTAGAAGATATATAGTCACAAAGAATATCAACAGTCTTAATCAATGGTAAACTAAGAATTAACATCAAACGAATACATTTTCCTATCTTTTATATTCATATCTACAAGACAGTCAACAAGTTCAAATGTATCTTTCAAAGTAAACTTACATAATTCATTGCGTACTGGGCTTAAAATATCAGCTAACCATTTTGCTAGTTTATGTGTAGGAGAGTTACACATTGAAAGAATTGGACTTAATGGATTGTCAACCTTATGAATTTTAGGTAGTCCATAGAGGTTTGGAAAATCAGATCCCATGGGTTTCAAGGAGTTAAACTCCTGTTTATCGATAACGTTCATGCCACGAAGTTTTACTAAATGAGAATTTACTTTTCCTTCCAATTTTCTGATATCATCCGAAGGATTTTTTTTTTTTTTTTTTTTTTTTTTTTTTTTTTTTTTTTTTTTTTTTTTTTTTTTTTTTTTTTTTTTTTTTTTTTTTTTTTTTTTTTTTTTTTTTTTTTTTTTTTTTTTTTTTTTTTTTTTTTTTTTTTTTTTTTTTTTTTTTTTTTTTTTTTTTTTTTTTTTTTTTTTTTTTTTTTTTTTTTTTTTTTTTTTTTACATCGGCTATGAATTTATTTTCGTCATTAAGAATGGATAACATTTTTGTTTTATAATCATTTCTGTCCATTACAACTACACCAGATCCTTTGTCAGGTTTCAGAATAACTATATCGGATCTATTACGTAATTCCTTTAGGGCTTTAAAATGGGTTGATGTTAAAATGCTTCTTTGTTTTCGACTTGAATTACGGAATTGGTGTGCAACATCAACAAATTTAACTTTCAACCAACTTTGGTCATCTGTCGAGGAAGGAGTTAGAGAAGTCAACTGATCATACAAATTTTCAAAATCAATTGCTAAGTCCGAAATATTGTTTAATGGGATAGAAAAATTGAAACCAAGTGATAACACCTCCTTTTCATGTAATAAAAGTTCAACCGATGACAGATTTGTCACATACTTATCAGGATTTAATGGGAATTGGTTTAATTCAAAGTCAGAGGTACCGGATCCAAGCAGTTTCAATCTAGTATTCTCTTTCGTCTTATTAACGGCAGAGCTACAAAAATTAATGAACTTGATTTGGCAGATTATGGAGAGATCAGACAATATATTTGATGATGATAAATGGAGTTCAATCCACATAACTTCTCATTAGAACTGTCAATGTGAGATTTCGTAAGGCGAATAAGATTTGAAATATTTGGTTGAAGTTTAGAAGATCGAAGAGATTTGTAAAATGCTTTCGGGAATGTGTGACTTGAGAGACAAGATTTATAAAAATCCAATTTCACCTTTTCAGATGCTACTTTACACTTTAGGTTAAGAAGTCCATCTAACCGTTTAATAGTGCATGGAGGGTGTCTTCTTATCAAAAATTTAAACAATTAGTCCCTTTTATAAATTTTGATAGCGTTATTAGAAGACGGAGACTGTCTGAAAAATGTGATGTATTAGCGCTACACATTTCGAACAATCTGATCACACATTTACATGCCAAGTCAATATATATATATATATATATATATATATATATATATATATATATATATATATATAGAAAGGTTAAATTAAACAAAGTGAGAGAAAACGGAATTAAGAATAATTAACACAAACCTTTGGTAATCCAATCATATAAGGATTACCAAGGTTTTGTTTTTTGTTTCCATTTTTGACCTGACTTTTACTGAGCTGTTATCAAATTTCGAAGCGATGAACTAAAAATGTTTGCCTCATAGCTACTAGGATACACATCAGACACAGCCTACCTTGCTTATAATTTTTTTCACTTGTGACCTCGTCTCAACTGAATTGTAATCAAATTCAGGGACGCTCCACAAACGAAATATATTATTCATTACAATCTTCATATGTTATCAATTCACATTCCCCTACCCCCTGTTGAATTATGTTTTCGTTGTATTCGTATTTACTGTCACACCTCTGGTGGAATAGACTAATCACATCACATGAAATTCACGGACAAGTGTGAAGCCTTGACACTACGCACTCTGTGTGAAACCTACTGTTTGCTGATTGGTTGGTTGGTTTCAATAGACGATGTCGAGAGAGAGAGAGAGAGCGTGCTATTTTTCAGTATTAACCGCAGCAGTTAGGCATGCAGTGCTTATTTTCAGCACTTAAGGCATTATTTAAGATGCTGATCTTATTTTTAAGAATTTGTCGCATTAATTAAGCACCCAGCTCTCTTTTTAACCACGAACAGCGTTATTTCAGAACAGGGGCGCTTGGGCCAAATATCTTGGACTGTATTCGTAAATTTAATCCACATGTGCCAACAACCATAAGAGGCTTGCTAAAAGATAGTGGCATGTGTGTACCTAGATTTCTTGGACAAGGTGTTTACTATCACATTGGACTGAAGGAAAATCTGCAGCGTTATCTAGATAGTTGGCTTGACTACGGTACTTTTCAACATATTGGCTTGCAAATCAACTATGACGGTTTATCTATATCAAACAGTTCTTCGCAGCAATTATGGCCATTCCTAGGTCGTATCACAACTCCATACGTCAGTGACGTTTTTTTAATTGGCATACATGGCGGTTTGAGAAAACCGAGCAACTTCAATGAGGTTGCTATGGACCTATTAGCTGAATTGAAAGATCTTTATAAATACGGTCTATATGTTGAGAAGTGGGGTAGGAGTGTGACTGTCAGTGTTCTAGCATTTATATGTGACACGCCTGCTCGTTCTAATGTGAAACAAACCGTCGGTCACAATGGAAAAACAGGTTGTGATAAATGTGAAGTTATAGGTTGTCGTTTGGAGGGTAGGATGACATTTGCTAATGGGAACCATACACTTAGAAATGATAGGACATTCCGTGGTCAGGTTCAAGCAAGTCACCATCGGGGCAGAAGCTGTCTTGAGGAATTGCCACTTGATATGGTAAAATCGTCTCCCTTGGAGCCAATGCATCTAATATACCTTGGTGTTGTTGTTAAGAAGTTAGTGTTCCTTTGTCAGGGTCTTGCAGCACGGCGAGAGAAGCAAATGGATAGTAAGATTATCGCAGATATTAATAACGGACTGCAAGTAAGTAGGAAACACATTCCTTGCGATTTTCAGAGGAAATGTCGGTCGTTAGATGACGTTAGCCAATGGAAAGCAACTGAGTGTAGACTTTTCTTACTATATTTGGGTCCCGTCCTACTTAGAAACACTCTACCATGCCACCTGTACGCTAATTTCAGGAGATTATCCCTGGCAGTATACTTACTGTCGAGTACCAAATACAGCCGACTGTTTTTCGATGCTGCTCGGACAGATTTGAGTCATTTCTAACTGCAATATGAGAATTGTTTCGGAAATGAACACATTGTTTACAATATACATTCTCTGAAACATATAGTGGATGACGTCGAGCTGCATGGGCCATTGGAAGAATTCAGCGCATTTCCCTTCGAATCATATATGCGCAAGACAAGACAGTCCGTGCACTGTGGTTATGCTGTGGCTAAGCAGGCAGCTAAGCGCTATGTTGAACACGTGTACTTAATGAAAAGTACAGGCGTGAAGCACCTACCTAAAGAAGTTGGTACTAAGTGTGTTGAATTTTGCAAAGGAAAGCTGACGTATCTGAATACCATATTCACATCTTATTCTCCGGATAATGTCATCTTAGCCTTAGGTAAACCAGGGAATATAGTTGAAATAGAAAGTGAAGATAGAATACGTTTTCGACCCTATAGCGATTATAGTGATGATTTCACTACACCGTTTAAGTCAAGGAATTTAGGGATATTTAGATGTTCAAAATTCAGTCACGAAACACACTGGATATCCTATGTGAATATTGTCTGCAAGTGCACGACTGTTCCAACAACTAACGACGAAGTAGTTATTCCCCTGCTTCATACATTTAATTGAGGGTACTGTGCCGTAATTTTTGGCTTGAACTGTTGATATGTAATTCGTCTAAGTTTTTTTGTAACGTCTATTTGTTGTCAAATCCGAAAATCTACCTCTAACTGGCTGATGTTGTTGGTGAAACTGAAGTTCATTTGACAGTTTATTCCGCGTTTTTGAGATATAGGTGTATCCATGCTGTTATTGATTTTAAGCAACCTGATACATGATAAAGTAACAGCCGTATTTACACTTCATCACATATCCTTTTGCAGAATTCTACACCAATCAGATACCTCGTCGTCCGTTCGCTGGAAGATGACACTGTAGTCGCTATCCCAAACACTTGGGTTATGCGAAGTGGTTTATGTGCGTACAGCAGCACAGAAAACCATCTAGAGCCTATGTTTACCGGGGCTGGATGGTCAGTATTTCAATTCCGTCAACTGCAGGAATTTGGTAAGTTGGCATATTTCATTATCACCCTTCTAGATACGTATGAGAACTGTAAAAAGGGTGTAGAGCTTTTGAGAAGCAATGATCAAGGCACCAGGAATGTAGACATGGACGATGATAGGTTGCCAATGCCTAGTAAGAGACCGAAAAGGTAGGTACCGTTGTCTGTCTAACACATTTTTCAGGGATGCCAAGAAAAATGATAAAAATTTCCTTTACAACTCAATGGATATTGATGTAGCCGCCAGTGAGATTGGTTGCGTCAAACCACAATATCCAGATTATAACATATTTGATGACTTCGTGGCCTCAATTCCAAGGTATTAACCTAATTGAAAGCTCTTCATTTTCAGTACTTCGGGTGCCCCCATATTCCAGTCTTCATCTCCTATTAGCAAAAAGACGTGTGTGTGTGTGTGTGACCGGTAGGAATAATTGTCACAATTTTTATTCATGCTTTAGATTGGCGTCTAACGAATATGCTACTGAATCCTCAGTTAAGAAATTACTCGGTAATTACTTGAAAATAATTATTTATTTAAAGATACAAATATGGAAGTCATTAACCTGTGCACGAAAATATTGAACATTGTGACTACTGACAGAAAATCTCGACAGCAAACCTACCCTCCAGCAAACGGGGACTTAACACTGCAGTTTCCGATCGAGAATGAAGACCAGTTAGAGATGCTGGAAGCATCTTTAAGAGACGAAAAGTACAAACAGCAATATGTGAGTTGACGCATTTAATTCTTATTTCTTGTGGACTGCTAAGATGGCTAGCTGCCTTCAGAGTGATCCAAAGTTATCACTTAAGGTCATGATGCACCATGTTATAAAACTTGAAGTGGGTTTGAAGTTTACATTCCAGGGGACTTTGACAAAGTCAAGCATTGTGCCTTATGCCCTTTATAAAATAATGAGAAGTAAGTTTCATTAATGAAGTAATTAGTTCTCTAGCTTTAATTATGTCACACTTCTCCGGCCAACTAATGACGACAACTGAGATTGGTGAAATGATGGATAGGGCCACGAAAGCGTACTTTCATAATTTGAAAGATCGTGTCCAAAGGCGTAAGCGGAAGCAAGGAATTCAGGTAATTTTGCGAAACGCCTGCTTACTTCTATAAGTGAACGTTTATTCAACATATAGTAATCACAACATTGTTTTCCTTTTTTAGGCAAATGAAAAAGATACCGGGGGATATAACAGTGGCACTTATGTAAGTAAACTTCTATAAATGTAAATGCTCAGAATGTTCTGAGCACAATTTTTCACCCACTAATATTTCATTTTGCTTATTTGCAGAATGATGCCAGTGGATCGCACTTGACGTGATTGCAGTGACATTGTACTACAGTTTATAAATACAAAAGTCTCAATTAAAAAAACTGATTTCTTCTGCAAACTAAATGAATTTCGCCGGCGTAGGACACAGGTGATTATGATAAGTAGAAGTCTTTTCGTTCTAAAGTAGTGCTAGTCAGCGCTGAAAATGTTCTGAAAGGGCTGAAATAAAGCTGATAAGCAAACTCGGTAGGTTCTGATCTACTCTTAACAATGCTTAAAAGAAGAACACGGTTCTGAATTAGGGCTAGTTATGCTGAAAACTAGCACTGAGTTCTAGTCTGTGCCATTAAACAAACGATTTCAGAACAAATTCAGAATTTACTCACTATAGGATGCTAGAATTATTTCAGAATTACTGAGATTTAATTCAGAATTATAACAAGCACATGGTGGCAATTTTTCAGCCTAATTCAAGCCTTCGCAGATCATTTTCAGCACTGACTAGCACTACTTTAAAACGAAAAGACTTCTACTTATTATAATCACCTGTGTCCTACGCCGGCGAAATTCATTTAGTTTGCAGAAGAAATCAGTTTTTTTAATTGAGACTTTTGTATTTATAAACTGTAGTACAATGTCACTGCAATCACGTCAAGTGCGATCCACTGGCATCATTCTGCAAATAAGCAAAATGAAATATTAGTGGGTGAAAAATTGTGCTCAGAACATTCTGAGCATTTACATTTATAGAAGTTTACTTACATAAGTGCCACTGTTATATCCCCCGGTATCTTTTTCATTTGCCTAAAAAAGGAAAACAATGTTGTGATTACTATATGTTGAATAAACGTTCACTTATAGAAGTAAGCAGGCGTTTCGCAAAATTACCTGAATTCCTTGCTTCCGCTTACGCCTTTGGACACGATCTTTCAAATTATGAAAGTACGCTTTCGTGGCCCTATCCATCATTTCACCAATCTCAGTTGTCGTCATTAGTTGGCCGGAGAAGTGTGACATAATTAAAGCTAGAGAACTAATTACTTCATTAATGAAACTTACTTCTCATTATTTTATAAAGGGCATAAGGCACAATGCTTGACTTTGTCAAAGTCCCCTGGAATGTAAACTTCAAACCCACTTCAAGTTTTATAACATGGTGCATCATGACCTTAAGTGATAACTTTGGATCACTCTGAAGGCAGCTAGCCATCTTAGCAGTCCACAAGAAATAAGAATTAAATGCGTCAACTCACATATTGCTGTTTGTACTTTTCGTCTCTTAAAGATGCTTCCAGCATCTCTAACTGGTCTTCATTCTCGATCGGAAACTGCAGTGTTAAGTCCCCGTTTGCTGGAGGGTAGGTTTGCTGTCGAGATTTTCTGTCAGTAGTCACAATGTTCAATATTTTCGTGCACAGGTTAATGACTTCCATATTTGTATCTTTAAATAAATAATTATTTTCAAGTAATTACCGAGTAATTTCTTAACTGAGGATTCAGTAGCATATTCGTTAGACGCCAATCTAAAGCATGAATAAAAATTGTGACAATTATTCCTACCGGTCACACACACACACACACGTCTTTTTGCTAATAGGAGATGAAGACTGGAATATGGGGGCACCCGAAGTACTGAAAATGAAGAGCTTTCAATTAGGTTAATACCTTGGAATTGAGGCCACGAAGTCATCAAATATGTTATAATCTGGATATTGTGGTTTGACGCAACCAATCTCACTGGCGGCTACATCAATATCCATTGAGTTGTAAAGGAAATTTTTATCATTTTTCTTGGCATCCCTGAAAAATGTGTTAGACAGACAACGGTACCTACCTTTTCGGTCTCTTACTAGGCATTGGCAACCTATCATCGTCCATGTCTACATTCCTGGTGCCTTGATCATTGCTTCTCAAAAGCTCTACACCCTTTTTACAGTTCTCATACGTATCTAGAAGGGTGATAATGAAATATGCCAACTTACCAAATTCCTGCAGTTGACGGAATTGAAATACTGACCATCCAGCCCCGGTAAACATAGGCTCTAGATGGTTTTCTGTGCTGCTGTACGCACATAAACCACTTCGCATAACCCAAGTGTTTGGGATAGCGACTACAGTGTCATCTTCCAGCGAACGGACGACGAGGTATCTGATTGGTGTAGAATTCTGCAAAAGGATATGTGATGAAGTGTAAATACGGCTGTTACTTTATCATGTATCAGGTTGCTTAAAATCAATAACAGCATGGATATACCTATATCTCAAAAACGCGGAATAAACTGTCAAATGAACTTCAGTTTCACCAACAACATCAGCCAGTTAGAGGTAGATTTTCGGATTTGACAACAAATAGACGTTACAAAAAAACTTAGACGAATTACATATCAACAGTTCAAGCCAAAAATTACGGCACAGTACTTTCAATTAAATGTATGAAGCAGGGGGATAACTACTTCGTCGTTAGTTGTTGGAACAGTCGTGCACTTGCAGACAATATTCACATAGGATATCCAGTGTGTTTCGTGACTGAATTTTGAACATCTAAATATCCCTAAATTCCTTGACTTAAACGGTGTAGTGAAATCATCACTATAATCGCTATAGGGTCGAAAACGTATTCTATCTTCACTTTCTATTTCAACTATATTCCCTGGTTTACCTAAGGCTAAGATGACATTATCCGGAGAATAAGATGTGAATATGGTATTCAGATACGTCAGCTTTCCTTTGCAAAATTCAACACACTTAGTACCAACTTCTTTAGGTAGGTGCTTCACGCCTGTACTTTTCATTAAGTACACGTGTTCAACATAGCGCTTAGCTGCCTGCTTAGCCACAGCATAACCACAGTGCACGGACTGTCTTGTCTTGCGCATATATGATTCGAAGGGAAATGCGCTGAATTCTTCCAATGGCCCATGCAGCTCGACGTCATCCGCTATATGTTTCAGAGAATGTATATTGTAAACAATGTGTTCATTTCCGAAACAATTCTCATATTGCAGTTAGAAATGACTCAAATCTGTCCGAGCAGCATCGAAAAACAGTCGGCTGTATTTGGTACTCGACAGTAAGTATACTGCCAGGGATAATCTCCTGAAATTAGCGTACAGGTGGCATGGTAGAGTGTTTCTAAGTAGGACGGGACCCAAATATAGTAAGAAAAGTCTACACTCAGTTGCTTTCCATTGGCTAACGTCATCTAACGACCGACATTTCCTCTGAAAATCGCAAGGAATGTGTTTCCTACTTACTTGCAGTCCGTTATTAATATCTGCGATAATCTTACTATCCATTTGCTTCTCTCGCCGTGCTGCAAGACCCTGACAAAGGAACACTAACTTCTTAACAACAACACCAAGGTATATTAGATGCATTGGCTCCAAGGGAGACGATTTTACCATATCAAGTGGCAATTCCTCAAGACAGCTTCTGCCCCGATGGTGACTTGCTTGAACCTGACCACGGAATGTCCTATCATTTCTAAGTGTATGGTTCCCATTAGCAAATGTCATCCTACCCTCCAAACGACAACCTATAACTTCACATTTATCACAACCTGTTTTTCCATTGTGACCGACGGTTTGTTTCACATTAGAACGAGCAGGCGTGTCACATATAAATGCTAGAACACTGACAGTCACACTCCTACCCCACTTCTCAACATATAGACCGTATTTATAAAGATCTTTCAATTCAGCTAATAGGTCCATAGCAACCTCATTGAAGTTGCTCGGTTTTCTCAAACCGCCATGTATGCCAATTAAAAAAACGTCACTGACGTATGGAGTTGTGATACGACCTAGGAATGGCCATAATTGCTGCGAAGAACTGTTTGATATAGATAAACCGTCATAGTTGATTTGCAAGCCAATATGTTGAAAAGTACCGTAGTCAAGCCAACTATCTAGATAACGCTGCAGATTTTCCTTCAGTCCAATGTGATAGTAAACACCTTGTCCAAGAAATCTAGGTACACACATGCCACTATCTTTTAGCAAGCCTCTTATGGTTGTTGGCACATGTGGATTAAATTTACGAATACAGTCCAAGATATTTGGCGCAAGCGCCCCTGTTACATTGTTCTGAAGGAACAATTCCATAATTGACTTTCTGATCAGCTCTTCTTGTGACATCTTTTTAGGAACAACCTGAAGTTCTGTTGAAATTAATTTCTATAGTTTGGTTTGTTAGGATTATTTTTGTTTTCCGATTTGATCACGGATTGATATCAGTTAGAGAAACATTGAAAACCAGGGAGTACTGCCGATGATTCCCAAACTGGGTTGAAAAAGCAGCTGTCCAGTACTCCCTGGTTTTCAATGGTTACCACAAATCCCAGTCACTAAATGCTGCATCACGTAACCGTTTTTGACGGCTATAAAATGTTGAGTAGCTGTATCCAAGGCATTCATGCAGTCTGCCAGAAGATATTCTTCTCTTACGACTTGTTGTAGAATGTTGAATACCCGTATTATCGGAGTTGTTTTCCTTATAAGAGAATTGGAGAAATATACACCCAAAAATCTAACTCACCTGCATGATTTATAGATCCTGTAAGAATGATCTCTGTATGTACGGAGTACTTACTGCTTATATACCTCTATGCAAACATCCGTTCTTTTAATATGAAAAGGGATGACGGGTGAACTGTTATCACAACTGTTAACATTTTACTTATGGGAAGTATATGTTTTCGTCTATGAATCAACACAATCACCCTCACCTTGTTTCGTTTGGATTCCCAAGGTTTCAGTACATAACCTCGTAAACTGTGCTCAGCAATCGAAAAAATTTACACTTCACTTATGACAAGTATCCTTTTTCATCTAAGGGTTTTCAGTTTTCACCCCCTCCCCACCCCCTTTAATTCGTTTTGAATTTTTGTGTTTCATATTTCTTTGTATTTCAGTCATGATAAGTATAGGTTTTCATTTGTTGTAGTTAATCCATTTAAGTTCAAATACTTTTGGACTTTTAAACCGTGGGCTTGTCATAAGTGAATAGTTATCATTTATTCGTACACACAAATCATGACAAATGTATTCCCTCAACTGTATAAAGTGCATCAAACATGGCCCAATATGTTCTATCAAATTCGTTTTTTGTTTCCATTTTTGACCTGACTTTTACTGAGCTGTTATCAAATTTCGAAGCGATGAACTAAAAATGTTTGCCTCATAGCTACTAGGATACACATCAGACACAGCCTACCTTGCTTATAATTTTTTTCACTTGTGACCTCGTCTCAACTGAATTGTAATCAAATTCAGGGACGCTCCACAAACGAAATATATTATTCATTACAATCTTCATATGTTATCAATTCACATTCCCCTACCCCCCTGTTGAATTATGTTTTCGTTGTATTCGTATTTACTGTCACACCTCTGGTGGAATAGACTAATCACATCACATGAAATTCACGGACAAGTGTGAAGCCTTGACACTACGCACTCTGTGTGAAACCTACTGTTTGCTGATTGGTTGGTTGGTTTCAATAGACGATGTCGAGAGAGAGAGAGAGAGCGTGCTATTTTTCAGTATTAACCGCAGCAGTTAGGCATGCAGTGCTTATTTTCAGCACTTAAGGCATTATTCAAGATGCTGATCTTATTTTTAAGAATTTGTCGCATTAATTAAGCACCCAGCTCTCTTTTTAACCATGACCAGCGTTATTTCAGAACAGGGGCGCTTGGGCCAAATATCTTGGACTGTATTCGTAAATTTAATCCACATGTGCCAACAACCATAAGAGGCTTGCTAAAAGATAGTGGCATGTGTGTACCTAGATTTCTTGGACAAGGTGTTTGTTTACTATCACATTGGACTGAAGGAAAATCTGCAGCGTTATCTAGATAGTTGGCTTGACTACGGTACTTTTCAACATATTGGCTTGCAAATCAACTATGACGGTTTATCTATATCAAACAGATCTTCGCAGCAATTATGGCCATTCCTAGGTCGTATCACAACTCCATACGTCAGTGACGTTTTTTTAATTGGCATACATGGCGGTTTGAGAAAACCGAGCAACTTCAATGAGGTTGCTATGGACCTATTAGCTGAATTGAAAGATCTTTATAAATACGGTCTATATGTTGAGAAGTGGGGTAGGAGTGTGACTGTCAGTGTTCTAGCATTTATATGTGACACGCCTGCTCGTTCTAATGTGAAACAAACCGTCGGTCACAATGGAAAAACAGGTTGTGATAAATGTGAAGTTATAGGTTGTCGTTTGGAGGGTAGGATGACATTTGCTAATGGGAACGATACACTTAGAAATGATAGGACATTCCGTGGTCAGGTTCAAGCAAGTCACCATCGGGGCAGAAGCTGTCTTGAGGAATTGCCACTTGATATGGTAAAATTGTCTCCCTTGGAGCCAATGCATCTAATATACCTTGGTGTTGTTGTTAAGAAGTTAGTGTTCCTTTGTCAGGGTCTTGCAGCACGGCGAGAGAAGCAAATGGATAGTAAGATTATCGCAGATATTAATAACGGACTGCAAGTAAGTAGGAAACACATTCCTTGCGATTTTCAGAGGAAATGTCGGTCGTTAGATGACGTTAGCCAATGGAAAGCAACTGAGTGTAGACTTTTCTTAACTTTGTTTTTTTAACCACTACCAGCGTTATTTCAGAACATAGTGGGTAGAAATAATATTCTTTTACGAAACAAAGGCATTATCAACTCATATTTTACAATATGTTTCGAATTTTTGTAAACTTGGGAGAAGTTTTCTCCTGCACAAACTGCGGTGTCGTCTGTGGCACTTTATTCAACAATTGCTTAGCAGCTGAAACTACAGGCTTCTTCACTGCAGCATTATCGTCACACAGTTCGGAGTCAGACCTTGATTTCACCCCTAAACTCGGTCACTTCTTCACAGTTTGCTTTGGTATGTACTTCTTGCAGACGTGTAAAACACAACCGTGTTTGTCTCGCAACTTGTAACCTATCTGTTGGCAATGTCCCACAAAAGCTGTTACACTCACTAAGTTTATATGGATTACTAGACACCATAAAGCTTTCTCGATATCCACTTCTCTGAGACCCTTTCGTCATAAATGACCGCGTTTTGCTCTCAGAATTCTCCATTCTAGGGTGGAATGCAATATACTGGCAAACTTGCTCAGAGCTTTATTGACACTATCTTTTACCAGTTTCAGAATATCATCGAACTTTGACTCGATACCTTCATCCTCTATACGAGAGCTTATCTTCACCCACTTCCTTTGCAGTCGAGTAGGTAGGCGTCTCGCTATTACTTCTAGGATAGAACTTGAGTTGAGATCACTCATGCAATTCATCGAAATCAATGCATTCTTATAAGTCAACAGATTATCCAAAAACTCAGTGAATGCGTTGGAGTCATCCTGCAGTTGACTACCGTTACCTTTGACAGCTTCGAATACGTTCCTTACAATCATTGAAGGTCTTCCGAATCTTTGACGCGGTATAATCATAGCCTGAGGGCATGAACTTACAGCACTGTATAGTTCTTGAAGCGACTCCAGTGCAATACTTCAACAAATACATCAACTTCAGAGACAACAGCGGACTTCATGACGCCACTGCTGGGGAAGGTGTGGAAAGAGGGCAAAGTACCTGAGGATTGGAAGAAAGGATGCTTATTCAAACTACTAAAGAAAGGAGACTTAAGTCAATGCAAACACTGGCGTGGTATTATGCTCCTGTCCATCACAAGCAAAATAGTAAGCTGCATCATTCTGGAGAGAATCAAAGACGCCGCCATGGATGAAAAACTTCGACCGGAACAAGCTGGATTCAGGAGAAACAAGTCATGTATTGATCAAATCACCACTCTACGGATCATCATTGAACAAAGCTCAGAGTGGCAGTCACCTCTCTATCTCAACTTCATCGACTTTGAAAAGGCATTCGACAACGTCGATTGAGAGGTGATTTGGAAACTACTTCGCTGCTACGGGGTCCCATCGACAATTACTCAACTCATCCAAATGTTATACGACAATGCTGCATGCCAAGTAATCCACAACGGGAAACATACGGAATCCTTCGAAGTGAGGACGGGAGTGAGGGAAGGCTGTCTACTATCGCCAATGATTTTCCTGATTGCAGTAGATTGGACAATGCGACAGACAGAGGTGGGCAATGAGGAAACAGGCATAAAATGGACTCGCACAAAAAGAGAACTTGGAGGATCTGGACTTCGCCCATAATGGCATATGTCTGATTTTCCAAAAACTGGAAGATATGCAGGTGAAAAGCAACAAGCTGGCAAAAGAAGCATCAAAGATAGGACTTCAGGTGAACATAGAAAAAACAGAAGTGATGAAGATTCCTGGTCAACAGCAACAACAACAGACAAAAATCGGCCAGTATAAATGAGAGGAACCTGAAAGAGACAACCTGCTTTACCTAGCTGGGAAGCATCGTTCCAGCTATGGGCGGATGGAACTGACGAGGATATTAAAGCAAGAATCGGGAAAGCAAAGCAAGCTTTCATTACTCTAAAATACGTGTGTAGGTCAACAGCACTCAACATCAAAAATATGATCCGGAATTTCAACTCCAATGTGAAGTCACCCAGTGGTACTAGACGGATCAGAGACCTGGCGCGCCACAAAGAGAATCTCAAAAACCCAGAGACCTTCATTAACAGTTATTGTCAGCCACGTCTCGTAAACCGGTAATGCCCAGCTCTAGCTACGCTGGGACTCACGCTGTTCCTCGAAGCTTCTCAGAAACGCTTAGTAATAACGGACGCAAAGACAAAACACCGATTGGCGACTCGAGAATTCTTTACTGTAACACCAACATATAGCCAACTTTAAAACTAAGCTTTACAACTAAGGTCTATGAACAGATATTACAATAATAAATCACAATATTACTTCTGACGGTTGTCTCCTGACTTCTTTCTGAACAGCGACCGATGAGACGATAACAGGTGTATTGAGGCCTCCGGGAAAAATTTGGGGAAGTTGGTTTTGAGCAAACAACCATAAATTGATCGTACAAACTTAAACCCCATTGACACCTCCCGGCAAAAAAGGGATCTGTCAATGTAGTTGAAGATTGAACGATCAATTCATGGTTGTTTGCTCAAAACGAACTTCCCCAAATTTTTCCCGGAGGCATCAATCAGCTGGTCATCGTCTCATCGGTCACTGTTCAGAAAGAAGTCAGGAGAAAACCGTCAGAAACCTTAGTTGTAAAGTTGGCCATACGTTGGTGTTGGAATAAATAATTCTCGAGTCGCCAAACTGGGTTCTGGATTTTGCGTCCGTTCGTACTAGGCGTTTCTGAGAAGCTTCGAGGAACAGCGTGAGTCCCAGCGTAGCAAGAGCTGGGCATTACCGGTTTACGAGACGTGGCTGACAGTTTCTGACAGTACAGTGTCGGTTTCTGATGGATTTATCCAGTTGGTGACAGTTTGGATAGTCACCGTTCATCTTTCCTGGTGCCGGTCAAGTCTTCTTTGAACAAGCAATATCTGGAACATTTTCGGAGTTCGGTCAAGTTCAACAATGCCTGGGTCAAAGATGGGACAGAGCGTCTTGGATGCAAACAGGAAAGTAAGTCATAGTGACTTGTCTGTTACTTGTAACGATGTGTCTGATGTTAAGCATGACATGGTTGATGTTACTGTTTCGCCGTCCAGGGATAATAGGAACATCAAACTCCCTAAATTTGAACCACGGTGTTTCGACGGAAACCCAGCTGATTATTTACAGTTTGTAAGAGAGTTTGAAATCATGTTAAGCAGTTTTTTATTAAACGATGAAATGAAGTTAATGTATTTGATGAGGTACTGCACTGGAGTTGCTTCAAGAGCTATACAGTGCTGTAAGTTCATGCCCCCTAATGAGGGATACGCTGAGGCTATGAGCATATTACGTCAAAGGTTTGGAAGACCTTCAATGATTGTAAGGAACGTATTCGAAGCTGTCAAAGGTAACGGTAGTCAACTTCAAGATGACTCCAAGGCATTCACTGAGTTTTTGGATAATCTGATGACTTATAAGAATGCATTGATTTCGATGAATTGCATGAGTGACCTCAACTCAAGTTTTGTCCTAGAAGTAATTGCAAGACGCCTACCTACTCGACTGCAAAGGAAGTGGGTGAAGATAAGCCCCCGTATAGAGGATGAGGGTATCGAGCCAAGGTTTGATGATATTCTGAGACTGGTGAAGGACAGTGTCAACCAGGCGATGGGCAAATTCGCCAGCATTTTGCATTCTAAGGTAGAACCTAAGGAACCAGTGAATATAAGGAAGGCATTTGTGGTGAAGTCTCAAGACACAACGAGAAAGGATGAGTGTATTGTTTGCCATAACATGCATCAATTGAGTGATTGTAATCGCTTTATCGCTATGTCACCCGTAGAAAGGTTAAAAATGGCAAAACAGAAGCGGCTGTGTTTCAGTTGTTTAAAGATTGGGCATACAAAGTGGAATTGTAAGGCGACAAACAAAGGAAGTAGTGGTTTAACGGATATGCACCCACTTCTGAGGACAGTGAACGAACCTGGGAATTCGGTTAATTGTAATAGTATCTCTAGACCCCTTGACACCCCACAAGTTTTCTTAGGGGTATTACCAGTTAAGGTGAAAGGACCGAAATCTTCAGTAGAGACTTATGCATTGTTGGATAATGGTTCAGACGTTACATTGATAGATGCTAAACTGGCTGGTTGCTTGGGTATTAAAGGCCCAAAGCAATCCTTGGTTGTAAATACTTTCAATTCTGCGAAAACAGTAGTATGTGAACGAGTGTCATTTCAGTTAGAATCCTTGACTACTGGGGAAACCGTTGAAGTAGATACTGCTTACACTACCTCCAGTATGAAACTCGGCGAAGCTATAGTACCTAGTCGTGAAACGGTTGTCGGTAAGCCATACCTGTGTGACATACCGCTTCCAACACTGCAAGATGGAAGAGTGAGAGTACTCATTGGATGTAGTGTGCCAGAAGCTCACAAGGTATTAGAAGAGAGATTCGGAGGTAGAGATGATCTGTTCGCGACGAAAACACCACTGGGATGGACAGTGAGAGGACCTATACCCATAGTCCACATATCATCATTAGTTGCAAACGATGGGGACAAACTAGAGACTATGATTAAAAATATGTATGACAAGGAGTTTTGTGACTGCGGTGTCCCAGAGAAGGGTCGTTCTGTAGAAGACTTAAAAGCAGTTAAAATAGCTGAGGAGTCTTGTAAATACGAAAACGGGCGTTTCAGCGTTGGCCTACCATGGAGATTCAAAGATAGACAGTTGGTTTGTAATAGGAAAGTTGCTCTTAAGAGACTAATGGGTTTACAGAAGAAATTTCTGTCAGATGCAGAACTCTGGTCCAAATATGATGTCGTCGATAAACATATAATGAAGGGTTACGTTGAAAGACTAGTTGATCAGAGTGAGCCAGGGAAGTGGTATTTGCCCCATCATCCCGTCTTTAACCCGAGGAAGCCAGGTAAACTCCGTGTATTGTTCTGCGAAACATGAAGGAGTCTCTTTAAATGATAATCTGTATAGTGGCCCAGATTGCGTGAGCTCATTAGTGGGACTGCTATTAAGATTCAGAAAGTTTACAGTTGCTGTCGCGGCGGATATTGAGGAAATGTTCCTACAGGTGAAGGTGCCAGAGAGTGACAGAGATCACTTGAGGTTTTTGTGGTTTGATGACGGTCCTTGTGGTAAGGTGTCAGAATATAGGATGACAGTGCATCCATTTGGTGCCACGTCCTCCCCGTTTTGTGCTAATTTTGCTCTACGAAAGGCAGTGTCCACATTTGGTTCTAATGATTTGCTGGACGTCATAGATTGTTGCTTCTACGTGGATGATTGTTTAGCCTCCTTCGTGATGATAAGTCTGCAGTTAGATTTGCAACAAGCCTTACTGAAGTGTTAGCTAAGGCCGGCTTTCGTCTAACTAAGTGGGTCTCGAACAGCCTAGACGTTTTGAAGCATATAGATCCAGAAGACAGAGCACCTACCGTACGAGATTTGCCTGTTGATACTCTACCAGTTGAACGCACATTAGGTATGCGATGGGATGTGAACTCTGATACCTTTGGATTTAGTGTTGGTGATATTGATAAGCCAGTTACTCGGAGAGGTGTGCTCTCTGTGTTGTCGTCCGTGTTTGACCCACTTGGATTAGTAGCACCTTATCTACTTCCGGCTAGGAGGTTATTTCAAGAGACATGCAGGAAAGGGTTACAGTGGGATGAACCATTAAGTGAGAGGCAGAGAGAAGAGTGGAAGGGGTGGGTTAACAGTTTAAGAATGCTGAATCTACATTCCGTCTCACGTCCACTTAAGCCGTCGAGAAATCATGATATAATTGACTTCCATGTTTTTCTGATGCCTCTGAGGTTGGATTTGGTGCAGCCGTATACATCAGAACCACCTTAAGGAATGATATAGATGTTAGCCTGGTGATGGGTAAATCTAGAGTTGCACCTCTAAAGACGGTTTCGATTCCGAGATTAGAACTTAATGCAGCCTTACTAGCTGCGCAGTTATTCACAACGGTGTGTAAAGAGTTGGATTACCCCAAGTATCCCGTAACGTTTTGGACTGATTCGATGTCTGTGATATATTATATACGCAACGAGTCAGCAAGATATGCATGTTTTGTAGCTAACAGAGTATCTCAAATTCGTGAACTAACAACTGTTGAGCAGTGGAGGTACGTACCGTCTGGAAAAAATCCAGCTGATCTAGCCTCGCGAGGAGTTATTGATATGAATGTGGTTAAAAATAAGTGGTGGAAAGGTCCAGAGTTCTTGCTAAGGGCTGATAGTATGTGGCCTCGTAGAGAAGATGAACCACCGATAAACGAGTGTGCCTTGGAGTTGAAGACAAGTGTCAGTTTAACATCTACTCAAGAAAGACATTCAGGTTTACATCCACTTTTTAAATATTATTCTTCTTGGTACAAACTACTGAAAGCTGTTGCGTGGTTGACACGATATGTTACGTATTTAAAGGTCATGCATCTTGCGGGATACGAAAATATGAATGTGGGGCCTTTGAGAGTCGAAGATATTAGAAATGCAGAGTTAGCGATTTTGAGGGCTGCTCAGTGGGAAGCGTGGGGTGAGATTGCCAAGGAGGATAGTCCTGATTTCGCAGATTTCAAGGTGCGGTTAGATAGATTATCTCCGATAGTTTCCGAAGGGATCGCTAGAGTTGGTGGACGTCTACAAATGTTAGAATCGTCATATGAGACCCGTCATCCGGCTTTATTACCTTGCTACCATCCAGTCACTGATCTCATTATGAGACACTACCATGTCCTTGAGATTATCAAGCAGGTTTGCAGATGGATCATCAAGAATGTCAGAAACTTCCACCACGGTGTTTCCGAGGAGGTTGACAATAACCAGGTTGGCTTTGGTTTCTTCTGAGTGAATATGTCTAAGAGCGAACTGAGCCTTCACATGACTGAACCATGCAGAAGGGCAGTCTGTCCAGAAAGTCGGAATCTACAGTGCTTGTCCATCTGCGCAAGAGAGCCGTTTTCAGCCATCATTTAGATAAATTGTAGGCAAAGTAAAATAGACGGATATTATATAAAATAAAATAACACAAACACAATAGTAATAGTATCAATGGGTGGGGCAGAAACTACGACAAGACGCCAAATGAAGCAAAATGTTTGAGGCTTGAGATGAGGAAGGGAAGTTGGTTTCGGACTCACCACTTGTAAGTGCCCAGGGCTAACCTCTCGGTAGGCCTTGGCGTCAGCACTTTATAAAATTGCTTTCCTCGGTTAACCCTGATCAGTCCACTACCTAACGTGTATGTACTGATGAATGAATTCAAGTAAAAGGTTATGCACTGTTGAGTGCCCGGATATGAACTATATTTATGTAATAAGCGGAAAACCAAAATTAATCTGTAGCAATAGTGTGCAACTTATTTGTTAACTGGCTAGAGGAGCAGGCTCGAAGAGTGCGCTTAATGATAGCAAAATTAGGGTGTCAATGTAGTTGAAGATTAAACGATCAGTTCATGGTTGTTTGCTCAAACCTAACTTCCCCATATTTTCGCGGAGGCATCAATCAGCCAGTTATCGTCTCATCGTTCGCTGTTCAGAAAGATCAAAAAGCTGTCAGAAGTAATATCGTGATTTATTGTTGTAATATTTGTTCTTAGACCCTAGTCTGTAATGCCAGTATTGCTGGTTATATATGTTGGCGTTGGAATAAAGAATTCTTGAGTAGCCAAACAGTGTCATGGTTTTTGCTTCGCTTAATACTAAGCGTTTCTGAAAATCTTCGAGGGACAGCGTGAGGATCAGCGTAGCAAGAGCTGGGCATTAACGGTTCATGGGACTTGACTGACAGAGGGAGTGAGCCAGATGCGAGCAGTCACACCGGAAGAATAAAGGCCATGTGGCGCCAAATTACGTGAATATGTTGAAACAAAAGTTCAGACATTCAAGGTGCACTACACTTTATTATAATCACTTATGCCAAAAACAACTACTCCTGATCCGTTATCAGGCCTTGTAACTACAAGTCTTTTCGCCACTTATCAATCTACATAGTTCTTTTATTTTATGTCTTCTTTTGTCTAGAAACTTTTACAGTCATATTTGGTGTTTTTATGTTGCCAATAGCAATCTGATTCACAGGATTCAAAGTGTTCTAGTTTCAGGTCGGAGGATAGAACTATATCCTACTTTATGACTATATAGGTTTCCTAGCTCAACGTTTTTTCTTGTTATCTACTTTCAAAGTCGTATAGAAAAGAGCTGTGGAATGTAGGCTTCCCGGTAAATCAGTTATATGAGGAATAGAAAACAAACACCGATAGGATAGTTTTATTCAATCGCCAAAAGACATTAGCTTTTGTTTATTGATCACCCAATTTTCTTTGGGAATATAATTCTTTTCATATATACATAAAGTGGACTATAATCCAGAATAAGAGTATTTTGTTTGCTCTTCCTGGGGGAACTTACAAAAGAGAAAGATATTCCAGTGTGGATATTGCTAAAACTGAGATTTTTGATGGATAGTATACTCCATAGTTTAGCCTAAAACTCTAAAATAACTTTATTGTAAGCTTCAGTTGCCTTCGGTGCTGTTAGTAGTCTTTTATTTTCCCTCTCTTTCTGAAAGCTACACTTTCATGCATTGCTGATCCGTCTAAATTTAACAATGAATTTAAGGACGTGGAAATCCCAGAAGGATAGCTCACCAGAGGGCAAGGACCCGGGTGCGCTCCCACTTCTTTTCACTGCGGGTTTGCCGTCCCTGGAATTCCTTGCCGGCAGATGTAGCTATAGCACCGTCTTTGGACGCCTTTAACCGAAGGCTGGACAACCATGCAGCGATACAAGGACTGCATCCAAATGGTCTGTCTCCTTAAAATCGCATATACCATTCAGGGGTAGACAGTTAAACTCGTCGTTTTACTTCTTTACATTCTCTCCCGTCTTACTCTCCTGACAACTTATTAATATTATAATTACTATTATTATTATTATTATTACTATATATATATATATATATATATATATATATTATTCTTCAAACTTAATGAGCTGACTGCTGTTACGTTTCCTATTTCCGTTTCTGTCTCTTAGTCTAAATAACTTCACTAATTATATCTACTATTATTATTACTATCTCTTTTCTCTTGTCGACGATACCGAAGGACTAACTGGCGAAAGGATCAACTCCAATCACAGTAGTAACAGTCTTAACATACCTCATACTACAAACCACATTTATTTTTATTTTTTAAATTTTTGATTTACAGCTTGATTCCATACTGTATTTTTGGTACAAGTATGGAATTTTCAGCATGGATATCGGTAGCCCGCATTTTGCAGGCCGACCATAGATATCAAGTGTGCGCCGGCGTGGACTCGAACCCCGGACCATGTGCATGGTCGGCGAGAGTCCTAACCACTGTGCCACCGACGCACATATAATTAATCCCAGCACTACTCCCTTTGGAGTCAACCAAAGCTACGACAGTCGAGTGGCGGAACAAGCTACGCAGAAGCTTACCGAAGATCAGGAATCTATACCTTAAAATCAAGAAGCGAGCACAAAGAAATCAAATTGGCTTAAACTAGCTCATAAAAACAATATTGGATATTGGACTGTGGTGTAGATATTCATAATTCCTACAAACTGTATTGATTATTGTTGAGACAGTTAAAGGTGTCTGTCAACGACCTGTCTTCACATGTTTGCGTTCGTATGCCAGTGTTATTGCCATTGTGTTAATAGATGTTGTGATCAACAATACTGGTGGATGAATTATAGACGGTAGTATTGTATCGCTCATAATTTAACATGAACAACAGTTGTGGAGTACGTAAAAATACGATTGTACACGTTTTGTTAGTTGTAGAAATTAGAGACATTGTACATGATTTTTGTTTAAAACGATTCATGTTAAATTATATATAACTTCCGTGTACGATATGAAATACACTATACTGTTGGAAGCTTCACCTTCTCTCTGGCCGTTTCTGCTTACTTGTTCTACTCATACCGTGTTGTATACCTTGGATTTATTGCAGGAGTCTGTTATCCTTATCCAAAGACAACTCTACAACCAGTCCACAGCATCTACCAGCAGACGCAATTCCAACAGTGAACGCCCCCCATGGATTATATTAATAATTTGTAGTAGCGAACTTTAACATTATATCCAAGTAACCTTTTCATTAATATAACTCATTACTGCAATTTTTGATAATATATTGTTTGTTACTCTACCATCTCATAAACTTGGATTTTTATTCGCACATTTGTAATGTTAATGAGCTCTCCTCACAGTCCCCTACACAGTAAACAATAGATAACACAATCAAATGATCATGAACCAGTCAGCCTAGGTGAAAAGTGCCATTTATAGTATAAAATCTACGTTTCTTGGATATATACACAACATAAATGAATAATACAGGATATATGTCTCTAACATGCTACAAAAAGAGGTCTCAATTTTCCACAGGAATGGCTATAGTTAACAAACCATAATCTGTATGAGTATCAGTTATAGGATCCACTAATTCTAATGAATTATTGACTATATGACGAATATAATCTAATGATGATAGTCACATTGCTCAATATTTCGAATAGTTGTTGCCCATAGTCATCGTTGTAAGTTTCCTCCAAATCGTAATCTTCGCTGCAAATCTCACCCTAATTTTAACCAAACCGTAACGCTGAATCAGCCTTAAACTTGCAATGAAAGCATTCATTTTTAATATCCAGCCATCTGATTGGTTGGTCCAAGGTCGTTCGACTAAGGTGTCTGTTCTTCACTCTTAGCTTATTTTGTCATATATACCATCAAAAATACTTATCCAGGTAAGAATAACGAACAAGGAGAAGAGGGCGACACGACATTGTACTAAACAGCGAGGAGCCTGACCAAATACCTCATGCATAAATAATTCACTAAAACAATGAAGGTTAATACCTTACTGGTTAGTGTTATCGTATTGTATTGTATTGCCTTTTATCTAAAGTGGCGAAATTTGATCAAATGTATGTTGAAGTTACTGAAAGTAATACAAAGATAAGTAAGTATCATTTCAATTCTATGTTATATTTCAAATACCAGTAGAAATTATTTTTGTAAAAAAGTTGAAAATACTTGCAAAAAGTAAAATAAAAAAGTGAATGTTCAACTGAAAATCACATATCACTAGAAAGATACGTTCATCACTAATCAGTATTTAAAGTAAGACATACACCTTGCAATACCCAATGACTTGAGTGTACTTCAGTTTTAAGATAAGCTTCAAAAACTAATCCAACTCCCATTGCATTTCGTCTATCTGAAGTTACATACACCGGGGTACAAAATGTATTTTGTAATTTTAAACGATGCGCTTCAATAGCACTGATACGAAGTATAGGCAAAGGCTGAACTAATTGTCTTGATTTTTGACGTTTTAAACAACCTTTTGTTAAATCCCAACTTGCTCCTTCTAAATAAAGTCCTTGAACAAAACAGCCTTGATGTGCACGTTCTTGAACTTCAGATGAATCTGTATATTGTGTTACAGTTGTAAACAGTGCACTTTTATCTAACGGCCAACCATTACGACGGCATGTTGTTTGTGTTAACGCCATTAAAAATGATTCAGGGATATGCAAACCCGACAACCAAATAACACCTGGATCTCCATTTTCAATCTTTATCACAAAAAATTGGAATAGATTTATAAGTCAGAGTATACTTAAAAGGTTGAAAGTTAATAAGGTTAAACAAAAAGTTCAAGATAATATTTACTTTACAAAGCAGACACCCATAGTTTAGCGAGTTGATAGATAACAGTGAAGTTTAAATGGCCAGGTGATGAGACGTCATCTCACTCTGGAGGTTATTTTTCATCAGGATAAATACACATTCAGATGAAAATTTGATATTTAAATGAAATGCACGTTTGGCGTTTGAATCACAGTGATAGCCTCCATCACAAAAATACCAGTTTATGGTATTTCTCGCCACTAGCTGACATCAATTAGAGGATCACAGAAAACTAGGGAGCTTAGAACTCTTCACAGAACAGCAGGATCCAGGATTGGATCAGCTATCGGGAAGATGGTTTTCAAGTTACCAGGCGATTACATTACAATCCAGCTCCTCGGCTGGGTTTGAGAGATCCATGAATTCTAGTTTTCATTAATTGACGTACTGTGGGGGAGTCTTACACTTGGACGAAACAGTTACCCGATGCTTTCTGGTTTCCAGTCTTGCATTGTTAAAAATGTTGGTTCATAGTGAGATCCATCTTGAAATCAATGAAGTCTCCACGATCTCAACACCTGAATATACTAGTTTAATTTAGACAGGTGAGTGTGCTTGTAGGCAGTTTACTTTTGAATAAGAAAAATGAAACCCTATCTTATAAATATTAGAAAAGTGTGTATTTGTGTCTGCGGGAGAGAGGATACATAGGGTATATTTTATTCCACATAAACAAAGGATCTTCATCACATATTAATTTACGCCTACATAATCCAAATAAAAAAAGAATTTATGCCATTTTGATGCATATTTCAACATTGTGAATGTTTTCGAAATTTCCACCCGTGATGGGAGATAATGGACTATACAATACCTGTTAACAAACAATAAACTTAAGAAATCTGCTATTGTAGGGTAAAGCTACAATGTCAGATAAGCTGAGATTTAGATACTTAGATTGTAGGTTTTCTGAGGAACCGGATAAATTTCAACATAGATTTCGTCCCAGATTACCATCAGCTTGGAAATCATTGAAAGTCAGATATGGTAAAGTTAAACAATAGCATCCCAAGGGATGCGAACGCACGAGTGACCTTGAGCCGGCCAACCATAAAAATAAGTGACTTTTGTGCAAAAAATGAAGTCTGTTTACAAAAGAAATGCATGAAAACGCATTAAACAGGGTGTCTTTCTCTGATATGATTTAAAAATACGTTCCAGTCATAATTAGGAGTATCAGTTGCTAAGTTAGACTAGTTTCTGTACACGTATTAACCGAGGTGTCCTAAAGACGAGCTGCTTTAGTGAATTGTTTATCTCTCCTATCCTGTTATGCAGTCTTCCCCAAGTCCCTCAGTTGAATTACTATGGTTTCCAGTAAGAGGTTCGACGACTACTTACCAGGAAAATGTGGATAAGAAACCAAATTAAAACAAATGACATCAACTCTAAATCTAATTTTAGTCGTAACCCCAAGAATAATCCTGACCCTAACCTTATTCCTAACGCTAACTACCTAGTAACACATTGTCCAAATAATACTTAAAAAGGTGATCTGGGTGAGATTTGCTTCTTAGTTGGTGAATAGACTTCAATTTTACGCTGTGATAATGACAGGTGTCGTTAGCCAACGATCAGCATGCCTTATAGGTCATTGAAGAGTTCACATCCCTATAACGCTATTGTTTAACTTCACCCCAGAAACGACTAACCATCTGTTTCGTCCTAGCTTGGGACTCTTAAATAGTACGCACTAACAACGTCATTGACTATTCAGCTGTTGGCCCCGAATTCTATGGTCTGTGAATACTAACTTTGTCATTTCGTGATTTAGTGCTATCACTAACTAATACTATTGATGAGCACCCACTTCACCTTGGCAATGATGACAGACCCCAATGGCACCTGCTCCTCACTAAAGTTCTAGGACATTCATTCAGTAGTAGCCAATGAGCGAAGGATTCGTGTTTGTATGATGGGTACTATAGGGATCTGGATTAATTCATATGCATATCTTTAATTACTGTCCGAACTTTGGTGGGATAGTGGTTGGAATGCTGAAGACTCTGAGACTAGGACAAAACAGATGTCCTCTGCTTCCTGGTTTTCAATGATCCCCTGAATGATGTGTGGAATTGTGATGAAATCCTAACTGAGATTTAGGTATTTGTCAATACTCAGTGTGAATTTAAAAATGGATGCTGTCCTATAAGTTGTATAGAAGACATTCTTCACCCAGCCCTCTGAAAGTTTCACTCTTGAACAGTATGTAGTCTAATTTAAGAACATCACTGGCCATAATTACATTTTTGACATTTTTGACAGGATATGGTTTAAAATCATTCGTTTATTCTTATGATTGCCCACTGCTGAATAAACAGTGATACATTTTTAGTTCTAGTGGACTAATCTGATTGAAGACAGACGGTAAGGGATTACGTCACTTAGTGGTTTACTGTGTTATATTACTTTATCTATGAAATACATTTTGCACAACGTTAGAGCTTGAAGAACAGTGCGTTCGGCAGTAAACGGAATATGTAAATCTACCTCGTCAATCAGTCAATCATACATGAATTGGTCACCGAATCGTGTTGACTGAAATCTGTCGTTCAGGCAGTAAATTTAGTCATTTAATTCAGCTGTGCAGAATGACACTGCTGTACACTATAACACAATTTGTTTGAGTTTTTCTGTAACACAGTAAAACAAATAAATAACAGTTATACAGTTAATTAATATTCATTTTCAAGGAAAATAAAACATTTAGGAGAATCTGATGTTTTAATCCCTAGATGTTATTTATCTACAACTTACCCAAGTAGTATATTGCTTATGACGATCATGAAAATGAATCATCCAATTGGCTAAAGACTTTTTAGTCGCTGGAGCTAATCTCTGCCATATACTTGGCAATTGACCATTGTAAAGAGATCGTGACAAATTATCAAGTTCAGCTGACATACCAACTTCCCCATTCAATGCTCGTTTTAATGTTCTAAGAGATTGATCCATTCTTTTAATGAGTAAGTTAAATCTTTCAATTTCCTACAGCGGAAAAAAACAATACGAAGAAACTTGTATTTTTGCAATAACGAGTATATAATATCTTGAAGATTAATCATGACAAGCCATACGTGAAAAACTGAGAGGAATTTTGGTGTAGTTGTGTTCTCTGAGCTGGACGGTTTATTTGCGAAGCTTTCATCGCTCCATTGGGCAGCATGTTCAGCACATGCTTCAATTTGAAGTAAGGTTTCAAACTTCTCCACGGGTTTATTAGTCATCCCTCCCAGTGACCTTGAACTTGATTGACTGCTTTTTTTGTGTTTTCACACCCTCTGGGCTACTTGTATTGGAACTGATTGTTTCTTTGGCTTAAACTTTGACATTTTGTACATGAGATTTTCCTTTTATGGATTGGAAAATTTTGCCTATGTCAATGTCTCTATTGATTTACGATTCACTGGAATAGCAGGCTTCTAAAAATTTTCTGGGGTTCTTGCTGTTTCCTATATTTAATATTCGGACGTTGTCTTAGTCGAATTTATATCCATGGTTGTCTGTATATAGTGGTATGAGGGAGTGGATGTCGTGTCTTTTGACAGCTGCTTATGTTCATGGAAGCAAAGACGAAGAGGGCGTCCATTTTGGCCAATGTAGTGTTTTACGCAGTCATTGCAACTTATTTTGCAGATGATGTTGGCTTTATCTTCTTTCGTTTTTGAGTCTTTTAGTTGACATAGAACTGAGTGAGGTGATTTTGCTGGTTTTTGTGAGACGTCAATTCCTAAAGCTTTGAAGAGTCTTTCAGTGATTTCTGAGATGCTGTCTTTCATATATGATAGGGTGATTTTCTTTGTGCTTTCCTTGGGAGCTTTCGGTTTGATAGGTTGGCTTGGGGGTATATGTCTGTTGATGGAATTCTGTGGATATCCATTCTTTTGGAAGACGTCCATGAGAAATTTCTCTTCAATTTTCCTTAAGGTAGGAGTGCTTCAATGAGTCCTGGGTCTCTTGGACAGTGTTTGTGTAGAACTCTTTTTGTTTTTTTATTGGATTGTTGCTGCTTCAATAATTAATTCACTATCATCAATCTCATATGCTCCTTTTGTATATTTTCACACCCTCTTCAAACTTGTTAAATTGACACTCAAATACCTTTATTCTCACTCAATAGCAATTTTAACCTCATCAAATTTCTATCTTTGTGCTGTTGAGTACCAAGTAGTTTACAACTTTTAATTTTCACTTCTAAAGCCACTTCTGAGTAATTATATCAATTATGTCACCCCTTATTACTCAATAATAGACCACTATATATTTTTCTAAGTATAAATACGAGGGTACAGCCTCTGAGGATGATTTCGTCGTTAAAGAAAATTTTCTCCACCGAATCTGTCTTTTATTTTCTTCATGACCCAATGGGTATTTTTGGTGAATTGATTATTTAATCGGTGTGAGTTGATTTTCGATAAACTACCCAGCTCAGAGAAGACAATTACATCAAAATCATCCACCTGAGATACACATCTTCTCCATTATATCTGAGATAGATTTTTCAGCTGATACATATCCATTTTTTCTGTTTTGTAAGTAAAATATTTATGAAGATATTTGGATGAAATAGCTCTTAAAAGTTGATTAAAATATATGGAAAGAATTACACTCTTATTTCATTGTAGTGCAACTTGAAAAAGACACTTCAAAGCTTGATGAACACTGAAACTTTTTTTCGCAATTATTATTTTCCAAGTATCGGTATTTTTAGGGATTGTGTTTGATTGGTTGGAGGGTTTCATCATGAACTGACACATCAGTTAGAGAACCATTAGAGAACCTGGGAGTACTGGACGACTGTTTCGTCATTGATATAAGTATGAAACTTGGGCACTGTGGTGGTAAAGCATAACTCCATTATAGTAGATAAGATTTTATTTTGATAAGTTACACAGTGTTACACAGTCATTTAGGTTTTTTCTTGTACTACTTAGTACAAAATAAAACAGATAGAAGAAGCGTTGGTGTCAAGTAACTATCCTGTAAAATTCATTAGGAAGATCGAAAAAGGCCAAAAGCAAAATAAAAATAATTATGAAACTAGTAGTGATAACATAAATAGATGAGAATATAAGTCATCTACTGTTATACCATATAAGGAGGGAACATCTGAGACCCTACGTATCATTATTATTAAAGCAGGAATTAGGGTGGCATTCAAACCTACAAACTTACTCAGAGACAAGCTCTGTAGGCTAAAAGACCCGGTGGACCCAATTAAACAAAACAAAATAATTTACAAAATACCTTGCAATGAGTGTGAATGAGGTCAACTACATAGGACAAACTAGCAGATCGGGAGGGGTTAGTCAGATTGTCGGAACATAAGAATTTAGCTAGAGTAAGAATGGTTGACCCTGAGAAGACAACTAATTTAGAAAACAGTTAAGCGATAAGACTGCATTCATTAACACACAACCACACAATGGGGTGGGAGAGGCTTAAGATTTTAAGAAGTAATCTATGTAGCTGGAGAGAGAGATTGATTACTGAATCCTGGTTCATTGAGTCTACACTCAACACATGCAACAGAAATAACTCAATGCAAATACCAGAAATATGGAAGATATTATTACCGCCAGTTAAATCAGAGGAGGATAATGAATAACCTCAAAATTCTATTTCAATTCCAGCACATCACAACATTCTAACAAGTTAATTATTATGACTATAAAAACACTCGCCTTATTTTCCATCTTATTATAATTAATAATAATAATGGTGAAGCTTTATTTAGTACAGTATGCGAATATACGGTACAAAAATTTCCAGTGTATTCAGTTCCAAAATACTTTTTTCTTCACACAGGATTCACATGTAAAGTAATAATCTGAAGTATATCTTCATTTCGTTGAAGAATTGTACAGCGTTTACTTGGGAGCAAGTTAAATCATTGCGCAAGTTTATGTATAGGTCATTTGATATAACTGGATGAATAAAACAATGATAAATCCAGATGAAATTAAGCATTTTGGAGGAAAGTAATTTCGGTAGCCCAATGATTTTGAGCAGACCGCCTAATTTCAGTAGCACTCGTATTATTATTTCTGAATGTACATTATCACATATTGATTTTTATTTAAATGTCTAATCTTGAATTCCACTCATGTATAAAAATGAGGGAAAAGTTGTGTGAGTATCTTGATATGATTTTATGAGCAATAATTTGTGCTTGAGACGTTATCAATTAATATAACTGTGTGACTTATCAAAAAATAAAATCTTATCCATTATGGAGCTGTTTCGTCAGCCTAGTTTGGGACTCTTCAACAGTGCACACCCCAGAGTTCAAACTCCCGGCCCCAATGACTTAATGGTCTACGAGTTTCGTTTATAACCCGGAAAATCCAAAATTTCATCCCCTTGAAATTGTGTCAATTGCAAATTAATTTTCAGATTGTGAATTTGAAAAAATAAAATGCCATTTAGAAAATTTTGCTCACCTGTAATAGTACAACTGTAATTGGTTGTATATTAACACCGTATTTCTTTTTTAAAGCTTCTCTATCAAATACTTGTGGTAGGCTGCTCAGTAAACCATCAGTTATCTGACTAAGAAATTCTTCTCTATTCGTTGAATTTGTTTGACTACTTGTTTGTGGTTGTAATTCAAGTAGATGACTCCAAATCTCTTTAGTTGCATTTGTATAATATCCTATTTCTGCATTGGAATGAAGACCAAACACTTCAGGAGTATTTGTTAACGGAAGTGACTCGATATAACCTAGAATAATAATGACAATAAAAAGTGATAAACAGTTATAACTAACACACTATTTCCTAATAAGTATTACAAAATAAAACTTAATCATATATACGTATGATGGAACAAAATCTGTCTAACTGTTAAATGATATTAAAACTGTAAGAATAGTTCCTGAGTTTTACACAAGATAATACTGGACATCTGGTCTGTAGCAACTCTAGATTTGACGACAAGAATCGAAATGGCTGACTGTGTTAACCACTTCATTTGTGGTAAGAGCTGGCTGTTAGCCAAAATTGATGGACAGTAATTTATGTCAATGTTTGTGTCTCCAATATTGGTCGTGAGAAAAATGAGAACAAAGGCTTTGCGTAGGCGGACACAGTTAACATTTAGATGATCTGACATTCAAGAAACAGCCACGAAGAGATGCAAGGTTGAATTTCTGTGAGAAACAACCAATCAGAAGACTGTGTCTTTCTGCTAACAATAATCTATAATATGTACATAAAAATCTAAAAATATATTTGTTGATTTCTTTAACAAACGATCTGTTGACTGGCCCTTGTCTTCTGTTGTTACACATTTATTAGGGAAGTTGCATAAGCCTTAATGGATTGATTCCTGACGAAATCTTAACTTGGATACAAAAGGCTAGTTCTTGATGTCGGTTGCCCTCAATCCTCTTTTTCACACATGTTGCATTTGAGCATCCATCACACAGCATATACACTTTATAGCAGTTCATCCTGTCCTACCTTATGGCTGTCACAGATGCCTGCTGACATTTGAGGATAGTAGAAGATCAGTGGAATTTAGAGCACAGTTGCTTCCATTCAATTTGCCATGTTAAGCGGATCAATATGGTCAGGAATAATAGGGTTAAGCGTAGAATCTCAGGCAATGAGGGTAAGTCAATGGATGCGGTTGTGAAGAATGCTGAACCACTGCTTTCCGTGACGAACGAAATCACCTGAACTAGAACTAGATTGAAAATGAGTTAAAGGTGGTGAGATAGAAACTTAGCACCAACACATGTGCAACAACAGAAGACAAGGGCCAGGCAACAGATCGTTTATTGAGGAAATCAACAAATATTTATAGATTTTCACGTACATTATTATTCGTTATTATTAGCGGAGAAACAGCGTCTTCTGATTGGCTGTTTTCCCGATGAAAGTTGATCTGTCATCTCTTTGTGGTCATTTCTTTGAAGGTCAGACTACATATCTGCGAATTGTATCCGTCCACTCAAAGTCTGCTGTGATCGGTTGTTGCATTAGTCTTTGTTCTTGTTTTTTTCTCATGACCAAGATTCGGGATCTAAACGCTAACTTAAATTGCTGTCTACAAATTTTGGCTAGCAGATAGCTCTCACCACACATAAAGTCTTTTACTGTTGGTTTGAGACATTTAGTGACGTAACTCAAGGTCCATGGCGTTCAAGAAGACGCACTTAATCCAGATCCTAAAATTCCTCACTAACTTTCGTCTAATTATTCTTCTTCTAGTAGGAGACTTTCGTCTATCAGAGTTTCATTACACTTATCTACTTTACTATTGTGTGCTTTTTCAAAATGTGGTAACCTGTTCAAACTTCTATGTTGATAATTCACTTCACTCTCATATAAGAATGGTAAAGGAGTAAAATGAGTTCAAAAGGAATTCAACTACACAGAACAATCTGCAAAACATTCTTAATTAGCTTGGTTGGCGAACAAATCTCAAGAACAAATGTATCAGTTAATTTTCTGTCTATATAATTGTGATTTCACGATAAGAGATGGCGATATACTAATTCTTTTCCAGTATATGAATCAATGGTATTAATGTTGAGATTTGGTTGTTCACAAAGAGTCGATGCATCTGAATCACTGAGAACGATTTTCAGCCATTTTAACAACAGTCTCGTGGGATCGGTTCTTAGAGCCTCAAAGACCCCCATAGTCAGACAGTCATCACCTCCACACATCAATGAAACGTCTTTTTGTGACCTAACCTACAGTTAGAGGACCAACGCCCATATCAACCCATTCGGGTGTTGGATGGTGTACAAGTGTTGTGTAATTGAAGGTCAGATGAATTTCTTTCCAAAATGTTTCGCCAAACGTTCTGCTCATCTCTGTTTTTTTAGAAAAGCAATTCAAGTTCCATCCATCTTGGAGGACATTTCAATTACTATAGATTTTTGACCAACCGTTTATCTGATGAGCCCAAATAGGTAGGTACTGGGCATTATCTCTACTACTTTTGTCGTTCACTTGAGTAAGGCCATAAATTACTCATTTCTGAAGTCACTACTGCTTCAAAGTGTGAAGATACTATAATGAGCTTCTAAATGTCAAACTTGAACTGAAAAAGTTGGTTAAAAGAAGATCTAGGCGTTCTAATAAATATAACCAATGTTAAACTAAGGTAAGAGAGATATATCCAACACGTATCATTTTTCAACAGTTCAAAATATCACCTGATAGAACTTAAACGAATGATATCATTCAATTTTCAATTATGACTTCTGTTTGTCAAAATATCTCGGCATTAAATAAAAGAACTAACCAACTGACTAACGACACAGGAACTTACGACTAAATTCATCACGTGTATTTCCACTCGGTATAGCATACTGGAAATTGTCATTAGCATAAAAATAAAACGGTTGAAATGTATCGAATATAAAATCACCAAAATATTCATCCATATAAGTACGTAGAATACGTCTGTCGAATTCATCTATAGCTCGTCCACCATACATTACTTCACCAATTAAGTATTTTAAACTATTCCATGGAATTTTCACATCATTTTCGTCTACAGCTTTTTGTAAATATGTGACTAATATTTGCATACAAACACGAAAATCAGATTCATTAAAATCATATCCGATATTCCAACCAATTTTACCATATTTTCTACGTTCTTGTACAACAGCATGAAAGAATGCTAGTGTATAAACTAGTGAAGGAAATGCTGTATGCGTACATTCACTCATAGAAGATGGTGCTATCTTATGATAAGTGGCGCGTAAATTTAATTTTAAACCATTTGGCGGTTCAGTGACTACTTTCAGTGAACGTTGTAAAATACCGATTGGAAATGAATCACACGGTTCTGTCGTTAACCATAAACGAAAATCTGGATGAGGTTTTGTTAATTTTTCTAAATATTTTTCCAGTACTTGTAACCATTTAACTAATAAATGACAATTTTGTAACATTAACCAATGCCCTCGAGAAATTGACAATTCAAGGAGACTTTCAGCATTCTTCTCTTGTCCTTGACCCATAGAGAGAAATTTAATTCGACTGAAATCAAAATTTTGTCTTTCAGCGAATTTCATTAAATCAGCTGTTGGATCTGAACCTGGACTTAGAATGAAAACGATGGGTGATCTTGATGTGCTTTGTTCATAAATTGTTGTAAAACTTAATATTGGTGGACTGACAAAATCTTCACCCATGATATCAGCTATATATAATGTAATAGCACGATAGATTCTATCCACTCGAAAACAACGTAATAAACAAAGACGTTGAAATCTATCCAAATTTTCTTCATAACTTCCTGGTATTGTTGTACTTTCAGGAGTATCAGATTCATACCACTGTAAAGAAAGAGAAGTTGGAAGAAGGAAAATGATGAAATTCTTAATAGTTTTTTTTTAGGCTTTAGTGTTCATTATAATTGAAATTACAATGAAAATTTTACGTCTTTATTGCATAGTATTCCATCATACTATTCTGACAATATATAATATACATTTAGTTCGTGGTAAATTCCTTATGGGACACTTTTTCTGTTTTTTTTTACGTCCCTAGTGGAACATAGGACTTCAAGCTACAGGCTTGAAGTTTCTGTAGCAGTGGTTATTATTTTCACAGGATTGAGGTTGCTAGCCTCATGCGCAACCTTCCCTCTTTACCAGTCTTACTAGTGGCTTAGTGAAGTAAAGGAGTATGTCAATGGCCGAGGATCGAAAGTTGGACCACCTGAGTGGTCGCAGAGCACTCTACCTCTGTGCTACTGACGCACATGGGACATTTAGATGATCAAAACAGTTGATTCATCGAAGAGTCGCTTTTCAACTCAGGTTTTGTCAAAGAGGGTGCTAGAACAGTACGAACAGCATAGATAGAAAGAGGTGGAAGTGGGGCTATAAGAAGTGCAATAACTTAGAAATATATCACACAGTAAAACAGTATTATTTATTGGATGAAACACTTTAGAACACTATCTAGTATTGTTCATAATCGTATCAATCATAATCACACGACTTCGAAATTCTCGTTTTATAGTTTTCTTTACCCCTTCCTATTCGTCATAATGGTAGTAAGAATTTTCCAGATATCTGGGATAGGTATTGAATCATTCCAACTGCATGTACTTCCAGCTGATTCGATAACTAAAGCTTCAGTTATCAACCTCTTTCTCCACTCCGTTATGTCAAATTTTAAGACTGCAGTTTTATCCGCATCCCCCCCCTATTGTATGGTTGTGTGTAATTTCATGTAGTCCTATATCCGAGCTACTCTCCATATTTCTTATTTTATTACAGTCAACTAATCTAGGTTTAGGAAGATTTTTGTGCTCCGCTAGTCTGAATGATCCCTTTATACGACTCTGACATATGTATTCGACCTGACTGTCATAAGGTAATAAAACGGGGTCATTCAGACTAGCGGAGCACAAAAACCTTCCTAAACCTAGATTAGTTGACTGTAATAAAATAAGAAATATGGAGAGTAGCTCAGATATAGGACTACATGAAATTACACACAACCATACAATAGGGGGGGGGGATGCGGATAAAACTGCAGTCTTAAAATTTGACATAACGGAGTGGAGAAAGAGGTTGATAACTGAAGCTTTAGTTATCGAATCAGCTGGAAGTACATGCAGTTGGAATGATTCAATACCTATCCCAGATATCTGGAAAATTCTTACTACCATTATGACGAATAGGAAGGGGTAAAGAAAACTATAAAACGAGAATTTCGAAGTCGTGTGATTATGATTGACACGATTATGAACAAGAATAGAATGTTGACAGCCTTGTAACCGGAAGGTCCTGAATCCGATCCTATTTGGAGTCATGGGAGCCTAAGTGTCTTAAGCAAGGACGAAACATTTATCCATTACTTTGTTGTTTTCAATGGTTCTCGGAATTATATCGTTTTACGATATAACTTGAAATGTCATCTGGCATTTGATGTTCTAATATGAAGTCGTGACAACCAACAACGAATAACTCTTCAATGACATTAGATAGTTACATTCAAAGCTTCTACAGACTCAACGTTTAGAAACCAGAAGAGTTTGTGTGGTGATTGACAATTTCTATCTCTGTATTGTTTAAATACTTACTCTTGCTTGTTAATATATTTCTTATATGAATTGATACATAATTCCGCCAAATACAAATTCCTGAATTCATCCCTCTCTGTCTCTTGTCTGAATTCTTGTAATTCGGTCATCTCGAGATACTAATACTACTATTACAAAAAATACAACATTTTGGCGTCGCGATGGAACTAAATAACCTTGGAAAATTTCCTATAAATGGTTCACCGCGGGAAATTGCTGATTATCTTGAATGCTTCGACGCATGGTGCATGTCACAGAATGTTTGGGATGACAAAATTTCAGCTCATTTCATTACTGCTATTGGGCTAGATACGTATAGCCTAGTGAAGACTCTGTCGTTTCGAGATAAACCAATTTCTCTTCCATATGGTAAGCTCCGCGAACTTCTGATAGATCACTCTCATATAACTACTTTTGAGACACGAGAGAGGGCTCAATTCAACAAACTGGTTCGTGCCCTCAACCAGAAGATTAGAGACTTCAACTTCAAATACAAGCTTCAAAGTGCAACTTTGGACATCAGCTGCATACTCAACTACGTGATCGTCTAATTGCTAAAATCAATATTCCTAAGTTAGAAAAAGAGTTAATTCAGATTCCTTCTTGTACTTTTCAAACTGCTAAGGATCTATGTATTACATATGAAGATGTCAACAGTGAATATCAAGCTCCCACTACGTCAGTATTTGATGTCATGCTTTCCAAAGTCGATAATACAAGTGGTCATAGAAAGAAATCCAAACTGTCATCCAAATGTAATGGAATGCAGCGAGAGATCAAAAACATTAAACCTTGTTTTTCCTGTGGAAAGTTACATCTACGAAGCACTTGCGGTTTTCGGGGTGCTAAGTGTCATAAATGTGGTAAAGTTGGACACATCACGTTTTTTTGCAGAAGTTCAAATACTTATGTTACTCAGAATTCTTATAATTCTCCCAATCTGTTTAGTAAAATGGAGTCAGTGTCTCTTTCAACTTTTCCCAATACTCAGTCTCATCTAATGAGAACCTTCACTACAAGTTCAGCAACTCAAGCGTCAACTGTACCACGTGTTTTCAACAATGAGATAGTCGAGTTACAATGCGAACTGTCGAAAACACGAAAAAAAGCGAGTGAAATGGAAGCTGACTGGTTGTCCATTCGTCAACAGTTGACTGAGATGAGAGAACAACTGATTAAAATGGAGGATGCTGCATATGCATAGATTGCGTCTGTTGAATGCAGAGCATACAAGTACCCATGAAAGTCCTGCAAAACTATTCAAATATTGAATTCTCAAAAAGCATCTGATGTCCACGACTTCTGATGTACATTATTGCAGAGGTAATGACTATAGACCTTCTGTTGGAATCATACTACAAAAAATGGGAAATCGAATAGTGAAGATATTAGACATCGAAGATCATTCAGTTCATAACAGACACCTGGATCAAGTGAAAATAAATGAATTAGGTCGTTCCGATTATAATTTTAATGATTTCGCTACTAATCCTGATTTTGTAGATAATTCAGAAATAAGTCCAGATGATACTGATGAAAATAATATCAGAGAATCAGTTAGAAGATCGCAGAGACTGGCAAGCAAACCGAGACGTCATTATAAATACGCAAGGAGATATTCGACGTGTGGTGGATGTGGTGATTGACAATTTCTATCTCTGTATTGTTTAAATACTTACTGTTGCTTGTTAATATATTTCTTATATGAATTGAATTATAATTCCGCCAAATACAAATTCCTGAATTCATCCCTCTCTGTGTCTTGGTTGAATTCTTGTAGTTCGGTCATCTCGAAATACCAATACTACTATTGCAAAAAATTACAGTTTGCTTAAAATTGCTTTCTTTTTATGAGATATTAATAAATGAATGAAAATAATTAACCACTTACACTCTTCCATTCTTTATTCATTTTCACTAAATCATCAGATAATGATGCAAATTGTTCTGGAAATAGTTCAATCAACTGACAAAGATCTTTCCAACTAGAATCAGGTAACCAATCAGGCAGTGGATTAGTAAGTTTTGCTTTCTCTATAGATATATTCCCTTTAATAAAGAAATCCATTTGTCCTGTGCTTACATTGCCTTTATCCAATTCTAATTTACTAGTAATTTGAAAACTGAATAAAAGTTTATGCTTTTCAAATATACCTGCATAATTTAAAAACAAACAAACAACAGAAATGAAGGAAAAGATGAGATCAACTCGGAAAAGATTCTTATTTCAGTATTAGCAAGAGTTTTATTCATCTACTGAGTGGATGACTGATAGCCATAACATCATCTATTGTCATAATTGTCATCACAGTTAAACTAGTTAACTAATCCACCTTCCTTGTTCTAGTTTAAATTAACTTCAATTAAAGAAAAACAGTAGCTAATTGCTGTATGGTGACTAGCAGTTGAATCCGGGATGCGCATTTCGTCCTATTTGGGACTCGTTTGCCAGCTGGATGTGCCTGCATTCCGCAGTGAGTGATGATGTTCCCACCGAGGCTCGAACCCAGTGCTCTCTCTCGTGGCCCAAGTGATCTGTCCTTTAATAACATGCCCAGACATCGTCGAAGCATCTGCACAAGAAGCCAACACGTCGACCTGAGACCGAGCACTTCGGTCCAATCAATCGACTGGAAAATCTAAAAATTCAATAAAAACAGTAGCTGTTGGTGAGATTGTTTGATTATTACTGATATTACTACTGTCGGTATCATACCTTATGAGTCCAAGTGGAACACGGGGCTTTAACAGATCATCACTACTTCATCCTGTTGTCTGAAGCCGGAGCTCAACTCACTTTTCCTCATTTGGTTTCTATTCGACCGCCTGGTGCGAAATGTCATTCAACTGTCTTCCCAGCTTGCGTTTAGTCCATCTCAATTTCCTGTGACATATTTGTTACGCAACAGGTTCGTGGTTCATTGCAAGAAGTCTTTGTTGCCAATCGTTTCTAGATATGTGGTCTTCGGTATGCAGCAAAAGTCTACAGCCTTATAGGAATGTTTTCGCGAACGCCTCCGCCAAGTTTCTGAGCCACATAGAACCATTAACTTGGCATTATTATTAAAAATCTGAATTGTGTTCCTTATGCTGAAGCAAATTTCTACACTGATTTGGGGTTTATGAAGGTGCGTCTTGCTTTTTCTATCCTTTCTCACTTTGACAGCCACATCCGTGCCGACAGGGATTGAAACGACTAGATAAGGGAAAGAAGTTACTACCTTCAAATTTTTCTTTTTAGCTTTGATTGTTTGATACAGGCCTAATTTATCCGACTGCTATTTTATTGAAATGCATTCAACACTTAGGTTGAAACAAAATTCTAAACTGTAACAGAATTCAAATCAACAGTTTTTCTCAGCTATTGAATAGAAGTTCTCGAAAGCGTAAGCTTGCAACATATTAGCAATTAAGTTGAGCTATTTGTCAGAAGTTAAGTGACTTCAAGACAGTTTTAAACTGGATTAATTTTCTGTCCTGTTTTAGGACTCCTCAAAAATATAAATTCACGACACAACAGAAGATTGCCCAATGCATTTCGTGTTTCCAATATCGACGTTACATCATTCTATTGTACATGTTTACTGTCAAATCAGTGATAAACCTTTCTTTCCACTAGGCCGAAATGTCGTTTATCGAACTTACACGAATAGGAATGTTGTAACGCCCAAAACTGAAATGTGTTAGACCAAATAATTTATTCTGTCATGGGAATATGCCCTGCCAGAGTGCTGAAATACCGTTCATATTATCAAGAAGGTACTGTAGTTATGTCTGAATCAATGACTAGCTAAGAAGGGATAAAAGCTTATAGATGTGGGTTTATGAGATGGTTGGAGGCAATTGTCAGGAAGCCTTGGCTGAAGCTAGGTTTCGTGCTAGTCGGCACTCATCAGCAAGGCGTATCTGCAAAACCGAAGGAACTCATGTCCCTTCTGAGATTCGAACCCACGTCATCGTAATGGTGAACCACCTGACATGGTGGCCACATTGCAAGCTTGACTGATAGAATTCAGTCGGTACCAAAGACAGGACTAGACACATTACACTAGTCACTGGCTGGTGTCTAATCTAAAAGATCTGGGTTTCTATGAAATCCATCAGTCTAATACCACTTAAAAAAGTAAACTACTTAGTTTTAAACAGATTTTCAAATAGAAAATAAAACAGTGTAATGAACAGTTGTATTCTCACAATGAACCATCACTTACCTGTACATCCATATGTATATACATTATATGTAAGCTTATTAATAATATTTTTAAGACGTTTCTGTAATACAACATCAGGCATACTTTTATGTAAAGAAATTTGAAAGACGTCAAGATATGCAGTCAACGAGTATTGATACATTGAATTCACTGATGACATATCGGATAAAACAAAGAATAGTATAGCGCCACGTTTAGCAGCTGGACGATAACCATCACGTAGGATATCAATATCGATTGCAGTTTTAGCGCCTAATTCCAGCTTTTCAGTAACTTCTTTTGCTTTTAATTTAGTTTCTTCTAGTGTATCGACCAATTCAACATTATCCAGCATATTGCCTGTACTTGTAGCCAATTCACGTAGAAGACTGTCTTCTAAATCTTTGAGAAGTTTTTTATTTTGACTGTTATATTAGTAAGAGGGAAAAAAAAAGGACGGAAAGTATCATTTAGAAAATCCGATAAAAGCGATTGAAGACAAAGAAAATGCGTTGAGTTATTTTCTGCTCCTTTTCATAAACTATAGACCTATCAAGAATTTAGGACACATGTGGACACCATGTGAAGGATTAGGTGTAGAGTCTGAGATAAGACAGATAAGTCTGTCAATGATGTTACATTCACTTACCGAATGATATGGCGGGGATGCACGCCATACGGTACTATCCACTCTGAATGAAAATGATCTATTAGTAAAAGTAAGACTGATTTAAAAGAAAGCAAAGAATATTCCAATACATAACATAAATCTTTGTGTACAGATTGATACTCTAAATATATCAGGTTAAAATCATCTCGAAATGAATTAATTTGAATATCTTTTTTCGCTATTAACAGTCTTCAGACTATTTTCAGAAAAAAACTGCCAGCATTATGAAAAGATGGACAACTGTCATAGGAAACGCAGTTTGTGAAAGCTGTATTTGCAGATTTTAAGACGTAAGTCGTCATTGTGTTTCAGATCCTAGCCATCTTTGTATTTCCATCAGTCTATTCAGTCACTTTGAGACAATAAAACAAGGTTCAGACAAGGTTGTGACGAATAATAAAGGAAAAAATTCCATTTGGTTTCTAATTTTGGCATGAAATTGACTATGAGGTATTGCACGTCGATTGTCCGCCCAATTTTCTGCTTGTGTATTTGTTCATTATAGATTGAGTAATGACCTAAGTTACTGAAAGCCAGGAAGGCAGCTGGAACAGATGGAACTTGCCTGAAAAAACACTGAAAACTGACACACAGAGCTCAATAGATAACCTTGCAGAAATTTTGGAAGGAAGGAAAAGTATCTATTGATTGGAAGAAAAGAATGTCATACCTAAGAATGGCGAATTAAGCCTTTAAAAGAGCATGTAGGGAAACATGCTCTTGTCCACATCAAGCAAAAGATCCAGTCGTATCATCCTGGAAAGAGTAAATGATGATCTGGATGCAAAAATGCACCAAAACAAGCTGGATCAAGGAAAGCTACTCTATACATCATTATCGAACAGTCAAATCTCTATGTCAACTCTATCCACTTTGGAGAAGCTTTCGACGGCGTTCACCGCGAAGTAACCTGGAAACTATTTCAGAAATATGGAGTGGAGTGGCATAAATCTTTATTAACCTCATTCAACAGTTAGCTATACGACAATGCAACATGTCAAGTGATCCACAATGGAAAACTCAGCGAGGCGTCTGAAGTACATACAGGAATAAGACAAGGCTGGCTGCGTATTACCACCGATGATGTTCTTAATTGCGCTGGACTGGATTATGCATAAGACTGTGGAGAGCGAGGAGACAGGAATACGCTGGACGACGGATAAGAAGACTCTAGAATATCTGGTCTTCTCAGATGATTCATGTCGCATGCCACACAAACTAGAAGACTCACAGATGAAAACCAACGAATTGAGGGAAGAGGCTGGGCGCGAAGACAGGACTCCAAGTGAACATGGAGAGGACAGAGGTGATCAAGATAACCAGCCAACAACAACAAGCACCAGCACTATTAGTGGAGGAATTCTGAAAGGGGTCACAAATTTCACCTATCTAAAAAGAATTCTTTCAATTACAGGAGTCACGGACGAGGATATCAAAGCTAACATTGGCCGAAGATGCAAGGCAACAGTCCAAAGATGATGTGAAGGAAATTGTGTCAAAAGGAGATGTGAGCTTATAGGCAACCGTGGAGCCTGCTAGTGAGAATTACACAAATCTGGATGAAATGGGTATATGCTGTTGACGGTCTGTGTTCCACTTAGAGCCTATGTGATTAATAATAATAAACAGTAATGACCTAAGTTGAATGACTGGAACTTGGATCACAGAAGAGTTTAAGTGAATTAGACCTTGAATTATACTCCCATTACTTTGTCAAGGATAACCAGTGACCCAGATGTCATTATTTCCAATTCTCATATGACAAAGGATTTCATTTGAATTTCAGTCATCACATTAGTTCTCCAAACTCAAAGTGTCAACTGAATACATCCTAGTCCTGATAAATAGTTATTCAATAGGGCATCAACTCTTAGAGTTGTATGTCTAGGTCATTTGGCATAGCTCCTTAAATTAAATGTTAACTTGGCATGAACAGTGACTATTTCAGCAGCTCTATGAAATATACATTAACAAATTCAGCTTTGAGATTTTCTATATACAAAGATAACTATACACTTTAATAACATTATTGACTATATGAATATCAAAGGAATAACTCACCTTGTCTCTCTAATTAAAGATTCCCTTTGTTCCTCTAACTCACATCGTTCTGATTTCACAATAACACTTAACAATTGGTCTTCTAACCCCTTCATTGTTACAGTATAATTAATAACTGTGGCTTTACTAAATACATCTGGACCATACTGAGGATTAGATAACTTTGTATTGAGATAAAGTCGGAAATTAGGATCATAGTCAACTTCTTTGTCTCCCAAAACAACATAAGCTCGATTCTGTTAAAGGTATATGGAAAAGGTTAAGAGCAGCACAGATGAAAATTCATTCCAACATTCTTATGTGGGATGCATACATATTTTTATTTTTATTTACGTAGTATTGTTATGCAGAATAGGTCAGCATAATGAAGTATAATAATACAGTCTGATAAAAGTTGTCTGTAGGGGTTAACTGTCCACAAAGCCAGCGTGGAAGAATCCTTCTCTATCATCTACCAAGTGCCTGATAAACTGCCAAAATTATCGAAGCATCGCATGCTCCAAACAGCAGAGGCTATTGCAATTCACCTTAAATAACCAATGCTCTGTGTTCAAAAGAAACAAGTCCAGCCACTACTAATGCCCTGGCCAACCTTCAGTAGAGACTAGAAATTCAAGAATTTGTAATGTTATCTTTCCTGATTTTTCTGACATTCAGTGTATTGTTATGTTGATGCTATTGAGCTGTAATCTATCAATATTATTGATTCAATGTTATTTAAACAACATTAATGTTGTTCATAACACTAACTCATTCATTCACTATAGAGTCTGATGATGAAGTTATCGAAAAGAGTATTCTTTGTTCAGTATTCATTCTTTTAAAAATTTTAATGGGCATTTTTAACCCGTTATCAGATTGCTTAAAGTTGACTTTCGGAGCATCTCGGCGAGAACGGCTGAAATGATTCACAGTCATGAAAGTGTATTGAATGATCCCCATTTAACTCTTCTCTCTTTCTCTCTCTCTCTCTGTTTCTATTATACCATAAATACATTTCAGTCTTAAATATTCACATGCCATGCCATGAATTAAAAGTCAACATGCACTAGGAAAACTCGTTTCCGGTTCTTAGAGTTATAATAATCATCAAAATGACTAATTCAAATGTGTTGGTTTGTAGGGATTTGATTGGTTTCAGGATTTCATCATGAGCTGACATTAGTTAGAGAACCATTGGAAAACCTGGGAGTACTGTACAGCTGTTTCGTCCTAGTTTGGGACTCTTCAGCAGTACGCACCCACCGGGATTCGAACCCAGGACTATCAGCTCATGATGAAATCCTGAAACCAATCAAATCCCTACAAACCAACACATTTGAATACCAATGAGATGCTCATTGGCGACTGACCCTATTCGGGTAGGTAGTTACCTGGGTTCCAGTGGGAAGTCGTGACCAGTAGGGTGCAGCCGGTCGGGTGTGAGGACAAATACTCGCCGAAGACATTGGCTAGCGGTCGCGCTATGTCGTGAATTGGCAGAAGTTAGAATTCAAGGACCACTGGCTTAATGGTATACGAGCTCGCCTTGTAACCGGAAGGTTCCGGGTTCGAATCCCGGTGGGTGCGTACTGCTGAAGAGTCCCAAACTAGGACGAGACGGCTGTCCAGTACTCCCAGGTTTTCCAATGGTCCTCTAACTAATGTCAGCTCATGATGAAATCCTGAAAATGACTAATTATTTGATTGTTTTCTATTTTAATTCCCTTCAGTCCCGAGTGAAACGTAGGGCCTCAGCAGCATATCCTTATTTCGCTCTTTTCAGTGTTTTCTCTTTAGCCGTCTCTATGAATACCCATTAGCTATCATCTCCTCTTCACACGACCTCCTCTATATCACCCTCTGACGCTTAACTCGTTGTTTTCCATTCCGGTTCCACTTCAAGGTCTTCTAGCACGTGATGTCACTTAACGGTCTTACTCAGTGTGAATTCAGACCATCTATCTCCATTTCCTTCGTCATATTTGTTGGATGATAGAGTCTTGGTCGACTCGTCCCCACAGTTTCTTGTTGCTAATCTCTCCTGGACAGCCATCTGGTCTTCAATATATATAGTTTGAAGGCATAATGCGTGTGCCAACTGACTGATCCATATAGAAAAACTGACTTAACAGTGTTGTTGAAAATTCTAATTTTGTTTTTTATGCTGAGTCCAGCAGATTTCCAAGCTGATTTCAGAGTGATGAAGGTTTATCTTAACTTTCCGATCCTGGTTTTGACATCTTCATGCGTGCCGACTGCTTGTGGTTGAACTGATGCTTTCTAGATACACGAAGTGATCTCTTTCAGATGTATTCCGTTGAAGGTGATTAGTGCTTGCTGTTGGTGGTGGTCGGTTATCTTTATCGCCTTTGACTCTTGCCTTTGCTACTTCTTCTACCAATTTGTTGTTTTTCTCCTGCAGACATTCCAGTTTGTGTGACATTAGAGATAAATTACCTGCAAAGTCTAGATCTTCTTGATTCTTCTTAGCAAGTAATTATGGGTAATTAATATTAGTTTTGTTACATGGAGAACACATAAAGTAAAAAACATTGAGATAAGATTAATCTAGAAAAGATACTAAGAGTCAAGAAGTGAATAGCTCTTGAACCTATCCTTTGTTCATGCAAAGTCCTAGCTTGATCTTTTTTATTGCTTCAACTTCATCTACATGTAGAAGACCATCACAGACTTTGTGCGACAGTATTCTGTGTGACATAAGATACTACTTTAAAAGCGATATTAGCTTCCAGATGAAATCCTGGATCCACTAGATATGCTAGAATGAAATTTGAATTCGTCGTCTTCCGAATTAGACAGGAAATTGTTTTCGAATTCTGAAGGGTACTCGTCGTCACCTCCGATCTTGTATAATTTCACCCACGGAAGTAATTCAGTCCCTTATACTTATGTAATGAGTGCCTCTGTTGTGAAGTAGGTTAGAGAGTTAGTCTGTTAACTGGAAGAGCGGTGGTTCAAGCCCAGTCGATGGCGCCAGGGGTATATGCGTAGGTAGTTTGGTTGTCAAATGCTCGCAAGCTATGCAGGAGGTTTGGGTTCGGTTCCTGACCAACATACTCCGAAACCAATAAGTGAAACTTTAAGCACCAGAAATCAGGAACGAACCAATCACATGAAAAAGGTGACTTTTACTTACAAAATACAAACATCCATGGAAACGATGAAAAAAATGGAATAAAAATGTCCCGCAGTATACGCTTCTCTGACGTGTGACATAAGTGCTTGTCAGTTTTGAAGTGGAGTGTCAGTAAAGTAATTCAATCAATTCATCTAGATCTCTTAACCCTAATTCTAAACTAACCCTAATATCTCTCCCTAACCTTTTTTCAAACTGATCCTTAACCTGATCTTTGACAAAACTAACCTATACTAACCCGTTTAATACCATCACACTTCCTTAGGTATATTTTATTCATGATTATAGTGTTGTTTACTTGGCTTTACTAACTTGCTCATGGAGTGTTCCAAGGTCATTGGTGCAATCTCACTCTTCGGGTGTTTAAAGTTTGAACTGGACGATTACTGACTGGTAGTAAGTGCGGAAGACAGGGAATTTTGAGTGTAAGATTAGCTACTCCATCCGGGGGAGAACAACATCACTGGCACTGGAACTTCAAAGCTTGCATGGGCTGAGACTAAGCAAAGGATGTGCAAGTCTAGAGTTAATCACTGGATGGCTACTAAGGCATAAAGTCAAGTGTTCCGAGGAGAATACTTTGGTGAACAATGGGTTTTATATGTTTACGATAGTATAACTTCCACCTCTTTTTTTATTCCTCTACGTTCCCAGTGGAACATAGAACTTCAAGCTAGAAACTTGAAGTTCCGTTAACAGTGGTGATTATTTTTACGGGATGGGGTTACTAGCCCCATGCCCAACCTTCCCCTTTACCAGTCCTTTTATTGGCTTAGTGAGGTAAAGGAGTGGATCGGTTGGTGATCGAACCCAGGACCACCTGAGTGGTCGGCGAGTATTCTACCGCTCTGCCTTGGTCTATCATAAATCTAAAGCACCATTACGTACTGACCATTTACGTCTTTCAGTCTAGCAGAAGGTATGGTAGCGAGACAGAGAATTTATTAAGGAGAATATTCCAAGTTAAACTGTCTTTTAATTCTATTCCTCACTTCTTTTAAGTGGACATTATGCACAAAAGTGTCGAAAAATAGGCTGATGGACACCCAAGTATTAATCAGTCATTAAATCAGTGTATTATTTCTAATAAGCAGTCAGCTGTATTATTTCTACAGCCAGTAAACCGATTGTTTCACTTCATTTATAACTCTATCCACTGATATCTGGTGGTCATATGTTGAAAGTATACACAAACAGAAATATAGAGTGATTTGAGAACACTATCAGTTGGTTTTTAACTTCTGTGTAGAAAGATATTATTCATTTAAATATCCCTATAGTATATAATCCAATAACTTCTACTTCAGGTTCTACAGTTATTAATCCATGACTATTAGAATACAAATAGACTATAAAGGCATGTGAAAATTACTTGAGAAAGTGTATTGAACTGCAAGTATAAGACGGAATGATAGTGTGTTGGTTAACATTGTCAACTGAATGCATATGACATAAACAATCATTCAGAACATGAGATAAAATGTGAACAGACAACTGAGTCACATACTAATGTGTTTATAATCAACAGAAAATAAGCTTTAGGATAGGGGATGAGTTATATATTCACTTCTTCAGAACTGCTACTCACCTACTCGATCGGAACGACACTGACACAGTGCACTGAAGATAAATTACCAGTGATGACCAAATCAGTGTGTGTATACAAATTTAACTGTTCCTACAGAGCTAGTCATATAGGTCGTACTCACAGGAATTTATCTTTACGTACATATGAACATGTTCCAGTTTAGCTTAGAAAAGGAATAATCCAACCAGTAAATAGTGCCATTTTACCTTACCTAGTAAATAGTTCAGTTGACAATGTTAACCACCGGAGTATCATTCCATTTTACACTTTTACTCCAATACACTTTCTGTTGTAATTTTCACACGCCTTTACTGTCTATTTGTATTCTGATTGCCAAGGATTAATAACTGTAGCGCCTGATTAGGAAATTGTCGAAAAAAAAGTTATTCGCTCAGAAAAAGATATCACTGCTGAAAATAATCCTGGTTGGAATTCTATCAAGATCGCATCCAGAGACAAATTAGTTATTCCAATTTGATATACCTATTAATTTTAATAGCGTTTTACATACTACTTATTAGCTCACTTCAGTACTCTGTTTATTAATTTATTTTTTTTGTTTTCCAGACACTCTTCTAATAGGACGTATAAAAAATAAAGTTAGCATACACATTTATATATGATACTTAGCTCCACCAGTATCGACTATAGTTGGTTTAATTCCTTCTTGATTCCTGAAGGCTTTAGTGACCACACCAATTAAGTCCAAACCATTGGATAGCATCTTAATCGTCCTATGTAGCCGTGACCACTGAAAGCTAAGAAACAATGGGCAGTCATTTTGTTCTATTTGAAACTCGCGAGAATAGTACACCAACAGCCAAGGCCAAGACTTTTAAGGTTATGCATTGAAGACATCATAATCCGTACATTGTACTGCAATCTATTTATGGCAAAGTTAAATAATCATAGCCGAAATCAAGGTTTATAAAAAGTTGACCTTGAATAGCTAATCAGATTTAGAGAACGCTACGAAATCCTGTCTGACTTTATGGATTTAGTGACGGTAGGTACACTATTCTACTTATTTTCTAGTTACTGTTTTCTGTAAATTGACACTGTCAGGTAGGTTTAGTAGTTTTAGGGTTGAGGTTAGGATTATGGTTTAGGGTTGCTGGTAGATTTAGAGGTTCGGTTAGGTTTAAGAACAGCGTCAGGAATATCAATAGGTTCGGAAGTTTTGATGTCGTTGTGTCTTCTGAGCCCGATGGCTTACTTGCGAGGCATTCATCGGCTGAATAGGCAACATATTCATTGCACACTTGAATTTGAAGTGAGCTTTTAAATTTCTTCACTAGATTTTAATTTATCCATATTGGTGACTTTGGACGTGATTAGTTACTCTTTTCTGTCTCCACACCCTCTAGTCTACTTGATTGTTTCTTTAACCTGAAGTTTGACTTTTTGTACATGAGATTTTCGTCCTATAGATTGGTAAATTTTATCTGTGTCAATGAACTTTTAATTACCGATTCACTCGAATACCAAGCTTTTTAAAATCCTCTGGCATTCTTGCTGTTTCCTCCGTCTAATATTCGAACGTTGTCCCAGCAGTCCGCAGCAGTTTGTATGCAGCAATATGAGGGAGTGTATATCATGTCTTTTGACGACTAGTTCGTATTCATGGATGTCAAGACGAAGAGGGCGTTCACTTTGTTCAATGTAGTGCTTTTCGCAATTGTTACAATTTATTTTGTAAATGATGTTGGTTTTATCTTCTTTCGTTGTTGAGTCTTTTGGTTGTCACAGACCTGATTGAAGTGATTCTGTCAATTTGTGTACGACATCAATCCAGAAAGGTTTGAGTTTAGATCCGAATGTACCATAATCTAAAGTCCCCCGGATGAACATGCCTGTCACATATGGTATGATTTATCTACGGATTATTCTTAGAGTAACTGGGAGACATTCTTACGACACATAAGAGACAATTATTCAGAGTAATACTATGTTTGTAATGTTTTCTAGCACAATTTTTCTAACAGTTATGAGACTTTTTGCATGTGAATTCTGACTGGTTGTTCAAGGTCAGGGTGGTTTTGACTACGATAGTCTGACTTCGTCCTACTTATAAAAAAGAGCCGTGATAAACTAATAACACATTCACTTACTTGATCACCTTTAATATTCTTCTCCAATACATTACTAATCACTGGATCAATATATTCATCGACATCTTTGAACAGAAATGGAATTCCATAGCGTATAGCTAATTCAAGTTGTTTAAGAAAGTCAGGATCATTGAAAGTAGCAATTTTCAAGTTATTCACTTCTTCTTTATGACATATCCAATTAAGTGCTTGTTCTTGTGGATCAATACACAAAGGGAATCGAGACGATTGTACAGTTAATATACCATTTTGTACACTCAATTCATCCGGTGGTAGACCTTCTGAATTCCATTTTGATACTTCTACATCATTGGTTAAAATATCCTCCAGACGAAAGTGTTCACTTAATGGGATGCCTTTATCGTCCAACCATGTCTTCCAATCATCATAGATCATACGTGTACGAAATTCTGATGAAAATGCTCCAACATAACTTAAAAATGCTGCACTAATTAAACAATCGCCTAACAGTTTAACTCGTTTCACTTTTAACACTTCCAAGTCTTTAAGCCAACGTATTTCTTCTGAGCTTAAACCAGTGATAAGTTTGTCAGCAGCAATTAATCGACGCTCCATAATATCTGTTTCTTCTTGTAGCTTAAGTCGTTCACTCATTGCCTCTTCATATCGACGATTAAGACTGATTAATTCAGATTCTAAATTTGATAATTCTGTGTTAATACGATTCAAATCTCGCTTAGCCTGTAATGTAAAAATGAAATATGCATTTTAAGAAAATAAGCAATCAGTTAAGGGTTTGGTTCATTTGTTCAATTCTCAGTTGTGCTGAACATAAAAAAGGTAATTATATTAGGGTTTAAAAGCATTCTTTAGTGTTTGTTTACAGGGGTTCAGTCGATTTTAATTTTTATTCACGAATAAACTTCACTTAGAGAACCTCTGAAACCTAGGGATTATTAGACACTTGTTTTGTACTTGTTCGAGCGCTCTCCATCAACACGCGTCCATGACCCCACTCAAGACCTTCATTTTTCAAGCTGGACTTTTATACCACTGAGCCAGTAGAATGGAATCTGATAACCTATCAATTCTAACTTCTGCCAGTCTTAGATATCTGGTGCAACCACCAGCCAGTATCATCGGAGAGTGATTGTTCTCACATCCAACTTGGTAGACCCCGCTGGTTATGAATTTCTACTAGAACCTCCCATAACTTCATCCTATAGTCAGTCACTAATGAACGCCAGATTAATTTTCAAGTGTTGGTTTGCAAGGATCCATCTTGTGATCTGTCAAGTCCTTTGAATCAAAACTTGAAAAAAGATGATGTATGACAAATGTGTTTCACTATTAAAAAAGAGTATTTACCAACCTCAAGATAGTCAGTTCCACAGGACCATATAAAATCGTGGATATGAGGCGTTAATCTCTTATTTTACGAAAGTAAATCAAACCGTACCTTGAGAATATAAAATGTGAGGTAGAAGTGAATCTCAAACGATAAAATGTACGACTCTTTCACACTTCATCCACTGTATTCCGTTTGAATTCTAAATGCGTAATCAGGATCCACTTTGGAGACATGGTCACCTAGGACGCAATTTGTTCTTTTTACAGATTTCTAGCAATAAATTCAATATGTTTTCCAAGTAGTTTCGGGTGTTTAATAAAGTCATACAACGTCACTATTTATCATGGTAACACATTTGAATTCATCATCACACTCGAACTGGTTAAACCTACGCATTAAGAAATTTATCTTGAGGATAGACTTTAACGTTCATTGAACTGATCTTCAGTTTTCACTCAGTAGACAGAAAACTGTCTGGTAAATATCAGCCCTTGGAGGTTGTTAAATTGTTTCTAGGTTGTGAGAAAATTCACCTTGACATATGTTACGACTTTTCCTGACCTGTGCATAAACATCATTCTACTGCTTTGAAAGGTGAATCGTTTTCATGAGAAAAAAACAACAAATAAAATAACGAAATCAAGCGACAAACTTTTTTGAATCATACAATAACAGTGGGTGATTTTATGCTTCTGTATATTTAAAATCATTCTGTATTCAGTTCCTTGCTTGAAGCTTGAGCTTTGAAGCTTCAGTGGTTCTGGTGTTTTTTTACAGGGTTGGAGTGCTAGCGTCATACACAACCTCCCCTCTTTACGGGGCATTATACCTGCTAATCGAGGTTAAGGAATACATCCACCGGGAATCGAACCCAGACCACTTGTGCCCTTGGCATTATTGAGTCATCAACACACTTTTTTTTTACCACTAATCAGTATTTCAACGAACGTATAATTCAATTCACTGAATTACTTTTCCACTTGATAATGTGAAAGAAAAGCAAGTCAACTAACCTGCATAAAGTTTTTCTCCAGTTTAGCGACTTTATCTCTTTTAGGCTTAATATCACGTGCCACCTCATTGTAGCCAAGTACAGCAACAACAAACTTCAGTAAACCTGTACCAGCTTTACTAACACTTTTCATCTCATCCATTGTAACTTTTGATTTATCCAAATAATCTAAGCAATATGAAGTTGAAACAAACAGAAGAAAAACTCTAAGAGATAGTAGTCACAAGGCATCTTTAAATGTGTATAAATATTAATTGAGAAAGGTGTGAGACATGTCCGTTGTTGATGATGTGAGAATGACGACTAATTGAGATGCTTAACAGGAAGATCACCTTACCCAGAATAAGAATTTACTAAATTCATATAAATTTTGTTGTATCCTCGTAATGTGAGGATAAGCGGACAGTGTGGTTCCATTTGTTCACATAGCAGATAGGCGTAACCAAGGATGACTGGTTCACGTAATTCAGCAGGTAGAGCACCCGACTAGTAATTCGAAGGCCACTGGTTCGAATCCTACGACAATATAGACTTTAATTTTCCCATTGAAGAGGATATTAAGGCGAGAATCAGGAAAGGAAAACTAGCTTTCATTACTTTCAAGTCTGTGTGGAGGTCAACAGCACTCAGCATCAAAAATAAGATCCGGATTTTAAACTCCAATGTGAAGTCAGTGCTACCATATGGATCAGAGACTTGGCGCACGTCACGAACGGCACTCCGAACAAACTACAGACCTTCATCAACAGCTGTCTTCGCTCAGTATTTCGCTCAAGATCAGATGGCCGGTAAGAAAAGATCAGCAATAGTAAGGTCTCTCTAGGAGCGAAGCAGACAGGAATTGATTGTGCAACAAATATGCAGGGAGAAATCGAGGTGGATTGGCCATACTCTGGGAAAAAAAGCATCAAGTGACATCACATGCCAAGCCATCGCTCGAGTGAAACCCGAATGGAAGTGGCGAGTTGGTTGGTCGTCAATGCGAGGGTAACATTGAGGAGGTCATGTGAGGAGGAGATGAAAGCATGTGGTAGACGTGCAGCCTGGTGAAAACGTTGGCAGAGAACCGAACTCAATGGAGACGTGCGGCTGAAACCCTATGTTCTTCTAGGAATTAAAGGAAATAATAATAATAAAAATCACCGAATACGTAATAGCATTCCTCATGCAATGACCAGTTTATCCATTTATTTAAGGATGGCTAAAGTAAATAAGGCGGATAAACAAATTTTATATGTAATTGTTTTTACTTTTCAATTGTTACCCTCTGCCTTTCCTTTCGTTTACCCGTTATATATTGATGGTTAAATGAATACGGATGAATAGTCATTTATACGTCATTCATACTGTAGGTAGGTAATACCATATTTGACAGAAGTAGAATTAAGACATGACCAGTACCTACATCAGACAAGTCAGCCTGTGGAGCGTGGGACTGGTTATCCGAAGAATCCTCCTTCTAATGGCATAACGAATTAGGTTCTCATCATTTCACCTTCAATTATTAGTCTCTAGTACACCTTCCTGATAGGACCCAGCATAAGCTAGTATATCATCCTTTCTTACGAATAGTGTAAATTATCTTGTGATGGATTTACCATGTTAATGTAACATTTCTCACGCATATTGTGATTTAGTGTGTGATCAATTCATTGTCTTTCGTCTGACCTTGCCAGATCATCAACCAATCAGAATAGACATATCCAGACAATAAGATCAATCCATTCTCACGCCTGTGAATCGACTTTATTATTGTTAAAGAAAATGTTTAAGTAGCATGTGTTGTTCGTAAAATAGTGTTACACAATATCTTCCAGTCACAGGCCAGCCTTAGTCTTTTGATATTTGCGCGGATCAGTAAATCGGAAGGTACAACGGACAAATAGACATATTAGAGTACCAGCCGAGTTCGTTGCCGTTATAGTAATTAACAGGCGCAAACATAACAAAGCAGTAACGGATTTATTCAGTACAGTTCAGTGCAGTTATGACACTTCTGTGGCAGCGAAATTAACACAAGACTAATGTAAATAAATCAGACTGAATATTAATCAAATAAATGTTTAACTCCCTCCCGTCAGTGGATGTTTTAGGTGTTTTAAGTTTTGTTTTAACGGGTAGGTATCCAACCAAGCTCGGACGCCATTTCCTGCTTCTCATTTACTCCAGTAATACGTATATCCTTACGGTCCATGGTTCAACCAGACTAACCAGATAATTCTTAAAATCTTTTCCTGGAAAAGAGCTAGCGGAGGTCAAACCGAAACATGGCACCAGTCAATAAAATCTACAACACTTAGTTTAAGTCACGTAGGAAGGTGTAAACTTCCTGGTTGGGGTCCCCGGGACGGTAAAAACAATGGTTGGAAACAATTGGTGACATGGCTCAAAATCGTTCTCAGTGGTGCAGATGCATCCACTCCTGTGACTTATGATCAATGAAACTGTTTTGTATTTCTTTATTACTCCTTTGTCTCACACCTCTGCTCACTGTTTCTATTATGCTTTTCTTGTACTTTCTTCTCTTGCTTTGTGTGCTACAAGGAGGGAGTGTGGCGACTTGAAGTGCCGCACATATGTGCAAAGTTCTATGTCGAAAGCAGACAGACAGACTATTTAATCATATTGCTCACTAGAACACATTTCAAAATAACTGAGTCTTTTTGATGCGTGTTTTGTTATCATTACCTACAAGTCAGGTAATTAGGCAAATTACATTCAGTAAGGCTGGTGTGGTATAACATATTGACTGCACAACCAATTCCTTACAAGTCTATTACATGAAAATTATTCTGTAGAACAGCATTAATCATCTCATACAATCCACTCAAAAAATGATATTCACTTACCTCTAACAGTTGATGATTGTTTCGCAGTAATATTATCAACATCCATTGTTTGTAAAGATTGTAAGAAATTTGTATCAGACATCATTCCTTTAGCTGTTTTCCAGCTAATCTCTTTATAACCTTTAAAAACACATATACACTCAGAGACAACTTGTACAGCTTTCGGTGGTTTAGCAAATGATCTAATCTCAGTTACATCTGATTTATCCAGATCGTCTAGAGCTAAACGTGCTTGTTCCAATACTGGTAAGGCTTCAGCTAGGGCTGTTTCAGCTTCAGTCTGTGCAAAGTAAAAAACAAAACAAACGAAAACTAACAGATTTACAGTTAAATGAGCAAAATTGATATCATACAAGGTAAACAGTAAGCTGAAGCAGTTACCACCAAGTACCTTCTACATAAACTTGAGCAGTCAGCCGTAGTAAAGCGTCAGTAAGACCGGTAAATTCGTTAAGTGACTGTATTCCCATATATGTATAGATAACTTTATTCCTTGTCAATTACTGTAACAAAGTTTCCCAGTTGAGAATATAAGAGGCAATTCAAATATCTAGGCTAGACTAGGCAATCAGATCAACAGTGAACAATGAATGCATTAAATGCATAACATACATAATAAACGATTTCATTGATTGATTGAGGTCCATTTCTTAATAGTTTTTCAACCAACTGTTACTTATGGAAAATGCATTACCTGCTGCATTATATCACTTCTAAATTTTGGTGGGATATATTTTCAAGACATGATGAAATTCTTCAGTCAAATGATAGGTCATCTCAAAATAGTGGCATGAATGCTTAAAAGCGTCGATGGCATAGCGGTAGAATACTCGCCGACCACACCCACGTTGTTTGGAGTTGGAATCCCGACCGACACACTCCTTTATCTCGATAAGCCAGTAATAAGACTGGTAAAGAGGGAAGGTTGGGCATGGGGCTAGCAACCCCATCCCGTAAACATAATCACCACAGCTACCGAAACTTCAAGCCTCTAGCTTGACGCCCTATGTTTCACTGGGAATGTAGAGAAATAAAAACATGCCTCAAAAAGAGTCAAGCTTTTATTGGGCACAACGACTAGTGTAATGTGTCTAGTCCTTTCTTTAGTGCAGACTGAATTTTATCAGTCAGGTTTGTAATGTGGCCACCATTTTATGTGGCTCGCCATCACGGTGCACATTGATTTGATGACATTAGACGGTTGGAGGCAATCGACCAACTGGCACGAAACCTAGCTCCAAGGCTTCCTGTCGATTGCCTCCATCTAATGTCATCAAATTAATGTGCACCATAATGGCAAGCTACCTAGAATGATGGCCACATTGCAAACCTGACTGATAGAATTCAGTCTGCACCAGCGAAAGGACTAGACACGTCACACTATTTACTAGTGTCCAATCAAAGTATCCACTACAGTCCCACAGGAGTTCAGTCGCAAGCCTGAATAGCTGAGCACTGGGTGACGTGGGTTCGAATATCAGAAGGGATATGAGTTCCTCCAAGATTGCAGATACGCCTTGCTAACTGGTGAGTGCCAACGAGCACGAAACCTAGGTCCAAGGTTTCCTGCTGATTGCCTTCAACCATCTAATATCATCAAAGAATCAAGCGTTTCGTCTAGCCAACTTTCCTGCTGATTATCATCCAATCTTCCTGAGAAATAGATGACAGGAAAAATTAGTAAAGTAGGGGATGAATGAATTGTTTTAATGGATAAGAGCCTTGCAGGTTAGTTTAACGAAATCATGCTACCTAGCTGCTTTAGTTATCCTATCGTTCGTATCAATGGTGACTGCATCGCATTAGGAATATGATAAAAATTCGTAAGGATTCGTTTTTGACCTTTCTAGAAACTATATTATAATTTCCATTTCTTTTAATGTCGGTAAATATTGCTCTAAAAGTCAAACTTCCCAGTAATGAAATTCTAATAGCTGCCTTGTATCCCTGTGATAAAAACAATGACCCATTTTGTAGCATATGAATGAAAGTTGTCAAAATAATATTTTCTTTCCTTCATGAAGTAATGTTCGTATAAATTAATCATAAAGGAACAGTGATATTCAAATCCCCATACGGCAAATAATAATGACAATGATTTAATGAAGTAGAACTTCTAGTTTAAGGAAACACTAAGAATGTCAGAGAATCGTTAGAAACCTGGTACTCAAATCAACTGGTAAAATATTAGGTCAGTGAGAGGATTAGTTACAAAACAAGGACAATGAAGGCTTTGGAACTAGACCATTCAGCTTGGAAAATAAAGCTACAATAAGAATTGTAGTGCATTAGCAGAAATATACCATAACACAATGTCCAAGTGTTACTTTTACAGTACTCTAGGTAAGCTAAATCGAATAACTGAATCATGTTTTAAACCTGTCGTTTACTTACATTACCACATTATTATGATTATTTTATGCAGCTAATATCATAATAATTGAGAATGTAAAGCCAATGTATCTATCTAAGCCCTTTGAATATGCGAAAAGTGATGTCACATCCCACTGTGTTTACCAGTTTGAATCTATGTGTGGACACATATACATAGGGAGGACTCATCGGTCTCTGCAAGTAAGGGCTGGCTTCAGAGCATATTCTAAATGGCTCCAAAAGCAAATAGAATCCCAAAAACCCATTAATGGTGAGAACAGTAGACCTAGCTCCTCTATTGTGAAACATATTATAGAGACAGGACATAAAATTGATGTTTACACATGTCTTTTAAACCTATCTATAAAACTTGTTTGGGGCGTATCCTAAAGTTTGTAGAAGCCCCAGCTAGCAATCTGGAAGTTTAAATCACCTTTACGCGTTCATCACAAACAATTCATCATCACACGAAACCTTCCTTGGTAAACTTTGTTTTGATACCGGTCAGAGTAGACGTACTATTGTGGTGAGAGCTGACTGTTAGTAAAAATTGGTGGACAGTAATTTACGTCAATGTTTATGTTCCCAATATTGCTCGTGAGAAAAATGAGAAGAAAGGCTTTGCGTAGGCGGATACAGTTAACATACAGATGATCTGACATTCAAGAAACAGCCACAACGAGATGCAAGGTTAACTCTGAACGAGAAACAACCAATCAGAAGACTGTGTTTTTCTGCTAACAATAATCTATAATAATGTACATGAAAATCTATAAATATGTGTTGATTTCCTTGATAAATGATCTGTTGTTGCACTATTACCTCTGTTATTTCGTTTAGTGATCTTCATTGTTATTTTGACCTTGAATATGTCCTTTTAACTTGACCTAAGTCTATTTTCTCACCTTTTAACTCTTTATTAATTTCATATGTATTCCTATGATAAGTTCGTGTGTAATCAGATTGTTCTAGATGTGTTGCGCAAATACATTACACTATTCAGACAAATTACATCTCATTGCTTTGTCTAAATTCATAAAGGGAACTAAACAGAACGAAATGCGCATCCTGGATTCCAATGCTGGTCATCACACACCAGTTAAATCCTAATTACATGCCAAGATGTCGTCGAAACATCTGTACAAGAAGCCGACATGTCGACCTGAGGCCGAGCACTTCTGTCCAATCGATCGACGGGAAAGTCTAAAATTTAAATAAATAAGGGAACTAATTGTTTTAAAAATTATTATGATTAATGCGTTAAACTCAAACTTCAAAAGACACTGATGAAATCACTGACGCAGTTAGTGCATTGAACAAGTGAATAACAATGTGTGTGTAAACACACACACACACAAACAAAACCAGTCACCTTTTCTTGTTGAATTTCAACTGATTGTACTTGAATTTCTTTACTTTTTGTAACAGCTAATTCTTTCTTCTCTGTAGCCAACTGACTACTGGCTGTAATTTCTTGCAACAAATTTTCACAAGCTTGTGTCTTTTCTGTTACAGCAACACGTTGTACAGCTAGTTTTGCATTCAACTCTTCCAACTGGATAGAAGCTTCAGCTAATTTTTGTAGACCACTCTTCAAACGATTAATTTGTTTTTCATTATCAGCGTCTTTTTCTGATAGTAATCTATAAACGTAGAAAAAAAGAAAAAAATATGTACTGAAAGAGAATGTCTTCTGAGAGAAATGTCAGTTTTATTGGTAGTGTATCCTTCTACAGATTTATTTATTTATTTTTTTGAAGTGTTCATCATTAGCCAGGTCATTAGGTTTCAAACAATTCGTCATGAATCCAGATTCATGTTCCTTTTGGTAGATTAGATTGTAAAGTCCTATAGATTGTGGTAGTTTAAACACGCTGCATGCATGCGAAACCACTGCCCTTCTTGAGACTAAATGTCAACCGAATTAGACCAGAGTATCGCACCCGTTAATGAAGTCATTGACTATTGAGGGAGAACATTGGTACCACAAGCTACAAATGCTGACCAACTAGATCACTCTAGTACATTAAAATAGTTAGTATGCAGGGAGGTATAACATTGTAAATACAACGTAGTTATGCACTTATCCAACATGAGGGATTTCAAACGATTACTCAAAAAAAGCAGAAAGCGAAAACAAAATGAAATGAAGCTCTTAAAAGAAGATTTAACTGAAGGGAACAAAACACAAAGATATGCTTGTCTGTTTGATTAACTTCGGAATAAGTGAAAGGAGACATAATGGTATGTGATACACGCAATGTACTCATGCAAATATCAGATGTGCAAAGAAGTTTAACTGCCTTTATTATTATTCTCTTGGCTTCCGAGTGGAAGGTAAGGCTTTGACAGTACATCTTCATTTCATCCCCTTCACTGCAATACTGTCTAGCTGATCCCACGATTTTCCATAATATTTCATTTCCTCCTCACATGATCTCAACCATGTCACTATCGGATCCACATCTTGTCGTTACTCGCTCACGTTTCACTTTAGCGATGACCTAGTGTGCGATGTCACCCGATGGTCTCTTCAACGTATGTTCTATCCATCTCTTTTATACAGCATATTTGTTGGGCAATAGATTCTAGTTTATTTGGTTCCCAGAGCTTCTTGCTGCTAACTCCTTGTAGCCATCCCATCTTCATTATGAAGCCAATCAAGACAGCTGTTGAAAAAGTCTGCACTAGCCTGTCCGACATGCTTTTGTTGACATGCGTGTCAAGTTTCCGATCCATATAGGAGAAATAACTTTACATTGGTGTTGAAAATCCGAATGTTGTTTATGCTGGGTGCAGAAGATTTTCAAACTGAATTTGAAGTTTTAACATTATCAATGCCTTTGTTTGTAGTTGGATGGATATTGCCTAGATAAGTGAAGGAAAAGACCTCTTTCAAATTGCTTCCCTTGATAGTGATCGGTGATTGTTGTTGTTGTTGGTTTTTGTTAACTTCACCACCTCCATCTTCTCGATGTTCACTTGAAGTCCTATCTTTGTTGCTTCTTTTAACTGCCTATAGAAATGCAAATTAACCCTCTTAAAATTTATTGAATACAGATTCTGTGAATACAATTTCATCAACGACAACATAGGGAATGTTAATATTACTATCTCTAATCATCATCACAAGCATCAATATCATCATCATGAGAACACATTTGTTCCACTGTGCGATGCTATCAGTCGTGTGCTAGATGATACTATGTTCAAATGTACGCAAGGTCAGGAGAATCAACCAGCAAACAAACAAGTTGATGAGGCACGTCAGTCTATCAGATAATTTCAAAAATGTAGACAACCTAAAAATTGTAGACAGCACTTTACGTCAATGTTAAGTCCCAAATTGGCGCCATGAGAGAAAACAAAGCTCAACCCTGAGGAACTCAACAACCAATCACAGCAGACTTAACGTGTGCAAATATGATTCGCAGATGTATGCCCTAACTTTCTAAGAAATGGTTACAAGTAGTACAGGATAACCTTGAGCAAGAAAAAGACCAATCAGAAGACGTTGCTTCTCTGCTAACAATAACGCTAACAATAATGCACATAGAAATCTATAAATATCTCTTGATTTTCTCCATAAACGATCTGTTGCCTGGTTTTTGTCTTCTGTCGTTACACTACTATATCGGTTGTTTCCATGTGTTAGTCAAATAGTGATTTACTATCAACACGGTTGTCATCTTGTATAACTACTAGTCCATATTTTGTCTTGGGCTATGAACACTTAGTTTAAGTGACCGAACGCTCCATAAAGCCGTTGGAAAGCCTTTCAGATAGAAACAGCAATACTGCTTACAACGATGAATCAAACTGAAGTCGAGACCTTTAGCAAGACAAAAAGAGAATATTTTTACACTATTTATATAGAAAATATTCATTCAGACATCTATAAAACACAAAATAATTGAGCAAAGAATATTCTTTTCAATAAATTCCTCTTCTGGCTCTACAGTTATATATATATATATATATATAATTATATTATATTATATATACATATATATTTAAATACATAGAATATTCTAGAATAGTAGTCAATAGAAATATTAGTGTTTTTAAATAATATCAATTTGTAAAGTAAGATCAATGGAATTACAGTTCATTAAAGATGCTTAATGGTTCGTCGGTGGCATAGAGGTTAGGACGCTCGCCGACCATGCACATGGTCCGGGGCTCGGTGCCCGGTCGGCGCACTCCTTTACCTCGCTATGCCAGAAATAATGCTGGTGAAGAGGAAAGGTTGGGCATGAGGCTAGCAACCCCATCCTGTAAAAATAAACACTGCTACAGAAACTTCAAGTCACTAGCTTGAAGCCCTATGTTCCACTGGGAAAGTGAAAGAAAAAAAAAGATGCTTGAATTATAATAATAATATTGATATAGTAGCAAATAGAATATCAACTAGAATTAGGAAAATTCCACTAAAATTGAGGATCATTCAAACCTAAATGTCCAAGGTAAGGACAGTGTCTGAACCAGCTTCTTTCGGACGCATAAATTAGGCTTCTTAATGTGGATCCCAACAGCCTCAGCAGTATTTAGTTGTCGAAATCTTATGGTGAAATTAAGATTTGTTGGTATACGGTAAATGACCCTGAAAGCATGATTAACGTCAATCTTGAGTTCTGTATCCAGAAGATGAGATCGAATAGCACTACAAATAGATTTTGTTTGTCCTCTGCTTAATCACACAGGATAATGTCCGGAAATCCTACGAGAAACACGCCTAATTGTGCGGCCTATTTAACTGGCTCCACAGGAGCAGTTTAATTGGTACATACACATGGAAGAGGAGAAATTGGGCAGTTTGTCTTTTGCTCCCAAACGCAAAATAGGGGGTGGGTGGTTTTGAAAACACAGCGTAATTCAGCATCAGGGAATGCTCTTCTTACCGCATTTCTAAGACGTTGTGTTAGTATCTCTCTGATGTTGTCCCCGAGGAACTGAATTTGTAGGAATAAGGCCTTTATGTCGTTATTATGGAAGAGTGTCAGTTGTACTGAGGACATTATGAAACTACTCAAGTGAATTCAAGAATTTTGCAAAGGATAACTTTATCGACTGTCAGTACGTCAGCTACCAAAAGTGCTTATCATAAAAAACCAATGTAGGAGCAAACATATTATCAAATTCGATAGGAACAAGACGTTATCTACAATTCACACAAATTTTTGCTTGAAGTGAAAACCCACTGATAAACGACACAAAGTTTCTATTTCTTTGTTAGATTGTTGGAGGAAATCGGTAGGGAGCCTTGGACTTAGGTTTTGTGCTAGTTATTACTCGTCATTAAGGCATGTTTGTAATCTTTAAGTAACTCGTGTCCCGTTTGTGAATCAAATCCAAACCATTGAATGCTGCAGTCAGAGACGTTACCACTGATTGACCTCCTGTAGGACTGTAATGGATACTTTCATTTGAACCTAGTTTCTATTTCATCTCCTTTGTCACCAGAATTCAATAGGTTTCAAAAACAGAAACATTAAAATACTTTTGTCAACTTTTCTAGGGAAACAGTTATATTCCCTAGATCAAGCCATGAAGTCAAAAATGGAGAAGAAAGAAAGTAAAGCTCCATCAAGTTAGGAAAAGTGCTGACATCATTTAACGGTCCACTGAAAACCAAGGGGAAGTAGTGGACAGCTATTTCGTTCTAGGATTTCATCATGAGCTGACATTAGTTAGAGAACCATTGGAAGGACCATTGGATCGGGTCCCAGTGGCTTAATGGTATACGAGCTCGCCTTGTAACCGGAAGGTCCCGGGTTCGAATCCTGGTGGGTGTGTACTGCTGAAGAGTCCCAAACTAGGACGAAACAGCTGTCCAGTACTCCCAGGTTTTCCAATGGTTCTCTAACTAATGTCAGCTCATGATGAAATCCTGAAACCAACCAAATCCCTACAAACCAACACTTAAATATTTCGTACTACTTTGTGACTTTTCATTTGTATGCATACATGGTCCCACGGAAAATTGAACCTACGATTCACAGTTTGCATGGGGAGCTATATGGTCAGGTAGATGAAGAGTTCCTCACTAGGATGAAACGGTTGTTTAGCACACCCTGGTTTCTAGTGCTGAGCTAAATCCCAACCAATAGCTGCTACGTTGACTTGGTGGTCGGGCTTGCTCATCGCAATGACCCAACAAGCTGCAATGGCTGGAACTAATGTTCCTGCAGGTCATACCATGCGAGGAAGGTTGTTAGGATAGCGATTAAACTAAAAGCAGTTATCGGAATAATGTAAATTTTTTTATTTTTTACACTATTCTGGGGGTCTGTGGACGAATTTGTTCTGCCGGAGAACAGGGATGTAACAGCAGTAAAGTGTTTCCCTCAGATGACCAGCATGCCAGTTATGCTGTGTCTCCACCCTGGAGAGAGGGGGTTAGAAAAGGTCGACCCCAAAAACTGTTTATCCCAACTTACCCTACGGTGGTCCATAGTCGGTGGTAAGTTACTGATATGGAGGCAAACCAAAAAGCTAGTTTAGACAGGCCATGTGTGACCGACCTCAAGCTGTTGTCCCCTGGGCTCTGCAACACTACTAATTCTCTTTCTGTTTCAGCAATCCCGAGAAATAATCGACAACATCCACGGCGTGGGCAACCGGAATGAACAACCGCCCACACACTTCCAAAAGCACACGAAGGTGTACTAAATGGTTTCATTTCGTGATGTTATTCGAAATCATTATGTCTCTACAAACGAACACTTGAAAACTCAATTAATTTACAGCAATCAACAAACCTTTTGTATGTATTAATAAAATCTAAATAATGCTTTGGAGTAACATGATTCACTCGTCTAAGCATTTGAGCAAATTCTTCTGTATACTTGTGTACACTTTGATGTGTAGCGACAAAGTGATCAATTACAGCACTACGATGCTGTTGAGGTACAAGAGTAAATTGTTCTGGGATAAGAACATTGACAACAGCATACAGCGCTTGTTCAGGCCATGGAAAGAACCAGTCAATAGTGGTATTGTTAACAACACCGGGGAAATTACGACAACGTGTTCTCAGTGTATCACCAACCTAGAATAAATTGAACAGTGCAGGAAATTATCAACTTTCAATACACTGAAAATGGTTACAGTTAGTAATTTTCAAAAGCTTTATGATATTACAAAAACGTACCATTCCAGAAATATTCATTTACAACCAAAGGACGATGCAGACACATAAAATTGTAGACTGATAGAAAATACTCCTTCGAGTTTTTATTATATGCTCTTTCAGTTTTTTGATATAATACTGTCGAAAGAAAAACTAATGCTAAGATACTAGTGGTAAGGCCGATACTTTTTTTGATTTACAGCTTGATTCCACACTGTATTCTTAGCACAAGTATGGAATTTTCAGCATGGATATCGGTAGCCTAAATTTTGCAGGCCGACCATAGATATCAGGTGTGCGCCGGAAAGGGGTCGAACCTCGGACCATGTGCATGATCGGCGAGAGTTTACGATGTTAAACTTGTGAAATAGTAACACTGGAAAGGTGTAACTCATCTACGGAACTTTTTCCCTTTGTGATATCGTTTCGATTATATTCTCTGTCTTCAAGTATATTACTTTGATATGTAGGAATTTAGACGCGTATACCTCTATTTATGACTCTATACTGATCACTGTGCTTATATTTCTGTAGATAAAGACCTCTTGGAGGTATATCTCCTTATTTTGAGTAATTACCAGAAACAGACTAGAAAAGTCACAATATGGGTGTGTATAGTACTTATTTTCTTTCTTCAGCTGACCCTACCACCTAACAGCGATTCATTTTAAACTTCTATTAGTTTTATTTAATTCATTTTTGGCTTTCCCACTGACTGAATGGACCAAAGAGCTCAGCCTCTGTTGAAATGCTGGTTACTTTTACAGATGCTTCGACGATGTCTGAGTTTTTAACCTCAGGTGGATGATGCTTTGGTGTTTGAAACTATCGGTGCTGGTTTTGAACCTCACTGGGAATACCATTACTGACTGAAGAACGCAATTACATTCAGCTGACGAGTCCTAAACAGGAAGGAATGAGCATTCTGGTGGGTTCCACTGTTACTCACCATCCAGAAAGTTGTCTTCACTTACGACCTAAGTAACTTAGCGATTCTAAGTGAATTTTAATAAGAAACAAAGCCATTTGACAAACTGTTGAAGACCAAGTAACTCAAAGCATCTCTCTGCTCTTAATTAAAGACCCTTCTTGCATATAAATCCGCTATATCATGCGAATTCAAACTTAGAACTTTTATTGATTTCAAAAAGAACCTTACGGTTCATTGACTTCATTGGTTTCTAGCAGTCCATCGTTTCCAGTTCTTATTACCTAGGATTACTGTAAAATAGTGTTTGCAGCTAACCTCTTCAAACATAACATTACTATTCATACTCATCAAAGCTTCCATTTTCGACTTAGAAGTTCGCTTTGAAATTATCTGGTAACTAGAGAAAGATAGATATTCTTTGTCAGTTTTGTAGAAGTTTGCTTCATTTTATGATCGACATCTTAATGGATGGGATATCTGATCAAGGTTCATTTTACCAGGTAAACGGCAAAACAGTTTTCGCTTTTCCTTCCATTCTAGAATTTGCTGAAAACAAATGTTTTTCTACACATATAAGTTAATTTAATAGGACATTTCTATGCTATATTTGATTTTCATTGCGCTTGTTGTAATCACCATGCTACTGAATCCACAATGTCAGAATTGTGGTCCTATGTTCCAGTCGGAATCCAAGAGAATAATAACAGTAACATTCTGATGTGGTTGTCTTCTCTGAACTGGATAGCTTATTTGCGAAGCTTTCATTGACCTACTAGGCGACATCTTCAGAGCATACTTCAACTTGAAGTCACCTCTTAGATTTCTCCACGAGTTTATTAATCATCTGCCCTGGCGACCTTGGACATGATTCGTTGTTTATGTGTATTTTCACACCTTCTAGGCTACTTTTATTGGAACTGATTGTTTCTTTGACTTGAATTTCGACCTTTTGTGTGTGAGGTTTCTTTCTTATCGGTTGATAAGTTTTGTCTATGTCAGTGTGTCTATTGACTGACGATTCACTGGAACACCGGGCTTCTAAAAATTTTCCGAGGTTCTTGATGTTTCCTCTGTTTACTATTTGAACGTTGTCGTAGTCGAATGGATGTCCATAGTTGTCTGTATGTAGTGATGTGAGGGAGTGGATGTCATGTCTTTTGACGGCTGCTTATGATCATGGATACGAAGACGAAGGGGACGTCCACTTTGGCCAATGTACTGTTTTTCTCAGTTGTTACAATTTATTTTGTCGATGATGTTGGTTTTATCTTCTTTGGTTGTTGAGGCTTTTGGTTGACATAGAACTGAGTGAGGTGACTTTGTTGGTTTATGTGTGACGTCAATTCCTAAAGGTTTGAAGACTGTTGCAGTGATTACTGAGATATCCTTTATATATGATGGGGTGATTTTGCTTTGTCCTTTCTTTGGGTGCTTTTGGTTTGATAGGTTGGCTTGGGGGTATATGTCTTTTGATGAAATTCCGTGGATATCCATTCTTTTGGATACATCAACATCGACAAAATACAACATCATCTGCAAAATAAATGGTAACAACTGAGAAAAACACTACATTGGTCAAAGTGGATGTCCCTTTCGTCTTCATATCCATGAACATAAGCTAGCCGTCAAAAGATATAACACCCTTTCCCTCATATTGCCGCATACAAACTACTACGGAAATCAATTCGACAGGGACAACGTTCAAATATTCGGCAGAGAAAACACCAAGAATGCCAGAGAATATTTAGAAGCCAGGTATTCCGGTTAATCGTCAGTCAATAGACACACTGACATAGACAAAACTTATCAACCGATAAGAAAGAAACCTCACACACAAAAGGTCGAAATTCAAGTCAAAGAAACAATCAGTTCCAATAAAAGTAGCCTAGAAGGTGTGAAAATACACATAAACAACGAATCATGTCCAAGGTCGCCAGGGCAGATGATTAATAAACTCGTGGAGAAATCTAAGAGGTGACTTCAAGTTGAAGTATGCTCTGAAGATGTTGCCTAGTATGGGGCGATGAAATCTTTGCAAATAAACCACTATCCAGCTCAGAGAACAGAACCACATCAACATCCTCCATCTCAGCTTCGAATCGTCTCCATCATATCTAATAGTAATATTTAATTACAATACCTGAAATCAAAATTTCCATCTTATTATTACACCCTGTCAGCTCACTTATCACAAAACTTAAAATTTTCGAAGCTGGACAGTTTCGTTACTTGCCTGTGAACATAATGTTTACTTTTTCATGAATTTTCTTACAAAATATTACCATTGTTTTCATTTCAAAGAAGTGATAGCTAAGGTTACCCTGTATTCCAGATGATATTTCCTTATTTCGCCTCTCCAAAAACGTTGGATTCTGCTTGAAAACTCAATAACCAGTAACAAGATAATCAGTAGACACTTTCATATTACTTCTATACGTAATCACTGAACAAAATCCTAAGTAATAAAGATATAAATAATGATAGTTGAGTAGATCAGTCTCATAGCCTGGCTGATATAGTCCTATGGAGGTTAAACGTCAATTGTTGGTGTTGACTCTTCCATGACTCTACGAATTATTCTCCTATCATTAACATCAGTAAAGTGAAATCAAAGAAATAAAAAAAGACTACGTCATAAAACAACCGTCACTACATAATCTATTACTTACAGGACTCATGCATAAAACTATATGCAAATTTGATGCAGACTTTTGTATGAAATATTGCCAAATAGATTCGCGAGTTGGTGCACATCCAGCAGCCACAGCTTCATCTCTCAACTGACCTGTTATAGACTCTCTTTCATCGTCGGTGAATAAAGCAGGCACTGAACCAGTTGTCAGCATATTGTTTATCAACTCAAGGAAACCTTATTTGAATAAGAAGAGAAGAAGAAAAAGAAGAGAAAAGCAAGAAAATATTCAACTTGTTTGGTAGTGGCTAAGCAGTGGAATTCAGAACGCTTGTTTCATCCGTTTCATCCGGTTGGCCATCTATATTTACCTCTGCTCTAACGACTAGAGTTGGCCACCTTAGAACTCGAATCAGTATCCATTGTTTCAAACGCCAAATTGTTAGCAACTAGGCATTTTCCTTTTCGTTTTCCGTTCAGATTCCTCAACAAAACAAATTCATGCAGAAACAGGTTACCATAATCTATCATTCAACCCGGCGACCTTAAAACTAGAGTTGATATGTATATATATATATCAGTTATGTAGGCTAATCTAACACCTGACATGGAGGGGAAAATAATTCTGATATTTAAAAGTGTGTCAGCTTTGTATAGCTATTCATCCTACAAGATTATGCTGCCTGTTCACATTTGTCTCCTCGACTAAATCGTCTAAAGGTTGGAAGTTAATTCCTAACTTGTTGAAATCACAGAATCTTCAATAGATTAAGTGATTGCAAGAATGCTCGCCAACCATGCATGTGGTCCGGGGTTCGATCCCTGGCCGGTGCAATCTTAAACCCCGCTCAGCTGATAGTAAGGCCAGCAAATAGAGGAGGTTGGGCGTGAGGCTAGTAACACCATCCAGTAAAAAAACCTGCTGCTATCGGAACTTCATATCTCTAGCTTGAAGCCATATGCTGCACTAGAAACATGAAGGAATAGGATAAATAAATAAATAATAGTAACTACATTAGGTGGATGTAACTGGTTTTCATAATTCAGTGCAAAAGCTTCCTGAAAACTCTTAAACGGCTGTATGAAATAACGTCGAATGATCCGATCAGCATGGCTGAAAATAAAGCCATGTCGGTAAGCCCAATCGAGACAATTAGTTCTTATAAGTAAAGGTTTGCACGGATTCGACTGATTTAAGGTTCTATCAGCGCCTGACTTCAGTTAGTTAGTTTCAAATCAATCCAATCTCTCACTTTTGGTTCACTACAGGATAAAGCTACCAGAGATTCTAGTGGAAATTCGTATCCAGTAGAGTCTATCAAGTTGAGTGTCACGACAATTACCCGTCAATGGCATTTGCTGGTTATTACTCTATAAATCTCGAATAAGTGGAATTCAGAATTGATGGCATACGAGATCGCCTTGTGACCTGAAGTTCCTTGGTTCGATGACTGGTAGGGACATGGACGCATATTGCTGAAGAGTACCAAACAAGGATGAAACAACTGTTCAGTACTCCCTGCTAGCTTCCAGTAGTTCTCTAACTTAGGTCAGTTCATACTCAATCTTGATATTGACTTTTATCTTGCTACATATTTACATTAAACACACATAGTTCAATAAAGTTAGGCATATTCATCTTGTAGTCAGCTAGAAATACTCACCTTCTTCAACAACATGTTGATCAGTGAACACAAAAACTGTTGATTTATTTTCAGTTCCTAGACGTAGATACAACGCTTTTAATTCTTCACGGAATTCCCGTTCACCATAACCACGACATAGTTGAATTTCAAACAGGTTACTATTAGCAGCATATGTTGCTAGTCGAGTAAGACTTTGTTTGCCGGATCCTCCGACACCAACTAAAAGAGCATGTCCATTCTCCATTCTCAGGACACGTTCAATACGTGTTAAATGTTCAATTGCATCGTTAAATAAAATCATTTGCAGTTGGCCAACATTTTCATTGTAATTTTCTAATATCTGTTATAATATATTGAATAATAGATATTATTTTAAAATGTTTTGCAATACTTAGTTATAAAAATATTAAACATTCTGAACTAATTTGGTTTATTTTTACTAATCTCTGTCAGTAGGAAATTTGCGATGATGAGTACTTGGTGTGAGTCTCAGTGGAAACACCATCACTCACTGGTATACGGAAATAATCAGCCTGCATCAAGTGTAAGCTGTGTTCTACCATACATTCTTACTTGTAGATGTTGTACTTTGATCTGTTAGTTACTTGAAACGCAGCTTTTATATGGCTTAGCCTTTAATTATGTGATATAGCTACATTACTGGTAAAAGAGGAAATTATACGATGCTCGGTTCCCATTTAGTAAGTGAACAATATGTAGCCAGCTCACTTGTTAATCCAAACATTCTAGATTCATTTTCGAACTCTGTCACGGATTTGCAATTCAGAAAGTTTCTGAGCTAGGTTGGAATAGCTTCCTGATACTCCTTAGCTTTAAGGGGCTCTGATGTCATTTAAGTAATGAACTCCGTTGATTCATAACAAAAAGCTTATCTAAGCATTTAAATTGAAAACAGAAGTAGGACAAAGCTGTCTACTATTATTGACAATTTTCCTGATTCACATGTGGATTTGTAAATCGAATAGATCATGAGGAATGAAAGGACAGACATGCTTTGGACTGACAAAAAGATCTTACAACGTCCTAATTTTTAGAAAGATTTCGAAGATTTATAAGCGAAAAAACAAGTTAACAGAAGAGGTAGTAAAAACGGGACTCCTTATGAGTACAGAGAATCACCTGTCATTATCAAAAGGAGAAATCCAAAGCAAGTCTTTCGTTTCACTTAGCTGAGCAGTATTATTTTAACTACAGATGGCAAGAATTAGGATGTCAAAGGTAGGATCATTAAAGCGAGATAGGCGCGTTCTTGGCTATAACATCAGCATGAAGATACGAATTTTCAACACTAATGGCAAACTGGTACATCTAATATGATTCAGAGACTGGGAGTACGTGTAACCGAAGCACTTCCAGCAGGCCACTGAGACATTCCCTCAGTCCTAAATATCAGATGGTCCACCAGAAAGAACAGGCAATAAATAACGGACAACGAACTAACCAGCAAATATGCTGAAAGAAATAGAGGTAAATTAGAAGTATTCTGAGAAGACCCTCGAGTAAACCTACACGCCAGACCTTCAAGCGGAACCCAAACGAAAAGCAATCAGTTAGGTATCCGAGGATGACATGGAGGAGATCAAGATATGATAGAGAAGATTTGTATCTCAGGTGGGTGATTTTGTTGGGGCTGTGTTCTCTGAGCTGGATAGTTTATTTGCGAAGCTTTCATCGCCTTACTAGGCAACATCTTCAGCTCATACTTCCATCTGAAGTCTTCACACTGACATAGACAAAATTCACCAATCGATAAGAAGAAAATCTCACACACAAATGGTCAAACATCAGGTCAAGGAAACAATACAAGTGGACTAGAGAGTGTGAAAACACACAAAAACAACCAATCACGTCCAGGGTCACCAAGAGAGACGATTAATAAATTCGTGGAGAAATCTAAGAGGTCACTTCAACAAATTGGAGTATCCGCTGAAGATGTTACCCAGTAGGACGATGAAAGCTTCGCAAATTAACTACCCAGCTCAGAGAACACAACCACATCAAAACGATGGAGGAGATCATCCGAGGAAGAAATTAGAGCTTGCGAACATTTATAGGGTCGGCTTACAACGAGGGTGGAGAATATAGTGAAATGGAGGTGTGCTGCTGAAGTCCTATGTCCCACTAGGAACCTAAAGGATGAGTAATATTATAACAATAGACATCTTAGGTATAAACTAATTAATTATACTGATAATTATGATTTCAAAAGAATCCTAAACCATAACTTTCCTTGATTCGTGCTGTTGCTTTTTAGTAGTTTGACAGATTAGCATGTCATTGGTCCATTGTCCCTTGATCCATTCGTCGACTGTGTATTAATGAATTTTAGTGATTAACACAGATATCTTTTATCCCCATTTATGAGACTAGAAAAGATCACTAGTTCTTTCTCATAGCTGATGACTTTTAGATAATACTGTGGTGACAGCTGGCTACTAACCAAAACTGTTAGACAGTATTTTACGCCAATGTTTACGTCCTCAGTATTTGTCGTGAGAAAATATCAAAAAAGACTGATTTTGTGTAGGCGGATACAGTTAGCGTATAGGTGATCTGACATTCAAGAAACAGCCATAAAGATTAACTTTCAGTGAGAAACAACCAATCAAAAGATTGTGTTTGTTTGCTTAAATAATCTATAATAACGTACATGAAAATATATAAATATGTGTTGATTTCCTCAATAAACTATCTGTTGCCTGGCCCTTGTCTTGTGTTGTTACAATACGAGAGTAAAATCTTATCACTATGGCAGGCATTCTATGTCCAGTGAGAAATGGGCCAAACTCCTAATAAACTAATTCTTATGTACTAAAACAAAGACCCAGTCACTATACAACTGCAGAACGAAGCAGAAAAAAAAAGAGAATTCGTTTACAAATGTCAGGACTTTGAAAGAAAGGTATAAAATAGAAGACGCATAGTGGTAATGACAGCGATGAATTTTGCTTCTTGGTTGAAGGATTTCATTATTAACTGACATCAGTTAGAGAACCATTGGAAAACCTGGGACTACTGGACAACTGTTTCCCCAGCCTAGTTTGGGACACTTCGTCAGTACGTACCCAAACTGTGGGGTTCGAATCCAGGACTTTTTGTTTACAAGGCTAGCGAACTTGTAGACTATTAAGCCATTGGGACCCGATCCAACAGCCAGCCCATGAATTCTAACTTCTGTCAATTCATGACAAAGCTCATGATGAAATCCTCCAACCAATCAAACAAAATCCCTACAAAACCACTACTTGAAAATTTTGCTTCTCTCTTTGAAATCATTTGAACTTACCTCCTCAGCTATAGTTCGACAGTTATCATAGTCAGCCATATCTTCATATAGACGAATTTCTGTTTCATCCATTGCAGTACGATAGTCACCAAAGAGTATTGGCATGGCATTCACATATTCTTTAATATCTTTACAGTTTTCTTCCAATAATCCATCGATATATTTCTATGAAGATAATCATTTTGAAGCCAAAAATAAAAATTAACATAAAAATTTGTAAATGATACTGTTTACTTCAGATAACTATTTGATCATAGAGTTTTGACCAGTGTAGTTGTCTAGCCTTAAGTGTTAACTGAAGCATATTGAGTAAATGTGTAGTGTGGTGACTAGTTTAGTTGACTCGAAACTGCTTTGCCCTGTTGTGGTCCATACTGAAGATCAAACGGCTGCCTGTCAGAAAGAATTCGGAACAAGGAACTCTGCAGTGGGACAAAACAACCAAGAGCCGATTGCTCAACAAATATGTAGAAGAAAAGGCAGATGGATCGGGGACATGTTGATAAGGTATTTAAATGACATCGTATGCAATGCAGGCCATCGATCTCGTGGAATTTCAATGGGAAGCGACGAGTGAGTTGTTGGCGCGACGGTGACATGGAAGAGATCTCGTGGCGAGGAGGAGATGACGAATCATAGGCAGTCGTGGACCCATCTGAAGAGGACGGCAGAAAATTGAACAAAGTGATAGGGTTTCTAACTCCGAATTTCTTCCTTCCATCTTCTCCCGGAATTAACATCGCATAGAAAACTAGCAGTCTAACGAACTAGGCGAGGTAAGACAGACCTACGTCACCCTGAAATCAGTTTGGAGATCTTCTGCAATCAGTGTAAAGAACCAAATTTAGATTTTTAACACCAGTGCTAAGCTGGTGTCGCTATATGATTCAAGGAATTGACGCCCACATCACGAAAATCATTTCCAACAGGCTACTGCAAACTTTTATCAGCAGCTCCCCTAGCTCCCTACTGAAGATCATATAGTCTGTCAGAAAGGATTAGCAACAAGGACTCTGGGAACGAACCGATTAACAATCTACTGGTCAAAAAACATACAGAAGGGAATACATGTGGATTGAGTACATGCTGAGGGGAACGTCAGGTAACACCACGCGTCATTCCTTCGAGTGGAACCTGAGGGGCGGGGGGGCGGAAAACGACGAGTTGGACGTGGATTTATGAGTCACATGAAGGCTTATGGACAATGGTTGGCCCCACTAAAGAAGACTGAAAAGAACAAGGCAAAATTGGAATGTACTGTTGAATCCCCCTATATTTCACTCAAAACCTAAAGAATAATAAATGCATAAACAAGACTTCATCAAGTTTAAATGTTGATGTCTGACATGTAATGTTCAATAGGAAAATGAATCTAACTAAAGTCTAAAATGACACAGTTTCAATCTGTAAACATTATTTAACCGAGGCTCGATTGGCACGAGTTGGTTTTATTCTATTTGAATTGATCTCAGATACATCATACATGGTGGAATCGTAACACAGTATTTAATTTCATTCAGATAGTCAAAGCTGAATGTAGCACTCATAAACCAACAAGTTGATGAGTGAGTCGTTATGAATTACTAAACATGCGTTTTTGTTATTTCTGTTTAGAGATAGTAAAGACCATAGCACAACTGTGAATAGGTTTTTTGTCCATGTTCATATTGTGTGTAGACCATAAAAAATGAATTTACCTGAGTTGGGTCTTGTTTTTAATGAAATACTATCTCATAAATAATAACAGGTAAACATTAAGGCTTTACAGTTCAGTCTAATTTAAACTTTCAGGGTAGATTCCGCTACTAACTACTGGAAATCAAGGAGCTATAGATAACTTTTTCTCTTGTCCTTAGCACTCTTCAGTAGTGTGTGCCTGTAGCTTCCAGAGGGTAATAACCTGTACGCTGAAGGTAGAGTGGAAATCATATTGCCACAGAGTCACTTGACTGAAGCGTAGTGGCCCACGCTTCCTAGAGTTCGTTAATTAGTGATATATCACCACCGCTTTTTGTTCCTCGCAGGATCATGGGTAGGGAGTGCAGAGAAGTTCCAAATTAGATAACTGAGAGACATCGCGCTCCAGCTTTTCGAGAGGAACCTGAGCGGGAATGACCAGTTGAGTGTTAGAAGGAAATGAAAGCTTGGAAACAATCACTGAGCCAGCTAAAGAAGACTGCAAGAACAGAATGAAATAGACGGGGTTCTTCTGAAGCCCTATATTCCATTTGGAACTCAAGGGTCATGAGTTTCTCCCATAAACTTAAACTGGGAGTTTCATCTTAAAGTTGTTAAAAGTTATTTATCAACTCACCTCAACTATTTGTTTGTCAGAATGACTTATTAAACGATCCATAATAACACGATAAACCTCATGAAGCCATAAACGTATAAACTGTTCTTTACGACTAAATCTGTCTACTGTCATACAGCACAAACCATTGAAGATTCTGCTATGATCACGCATATTGAATACATAATGAAATCGTGAGGGTGTTGGCGGTAGTTGAACGCTGACATATCTATAGTAGACAAAACAATTGCAAATTTAGCCATGGATTTAAAAGTTCTGAATACAAGACATTTGATTTATGGCCACAGATTGATATCGTTTTGGAGAGCCATTGAAAACCAGGGAGAACTGGACAGTTGTTTTGTACTAGTTTGGGACTCATCTGCAGCTCGACAGTGATTAGTTACAGGAATCGCCTGAAGTTCTAGCGGGAAGTCGTGACCAGTGGGGTCCACCAGGTTGAGTATGGGGAGAAATACTCGCTACGGATGATATTGGCTAGTGATCGTGATAAAATGACGCATTTGTAAAAGTTGGATTTCATGGGCTACTGAATTGAGTCCCATTGGCTGAATAGTCTACGAGTTTCCCTTGTGACCGGAAGATCTTGGGTTTGAACAGCTGGTGAGTGCGTATCACTGCAGAATTTGGAACGAAGATAAAATGGCTGTCCAGTCCTTCTTAGTTTTTAATGGTCCTCTGGCTAATATCAGTCCGTGATCAAATGTAAAAATGAAACTTTAGAAGCAAGTTTTAATGAGCTAAATACTCAGGCGAATAAGCAAACAGACGCTTGGAAATAAGGGTGGTGAAAACACACCATAATACAGTTCATATTCCATACTATATATAAAAAGGGCAAAGTTAAACTTTAAGCACCAGTAAGTACCAACGGATAAATGACCTTGAACTCGCCAACCACATGATAAAGGCAATTTTATTCATGGATATAATAAAGTAAGAGGCATAAATCTGCTACACAGGATACCTTTCTCTGACTTGTGACACAAAAATACCTCTCAGTTATGGATTGGAGTATCAATAGAGTAATTTAACCATATTCTCTGCAAGGTGTTTCGACCCTAACAATAACACTAACCTTTCCTTAACCTAACCCTAACTTGAAAATATCCGTAAATTAACCTTAATCTAATTTGAACCAAGCCTAATGTCGCCCACATTAGGTTAATCTAACCCTAACCTGTCCTTGGCCTAAATCTTAACTTAATCTTCCCCAAAGCTAACCCAAAACTAGTCAGTTATCGTATTTAAGAACGTAGCATTCCACTAAGCATATTTTATACATGATTACAGTATTATTTACCAAGTTTCCCTAACTTGCTCACTAACCGTTTCAAGGTCACTGGTGCGGTCACACTCCATTGGTAGTTACTGGTGCTTAAAGTTTAACTTAGATGAATAAAGACATTCATTAAAGTTGTCCAAAAAATCACAGTCTAACTAAGGAGTGACTGGAGAATGTAATTGCACTGTATTCTAGCAAAATGGCTAGTCACTTAACATAGTTCGGAATCCCTCGTTCACCGAGGCCAATGAATACTAACACCGTCATTTCAGCCGGAAGCTCGTTTGGAGGAGAAGACTACAGAATTATTCAGGAACACAACATTTTATGTCTGTCTGCAAGTACACATAATGTGCTTATCTTATCAAGTCAAAAATGTCTCAGAAATATTCTGCGTAAGTAAAAATTAAGTATGATTTATATAATGTGAAACAATTAACTGTTTTATAGTCACAATAATAGGTTATTCAGTGCGTCAGTGGTATAGCGGTTAGGACGCTCGCCGACCATTCACATGGTCCGGGGTTCGATTCTCGGCCACCGACGCACTCCTTTACCTCGCTAAGCCAGAAATAATTCTGGTAAAGATGAAAGGTTGGGCATGAGGGCTAGCAATGCCATCTTGTAAAATAAATACTGCTACAGAAACTTCAAGCCACTAGCTTGAAGCCCTATGTTCCATTGGGGAATGTGAAGGAAAAAAAATAGGTTATTCACTACCTTGAAATCAGAGAAAATGAAAATTAACAAATAAAGACAAAGAAATCTCTTACTGAAACAATTTCAATGTCATATTTGTAACACAATCCACAGAGGTTTTAATCCCACTATCAAATTCACTTGTATGTCCAGATAATATAGAGCTATATATCTTGTATAATGTACTCTCAGATGGTGATGGAATATTAATTACAGAGAATAAAGAAATAAATCTTGGATCTACATCTTGTTTACCACCGTCTGGACGACCCATAGACGCTAGATAATCAATTGATTGCATACGTTTCCAGTTCAAATCTTTACCACGATCATAGACACCTTTACGTTCAATCAATAATTTCAATAGTGCAATTGGTTGTTGTGTTCCATATTGATCAATTTGTGGCATATTCATATCATCAATAAATATAATTAATTGTTTACCAGACACTGGACCATAAGTATCTTTGCTACGCTTTTCAACATTGGCTTCAAGATTCCGTTGTACATCCAACGATGTTGTACGAAATGAAAAGTTGATTGTTAAAACAAGCTGTATGTCAGAAAGTGTTAAAATGAAATATATTGGATTATAAAAATTAGTAGGCTAGAAAAACCTGAAATTCAAACCAGATGTGTAATGTTGTTTGATGGAAAATTGTGTCCCAGCTAAATAATAAGACGGTTTATATATATTTGCATTTTCCGTTATTAGTGTTTCGGTAGTAGAATGATTTCCAGTCACGAATATAGTCCAGATTTGATTCCCAGTCGACGCATTCTCTGAACCTCGTCTACCTGATAGTATTTCCAGTAAAGAGAGGAGGTTAGGCGGTAGGCCTGCAAGTGCAAACAACAACCCCATTGCTAATGAAACTTTAGAGTCCAAGCTTGAAACCCTGTATGTTCTATCAGAAAAAGCAAAGGAACGAATTAGACATTCGCATGGCCTGTTGTTAGCTATCTGAAGTCACTGTGTTACAGAGTACCTTGTAGTCTTTAAAGCAGACTTTTCTTCTGACATAGAACTAAGCCGATTGATGTTATAGCATTCAATGTCTGACAAATCCTGAATTAGACCAAATTTAGCTTTACTTTACAAATGATTATTCATCTTGCTTGTATATAAAAATGTGATTAATAATCACCTGTAAATGTATTCATAATTTTACCCATTTACAAGTGTTAGTTTGTATGAATTTCATGTTATATCACCAAGTTAGGGAACCACCAAAAACCAGGATGTACTGAACAGCTGCTTCGCCCTAGTTCAGAATTCGCACCTATGACGCCATCAGTATATATAAATGACCATAAATGGATATACACTTGACCAAGGCGAGAGAGAAAACATTCAGCTGACCTAGATCATCATCTCACCATAAACATGTGACATGTCTGACTATGTACCGGGTACTAAATGCTAATCTCGACTAGTTCTAAGGTAGGACAGATACCATACATCTTTCCTCCGTTGGTACAATTACGGAAACAACGCGCATGTCTGTCTTGTCGTACCACAATTAAGGTCAACATAAAAAGAATCGTATGATATCGTCACGTCTGATCGCGTTCCTCTACACCTTCTCTCAGTCTTCCCTCTAATGAATAGAAACTTGTTTGAAGTTTGATCACAGATTGATATCAGCTAGAGAACCAGTGAAAACCAGGTAGAAATGAACAGACAGTAGGTACTCACCAGGGTTCGACGATTCTCTAACCGTGATCAAACTTGAAGCAAATCATATCCTTACAATTAACTCTTGAGGACAGAAATTTCCTATCCTGAAGAGTAGAAAAAAGATGCCATAGGGGAGAAAATTTTATTTTCAACGAGTCGTTTTAAAAAGCGGTACACTCGTATTCATTCTCAGCAGAGAAGAAATGGTAAAGCTAATCAGATACAGGTAATTCTATTCTTGAAAATATTTTACACAATATGCAGAATCTTCTAGAAGGGAATGAACAAGTGGAAATTAGGAAATGGAAACGGTTACTCTGTATATCCACAGGGTTTCCTAACACTACACAATAAGGCTTTGAACACGTTACTTATAAGTTCATGAATCACTGGTCATCTGTGACTTTAAATTCGACCTTTGTGTTCTAAACAAATATATGCAGTCACTTGACTTACCATGGCCAAGCTAACTTAACATAATTTTGTTTCATTTTGTTATCAATGTTTATTATTGTCATCATTATTATTAATATAGTTGTTTATTTGTTTATCAGGTGAGCACCTCATACAAGAACAGTGTGTATTAAAGAGAATGAAGTAGTCACCTCAGCCTCACTATCTCTTCTTAAATGCATACTACTTTGAACTGGCCATTCATCTGAATTCTCTTATATTTGTGGAATATTCTCATTGGAACAAACAGAAAATCGAAATAAGTGATTCAGCTAAGAGGCTTTCTTCAAAGAATTTATTATCAAGCTGTACAACCGTATATATATATATGGTTACGAAAAGTTGTAAGCGGGGTCTATAAGAAGGGCAACAGATGAACATCTGGTCGATAATTGTCACCTTATTTTTACAACCTTTTCCTTAAAAGTTATCTTCAAGGCGAATCATAAATTGCTCATATCACTATGTATCCGATCCATCTGTACAGCTGAAGCTTTGTCTGCCGTAATAGGAAAGCCAGATCTCTGTATACAGAAAAAGTTTTTTCAACTCATTCAGTAGTATATAATTAAATTTTTAATAAGCTGAGTAGAATTCACTTAAAAATAAACGAAAATCGAGTTAGCAACAGTCGTCATGAGCGTAGAGATTTAATAGAGGGTGAGGATAGAAAATAATGCAATTAAGAAATAGACAAACAAAGAAGAAAGAGGTAAGACAAAATTACGTATTTGGTGTTAAGATAGATCAGGACCATTGTAGATTTAGTGACTGAACAAACTTCTTTTGTATGCAGAGTTCAGGATTCAATATGTGAATTGCCATTGCTTCTGCAGTTTGAAGAAGTTTAATTCGTACTCTTTTGGCAAGATTTCCACAACTTCTCAGTTATCTACACAATACGTGGAAATCTTGCCAAAAGAGTACGAATTAAACTTCTTCAAACTGCAGAAGCAATGGCAATTCACATATTGAATCCTGAACTCTGCATACAAAAGAAGTTTGTTCAGTCACTAAATCTACAATGGTCCTGATCTATCTTAACACCAAATACGTAATTTTGTCTTACCTCTTTCTTCTTGTTTGTCTATTTCTTAATTGTATTATTTTCTACCCCCACCCTCTATTAAGTCTCTACGCTCATGACGACTGTTGCTAACTCGATTTTCGTTTATTTTTAAGTGAATTCTACTCAGCTTATTAACTTAACTCTCATTCATTTTCAAGTGAATTAAATTTTTAATTTTTCCTTCACGTTCCCCAGTGGAACATAGGGCTTCAGGCTAGTGGCTTGAAGTTTCTGTAGCAGAGTTTAATTTTACAGGGTCGGATTGCTAGACCTCATGCCCAACCTTTCCTTTTTACCAGTATTATTTCTGGCTTAGCGAGGTAAAGGAGTGCGTCCAGTGGCCGGGTATCGAACCCCGGACCATGTGCATGGTCGGCGAGCGTCCTAACCGCTGCACCACCGACACACCAACTTGTATATACTTCCCCCCCCCCAATTATGGTCATTGTTACTATTATTATTATTGTTATTCTCACCCTGAAGTGTTCCCGGTATTATATCACTTGTCCCACTTGTTATTCTAAATCAGAAATTTTTCGTAATACTGAATTTTATCTTGTTAAATTCGACATTATGTTATGTAAGGTTTTTTTTATTTGCCTACTATTCGTATAATTTTACACCGCCTTCCAACATAATATATATATATATATACATTCTACGAACTATTCTATGTATATTATTGGCTTTGCCACCTGACATATAACTATCCCCACAAAACCAATACTTGATAATGAATTCTTTGAGAGCAGTCTCTTCTCTGAATCACTTGTTTTGATTTTCTGCATATTTTATAGCCTTCAACTGACTTGTCAGTTTTCCTTCCTATGGGTATAGCCCACGGTGTATGAATTTATTATTGGTTAATCACTATCGTCATCTCACATACCACAATATTTTATAACTGGATTAGGCCCAGCACGTTTGTCACACAAATACTATTTCTAATAAAGTATAATTATAGTTTAATAGCTTACACACAATGATAAGTTTTGTTATTGGTAATTTTGCTCGAAATATTACCAATAACAAAACTTATCATTGTGTGTAAACTATTGAAATATAATTATGCCTTTATTTGATCTAACCCACAATGCTCAAACTTTTTACTGATATTAATACTATTTCTTTTTACGGGTTGATCACGGATTGATATCAGTTAGAGAACCATTGAAAACCAGGGAGTACTGGACAGCTGCTGTTTCATCCTAGTTTGGGAATCATCGGCAGTACGCACCCACTGGGATTCGAACCCGGGACCTTCCGGTTACAAGGTGAGCTGGCTCGTATACCATTCAGCCACTGGGATCCGATTCAATGGCCAGCTCATGAATTCTAACTTCTACCAATTCGTGATTTAGCGCGACCCAACCATTGTCGTTGGTGGGACATCCATCCACACATGTGACATCTAATTGGACCTCACTGGTCACGACTTCTCACTAGAACTCAGGAAACTCCAACCTGTAGCAAGTCACCCTATGATAACCAATCTATTGTAAAAATTTATCCGCCGCCTAAATGGCTATTGTTGTAATGATAACAAGTATCATATTTTATGTCCTTTTCACTTGATCTATATCTATTTTCACACCTCTTTACTCTTCATAATATTTTATAATGAGGAGAATTCAGTCTAACTTTTAATGAATTCGATTGCACAGTTTACAAGAATAATTTTTGGGAAAGAAAATTTTCTTCCCTGATACGTCTGTCTGCCCCTTCGACACTTTACATCACATCATCACTGGATTAACCTTAATCCAGCCAATCCTGTTTGTTCATTGTATTCGAATTATCGCTCAATCCACACTGATTATAACTGAATCCATCTAACCTGAATCCCAAATTTCATACACTTGTCACACTTAGTCGTCATTATGGCATATCTTCACTGTCGATATATTTTGTCAACATTTAAATCACTATTAGCATTATCGTTTCTGATGTAACTATAAGTTCACCTTCACTGGCTAACGGTCTTAAACTGAATCCTTCTAAGTGTCAAACTGTTGATTTCAGCTTAAGATGTAAACGACAGTTAAAAGAAGTCATCGATTCTCATGATACTTGTAAAATTGACGACAATGATATAGGAACCAAATCAGAAATTAAGTATCTTGGACTCATTCTCTCTTCTGATCTCTCCTGGTCTTCCCATGTCTTAGCAATCTCCAGTAAAATATTCCGCCTGACATTTTACATTAAGAAGTTAAGACACTCGGGTATAACTCAACCCCTCATCCTACAGTTCGTAAACTCTTGCATCCTACCTATTCTTCTTTATTGCTCACCCTTATTCTTTCCTGGTTTGCTTAAAAAAGACTATGTCACAATTCGTAGAATACTGAAGACTGTCAGTAGAGTGAGTGGTGTCCCAGTGGACCACATAGTTAACGTCGTTGTCGATAGGCATTTGACTTCGTGCAATAAATTTGCTAAAGGGATTTTGTCTGACTTGGAGCATCCGCTTTACCCTCAGATTTCACCTTGCATCTCCTCAGGTAGAACAAGGAGTAACTTCAGAAAACTGTATGCTCGCACGTCTAAGTATAAGAAGTCTATGATACCATACTTGGCATGTATTTTATGTGATGAAAATAGTGTCAGGCAAGAATTAACTAACCTTCTTTCATCTAGTAAATAAACAATTTCCTCCATCCATCCTTACATACCTTCAAGTTTTACTTTTATTACTTCTATTATATTTATGGTCCTGTTAATTCTCTGTTTTACTCTCATAATTGCAAACACCAACTTATCTCCATGACGGCTGTAATCTTTGTTTTTCCCCTCACCATCACCATCATGTAAAGAGAACATTATATTCAATATTTTTAAACATGTTAGAATTTCTATACCACATTGCCAATACTATGTGACACAAGCCGACGGCAATTTTCACTTGTATTCTTATTATTATTACCCTAGCTGTTATCATTATTATTGCTATTTCCATTTTATATGCTGCATAATTTTGACACTACCTCTATTGTAAATGTGAAAATTTTCTGTGATTAATTTTATTTATAATTTGAGGAAATTAGATGCAATATTGTGATTAATGCTGAAAATTCCATTCTGTATCACAATTACTGGTTTTGGAATAAATTAAATCATTACTATTATTATTATTGTACCATAATATTTATGGATTTGTAGTTGTATAAACTGAAAAAAGCGACTGTTCACTCAAATTGTGCTTGATTTGAGTATCAAGTGGGAATCTTTTAATTTTGATCACGAATCGGCATCATTTAGAGAACCACTGGAAACCAGAGAATACTGGATAAGTGTTTTAGCCCAGTTTAGGACTCTTCACAAGTACTCATCCGGGATCGAACCTAGGACCTTCAGGTTATATGGCCCATCAATTCTAACTTCTACCAATAAGTATCTGCCCTCACAGCCAACTTGGTGCATCCCAATTTTTAAAATTGAAAATCTGTAGTCATTAAAAGTTAGTCCTATTGGTTACTAAAAAATAAACTGTAGAATGACTAAGAATTTTATCTCTAGATTTGGGTCAAATATGTAAGTGTTCACGTTTGTACCCAGGTCTAGATATTCCCCATCCACCAACCAACATTCTTCATTCTCTGATGTGCCCATCGTCAGGTATGATAGTTTTAAGGTTTTATGTAATGCATTCACCTAAAGTCATACACTTAATGCACCTATTCCACTTTATGAATTTGAATAGAGCAAAACTAACATTATGTGCAGAATAAGATGATGCTGTCGTTTATTTCGTCAGCTTTTTATCAGCTCCTCCGTAAGGCATACACATGTTTATTAAATTTATGTAGAGAACAGTTTTAACACATTTGGAAGTATTACATAATTTCATTTGACAAGAGACTTCAAACTTAATAAATAATGTTCAGAAAATTACACTTATGTAATTTATACTTAGAAAGTTTAAGTTTAAACAGAGATTGATGCCTGTATACAATGAGAAAGGAGAGTTGGCTTTTGTCTCTTCCCCTTTCAGTATAATGTAATTTCGTTTGTCTTTTATTCCTGTGATTTGAGTTGAACTCACCATCTTGTTATTTAACTTATTAGATGTTTATCATTTTATTCACCTTTCCTCTGTTTTACGCAACTCCTTCTCTACTGTATCCAAACATTTATTCTTGTTTGGAGGATTTCATCACGAGCTGACATCAGTTAGAGAACCATTGGAAACCTGGGAGTACTGGAGAGCTGTTTCCCCAGCCTAGTTTGAGACATTTTGGCAGTAAGTACCCTCCGGGGGGTTCAAACACAGGACCTTCTAGTTACAAGGCTAGCGAGCTCGTAGACTATTAACCAAGTGGGACCCGATCCAGTGGCCAGCATATGAATTTTGACTTCTGTGAATTCATGAAATAGTGACACTTTAGCTGATGATGAAAATCCTCCAACTAATCAAACAAAATCCCTACAAGTAACCAATACTTGAGAATTGATCTCACGCTCACTAGCGACTGTGACTATTCAGGCAGTGACTTGGGGTTCTGTTGGAAAGCCGTGACCAGTAAGGTGCAGTAGGTTGAAGGTAAGGCATTAACTCATCGAAGAAGACAGTGCAAAGTGGTCGCGTTATGTCGTGAATTGACAGAAGTTGGAATTCATGGATCGGGTCCCAGTGGCTTACTGGTCTATGATCTCGCTAGTCTTGTAACCGGAAGGTCCTGGGTTCGAACCTTGGCGGTGTGTGCATACTGTTGAAGAGTCTCAAACTAGGCTGGGGAAACAGCTGTCCAGTACTTTCAGGTTTTCTTATGGTTCTCTAATTCATATCAACTCATGATGAAATCAAGAAAAAAAATTCCCAACAAAACTAATACTTGAAAATTTGTGGTTGTATCCAGTTTCGTTTTGTTTAAACTTGAACCTTCTGTGTATAAGTTGCTAGAGGTAGAATTTATGATTTTTGAATTGGTGTTGAGAATAACGCTTACCCTCAGAAATTCATCAATAGGTACGGAAGATGCAAAGGCTCAAATACCAAAAAGATCACTGTGGGCAAGGGGCCTGTCTTCGTTCAACTCGATATGAACAGCGATGATATTACAGGAATGGTCAACAGAAGATTGAATACCTCGATAGCCAGAACCTGTCCTGCGGCTAATTTGGTTCCCGTTTATCCGATATGCTCTTTGGTTCAATCAAGGGGCGAAGGATACCCTTCTCATGTGAACTCTAACTGTATATACAAATATACGCGTAGCTGCGATAGCAGTTACATTGGGAAACTATAAAGAAGGTCACACCTTTGATTTCCCGAAAGTGTATCGAAAAGTCTACGTCTCAAGGGAACAAACGTTAATAACAGTACTATTGCCAGACGTCTCATCGATAAGGGTCATAAGGTAAACATCGTAAAATCCTTTAAAACTATCAGTAGACAGAACAGTTCAATCGTCTTCAAGTTTCACAAACCAATCGCTATCAAATGCCTGAAAACTAACTAATGTGTTCAGAAAAAAAGAAGATAACGGTTTCTTCCTTATCCTGGTGGCTGATTGTTTTTATTCGCTCTTCCATTTGATTACTTAATCTTTGACTTTAACCTGTCCACATTTTGATACAGCGGAACTTTTCTTGTCTCTTGTTCTTATGATCTGGGTCGAACTTACCACACTGTTACTCAACTGATGAGTTACCCATTACGTTATTCACCTCAAGTCTTAATTACGTGACTCCTTTACCCTTGTATCTATACATTTATTTTTGTTTAAACTTGAATTAGATGGAGGATTTCATCATAAGCTAACATCGGTTAGTGAACCACCGGGAAACCTGGGAGTACTAGACAACAGTCTCGTCCTAGTTTGGGACACTTCAGCAGTACACACCCCCGGGGCTCGAACCCGTATATAAGCTATATAATTGTGATTTATGAACACTGTTTAGTAAGTCTGGAATCTTCTGTCAACTGACATTATGTAACAGTCATAAGTATTTTCAAATTGCTTTGTATATAAGCTTAATTAATTTCTTAGCCTGTACAGAGTTAATGAGAAGCTGACGAAATAAATGATGATACTGTGTCATTCTGCACAAACACTTGTTTTTCCTCTGTTCAAATTAGAGTCAGATAGTTGCAAATTAGGAGTGACATGAATCATAACAAACAAAGATAAATCCAGTTTACAAAAATCTGCTTACATTACTGTCTGGATCAATATCTCGTAGAAATCGTTGGCATATTGCAGTTTTCGATGTTCCAGTCTCACCAACCAATAATAATGGTCTGTGAATTCTGACTAATTTTTCAATAAGCCAGTTGATTCGAACAGTCTCTACAGTTGGTACTAATATTTCAGAGAATTTAAGTGATTTATTATGTATATATGCAGGGACTAGGTGACGCCATGCTATCCAAACTTTCTTTTCAACATCAAAGTAATAGTCGAATAGCGTCGGTTCAGCAGTTGGTATAGTTCCAGCAGTCGCTGGTGTACTTGGTGTTTCTTCTACAGCTGGACCAGGTAGGCTGGCTAAATATTTTACATAATTATCAACTTTTTGGCGTTCATCTTCAATCAGAGTTCCACCGATACAGAAATATATACAGAAGAGAAATACGCTTTCAATAAAGGCGTATTCTGTTTCTTCATTGATATTGTGAAGTAGGCAATCGAGTAGGGCACAGAATTGTACTAATAGATTAAGATCTGTCAATGGGATGACTCGTCTAAGTCTTTCCACTTGTTCACCGTCTGCAATACCTTCAACAATTCTATCTATAATTGATGGTATATACTTTGAGTATAATTCATTCAGTGTGGTTTTCTCATATTGTGTCATACGTTGACTGACCCATTTCTTCCAGTAAGGTTCATAACCTAAATATTTTGGATCGATATATACCATACCACAGCGGGAAACAGTTGCCGGTGAAGCATACTGTAGATCGCCAACTTCAAATAATAATGCACAATGTGACTGTAGACGAATGCGTTCACCGTTGGCTAGGGTTAACAGTCGATTATCGTCCATAACTGAATTCATATTTTCAACCCATAATGCGTCAACATCACCGTCGAATAGGATATATCTTCTTTCCTGAATATAAAAATCAACATAATTAGTAAAAAATATCATAAAAATATACCAGCTGCTATAACTACAATACAATTTCATATGACAGAACATCATCATCTCCCTTCTGCAGCCTAGTTGGAAGGCTTTCTGTGGATTGTCCCTAACGATGTTACCTGCAGTCCTACTCACTCCTGTTTTCCTCTGCTACAATTTTCCAGTGTACTGGCGATTATTGTTGCATCGATTCTGTTACGTGTGTTGGGTGTTGATTCAGTAACCAAAGACTCAGTTTAGAGTCACTCTGTGCCTAACTGTATGAATTACTTTTTAATACTTCTAACCTGTCCCACTTTACTTTACTATCACAGACATGTGTTTGCACAGAAGTAGTTGGTTCTTTTTCCAGATTACATATCACAGTGGGGTCTGCCTTTTCAGGTCTAGGTGAATTCGTATGCTTCGATAACTAAATTCGCCTCTGTCTACCACTGTGACGTATGTATTAGACCTCATTGCATGGCATTAGGTGGATCAAACGATTTTGTTTTTTTGAGTCAGTGATTTCAATCGGCTGGTGAAATTTGAAAAGATTGATTAGTGAACACAGAATATTCTATTCGATAAATTCGTCATGACGGTCTACATTGATAGGAACATAATAGTTAAAGAAATATAGTTATTTGGTTGGAGGATTTCATCATGAGCTGATATCAGTTAGATAACTATTGGAAAACCTGAGAGTACTAGAAAGCTGGTTCGTCCTAATTTGGGACTCTTCATCAGTGCGCACCCACCGCCGGAGTTCGAACCCAAGACCTTCTGGTTAAAAAGCTAGCGAGCTCGTTGACCATTGAGCCACTGAAACCCGATTCAATGGCCAACCCATGGATTCTATCCTTTGCCAATTCGTGACATAGTGCGACCGTTTCGCAATATCTTCTTCGATGAGTTATCGCCTCACCTGCCTCAACCTGCTGTACCCTACTGACATTTCGACAATACTTTTAAGTTAACTCCATCTTATTCGGTTTATAGTGGCAGCGGAACCTGAACTACTAGGTCACGTTGTAAGTAGAAGGTCCTGGGTTCGAGCCCAAGAGGTAGGTGAGTACTGTTGAATAGTCCTAGGTAAAGGCGAAACAGTTGTCCAATGGTTCCCTAACTGATATCAATTCGTAGTCAAACGTGTGACCAAACAAATCTCTGCAAGCCAACACTTGATAAGACTTGGTTAACAGTTTAATTGCTAGTTATACCATGTAGATTCTCAGTATGATTAATGTATGATAACATGAGATCAAATGACATAGTTTACCTGCTTTTCTGTTGGTCGATTTATTTCTCGAAATATATTCGATAATAAACCATCTGTCCAATCACGACTATTCGGATCCAGTATACCGTATAATTCAATAACACTTCGATCTTTTGGATTTAATGCATATAATTTTGTAGGCATTCCCATATACGTTTGAGCATCACACAAGGCATTAATCACTACAGTCTTACCGCCGCCAGTTGGTCCAACAACCATAGTTGTATGACGTGTTTTCATTGTTTCATATAACTGTACAACTTTATCCGATTGAATAGGATTTTCGGTGTAGCCCTTTTTACTTAAGCATAGTTCAACTGCATCATTCAATTCTGGGTAACGTACACGTGGACAATTCAATCCAGGGAAAAGATCTTGTATTAAGGCTAAGAATAATGGTGCATCTTCAAATATAAACTTTGGTAAATTCATATCACGTAAAGCACGCATCAGTACCACATCTTCAGGCAGATCAGGTGCATCACGTCGTAAATCACCAGCCATGACTAAAACTGATTTCAACGCTCTTAAACCAAAATCATAGTGATGTTGTTTTGACAGTTGTTCACGTGCTAAACGATATAAGGTGGTCATTTTTTTAGCTAGCACTTTAGCTGATAAAAATCCTTGTGAAAATAACATAATTTCACAGATTTGTTGTAAATCAGGTACAATGACTACGACTGGTCTAAACAGAGCCTTTACAGATTCTGGTAGTTCTGTTCTCCCAGCGTAACCAGGATTCATAGTGATAAAGACGCCAACTCTTGAATCTAAACGTATATTTATCCCTTCAAAGAGGAATTCTTTAACATGATTTATTAAAGCTGTTTGTATCATTTTTAATTGTGTTGAAATAACGGATAGTACAGAGGCGTCGATTCTGTTGAATTCATCAAAACATCCCCATGCACCACATTGACACAGACCAGATAATATCTTACCAACAGCTTTATAATCCATACCTTCACCACAATTTGTAACAACACATAGTAGGCCTAATGCTTTGGCTAAATCTTTTGTAGTCTCTGTTTTCCCTGTCCCAGCTGGTCCTGCAGGTGCTCCACCAAGATACATTGAAAGTGCCTGAGTCAGTGTTAAATAGATACGATCAGTTAACGGTGTAATAACAAGACGACCATTCAATCCCATATATTCATAACCATAATCAAACTGACCAGTACATTGTTTAATAATTAAATTATCAGTTGACTTTGACCAATAGAAGCGTAGTTGTGATTCCCATTGAAATTCACTTGCATCTGTAATATTATCCCGGACAAAATCAGAGACAATATCTCTTGCATGTACATCAACTATGAGTACTGTTGTCAGCTTATTACGATCATTTTTACTCAATGGACTACGTACACGTACGACAATATCATTTAATTGTTGTTGTAACATTTGTGAATAATCTTTCATTGCATTTTTATTACCAGTTGATATTTTCTGATAAACATTTTCTATTTCCCAGGTCCACCAGATTTGATTTGTTGCTAACACTATCATACCTTGATAATCAAACATCCATTCAACTCTACAAAATGAATAGAAAAAAAAACACAAAAACAAATGGGAGGCAAAGTTGCACGCTTCTTTTATAATACTGAATCACTGAAATAACAAGTATAAAGAAGAGATCAAATTGAACTGTTTGAGTAATAAATAAATGAGTACAGGTTTACACGAGTTGATCAGTTAGAGAACCATTTAAAACCGGTTAGGTAGTACTGGACAGTCGTTTCATCCGCTTAGTTTGGGAATCATCGGCACTACGCACCCACTGCCAGGGTTCGAACCCAGGACCTTCTGGTTACAAGGCAAGCTCGTACACCATTTAGCCACTGGGACTCGATTCAGTGGCCAGCCCATGAATTCTAACTTCTATCAATTAGTGAACTAGCGCAGCCTCAACCAATGTCGTCGGTGGGACATCCATCCTCACACATGACATTTGGATGGACTATGAAGAATAAAGAGAAGGATCTTACCAATAACATCCAGTTAACAATAATAATAATAATAATAACAGTAATTTGCTTTATTCCAAAACAGTACTTGTGATACAGAATGGAATTCTAAGCACTTTACTACAGTATTGCATTCAATTAGTACATTAACAATAAATAAAATTCCACATAGATTAAGGGTAATCTCAGTTAGCTTTTTGACAACAGCATATTGACATGTCGATAGCAAAGCCAAAAGTGAACAGAGTGTTTGAAGGTGTTAGAAAAGTAGATGGTAGCATATTTACGGGCGTAAGAGGTAACAAAAAGGTGGAGATATACAGAGTGTGAAAGAACGAAGAAGAATGTTTTAAGTAGAGTTGGTAAGGAAGAAAGAAACAAAGCAGCACATAACAGAAAAAAGAGAGAGAGAAAAGAAAGAAAGAAAACGTTGTACCTATAAGTGATATGAGTTAGAAAGACGAGATCCAGTTGTTCTACTGACTATTTAATAAGTTATAGATATCACGCCTAATGCTTTCTTTATCTCACTGAACACGAGCTAAGTAGGGTATGATTGAGTTGAGTTTTTGTACTTGCTAGTGCGAGCATATAGTTTTCTTTGTAGGCTTCTGGTTCTGCCTGATGAGATAATGCATAACAACCAAAGAATTTCAGTCACTTGTTATACACCTCCCTAAATGACTCACACGGATATTCAGACACTGATGAGTAGCAGTGAAAATACTGGTGAGGCTGTAACTGATAAGTTTTCTAGCCACAGTTTGACACAGCAATTTCTATAACTTTTCCAAACGTTACAACATTAGTCTGACAAATTCTTGAAAAAGAAACACTGAACTCAGTAAAAATTTTTAGTAGCCTGTCAAAAGACGAGACAGACAAACAGTCAGCTGGTCAGAAAGGCAAAATTCAGCATTAAAATGCATCAACTCAAGTTGTTACTTTTATACTCCCGTGAAAACACGATTTCCTAAGTTTTAGCAGTGTTTATTCCATATCTTACCTTGATTTACTTGATCGATAATAGAAGACAGCTTCTTTTGTAATCAGTCTATTACTTCTTTTCATTTCTTGTTCCATAGTAGTCATCCAGTGTTCAACATTACCAGTAACTGGTTGTGGTTGACGAAATTCCATAATTTCACCTTCACTTGAAATCATCGCTGTCATTTCAATATAATTCGAACCAGGTTTAGTTGATTGTTTAGAGAATTTCAACGAGGCTATATTATCAAACATCTGTAGTTTATTTATGTTTTGACAAAAGAAGAAAGATGTGAGAGAAAATTTGAGTTGATTAGTAGGCAGTTTATCTGTTTTCTCAAGTTAGACCAAGAGTTGATATCAGTTAAAGGAGCACTGAAAAGCTAGGAATATTGAGTTGCTATCTCGTCCTAACTTGGGACTCTTCAGCATCAGGTACCCATTATTCTACCGGGGATCTGTTTGTGAGACGAAACATTTTTAAACAAATATCTGAGCTTCATTCAATGATAAAAGACCAAAGTTTGAGAGTAAATAATTTTAACAATAGAAACTACGGAAAGTGTCAGTATACTTGTAGATATTAGTGTCGAAGGTGAAAGTCAGTATATATAGCTATATGTAATGAATCACTGTGAGTCGGTGGCATAGCGGTTAGGACGCTCGCCGACTATGCACATGGTCCAGGGTTCTATCCCGGCCACTGACGCACTCCTTTACCTGGCTAAGCCAGAAATAATGCTGGTAAAGAGGAAAAGTTGTGCATGAGGCTAGCAGCCCCATCCTGTAAAAAAATAAACACTGCTACAGAAGCTTCAAGTCACTTGCTTGAAGCTCTATGTTTCACCTGGGGAACGTGAAAGAAAAAAATGAATCACTAATCTCTTAAAAGAACCACTGTCATTTTGTAAAACCATTACATCAAAGTTATCAAAGTTAAAACTTTGTAGATGAAAGCCGATGTATGCCGGCTGATAAAACCATGTGTTATACATAATCCATCACTAACCACCTCATCCTTGAGTGATGTCTGAAGCAACACATCATTAATTTGTAAATGGAAACAATATACACATTTCAGCGAAACAATTCCAATTACTACATCTGTATTAGCAGAGCTAAAATGCTCTTTGTTACAAGCATGTAACCGTGTTCTCCTTCTCCCTTGAATGCCTATAAAGTTGTGAACATAGTGGTGAAGCATGATATGAACAGTTGTGTTCAACACGGAAAGGTGTATTAAAAAAGTGTCATGTTAAAGATACTAGTACTAAACAGCTGAGCTTCAGCGGAAAACAACATCTTCTGGTTTTTATTCTATTGGTAAATACGAAGAGTTTTATAACAGCACAATATACATAACAAATCATAGGAAATAGTCTTTTTAAGTTTTATAGTAATGAATATTAAACACTGGTCTTGAAAAGGATTGAGATAATGAAAAAAACTACAGAATTAAGAAGTGACAATTTCCTATTCAACATTCTGGAAGATGTTCAGGTGTTTACCTCACTGATGTGATGACGGTGGAAAAACAAATAAGGAACACAATACAATTAACATTAGTGCGTTGATTTCATCGCGAACTGACTTCATTGAGGGAGCTACCGGAAATCAGAAAGAAATTGTTTCGGACTCATCAACGACACACATCGATGACTCCACCAGAGATCAAACGTAAGACCTTTACCACTGGTCATGACCTCTTCCTAGATTTGTTGAGCTCACCAAGTTCAGTGTGAGGAGAGATACTGTTTGATCATATAGGCTGGTGGCTGCTCTTCATATATGTCGCAGACTGACAGAAGTTAGAACTAATGGGCCAGTTGATTCCGCTCCGGTGACTGAATATTAAACGGGTGGGTTCATGGGCGCATACTGGTGAGGAGGGCCAAAAAAGGACGAAAGAGCTGTCAGACACTGACTTGTTTTCATTGGTTCCCTAAATGAAGTCATTTCATGGTCAAATTTGAAATCAATCAAATCCCTGCAAACCAACACTTGAAAATAATTGGATAAATCAAACGAGTCAAGTTAAAGCCATGTTGAAATTTGGAACTGAATATGCTTCTACATCATGTTCAGGCTGTGTGCACCAGTGAGAAAGTTAGAGCTAAGCACTTGCCCCTAACTTGGATCAGGGAGTGTTCCACTGAATTTTTACTAGTCCATCGATAATTGTCTGAAACACGGTTATATATATCCAACTTATAATTTATTGGTCCCATAAATTGACTCAATAATTAGCTATAATACGTGGTCATTCGCCTTTTTCCTGGACGAGCCTTTTGAGTCTTCTCACTAGAAGAATAGTATATATTTCCGTGTAATAAAGTACTGTGGGTGATTAACACTTGTCTTTCTGTTTCGTAACCAGTCATTTGGAAGGTCTACAGAATCAAGTATTATCCACCTACTTCAGGTAATTAACCTCTTGACTAAGTTATTCACAAGTCACTTTATTCAACTCTTTCAGTAGTACTCAGCGTACACTGAAAATACATACAGTTTGGAAAAGAGCCAGTGGTGGTCAAGCCAAAACATGGCTTCATCAGTCAATAAAATCCACAACAGTTAGTTTAAGCCACGTAGGAAGATGCAGACTTCCTGGTTGGTTGGGATCCTCGGGACGGTAAACACCAATGAAGGCTGGAGAAAGTTGGTGATATGGATCAAAGTGATCGTTCTCGATGGTGGCGCAGATGCATCCACTCCTTGTGGATTTTTTTAAATTTCCAATAAAACTATATTTTTCTTCGATATTACTATTCTTTTTGCCTCGTATCTCTGTTTACTGTCTCTATTTAAGGTTTCTTTTTACTTTCTTCTCTGGCTTTGTGGGCTGAGTGGAGTGTGGCGATTCGAACTGCTGCACATCGATGCAAAGTTCTATGTTGAAATCAGTCAGTCAGTCAGACATGACCTAAATTAACGAGATATCTTAGTGTGAAGCTAATCATTTAAATGAATTCTGCTCTTTCAGCACTACTTATTGATAATTTGAGAAATAACATCCCCTCTTCCTCTGATACAATTCTCTTTTGTCATGTTATTTAGAAATATATTATCATAGTTTTAAACTCCAACTATTCTTATCGAAAATATATTTCTATCTATACAGTTTGTACATGTTCCTCCATAGAAAAAAACATCCCATCTTACCTTAATCATATGCTCTTGAACACATTCACAATCACTTGATCCCAAGATACTCAACAGTTCATCATCAGAAATGAAAAAGAATCTAGGAAATGCATTCCTTTTTGAATCTAAATAATTATTCAGTGATTTTTGACAACGTTCTAATCCTTCACCAAGTGTAGTTAGTTCATTCAATCTTCCAGGGACTAAACAACATGCTTGTACATTCGGTGATTTATTTGCTTCAGCCATAATCTAAAATTTGAATAAAAATATTTTGGTTAAATATGACATTTTCCAATAAATTCGGAAAAAAAATTCGAACTTTTAGGTTAGAATGATTGTTCTGATCAGTTGTCCAAGACAAATAATCAAACCTTCAGAAAAGAAATTTATTTATTTGCTATGGTACTTTTACTTTTTTTATTTAGGTGAATAAACACTGAATATCTGTAATTAGAGTGGGGGTGAGTCTGCTACGATGACTGTGTAGAGAGAGAACTCCAGGTCATCATGGATGTTCTAAGCCAGAACGGATGTCCAGAGAAGTATATAATAGCCAACATAGGTTATAATAGTTGCAAACATAAACTAGCAGTGGTGGAGAAAAGGCCATTATTTTCATGTCTACGATTTAAGGGAGATGCTCTGTGGAGATTCTATCTTAACTTCTAACCAGAGCTATAAAGAAGACTTTCTAATCTACACATATGTTTCTATCCTTCAGTGGCCGGCCAGTGTTCACCCGGAAACTGAAAGACTTCTTACCTAACCTTAGATCTTTCTCGTGTATATATTGTTTCAGCTGTTCCTGTGGTTCAAGTTATATAGGGTGTACGATTAGGCAGGTTCATTCAAAACTTCCAAAACGATCGAATCAAATATATAGAAGGTTCGATTTCATCACTCACACATCGAAGCCAACATAATATTTCGAAGTTATTGTCAAACACAGTTCGCCCACGTCTTCTGTATATATGTGAAGCTATTGCAATAAGATCGACTAAACTAGAACTTTGTATCCAAAAGAAATACGTTCAGGCGCAGCTCCTACTGCGCTAAAACTTTGGTTGAGATTTTCCTTCTCGACACAAGTGCCTTTTCCTCTAATCTTGTATCTATCTATTTGCTTATTATAGTTTATTATTATAATTATTATTTAATATAATTTATACTGTTCATTCTAACATTCTCTCAATACTATCGAATTTTCCATTTATACTAGCCAGACTTATTACTAGTGGTATTATCTCTTTTCTCAATATATACCGCCACCTGTTTCATTCCATTTATTGGTTATTTCATTATGAACCTCTCAGTGTATTCGTACTATCTCCTAATTAATGCATATTACTTTATGCTAGACACTCTGCCGACACCTTTTAAAACCTTGAACTGACTCTTTAGTCTTCCTCTCCACATAGAATGAGTCTTTTCTGACTAATCACCATTATCGTCTCTTATTTCAAGATAATTTGTAACTGAATTCAGCCTAGGATGTTTGTTACACAAAACACCCTATGACCAATTTGTTATTTCACGTAAAAAATTTATTCTCTGCATAACTGGTCATCAATGTAACGATGACAAATATTACACTTGATAAGTGTAAGAACCTGAAGAGAATTTACTGAAAAGAATATTCTTAGTTCAGATTAACTTTGGTTTCATAATATGGAAATATTTCACATTGCTTAGTTTAAATTGATCCAGTCGGTAGACGTTCTGATGTCATACTAGGTAGCATCATTATAAATACATACATATTCTGGAGAGAAAGGAATCTTGCCCATCATAATCGGCTGTATTATTAACATTTCATGTGGTGATAATTCAGTTTCGCATTAAGTGTTGTTAAGGAATCTCATAATAAATTCGTATATATATAGTGTTAATAGTTCACTAGTGAAATGCTGATCAACTATGCAAAAAGTCCTGGATAGCTTTTTGGCCGACGTACTTCTCCTAAACCTTGCTTAGCTGGTAAGTAGTACATCCGGCAGTGAGAGAAGATTCGGTGTATGTTCATCCATCCTGATCCGTAAGAAAAATCGCTGCAGCTATTGAAATTTCAAAACTCAAGCTTAATGCCCTATTTTCTATTCGAAACGTAGAGAAGTGAAAAAGGAAAGGAGAATAGAAGTTACTTCCAGCAAGCATGAAGTCTAGGTTCAAGGCTTCTCGCTGACTGCCTCCGGCTATCTAACAACAATTCAGTGTACACGGTGATGTCAAGCCGCCTAGCATGGCGGCAACAATGCGAACGTGACTGAGAGCATTCAGTCTGCACCAGCACTAGGGACTAGACACATGATATTAGTTGCTACCTAGTGTCTAATCAAGGCCTAATGTACCTTAGATGAGCCTCTTTAACCACAATTTCCTTCTTGTCTTTCATCACTACTCATACTCATGACAAAGACGAAGTCCTAGTGCAATTCTAGATCATGGTTAAATTTGTCCCCAAACTGATGAAATGGTAAAAAAGATAACTTCATGAGATTATTAGTTACACTTATAGAAAGTGAGTAGTCTTCATTTATCAATGTTAACTGATAGATTAAAGAAAAAATAATAAAATTACAATTACCTTTTTAAAGATTTTATCAATATTGTCAAATTTTGTCGCCTCTTCTGGTAACTGTGAGCGTATATCCCCACCGACGAATATGCCTTCAAGATACATCCATTTACGTTGAACAACTAACCATACTTCAATTATTTCACTGATTACACTTAAATTTTTCTCCCATAATTGTACAGTAGACAAAAATGGACCAATAAATTTACTGGATGCCATTGATTGTAAATTCATTGAATTGTCTTCAAGTATTTGAACGATATCATCCAAAGCTCCTAGAACATATCCTCTATTCTGACCTGCTTTCACATAACTAATCACATTGAAGTTAAGATTTTGCCATGTTTCTTCGACTTCTTTAACACCCTGTTTGAAAGAAACGGGTTAAGAATAATTTTCGTGAAAAACTCATATGACATAGTTAGCCTACTTATAAGTAGTCAAAGGTATTAGGTTGAATTTGCTTCAATCAAATAATAATTTATCCCGATTAGTCCGTAAATCATATGGGCAATGTATCCATATAAGGTTACAGTTTGTCGTAAATTATTTGATTCTTTGATAAGTGTTATGTAGTAAAAACCTCTAGTAAATCATTAGGATCTATTAATATTTGTAATAGTAATCGTGGTGTTGACAGAGATATAAGCGTACTAATTATAGTGACGTAGTGTTGCGTGTGCTCCTGACAAGATTTATTAGTAGTATATAAAGAGAAGTTCGTCGGCAAAAATATTAAATAATTGAGAAATAGATTTGATCTCACCGAAAGCAAATGATACAGGGTTGTGGAGATAAATGAGAGACGACAGAAACACAAAGAAACACATAACGAAGGGACGGCAGAAGTAGCACAACATGAAAGATCTGTGCAAATGGTACTTTGAAGATAAGGTGTTCATAATGTGGCTATATAGAGATATCAAATTCCTAATAAATGTCCCTTACCAAGTCTTTCGTCTTCTGCTGGTACAGTAGTGCTATGTTCGGTTAGATTGTAACATATGGATGTGCTTTAAGTAAAACAGAAGTATGCGCATAACACTTTTTTGGTCTATAATGGTAGATGTTGAAATTGATTACCTGTCTGATGGTGGCCTGCAGTAGGGGCTCGTTTCACCCAGTCACCTGGGAATCATAAGTACAGATCATACTAGTTGAACAATAAATGGCTTCAATGGTTTAACAGCCTACTGGATAACACTTCGGTATAGGAGATGATGGGTATTAGGTTCAAGCATCAGTGGAGATATAGTAACTTACTGGGATACACTTGCATCTACATAACAAATCCTAGGTGGGGAAAAATTTACATCCAGGATACCATAATCATCCTTCATCAATCTGAAATCAGCATAAAGAGAGTAATTCAAATTTTCAACACCACTGTTAAGTCATTTTTTCTAAATGGATTAAAAACTTGGAGTGCATGTGTATTATGAACAGCCGCCTTCGCTTGCTCCATACAGACGATTCATTGGTCGGTTGGAAAGAATTAACAACAAGAAACTCCTGGAAAGGACCAATCAATAACGTATTACTCAACATATACGCTGAAGAAAATGAAGACGGATCGGAAACACGCTGAAGAGACCGTTAGATTACATCACGCGTCAGTGGGAAACCACAAGTTGGGCGTGAACCTGAGGATAACACAGAGGATATGAAAGCTTGTGGGCAGTAGCAGGGACAACGTAAGAAGACTGTACTGAACAAGGTGTAATGGACTGTGTACTGTTGTAGACCTGAGGGAATAATAGTGTCAATAGACTTCATTGTCGGCTACCACAGAGAGAAAAGCTTTAAGTTAAAAAATAATGGGATATCGCTGTATCCATTCAAGCGGCCTATGAACTACTTAGAAGAGGATTTAGAAAGTTTAGAAATATAAATAGGAAATTACAAATATAAGATGTATACACTTTTTCCACCAGGAGTTGAATCAAATACCCTCAGTGGATAAATTTTATCTGCACAGATTTCCCTCAGATATCTCTAATTATAATGACGTAGTGTTGCGTGTGCTCCTGACAAGATTTATTAGTAGTATATAAAGAGAAGTTCGTCGGCAAAAATATTAAATAATTGAGAAATAGATTTGATCTCACCGAAAGCAAATGATACAGGGTTGTGGAGATAAATGAGAGACGACAGAAACACAAAGAAACACATAACATATGGATGTGCTTTAAGTAAAACAGAAGTATGCGCATAACACTTTTTTGGTCTATAATGGTAGATGTTGAAATTGATTACCTGTCTGATGGTGGCCTGCAGTAACCTGCATAACCCTCAAGGTGCTGTTCTTTCTCCTTTTCTTTTTTCTTTCTTCTTGCACGACTTGCCTCACTCTGATGAAATAAACTTTGTGAAATATGCTGATGATTTAACGGTTTCAATGGCTGTTAACTCCCAGCTAGATTGTACTAAAATAAATAGCTTTCTATCGGAAGTCAGCAAATGGTCTGAGTCTAACGGTCTTAAACTGAATCCTTCTAAGTGTCAAACTGTTGATTTCAGCTTAAGATGTAAACGACAGTTAAAAGAAGTCATCGATTCTCATGACACTTGTAAAATTGACGACAATGATATTGGAATCAAATCAGAAATTAAGTATCTTGGACTCATTCTCTCTTCTGATCTCTCCTGGTCTTCCCATGTCTTAGCAATCTCCAGTAAAATATTCCGCTTGACATTTTACATTAAGAAGTTAAGACACTCGGGTATAACTCAACCCCTCATCCTACAGTTCGTAAACTCTTGCATCCTACCTATTCTTCTTTATTGCTCACCCTTATTCTTTCCTGGTTTGCTTAAAAAAGACTATGTCACAATTCGTAGAATACTGAAGACTGTCAGTAGAGTGAGTGGTGTCCCAGTGGACCACATAGTTAACGTCGTTGTCGATAGGCATTTGACTTCGTGCAATAAATTTGCTAAAGGGATTTTGTCTGACTTGGAGCATCCGCTTTACCCTCAGCTTTCACCTTGCATCTCCTCAGGTAGAACAAGGAGTAACTTCAGAAAACTGTATGCTCGCACGTCTAAGTATAAGAATTCTATGATACCATACTTGGCACGTATTTTATGTGATGAAAATAGTGTCAGGCAAGAATTAACTAACCTTCTTTCATCTAGTAAATAAACAATTTCCTCCATCCATCCTTATATACCTTCAAGTTTTACTTTTATTACTTCTATTATATTTATGGTCCTGTTAATTCTCTGTTTTACTCTCATAATTGCAAACACCAACTTATCTCCATGACGGCTGTAATCTATGTTTTTTCCTTCCCCATATCATGTAGAAAGAACATTATATTCAATATTTTTAAACATGTTAGGATTTCTATACCACATTGCCAATACTGTGTGACACAAGCCAACGGCAATTTTCACTTGTATTATTATTATTATTACTACCCTAGCTGTTATCATTATTATTGCTATTTCCATTTTATATGCTGCATGTTTTTGACACTACCTCTATTGTAAATGTGAAAATTTTTCTGTGTGATTAATTTTATTTATAATTTGAGGAAATTAGATGCAATATTGTGATTAATGCTGAAAATTCCAATCTGTATCACAAGTACTGTTTTTGGAATAAAGTAAATCATTATTATTATTATTATTATTAATCACCTATCAGATTCAAAATAGCTCAGCTTTACTGCAGTATCAAATATGGTCGGTACTATGAACTGGATAACACAGTAATAATCGATTTAACAGATAGTAGTCCATCATGAGTCGGGAAGTTGGGCTCCGACAAGAATCCAACTTAAAGAATCTATCTCAGGAGGTCAGGGTTCTATAGATTGTGGCGGGAAACACCACTACTGACTAGAATATCGTCCTACTGCGATCGCCAAGAGTTTGGTTTATTTACATTACCATATAATAGTGATTATATATTACACCATTATCAGAATAAAAATCACTCTGACAGTTATTCACAGACAGTCGTACGTTTCATACCTTTTCAATACTTAATTCTTTGATTGCAAATGAAACAATTTCAGAGATTTGATCCGCAAATCGATGCAACTCCATAGCAAAAATATTAGCTAATGTAAATGTCTCTGGATTCATATCGAATGTTTGTCCTGTTCTCCTCATCAATTCATTCCAATGTCTATTAAAATAGTAAAGAAAAGAAAACAGAGAATGTACGAAATAACTCAAGTTATTCTGATCGAGTGGATTATAATTTGCCATCAGATAAGAAATTCACGACAATATTTATTACAGTAATGCAGCTCAGAGGTCTGGTATAGATTTATGCATAAGGTTACTGGCGACAGTGGAGATTTAGCGTCCTATGAGATGACAAAACCCACATCAAAATTTCAATTTTATCGTTACAGGCATTTAGAATTCTTATAAATTGTGGTGAGAGCTGTCTGCAAGCCAAAATTTTAGACACCAATTTACGTCAATGTTACGTCTCGAATCGGGGTCATTAGAAAAAACAAAATAACAAAGCTTAACCTTGAAGAAATCACCAACCAATCACAGCAGACTTAACGTGTACAAATACGATGCGTAGATATGTGGCTTAACTTTCTAAGGGACGATCACAAGTAGCACAGATTAACCTTCATTAAGGAAACAACCAATCAGGAGCCGTTACGTCTGTGCTAACAATAACGCTAATAATAATGTACATAAAAATATATAAATCTTTTGATTTTCCCAACAAACGATCTGTTGCCTGGCTCTTGTCTTCTGTTGCTGCGATATGACCACATCTGGTTCATACTGTCATCAAACTGTGTCAGCGGGCAGATAGTATCAACACAGAACTTACCGCTGATCCACTGTAGTTGAAACTGTCACATCTCATGTCTGCGTCAGGTAGAAGGTAGAAAAAAGAACCAATAGAAATGCAGATATTATGATCAAAGGTAATACTCTGCTACAGGACAAAAGAGACAGAAGAAACATGAGTGCATCTTCCTTGCCAATATTAATTCTCAAAATCATTTATCATTTAAAAAAAAATCCATTTTTATTTTCACTAACCTTTCTCTAAGCGCTTCATTTTTCAAATCTGTAAATAGAGGGAGTGAATCACGGAAAGTACGAATCTGTTCAAATACCACACGTCCAATTGGTGATGTTCTTACAGGTTTCGGTAAATTACGTAATTCTTTCAAGTACTTTTCAATACCATTTTGTAAAATTGTTATGTTTAAGTCTTTCCAAAGTATTTGTGACCATTCATCACGGGTTTGCTAAAATAGTATTCATAACAAGAATGTGTAAAAGTATGCAAACAGTAAATTCACTTATAAACTCTAAATAATTAACACCGAAAAGAAGTGTATCACGACATCGTATCACAGTTATTTTGATGGCATAAATAGGCGAATCGATCCATAGTTAAGGATAACCAATTGTGTGTTAATTACTTCCTATTCTTTACGACGGTAAATCATGATGTTCATGACTGTAAGGAAGGTTTCTAATTTCATCTTTTAGTGAGACAAATTTGAACATATTAAGGTAGCAGAGTCTCCTGGTAGTTGGGTAGCATCTTGTTGATTCATGCTAGTAAATACGAAACCTCCATCGAAATAAACTTTTCCCGCTATACAACTTCAACTATACTGCGACTTTAACATGTATCTTCATGCAAAAGTAGTAGTACCTAACTTACGATTGTAATATGAATAGAAGACACAAACAGATTCATATGTGGTACAGTTTCTTTTATTCCTTTGCGTACCGAGTGGAACATAGATCTTCAAGTTTTAGCTTCGGAGTTAAAGTAACAATGGTTAGGGAGACATTTATTTCCCGATACAAATTTATAGCAAGCAACAAAGGTTACTAAAGTGGCATTTAATGAATTAGTGAAATCCCGGTAGAACTCTTCAGCTGAATACTCTACATACAAGAATATATATATACTACTGGGAATACATTGAGAGACATAAGACTTATCAGCACAAATAAACTACATTGAATTATTTATGCTAAACGACACATGTGAATGTTTTTCATTTCGTGTCTAAATAGATTGTCTACTAGCATGGTGGTGCATTTCGCCAAGTGTTTGAAAACAGCTGGATTCAAAGTGCCAAAAAGTTCAATAACAAAGCATCTTGTGGACTATGAACTTGACATCAACACTATCAAGTTATTTACTGTTGTCAGCAGACAAAAAATCAGGAAGATGCTGCAGTTACGGAGGCTTGTGCAATTCGAGTTTATAAACCAAGTCTCTGTGTACAAAAAAAATGATTATCACTCTACATCTCTCGTGGTAATGCGTTTTACTTATTACTATTATTATATATATTTTATTTTATTTCTCATTATTACTGATTCATTTGAAACTATCTTTGACTGCAGCACTGGGTGACTCTGGTTCGAATCTCAGGAGGAACATGAGTTCCTTCAAGGTTGCAGATACGCTTTACTGACTGGTGAGTGCCAACTAGCACGAAACCTAGGTTCATGGCTTCCTGTAGCCGATTGCCTCCAACCATCTGCTATCATCGAAAACTATCTTTTATCATTAGCATTATCTTAAGTCGTTTCAACATTATTTTTATGACCATTACTATTAATATTAGTCAGTTCTCAATTGTTATATTTAAGTTCTTTCTTAAATGACTAATTATTTATCTAAGTGATGTAATTGACGCGTAATACATCTTATCTTAATTTTGATCTCTCATTCTGCCTTCCTCTTATCTCTGTGAACATGACCCGAAAAACATTCATACCTATCGTTTTGAATGATTAATTCAGTGTAGTTTATTTGTGCTTATCAATTTTAAATCTCCCTATGTATTTCCATTGGTATATATATATATATATATATATATATATATATATATATATATATTATATATATATATATATACATCCCTGTATGAAAGGCATTCAGCCGACGAGTTCCACCGAAATTTGATGAATTCACTAAATCCTGCTTTATTAACCTTTGCTGCTTGTTTTAAAACGGTAGTTTTATTTTGGCAGGATGGGGTTGACAGCCTCACGCCCAACTATCCGCCTTTACTGGCCCTTCTACTGGCTTAGGTTCAGAAGAATTTCAACCAGGGATCGAATCCGAGATCATGTGGATGGTTGGCGAGCACTCTATCTCTGACACACCAATGCACGTAAAGCCAAGAGAAGCCTTAAAATTTAGAAGCAAGACTTAATAAGAAAACGTCAATTTATAGAACAATGAAAGTGTAACACATAAAACCCTTTCTTAGTGAGTCTATCTGCACACAAGTTTTACTTTTAAAAGTTCACTTTAAATCTAGAAGAGCCAGGTTTTATCCAGTTTCTATTGAAGTCGGGAAGACAGTAAAAACAAACACTAGAGCGAATTCAAGTAAATGAAGTAAATGTGAGATATTAATAGAAAAATTTGAACAATACGAATATTAAGCGAATTGATTGCAGTATATTAAAATAAACGATAGAAGAGTGGCAGAAATTTGAAAGCAGTTTTGCTTTAAGAGGAAATCTACCATTCTGGTACACTAAGAGAAAGAGAGAAAAAAGGCACATGAATGTTAACTATCCATACAGTGGCTAAACAACAAGTGATGAATTCTCATAGATTCCATAGCTGTGAACATGTATACACTTCTGACAAAAACTCTGCCATTATTTCCTGGATTTAACCAGTAAAGATAGGCTGTAAGACACTTATAAGTCGAAGTTGTGTGAAAACAAATAAATTGTAGACAGCTTTAAGGGGCAAACACCTAGAAAAGAATATATATATATATAAACTGTGCTTAAAACACATAAGGTCTTTATGTATCACATCGGCATTGAGTTGATAAAGTCATTTGGGCTCTCTATGTCATACGATCACTTGACCGGTAAGAAATGAGTTGTATTATACTATGTAGCGAAAAACACTCAATTATTTCAGTGTGTTTCTTCTTTATAAACATGGTTGTATACTGAAAGCTGCTAGAACAACATAGATCCCCTTTTTCTACTGTTATAGTACCTTCTTAATTATTGAGATAACAAGGTTTATAATCATTCATATTATTATTATTATTCTCTTAGGTTTCAAGTGAAACACTGAGCTTCAAAAGCACATTGTGCTGCATTCCTTTTTAACTGATTCGACGATTGTCCACAAGCTTTCGTTTGCATCCTACACAATCTCCTCAATTCCGTGCTCGAACGCTCAACTCGTCGTTGCCCATTCAGGTCCTACTCTAAGGCCTAGCCTAGGATGACACTCAATGGTCTTCCCAGTGTATGTCCGGTCCAGTTCCACTTCCTGTTGCCAAGTTGTTGATTTTGTAAGTGAACAGAAATTAATTAATGAAGCCATAGTAAAAGCTTAGGGTGAATCCAAAGGATGATAAATGATAACAATAGTAATATCAATTATAAAGAATAATAAGCATAAGATTATGAAGCCAAATAGGTGGAAAGGAGTGCAGAGGGCAGAGAAGAGATTGTTAAGGTTGCCTAACAGCTTTGATATCCCCATCCGTACAGTCTGTCGTTGAAACGATGCTGCCCAAACAGATGAAAGAAGTGACCTTCTTCAGAATTTCCCCGGTAGACAGTAATTTATGCTTATTGTTGGTGTTGTTTCTTAAGCGTCTTCACTGCCACTACCTTCTCTATGTTTACTTGAAGTCCTGTATTCGCTGTTCCTTTCGTTTGCTTGACGGTTTTTGCATGTAGGTCTTCGAGACTGTTTGACATTATATACAAATCATCCTCTAAGTCTAGATGGTCCAGTATCTTCTTGTTGGTCTAACATATGCCCGTCTTAATAAGACTGCTATAGAGCTGGGTGCATTGGTTTTTCGACGTGTATTCTATCCAGCAACACCATCCCACATGGTTGCAGAAGGACTGTAGTGGCTCTATGAGGAGTGCGATCATCGAACACTTTGTCAACACTGGTTATCCCACCTAAACAAACGCTTCCTTCAAAGTAATCTACAAAGAGAAGAATAACCTACCGAAGGCAATATGCTTTCGTCTCCTTTGTATTGCTGAAGCCTTGACCATTCAATTTGAAAAACCAGGGCTATTCATACGAAAGAAAATCATTCAACCACTTCTAATATCATAACAACGGCCGTGCTGATTTCTACTTATTTGATGTCTGTATGCCTGCTTCTCTAATTCCTTATGACTGTTGTATTTCCTCACGGCTCCTACATAATTCCACACTTTCTTTCGTTTCTATGTTCATCCTAATCAAAACTCACTCATAAAAATATTCATCTTGTTACGCAGCCCCCCTAATGCTCTTAATAAACTTCTTTTATGCACTGACTAACACTGACAACTATTTTTGACAACACATCATCAATACCCTTATACTGACCGACACCGCTGTAGTTACAATTGGATTATTCATCACATTATGATGATGTAGACAACAAGCCTAACTAATTTTTATTCTAATGTACACACATACATACAAAAATAAAGTATATATAATTACGGTTGTACAGCTAAGTGAATGAATTCTCCGAAAAGATACTGTGGTGAGAGCTGTTTGCTAGCAAAAATTGGTAGACAGAAATTTACGTCAATATTTACGTTCCAAATCTTGGTCATGAAGACAAAACACGAACAAAGACAAACTCAACAACCAATCACAGCGGCCTTTGCGTGGGCGGATACACTTCGCAGATATATGGTCTGACCTTCACAGAAATGGCCACAAAGAGATGACAAATTAACTTTCAGCTAGACAACAACCAATCAGAAGATTATGTTTGCCTGCTAACAATAACCTATAATAATGTGCATAAAAATATATAAATGTCTCTTGATTTCCTCAATAAACGATCTGTTGCCTGACTCTTGTCTCCTGTCGTTACATTACTCCTCACTGAACTATGTGTTATGTTTTTCGTTAATCTCAGGATGGAGATTTTTCATGAATTAAGAAAACACTTAAAATTTAGCTATTTTTTTTTCTCTCTCTCTCTCATGTCGAAATGAGGTAATTAAATCAACATGAATAATAATGATAATAATAATTGGATCCCGCTTACCTTTTGTTTTAAATAAATATTGAATAACTGATCTAATCCACTTAACTCTTTTTGAATATTTATAATTTGTGGATATTGTGTTAATGGAAGATTGAAAAGTTTTTCTGCTGATGCCAGTTCTTTTCTGTTAGCTTCTATTTCATTCAACTGTACATGATATTCCTAATTTAAGAAAAAAAAATAAATTGAAAGAGGAGATTTATTTACTTATTTTTAATTTTGTTCCTTTATACTCCCAGTGGAACATAGGACTTCAAGCTAGAGGCTTGAAGTTTCAGTAGCAATGGGGTGGTTAGCCTTATGCCTAACCTCCCCTGTTTACCGGTTTTATCACCAGCTTAGAGAGGCAAAGGGGTCGGTCAGCTTGGGATCGAACGTTGGATCACAAGCGTAGTTAGGGAGTAATCTACCGCCATACCACAATCGACACACTTTGAAAGCGGAGAAGTTAATTAATACTGTCCCCGTCTTACGTTCATTATTTTCTTTACAAAAATATGAAAAGTTATTTAGAGAACATTTTAAAAGAGAAGAAATGTATTCATATATTTATATAGAGTAAGAAGGTATCGCTCGACACTGAAAATTACTTAGCCGATAGGAAATAATCGGTAACAGGAAATTCTGGGAACGAATCAATTAATAGCCTACTGCTTAACAAATACAGTGAAGAAAATAGAGATGGTTCGGAGACGTTGTGAAAAGACAGTTGGGTAACATCACGAGATAGGCAAACCCTCAACAAAACTCGAGTAGGAAATAATGAGTCGGAGACGAATCCGAATGTGACATGGAGGAGACTGTTTGAGTAGGAGGAGATGAGTGCCTACCAACAATCGTGGACCTAGTTAAAAAGAGACCACAGACGATCAGGTGAAATGGAGGTGCGCTTTAGAAGCTCTATGTTCCACTCGGAACATGAAGTAATCATAATATAATAATTATGAGGATATCTTTATTGGAAGAAAATTACTTGACATTTGTTATGACTTTCCAAGGTGAGTGTTATAAAAAGGTTAAAATATTGTGAAAGATATTTAAGTATGAAGTTTTTTTTTGCCATTCATCGAACTTGTTACTTTTCAGATCACAGAGTTACTAGTCCAAGTCACAGTAGTTAACGTTATGAGATAAATATCACTTTTAGAATCTGTGTAAACCAATTTAAAACTGGTTGGTCATTTATTTTGTAGTTTCAAATGTGGGAAGATTTGTAGCTCAGGTGGATGATTTCAGTGTAGTTTTGTTATCTGAGCTGGATGGTGTTTATCTGAGTGGTTTCTCGCCCAGAGAACACAACTACACCAAAAAGTTTGAAGATTTTTTGGAAAAAATTGCAGCCAAAACACTATTCATGACCAAGTTCATAACTCATTCATCTAGAATGCATTAAAAGATAAACCTGTTTTCAGCCACCTAGGTATACCATTACTCTCAATCTGCGTTTCAATGTGAGTACCTCAAAATAATTTATATACCAAGTTTCTCAATCCAAGAGAAATCCGATGACTGATTCCTCAATGGATTTCATGAAAGAACCTTTGATTATTACACGTAAGCAACTCAACTGTAAGAACTGCTAATCTCCTACTCGAATAGACATAAACATGCCATTCTTGAGGTCGGTATTGGTTCGTAAACATGATTATTCAACGTTTACATATGTGGAAGAATAACAGTGTACACAAAGTGAAATCCGATGACATCACGTTTGAAAAACTCCAAAGGTTCATAGGTGCAAACTAATTCGATAGATCAAAATGAACTGAAGGGGGCTTTTTCCAGTAAATATTTTTACAGATATTCTGGATTGGAAGCGGTTTTATTCATCATCTAATGGGATCTTGTAATTGCTGCCGATGTCCATCTATACTTTTTGAATTAATTAGTAGCTAGCCTTGAACCTTAGCAAATCTGACGTCTAGCTTCACTAATCGGTGAGACCAATGACGACGATTAAGATGCAATATAAACTAAATATGCATTTAAAAAATGAACGGAGTTTAAAAACAGAACCGCAGAAAAAGTGAAAATTATGTTTGAATCCCTATCATTGTCGGAATACCACAATATGGTCTATTCAAGTTTGTATTTATATAGGAAAGATAAAATGATAGGCATCGCAAGAACGATGGTAGTATAAGAAGCTAGTGGCAGATGGCAATAGATTGTGACTTGTACAGAAATGCAGAATCCAGTCCCCTTAATGACTTCATTTTAAGTCTACATACTTGGTCTATGCACATTTTTTTGAGAACGCTTCTCAACTGATGGTAAGAATTAACTCATCGGAATGCAGGTAAACATAAATGAAAGACATCACTTCCCCCGTCGGTTACGTCCTACTAATATTAAGCCTACCAGGACAGCAGAATGTAAACACTTGATAATGGAATGCAATCAAGTGACGGAGCTTCAACTTTAGCACTTACCGCTGCTCTAACACTAGTTAGGTCAGACAACGATGCCACAATATCTCTGGATAAACATTTGAATGGATCCTATATACAAATGGTTGTCGTATGACTTTGGTCAGAGCTGGCTGTTAGCCGAAATTGGTGGACAGTAGTTTACGTCAATGTTTATGTCACCAATATTGATCGTGAGAAAAATGAGTAGGCGAATACAGTTAACATTTAGATGATCTGACATTCAAAAAACAGCCGCGAAGAGATGCAAGGTTAACTTTCTGTGAGAAACAACCAATCAGAAAGACTGTGTTTTTCTGTTAACACTAATCTATAAACTTGAACAAAGCAAGAACAACAATTGTACCAGGATAATATGAGCTCATCTTTTATCATTTCGAGGATTCTTCTCAAATATACAACTTTCATGAGTCACCTTTTTCATGTTTAGAAAACTCTACTCTTCATCTAAACATGACTCACCCTACCTTGTTTCTTTTCTGTCCTTTTTTTCTATTGGATATTAGATAAGACGTTTTCTTTAGTTACGTAATCTACTTTTTTGTTATGCTCTTTTTAGCTAAACCTTGTTTCTATACGCACACATATATACACAACCCTGTTTTTGTTTTCAAGCCTAATTGTCTAATTATTCTATAAATAGTCAGTGTTTGTAACTCCTAATCAGTTAAATCATTCCGGACTAATGTTACTTTGACTTCCTACCAATTACTCCTTATGATCGTGGAAAAGTATGTTCATATCTTTAATGTAATTCATATTTTTTAACGTTCACGTTGTAAACAGTTGAGAAGAATCCTCGAAATCATAAAAGATTAGCTCATATTATCCTGGTACAATTGTTTTTCTTGCTTTGTTCAAGTTTATTAATGGGAAAAATTGCATGAAGTTTTTAAATAATCTATAATATGTACATGAAAATCTATATATATGTGTGTTGATTTCCTTAATAAATGATCTGTCGCCTGGCCCTTTTTTCTGTTGTTACATGACTACCTTCAAAGTATGAGCATTCTAGGTGCCAAGCCTACACGGAACATATGTAGTATCAGAACAGCTGTACTGAAGTGCAAGCGACTATAAAAATTTCTGATCTAAAATTGGAATTCGAGTCGGTCAATCAATTAGTGTCGGGTGAATTATTGGCTATGAATGAAGTGCTGTGAAAGATTCTCGATGTCACCACTTCCTTAAAATTTGTATTGTACTCACTTCACTACCTGTTTAAGACGCTGCATCTACTCTAATGAACCAGTTGTCCATAAAATTTCAGGATGAAAAAGGAATACTTGTTTAGCGATTGCCATCTTGCATTCTTTCCACTCATCGATTAAGAAGTATGTATATTAGGAAGCAGTTTACTTTTTTCTGCCTCACAACTGCAAACTATGGACTTGCAGTGTATGAAAAGATCAACCATTTCTGATCACTGGTGTTTTATGTTCCATCTGTCATGTTGGATGTTACAATATTATCGATAATAATGCGGTTAGGCATGGAAATCTGCTGCGATCACCATTAGGAACAAGATATGGATTTTTAGTGCTAATGTCAAGTAAAGTCTTCTATATGATCCAGAGACTTGGTAAGTACATCAGGAAAGGCATTTCTAACAAATTCAAGGACTCTGATCAACAACTGCCTTCAATCCATAATGAAGATCAGATAACCATCAAGAAATGATTAGGAACAAGGAATTCTAGGAATGGTTTAATCAAGAACCTACAGCTCAACAGAGATGCAGAAGTAAACGGAGGTGAATTTGGATACACACTGAGGAGACCACTGAGTGTTTTTACACACCAGGCCATCTCTCGAGTTGGACCTGAGTGGGAAGCAATTAAATTGGGCGTCCGAAGTTAACTCGGAGAAGACTGCATATAATAGGGTGATATGCGGATGTTCTGTTGAAGTCTTATGGTTCACTCAGAACCCAAGAGAATATTTATTGTAATAAAAATAACAATATCAATAACAACAGGAATTAGAAATAATTATTACAAGCTGACCAAAGACTCATTTGCCACACAGTCAATTTATACATTTTCAGGCGTACAGACTCATCCTATAAAATGCTGAGCTGTTCACAAGAACAGCTAGGTTCTACAGCTGAAGAGGTTTTCAGCTGTTCAACTACAGCCTCATCATTTATGTAAGACCAAGTAGTAGCACTAAGTAGTACAACAAAAGACCTAAATGATGAAATGTAACAGATAGAAGAAGCGTTGTTATCAAACAACTATCTTATAAAACTCATCAGGAAGATCAAAAAAGATCGAAATAAAAATAATGAGTAAACTAATAATGATAATATAAATAAAAAAGAATATAAGGCATCTGTCTGTCTGTTTTGACATAGAACTTTGCACAAATGTGCGGAAGTTCAAGTCGCCACACTCCGTGTAGCACGCGAAGCAAGAGAAGAAAGTACAAGAAAAGCATAATAGAAACAGTGAGCAGAGGTGTGAGACAAAGGAGTAATAACGAAGAACAAACCAGTTTCATTGGAGATCATAAGTCACAAGGAGTGGATGCATCTGCGCCATTGAGAACGATTTTGAGCCATGTCACTAACTGTTTCCAACCATAGATTTTTACCGTCCCGAGGACCCCAGCCTGGAAGTCTACACCTTCCTACGTGGCTTAGACCAACTGTTGTGGATTTCATTGACTGGTGCCAAGTTTTTGTTTGACCGCCGCTAGCTTTTTTCCAGCCTGACCCTATATCCGCTAACATTGCTCGTCGAGGGAGGCGATGGCTTGGCATACGTAACACATGTCCTAACCATCTCAATCTCTGTAACTTCACAACTTCGTCGATTGATTTCCCCTGTTTACCTAGTACTCGACGCCTAACTTCAATGTTGCTCACCTTATTATGCCACTTTACACGGGAAATAGAGCGCAGGCACCTATGATCAAAGACAGCTAGTCTTTTCATGTCTTCCACTCTCAGTGGCCAGGTCTCACAGCTGGCCATAAAGGAGGACGGTGCGGACTGATGAGCAGTACACCCGCCCTTTGGTCGATAGTCGAACATCTCTTCTACGCCAGAGTCGGCGTAAAGGCATCTACAGTTCTACCATACAAGGAGGGGACATCTGAGACCATACGTGGTAGGATTCCCAATAAATCAGGTATCAGAGTGGCATTTAAACCTGGAAACTAACTCAGGAATAAACTCTGTAGGTTAAAGGATCCTATAGGTTGACCCATTTAGACAAAATATAATTTACAAAATACCTTGCAATGACTGTGAGTTAAGTCAAATACATAGGCCAAACTAGTAGATCAGTGGTAGCCAGATTGCCTGTCCGAGCATAAGAATTTAGCTAAGGTAAGAACGATTGACCGCACCCACGAAGATAAGTAATTTAGAAAACGCTCAGCGAATGCACTACATGCATTAACACACAACTACGCAATATGGTGGGTGGGAGAGAGTCGAGATTCTAAAAAGTAATATAGATGGGTGGAGAGAGAGAGATTGATTACTGTATCCTTGTTCATCGAATAATCTACGCCTAACACGTTCAATAGGAATGACTCATCACACATACCGGAAATATGGAGAATACTACTACCAATCAAATCAAGCGATGAGGAATATTGGAATTATATGAATGAAGTTAGAGAGTTGTGTGAGTAGTGCCTTGATATGATTGGCAATAAATTGTGCTCGAAACGTGATCATCAGTAAATACTACTGTATAACACTGTGTGACTTTATCAAAATAGATTTCACTCATAATAGAACAGCCTCATCATGTTTTGCTATGAAATGTAGTATTTTTCAGCTGTACAGCACCCAAATTTAATGGAAATATTTTGGACTGATGAATGATTCTACATTACAAGAATTCAATAAACACAATAAAACTGAAAATAAAAGAAATTTATCAAAAAAAAATATTTCATTTGAAAAGTTACCTTAGCAACTGCTACTGCTGCATCTAAATCATTTAACATTGTCGCCGGTCCAAATTCTTTAAAACGTGTTTCAAAATCGACAACTAACTTATTAAAGTTTTCAATATCTTCTAAAGTGATTTTAGCAAATTTGCCTTTCACCCGACTCAATGTGCCTTCTTTATGATTTGCAGACTTCAACAGTTGTATCCATTTAGGTCTTAAATTGTTCACTGATTCTGCTTCACTATCTGGTACAGGTAGATTATGATACTTGAGAAGACGGTAGCACTCTTCACAAATGACTAATTTTTCTTCTATTTCTAAAGTTGATGAGCGTACTTCAAAGATTGTACGTAGAGTATCTTTTAATTCTATCAAATTTGTTGGTACATCTTCAAGTTCTTCAAATCGACGCTGAATACAGAAAATGAGGAAAACCAAATAGAGAAGAATAATTGGATTGAATAAGAAATATATTTCAATTGGTGGATGGTGGCTAGCAGTGGAATCCAGGATGCACATTTCGTCCTAATTGGGACTCGTCAGCTGGATGTACCTGCATTTCTCAGTGAGTGATGATGTTCCCACCGAGGCTCGAACCCAGTGCCCATAGTTTCAAACGCCAAAGCGTTATCCACTAGACCACTTGGGCCACGACAGCCACCTCTTGTGCAACGGGTCATATTAATTATTGAACTGAATTCTTGATTTTCCCGTCGATTGATTGGACCGAAGTGCTCGGTCTCAGGTTGACATTACAATTGTATACTAACTAAATGCCCGGACATCGTCGAAGCATCTGCTCAAGAAGCCGACATGTCAACCTGAGACCGAGCACTTTGGTCCAATCAATCGACGGGAAAATCAAGAATTCAATTCAATAAATATATTTCAGTTTTCAACTCCCGAGCTATTAGTTACACTTTGTCAATAGAATCGTATGGTATACCAACCTGTTGCTGAGATGAACAAAGGATATGTTGTTTACAATCCAACTGCTTAATTCCATGAGTCCCACCTTCAAAGTAAATGTCATAATAGTGATGTTCTCGCCTAAACTGGAATCGGATTCATGACAAGTTGCACACCTGGAATTCCTTTGAAACACAGGCTGCTTCTAAAATCTAAGCACTACCATTATCTATCACTAACTGGCTGAGTAACCTGAGGGCAACTGTTCCGATCCCCGGTGGTTTCAAGACTGCGCGCTGTTAAAGAATCCCAAACTAAGACAAAGCAGATGTCCAGGACCTCTTGGTTTTCAGTGATTCTTTAATCGACTTTGGTTAGTGACAAAATCTATGCTGACATTACCTAGCTGTAAAAATGCAATAAGTGGGTTCTTTGAATACTTACAGTCTAAAATCCGTAAATGAATTCCTTCCCACCTAAATGCCGACTGACTGTAAAGAGACGATGATATAATAATGAAAAATACCCATAAAAACATTTAAAAAATTGATTTCTAAGTTCCATGTTGTGCCGAAAACATGCAATTCTGATTGTAGATGTCTTGGGAGATGTCCTATCTTCCCAACTTGGATGCGGTCCCTGTGAATTAAAAAATGAAGATTGTGCTTGGAATAACATCGAAATCTTCACTACAAGATGTACTAGCTTGGAAAGCAACAAGACTTTAAGAAATTCATTTCATATCGAGTTAGGTATCGGCATATAGAACGGCTGGTGGAATACATTGACTGAAATAACTTTATACGAGCAGAAGTTAGTGATGAATATATTTTTTAAGGTCGACGACGAAATGATATTAGTTAGAGAACCATTGAAAACCAGGGACTGCAGGAGAGTTGTTCTATTCTAGTTCTGGACTCATCGGAAGTAGGCATCTACCGGAATTTCCAAACTAGGGCGAAATAGCAGTTCAATACTCCCTGGTTTTCAGTGTTTCTCCAACTGAAATCAATTTGCATGAAAACTTGACAAACAAATCAAATCTCTACTAACTCTTGAAAAATATTTCTTCACTTGTATGGTGACTTCATACGTAATTATGTTTTAATACAGATCTTATCACCGTTCGATATAAGTTAAATAATGAATTAAAACCCTTCTAATTTACAAAAGCTGAAAGTGTGTACTCACAGATGCATAGAATACCCAACTACCGTATTTTTCTATCTTCATGTTTCTGATCGTCCTGTAGATGATGTCTTTGCATATTGAAGATAACTTTAGACTAATTAGTTTCTATTCCAACTCGTCAAGGTTTTAAAAGAAATTATCATCTAGCCAGTGGAATTAACGAAATCCAGTTTGTAGTCGGTAACTAACAGATGACACTGTTTGGTATTCACCTTACACTAGGATCTAATATAAGTGGGAATGCGTAGACAGCTTAATTTCAAAGCTGTTACCTTGTGAGAAAAAACAATGGACTTGGCCTTGTGGTGTTTATTTAATTAGCAGTTCTATCCACCTAGAAAACACCTATCCAGTGATCTTTGGTTTTCTATGGGCCTCTTGTAGATCCTCATTTCAGTATGAATAAGACAAAAGGATTTCTTAGTCACCTTTCATTATGTAAAGATGAATGAAACAAACGGGAAAGTGAAATACTTACTTTAAATTCTTCATTTAAACTGGTCACTATTTCTTTGCCAATATCATGTAGCTGTTTTCCATAAGCTTTTGTCCATTTCCTGTTATGTTCACGTATATTATGAATTAAGCCTTTCAATCGTAGTTGTATACAGCCAATATTAATATTTTCTGGTGTTTCACACAAATCATTCAGTTTTGTATTCATATCTAGAATTTTCTCATGGATTTCAATCGCTGTACGTGGAGTCTCCATCCATTTTTCCACTTGACCTAACTAATAAAGGGTATAAAAGAGAAAACAGACATTTATAAAAAAGAGGGTGGGGGCAGAAAAGCAATTCACCTACAACTATGTGAAGTTAAGAATTTGATTTATGTTGTCACCAGTTCTCCCAAGTAGCCGACTGGCCAGAAATCGGGTGGTTTAAAGTGATCTGACTCTCTGAGCTGAGTCACACAAAGGGTACACCGCTGATGAGCATGGTCGCAGACGAGATAAACAGCGGTTCGGTGTTTGAATCATTTTGATTTTGAGTGGTGTGGAGCTACTTATCTCTGTCAATCAGTAGTATATAGTTTTATGCAGAAAAATGTGATTGGTCAATACTTTTATTTGGGTTGTAGACAAGTTGAGCGTCCTAGGGAGATCATGTGACCCCGGAGCTGACCTATAAAGATTAGAGATAACACAGTGAAAGGGGAATGTTCTGCTGAGGCCTTATATTCCACTCGGAACTCAGGGAATAGCAATAATAAGGAAAAAATATCCTTAACACTGAATAGATCATACTATTTACTATTAATGCATCCAATGCGAAGCTGTTAATTTTATTGATCTTAATTGTATTGACTCTCAGCAGGTCGTGGTTCTACCTTCAACAGTTGCATTCTCTTTATTTATTGAATGAAAAAAATATGAAAAACATCTTTGACTTCCAATCAAACTAACCTTATTGCAACAAATTTGCCTTTATGTTTCCGCCAACTATCTTGAAATCTTTTCATCTTTTCAACTGTATTTGCATATGCTTTAGCAATTTGTTGAACTAGATCAGCTATTTCACTGGACTTAGCAATTTCTTCATAGAATGTGAAGTAGTACAGCTCTTCACTGCTATCAATTTTAACGCCTGGAGCAGTGACACATGAACCACGTGACCATCTAACAAAAACCCGAGTTGATTCAATTGCATCACGTAATTCCTTAATGATAAGCAGAAAGTAAAATACAGTGTAAGAACCCTTTAAAAATCCATGGAACACACTGGAGTGAGTAATTCGGTAACTGTAAGAGTGGTAGGAATGTAAAAGAAAGTGTTTTCCAACACTTGTATTGTTAGTGGACATAGGGATTCATGTCGTGAAGTTTCAACGGCACTGATTAATTTCTACGGGATATATTTGCTAGCCTCACCCCAGCCTTACTGATGTCTAGTAAACGGGCAGTTTCGGGAGTTTGTCGGCAGGGAATTGAAACCAGACCTCCCGAGTGGTCGACGGGCATTTTACTATTGAATTACGAGTGCTATAACATTATTAGAGACGTAAAAGAAGTACTGTGGTTTAACTTGATACATTTTTCTGCTTAACTGATAAATACTGAGGCAACCAGATACATCATTAAGAGGAAACCATGAGCATGAAAGTTCGCTCAGCGTCTTATAACTGTTGTAGTAAATGAACGATTGTTACTTCGAAGCCGACAACCAGAAATTAATTCGTGAGCTCTCCTAACATATCTGCTCTTTAAAGTTTGGGTTTTTAAGCACTTTAATTCACTCCACTTCACATTTCGTCACGAATGAACATCGATGAGAGAATCATCGGAAACAATTGATCACATGACCACCTGGCGCTCTTCTAAATTGCTCACCAACCACCGTATCAGGTATTAAACTCAGAGCATTCGCTTTCAGGAGGTGAGCTAGTTCACTATTCAGTCAGTGGGTTTGAATTCAATGACCCTTGAGTCCCGAATTCTGTTAAATTGTTATCTGTTGTCATCGTCAACCAGTGTCATTGATGAGTGTACGCCTCATATTCGACAAACACGGAACTGCTGTTTTGTGCTCTCTAGAGTCCAGTGACTTTCTAACTGGAGTTGGTTCGTGATGATTTCTACGCTGATATCCACTTTTGTTACGACTTTCGCTACATTGAAAGAATTATGATGAATAACGAGTCTCAGGCCTAAGGAATCATATCATTTCTGTTATCCCCTAATATCTCTTAGTTTTAGTGAAGGATATCACAGAAGGAAAGTCAGCGAGGCCAGATGGAACTCCTCTACTCCAAAACACTGAAAACGGACTCAGAGACTGAGGCTGATGTGCTCATCCCATTATTACAAAAGGTTTGGAAGGAATGAATGGTGCCTACAGACTCGAAAAGGGACCATCTTGTCAAACTATCAAATAAGAGTGACTTAGGCCTGTGCAAGAAATGACTGGCGTAGAATAATGCTCTTCTCCACGCCAAGTAAAACAGTTATTTGCATCAACCTCGAGAAAGTAAAAGATGTACGGATGCAGAACTCTTGCAGATTGGAACAAGCTGGATTTAGGAAATGCCAACCATCTGTGAATCGAATTTGCAAGCATACGCATCATCATCTAACAGAGCATAAAGTGGCAATCGAACCTCTACCTCAATTTCATCGACTTCGAAAAGGCCTTCGACAGATATCGTTGACCGAGAAGTAATTTGAGAACTACTTCAGCAGTTTGCTATCTGACAATGCCACGTGTCAGGTGATCTACAATGAAAAACTCGGCGAGGCGTTCGAGGTAAATACAGAAGTAAGACAAGCTGACAGCATACTATCACGGCTGATACTCTTAATTGTGGCGGACCGGAGTATGCGTCAAACTTTGCGTGCGGAGCGAGGAGTCAGAAAGACGCTGGATCAACGATGAGAAGACTCTAGAAGATTTCGATTTCGTGCGTGTATGATTTATATCTGATGTCACATAAACTCGAAGACTTACAGGCGGAAAGCAACAAACTGGCTGAAGAAGCAGTCATAGAAGACAGGTCTCAATGTGATGAAGATAACCAACCACCAACAACAGCAACACCAACAACAACCAGCACCAGTCACCACCGACGGGAGAAATTTAACAGAGGTTAATCCCTTCACTTATCTGCTCAGGAAGCACCGTTTCAACTACAGTCGGAACGGAAGATGTCAAAGCCAGTCAGGGTCGGAAAGGCGAAATACGCCTTCATCAACCTGAAACCAGCTTAAAGATCTTCTGCACTCAGTCTAAGGAACAAGTTTCGAATTTACAACACCAATTTCAAGTCGGTCCTTTTAAGCGGGTCAGAAACTTACACTGCGTATCACGAAAAGGATTTCAACAGCCTATTCCAGACTTTCATTCACTGGCTCTCTACTGAAGATCAGATGGCCAGGCGGCCAGAAAGAATAAGCAACAAGAAACAGTGGGAACAAACCAACTAAGAGCTGATCTCTTAACAAATATGTAGGAGAAAGTGGAGATGGATCGGGTACACGCTGATGTGGCCGCCGCACGCCAGGCCATTGGGTCGTCGGTACGAGGGTTACATGGGGGAAATAGTGTGAGGAGGAGGAGGAGATGAGAGATTGTGGTCAATCGTGGAGTCAGAGAAAGAGGACGGGAGAGAATAGACGAAGGTGGATATGGTCTTAGTGGTCTACGAGCTCGCCTTGTAACCAGAATTCTTGGGTTTGAACCCCGATGGGTGCGCACTAATGAACAGTCCCAGACTAGGACAAAACAGCTCTCCGGTACTTCCAGGTTTTCCAATGGTTCTCTAACGGATGTCAGCTCATGATAAAAACCTGGAACCAATCAATCAAATCCCGACAAACAAATACTTGGAAAAGTGGAGATGTGTTGTTGAAGCCCTATGTTCTACTCGGAACCCAGAGGGAACAATATTATACAGAAGGGGTAATAGTAATAAAGCCTTTCTGTATAACTTTTCAGAGAGTAATTGGTTTTCCTACTGGACATAGAAAAACCTTAAAATTGACATTACGTTTTTGCAAAATAATTTCTTTTCAACTCTGAACTGAGAAACATTCTCGCTAAATAAATTCGAATGACAAATCTATTTGACTATGTAACCAGCACAATCTAGTTTCGTTTTCAGGCTGAATATATTCGAAAGTTTTGATGTATTTTGATGCAAACATTCATCTGAATACGATGATCACTATTTGAACCTGAGAATCAATATATTTTCGATGAGTTATATAGTCATATTAATCAAGAGAAGAAAAACCTGAGAACAAAATCCCATTTTTAAACGTCTTAGTCAAGAGAACAACCACGGGAGAATTAGAAACTCAAGTTTATAGAAAATCAACGCACACAGACTAAATACTCGTTTACAACAGTAACATTCCAATAACGCACAAAAGGAATTATATACAAACACTGTTTACAAGAGCCAGCCAGGACTCACTGAAACACTCCCACCTTAAGGAAAATTGAAGAAAGATATATCATGGACGTCTTTCAAAAGAGTGGATATCCACGGAATTTCATCAAAAGATCTATACCCCCCAAGCGAACGGATCAAATCAAAGGCCCTCAAGGAAAGCACAAAGCAAATCACACTATCAAAAATAAAAGACAACATCTCAGAATTCCCTGCAACACTCTTCAAACCTCAGGAATTCATGTAGTACACAAACCAGCAAAATGATTTCAATCAGCTCTGTGCCGAAAAAAGACTAAACAGCGTCGGTTGCACAATGGTTAGGACTGTCAACGATCATGCACATGGTCCAGGGTCGGCCTGCAAAATTTGGGCTACCGATATCACATGTTGAAAATTCCATACTTCTACCAAAAAGTACTTTGTGGAATAAGCTGTAATAAAAAAAAAGAAAGAAAGAAGATAAAACCAACATCATCCACAAAATAAGTTGCAATGACTGCGTAAAACACAACATTGGCCAAATTTGACGTCCTCTTCGTCACTGCTTCCATTATTACAAACTAGGCGTCAAAAGACATGATATCCACTCCTTCATATTGCTGCTTACAGACAACTACGGACATAAGTCCGACTAGGACAACGTTCAGATATTAAACAGAGGAAACACCAAGAATGCTAGATAATTTTAAGCAGCTTGGTATTCCAATGAATCGTCAATCAACAGATACATTGTGGTAGACTAGATTTACCAATCGATAAGAAGGAAATCTCACACACACACACACAAAGGGTCAAATTTCAAGTCAAGGAAACAATCAGTACCAATACAAGTAGCCTAGGGGGGTGTGAAAACACACAAAAACAACCAATCACTTCCAAGGTCGCCAGGAGAGATGAATAATAAACTCGTGGAGAAATCTAAAAGCTCACTTCAAATTGAAGTATAAGCTGAAGATGTAGCCTAGTAGGGCAATGAAAGTCTCGCAAGTAAACGATTCAACTCAGAGGACACAACTAAATCATATGGTGATGAACTTTCTTTCAGCTCCACTTTTAAGTAGAGGAAGCAAATATCCAAGCAAATGAGTGTTTTCTCACCATGGAAACAAGGATTCTCATCAAAATTTCAAAAACGTCATGTAAAGTAGCAGCTAGTATCATTGTGTAGGGAAATTCAACAATATTACTATTCTCTATTCAATATTCTCAGTGAAATTTTAAATATATTGCTGATTATGTGGAGTAAAATGGGTTTGTTTTAGCTCATGTGTACGGATAGATCTTTGAAAATGTAACACTAACTGTTGAAATTATATCAATCCGTGTTAATACAGAGTTTCATTTGGAGATGGAAAGCATTCAGTAAACGTGTGCATTTATACTTCTAAATCATCACTGCTTCTAAAATGATTGAATACAAACATACCTGAATAACTAGTCTATATAGTTCAGCTGGTTGGGATTCCCGACAACATCTGTACCAGCTAGCATAAGATCAACTGCAAACAATGGTTCTTTTGGACGAGAAATACGATTTAAATATGTTTGAAGATTTCTGATCACCATCTAAAGGATCCGTAGTTAAATAAAAATAGACGAATTAAAAGAAACTACTTTATTTACAGAACTATATGTATATATATTTTATTATTATTATTAAAAGCAGTTATGAGACCTGTGGAACAACGAATATAATAAGAGAAATTTTGTCATGATTTACAGTACATTATTTATCCTGTTAGAGAGGAATTTTAGTTTATGCATTCATTAACCAATAATTTGTGCTTTTGTAGGCTTAAAGAAGGTACTTAGATGAATGTATTATTGATACAGCGTAAGCAGACGGCTTTCGAAATCTCTAAGTAAAAAATACCTTGATGCCAGCTTACGAGTAACATTGTTTTCGCAAGAAACTATTCAACCAGCACTTGAGAGACAAGCTGTTGAATGGAGACACTTCAGCATACATATACCAGTTCGTTTCCTCTTGTGGGGCTGAACTCATCGGTCTTACCATGCGTTCGCCTGTAAAATGCTCTCGGCAACACTACCAGCCTGGCTAGCAAAGGGAGAACGTAGGTATGTATGCAGCTTGGTAGCAGAACTTCTGGTGAATTCAGGACGCTCAGTTTCACATTTTATGCAAAGTCCTTCAAAGTGCTATAAAAGATCCTGTGAAACATCTAAAAGGGATCTGAAACAAATAGCTATCCAAAAGATCAAACCGGAACTATGTATTCCGAAGAAGTACATCCAACCTTTGTCATTAACATGGCCGTCATAAACAGTCATTCCTCTCAATAATCACTATCCTATTATGTTTGTTAATCAAATTTCCTGTATATTTATGACATTTTTACGGTTTTTCAATCCTTATATGTACAAAAAGTCAGTTTTCGCAATAATTGTGATCCTACCATATTTTCATTTGGTCTTTTTGTTTATTCTGTTATTATACGTTAGTCTCCAACTGTAATCTTTTTAATTTAACCATCAACCGGAAATACTTCTGGGATTTTATCACCCATTTACGATATATACACTGATGTGCAGCCTGGCCGATGACTTAGATGGAAAGAAAATCTTCTTCCCTGCAACTGTCCTTTTAACTTTCTTAGAAGTCAATCTGAAAGAAGAATATTCTTTTTCAATCCTCAAGTTCTTACAATTATAGAATATAATATTTGCTGTCGTTACAATAAAGGCCAGTTATGCATACGGCGGATACATTTTTAACGTAGAATAATAACAGATTAGTTATGAGGTGTCAAAATAAGTACTCGGATTTGTGTGACAAACGTATTGGGCTGAAATCGATTACAAAGTATTGTGAAATGGGAGACAATGGTGGTGATTAGTCATGAATGATAGATTCATACAGTGTAGGATAGGAAAAATTGACAATTCAGTTCAATCTCCATTATGGATAAGATTTTTTTTGATAAATCACACAGTGTTGTACAGTAATAATAACTGATGACGTTTCGAGCACAAACTATTTCTCATAATCATATCACGTCGAGCTTGAAAATAAAATCTTATCCATAATGGGCGCCAGTTTTATTTGGTTTTCAACTCAAATGTTGTGCTTTCTTGGGAGGAGACAAAGAAGAAATGTTATAAAAGATTTGTTTGAGCTTTGGGTTAGACGACGCCTCATCACGCGAACCACTATCAATTATTATTCTGCCTAGGGATGCTGATCGGAGAGATACTATACAAAAAATTCTGCTGAGAATTCTGTACACTCTATAAACAAGGCTCTGCAGCATCTAGATAACTCCAATCATTCCAGCAAGCATTTCTAATCGACGTGAGTAACGTTTCACTACTTATTTCAATCATTAATATATGCATTCAGCTATATCGCTTGTTTGTATTAACTGTCATTTATGGTATTAAACAGATAATACATTGTGATTTTAGTATTTTTGGTTTCAAAAGTATACTCTAGTGAACTTTCACTTGCAAACGTAGAGTCTTCAAATAATGAATTAAATTACTATGCTTACTAACACTGTTAGCCATTCGTTAGATTCCCATGCCTCTATATGTTGTTCCATTGAGACTATAAATAGAGAAACGTAGGATATTCTTCTAAGTGAGCAGTGCTATATAAAAGAGTATTTATGTCACAAGGAGGTTTTTATAAACTGCTGCAGTTCTTTTGTTCAATTTGAATTTGACTCCATGAATAATTGTCAGCTTTTTCATTTCTTCATCATGATAAGAATATTGCTGATGATATTGGATAGTTGGAGACAATCGTTAGGAAGCGTTGGACCTAAGTTTCGTGTTAGTTAGCACTTACCAGCAAGGTATATCTGCAACCTTGAAGCAACTCATGTCCCTTCTGAGATTCGAACCAGCGCCACCCATTGCTGCAGTCAGAGACGTTACCACTGAGCTATTCTGGTTCGCGACTGACTAAACAGTCTGTACCAAACGAAGGACTAGACACATCACACTAGTTACTAATGTCCAATCACTGTTAATGATGCTGGTGATTATGACATGGACTGAGGTTAAGAAGATATCGTAGTTTGAAGACCGCGATTAAATTCCTATGTTGATCACAATTCCTAGCCCAGAATTGTTCATCGCATTACTATTAGGATTGTTGGGCTAAACTGAAAATCTCTCAAATAGTCTGACGTAAAATGACTTGAAAGCAATATCTCCCAAGTGACGTTCAAAATTACAACTAACAAGAATTTAAAAAGAAAAAAAATTACAATAATTTTTAAATTACCGCATAAATTCTGTCGAATAGCTTTTTTTCCCAGTATTCAAAATAAGGAACCATTACTTTACTGTTCCCTGCATTTTGTTGTGTTATTGCACCTTCAAGTTTCATAATCAATGGTGTAAAAGATGTATGCTGTAGACGTAGTTCTGCAAAGTGTTTTTGTCTTTCATTAACTGTCAGAGCAAAATAGTCCTGGAGAAGAATTAAGAAAATGTTTTGTTTTAAAAAAACTTCTTTGAGAGGGTTACATTCACGAAATGCTCCAGTCACAGCAAAAAGATGGTTATTCGTTGTAAGATCTATGTAGTTTTATTCAACAATAATAACTTCGAAAATTCAAAGTTATCTCAACAGTGCCATGGAGTATGTATGCAGGTAAGGGAACTTTCCAGCACAAAACAAGTACTGTAGAACAAAATTAGTTAATCAAAATTCAACTGCAATAATTACCTGAGAATCAAGTAGAATATTCCCAACAACGGAGTGGGATCCACAAGAATCACACACCAACGTTTCTTACAGACACTCCAAAGTTAGAGTCAAACTGATCCAATCAAACAGATTCACATCAAAAACACCACAATGTCAATGTCATTTTAAACTCACAAAGAGAAGCATTAAATTAGAGATTGAACTGGGATGGAGACAAATAATAAGGATTAAGTCAATGGATGATATGTAAACGTTAGGAAAATGTTATAATGCCTAGGAGAAAAGAGAGAAGTAATTACAATGTTGGTTAGGACGTCCTAATAAGTGATTAGATAGTTCAGGAGGCATTTTCCAGACAGTTATTCCGTTACACTTTAACTAATATTCGTTTGTGATGAAATCTAACAGTCGAAATTAAACCAAATCCCGGGAAATCCAATAATCTGAATATAACCCTTCAGTTCATTGGTAGCTGCTACATGGATTTCGTCAAGCTGCAGTGAGTTGTCACCAGTTCGGTCTACCTTGTCAAATTAAAGTGTATGCTCAACAAAGGTATCGGCTATGAACAGCGCTATATCAAGACAGTCTCGAAGACCATTCAGCCACTTGTACAGCACTTAATGCTCAATGGATTTTAACCTCCATCAATTTGTGTGGACAAATACTCACCGATGATACTGCCTGGTGATCGTGCTAACGTCATGAATAGGTAAAAGTTAGAATTCACGGGTAACTGAATTGCAGCCCAGCTGGCTAGATGGTCAATGAGTTTGGTCTCGTAGTCGAAGGTTCCAGGTTGGATCCCTAGTGGGGTCATGAGTTTCCACTTCTGAAAGGTCCCAAACTAAGACAACGCAGACTTCCGGTGCTGTGCGGTTTTTAGTTGTATCTTCAAATGAGGTTGGTTTATGATGAAATCTAACTGGTAAAATTAATATAACAAAAGAACTTGTGCACTATGGTAGAGCATAATTCCATTGTGGATAAAATTTATATTGATAAAGTCTCATATAGTATACAGTAACATTTGCTGATGACGTTTTGAGCACAATTTATTGCCACTCATAATCATACTAAGGCACTAAACACACAAATTTCTAAATTCCTTTAAATAATTCCATTATTTTTCATCGCTTGACTTGGTTGGTTGCAGTATTTTCCATATTTCTGGTATGACTAATAACTCATTCCTAATGAACATATTAGGTGTAGACTCGACGAACCAGGACTCAGTAATCAATCTCTGTCTCTCTCTACCTATCTATATTACTTTCTAGAAATTCGACTCTTTCCCACTCTACTGTTTAGTTGTGTGATAATGTGTGCGGTGCAATCACTGAGCTTTTTCCAAATTATTTATCTTCACTGGTGAGGTCAACCATTCTAACCTTAGCTAAATTCTTATGATCTGACAGAAAATCTGACTACCCCTGATCTACTAGTTTGAACTATGTAGTTGACTTAACTCACAATCGTTGCAAGATATTTTGTAAATTATATTTTCAAGTATTGGTTTGTAGGGATTTGCTTGATTGGTTACAGGATTTCATCATGATCTGACATTAGTTAGAGAACCATTGGAAAACCTGGGAGAACTGGATAGCTGTTTCGTCAGCCTGGCTTGGGATTCTTCATCAGTACGCACCCACCGCCACCGTTTGAACCCAGGACCTTCTGGTTACAAGGCTAGCGAGCTCGTAAACCACTGAGTCACTGGGACCCGATCCAATGGCCCATGATTTCTAACTTCTGCCTGTTGATTGATTGCGTTGAATCTGAATGCTCAATCTCCTTTGACATGTCAACTCGTAATACAGACATGTCGATGAAATCTGAAGATTTGTATGATATTATATGAGTTAATGGTGGCTGTCAGTGGAATCCAAGATGACAGTTTCACAGCTAGTAACCATCTAACCGAAGAGCATAACGTTAACACTAAGACTTCGTTCAAGCGTCTGTAATAGTAGCCAGTATGTCAACAGAGACTCAGTATTTCGGCCCAACATCAATTAACCTGGTGGAAATGCTTATTAGTATTACGCTGCTGCACTTTTACATTGAAGTAGGCATGAGAAAGCCGTTTCACAAGCTAAAATATATCTTAGTTCTCAGTGTACTTGTTTTTTAGTTAACAACTATTGACCACCAACATTCATACTATTCCACTCAATTTTAAAAAACAAAAACAAAAATCATTTACTTGCTTACTTTGCATGTGAAATATCCTCGCATCGCTGACTTCTGATATTCATCTGCCCATTTTGGTGTAGGAAATAAATCCGCCGATCCAATAGCCTCCAAACGCATTTCAATGTCTGTCGCTGTCTTCTTGCATAAATTATACAATGATATAAAACGATTTAATTCTTCCTCAACTTTAGTTATATACTCTGAAATACCAAGACTTTTCCAGTTTAATATATCCCAACCAGGTTTCATAATTGTTCTCAGATTGATGATATATGGTTCTAGTATGGTCAATTCAACTGGTTCAAGGTGTGAAAATAATTCATGACATTGTTTAACTAAGAATTTTAATTTCTCCACGTAACGTAGATAACTGAACTCCTAGATGACGATGTTGAAAAAGTTGATTGAAGAGAAATATAAATATAGAAAATGTAAAAAATAGAATATAATAGAAACGCATTGATCGAGAGGTGATATGGAAACTACTTCGCTACTACGGGGTGCTGCCAACAATTATGCATCTTATTCAACGGTTGTACAACAGTGCTGCATGCCAATTAATCCACGACGAGAAACTCACGAAATCTTTCGAAGTGAAAAAGGGAGTAAGACAAGACTGCCTACTATCTCCAGTGATTTTCCTGATCGCGTCAGACTGGATAGTGCAGTAGACAGCGTACAACGAGGAGACAGGCATTAAATGGACCCATACAAAACTTGGAGGATTCGTATTTCACCAGTTATATATGTCTTATTTCCCACACACGGACAGATATGCAAGCGAAAAGCAACAAGTTGGTAGAAGAAGCATCAAAGATAGGACTTCCCCTCATAGAGAACATAGAAAAAACGGAGATGATGAAGATTTCTGACCATCAACAACAATAACAGAGAAAAATGAGCATAAATGGGAGAAATCTGATAGAAACAACCTCCTTTACCTACGTACCTGGGAAGCATCGTTTCAACCACAGGCTGACGGAACTGATGAGGTTATCAAGGCGAGGATCGAGATAGCCATAGTTCCTATAGTAGGGTATCTTTTTCCAGAAAGAGAAGCCTGATTGATTCTCTGTGTTATAGAATAAGAAATATTCCTATTTGTGACTGCGTTTAAAACGGATTTTCTTTCATAAAATCCACGTTTGCTGAAAATCATTGTCTTAGCGATACATTGATAAACACACGAGAGATAAGCAGGCTAAACTAATCACTAACTCAGTTTCGACGGAAACCACCTTCATAAATCAGGAATTCAAAGGTAACCAGGCTTCAGAAATGTTTAAAATCAGTTAGTAAAACGTTCTTCATGGCAGAAATTTAGCTGAGCTTCAAAAGCCGTAAGTTGTTCTACGTCTATGTGAAGGATAGACTCCATCGTCTGCCCACCTCCATGTAAATCCATCAGTTCACTTAACTTGTTGAGAAGAAAGAAGGATTGTGAGAAGCTTTATTCTAGAATACTTGATCGACTCCTGTCAGTCAACGGACCTTGACAAAAATGTAAAGATCATTTATCGCATTCGTGCCACGTTAGTAGAAATAGTATGAAATGTAGTTAAAATGCCTGTGATTGTGATCACAGTTAAATATCTAGTGTTAAGTGGTAAAACAAAGAATGTTATGTACAGAATAATACCCAGGATGTATAGATGTATAATGCTTTATTTGCTTGCCAATTCGACTAATTTTACTTTCCCGTCCAAAGTGTACAAATTCTATGGACTAAAGATTGATAGTAAGTTGAAATTACAATCACAAATATTTTACCGTGATTCACACTGTTATTATAAATATTCATACCTCTGGGTTAAATTTTCTCATAGGATCTGGTTTCTTAAGAATCATATATATACGATTGTACAGTTTGATTAATGGAAACTGGCAGCAAGTAACAGACAGAAAAGTGGAGGACTATCCTGCTCTACACAACAGTTGAGGCCCTTTGGGATTGATGAGCCTACTAGGGTAGATAAGAGGCTTTGTGTGGTGTGTGGAGGAGGCCGTTTGACCATTAGATGTTAGGAATTTTTGGCACTTTCTGTGAATGAAAGGTGGTCAGAGGTGAAGCAGTTGGGAATATGTTTCTCCTGTCTCAGAAAAGGTCAGAAGTTTTCATAATGTAAGACTGGTGGCTCGTGCAGGTTTGAGGTCTAAAAAGAGTCCCATCACTAACTTCTGAAAGCCTCTTAATGCGTCAGATGAACAAGTGGACAGAGTACTCGTGGTTAAACAGATTTATTCAGAGAAAATATTTGCCTTGGCTTAATACTCATACGGCTGAGGTATTGTAGCAACGAAGTTAATGGGAATGCGTTTTTAGATAGTGGGTCAGACACCACTCTGATTAAGACAGGCGCCCTGCAATGATCAGAATTTTCATTGAAGGTGGCAAAGATTACGATCACTATTGTTAGTGGAACCAAGGTGGTAGGTTTACTCAGTAAAGCCTGTGAAGTTCATCTATGGGATGGTGATGAATTTAAAATCATTGACTAGGCAATTGTTGCGAAAGATCTTTCACTGTGAGTGTAGGATCAGTTCAATTCCCATCCTTGAATCAAGTCAACGTGACCCGTTGTTGCAACCCAATTATCCATGCCTAACGTGTCTATCCCCTCTTGTTTAATGAACTGTGTGTATGTGAATTTTCCCCGATCTGTTTAGTCAGACATTTGAACTCATTACCCAATCAGAGTATTTTGTGAACTGTTATTTTTGCTGACCCATGTCTTACTTTGTACTATTCTGTCGAGTTTATCTTATTTATTGGTTTTCATCTGTATTTTCCTACCTGGTTAAGTAGCCAATTAAATTCTATCTTTGTGCCTATGCTCGGTCTATCTCTTTTAAACGCTCTCTGTTTTATGCCATGCCTTACTTGGGTTCATTCTTCTACTGACTGCTTACCTGAACGGTCGTGTCTGGTTCCGGCTAGTTCGCAGTTTTGGTTTTAACGTTATTCCGCTCTGATAGCGGTACCTTGCTTTCTGTCAAGCGTTGTGCTTTGTACTCTTGAAACCGTTAAGGTTTGTTGTATATATAATTATTGATTTGTTTATTAATAGTACCGTAGAAACAGTGACCGGCTTCTTGTTTGTTCTGGACCGGGATAGCCTTTATCTACGCGTGACTTAATTTCAAGCGATATTGCACTTACAGTGAGGATCAAGAAGTTCTGTTACAGAAAGCGCCAAGGATAGCCACATCTCGCAGATGTGCCTCTGAGAGAAATAGATGGGGTGAAGTTTTGTTTATCACCGGGTGTGATTTGCCTGAAGCCCATTGAGTTTTGCACCAGCGGCTTGGGGGGAGTTCGTATGCCGTCAGAACCCAATTTGGTTGGGTCCTTTTTGTACAGATAGATTACAACAGACACCGTCGGAAAGTTGCGAATTTCGTCTCCTGAAATGCAATACTAGAGATCCGTTGAAAGAAATATATAACTTGAATTCGCCGACGTTCACTCTTGCGATAAATCCTTATCAGTGGATGATTTGAAGGTAACTGATGAAGTTCCAGGAAGAGCATATTTTGATAAGGGCCACTTCATAGTCCCTCTTCCATGGAAGATGAAAACCTCCGTCGTGGGGGCTATGAATTAGCTAGACGAAGGCTTGAGGGTTTGATACTTCTTATCATGAATGAGGAACATTTTTGTGGGGATTACGTTAAAACTGTGCAGCAGAGTATAGGTAAAGGAAATTCAGAGATAGTCCAATTCTTACAACTCAACCGTAATTATCTTCCTCAAGGGTACTCACCACACCATACCATGATAAACCCCAAGAAATCCGGTAAAGTAAGAGTCGTTTAAAACTCCTCCGCCAAATTCGAAGGCAAATCTTTAAATGATATATTGTCTCAAGGCCTAACACAACAGCAGACATAATTGGTATGCTGTTGCGCTTCTGTAGGGGACCTATAGCCTCGTATGCGGATGTAGAAGAAATGTTTATGCATATTTGAGTTCCTAATTCCTGACAATGTTATGTTGTGTTTCCTCTGGTGGTAGGAGGGTGACCTCAGATCAGGTGTGAATACCTGCTGAACTTAAGCATACCACTAAAATGTTGAATAATAATCGTCTATCGCTCCTTTTGAAACGTTATTTGATAGCGCGTGTCTCAATGAAGTTCCGTCGGCTATACAACAGAACGTAGAGATCGGTCTCTTGTGTTCAGTTACAGTTTCTTCATTAGTTTTCGTTTCTTTTTAGAATATAGCACTCATAATTACAGCAGTCAGCTCACCTTTTTCGATTGTGATCTTGAGCTAGTGGCATATAGCATTACATTTACATTGTGGTTTAATTCTAATGATAGTAGTGTACAAGTATCTAGACCATGTGTATTAATTCTCATAATTTGTGTAACCATTCATGAAGAAACTTTGCTCACAAACATATCATCTTCCAAATAGGTAATATATTCTAAATCATTACGTAAGGGAATATGTGAAAGGAAAGATGAAAACTCCGCGGCTAATGAATAAAATACTGACTCACAAACGTGCTTTACTCAGTTTATCAATTACAGATTCTGCTTAAGACATATGATCATATTTTAACAGGATCGTAGTTGAAAAAAAGAATAAAACATGGCACAAATGAATAAAACCATCGGCTGTTAGCCTAAGTCACATTCGATAGTGTAAGATAAATGTCCTGTGTCCTCTGAATGATAAAAATCAATAGTGAGAGAGACACATAGTAACATTTATGAAAAGAATCCACAGTAGGGCAGCTGTTATGTAGAACGCTGTAACAATTTTGACTCATCATTATTCTATTCGTATTTTCCGCGAAACTTTCTGACTATCACAGTATCACAGCACCTATTCGTGCACTTCACAAAACACAACGACTTGAAATGGTATACATACATGCAAAGTTCTGCCGTGTTTTATTGCTGACTCAAGTAATTGTAGTAATTCATGAAGTCACCACCAATTTTACCATACGAATTACCCTGACCAACAATTCGTCTGTCAGAGAACATTCAGCAAATGAACAGAACTTCAAGTCGTTCAAACTGGTTTAAGAGTTGATCGATTAGATTTACTGTAGTGCTCAAGAATATATGGTATGGTGACACTTTTATCAGTACTACCACTTTTCTCACCTTCAATGCCGCATTAGTAACAAGTTCTGGTATTTTGAAACCTAGAGCTTCCAAATGTTTTGCTTCTGTAATTCCAACCAAAATGTCTGGATGAAAGTTAACTAATAATTCATATTTAGCTGAAAAAAAATTTAAATTTATTGATTAAATAAAAAGGAGAAGCGTGGCATAAAAGAGATGAGCAGAAATTAAGAAATTAAATAATTTATTGCCATACACATAGAAAAAACATTTTCCAGGTGATTACAAGTAAACATTCTAATGTAGTTGTGTCATTATATTATTATTAATATTCCCTCGGGTCCTGAGTGGAACATACAGCTTCAGAACAGAACATTTCCATTTCATCCTGTTTTTTGAAGTCCTTTTTACCCGGCTCCACGATTGCCTGCAGTCTCTGATCTCCTTCTCACACGAATCCACTTCATGTGACACTCGAAACTCTTGGACGGCTAACTCGTTTCTTTCTCATCCGTAACAACAGAAGACAAGGGCCAGGCAACAGATCGTTTTATTATGAAAATCAACACGTATTTATACATATTTCAGACAACATTATTATAGACAAGCGCAGTCATCTGATTGGTTGTTTAGGTAGACAAACGCAGGCTTCTGATTGGTTGTCTCGGGATTCCTTGACAAATAGAGTTCTCTATCTGCGAATCATATTTTGCCACGTTAACTTCGCTGTGATTGGTTGTTGACTCAGCCTTGTTCACGGCCCATATTAGTGACCTAGACCTTAACGTAGATTAGTGCCAACCAATCGGCTAGCAGCCTGCTCTCACCACACTCGTCCCCCCGTCAAATACGTGCGACTGAAGTCGGCTTGATCTACTTGGTGCAGGCGTCATCGTTGGCTTGTCTCGCTGTATCCATTTCTGGAGCTCGCTGACGTTCACGCGCCTCTCATTGTTCGCCATTGCGACTGTGTCTGCGTAACCCCATCTCGAAGTGACCATATATGGTCCTTCCCACTTTGGAAACTGTTTGCCTGACCCTGTCGAACATTCGTCCATACTTCGGCCCACACCTTCATTGTTTCTTTACTTATTCAGTGAAACGGGAACGAAATGGTATTTTGGTGTGAAGCACATGCTGGCATGCGTGGTCTATCGCTGCGTGTGTCGGTGTCATGGTCATGTCAGATGAATCGTGGTGCAGATTGCGGTGTTTGAGTCTTGATGTGATGTGCGACCCGTTCTGAAGACCATGTCAGGCGGGGAGTTTGACTGGGGCGGTACATCTGTCAAATGGTAACGCAGTCATTTTCGAGTGTATCTACTCCATCTCCACTTTCTTCTGCATATTTGTTAGGCAACAATTTCTTGGTTGGTTTGTCGCAAGAGTATCTTGTTGCTAGTACTTTTGGACTGGCCATCTAATCCTCCCCATAGAGCAAAGGTGACTGTTAATAGGAGTCTGAAATCTGCTGGAAATGCTTTCCATGACACGCCAAGTTTTGACCCATATGTAGAAGAAGTAACTTAACACCGATGTTAGAAATCCGAGTTTTATTTCTGGAACTGATTGTGACACATCTGCGAACTGATTTCAGAGTGATGAATGTCTGTTTTGCCTATCCGGTTTTGTTATCCCAATCCATACTGCAGATGTTAAAGGTCATTGACAGCAGACTATCTCACATGTGGCTTAATTTCGATGAAACTTCTACAGATCGATTCATCCTGTACCATCATTAGCACTGTTACCAACCTTTATGAAATCATTTTATCTTCAATTATGGCCAATGTCTGTTGTCATATTATTTAATTTAACTTCCATTTTTTAAAGTGATTTTACTTAGTTTTTGAGACTACCTTCTAGTAAAAATTCATATATTGAAACAAAAGTTTGAAACACTTTTGGGAAAGAGCAAATCACTAAATTGCAGAACTTTTAGGCTGATAGATTAGATTTTTTGGTAATTTGAGTCTGTATCAAGAAAGATCAGTCACAGTGCGCGCGCACACACACACACCTTAGGATTTCCCGCTTGATTTTAATTTTCGCCCCACGGTTTAGATAAACAATATTTCAAAATACGTGCGATATACACACACGCACACACAAAAGAAAGGTACATACCAAACTCAGTAGCAAGTTTACTAGATTCACTTGAATTCTGTTCACTTCTTGACGAGGTAACACTTAAACAACTTGCATGTAATGATGGTAATTTGGGCAGAATTGAAGGTTTCGCCAAATCTTGTTGTTTTAATATAGTCTGACTTAAATACTGATCAAATGTTTGTTCTATATGATTAATCCAATATCTGTATAATTGTTCTTCATAATTTCTCATCTGTTTACCAATTATAATATACTGATTACGTATAGATTTGCCTTCATCATTTTGCATTAATTCTTCCACTTTTAAAAATTTTAATATTGGCTTTTTAGCACAACTTAACAAATATCTTTCCCACTGAATTAAACCAGCTATTGGTGGAGTGTATTTTGATAGGATACGTATCATCATCTCGTGTTGTTGACCTTCATGAAATGGCGGTAAAATTGAACCTTCATGAAATATTCTACTAACATTTAATAATTCTTTTTCATATTGTTTTAAAATATCAATAAATTTACTATTTAGTAAATTTTGTATTTTTGGTCGTGTTTTTATATGACGAAATTTACACCAAACATCAAATACTGATTCACTTGACCGTAATAGTGTAAATGAATCATTGATAAGGGAATTAGCTTCATGTTCAAGGTGTTCAACAGTTTCATGAAATTTTTGCAATTCTTCATTCCACCATGTCTTGTTTTCTTTATTGAATGGATCATTTTTTATCTAAAATAAAGAGGTTTAATAAGATAAATAAATATCTTAATTTCGGGTATTTTTAAGCAATCGGGTCAATTTCTGTGTAGATTTTGTCACAAACCAACGTCATTCAGCGAATTATTGAAAACTAGGCAGAGTACTGAATAGCCGTTTTAGCCTAGTTGGGGACTATAGAGCAGTGCGTACCCAATGAAACTAATCCAAATCCCAATGAGAACTAATATCTGAATATCGATCTGTACGTCATTATTGGCTACTAGATGGATGTCCTGAAGTCTCAGTGCGAGGTTGTGGTCTGTGGCTGGATGGTAATATATGGCATTGGTTGGTAGTGGTGAGGTAGCACGAATGAACAGAAGTTAGAATTCAGGTGTCATTTAATTCCACTCGAGTGGCTAAACGGTCAGTGGGCCAGCCTCCTAATCTAAGGATTCAGGGTTCGACCTCCGATGGAGTCGTAGGTAACTACTGCCACAAATTTCTAGACAAGCATAAAACAGCTGTGCATCGCTGCTTGGTTTTCAGTGGTTCAATCCCCCTACTAAACAACTTGATACGGCCGAGGGTAGGCAAACTTAGGTCTTCCCCCTGGAATGTCCTCAAGTAGCCACGCGTTCATAACCTCTGACATATAAGTCCTATTCACAAATGCACTGGCAGACATACTGGCCAATACCTCAGGGAGTTATAAAACCTTGATTCCAAAACTGTGATGTACCTCAGCTCCAGAATCTGGATGAACCGAATGGCCTATGAACCTGTTTTCATCATCGGAAACCTTAGGAACATAGCTACTGACGTTGTCTCACTGTCTTGCGGATCAAAATTTAAGTCAAAGGCTTGGAGACGGGTGACTTCACCCACATCAGTGTGGGGGTCCAGGAAGTATCCCAGCCCTAGCACAGACTATGAGACTTCGTGTGTCGAACCTCTTTTAGTAAGTAATAAACAAATGAAATCGATTCACTAACTGATATTAATTCACAGGGAAATTTTAACGTTTCTTGACTTCCAGGAAAGTGGGAGACTATTAAAAAATATAGATAAGGAAATCAAATTACCTTATGAAAATTTTCAATGATATATTTTACACGTTTACTAGCCTCATCAATCTTCTTTGGATCACATGTAACTGATTTTAATTCTGAACTGAAAATATTCTTAAAATCTTCTATGGTCGTGAATATATCTAACAAATTTTCACATATTAAGCATGTATAATCTGTAGCTCCGAATAATTTGTTTTTATCAAACTCCCAACGAGCATCACGTCCAACAGTTTCAATTTCAGCGCGTTTTTCATAATATACTGATTTCCAATGATTCAACAGATTAATAGCTGTTTTAATCAACGGGATCGATTGTTTTAAATCATATCTAAACAAAGAAATTATGATGATATGCAGATATGAACTTACTGAAATATATTTGGTAAGTCAATAGCTCGAATAACTCGACTGACAATTGTTTGTGCTGTTCTTTCAAATAGCTGTACCATCTTCTCATCATGATTATAATATCTTGATAAAACCCATATCATATGAAATGTTTGTATCAAAGGATGAATAGTATCTATGATTAATTCGAATCGATTACCAAATGTCAGTGTTTTAAAGTGTCTTTCTAGTAATGAAAGAAATCTAACAGTCATTATAGAATAAAATGGCAAAATTTGAAATTACTTGACATTATCTCTAGATTGGATATACAAACTGTTAATTTCACTGTACAAAGCTTTGTATGTATCATTTTCTCGCAATTGATGTAGTTGATAAAATCGATGACTGGTGTACGTTTCAACTGTTCAATTAGTGTACCAAGGATTAAATTTCGATCACGCCAGTAATCTATTAAAATCAATGGACCTGTACCATTTGGTGTTTTCGCCAAGACATCATCTAAAGTTTGACGAATCTAAAAGAAACGAGAATTAATTCAATGTAGTTTGATTAGAATAAAGGAGACTTTATATTGTTTGTTTGGTGTGTGTGTGTGTACAGCACAGCTGTTTGCTTCATTATTCTTTATAAGTGTAGTAGACAGTGGTCGGAAGTAAAAGATTTGAAGAGACTAGATCTCGACCTTCCATCTTTTGTGGTAGGCGACATAATGTGGTAAGTAATACTGAGAGGTTAGGTTGCAGAGTGTTAGCTAAGGAGAGTGAGTTAGTCGATGAGGTTATGAAGCTGCATTAATTCAGATGACTAGGACACTTGCCATACATGCCAAGACATCGCCTTCTTCATCGAGCAATGTTAAATGAGGCAAGACTGGGTTGCGAAAGAGTTAAGGCTGGTCAAACCAATTATTTATGATATCTTTATCTGTCAGTTTAAGTCATGTGAATTCAAATCTGTTGGTCATATAACTCAAAACTGTTCTAAATGGAGTAGGATAGTGTTACTTAAAAATTATTTGGAAAATCCCTTGTGAGCCATCTAATCATAGTACTGATATTTATTTGGGCACTTCAACTAACTGCCTGTGTAAAAACTATATAAGCGCAATTTTCTGAGCACTGTTTACTAACTGTGAAAATTTCTATCAACTGACAACATGTAAAATTTGCAATTATGTTAAAACGTTTCTGTACTTAAACCTGAAAATTTATTTAGGCTGTAAGCAGTGACGAGAAGCCAACGAAATAAATGATGGTACCATGTTATTCTGCACAAATCAATGTTGTTCTCGCTTTATTCAAACTTTGTAATTCAAATGTTGGTTTGTAGTGATTTGATTGTTTACAGGATTTCATCATCAGCTGATGTTGGTTAGAGAACCATTGGAAAACCTGGGAGTACTGTCCATGATGAAATCTTGTAACCAATCAAATCCCTACAAACCAACACTTAAATATCGATGAGATGTTCACTAGCGACTTGCCCTATTCAGGTAGGTAGTTACCTGGGTTTCTAGTGAGAAGTCGTGACCAGTAGGGTGCAACAGGTCAGGTGTGAGGACGAATACTCGCTGAAGACATTGGCTAGAGGTCGCGCTATATCGTGAATTGGCAGAAGTTAAAATTCATGGGCTGGCTGGCCATTGGATCAGGTCCCAGTGGCTCAATGGTCTACGAGCTCGCTAACCTTGTAACCAGAAAGTCCTGGGTTCAAACGGTGGCGCTGGGTGCGTACTGCTGAAGAGTCCCAAACTAGGACGAAACAGCTGTCCAGTACTCCCAGGTTTTCCAATGATTCTCAGACCAATGTCAGCTCATGATGAAATCCTGTAACTTTGTAGTTATTATGCATTTTTCTCCTAGACTGTATGTCACTGTCTTGATGTTTGAGTATAACATGATGGTTTGATCCCTACTATTTACCTTTGTTTCTGTTTAATATCTAGTTTTAATGCTTCTCTTTGTGGATATATATATATATATATATAGCGTGTTGTTTTGCACTGTGGTTTTGTGTGAGTGAATAAAGGTTATTCCGACCCTGGACTGTCTGGAGAAAGTGTTAGTGTGTGATTCTTGTGGACAGAGTTTTGATCCCACCTTGTTGGGATTATTCCACCTGATTCTCAGGTACTTCTTATAGTTGAATTTTGATTAAATAATTTTGTTCTACAATACTTGTTTTGTACTTTGAAAATTACCCTGTCTTTGCGTTTTTGATGTTATTACCATTGAACACAATTACATAGGTTTATCGAGGAATAATCGTCTGTTTCAGACATTTGGTTCCCTTGATAAATTTCGATAGAGAAAGAAAGACCAAACCTATACGTCGATGATACTTATGTTGTTTGTAACGACATGAGTCAGGCATCCGTATTATTCGACCGCCTAAATAAGGTCCACCCAAACATTAAATTCACCATGGAATACGAAGACAACGATGAGTTCAGTTTCCTGGACCTAAATGTAAAAAGAAAAAACGATGGAAAGGTCGCACAGTTCATCTACAGGAAAGAAACTTGGACCGGATAATACCTTCATTACAACAGCTTCTGCCCTATAAGCTATAAGCGGGGATTAGTAAGGACACTGTACGACAGGGCCAGGAAGTTATGTTCACCTAATAAGGTAGAAGAAGAATTAAGCTTTCTTGAAAAATGCCTTAAGGAAAACGGGTATCCAAAAGGATTTATCCTAAAGTACAGTAAAGAAAGAGATGAGAAAGAGAAGTACCCAGCAGTTGAAAAGAAGAAAGTGTTCATTTGCCTCCAATACAAATGAGAAACAGTATCGCGAAGATTGAAAAGAGGATGAAAGGAGCAATAAAGTGATGCTCACCTGCAGCTAATCTTGTAACACTATACAGTAATACATGCTCTATAAGCCAATCGAAACTGGATAAGTACCCTGCTGATGTAACCTCCGACTGCATTTATAAATTTACGTGTACCTGCGGCAGCAAGTACATTAGAAGGACAGAAAGAAGAGCTTCTATCCGTTTTCAGAGCATATTCAGAGAAACTTATGCTTAAAAGGAAGCAGATATTTATGAAGTGCAATTACCAGATTTTCACCTTGTGGATATGGGTCATTTTGTCGAGATTTCCAAATCCTTCAAAATATTAAACATACAAAGGACAGCGAATCTACTACGATTTGCTGAAGCAATTTTTGCAATCAAACGTTTCAGACCAAACTTATGCTTTTATACAGAAAGAGAGTGTAGTCAATCTCTCACTCCCTCGTTAACCATATAACTTTCATTACACTGATTAGTCATGCGCACTAGTGGGCTCAACTCACTAAGCGAGTTTTCAAATTGATGAACTTTGACGTTCTTGAGTTGCCATGTTAACACTGTTTACTAGATTTTTTCTGTCTTCTCTCACCCCCCTCTCTTTATTTTTTCATAGTTTGGTAATATATGAATTGATGATACGGTCACCTTATAATATTTTCTCTATTACCTTTCAAACAATGAAGTATGAAATGTTATTATTTATAACCATTGTAATTTCAGGTAGTGGTTTGCAGCTGATGAGAACCTGTGAAATAGAATGGTATCATTTTATACTGCAAATTTGGTCTTTCTTTCTCTAATGAAATCGTCTATTTGCTGGCTTTGGAGCATTTTTTAACTGTGAGTCTCTTAAGGAAGATTCGGACACCTATACAGTTAGATGCAGAGGTCGGTCCCTGTGTTCAGACCGCAAGAAGTCAGTTTTGGTCGTTATAGATACACTCACTCTTTATGACCTTCCAGGCTCATTAAATTCTTATTGTTCTCATGTAGAATATCCCATCGTCTACACAATTCTATTTTCGGTTTCCTCTTCCCTTTTATATTTATCCTGTGCTTTTATATAGGCGTTGACTAGCCTTAGGATTTGAAAAGCATATTTTATTCTCTATTTTTCTCTTTTAAAACTTTTTAACAACATCTATTAGTGGTTTGTTTGGATGACCTTTAACCTCTTGATTTCACCTCCGCCTATACCTAAAATTGATTAACTAAAATAACCACTTGATTGGGAAAAAATAATTTTGATGTAAAGAACTACATATTAGTGTAGAGCCAGCCGATGATGAGGAACTTATTGAGAAAGAATGCATATTTCTTCGCTCAATCTATTGTTATTTCAAATTCGTTCAAACTGAAGTTAGATTTCACTACTAGTAAACGCACAATATCAACTAAATATCATTTAGTCAATCAAGAGGCATATTCTAAGTGTCCTCATGTCAGCGGAGACTGATCATTTCTCCACAGTAAAATCAGTCAACAAGGAATTCAAGGAATAATTTCAATAGATAATATGTGGTCAGCCTAATTCCACAAATAGCAATCGATAAATCAAACATAATTGCATGGTGCTATACACTACTGATTGATTAATATGAGTAGTTTTTTTTTGATTTACAGCTTGATTCCACACTGTATTTTTGGGACAAGTATGGAATTTTCAGCATGGATATCGGTAGCCCAAATTTTCCAGGCCGACCATAGATATCAGGTGTGCGCCGGCGTGGGTTCGAACCCCGGACCATATGCATGGTCGGCGAGAGTCCTAACCACTGTGCCACCGACGCTGATTCAGCCGTCTGAGCTGTGTCAGATCGAGTACGCGGCTGATGAGCTCTGCTCTAGACAAGCAAATTAACTGCCCAGCGTTTAAATCACTTTGAACAGGTTAGCAAGCACTACTGGTTACTGTGAGTGGTATGCCACTAATCACCCCAATCAGTCAGTAGTATATTGCGTTATGCGTTAATAAATTGTACCTGTACACTGGAGGGGGCTGTCAAGGATCATTAGTCTAGTAGATAACGCTGTGGTATTTTAAAAGAAGAATACCTGGTTTCAGTCTTAGGTCGAACACATTCCTTCACTGAGGGTGCAGAAATATCTAGCCATTAGGTTCAGAAGAGGATAAAACATCCATTCTGAATTTTGCTGCTGGTGGACATGAACTAGATAACATAAGGATGAATCTCAAAACAAAATAAAGTCATCCAGGAAACTTATACACCGGGAAAGACAAACTGATTCACTGCATTAAAATCAACAAGATAAGTATTTAATTCAGTTTTAGATTTTCCTGTCGATTGATTAGACCGAAGTGCTCGGTCTCAGGTTGACATGTCGGCTTCTTGTTTATCAGATGCTTCGACGATGTCTGGGCGTGTAATTAGAAGTTAATTGGTGGATGGTGACTAGCAGTGGAATCCAGGATAAGCATTTCGACTTATTTGGGACGAATCACCATCTATCAATCAACATGGAATAGTTTAGTTCAACAGAGAATCATAACAAACGTAAGATACACTGTGACATGACTGTGTGCCAGTGTTTTTTGTTGTTCTTCACATCCTGTTGAACTCAGTAGATTGGAGAATAGACAACTGAAAAGAATTCACTCTGTCCTACCTTGTTGCATTGATAAATTGGTAGGCTTCTGATCATAGATATCTTTGTTCATTTGCCCATCCTAAGGAGAGCAGCGAAGGAAGTAATAACATTCAGATTCCACGTACAGTGCCAGTTAAGGAAGGTAAATAAGTCGATAAGATGAAGACTCATCAATTTACTTCTCACTCATACCGAGCACCAGTCTTCTTTCGTGACCGTTGTTAGTTGAGATAGGTTTAAAGTGAAAGTAACATGGGATGGTCAGATCAAAACAATACACCCACCTATGAAACACTCAAATTTATGTATAAGTATAAAGCATAAGATCATAAGAATTTAGCTAAGGTATGAATGGTTGACCCCACCCATGAAGATAAGTAATTTAGAAAAAAGCTCAGCGATTGCACTGCATACATTAACACACAACCACACAATAGGTTATGAGAGGGTTAAAATTCTAAGAAATAATATAGGTAGGTGGAGAAAGGCAGAGGTTGATAATCGAATCCTGGTTCATCGAGTCCACAATCAACACGTGCAATAGGTACGACTTATCACTCATACCGGAAATATGGAGAATACAACTACCACCAATGAAGTCAAGCGATGAAAAATAATGGAATTATATAAAGGAAGTTAGAAAATTGTGTGAGTAGTGCCTTAATATGATTATGAATGGCAATAAACTGTGCTCGAAACATGGTGATTAGTAAATATTACTGTATAACACTGTGAAACTTTATCAAAATAAATTTTATCCACAATGGAATAATACTCTACCACAGTACACAAGTTCTATTCTGGCTTCAAATTGAAGTTTGCGCTGAAAATGTTGTCTAGTAAGGCAGTGAAAGCTTCGCAAATTAACTATCCAGGTCAGAGAACACAATCACACCAAAAGCATCCACCTGAGCTACAAATCTTCTCCATCATATATAAGTTCTGTTCTTATATCAAAGAAGAAATCAAGAGTCCAAACAAATTCCACAAAAAACCTCTTACTTGTCTATTCCAAGATATAATAGTTTTTTCAATGGTAAGAAATTTAGAACTTTTAACAATTTCATCATCGTTATCACCGCTGACATCTAAATCTGGTAATTCTAGAACAATATCAGTATCCAATTGATGAATAGTTGTTTCAACTATACGACAAAATTTTCGTGTATTTATTAAAAATTCATCTCTTGTTTCTAGTGTTGCCTGAACTTCATCATCACCATCGGATTTTTTATCTTTATCCAGTCGTGATTGTTCACCTTCATGTTTATTCATCGATTTATTAGTTGGTTCAGAGTTGATCATCTTACTCTGACGTTGATGACTATCATGCAACATTGGCTGTTGTTCCTTGAGTAATGGCGCATAAATATACTTGAGTACATCCAGTAAGGACTGAAGAAAACTTCCTCTCATATAACCCCATTGAATATGACTTGGCATAAAATTGAATGTTTGCTTTAAGTCACCTGGTGCATTAATATAGCCTTTTGTTATCCGAATGAAGTAGACATATTCCTCGGTTAAACTGTGTATGTCTACACTTGTAGTCTTCATGTTCAAACGTGTCCGCCATATTGTTTTTCGATTAATCTAAACAAAAAGTTGTTTAAAAAAATTAGAACAAATGAGGAAGTGGAGATTAATTACAATAGTTGTATATTCTGATGAAATATCATCAGTCTCCGGGAGTGTATCATCGCCTGCTGTCCCATTCATTTTGTTAGCCTCTTCATCATTGGTGTCAGTGTGAATCTCATTCATACTGGGTTCTTCTTGACTCTCTGGCCCGTTGATAACTGTTGGATGTTCATCTGCATTGTTTTCATCTGTTGCACCATTTGAAGCTGGGAAAATACAAATGGTATGTTTATAATTCTTACCTTTTCGTTTTGGTACTTGCACTACCTCTTCAATCTCTTCTTCATGGTATGTTTTATAAAATATAACCAGCTGATCATCTGTTTTCGATGAATCATTTAAAAATTTGGCTAATTCCAATTCATTTTCATTATCATTTTGATCAAGAAATTCTAAGAATATATTATCATCGATGAGATTCAATGCTTTATAGATAATATGCTTCATCCATTCTAAACGTGTATCATCCATAACTGAAGCGATTTTATTATTACTATCAATAATAATAATATCTACAAATAAATACAACGAAACGAGAGGAAATGTTAAATTATACGGTTATACAATCATTAGTTATATCGATTCAATCTGTGTGGAATATATGTAACATACATCTAACTTCAGAAATACTTCCGGTCCACCTGAAGTATAAATTATTTATATAAACCAGCAGTATGACAGTAAGTGGGTTACTTGTGGTTTTGTACCCTTTAAGTTAAATGATTTAACTGAGAAAGTTTCATTGTCCTCCTAGACAGCATGTTCAGAGCTAATGCGCCTAGAAGGACACTCGAAGTCTCTCTAGTGGTTTACTACAGTATACCAGCTCTTAATAAATACCTTTTACCCAGTTACCCAAAAATTCAGTACTCTATCTAACTTGAATGTATTATTACTATTATTCCCTTACGTTCCTAGTGGAATATAGGGCCTCCATTACATATCTCCACTTTCAAATGAACTGTAGTCAAGATTTGACAGAATAGTTCTAAAATATTTGGGCACCGAGTGAGAAGTAGACATATGTAGAAAATTTGAAGAATTCGGCCAGATTGCCGAACGAAACGTTGGAATTACTCATTTCAATCTCGCTGAGATTTTACAAATGTAATTTTTTACAGATGTCTCTATCTGCACTTTGTTCTGTTTTCTGCCGTTCTCTTCAGCTGGGTTCATGATCGACCCAACTCTCTCATCTCTTCCTCGTACTATCTCCTCCATGTCACCCTCGCACTAACAACCCACTCGGCGCTTCCCATTGGGATTTCACTCGAGCAATGGCTTGGTGTGCGATGTCATTCGGTGGCATCCTCAATGTATGTCCGATCCATCTCCACTTTCTCCTACAAATATATTCATCGATCGGTTCTTGGTTAATTTGTTTGCTTATTCTTTATGGCCCTTCGATCTTCATTGTGGAGCCAGAATTGTGAGAAGCTGTTGATGAAAGTCTGCAACAGGCCGTTGGAAATTCTTTTCGTAACACGCTGGCCAAGTTTATGACTAGTGTTGAAGAACTGATATGTATCCACATATATATATTTATGTGTGTGTGCATGTTGGTCTCTCTTTCTGTTTGCTCGGTTAGTCTGTGACCACTTCACTTGTATGGACTTGTCTCCTTTAATAATGTGTATTCTCCTTATATTATATTATATATAATATGAGTGTTTGTTGACAGTCCGTTGCTTGGTGACATATATCCATATATGTTTGTTGGCATGTCTGCTATATTCGCTATGTATAATTGGATCGACACTCCATTATAATTAGCCATTCATGTTAAGACTGTCTAATGATTTTTCCCACGCTTTGTCTGAATTATTTATATATATCCTCACATTTGTGTGAACTTTTACAACTTTTTTTACCCTTTGGTGTGAGACTTTTTTTCTCTCTTGTGTTTGAAAAGAGTGTCCCAAACTGTGTCTTTTTTCCCCTTCTCGCGAGATATTTTTCTCACCAAAAATATCGCGAGAGAAAAATTTGGCGGGGGAAAATAAAAAATTTGGCGGGGGAAAATAAAAAATTTGGCGGGGGAAATAAAAAAGAACCGACTTGATATTGGTGTTGAAAATGCGAATCTTATTCCATATGCTGAGTGCAGAAGATTTCCAAACTGTTTTGAGACTGATGAAGGCTTATCTCACTCACCTTTCTGATTCTGCCTGACTCTGACGCCTTTGTCCGTTCCGTCTGTATTTGAAACGATGCTTTCTAGGCAGATAAGTGAAAGAATTAACCTCTGTTAAATCTCTACCGCTGATGGTGATTGGTGCTGGCTGTTACTGGTGGTTAGTTATCTTCATCACCTCTGTCTTCTCTGTGTTCACATGCAGTTCTGTTTTCGCTGCCTTTTCAGCCAGTTAGTAAGTAAGTATTGACAGCGAAACGCAAATTTAAAAGACTCAGTTAATTATTAATATGCTCTGATGAGTAGAATATTTGAATATAATAAAAATTCTAGATTATTCAGGCGAAGGGATTTAAAACTTATCTAACTAGTGAGTTTGACTTACAAACTTAGAGAATATGGATGTTAATAGCGCAAGAGAAGAGCTCAAAAATGCCATTTGAACTAGTCGATATGTGAACCCGTTAAAACAGAAAGTTAAAAAAAAACATACTGGAAGGTACAGTACAACACTTTATTACTGGACGTAAACAGTAAGTCTATCAAAATGCATTTTTTTAGAGGAGAGACAATTAAATGTAAGTTAGTAAGGATGTTTAAAATGTTGATTTTGAATAGTAAGTTGACTTGTGTGGATTTTAAATTAATGCTTTTCAATAATTCTAATTTCCAAGAATCCAGCTAATATTCCCGTATACGGTTGACTTGGAAATTAACGGGTTGATTTCATGCTCTTGACTGATTAATTAGGCCAGCTAGATTTTCTCTTATCAATCTTTAACCACATAGAGTCAGAAAGAGAGAAAGATGATGTTCAACTGTTGTAGTGCAATAAATTGTTTAATTAGGGAACTCTAGACACATCTTATCATATTATCAGACTAAAATGATGTTAAGCATTATTTATTGGACCTCTACAAAGCATTAAGTAACAGTCAGAAGTGGTCAGTAACATTTTAACCTTTATGTAATCAGTTATTACAATAGCATGCATTTCTTAACCTTTTGTTGTGGCTTTGCGTTATCCTGATGTGAAATAAACAGCATACTTATGAGAAATAGAGAGTGTTTTGATTTGACACTAGTAACTAGTGTGGTGTGTCTAGTCTTCTCATTGATGCAGACTGAATTCTATCAGTCAGGTTGTAATGTGGCCACTATTCTATGTAGCTCGCGATCACGGTGCGCGTTGATTTGATGATATTACATGGTTGGAGGCAATCGGTAGGAAGCCTTGGACCGAGATTTCGTGCTAGTTGGCACTCGTCAACAAGGCGTATCTGCAACCTTGAAGGAACTCATGTCCCTTCTGAGGGTGGTGGTGGCCACATTACAACCTGACTGATAGAATTCAGTCTGCACCAATGAGAAGACTAGACACACCACACTAGTTACTAGTATCCAATAAAAATATCCACTACAGTCCTACAGGAGGTCAATCGCGAGCCCGAATAGCTCAGTGGTAGCGTCTCTGACTCAGAAGGGACTTGGGCTCCTTCAAGGTTGCAGATACGCCTTGCTGAATGGTGAGTGCCAACTAGCACGAAACTTAAGTCCAAGGCTCCCTGCCGACTGCCTCCAACCATGTAATATCATCACATGGAGAGTGTGTTCTGAAATCCAGCTACTTATCAGATGGCAGACTAACGTAGAAATATACGTAGTAGTAAAACTTTTTATTCATTTTAACACCTAAAAATAATTAAAAAGATAAAAAAGTAGTGTGGCGACGGCTACTGATAAGGTTTATCAGTAGTATATAAAGAGACGTTTGTGGGCAAAACATCAAATAACAGGGAGATAGATTTGATGTCAGAGACAGCAAAGGATACATTATTTATTTATATATATATATATATATATAATGACAAGCAAAATATTAATTTGCGTCATTCTGGAGAGAATGGAAGATGCTCTGGATGAAGAACTCTTCCAGTTTGAAGAATCTGGAACCAGGAGAGGCAAATCGCATGCGGATTGATAGCAACTGTACACATCATCGTCGAACAAAGGGTAGAATGGCATTCAAACCTCTATATCAACTTCATAGACTTTGAAAAGGACTTCGACATGGTTGACCGAGAAATAATTTGGAAACTACTTCAGTACTATTGCGTGCAGTACCGCGAATCTCTATCAACCTCATTCACTAGTTATATGACAGTGGCACATGTCAGGTGATCCACAACAAAATAAACTCAGTGAAGAGGGTGAATTGAAGACAGGGGTAAGGCACGACTACCTACTATCATCAACGATATTCCTAGCTGTGATAGGCTAGATTATGCTGAAGACTGTGGGGAACGAGAAGAAAAGAATACGTTGCAAAAAAACAAGAAGACTCTTGAAGATATGGAGTTCGCAGATGACTTCTATCTAGTGTCCCATAAATTTGAAGACTTACATGCGCAGACCAACAAGCTGGCAGAAGAAACATCCAGTGATGCCACAAATTCAAGTAAACAGAGAGAGAGAGAGAAGACGGGTGTGACGAAGATAACCAACCGAACAATAGCAACAAGCATCAGTCACTATGAATAGGAGAAATGCTAAGGAAGTCAATTCCTTATCTAGGTAGCATCGTTTCAACTACAACTGACTCCACAGATCAGGATGTCAAAACCACCAGCTATGCTGGTTAAGGCAAGGCAGACCTTAACCACACTCTTAAATTAGTTTGGAAATCTCTTGCACTTAAACACAAAGAACAAAGTTTAGATTTTCGAAATCAATGATAAGTTAGTCAGTTCTTCTATATGGGTTACAAAACTTGGAGTCTGCGTCAAAAAAAGGCATTTTCAACAGGTTGTAGACTTTTACTAACAGCTACCTTCACTGGCTCCATAGTGAAGATCATATGACCGGCCAAGTAGAATTAGCAACAAGAAACTCTGTGAACAAACTAATCAACAACTTGTTGATCAGTAAGTATTCACAAGCAAAAATGAAAATGGGTTGGATACACGCTGAGGAGGCCGTTGGATGACCCTGAGTGCACTGCAGGCCCTCAAGTGTAACATAAATAGGAAACAATAAATTAAGCATGGTTCCGAAGACAACGTGGAGGAGATCATGTGAGAAGGAGACAAGAGCCTATGGGCAACCATGAAGCTATCTAAAGAAGATTGCAGACAACAGGGTGAAATAAAGATGGTCTGCTGAAGTCCTATTCCACTAGGAACGAAAGGGAATAATAATATATGTATATTTATTACTGTAGACCTTTCGACTAATGTTTAGATAATTTCCAGAGTCAGAAGATTCTATTTTCGGTGGTTTGAGAAAAACCAACATAAAGGTTTGGTCAGTTATTCTGAGTAGTGTCTGGATCCTATTACTGCAAAGTACAACCAACATTTCAAAAACATTAAACCTGTGACCGTAGAAAGACTCTGAATTTAAGCTTTAGGCACCTATTGGATTGAATTTGTGCTAAAAACGAAATTAATGTGATCATATTTTAGAAAATTTAGTCAAAATATATGCGTTTTGAGACCTCTTCAAATTAATCGTGCCCATATTTCTTACACAGCTGTTTTCTTCGGTTTCCCTGTGCTTTCTTTATTGATCTATGTAGCTGCCTTCATGGTTATCAACTAACCCTATAATCCGTGGAAATTTTAGCTGGCACACACTAGGTGGACGTCCTGTTTTATTTACTTCTACCCTTTAAATTAATGAACGACATCTAATTGCACTGAATATCTAAATTTTAGTGTGACGACTTTGCATAGCAACATCTTAAACAGTGACGTAAATTTAACAGCTACCAAACCGTATGATACTTCAGTGACTTCCAAGCAGAATGCCTTACTATTTCCTTCTCGGGACCCATTACTAAGTTTGAGAGCGAATCACTCCTAAATGACATGGGGAATATCCAATAATCTCATCTGTTGGGCCTGATTTTATGGATAATGCTGGATATATATATATTCATAGTTTGTTTATCCGCCTTCATCTAGCCAATGGAGATCAAATGGTGCTTTCGTTTCAAATCATAAATCGTGGTACATTTTGGATTCAATTTCAGTTTTGCACTAATATTTGATATGTTAACACGGTGAATGTTAGTTAATGTGCCGCATCTGTAGACTGGCTTCTAACACTAATTAGTCTTTTGATGATATACAAATAAAATTCATAGGAAAACTCACATTAGTTACGTCCCAGATTATTTTATGAACAACTGATTTCGAGGTGCAAGATTATCCTCCGGAGTAGAAAGTTATAGGATCTTTTTATCACAGTTAAAATAACAGTTTAAGCGGAAATACTTTAATGCAAGGTATCAGTGCATGACTCTCATCTGTTCGGGGAAGAGCTAAGGGATTTAATGGTATTCCTTCTTTACTGAATGAGGATCTGATGTGTGAGACTAAAATATGACGTGACCAACGCTAGAGCATTCTCGTATTATATCAGCAATTATTCTCAAGAATGAGCAAGGAATGAAAGGTCTATGTATTGAGATAAAATTCATCTTGATATCCTGATAAACCTAGTGATCTAGATGGGCTTCAATCATGTTCATAGTCACAACGTACAAAGGCTATAGCCAAAATGAAGGGCTAATTTTTAAGAAACGTTTAGAGAGCCAATTTGATGATTCCCAATAGGAAATGCTATATAGTAATAACTGAAGATGGCTTGACTAAGACGAGCAATGCTAGTATTACTTTGGATCCTCTTTCCCTTGGCCTTAGTTAGGTCTAACTGAGGTGTCATATTTATTTCTCTTAGAAGAGTTATATAGCTTTAAGATCAGCATAATGGTCAGAAACTAGGTCACGGACTTCCTCATAGGTACAGTGCAATCATTTGAAGTTGACTTAATTCTGTCACTTAATTTCCCCTCCTTTTTGAAAATGTTCACTTGGACGGTACTCAACTTCACATCTTTATGAGCTATAAACATGGTCTTTGCTAGAATAACCATTGAAATGTTAGGTAACAAATATATGTTTCTGGTGAGATCATAACCACAGATTTGCATCCAGGCAGCTAACCTTTTGTCTGAAAGTGGATTCATGTATCCTAAAAAGAGCGGAACGCCAAGTGTATAGTTGCTGGTAAGATCAACTAATCATTGGAAGAAGTGCTAAACAATTTAATTCTCTTCTCTTTATCAACTATAGGTAGATATGAGATATGACCATCATGTTCAAAGTTCTGAACAATGGCTTTGGACTTTACTGATGCCGCTTTTCCTAATCCACCAGGCCAGAACATCTCAGACGACATAGCAAGCGATTTAAGAAGCTGAGAAGGAACTACAACTTACTCTGAGGTACTGGCTTTTCCACCGAGTCACCGACTCTTCAAACAGCCCACTGTCTGCGCCGTTAGTCGAGTCGTTCAAGAAGGGATTACATGAGCACAAAAATGACTAATATAGTCTAGAAGTTTATCCTTAACCAAAAATCTGAATTTGTTTGGCAATAATGTTAGAAAACCACATCTAATTTGTAAATATCTTAAAGTCCGTTCCTCGCTTTGAATTGTAAGCGAAACCAACTTTCCATCAAGGACTGTTCTGTTAGAATATATGTAAATCAGTCGTGGGATAACATCTGCTCCACTGTGGCAGATCGTAATGATTAGCAGTGGCATAAAGTCTTCTAAAAGCCTAAATTTTGCAGCGTTATGTCGGACTAGAACATGATAAACAGAAGGAGGTAGGCTTAAAAATATCTTCTTAATGATATTATCTCCGGGAGCAGGTCCTCAAGAGCTTCACTTTTAGTAATTACTTTCAAGCCAAAGAAGTGCAAAGTAGTGCAACTTCATTCCGGCAGGTAACAGAGTGTAAATTACACCCTTGGTGGCCAGAACTTGAGTTGTGTACCATCAGAGCGCGATCTAGTTCTTATTCTAACAGAAAAGCTAAACACCGGTGGAAATTACACAAGGGACGTCGCCAAAGCCTACGTAACTTTACACTTTATACATAGGCAGCTGGGAGCTCTTACTTCCGAACTGTTCTTAAGGTTATATAAGACATATGTGGGGCCAGACCTTGAGGTGTATAATGTCATTGCACCTCCGCTACTCAAAAGGGATGCTAACATTCTGAAAAGTGTCCAGAGACGAGCGACAAAATAGGTGATCAGCCTCCGCAACAAATCATACGAGGAAAGACTGAAGAAATTAAGTCTTTTCACATTTAGTTACCGTAGGCACAGGGGAGACCTCATCACCGTCTACAAGATCTTAAATGACCAGGCCTACCCAAATAAAAGCATCTTGCCATTAGGTGATTATAGGTTTCCACGAGGTAACCCGCTAAGGATAGCACACCAGAGACCAAAGACTCGAGTGCGTTCACATTTCTTTTCGCTTCGTGTTTGCCGTCTCTGGAACGCTTTACCGGCGGCCGTGACTACAGCGCCATCTCTGGAGATTTTTAAGCGGAAGCCAGACAATCATGCAGAAATGCAAGGTTTGTGTCTCAATGGCTTATCCTCATAAAACTTAAAACCACACTCTCAATGGATAAGCATACAAACTGAGCCCCACGACCTTTTCTGCCTTCTCTCACTGTATCGACTACTCTATCTTTTCCTTAGGTCACACTTATTATTTCACTTATCTCAACCCATATTATCTACATTACAACCTATTATTACTATTACTATTCTGCTTTTATGACTACACCGAATGACCAACGGGATTTACGTCAAACTCCATTCACGGTAGCAACACAGTCCTAACATAATGCATACTACAAACCACATTTTGACAAAGATCTTGCCCCCAACTGCAATGGTCGTTACAGTAGAACGCCTCTCCAATAGTGAAAACTAGTCATAGGCTACAACAGTTATGATTATTTTTCAGAAACACTAATGCCGATAAGACACTGTGTCTTATTCTGTAACTATAGTTACAGAATTAAAAATTGCACACGTATATGTGTGAGTATAAAATGTTGCAAAACTCCCCAAAAACCGCATTAACAATATAAAAACATTATTTAAATGTCAAATCACTTAGAAATGTAACGGTAACGCACAGCAAATTTATTACTCTTCAAATGTAAAATTCAATAGAAGCGGTATACTCTAATTTGGTTCCTAGGGTAATCAAATGGATAAACAAAACTACCTCTCAAGGTCTCCTGAACTTTGATGTAGATTCTGAAAATTATTGATGTCTTGTGATACATGTTTATTCTTTCTCTCATTTAAATTGGTGGCAATTCCTGTGGTCACAACCTCATACATAGTAGCTTATGATGACTGCTGATTTTCGAATTCAGAATAGCTGATAGAATTTCACTATTTCACAGTTCGTTAAGAGCGAATCTTCGAGGCGTTTAATCCTGGTCTTCGAATTAAGTGCTGTCATCCTGAAAGGCGGTCAGTTCTAGTGGTGTAAAATAATTGATGAAACTCTCACCTAGTTTATCATCTATGATACAGACTGTAGAAATGAAGTCTCGGCTCAGTACGTGTAAGAAAGGACTTGTATGAGAGGTTAGAAATTTTCCTTATCAACATATTTGAATTCTACATTCTCTGCTTCATATTTGGGGAATTTATTCGCAACCTGGATCCAGTTTTAATAATGGGTTAAATGTAGTTTTGTTATAACAGGAAATATGTAAACGCCAAATCTCGTGAAGGCCTTGTGAGGACATATGGCCACCTAAGGTACACAGAGGCCAGTGCTCTAACGTCTGCCGCACACTTCAGGTAGTGATTTACAGCTACTGATGGACCAATATAATTGGTGATGAAATAATACATGACTTTGGCGTCTACTGCGTTTAGCTAATCGTCAGTACAATGATGTACTGCATAGGAACTCTTATTCCGTTTATGTGCCTAAGTGAACCCTAAATCTACTCCTTTACCAGTCGGTTGAATTCAGAACCATCCAACGTTATCAGGAGATATGAGTAAGTGGTCCTGTAAGTAGCGTGCCAAAGATCAGCAAACTCACCGTCTAATAAAATGTCAGCACAATTGTCTTTGTTACAGCTTCCTCATGCCAAAAGAAGATTTGCCGGTTTAGAATGACCTGCCGCAAAATGTTTTTTCGAGCAACTGGCTCTCATTCAGCAATCCCTAAGTGAATTTATAAGTAAGAGCTAGAAGATGGTAACAACTCTCTCTCTAGTCTTTCTTTGCATTTAACTTACTGGATATAATTTAAACAGTACAAACATCAGTCTGAAAGTGGTTTCAGCATATGGTGATAGAGGATATGAACAAAGCTCATATGAGTTCATAGACTTATGGCTTGAACCTGGCCTTCTGCATATCCGGCTCCTTTATTAATAAAAGACATCCGGTAGCGGTTATAAGATGGTTGTTAAAGTGTGATAGTAAGAGTGATATCATGAAAAAAATAAACTCTTTTGATATACGCTAGAGAATATTTAGCAAGGTTAATTGAAGACATGTGGTATATATTTTGTGGTAGGTACGGTAATAACTAACCAGAGATTAAGGACGAACAAGTGAACGTAAAACGATAGCCTGCTAAATGGAATTGGTGATTAACATTCCGACTCCAGCTCAGCTAGTTCACTTGAACGGTGAATACCAATTCCAACATCGTTTGACTACGAAGCTACAAACTAGCAATTCCGGGAAATTATTTAGCTCAACAGCTCATTCCCACCGTAAAGGAGACATCGAAAACACGTGATGGTATCGGCCGAGGGTAAAATCATGTTGCTTGTGCCACTTGCAAAACTAATCTGCTTGGTTCGGTGGTGGAGAATACCCATTTTCATCTGTTTTGTCGGGGTAGTAAGTGTATGTACACTAACCAGATGGTTTTCCTTTCATTTTCGGGCTTTCCCAACCCACTGAACACTAAATTAGGAAAACTGAGAACTTCATTGAAGTCGCCGGGTGCAGTTACTTTAAGAAGACATGCAAAGTCGAATGTTGGAAAATCATTTATTTTGTCAGAAGTGTTGAACACATTACATTGAAAACTCGTAGAAACGCGCTTTGAACCGGAAAATATATGTATGAAGTATGTACGATTCACGACGCAGTGTGAATGTTTAGAAAACCTGCCTATTCGAGGCAAGTGTACGTTCGGCGTACAGGATTGTTTCGAGTTATCGGTAACTCTGACTAAATGTAACCAAATCTCTTGTTCTTGTGAGATGCATGGCTCATGGAGACTTGGGTTAGTTGTGCAAAATTTCTAGTTATTTTTTTGCTGTGGGTCATTTATCAGCTACTTTGTTTTCGGACATTCGTCTTTGAGTGGCTAAAAATTTGCATAAATAGGAACACTAGTTTAGGTGAAGGCACTCAGCTAAATAGGCTTTTCCCTAAATATACCTCTTTGTGATGACAAGTATTAATTTTTGCCATTGAGAGCCTACGAGGAGATTGCGGTAATTAAATAACTAACAGTTTACTGTCGATACAGTGACATTACTGAGAGAAGATATATACTAAATTGGTTTGCTACTGTTGCAGCCAACATGCACGGGTGGAGTTGTTTGTAGACGTCCACGTGTTCTTGATCAGAGTGCAGGGTTTCTTGTGGCTTTTCGTAGCCTGAACATAGGTGTTGTAATGTTAGCATCAGCCGGAACTCTCTCTGTCAAGTGCTCCAGTTTTCACAAGACCACGCAAAGGTCTACGGCGGATGAATATTGACAGTTGTGGTGACCGGTCGACCTGAGAACTCGCTGATCATAATTATATGAGACACCTACTTGAGTTTCGAAAATTTAAGGTCAGTAAACGAGTCTCTGTTAAATTTCTAGTTGTCTAATTACAGTTCTTTCTGTGAGCATATGCATAAGCACGACTGTAATCAGGTATGCATTATGCTGCTCGGTTCAAGTGTGAAGGTTAACACCAGAGGGTCAACATTCACCGACGAAACATATAAAGTTATGTGAATTTTCATTGGCATGTGTCAGTGCGAGACTGGAAAGGCAACAGAGCCCGATGTGTTATGTTGTATAACTATCCGATACCATTAGCGGTAAAATTATTATTATTATTAAATGTTACTTACTTGTACCAAAAATACAGTGTGGAATCAAGCTGTAAATCAAAAATAAAAAAAATACCAAACCTATTACGGAGTCCTAGAATAATAACTATAAACTCTCCTGTCTTGCTAGCCGGTCATGATCCTTTAAAAGAGGAAGAACTGATTATGTGGATAGTGATACCATACTGAAAAATCTCATCACTACCGCAACTTTAAAATTCGGAAAAAAACTTATCATTCCCAGAAATGGGAGATACTCCTCATTTTGGGGTCGGATAACACTGCTTAATGAAAGGCTTCAGAGGGCCTCTGTGTCTTGCTTCAATTAGTGTAAAAATGGAGATGCAGACATGGTATTTCCCCGCCATATATGGGGCTGATAAGGGTGTTCAGATTGCTGAAGAAATGAAAAAGGTGGTTGAAAGTGAGCTGGTGAGGTTATTAACTGGAAAGCCAATGGTTTACCTCATTCACACAACCATGTGCACACCTCAGGTGTTGCTGTCACGACGTCACAAAATGCTCCGAAGGGTCTAACTGAGAAGGAAACATTCAGGATCATACGGCAGTATCCATCTGAAAACGACCAACCAGCACCCGCAGATCATCCATGAATTTTCTGCGAAGCCAATCAGTTAGGCTGCTTGTACAGATTCCAGATCGCTTTCAGCTGGCTTCAACTAGAAACACCGTTCATTATTGTTGTGTGGCTATCAATCCTTTTAGACCACTAGCCACACTACCTTCTGACTCTCTATATTAGCCCACCTAACCTGGTGAGCAGGCTGCCCTTTACAGCGCCCTAACTGGCGAAGGGAGAACATAACACTTACAACCGCTGACAGCTGAAAGATATATTTTTTAACGCTTGTTTAAAGACAGTGAACAAGTAGACAGTCACACCACAACTAAGCTGACAAGCTCTTGCATCTTGGAAGTCATACTAACTACCACGTGTTTCAGTCCTCACGGGTTGGCAAAGTAATCGTCAACGGTGAGATGGCTACGGTTCAGTTGAGGTGACAAACTTCTTTGACCTCCTACAGTACCACCAACAGACACAGGAATACCAGGGAACACAAACGTAAAAAGGAAGAGCCTTTGAAGGACTTCGTGTTACTGCTAGCCGGAAAGGCAGCAGCATGAGGCTGAAGTTCACGAAAAGCACTGAAGACGGACCTATAAGACTCAGCTGACAAGCTTACGCTCCAAATTTGTTCCGCAGTTTCCCCAATGTCACACAATGCTTCCAGCACTACAAACACCACTTAACAGCCTTATAATGATACCACGTGTGAAGTGGACCACAACGAGAGGCTCTCTGAAGCTTTTGAATTAAGGACAGAAGTAAGACAAGGCCGCTTGCTGTTGTTGATTATTTCCTGCCTGTGGTGGAATGGATAATAAACCAAATTATGGGGATTATTAAGACAGGCACCTGTTAGATTGTCAAGGAAATGTAGAAAATATGAACGTCACAAATAATTTTCGTTTTGTGCCTTACTGACTAGAAGATTTGAAAGTGAAGCCGACACGTGTGAGGGAGAGGCAGGAAAAACAGGCATTCAGGTTAACATTGATAGGACATTGCTGATGAAAATATTTGGCCAGTAGAAAGAAACACTTAACGTCTACACGAGATGACTAAAGAAGGTTGTATCCTTCGCTTACCTTGACACTATCGTTTGAACTTCAAGCAAAAAGGGTGAGAACGTGAAGGTGAGAATGGGGCCGGGAAAGCAACAAACATTAGGTGGAGAGCATATGACTAATGTGCAAGTACCTTTAACATTTTCTACATACTTACTTATTTATTACTTATCTATTTACTTTAATATTAATGGATAATTATTTGTGCCATATGTAATCGAAAAAATAAATAAACTTGGGTGTAATCGAGGTTTATCGGCTTGCTTCGAATTATGCTTTTTTATAAGGAAGTTGACCGATTACTATATTGTCATTATTCCCTTGGGTTAGGATATAGGGCGATTTCACCCTATTCTCCACGATTGCACATAAACTTTCATTTCCCCCCACACATAATCTCCTCCATGTCACCATTGAATCTATGCTCAACTCGTTGTTTTCTCTTCGGGTTCCACTAGAAGGCCTGCCTGGTCTGCGCCATCATTCAATGGTTTTTTCAGCGTGTGTGCAGTCGATCTTCATTTCCTTCTGCAAATTTATTGGCCCCAGCTTCTTGGTTCGTTAGTTGCACTGTCAGTGTTCCCCGATGGATATTTATCATCGAGAGAAGACAGGTGTTGATGAAGTTCTGCAGTAGTCTGTTGAAATTTTTTTGGTAAATTGAGTGCTAAGTCGCTGAATCACATAGAAGCACTGATTAACTGACTTGAGATTAGTGTTGAAAATTTGGATCTTGCCCCTTATGCTGAGTTCAGTAGATCTCCACACTGATTTCTTAGTAATAAACACCAGTCGTACTTTTCCCATCCTGGTTTCAACGTCCTAATTCGTTCCATCTGTAGTTGAAAGGATGCTACCTATATATGTGATAAAGATGACTTCCTCTGGACTGCTCCCGTTGATGGTGATTGGCGCTTGTTGTTCTCGTTGGTTGTGTGTCTTCACACTTATATCTTCCCTGTGTTCACCTGAAGTCCCGTCTTGGCTTATTTTGAATCCCTGTGGAAACCTAACTTAATTAATCATCATTTTTTTGACTCTACTTCATCATTAGTTTTCATAATTGTCATATGTTAAAAGGATTTAAAGCTCACTCGTGTTATTTCTTATTTTAAGGTTAAGTGATTGCATACGAAAAGTATTAATAATTGTATTTTATTGTATCACAATTGATATGAATATGAACAGTAAATTGCGTTCGGAATTTCGTCATTCAGTATATAATACTGTTTCCCTCTGTGTGTGTGTGTTTGGTATCCAATAAACAAGTTAGTATAAAATAAAATTACTATCACAGTGTCAAAGTGTTACACATACATTCATGTATTAATTGTGCGTCGGTGGCACAGTGGTTAGGACTCTCGCCGACCATGAACATGGTCCGAGGTTCGATCCCCTGCCGACGCACACCTGATATCTATGGTCAGCCTGAAAAATTTGGGCTACCGATATCCATGCTGAAAATTCCATACTTGTACCAAAAATACAGTGTGGAATCAAGCTGTAAATCAAAAATCAAAAATCAAAATCAAAAAAATACACCTTTTCAATATCGATTATCGACTAAATCGTTAAATATGCGGCACTAACTTATGTCCAACACGTCCACTGAAGGAGAGATGATGAAAATATAAGTCTCTTGAAAGACACAATAATATACCCTCCGTAAAATGACGCATATTGTTTGGGACGGAAAAGGGCATAATGCCGCGCCGCCTCCCTTTCGGGTTCCACTCGAGGGCTTGTCTAGTGATGTCACTTGATGGTTTCCTCAGCGTATGGCCAATCCATCTCCATTTCTTTCTGCCTATTTGTTTCACAATCGGTTCCTGATTGGTTCGCTCCCAGAGATCCCTGTTGCTGATCTTTTCTGGCCATCTGATCTTGAGTATTGAGCGGAGACAGCTGTTAATGAAGGTTTGAAGTTTGTTTGAGATGCTCTTTATGACTCGCCAAGTCTCTGATCCGTATAGTAGCACTGACTTCACATTGGAGTTGAAAATCCGGATCTTATTTTTGATGCTGAGTGCTGTTGACCTCCACACAGATTTGAGAGTAATGAAAGCTTGTCTTGCTTTTCCGATTCTGGCTTTGATGTCCTCGTCAGTTCCGCCTGTAGTTGAGACGATGCTTCCCAGGTAGGTGAAGGAGGTTGTTTCTTTCAGGTTCTTCCCATTTATGCTTATTGTTGTCTGTTGTTGTTGTTGATGTTGGCTAGGAATCTTCATCATCTCTGTTTTATCTATGTTCACGTGAAGTCCTATCTTTGATGCTTCTTCTGCCAACTTGTTACTTTTCACTTGCATATCTTCCAGTTTATGGGAAATCAGACATATATCATCGGCGAAATCCAGATCCTCCAAGTCTTTTGTGTCAGTCCATTTTATGCCTGTTCCCTCGTTGGTTGCCGTTGTCTGTCGCATTATCCAATCAATTGCAATCAGGAAGATCATTGGTGATAGTAGACAGCCTTGCCTCACTCCCGTCCTCACTTCGAAGGCTTCCGTAAGTTTCCCGTTGTGGATTACTTGGCATGCAGCATTGTCGTATAACTGTTGGATGAGGTGTATAATTGTCGATGGGACCCCGTAGTAGCGAAGTAGTTTCCAAATGACCTCTCGATCGACGCTGTCGAAGGCCTTTTCAAAGTCGATGAAGTTGAGATAGAGAGGTGACTGCCATTCCAAGCTTTGTTCAATGATGATCCGTAGAGTGGCGATTTGATCAATACATGATTTGTTTCTCCTGAATCCAGCCTGTTCCGGACGAAGTTTTTCATCTAGGGCTTGTTTGATTCTCTCCAGGATGATGCGACTTAGTATCTTGCTTGGAATGGACAGAAGCATAATTCCACGCCAGTTTTTACATTGACTTAAGTCTCCTTTCTTTGGAAGTTTGAATAAGTATCCGTTCTTCCAATCCTCGGGTACTTTGCCCTCTTTCCACACCTTCTCCAGCAGTGGTGTCATCAAGTCCGCTGTTGTCTCTGGGTCTATTTTCAAAGCCTCTGCTGGGATTCCATCTGGTCCCGGTGTTTTCCCAGCTTTAAGCATCTTGATTGCATTCAGGACTTCTGATTTCGTCGGGGGGTCAGTGTTCACTGGTAGTTCTGCTTCCGTTGTTGGTATTGTTGGGCGCGTTGTAGGTGGCGGACGATTTAGAAGTCTTTTGAAGTGTTCAACCCAGTGCTTTCTCTGTTCCACCTCTTTGGTGATTGACTTTCCATTGTCGTCCTTTATTGGCTTAATCTGTGTCGAACGTTTGCCCGAAAGGTTCCTTTTTTCTGCCTTGAATTTCTATGCAGGTTTGACTCCACACCGTTTTCAAGTTGTGCCAGTGCTTTTCGATGCCGACCTCTTCTCTGGTGTTGATTTGTATCTCAGCCTTGTCCTTTATGCTTGCAATGAAGATGTCCTTTGTAGCCTGGTCCTTCAGTTTTTCAGTGTTGAACTTGGCTTGTGGTCTATCTGCAGCTCCTGATTCCCTGAAAGCTTTTAATTTGATTTGGATTGTCCCTTGTACGAGATAGTGGTCTGAGCCAACGTCTGCTCCTCTTCTTGCTTTTGTGTCCAGTAGGCTGCGCCTCCACTTCCTTGAGATTGAGATGAAGTCGATTTGGTTTTTGGTTTGCCCGTCTGGTGACACCCATGTAGCCTTGTGGATATCTTTGTGCTTGTATACACTGCCACCAATCACTAGTTCGTTGAAGGCGCAGAAGTCGGAGAAGAGTTCTCCGTTTTCATTCATTTCTCCTAGAGCTTCTCTACCCATGATGAGTTCCCTTCCTGTGTTGTCTGGTCCCAGTTTGGCGTTCATGTCTCCCATTAGTATTTCAATGTCGCCAGCTGGAGTATTGTCCATTGTTGCCTGTAGTTGCCTGTAGAATTCTTCTTTCTTTTCGAGGTCTGCGTTGTTTGTGGGTGCATAACATTGTATGATTGACACTTTCCTTCCTTTGGAGTTGAATCTGGCAGTCATTATCCTGGACGAAATCGCCTCCCATTGTATCAGGGCTTTCGTTGCCGTTGGTGACATCATGATAGCCACGCCCTCGGTGTGCGTGTGGTTATCTTCTGGGTGACCGGAGTAGATCACTGACTCACCCGTTGACAATTTGGTCAGTCCACTCCCATTCCATCTGCTTTCACATATTCCTAGCACTTGTATTCCGTATCTTTTCATCTCGTTTGCGATCTGGGCAGCTTTCCCTGTCTCATACATAGTTCAGACGTTCCATGTTCCCACACAGACTTTTTCTTTTGGTGCAAAGAGGTTCATTATGCTGAAGGTTCTGTAGCAACTTTGTTTACAGGGTGGGGTTGCTAGCCTCACGCCTGAGAAAGGAATGATTACATTAAGTTAAAGTTTAGAGAGAAGCGACTTTTTGGGTTGCTCCCCTCAAAATCAGAAAATAACGGACAAACAATGAGAACAACATCAACAAAGGAAACAGTTCACAGAAAAAAGGGTAAAAAGCGACGACAACTATACAATAAGATAACATGCAATATAGTTCAGCACAGTTAACTAAAATGATATCTCAATCATAAACTCACTGACTTGGAGCAACTTGAACATATAAATCCAACAATATATACAATTATAGATGTGTTTATGTTTAAAAATTTCACAAATCCAATTAGTTAGTTATATGTATTATCTGTCAATAAGATTATATTTTTTGGATTCAGTGTTCGAAAGGTTAATAATTGTGATAATTTCCGCAAACTCTTGGCATAAAATTTTACAGAAATTAGAGTTTTTATTAATAAGGAAAATGTAGCGCAGTAGTCGAATATATATATATACTTAAATGCAGAGATATAAAAACCACACAAAAGTCACAAAAGTGTACAAAAATAAACACTTATTCAACTAATTAAACCAGTTAAAGTAAACCAAAAAGCTTCTGATGCCATTTGCACAACAAAAGCAGAAGTTACTTCACAACGTGAAAATGCTACTCTCCTTTTATATTGTTCTCTCCCAAGTCACTTAGCTGCCTTATAAATGACTGAGGAAAGGCTTCATATGTCTGTGGATCGCTTCGGCTTCTCTGTGGTCAATGTATTTTCCAGGAGTCATGATTGGGGATTTATTCTTGGGATCAGTTTACAGTGCATTCTGCTCTGTATATATTTTTATATACAGTACAACCATGAAAACTATTTTAAAAATATTATACAGGCTGGGTGAGTATCTGGACAAAATAAAATGTTTAAAATTCATTTCATGAAAAGTAGTTAATGTGCACCATTATCTCGCCAGACAAGGTGCGGCGCTAATTTCAAGACGTCAGTTTTTTTGCATGACGGGATGAAGCGTAGTAAACGTGGTGCGTTGCCGACACCGTCCTCTTCAACGCCGGCCACATCAAGACGTAACTTGGAGCTTTCACCGGCTTTTTCCTGCCTTAGGGATTCTGATACAGACAATTCCATAGAAAACTGTGGATCACTAAACTCTCCTGTGTTAAAGGGTTGCCATTTTCCTGTAAGATGTTCCCCTCTGGGGTCTGATGAGCCATCTAAAAGGAGCTTTTATGAAGAGACCTCCTCTCCAGATGGTCATGCATACAATCCAGATATGTCAGGTGTATCAGTTGGTAAAGGTTATTTGAGTGACCACTTGCAGCACAGTCTATCTTATGCTCGTTGCATGGAACAGCGTGCACTTAACATATCTACGCGTTTAACACAGACAGCAAATTTAATGATGAGTCCACAGTTTCTTTTCGATACAGAAGCTCGTTTGTCAAATGACAAATCGGATTGCAAGTCTGATGAATTTAAAAAGCTTTCATTGGTTGATGATCTAAATGTACAGTCTTATTTGACTATTAGTCAGCAAACCACATCGACTGTAGAACGGTATGCCCGTCTTGCAGATGTCTGTCCCGATCTTCTTAACAGACGTACTGTGAATAGATTCATGATGCAACGCACACCTGGTGAAAATCAACAAGAAGAACGGCCCATAGGGATGAACCCTATATTCAACTGCAGCACGTAAGTATGTGTGTTCTTCTTTATGACCAAGTCCCAAGTCTTGCGGGATCATTTTCAAACTTAGTGGATATATGTCGGACAAGATTGGCAGTATTGTATAAAGCTCGGCACCGTTTGAGTGGCGTTCTATACTGTTTGAAGAGATCACGCTGCGACTTTGAGATGGAAAATTATGGTGGCAGGTAAGACCCATATCTATAAATTAAATTCAACTTTGTGAATCCATCTAACTTGATGTGTCAAAATACTTTGGTTGCTATCCTGTCATATGTTCACTTGTATTGCTTAAGTCACTCGAGTACTTAATGCTCACTATGCGTCTAAAGTTAGTTAGATGGATGTTAATCTGTTGTGATAATCCAAGTTAAGATTTCTAGCTGTGGAAATACTTTAGCGGCAAACAGAAGTCAAACATGTACTGCGTATGCTTTTGATGAGCACAGTTTTCAATTGAGGTGTTATAGTAAACTTAGTAGGATGTAAGACTAACAATCTTTCACGCCTAAGCCTCTGAAATGCGACACGTTGAGTTTTTTAATTCATGTATGTGATAAGTTGAGTCTCGAAACATTCTTCAAAGGGATTATCACAATTTTTTCTAGTGTTTTGATTTCTGGCAGAATTGTGTCAGGACCTATTTTTCAGTGAACTGGTTTTATTTTATTTTGGTAATCTTATAAATTCACAAACGATGATAACTACTGAATTCTGTTATACGGTTTCTTATAGTTTTCGGCCACAGCCTTAGGTTGTATCAGACCCTATTTAGCTTTTCTTAACTGTACACGGGGTAGTCAAGATCACGTCAATCATCCTATCAGTTCAGGCTAGTTCCGACACTTGGCGTTTTGTAGTGTAGTTCACATTAGATTTTCTTTTAATTGTTCCTACATGCCAGCACAAAATAATTTAAAACTTCGTAGTTATGTTATCTGCTGACGTGTTTTGCTAAGTGTCAATTTGTAGGGAACGTGACAAGTTATTTCATACTGGAGTACTTGTTAACTGTTGGTTCAATAATAAATGCTGACTGGCATGATCATTTGTTCTTCTTTACTCTGTAAGTTGTGCTACCTATCTTTCATGCCTTATCAAGCATACCTTATCATAACATTTTAAGCTGACATTACAGAAATTGTAATTTTTTTCAGTTCTTCTAAAGAAATGCTTAATGAAGTACAAGCCTTAGCATTACTGCAGCACACAAACATCATTCGTTTTTACAGTTCTTGGTACGAGGCTGATTCAATCTATACACAGTTGGAACTGTGTTTAGGTGGAAGCTTATTCAATCTACTACATCCAGATAGACAACATGACACGTCTGAGGCTGTAGCCGTCACTCCTAGAGTTTGCATTGATGAAGGCGACAACCCTTCCCCTAAATCTGATTTATCATCCGATACAAACCGTAACTATCTTTCAGAAAAACCCTTAATCATATTGGCATCAAATATCCTTAGTGCTCTTCACTATATGCACACTTATTGGTCAATGGTTCATGGTGATGTCAAACCGAGTAATGTGTTAATACAATTAAGCAGACCAGAAGCCTACTTAGCATCTGCACAGGATTCTATAGAAATGGATGCTAAGCGTTACTGTCATAAGGTTAGTTTTTATTAAAAGTGGTTGAATTGTACGTTTATTTCTGTTTTTTCTAAGTATGCTATTATGTTAGTGCTTTAACATAATGCATATCTGTACATTAAATTATTTAGAGTAAGTGGGTTGTATTATACGAATTCACTACCCGAATTTCGGGGTACCAAAATTATGTGGGGTCTGAACTGCAAAGTGTATACGTGGAAATTAAGTAACAAAAACAAATAGCGATAGTCGTATGATACTCAGTTATTTGCTACTGTTAACGTTTTTGCACCTTGTCGGTAGTTATTTATCTATCGTATGTTTTCTGCTATTTTTGTTGGCACTCCCGAGTGTTTTATCACATTGTCAAGTTGTTCTACAAATGTACAGTTTTTATGTTCATATCGTAAAGTCAAGTGTACTTATTCTTTAGGATTTGTCAACAATAATTGGCCATCCAAACTGTAGTCCGCTGAACAGGATTCAAATCAGTAGTCCATGTACTATGTATCCTCAGATAAGTAGGCTTTTATTTGGTTTTCAGTAGTCATTATTACGCACAATGTCTCAGGCTTTTCGGTATTTGTTTATGTCTATGGTCTAGAAATATGTCATCGGTCTCTGTGGGATACGGTTGTTTGACTTAATTCCTAACGCTCTTGGCATGGTTTTAGTCATAGTAGACTTTCGAATTGTCATAGGATAAATAGTTCTGCCGTAGCTGTAACTTTCCGCCCCTATTCAGCTTCTGTCATTTTTTTATCATATGAATAATCTAACAATTTAACTGTATTTTAGCTGTTAATAAAGACAGTATAAGCAGAAATATTTCATTTCAGTAGAAGAAATATGTAACTGAGAATTATAAATGGCCAGTTCCATATTAACCTTAGACGCAACCATCAGTGTAACTGACTAGTGATAACTAAGGAATTAGAGCAGAACTGTATCATTTCAAGTTGCCACATTTCGATAAAGCGGATGTGAAGGAGTAGAACAGAAACATAACAAAACAATGGTGAAAAACACGTTCAGAGACATTGAACCACAATAAAATGCCTGTTAGGTGTGATTTTTAACATCCCGAAGACTCCAACTCCATGAAGGGATCGGAGCAGTAGTTACTGATTCCACAGTCCAATAGTATCGTTACGAATCACCAGTGTTCCAGAAAACTATATCCGAGGGCTTGTTGGTTTCAAAATATTGTTACTAGATTTCTTGCTAGATGTATCACGAACTGTAATATACAAGTCACAGTTTGGGGAATAAAAATCAAGTGCTTATATCTGTTAGATCAATTCTTTAAAATGTTAAGTAATGTCAAAGTAAAACACTGGATATTGTAAAGCTTGGTAGAAAGATAATGTTATGTCCATGTGTCCAGGTTAGTTCAAAAAATGTCTTTATACACATTGTGATTCTTTTCTTAGCTTCTGCTTGCTGGTGATACTACAGGAATAGTCTTTAAGTTGTCTGATTTTGGTCGGGCATCTCGAGCTGGTGAAGATCGTGATGGAGAAGATTTGGGTGACGGACGATATCTCCCAAGATTGAACGATCCCAGTCCGCCAGCAAGGGCTGCTACTGGTCGTGACCTGTATGCCCTAGGCATCACACTTTACCATTCAGTGAGTTAGTTTTAATGAATGTTCTTTTTGTAATGCTTATATACTAGCTTTAGACGATGAATATAAGGGAGTTATATAACATCATGGCGTAGTACACGCCAACAGTATAATGACAAATAATGAAAATGCAGTCTATATAAATATTTAGTAGTTGCGGCATTTCGTCACCCTATTATAAGACAAAATGTGCTACTCAGTACGTTTAGCATTCAAAAGGTATTTTAAAGGCGCCATTTAAAACAACTAGACACTTCACAGAAGCCGTTTCAGGCATTTCTTGTTAGTACTAATTGCCTATCAACCCTACCAGTTCATCTAAGTGAATACTACCTTTCAACCTCTTCCACTTCTTCTGTTAAAATAGGTTTATGATTGACATAACTTGTAAGAGAACGCTTTATACATTGAAGGTAAAGAAAAAGGCACAAACATTCTTCAGTTTTCATTGTGACTGTTGACCTCTTCGTAAGCCAGGTCTTATGTCAACTGAAAGTCCTGTCAGTGTCGAATAAGACATTCAGTTCTTTTAAAATGAAATAAGAATAGTATATTCAAGATAGAACTGAGCAAGACTGTGAGAGAAGCATTCTTAACGATAACTAGTCAAAGCGGACACTTTAGGGCGTTTTTCCACAACACGTACAAATTTGACCACAGCGCCTTGTATGGGAAGTGCATGTTGAAGCTTCTCTGCACAATTTGTAGCCTATTGAAAACATTACTTAATTTCACGCAGTCATAAGCATTTGACTCACTAGCGCGTTTTCTAAATCTACGATTGTCTGTTGTTACTACAGAAAAAACTTAGGTAAATACAACTTACCACATAGCTTTTATTAATGTATGCTTTCTGTTCTTTCAGGCCGGTGGGCCAATGTCTGCATCTGTTTGGGAACAGCTTCGTGAGACAGATTGTCTACCCGACCTCTCTGTGCTCCCAGTTTCTCTGAGACCAGTTGTCAAAGTAAGTAATTTGTTTCCTACGGTATTTGTTCTTTACCTGATTTCTCACTTGATACAAAAAGAAAACTGATAGCAAACAAGCAGAAACATAAGTGTAGTGTCAAATAGTTTGTATTTTCGCTTTATACACAATTGACCCACTCAATTACGGTTTCAGAATAGGGGGTCATCTGGACGCACTAATCAAACTACTTAAAACGTCAAGATTTTCACATTCTGTTTGTTTTATGAGCATCTTAGACTTCTTGTTCCGTTACAGTAGGCAATAGTAGTAAGATTTACAGGAATTATTCCAACACTTTGTGTGCTTACAGGATTTCATCATGAGCTGATATTGGTTAGAGAACCACTGGAAAACCTGAGAGTACTGGACAGCTGTTTCGTCCTAGTTTGGGGTTCGAGCTCGCCTTGTAACCATAAGGTCCTGGGTGAGAGGGGAGGTCACGTGAAGAGGAGATGAAAGCATGTGGGCAGACTTGGAGCGGAGTGAATAAGTTTACAGAAAACCGAACGCAATAGAGACACGCGGCTGAAGCCCTGTGTTCCTCTAGAAATTAAAGGATATAGTAATAAAAATTTTGTTAGTATAAAAAGTTGATTACTATGAAATTTAGAACCAAAGAAGATGTATTAACAGCCAATTTACCAAGGGAGCAACACAAGAGATTACTTCGATTGTTTTCTAGTTACTCTCTAGTTTTTTGTGTGATAGAAAATTCAAGTTTTCTAGTACATTTTTCAAATATTTTGGCTTGTTGTCTCCTCTGGTGCATAAGCTGGCATACCTAACAAGCAAACTGGGATGCAGCCAGGCTTTTATAAAACAGTATTATTATTATATGCTTTAATTCCTAGAGGAACATACGGCTTCAGCTGTGCGTCTCCATTGCGTTCGGCTTTCTGCCAACTTTTCCACCCCGCTCCAAGTCTGCCCACCCGCTTTCATCTCTTCACATGACCTCCTCCAAGTCACCCTTGGAGGACCAACTCGCCACTTCCCTTTCGGGTTCCACTCGAGCGATGGCTTGTTTAGTGATATCACTTGATGGTTTCCTCAGAGTATGGCCAATACATCTCTGTCCGTCGGACGTATATTGTCTCATTGCATTTTCGTGTTAAAAACGAATACAATCAATTCATGACTGTTGAAGTTCACATGAGTAGTGCTAGTATTCAACATTTTAAGTTAAAACCAAGTTAAAAAAGTGACTTCTGTGTATTCGCTTTTGTAAAGCCTGTCACACATTTAATAGCATCGACACGTACCTAATACTGGCGTCCAGATGAAACTAATTTTTCGTCTTTGTTTTTACTGGCCAAAGAGATGAAGGTAGTTGGTTAAATGAATTCCTAGTGTAGGAGGATAGACTTTACAACATTGATGGGCTTCTTCGATAATCACTAAATGTGATCTGTAAGTGAAGTCACTAGTCGTAATCTAGTGAGCATAAATCAAATTTGCTGTAATATGTCTTTTGCCTTTTGTTTCATAGTTTTTCTTATCTTCAATTAGTAATTATAGTCTGTCACCAGTATTACTTATTGACTGGTGAAAATAATTTTGCAATTATCTCAACTTACCTGACTATGTATTATTATTAATTTTTCTTTTCTTACACTTTGATAGAGTCTCCTCAGTCCTCTTGCCCAGGATAGACCAACGGCATCTGAACTCCTAAATTACCCATTGTTTCGTTCTCATGTAAATACTCGCCCAGATGGTATGTTTTTAGTTTTATAATAATGTTTCTACCTTATATATATGGAAGAATTAAATTACGTTTAGTCCATTTTATTTGCCTGAATCCAGGTTCACCTTTTTGCTTGTATCGTTATGGATGTGTGTAAACTACCTAAGTAGTTTTACTCTTTAGGATAAGCTTTATGTTGTTGTTTACATTAGCTCAAAACAATGCAGGCTTCTTTTTTTTGATAAATCGTTCTATTTCTAAGTGGAAACGAGATGCCGACATTAGCTAGCAGCAGCTGGTTAACTCGTATTTATTGCATCGTTTTGTTGAATCCATCTGTTACAAGCGTAGGATTTCTAAACAAATAGGTCGAATAAATTAATCAGCATATTTTAAGCATTACTATCTCTGTCTGTCTGGATCCAACATAAAACTTGGCACCGAAGTGCAGTAGTTCGAGCTGCCACGTTCCAAATACCACACAAAGGTAGACAAGAAGATTTGTGAAGAGAATCAATAGAGTTTGACAAGCATAAGAGTGAAACAGAATGGGTAATGGTAGAAAGGAATATGAAAGATTACAGAGACTGAATACATCTGCGCTGGCCATTGACAACGTTTTTGAGCCATGCCACCTGTCGTCTCCAACCATTGATTCTTAGAGTCCCGAGGGCCCCAACCCAGAAGTCTGCATCTCGCTACCTGACCGCCTCAGTTTAACTGTCCAGGATTTCATGGATTGATGAGGCATGATGATGTTTTTGTTTGGCCACCACTTACTCTTTTCCAACCTACACCTATATCAGCTAGTAATGCCCATCGTCGGGGGAGGCGATGGTTAGGCATGCGCACCACGTGACCTAGCCATCTCAATCTATGTAACTTTATAGCCTCGTCGATTGATTTTCCGTGTTTGCCCAACACTCTACGCCTAACGTGAACATTACTTACCTTGTGAAACCACCTAACGTGAGAAAGAGATCGTAGACATCTATGATCGAAAGCAGTCAACCTTTTCATGTGTTCAACTCGTATTGGCCATGTTTCAGAGCCATAGAGAAGGACGGAGCGAACTACTGAGCAGTAAATACGTCCGTTGTTTGATAGCCGGATGTCACGCCTACGCGAGAGATGGTGTAAGTCGGCGAAGGCAGCTCGAGCTTTTTGGATCCATGCTGAGATTTCGTCGCCAATCAGTCCGTTGGTGCTGATAGAACTTCCCGAATAGGTGAAGTGGTCAACATGTTCTATCACTTCACTACTCCGTATCACTAAGCTAGGAGTTGACTTAGTCCAGTCCTGTAGCAGCATCTTACATTTTACAGGAGCAGGCGTATCGCATGCGAAACATACGAAGATTGCTGCTCAAGGTGTTCAGAAGACTGCTGGATTTTGTCAGCATCCTTCCCTAACAGGACTATGTCATCTGCATATTCCAAGTCCATAAGACTATTCCCTGGTAACAAGTCGATTCCTAAGTCGTTACGTTCAGTTAAGGATACTTCCATCAGCATATCTATGATTAAGCATTACTGACCCAAAGGGATTTGCTATTTTCTTATTCAATATATAAATGATTATTTAGGATTTTTAAGTCCTTTAAAACCCAATATATTCAACAGGTTTCCGTGATAGGCATATGTTCATATGTGCTGATTGTGTCTCTGAAAAAAATGTAGATAGAGAGCCTTATTATTTTTCGAATTTATTACCAATAAACTTGTGTAAATGTTGCACATGAAATCAGCATTTCATACTGCTAAGACATTTCTCACTCTGTGACATGTAATTACAGAGTTGCGAAACAATATATTGAATTGGATTGCATATTTTGTGTTTATTTCGGAGCGTGTAGCGAATTTCGTAGCGAGCTGGGTAACTTAACAAATATTAGATTAAAAATACAGGTTTATAAAATTATAGTGTGAAAGTATATTATAAAAATAATGCTAACGAATTAGTGGTCACTTGGTGATACAATTAGAGTCCGCTGCTAAAAATGACTGACGTAATCAGCAGAAGATTTAACTGCTCGACACATGTCTACTAATAGTGTAAACAAGATTACACCGATGAGGTTCAAAGGCAATGTTTATTAGCACAAACACATTGTAGGCTTATAAATTTGGTATACCTTATCTTTGAGCAATGTTAGCGGATATAGGGTAAGGCTGGAAAAAAGCTAGCGGCGGTCAAACTATTATATGGCACCAGTCAATGAAATCCACAACAGTTAGTCTAAGTCACGTAGGAAGGTGTAGACTTCCAGGCTGGGGTCCTCGGGACGGTAAAAATCTATGGTTGGAAACAATTGGTGACATGGCTCAAAATCGTTCTCAGTGGCGCAGATGCATCCACTCCCTGTGACTTATGATTTCCAATGAAACTATATTGTTCTTCGTTACTACTATTCCTTTGTCTCACACCTCTGTTTACTGTCTATATTATGCATTTCTTCTACTTTCTTCTCTTGGTTTGTGTGCTACATGTGGGGAGTGTGGCGACTTGAACTGCCGCACATGTGTGCAAAGTTCTATATCGAAAGCAGACAGACAGACATACCTTATCTTTAAACCTTTCTTTGCATACATCATTTGCAAATTGGCCGAATATCACCACATTCGATATCTTGTTGGATTCTGCACAGTGCTGTAACGTTCTTCTTACAGTTCGCTTCTTCAATTGCTTATTTCAGTGTGCGAAGCATATTGTTTTTTTCTGAATTCGTTTAACTGACATAATACTTATATCCGACTATAAATAGCATTCACCGCAGTGGAAGTCATTCCCTGGTTATAGAATAGTTTTACGTATGAGGAAGAGAGGTTCCTGCCAAAATCCAAGGGATACAACACGGTTGGTAAAGAAGCTAGTAGACAATATGCGCCAGTGGAGAAGACAAAGCGTCCAACAGCACAGTTCATTTCAGATTGTACTCTGAAGTTACGTATATTTTACAATGAACTGTTTAAAAGAAAAGTTATGTGCAATGTTGCCATTTCTAACATCTAACAAAACACTGAACAATCATATTGCTCTAGATTTCACAAGTGTTGCTTACATGTTAGCTTCCGAAGCAGCCAGAAAAGGGAAGACATTACCCCGAAATTGAGATAAAACAAGGAATTTCAGTGGATTAAAAAAAAGTAGAGCTGAAATGGATCTCAGCGCCAGTTTATTCCCAATCAACCTTTCTATTTTCTACGGATATTTTCCCAATTTTTCAGCTTATTTCCCAATGGTATCTTCATTTTATTCTTTATCAACACCACTGTATCAATAGTCTTTCCATTTTTCCCTTTTTTTAGAGGATGACGGTAGCACGGAGTATACTAACGCGAGATCAAATACCCACAACTTCTACAGTATTCATACCGCATAGACGAATCGCCTCCTCTAACTGAGTCTAGAAGGTCTGTGCGCCTGAGAAAATATATTCTATGGAGTAAATTTCACCAAAGATAAAAAGCCATTTTGAAACAATAAGAGCTCGAAAAAATTAAAATGTTTATACAAGAAGCAGTAATCCTACCATTTCCATACTATTGTTATTAACAAATGCATTTCATTATTTTGCACAATGATCCCCACCATTTGCAACAATCTAACAGTTGCTTACAAGTACAAGGCCTGTAACTCATTGTGGCACCACACGTCTTTTGATACCAAATGTTGCTTTCATTAGGCTTTACCAGTTTAATGTGAATGGAAACACCTTAGTCTTTCTGCCAATCACGGAGTCACGGACTATGTCAAAGTTAAATAACTTGCATCAGAGTGTGCAAGCGAGTTAGTGTACAAATGACCCCGAAGCGATTAGTCACAGTATAACAGGTTAGGGCCGTATACTAATGAAAAATATTTTTAAAAATGTATGATTAGTAAGCAGGACACTTTTTTCTCGAAAGAAACTGAACACCTTTTCGTTTTCTATAGGAGTATCGATGTGCATAGAGTTATGAGTTAATATTAATAAAAATCCAAATCAGTGAGATGATAGTGTAACAATATATATTATCAAAAATACAGTAATGAGTTATATTAATTAAAAGGTTGCTTCGATATACTTTTGAAGTTCACTGCTACAAATTATTAGTATAATCCACAGAAGCATTCACTGTTGGAATCGTGTCTACTGGTAGAAGCTGTGTGCTGGTTGTAGAGTTGTCTCCGGATAAGGATAATAGGTTCCTGCAATAAATAAATCCAAAGCGTACAACACAATATGAGTGGAGCAAGTAGACAGTAATGACCAGTTAGAATGCGAAGCTACAAACAGTACAAAGTATTACGAATTGTTCTCGGAAGTTATCTGTATTTATTAAACGTGAATCGTTTTAAACAAAAGTCGTGTACAGTGTCTCTAATTTCAACATCTAACAAAAAGTGTACAATCATATTGTTGCGTACATGTGGTTATCTGGTTGGATCATGGTATACCATTCAAGTCGAGTGGTTTGAGACGGCACTCAACCTCATATTTCCTTCGATGATTTTAATTTCTTGTATTATACCATTGGGTTGACCCACTGAAGAATTTAACTAATAAACTGTTGCTGTGAAATACTGGAATACATAAATACGTTGTGTTTATGTGATAACCGACTGGGGGCTGTCAAGGCAATTAACACTAACTTTTGAAGTATTCCCGCGATATATATTCTAAAATCGTTCCCAGTGGACGTGGTTCATCCACATATCTTGTGAACTTCACTTTTATAAACCCAGCTGTAAGTTGGTTCATGCTATACTGCTTTCCTACGTATTTTTTGGGGGTGGGGGTGAGACTAAATATTAAACCCAGGAATCATACGAAGCATCCAAATTAAAGTCCAAGTTAGTAAAGACATTTAAAGCAAATTCAACGATTATTAATGTAAATTAGTTATAAAGGAGTACAGTTACTTGAAAATACGATTAAGTTCGTTTCTACAACTTAAACAATATAATCCAGAGGTACTTGCATTGGACACAGAAGGTCAGTCGCTAGGCCAAATAGCTCGTGGTAACGTCTCTGACTGCAGCACTGGGTGGTGATGGTTCGTATTTCAGAAGGGACATGAGTTCCTTCAAGGTTGCAGATACGCTTTGCTGGTTGATGAGTGTCAGCTAGCACGAAACCTAGGTCAAGCAAGGCTTCCTGTGGCCGATCGCCTCCAACTATCTAACATAATCCAGAGGTGTAGTTCACTAGGTAAGCTTCCATGGTGTTTTCTCCTGTTCAGATATTCTCAGGGACTTCTTTGAATACTCTTTAAACGAGGATCAGAGATCCCTGTTAATTCCGAAGAGTGCAACCAGAGAGTTAATATGACAAATAGACAGTTGCAGAGAGTGGGGAGACAAAGCGTGAGGAAAAACGGAAATTTGATTATTAAAACAAAGATGTCGGTTAAAACAAAAAAAGGATATGCCAGGTTTTCCAGTTTTGACATTCATCAAGTAGTGGACAGAATCACCAGTCTGTGCTCTACAGTTTCGCAATTTCCACATTATCTTCTGGCTAACACACGTTGTGATGTACGACGTAGAAACTTGATCTGATATTTTAGTTTCTTGTGGGTGATGGCTGTCTGTTATTTTGGAATTTTCCAGGTTATTTGGATCTATGAAAATGACTGTCATAGGCACTTTTGTGGGATTGCATTCAATATATCATTAGATAGACTTGTCATTTGAAAAGTGTCTATTTTAATAGGGCTGAATTGTAAAAGTTTCCCATCTTTCTTTTTTACACCACTTGACTTTCTGTTCATTTAGTCGAATCAGGAAGTGTAGAGACAGTTAATAATAATAATATAACAGCTTTATTCCAAACAGTATTTTTGGTACAGGTATGGAATTTTCAGCGTGCATTACAATATATTGCATCTAGTTGCCTCATAAATTTTATAAGATTTTTAAAATCAAAAAAGGAAAAAATAAATAAACAAAAAAACAGCATAGCGTTTACATTTCGAACAATGCACCACAGGGTATGAAATATAAAGTTGATGTGTGAATGGAAGATGAGAACAACAGCGTAATAGTAACGAGGAATGAAAAACAAAAACTAATGGGACTATTTGTTAGGGTGCCGCAGTAAGTTTATCGTGTCATACCTAACGGATTTCTCATCACGTAACAGCTGTGTCAGATATGGTATTGTGGAGTAGTAGTAGTCCTAGCATATAGCTGCCTATAGCTACTTTAGTTCTACCAGATGAAATGCAAGGAGAGAGCTGAGTATAGAGAGGATGCTCGGGGTCTGACAATATAGTAAATATCTAGTTTCTTACATGACATAATATGTCTATCCACAATAGTGTTAACCAGTTGGTTTAACGATATCCCACTTGCCCCTACTAACGGCTTTTAGTGCTTTTCTCAGCGAAGCGAAATCCTTTTTAAGTAGTCCAGGAAAGATTAATGGGGAGCAGTAAAGGGGGATGGGTAAAATACAAGAATTTACAAACTGAGAAAGCAAAGACTGCTTTATGCCAGATTGCCTAAATTTCCTAACGTAGAACGTAAAGCGAAACATCTTTCTATTAACTAGAAAAATGTTGGAGGACCAGGAAATATCGTGCGAAAAACTCAGCCCAAGGTACTTGACATTAGATGTATTTTCAACCTCTGTGCCGTCAATGAGAGTGGGGCCATGTGAGCTAACTAGTTGCTGTAGGTCACGTTTACGTCTGAAAGTGATATTGACTACCTGACATTTAGACAGATTAAGCTTAAGACCGTTTGAAGAGGACCACTGACTAATTTCCGACAGAAAGTTATTTAAACTGGAACAATCTGACTGAGACTTGACAGGCATAGAAACAGAGAGGTCATCGGCATACTTAACAAAAGTGGCTACATCAGAATGAGGCAAGTCATGTAAGAAAAAGGAGAACAGAAAAGAAGAAAAAACAGCACCTTGAGGAACACCAGCTAAAGTAAGTTAGGTAGTGGAGGACTTTCCATTGTAAACGGTGTACTGCTTTCTATCAGAAAAATAGGAATGCAACCACTTATTTGTCCAGCTCTCAGCTTGAGTTGCAGCAAGGTTACGTAGCAAGAGAGACCTGGGAACATAGTCAAATGCAGATGTGAATGATAACATGTTGGCAACTTGCGTGATATGGTGACTGCTTGATAAATCTTGAGCGAGGGCCTAAATATAAGAAATTGAATAAATGCTTTGGAACAGACTGCTATGTAGATGGTGGCTGTGTTTTTTTACTCGAATATATTTACACCAAGTATCAGGGGAAGCAGTTAGCGGAAAAAGAGGCGAAAACAACCATTTAATGGTCCAGAAGCGAACTGTTTTTTGCGATCGCTATTCTGAAGCTGGAATGTATGAATAACTGACTGAAGATCATGCACTAATAGCCAGGTATAATAAGCCAGATAGATAAAGCGATTGCTGACAAGAGCTTAAACTATATAATGATGAGTACCCAATGTTAATGAAGCTATAAGGAATTATTTAGCAATACAGTGGAGCTTTCGATCAATTTACGTTTCACTGTGAAGAGCGAATTTCTAAGATTTCACATGTACCGTTGCCTTTGTAGCAGTTTCGTTTAAGCAGTTTTCTGTAGGTAGATACTATCGATTACAGTTTCTTAACCTATCAGCGAATGAGTCTGAAGTAATACTGAGGTTTCCTTGGTTCATACAAACCTTACAAAAAGGATTCTTACAGTAGTCTTTTTTAGTGGAAAGCAATGAATGGCATCACCTTATAAGCCAACTATTATAAAGTTACATCAGTGGTTCAACCAACCACACCTGTGGACCGGTATATGATTCCCAGTCGACACTCTCCTAAACCGGGCCTAGCTTGCAGAAATCTTGGAGAGATTGAGTGTGGGGCTAGCGAGCATGCCACTTAAAATCCGCACCACTGCAACTTCACAGCTTGAAGCCCTATGTTCCACTCGGAGGACAAGAAGCGAAATACATAAGGTAATGAATGACTTAAAAGTTAGCTGCAACTAAACTACTTAAACTTACTATGTATGCGAATCATGACTAAACTTCAGGTATACATCAAATACGAATCTTAGAAGCACTACACTCAAGAAAAAAAAGAGAATTCAGTCTGTTTGATTCCATGTGTTCTGGACAAACTGGAGTGAACAACGATAAATGCTTATGTTATTTGTGAGGAAAAGTTAACTTGTAAAAGTTCTTTTAAATAATGTGAAGAATTTACTGATATATTATGAAAACAATGTGAAGATTGTTTTTGAATTAACTTTGTAACTTGTAATCAAAGTTTAGATCAAAGATACCGAAAATTCCATTGAATTCTGAACATACATATAGTGGAATGATGACATCATACTTTTTTTATCAGTGTTTTGAATGAAACCTATTCATAGGAGCTGGACAAGCAACTAATTGCACACTTTTAGGTCTGCAAAAATAACGAATTGTTATTAGTTCTATAGAGAAACTGAATACAGGAAATTCCAGTAGTCTTACGTAGTGCAAGTGTGGGGGACTTAATAGAGAGCTTGCTAACAGAACAATTATTAAAATAAAAATCTAAGTTAAAGAAATGATAGTGTAAAAGTATATTATAAAAAATACAGTTAATGAGTTATATAAATTAATGGCTACTCAGTTATACAGGTAAAGTCTGTTGCACAGCAGTGAGGACACTCGCCGATCATGTACACGGTCCGGAGTTCGATCGTTTGCCGACGCACACCTGATATCTATGGTCGGCCTGCAAAATTTGGGCTATCGATATCACATGATGAAAATTCCATACTTGTAATGAAAATACGGTGTGGAATCAAGCTGTAATCAATAACACACTCACATTAGTGTTCACTTCTAGAATTGTGTCTACTAGTACAATCTATGCATCAGGAGTAGTGAAGCAGCAGAAGACAAGATACGGTAGCCAAGGTATATTTTTCATTGATCGAACCGCTGTTTATATATCTACAGTTTATATTCGTTAACCAATCACTGAGCGTGTGATTTCGATGTACATCAGAAAACATGAAGTAGAATTTGAATAAGGCATTAAGAAGACAATTTTCGCTAGATGATATCGTCATTTGGTAGTTTCTTTACAACGGCTTTACAACTAACATGGTTAACAATAATAAAATAAAATAAAGTTGATGAAAATTACTCAGTTAGATAAAAAAGCAAAAGTACATACTAATGACCAGTCATATATAGATAGGTCATGTTGTCCATGGTAGGCGAAGATTGAAGTCTATTGTTTTTTGTACACACAGTTTAGGCTGTATGTGATTAATCCAAAGTGCTTCCACCACCTTCAATAACCTTGAATTAGAGTTATGTGAAATATTTTTGAAACAGTCATTAATATTGATTTTGTGTCCTGACATTAATAAGTGTTTTGCGATGGATGATGCTGGATTTCCATTCAGGTTAATCACGTTGGGATTTTCTATATAATTAAGTAGCCATTTTAGAACATGTTACTTTGGCACATTCTGTTGGTTCTACCTATATAGGTGTCACCGCAACTGCAGATGAACTTGTAGATACAGTTCGAGGTAGAGTCCACATAATTTCTTCGTTTAATCATAGGTACAGGGATCGAAAATGTTCGGGATGTGAGAGAAAGAGATACGGCATAGAATGTGCGTTGATGGCTGACCGAAGTCTTTGAGCTAGCTGTCAACTGCATAATTTGATCACCATTGAATGGTAGGTTAATAAAGATAGCTTTCTTTGGTCGAGAAGCTGTCTTTTCGAGATGTGGTTTTTCTTTACTGTGACAAGTGATAAAATTCTCCGGAAAACAATTAGCTAATAAAACTGAATATATGTGTCGAAACTCATCCATCAATGTGTCACCGTGCATTTGTTTTTTCAGGCCCTTGAGAACAAACACTTCACTAGGGAACGTTTATACTGGATAGGAACAAAACTGGTAAAATGAAGGATACAACACGGTTATTAGTGAAACAAGTAGACAGTATGGATCAGTAAGAAGACAAAGCGTCAAGCATTTTTGATTCCACTCCAAAGTTAACTATATTTTTTTTTAAACATGAATCGTTTCAAAGAAAAGTTATGTACAATTTTTTTTTTCATTTTTAACATCTAACAAAAACTGCACAATCATATTGTTCCAGACTGCACACATGTGTCTACAGGCAGACGTGAACCGGAGCTGTTTTTTTTTTGTAGATGTTTTACAATAAGCACAGACGAACGTTTTGTTTTAAATAAGATTAAGGTGATGTACACTGTAAGTGGACTGTTATACTAGACTAGTCAGAACTGTTCATCACTCCATTATCCAGAATAAATTATCCATGTCCCAGTCTGGATCCAACTTGTTCTGTGGTAGATTTCTCTGCAATATATATATATTGGAATACCTAGTATTCGGTATGGCAGTCAGAACACAGATATTTTTGCCATTTAAATATCATCTACAGATCTTATCATCGCTGGAATATTTGGTTGAAATAGTTTTATTTGTCCGCGAATGTTTGAGGCTTAAGGTTATTCGCCTTTCATATTCTTTACAATTTAGTAGGCCTAGTCATGTGTTCATTTGATTTATTGTTTATGTTAAGATTATTTGTCGAACACTTTCTCTTCGGACAACTGTACGATGATACTCTAGGCTTTACTTGGTCAAACCGAAAGTATATCTTTATATCTAGCACTTGTTCAAACTAATTTGTGTGGCGTTTTGCTATTTTTGTTTACTAATAAAGGTGTGAAACGTGCAAATGTTTAATTTAGGTGGTATGATAAGCGTCTAAAGAATGAGATTCTGTCAGTAAACTTCTGTTTTCAGTTCATCAATTCACCAGTCATGGATAAAAGTATGAGTAAGCATTTAAGCTTTTTTGGAAACACTGGTTTCTAGCCTTGCAAGGCCTTACAATTGACGTTACTTTAACGTTGGAAGATATCTTATTCCTTTACTTTCAAACAGTACTCGATATATTCTTCACTAGATGATAAAAATCTGACACGATATTATACAAAAAAGATGTGACCCAAACGAAGCTTTCCTTTTTTATTGACACCACTCTTAACAGTGACGCGAATTTGACAGCAAGTTAATTAAAGCCTTACAGGTTAACGATAATGCATTCTAGGAAACTTCCCATGATTCGGTTTAATTAGCTCAGGTCACTGGTTCAACTGGCTCTTACAGGAGACAAAAAAAGTTCGTGTAAGGGCAGAAAATCACTGAATTAATATACTTCTGCAATACAGCAGACCCTATAAGTATTCGACACCTTTGATTTACCAAGTATCTATAGATGCATGAAGAACATAAAAGACAGATTCAGCGAAGAAAATTTTCTTTATTGACGAAATCATCTTCACAGGCTGTACAGTCGTATTTATACTTACAAAAGATATATAGTGGTCTATTATTGATTAATAGGGGTGACATAATTGATATAATTACTCAGAAGTGGCTTTAGAAGTGAAAATTAAAAGTTGTAAATTACGGTGGTACTCAACGGCACAAAGATAGAAATTTGATAAGGTTAAAACTGCTCTTGAGTGAGAATAAAGGTATTTGAGTGAAGTTTGAAGAGGGTGTGAAATGTACAGAAGTAGCATATGAGATTGATAATAGTGAATTAATTATTTTAAGCAAAAGCATACTAAAAGTAAAATTAAAAAAAGGAAAAAATGAAAATTTTCATACAGGGAATGATTAGTGAAGAGGTTAAGACCAAGGTAGAATAAGAGACTGGACAAACTTTCTCTGTGTACAGAGTTCTATTGACAAATCGCCAGCGCCTCCGCCATACACAAAAGCCGAAACCTGATGCCCTTTGTACCGTTTGGCTTCACTTTGTAGATGATCTTGAAAGACGACTCTGGTGGAGTGAAGTGGCCTGAGTTCACCAAATGCTTGAGAATTTCGTCGATGAAATCTATAGATTCTTATCTAACCTATGGACAAGTTAATAGAAGGTGCTACGTGAAAGAATGTACATAAAACTGACTGATAGCGTACTCAAGCAACAAGAAAATTTTGAAGAAAGATCATAGGGAAAAGTCACTGACTGAAGAAGTTTCTGCAATGCAGTTTTATTTAATAATTAAAGCAACCTTTGAAGTAAGCAATCCCTGAGAACAAACATACGACGATCGTAAAGTGAAATTTTTAGTTGCAGCAACTAAAACACCAAATATCACTAGAAGCAAAGAAATCTTTGGAAAACAGACTCAAACAGATGTGTTCATGTCGACTGGATCCCTATTATTAGTTAGATCCTAAAATACAAGTAAACATTTTATTACTAGATTCTGTCCGCATACTTTTGCTGCAACGTCGAGCTGAACTCTGCTAACTGACACATATTATTGTGATGCGTTTCACTGCAAGAGATTTTAGGCAAGTGAATAACCTCACTCAGAGCTTCGTGACTCACAAAACGTGTTAAATAAATGCAAACAGTCTTCATACACAAGAACTCCGGGATTAGTCAGAATGGATATCTTCAGTCCATGAAACTATGATGACATTCAGAATCCTAACTAAGCTTAAATATCACATACAGTCAAATAATAACGAAGTGGCAAACAATTTTTGAATGAAGAAAAGTTAACCAATCAGATGAATTCTCACTCCGTTTGGAGTTCATTGGTTCGGCATTGCACAAAAAACTACTTATAAGCTTCTAGAGTCAGTAAGCTATTCCAGCACCACTAATATTGGTTCATTCCAGTCTAAGAACAAAAGCAGTTATAATAAAATTAACTTCTTTTAGGTCTTTCAAAGAATTAAGTCGAATAACTGAATAGTTACATGCTGCTCAGCACCGTTCACAATGCAGGTTGACGAGTCTAGCTGAACTTCAATTAGTGGGATAAGTCAGATTGTGGTGAGAGTAGGCTGCTAGCCAATCGTTAGGCATTAATTTACGTCAATGTTTATGTCCCCAATATTAGTCGTGAGAAAATATGAACAAGACTGATTCAACAACCAATCACAGCAGACTTGGCGTAGGCAGATACAGTTAACATATAGATGACCTGACATTCAAGAAGCAGTCACAAAGGATGCAAGGTCAACTTTCTGTAAGAAACAACCAATCAGAAGACTGTGTTTGTCTGCTTGAATAAGCTATAATAATGTACATGAAAATATATAAATACGTGTTGATTTCCTTAATAAAGGATTTGTTGCCTGGCCCTTGTCTTCTGTTGTTAAAAGATGATCTCACTTCCTTGTATATTTGGATACCTTGAAAACGCTATGTGAAACACTGAAATCTTCATTGAATAAATCTCGGTTGCAAAAGTAATTCCATTTAATTTTTATTTAGATTCTGGGTTAGAGTTAATCTGCAATTTGTTAATTGGTGGATGGTGACTGGCAGTGGGATCCAAGCAAGGGAATTCCCAGACATCGTCGAAGCATCTGCACAAGAAGCCGACATGTCAACCTGAGACCGAGCACTTCGGTCCAATCAATCGACGGGAAAATAAAAATTCAATGATATATGCAATATGTTAATATTATATTTTTAAACTATGCATATACTCTTACCTTTGTTTGTTGCATGAACAATCTGCAATCAGAAATTATCAATTTATACATATTTGGTAACTTCAGCAGGCTTATTTTATGGCATATTTTCTTATCTTTAAGTCGCCCAACATTAAACTCTACCTCTTGTACGATTTAGTTTAGCATCAGTTTGGTGCTCAACAAAAGCTCTACCTTTTGCTTCTTCGTTTACAGACAGACTTAGTCTTTGTGGTGATCGACAATTTCTATCTCTGTATTGTTTAAATACTTACTGTTGCTTGTTAATATATTTCTTATATGAATTGAATAATAATTCCGCCAAATACAAATTCCTAAATTCATCCCTCTCTGTGTTTCTGGTTCAATTCCTTCATTTAATTCGGTCATTGCGAAATACTAATACTACTATTACAAATAATTACAACAATTTGGCGTCGCTATGATACTAAATAACCTTGGAAAGTTTCCTATAAATGGTTCACTGCGGGAAGTCACCCATTATCTTGAATGTTTCGACGCATGGTGTATGTCGAAGAATGTTTGCGATGACAAAATTTCAGCTCATTTGATTACTGCTATTGGGCTAGATGCGTACAGCCTAGTAAAGGCTCTGTCGTTTCTAGATAAACCAATTTCTCTGCCATATGATAAGGTCCGTGAACTTCCCAGCTAGCATTTTTTCGGGATCATTGCAGACTTTTTGGGGCAAAAAACTTCGGGTAGATCTACTTACGTGGGACAGTGTCCCGAAGTCTGCCCCGAAAAGTCTGCAATGCGCCCGAAAAAAATGCTAGCTGGGTTCTAATAGATCACTTCCATATAACTACTTTTGAAACACGAAAGAAGGCTCGGTTCAACAAACTGGTTCGTGCTCCCAACCAGAAGATTAGAGACTTTATTCTTCAGCTTCAGGTACAAGCTTCAAAGTGCAACTTTGGAGATCAGCTGCATACTCAACTACCTGATCGTCTAATTGCTGGAGTCAATATTTCTAAGTTGGAGAAAGAGTTGATTCAGATTCCTTCTTGTACCTTTCAAACTGCTAAGGATTTATGTATTACATATGAAGATGTCAACAGTGAATACTCTGCTCCCGCTACGTCAGTATCTGATGTCATGCTGTCCAAAGTCGAAAATACAAGTGTTCATGGAAAGCAATCCAAACTGTCGTCCACGGGTAATAGAATGCAGCGAGAGATCAAAAACATTAAACCATGTTTTTCTTGTGGAAAGATTCATCTACGAAGCACTTGCTGTTTTCGGGGTGCTAAGTGTCATAAATGTGGTAAAGTTTGACACATCAAGTCTGTTTGCAGAAGTTCAAATACTTATGTTACTCAGAATCCTCATGATTCTTCCAATTCATCTGGTAAAATGCAGTTAATGTCTCTTTCAACCTTTCACATTACTCAATCTCATCTAATGAGAACCTTCACTGATATAAGAATAAAACTTGTGCACTATGGTAGAGTGTAATTCCATTATGGGTAAATTTTGTTTTGATAAAGTCTCACAGTGTTATACAGTAATGTTTACTGATGACTTTTCGAGCACAATTTATTGCTCATAATCATATCAAGGTAATCACACGACTTCCTAAATTCATTTATATAGTTCCATTGTTTTTCTCTTAATTTTCACTTGATTTGATTGGTAATAGTATTTTTCATATTTCAGGTATGAGTGATGAGTCATTCCTATTGCATGTGTTGGGTGTAGACTCGATGAACAAGGATTCAGTAATCAACCTCTCTCTCCACCTACCTAGATTACTTTTTAGAATTTTAACCCTCTCCCACCCTATTGTGTGGTTGTGTGTTAGCGCATGCATTGCAATTGCTGAGCTTTTTTCTAAATTACTTATCTTCTCGGGGTCAACCATTCTTACCTTAGCTAAATTCTTATGCTCTGACAATCTGACTACCCCTGACCTACTAGTTTGACCTATGTAGTTGACCTCACAGTCATTGCATGGTATTTTGTAAATAATATTGTTTTGTCTAATTGGGTCAACTGGGTCTTTTAACCTACAGAGACACTACGTAGGATTCTGAATAAAATAGGAATTAGGGTGGCATTTAAACCTACAAACTCACTCAGGAACAAGCTCTGTAGTCAAATCTCGAAATTACAAATCCATTTAACAGCATCATTCTTGTTATTTTTAAAAATATTCTAGTAAAATTTTATGGTCACAGAAATAGCAAAATGTGAGTAGAGAGCACAGAATTTTGATTTTTTTTTTCTTCAATTGAACGCGAGCCAAAACATGATCACATTAAAACGAGTAGGCAGGAGAAAGTGGTGTAATGAGATCTGTAAATTACTATGCATCTAAACTGAAGATTTTAAGTAATTAGACCGTAGAGTATTGTTCTTCTTAGGTTGTTGTATACACTGGGTTGACTGGCTCAAATTTGATGTTTTTATCTTCTTTCTTGATGACATCTTCACCTCCAACTTCATAGTACAATAAAGTATTGGAAATTTTCTTTTTCACAATTGAATCTGACTATTACTTAGAGCTGACCTATTCATCTCTGTAGCATATTCTCTGTTGGTTGATTGACTTGTGTTGGTGGTTCAGTGGTGGAATTCTCGCCAACCATGCACGCGGGCCTGGTCTTCGAGCCCTAGCCAGAGCACTTCTAAAAACCTTGTCTAGCCTGTGATAAGCCAGGTAAAGAGGGAAGGTTGGGCGTGACGCCAGCACCCTCCCCCTTCTTAGAAATGAATAATATCACTGCTACTGAGAATTCGGAGGCCAAAGCTTCAGGCCATATGTTCCACTGGGAACACAAAGAATAAAATTATAATATCGACATAAATGTTAAGTGCTGATTGATTTGAGTACTAACTAGGCTTCTTGGGATTCGCTGACACTTTAGTATCTCTTCTGTTTACGAATTATGTCATTCTTTCAGTTGAGCTGGTATCCGTAGTTATCTTCTGTCTGCCTGTCTGGATTCATCCTAGAACTTGGCACCGAAGTGCACCAGTTCCAGTCGCCACGTTCCAAATACCACACAAAGGTAGACAAGAAGATTTGTGAAGAGAATCAATAGAGTTTGACAAGTATAAGAGTGAAACAGAATGGGTAATGGTAGAAAGGAATATGAAAGATTACAGAGACTGAATACATCTGCGCTGGCCATTGACAACGATTTTGAGCCATGTCACCTGTCGTCTCCAACCATTGATTCCTAGAGTCCCGAGGGCCCCAACCCAGAAGTCTGCATCTCGCTACCTGACCGCCTCAGTTTAACTGTCCAGGATTTCATGGATTGATGAGGCCATGTTTTTGTTTGGCCACCACTTACTCTTTTCCAACCTACACCTATATCAGCTAGTAATGCCCGTCGGGCGGGGGGGGGAGGCGATGGTTAGGCATGCGCAGCACGTCACCTAGCCATCTCAATCTATGTAACTTTATAGCCTCGTCGATTGATTTTCCGTGTTTGCCCAACACTCTACGCCTAACGTCAACATTACTTACCTTGTGAAACCACCTAACGTGAGAAGGAGATCGTAGACATCTATGATCGAAAGCAGTCAACCTTTTCATGTGTTCAACTCGTATTGGCCATGTTTCAGAGCCATAGAGAAGGACGGAGCGAACTACTGAGCAGTACACACGTCCGTTGGTTGATAGCCGGATGTCACGCCTACGCCAGAGATGGTGTAAGTCGGCGAAGGCAGCTCGAGCTTTTTGGATCCATGCTGAGATTTCGTCGCCAATCAGTCCATTGGTGCCGATAGAACTTCCCAAATAGGTGAAGTGGTCAACATGTTCTATCACTTCACTACTCCGTATCACTAAGCTAGGAGTTGACTTAGTCCAGTCCTGTAGCAGCATCTTACATTTTACAGGAGCAGGCGTATCGCATGCGAAACATACGAAGATTGCTGCTGAAGGTGTTCAGAAGACTCTGCTGGATTTTGTCAGCATCCTTCCCTAACAGGACTATGTCATCTGCATATTCTAAGTCCATAAGACTATGCCCTGGTAGTTATCTTCACGTATTCATATGAAGAAATATGTATAATGTCCTTTGATCTCTACATTATGTCATTTTCAACTAAATGATCCAACTATCAGAACATAAAAACTTCTAAAATATCCATTTGAACCAAAAACGTTTTCTGTTATCTCAAACCTTTGGGAGAAAAATACGCCTTTCTCCGTTTTCAGCGCTGTATTGAAGAATCATTGAACTTTGTGTAGAGAGAAAGAAGTTAGTTCATTCTCTTATTATTTCAAGTTCTTAGTTTCTTTCTCAACAGTCTGAGTTTACTTTTATTCTTTTAAATAATTACTTCACTATTATGATTCTTCCTTTGGTAGATTCTCCCACTCTTTTCACGCTTGTCAACTGGGCATTCAACTTCCTTTCTCCTGATTCAGTGACAGTTTTAACCTTATCAAAATTTCGAGTCATTTCTTCCACTGTGTCGTTGACTACTATGTATTTCTTAGAAGTAATCTCTGAGTAATTATTGTTAATTATGTTAACCTGCATCCTATTACTCAATAAAAGACTACTAAACGATTTTTGGTAAATACAGATAAGGTTATGCTGCCTCTGAAGATGATAAAGTCGGTAAAGAATATTTCATTCTTTGAACTGGCTTCTACACGAATCAGAGAGATGGAGCATGCATCACTGGAAGTACTTCCAACAGGCTAATGCAAGCTTTTATCAACACATACCTTCGCTGGCTCCATAGTGAAGATCAGATGGCCGGCTAGAAAGAATTAGTAACAAGAAACCCTGAGGACGAACCAACCAAGAACATGTTGTTCAAGAAATATGATGGAGAGAATGAAGATGGACAAGACATATGCTGTGGAGACTGTCAGGTGACATCTCGCCCTAAGGTATCGCTCGAGTGGACAGCAAGTTGGGCGTCTGAGAGTTATATGGCGGAGATGGCATGAGGAGGAGATGAAAGCCTATGGGCAGTCAGTGGGCCAGCTGGAGAGGAGTGCAGAGAACAGGATGAAATGCAGATGTGCTTTCGAAGCCCTGTGTCCTACTCGGAACTCAAGGGAATAATATTAATAATTATATGGACATTTATGAAGCTAGCTGAAAATGCTGGCGGAAACCGACATCAGTGGAGATGCACCCATGTGGTCCTATGTTCGGAACGTAGAAAATGAATGAATGAATAATAATAATAATAATAATAATAATGAAAGTGCTAGAATTTGACTGAAAGATTTTATGAGTTTAAGAGGTGAAAATCTGATTCAAAATTCGTTCTTCCTTACACAATCATTGTGATTTCAACCAAGTTGAGAAGTCGATGGTCAAATTTACGCTAATTTTTTTTTTGATTTACAGCTTGATTCCACACTGTATTTTTGGTACAAGTATGGAATTTTCAGCATGGATATCGGTAGCCTAGACTTTGCAGGCCAACCATAGATATCAGGTGTGCGTCGGTGTGGGCTCGAACCCCGGACCATGTTCATGGTTGGCGAGAGTCCTAACCACTGTGCCACCGACGCACTTCAATCAAACATGACTACATCTCAATAAAACATTGATACGTTATGCGTATGGAGATACTTTCTCCGTATATACTTCCCGTCTACACTGAAGAGTAGAAATAATTACAAAGTTGGTTAAATTATTCAGTCAGTTGACTGAGAAATTGTTTAGTGCCACTTAATAACCTTTTTCTGTAATATAAATACAACTGTACAGCTTGAAAATGAAGTCATTGAAAAGAAATTTATTCGCTGAACAAAAGAAAATTGTGGTTTTACTTATGAATAAATGGGTATTTTTCGTGATTACATAAGTTGTTGTATTTAAATTTTAGTTGAATTCTAATTACATTTAAACAATATATATATATATATATTTCCTGTGTTAGTCTAACAGGGCTTTTCCAGCATCATTGTAAGTCGACACTACAGTATTTTAAAAAAAGGCCATATCGTGCAACATGCTAAGAAAAATAGCAATTCCAAGCAGAGTATTACAATAGAGATAAACCTATTGTATGCTATATTAGAGAGATTTTCATTTGATAAATTTTCTACTGGTGCCGTTTAAGAACAAATAACATGCACTTCGCCTTGTTATTATTATTACTATCATCATCGTTGTCGTTGACTACGATGTAAATGAATGAGAATGATGAACATTAATAAACCACAAAATAATGTTTAACCGTCCCTATTATTATTATTATTGTATCCTTTAGTTCCTAGAGGAACATAGGGCTTCAGCTGCGCACCTCCATTGACTTCGGTTTTCTGACAACTTTTTCACCCTGCTCCAGGTCTGCCCACATGCTTTCATCTCCTCTTCACATGACCTCCTCCAAGTCACCCTTGGACGACCAACTCGCCGCCTCCCTTTCGGGTTCCACTCGAGGGCTTGTCTAGTGATGTCACTTGATGGTTTCCTCAGCGTATGGCCAATCCATCTCCATTTCTTTCTGCCTATTTGTTTCACAATCGGTTCCTGATTGGTTCGCTCCCAGAGATCCCTGTTGCTGATCTTTTCTGGCCATCTGATCTTGAGTATTGAGCGGAGACAGTTGTTAATGAAGGTTTGAAGTTTGTTTGAGATGCTCTTTATGACTCGCCGTCCCTATTAGTAGCGTATATATATATATATATATATATATACTATTATCATCAACAGTAAAACTAGTAGACAGAAGATGATTGATTTAAAGATATAATGGACAGATATGATACTATTGTTATTAAACTGAATAAAAACTAAATCTCAGCTATTAGCTCTTGCAGAGATTGGTTTTTTTTGTTTTTTGAGAAACCAAACTCTTTCTGTGACCCCATATTCTCTTTTTGTCCCTTAGTTATAATTTTTCAAACTTAGAAAAAATAAGATTTTGACGCCCACATGTGCTTGGGATTTGTTTCCTTTCTATACTGATACACATTCACTGTTGAATAATAATACTTCCTGATGTGTACAATGCGATAGACTTGTTCTTTCTTTTTTTTCCTGTTGTTTAAATGCATCAACATACATATTTATCTGTTCAATTTTCAATGTGTCTATATTTAAATGGAAAGATTGAATTCATGGTTTTGTTTTGCTTTACTTCTATTCAAAGTCTATTTAAGTGAGGATATGAAATTTGTTGTTGTTGTTAGCATAATGCTGGAAATAGGAAGTGAAACTTACATTGAAACAACTACAACCATATAACTAATAATAATAAAACTAGTAGTATTAATAACAAAGGCAGTAGAACTGAATGAAATCTCGAGTAGATTGTCATAATTTTTGGAAACATTTCTACTCAAAATGATAAACAGAATATAAAGATTGTCAGTCGAGCAGGAAAATAAATAAACAAACGAAATAAACTATAATAACAGTAACAATAATAAAAACGGAAGCTTTAAACTAGGCGCCTTTTTTGTAAAAGACGCCTAACTGGTCATAATTCCTTCACTTCTACACTGTCCACAGTTGTCTCTTTGTTATTGTGTTTCTTTCCTTCTATAAACCGCATGCAAATAAGTAACAATTTAAATGTTTGCCATTTTTGAACCACTACAAATAATAAATAATGGTAATTAATGAGTAAAAGTATATTTTATTGTCACATTTTTCAGGATATTTTTATTGTTCCATTTGGTATGAGAATATTTTTCTGCGTGAGAATTCCTTTTCATTCCATTTCATTTCCTATTTTAGTGTTATATGACGATGTGAAATAAGCTAGAGAATTCCTGGGAATTAAGAAGGATTGGAAAACTATTCCGAAATGCACACCGCTGTCTCCACTACAGACCGAATCTTTGGGTTACTAGGTGGGCCCATTGACCATCCAGCTAGTGGGACGAAATTCAGTCGCATCTGCTGATTTACAGCATGTAATGCCATCGCTGGTCAATGGTATTGATCAGTACGTCTAATCGATGCACTCACAACTCTCTAAAAAATTTAATAACTCCATTTTTTGTTCAGTGACTAGTGAGCACAACACAGATCTTTAGGGGTTGGTTATATGAGGGACGAAACCCTTTCGGAAACCAATGAAAACCAGGTGGTAATGGATAGTTGTCTCGCTTACGGTTGAAGAGATAAGACATGACGAGTTTGATTTTTCTTAATATATCCATTTATTGGGAGTAATAATCTGGACATACTTAAAGCTATAAAACTGATTACCACTACTGAACTTTTTCTCCATACACAACTTCTGTACCATAAAAAATCTATCGGATGAAAGAAAACTTTGCAAACATACAGGTCTATAGCCCATTTCAAAGGTTAAATGACAAAAATAACTGAAGTTTGAAAGTGAAATCCATTGTACGGTTTTTATCCCACTTTGGAATTTTCATGTGGATCTACCTGCCCCACAGTAAGCGATATTGATGCTAATTAGACTTGAAATCAGTTCCCAATTGTTTTTAGGGCTAAAGTGTTATCTAATTCTCTAATTATAGCAGTTACTGATAAATGAAGTAAGTAGTATGAGTACTTATGTGTACTTTTTGTTTTTTCTACCGTCAGGATGCTTAAAACCTTTTTGAAATCAAAACAAGATTTTGAGTGAACAATTGTTTTCGATAACTTCTTCTTCAGGCTCTACAGTTATAAATCCATGAATAATAGAGTGCATATAGCCAGTAAAGGCAAATGAAAATAATATCAGAAACTGTATTGGGGTGCATGTGTAAGGTGAGGTGATAGTCCATTAGTTAGCATAGTCAATTAAACGTGTGTAGGGTGTTTAGTCAGAAAAATGTGATGAAGTGTGAATGAACAATTGGGTGATATAGTGTTGTTTTAAAGTTAACAGAATACAAGTGTCCTTGGGGTGAGAAAATGCGATAACCAGAAACTACATGTAAAGACACGTTAAAAAAGGAGGCACTGGATGTGAGGGCTGACTAATAATGTCTAAAGATAAAATAAAGAGGCTAAATTGTAAATGGTAATAAGATGTTACGGATTTGGTAGGCTTAGTATAACATCATAAAGGTTGACAAAAAGTAAGGGTAACAATGAGGTGAAATAAACTGGGTGGTGAAATGGATAATAAAGACATGATATCACAAAATAATAATAATAATAATGATAATAGTACGAGAAGGCGAGAAACACATTCATCAACCTGAAACCAATCTGGAAATCTTCGTCACTCAGCATCAACAACAAAATTCGGTAGTATTTTCAATACAAACATCAAGTCATTCAGTCCTTCGATATGGTTCAGTAACTTGGCGGGCGGGTCACAAAGAGTATTTCGAACAGCCTGTTGCAGACCTTTATTAACCAACAACTGTCTTCGCTGGATCTATACTGAAGATCAGTCAGATGGCCGGGCCGGAAAGAATCATCAACAACAAACTATGGGAACAAACAAAACAAGAACCAATCGCCAACCAATAAATATGCAGGAGAAAGTGGATATTGATTGGACACTCAATAGCTGAGGAGGCCACTGGGTGACATCGCGCGCTGATATAGGTTCAGGTTGGAAAAGAGCCAGTGGTGGCCAAACAAAAACATGGCATCAATCCATGAAATCCTTGACAGTTAAACTGAGTCAGGTAGGGAGATGCAGACTCCGGGTTGGGGCCCTCGGGACTCTAGGAATCAATGGCTGGAGACAATAGGTGACATGGCTCAAAATCGTTGTCAATGGCGCAGATGTATTCAATCTCTGTAATCTTTCATATTCCTTTCTACCATTACCCACTCTGTTTCACTCTTATATTTGTCAAACTCTATTAATTCTCTTCACTCATCTTCTTGTCTACCTCTGTGTGCTATTTGGAACGTGGCAACTCGAACTGCTGCACTTCGGTGCCAAGTTCTATGTTGAATCCAGACAGACAGACAGACGTCAGGCCATTGCTCGAGTGGAAACAGGCCAAAAGGGGAGCGGCGAGTGGGTCGTCAGTGCAAGGATGAGATGGAGGAGATCGTGTGAAGAGGAGCTGGAACAGTATGTACTAACATGGATATAGGTGAAAAGTACAGCAGAAGACAGAGGCAAGTGGAGACGTGCAGATGAAGCCCTATGCTCCACTAAGAACCCATGGGAACAATAATAATAATAATAAGTAAGACGTACGTTGTATTTTGTTACATGACCTCTGGCCAAATCAGTCATGTTCACTTCAATGGTAGTTATAATACAACCTGTGAACACATAGTGTGACGCGTGCTACTGACGAGATTTATCAGTAGTATATAAAGAGATGTTCATCAGCACACAAAAATAACAAATACCCGAGAGATATATTTGATGCTAAAAAGATAAAATGAACCAGTGTTGCGGCAGAACATGAGCAAAACAAAAAGAAGACAAAAAAACACGATACGAAGAGCAGAAGCAATACATCACGAAGATCTATGCCAATGACGATTTTCATATAAGGTGCACATGATTTCGTTATGTAGAAATATTGAATACCAAATAAACGTGCCGTTACCGCGTTTTTCGTCTTCTGCTTTTACAAAAGAGTCCTAAAATTTGTCTAATACAAATCTGTATTGATTTTCATCGTTAATTATTAACCCATTGACACTGTTTAATTATTGTTAACAAACTTATCGCCATTTGATTGGAAAACTGTTGTATTGTAATTTAAATGCTATATATATATTAGAGTAGAGTCAAAGATGAGGATCTAATCGAAAAGTAAATATTTCTCCCCTCAAACTTTCTGTTTTCTAAATATGTAATCGCTGATGATATAAATGTTTTGATATATAAATACATATATATATCAAGTCTGCACACATGCTTTCATCTCCTCTTCCCATCACCTCCTCCAAGTCACCCTTGCACTGACGACCAACTCGCCGTTTCCCTTTCGGATTCCACTCGAGGGCTTGTCTAGTGATGTCACTTGATGGTTTCCTCAGCGTATGGCCAATCCACCAAGTGCATTTATTCCTGCCTATTTGTTTCACAATCGATTCCTGTTGAGTTGGTTCGCTCATTGCCAGAGATCCCTGTTGCTGATCTTTTCTGGCCAGCCATCTGATCTTGAGTATTGAGCGAAGACAACTGTTGATGAAGGTGTGAAGTTTGTTTGAGATCCTCTTTATGACGCGCTGGCCAAGTCTCTGATCCGTATAAAAGCACTGACTTCACATTGGAGTTGAAAATCCGGACCTTGTTTTTGATGGTGAGTGCTGTTGACCTCAACACAGACTAAAGAGTAATGAAAGCCTGTCGTCGGGGAGTTGATGTTCACTGGTAGATTTTCTTCCGTTGTTGGTATTGTTGGGCGCGTTGTAGGTGGCGGTCGATTTAGAAGTCTTTTGAAGTGTTCAGCCTAGTGTTTTCTTTGTTCCACCTCTTTGGTGATTGACTTTCCATTGTCATCCTTTAGTGGCTGAATCTGTGTCGAACTTTTGCCCGAAAGGTTCCTAGTTGTTTGGTAGAGTGTGGCGAGGTCTCCTTTGCCTGCAGTTTTTTCTGCTTTGTTTGCCATGGTTTCATAATATAACCTGCATGGAAGTTCTAGGTAGAAAGAAGAGACGGGGCAAACAGTGGCTCACTACGGACACTTGGGTACTAATAGACGAGAGAAGGATGGTGAAACATAAGATTATCCAGTGCACTGACGAACAACAAAAACAGGGGTTGAATTCAAGCTACAATACACTGAACAAAAGAGTGAAGAAGAGTGCCAGGGAAGACAAAAGAAAATATTATGAAACCATGGCAAGTTAAGCAGAACAAGCTTCAGGCAAAGGAGACCTCGCCACACTCTACCAAACAACTAGGCACCTATCAGGAAAAGTTCGACACAGATTAAGCCGCTAAAGGATGACAATGGAAAATCAGTCACCAAAGAGGTGGAACAAAGAAAGCACTGGGCTGAACACTTCAAAAGACTTCTAAATCGTCCGCCACCTACAACACGCCCAGCAATACCAACAACGGAAGCAGAACTACCAGTGAACACTGACCCCCCGACGAAATCAGAAGTCCTGAATGCGATCAAGATGCTTAAAGCTGGGAAAACACCGGGACCAGATGGAATCCCAGCAGAAGCTTTGAAAATAGACCCAGAGACAACAGCGGACTTGATGACACCACTGCTAGAGAAGGTGTGGAAGGAGGGCAAAGTACGCGAGGATTGGAAGAGCGGATACTTATTCAAACTACCAAAGAAAAGAGACTTAAGCCAATGCAAAAACTGGCGTGGAATTATGGTTCTGTCCATTCCAAGCAAGATACTAAGTCGCATCATCCTGGAGAGAATCAAACAAGCCACCCTGGATAAAAAACTTCGACCGGAGCAGCCTGGATTCAGGAGAAACAAATCATGTATTGATCAAATCGCCACTCTACGGATCATCATTGAACAAAGCTTGGAATGGCAGTCACCTCTCTATCTCAACTTCATCGACTGTGAAAAGGCTTTCAACAGCGTCGATCGAGAGGTCATTTGGCAACTACTTCGCTACTCGGGGTCCCATCGACAGTTATACATCTCATCCAACAGTTAGTTGTACGACAATGCTGCATGCCAAGTAATCCACAACAAGAAACTTACGGAAGCCTTCGAAGTGGAGACAGGAGTAAGAGAAGGATGTCTACTATCGCCAATGATCTTCCTGATTGCAGTAGATCGGATATTGCGACAGACAGCCAGCAGCGAGGGAACAGGCATAAAATTGACTCACACAAAAAACTTGGAGGATCTGGAATTCACCCATAACGATATATTTCTGATTTCCCACAAAATGGAAGATATGCAAGTGAAAAGCAACAAGTTGGAAGAAGAAGCCTCCAGAGAAGATAGGATTTCAGGTGAACATAAAAAAAACAGAGGTGATGAAGATTCCTGGTCAACACCAACAGTAACAACAACAACAGACAACAATCAGTCAGCATAAATGGGAGGAACCTGAAAGAAACAATCTGCTTTACCTAACGACCTGCGAAGCATCGTTTCAAATACAGGCGGAGCTGACGAGGATTTCAAAGCCAGAATCGGAAAAGCAAGACAGGCTTTCATTACACTTAAGTCTGTGTTGAGGTCAACAGCACTCACCATCAAAAACAGGGTCCGGATTTTCAACTCCAATGTGAAGTCAGTGCTTTTATACGGATCAGAGACTTGGCCAGCGCGTCATAAAGAGGATCTCAAACAAACTTCACACCTTCATCAACAGTTGTCTTCGCTCAATACTCAAGATCAGATGGCTGGCCAGAAAAGATCAGCAACAGGGATCTCTGGCAATGAGCGAACCAACTCAACAGGAATCGATTGTGAAACAAATAGGCAGGAATAAATGCACTTGGTGGATTGGCCATACGCTGAGGAAACCATCAAGTGACATCACTAGACAAGCCCTCGAGTGGAATCCGAAAGGGAAACGGCGAGTTGGTCGTCAGTGCAAGGGTGACTTGGAGGAGGTCATGCGAGGATGAGATGAATGCATTTGGGCAATCTTGGATGGGAGTGGAAATGTTGGCAGAAAACGGAAGGGAATTGAGGTGCGTATCTGGAGCCCTTTGTTCATCTGGGAACTAAATTATATAATAATAATTATAATGATAAAGCTATTAGCAGTATCATTATATAGCGAATTGTCAGTAAAAAGAGGAATATCCTTTTGTTTTTCATTCATTTACAAATTCAGAAATATTTCTATCACAGTGGGTACATTTATTTTTTGAGATATTAATCTATGATAATTTCACATTATTTTTTAATCAAAATATAGGGTAAAAATCTCAATCACATAGCATTACATGTTTGGATTGTTGATAATTATTTGAAATTTTAACAGTGTTGTAAACCTTATCTTCATTTGGAATCAAAATGACACCAATGTGAGTTTCAAAGGTGACATATTATCATCATCATCATTACGCATTCATTGTACTCTCTGTTGGCTGTGCTCAAGGGAAGTCTGTTCTTATTTTGTTTAAAAGATTCATCTACAAGCAGAAGACTCTTCTTCTTCTTTTCTAAAGAGGGGAGATACATGTAATCAATTATCAAATATTCTCATAGTAGCGCCCAAGGGAATAATGACGCCTGTGAGTATTTTGAAACAAAATTTTTTAAAAAATTATCTAGATGTCTAAGAGACATTAAAATTTGAAAAGAAATCTACGAAATCATGACTCCTATAGCCCATTCCTGTTATTTAATATATTTACATGTTTATCATATGAAATTATTACAATAACAGACTACATTTTCCATTATACTTCGTATTATATTTATCTGATTTTCTATAAGCTGGGAGATGTATAAGTGAAAATCAACGAGTGGGAAGAAAAAGCAGTGGAGAAAAAGACTTCCAAGAGGAGACGTGGAGAAGACAGAGGTGTTGAAGACACCGAACCAACAACAACAGTAAACAATCACCACCGATCGGGGAGTCTAGAGGAAGTCGCCTCTTTCACTTATCTAGGCAGCATTACTTTGACTACAGGTGGCATGAATCAGGGTGTCAAACCTGGTCACGATAGGATCGGAGAGGAAAGGCAAGAAAAAAAGCTTCATTACTTTGAGATCAGTGGAGAGATCGGTGTCATTCATTCAGCACAAGAAACAAAATCTGAATTTTCAAGACTGTAGCGGTAGGTAATTCCCCGGAATTATTGGCCACAGCATTCATCATTGAACATTGGATGCTGACCCTCACTGTTTAAGTCGATTTATTTAGCTGAAGGCTTATGGTTAAGCATCCACGCCACTGGGTACGCCGTCGTGTTACGTTCGTTCGTTCGTCCAAGATCCCTAGCCAGTTAAGCAATCATTCTGCACTCCAATCTGGTCGCGAAATATACTTCGTAATTTGGACGATCACTTCTTTTGTTTCATTTTGCCTTTTGATCTACGCGGAACGAATACTACAGAAGTTGTGGGTATTAGATCATGCGATAGTATACCTCATGCAGTCCGTGAACTTCAACACCCTCAGCCCCTAAAAGACAAACAACAAGTCAGTGTTTCCATATGATTCAGGTGTATGACAAGAGCGTCCCGAAAGCATTTCCGTTTCACCAACACCTGTCTGAGTTGTGGCGATACTGTAAATTGGATTGCTGGTCACCCAGAATAAACAACAAGGCGCTCTGACAAGCAAAGAATTAGTCAACAACTTATTGCCTGATAAATATGCAGAAGGAAATGGTTATGGACTGGATGTATGCTTAGAAGACCGCAGAATGGCATCAGGCGCTAATCCATGGAGTGAAACAAGAGTGTGGGGCAAAGAGTTGAACAATAGAGTGTGATATATAGGCAGACCTACACTCAATGGACTCTACGTCGTGTCATTTAACGACGTCTTCATTGAGTACCCAATTCATCGCCATTTTCTTCATCATAATTTCTGAACAATATGTTCTCGGTCGGTTTGTTGCCAGAGCTTCTTGTTACTAATTCTTCCCGACCAGCCATCTGGTCTTCAGCCTAGAGCCAGCAAAGTGAGCAGCTGTTGACAAAAGTTTGCAGCAGGCTGTTGGAAATTCTTCTCGTGAGGCGCTAGCCACTTTCCTGACCTGTATAGAAGAACTGACTGACTTGATATTGGTGTTCAAAATCCGAATCTTCTTCTTTATGCTGAGTGTGCAAGATTTCCAGACCTATTTCAGATTATTGAAGGTGCATCTTTCCTTTCACTTCGGCCGGTGGTAAAGACAGTGCCTCCTAGGTAAGTGAAGGAACTGACCTCTTCGAAGCTTCTGCCATTGGTAGTTGTTGGTGCTGGTTGTTGTTGCTGTTGTTTGGTTACCTTCACCCACCTCCGTGTTTTCTATGTTCATCTGAAGTCTTGTCTTCGTGGCTAGCTTCTTCAGCCAGTTTGTTGGTTTTTACCTGCAATTCTTCGAGTCCGTATGGCATTAGACGTAAATCATCTGCAAAATCCAGATCTTCTAGAGTCTTCTTTTCGGTCGTCCAGTCTATATCTGTCTTTTTGCTCTCCACTCACAGTGCGCTTCATGATCCAGTCCACGACAGTTTGGAATATCATTGATAATAATAGGTGGCGTTTTCCTACTCCCTTATTCGTTTCAAAGGCTTAGCTTAGTTTTCCATTGTGGATCACCTGATACATGTCACTGTCATACAGGTGGTTGCTGAATGAGGTTGATAAAGACTTGGTCACTGTACGTCGTTGAGGTAGTTTCCAAATTACTTCTTGGTCAGCGCTGCCTATCGAAGGTCTTTTCAAATCGATGAAGTTGAGGCAGAGGTTTGACTGCCATACTGTGCTTTGTTCGATGACGACGCATAGAGGTGCAAATTGATCAGAACATGATTTGCCTTTCTTGAATCCGGTTGTTTCTGTAGGTGTTTTTCTGTAACCAGTGCATCATTTATTCTCCAGAATAATGCGACTTAGTATTTTACTTGGCGTGGACAAAGGCATTATTCCACGCGGGTTCTTGTAGATTGAGGCCTGATTCACCCTTTTTCGGTAGTTTCACAGGGTAGTCTTTATTCCTATCTGCGGGCACTTCTCTTTATTCCAAACTGTTTGCAGTATTCGCTTGCACATATTTTCCGGGGGGAATTTTGTCTGGTCCTGTTGCCTTCCCTAGCTTCAGCAGCTTGATTGCACTCAGAATTTCTGCTTTCATTGGAGGATTGACGATCACTGACAGTTCTGTGCGTGGTGTTGATGTTGTTACTCGGCCAGTTGCAGGTAATGGTCGATTCAAAAGTCTTTTCAGGTGTTCCACCCATTATTTTGTTTGTCTGTCCTCTTTGATAATTAGGCTCCCTTGACCATCTTTTATAGTTTTCACCTGCGTTGATCTGTCCCAGATATCTGATAGAGTTTTGTGAGATCTCTTTTACCTGAGACCTGTTTGTTCTACCTCAAATGTAGAAATGTCTATTGTCTTTCCTACCACTTTTCACTTCAATTATCAACGCGATATATATTGAACGCAGCTTCTCCTTTGTAATTACTATCCGTTTCTCTCCCGGATTACTCTTCCTACATTTGCATATCAACTGTTGACTCGATCCTTATTATTTGAAGTTGTTCCCGTTTAATGTTTATTTCAATGCTTCGCTTTGTGTTTGTGCGATACACTGAAAATGTGTTGTATTACTACTGAGATTCTGTTTGAGGGAATCAAAGGCAGAATGACCTTGAAATGCCTGTAGGAAGCGTTGTGATGTCATTCTTATGGACAGAGTTTTACTTGATTCTAAGGATTTATTTTGTGTTTGAAAAATTATCTGGCCTGTACAGCTGCCTAACGACACTGCTGGAATTATCATGAGTTCTCATTGTTATTATTGTTCAGTAGCAACACAAAGATTCCAACCACGGAAAAATCATCATTCCACTGTCTTTCGAGCGTATTGTGACTGTGGGTGTCCCCAAGGAAGTTTTACCAGCTATACCGTAGGAGGAAGAGATCAGTTCTTTGTATCCAAACCACAACGAGTCGATTTTGGCCGTAACAGCACACATTATATCTCTGTGTGCTATATAGACTAAATTTATCTAATATAGAATTACCATGATGTCTCAACCTCGCCTAGTTTACTAGCTCGCTAGTTTTCTAGCCGGTCCCAGGGCCGGGTAAAGAAGCTGGTTTGGCGTGTGAATAGCAACCCTGCTCCAGAAAACGAATAAAACTGCTACAGAAACCTCAGCACACAATAAAAATATTAAAAATACGAAAAAAATATAAAAAGCAAACTTATTATTCACTGGAATCGGAGAGGCGAAATGACGCAAGTTGGTGAAAGCCTTCAGGAAGCCAGTCAGTCGATGTTTCTTCTCTCAATACAAGCAAGAATAAGAATGGAGTGAAGTCAGTCCTTCTATATCGGTCAGAAACTTGGCTAGCGCCTCACGAAAAGCATTTACAGCAGCCTGATGCAAACTTTTGCCAACAGATGCTCACTTCGCTGACTGGAGATCAGGTGCACGGTTGGAAAGAATTAGTAACAAGAAACTCTGGCAACAAACTGACCAAGAACTTATTGTTCAGAAATTATGATGAATAAAATGGCGATGAATTGGGCACTCGATGAGGACATCGTTAAGTAGCATCATATGGGAGTCCATCGAGTGTAACGCGAATGGGAAGCAAGTTGAGCGTCCGATGGTGATATGGAAGAGATCGTGTGAGGAGACGATAGGTTATGGGAGATATTAGGTTCAGCTGAAAACGGGTGCAAAAAATACAACAAATTGGAGATATGTTGTTAAAACCCTATGTTCCACACGAAACCCATTGGAGCAATAAAAATAAAAAAATAATGATGCCTTAATTCTACACTTATATTAATCTAGCAGGTCTGTCTCTCTCAATAATGGCAAGAAAAAAAAACTTTTAAACTTCATTATTTATCAAAAAAGAACAGATGCTCAAGAAACTTCTAAAAATATGTAGACAAACAAGTTCCAGTTGCCATTAGAATTTCAAAGCATGAAGAACAGATGAAGCTTAAATTTGAGCGCCGAATCAGATTGAGTCATTATAAAATTATTTAAAATAATCCCAGCGTGTTAGGAAAAAAAATCAAAACAAGATTTATCTAGCGATTTATCACTGCGTAGGCTACAGCTTCTTCGGCAGAATTACTCGTATTTAAAGCCTAGGCTTCATATCATGGTTCTGACGTTAACATGACATCTGTTGACTTAATCCTTATTATTTTTCTTTGTCTGTGCTAAATCTCTGATTTAATGCTTCTTTTGTGGCTGAGTAGTGACATTGATAATGTGTTGACAGTGATTTTGTTTGAGCGCATCAAGGTGATTCTGGTCCTGGAGTGTCTGCCAGAATTTTCCCATGCGGAGTTCTCGCTTACAGAGGTTGGATGGTAGTATTCGACTTGTTTTTTCTTGTTTTATGCTAAAAACTTTTCTGATCTGTTTAGGCGCCTAACGGCATTGCTGACTATCTCAGATTTCATCGCAAATAACTGCCTTTTTGCCATCTTTGGGGTATTTTATGACTGTATGTAACTCAAGGGAATATTGGTCAGCTACACAGTAGATCGCAAAAATTGGTTCCCTGTGTTCAGAGAATAGAACGTGGGTTTTAGTTACTATACTTGCGAATTTGGCATTACATTTTTAACAATACGCCGAAGTAGCTAGACGGAATTTGAGTAGTTTGAACTGACCAGGCCAACTGAGCTATGTCAAGCCTCTGATGATCCAAGCCCCAAACTCATGTAAATCAACCAGTGATACATAGCGTCATACATCAATGTGAGAAATGTGCTCACAGAGTATTTGAGCCATGTCGACGTCAAAACCTTCAAAAATGAATGAGTAGAGCTCTTTCAATGTTTATTTATCAGTAGTTGCTCCTAAACCTCTCTAAACCAGTAATAATGCTAGTAGAGAGGGGTGGGTGAAGCATGAGGCTAGCAATGACACCCCGTGCATCGGTGGCACAGTGGTTAGGACTCTCGCTGACCATGCACATGGTCCGTAGTTCGATACCCTGTCAAAGCACACCTGATATCTATGGTCGGCCTGCGAAATTTGCGCTACCGATATCCATGCTGAAAATTCCATACTTGTACCAAAAATACAGTGTGGAATCCAGCTGTAATCAAAAATAAATAATAAATAAAATAAATAATACCAATGCTAACAAAACTTCAAGGCTCTAACTTCAAGCCCCATGTTCCACTCGGAACGTGAAGAAATAAAATAAATAATAGTAATAAGTAAGTTATTTTCAATGTGGTTTACAAGATACGAGGCTCTTGAAGGTTATACCAAAAATAATTAACCAGAATTAGCCTCCACATCTATTGTACATCTACCCATGTTTAAAAATCCCACTACCCTAAATTCAAATAAATTTAGATAGTCTTTCGCTTTCTAGTTAACTGTGACATAAAAAGAAACATTTTTGAAAAAAAAACACACGCAGCGCTCAAATATTCATTTCCCAACTTCATTTATCACTGATGATCGTTCATATTTATTCATTAGGCGGTGACGATTAATATTTAGCGCCTTTACATTTCCCTTGGAGAAAAAGTAAAACAAAATTAATTTCGGAAAAGGGTGATTGATCAATAAATCGCCAGTATGGACAGTGAAAACAACTAGTTTGTCGCGAGAAAAAGACATAAAAACACCTTTGAAATGAGTGCTATCAACCTTTATGTTACACGAGGTCATTTGTTTTTAGAAATTATGTTCCTTTTTATTCAGTGGGAGCTTTTGTTAAATCCCAAGAATTTCCGCCATAGTTTTCCTCTGAATTTATACGAAGTGTGACAAGAAGTTAATGGAGTATTTTTTTTAAATACAAAACAGCGATATTAATTTTCCCACGTAAGTAACATCAAAAAAAATATTTATGGTTTTAATAAATGGCAACTCTGCTTATTTAGTGTGGTATATCCCATCATTTATACTACTACTTTTATGATTCTTTACAGTAGTATTAGAAAGATACTTTGATTTTACGGAAATTAACAGTTAAGCATTATACATATATATTTATCTTGTGGTTACATTTATGAAACTAAATAAGTTGATAAGATAAAATTCTATTTTTATCACGGAATTGATTAAATAACCGGGAGAAATTATGATTATCGTTCAGTTTATTCGATAGATCACATACATAAAAATGAAATCTAGTTAATGCCTACTATTATTTTTTCTCTTAGGTTCCTAGTGGGGCTGAGTTGTACTTCTGCACTTGAGCTATCAATTTCAGTCTCGTATGCCAAACTCAGCACTTTTCATTCAAGTTCCGATTCTCGGCTTGACGCATGTGATTTTACCTAAAGATTTTCTCATTATATATTCAGAAATGAAGTGTTGGTGCTGTTGCCCCGGGCTTTCAGAATCCGCTTTCTGCATATTTCTTTCAGCCAGATAGCTGATTTTCATTATCAAGGCATTGAAGATAGGGTACTGACTAAAGTCTGAAGTAGCAGGGCCAAGTCTGTAAATCATTTAGAAACACTGGGATAAAACCTTCGGATGCTGTTTCTTGAGCTGAATGCTTTGCACTTCTACTATGACTTCAGAATAACGAAGTCTTGTCTTAATTTTCCGATTCTGTCTTACTCTGACATCGTCCTTCATATCATTTGCAGTTGAAACGATACTGTCCAGTTAAGTGGTAGAAATGACTTCCTCTGTATTTCTTTTGTTGTTTTTGTTGAACAGGTATCTTCATTACCTCTGTCTTCTCTATGGTCACTTGAAGTTATGTATTTGTTGCCTTTTCTGTCGACTTGTCAGAAAACTAGTTTGTTCAGGTATGAATCGACAAGAAGCTTGAACAGACATGGAGTTTTAAAGCTTTTGAGAATTATTACATTCAAAAAATATTTCAGCAAGTGATTGTGAAATAATGGAGATGACATTTAGTTCAAGTATGTACCTTCCATTATCCTTCTAGGCAATATTTACAGCCACAACATTGAGATAAAATTAGTTTTTTGAAATCTCAATAGATGAGATAGGAGGCCATGTTGACAGGTATCAGATTTATCAACACATGATAAATTAACCATCCGATCAAACCATCATAAAATATCAGGTCTAGGCGATAACCAACATTCAGGGAGGAGATAGCTGATCTCAGTCAGTGTCATCAGGGCAGATGTTTATCCCATAGTCATGGAGAATTCTGAATGCTGAATTAATATTGAAGTGGGCGCTGAAAAAGTGCTTTATTTGCAGGGACAATGAAAACTCTACAGCCAAACAGTTCAGCTTGTAGGAGACAATTATTCTAAAAGCAAATATTGATTCAAGACATAGTATATAGGGAGAGGTAAGACAAATTATGAATGGTTAGTTCAAAAGCTTTATTACCACGTCATAAAGGAATACATATGTCCTAACTATAGTTAACAGTTTATTTAAAATTCGAATCCGCGCTCACTGATCAATTAAAATAATTAGTCGTAAGCTTTTTATATATCAAATGTAGTGGCTTATAATTATAAGGATGTTGCTTTCACAAATAATGTTACTGTCTAATGAGACCCGTCAGTGACGTATTCAATAGTACTTCACTTATAAATTACTGCGTTTAACTTTATAATAACTTAATTAATTTCTCAGTTTACTGACTATGATTTATTTAAAAATAATTAAAACGCAAGATAGTTTTACTTCTTATTTTGTGTTGTATAGCTTGAATCATTCGATAAGAAATCCTGGACTTAGGTGCCGTGCTCATCTGTCTCTGTCTGGATTCAACATAGAACTTGGCACCGAAGTGCAGCAGTTCGAGTTGCCACGTTCCAAATACCACACAAAGGTAGACAAGAAGATGAGTGGAGAGAATTAATAGAGTTTGACAAGTATAAGAGTGAAACAGAATGGGTAATGGTAGAAAGGAATATGAAAGATTACAGAGACTGAATACATCTGCGCTGGCCATTGACAACGATTTTGAGCCATGTCACCTGTCGTCTCCAGCCATTGATTCCTAGAGTCCCGAGGGCCCCAACCCGGAAGTCTGCATCTCGCTACCTGACTCAGTTTAACTGTCCAGGATTTCATGGATTGATGAGGCATGTGATGTTTTTGTTTGGCCACCACTTACTCTTTTCCAACCTACACCTATATCAGCTAGTAATGCCCGTCGGGGGAGGCGATGGTTAGGCATGCGCAGCACGTGACCTAGCCATCTCAATCTATGTAACTTTATAGCCTCGTCGATTGATTTTCCCTCTTTGCCCAACACTCTACGCCTAACGTCAACATTACTTACCTTATGAAACCACCTAACGTGAGAAGGAGATCGTAGACATCTATGATCAAAGACAGTCAACCTTTTCATGTGTTCAACTCGTATTGGCCATGTTTCAGAGCCATAGAGAAGGACGGAGCGAACTGCTGAGCAGTACACACGTCCCTTGGTTGATAGCCGGATGTCACGCCTACGCCAGAGATGGTGTAAGTCGGCGAAGGCAGCTCGAGCTTTTCGGATCCGTGCTGAGATTTCGTCGCCAATCAGTCCGTTGGTGCTGATAGAACTTCCCAAATAGGTGAAGTGGTCAACATGTTCTATCACTTCACTATCCGTATCACTAAGCTAGGAGTTGACGTAGTCCAGTCCTGTAGCAGCATCTTACATTTTACAGGAGGGCGTATCGCATGCCAAACATACGAAGATTGCTGCTCAAGGTGTTCAGAAGACTCTGGTGGATTTTGTCAGCATCCTTCCCTAACAGGACTATGTCATCTGCATATTCTAAGTCCATAAGACTATTCCCTGGTAACAAGTCGATTCCTAAGTCGTTACGTTCAGTTAAGGATACTTCCATCAGCATATCTATGATGAAGTTAAACAGGAATGGGGAAAGTGGACATCCCTGTCGGACACCACTGGTTGTTACCAATTCAGATGACAATTCCCCATAAGCCCTTACACGACTACGTGAGTTTGAATAGAGTGCCTTGATTAGTGCAATGTACTTTCTTGGCACTCCCTTCACAGTCAGACATTGCCATAGTACCTTTCGATCCACGGAGTCGAAGGCCGCCTTCAAGTCAAGAAATATGGCAATTGTTGGACGCCGAAAAGTGTGTCTATGTTCTAGAATCTGTCGAAGAGTGAAGATATGATCTATGCACCCTCTACCTGGTCTAAAGCCTGCTTGATTTTCCCTTGTCTGTTCCTCCCGAGTTCTGCTTAGTCTATGCATGATTACTGAGCCTAGGATTTTAGAGACTATGTTCGTTAGGCTGATCCCCCTATGATTATCACACGAGGACTTGTTTCCCTTCTTGAATATCGGTATAATAAGTGACTTACCCCAGTCTGATGGCACTGTCTCTGATTCCCAGACTTTGCCTAGTACCTCAGTTAATCTACAAACTAGTATGTCATCCCCATATTTAAACACCTCCGGAATAATTCCGTCGGGTCCTGCCGCTTTGCCTCGTTTCAAATTACTGATAGCTTTTGTGACCTCACTTACAGACGGCGGACCAGTGTCTATATCCCATTCGGGTGTGTGGTGGATGTCGGGGAGGTTCAGTGTGGCTGTAGGCAAGTTAAATTGTCCCTCAAAGTGTTCTTTCCAGCGTTCAAGGCGTCTATCCTGAGAGCTAATTAAGGAGCCATTTTTCTCAGAAATAGTCTCGCTTATGATTTGCCTTCTCCCTCCCGTTTCCCTGATGAGTCTAAAGAGTTGCCTAGTGTTCCCTATCGCCGATGCTTTTTCCATCTCTTTCGCCTTTGTCACCCACCACTGTTCACGGTCCTTGCGGAGACTTTTCATAAGTTTCCTTTCGTGCAGCTTTCGCTCCTCATTGAATTCGGAGCTCGCCGGAATAAGTCTTCTAGCATCTATCAGTTCGGATGAGGCAGTCGATGTCCAATGGTTTTTACTGCTCATCTGCATCCATCAAAACAACACGTAACGACAAAAGACAAGGGCCAGGCAACAGATTGCTTATTGAGAAAATCAAGGGATATTTACAGATTTTTATGTGCAATATTGTTGACGGATAAGCAACCTCTTCTGACTGGTTGTTTTATTGGTGAAGGTTATTCTGTAATCTCTTTGTGGTCGTTTCTCAGAAAATGAAGGCATATATTTGCGTATCATATTTCCACACGTTAACTCCGCTGTAATTGGCTGGTGATTTTCTCGAGGTCATTCTTTGTTACTGTTTTTCTCATGACCATGGTTCGGGATGGGAACAATGACGTAAATTCTTGTCTACAATGTCGGCTTGCAGCCAGCTCTCACCACAAACATATCTGCAAACTCAAAGGAATAAATGTGATATCAGAGATTTTTATATGCGTTCCGGAATGCCGTAGTCAAAAGTATTACCATTAAACCTGTCTATGAGTTTTCTTTCTTAGAAGTTTAATGGCAGCATTGACTCGTCACAAAAAAATTAAATCATGTTATATTGCTTAGTATATCAGGTGTTGATTGAATCCTAACAATCAAGTTTGCAGTCTGGATAACAGACTACGGGATTCACCGTAGTGGAATGAAACTAGATCGTTATAGGTTATTGAAACAAAGCTATGAACCCAGTTTTTCTATTTTTGGACACTAGTCAGACAGGTGTGTTTTCACCCTAAGAGTAAAGTATGATAGTGAATCTCTTTGACTGGTAAAATTCAGTAAGATTGAATTGTATAAAAATGACAACTATTCTGTGACTATTTTAAAGTTACTTTACAATAATATATGTGTAAAACTTGGGCACTATGGTAGTAAGCAATTCCATATTAGTTTGTTCATTAAATGTATCATACAGTGAAACAGTATTACTCAATTCACTTATGAATTGGAAAGTCAGGAAGGGGAACTTCCAATGTTAGATTGCAACGTAAAAAAGGAAAGATGATGGGAAGTTAAACACTAGTGTTTACAGGAAACCCATACATTCAAACCGATATTTGAATTTCCAATCATTCCATCCTATGTCAGTATAATTAGGATTGCTGGAATGTTTAAGTGATAGAGCACGCAATCTAAGTAGTACCAAGGAACATCTAAGACAGGAAGTGAAACATATAATAGAAACCTTGAAACTTAATAATTACACTCATAAATTAGTCAGAAAGTATGTAGGGAAATGTAAAAATAAAATAAATGATGATAGTAGTGATAATAATAATAGTAATATTAATGACGACATGCATGTCAAACATGCGCAAGACAACACCAACAATAAGGAATCTAAATCATCAGTAGTAATTCCATACAAAGAACGAACTTAGGAAACCTTACGCAGAATTCTTAACTAGGCAGGAATAAACGTGGCTGGCATTCAAACTCACAAACTCAATTAGAAATAAGCTTTGTCGGTAGAAGGATCAGTCCTGTGGAGCCTTTAAAACAAAACAATTCAGTTTATCTAATACCCTGTCTGCGATGATTGTCAGGTCAAATACATAGGTCAAACTAGTAGACCAGGGGCAGTCAGACTAGCCGAACATAAAAACCTAGCAGCAAAATCTAGATTAGTTGACCCCAATAATAAGATAAGAAATCTAGAGAATAGTTCAGCTATAGCACCACATGCAGTTACACACAGTCACACAATAGGATGGATGGGATAAGATGAGTTTTACAATCTAATGTAACAGGATGGAGGGAGAGATTGATAACGGAAGCTTTGTTAATCGAATCGACTGCAAGCACGTGTAATAGGAATGATTCAAAACCTGTTCCAGACATCTGGAAAATTATACTACCCCAACGACGGCAAATAGGAGACAACAGAGAAAACTATAAAACTCAATTTTCAAAGCGAGTGATTATAATTGATATGCTTATGAACAGTAATAAATTTTGTTCGAAACATCATCCAGTAAATAATACTGTTTCACTGTGTGACACATCTAATAAACAAACTAATATGGAATTACTTCACATGGGAAGTCTTTCTGGTGAGTCCCTAAAATTTAGGTAATTTAGTTGGTATTTTATAAGGGTTAATAGGGCAATGGGCAACTTATTCATTAGGCTGAATGTACAGAATGAGTGTATTTTAAGTATCACAGTGTGATGCAGTATCAACAAATGGATGACAAGGTTTCGAGGATAAATTATTTCTCATAATCATATCAATTTAGTCACTCGTTTTCACAATTTGTCTTCTATATATTTCCTCTCTTTCTGTCTCTCTCCAACTTCCCTTGGTTGTTTGTTGCCAATTTCCATATCTCCGATACAGGCGTTGCATCATTCTGATTGCATGTGTGAGAAGTTGAGTCGATAAGTAAAGATTCAGTGATTAATCTTTTTCTCTCTACCTAACTATAATACTTTTTAATACTTTCACCCTATCCCAACCTATTTCTGAGTACATCCAAGTGAATGCAATGCAGTGGCTGAGCTTTTTCTAGATTATTTAATTTACCAGGGTCAATTACTCAAGGTCTAGCTAAATTTTTATGTTCCAGTAATCCACTTGACCCCGATCTATTAATCTGGCTTATATAATTGACCTCACTCACAGTCATTTCATTGTATTTGGCAAATTATATTATTTTTACTAATTGGCTCTATTCGGTCCTTAAGCCGACAAAGTTTGTCTCAGAGAGCATCGTAATATGGAATCACATTCTACTACAGTGCCCAAATTCTACACTTACTTGAATTAACTGTAATTAAATAGAAGTTTACTAGAAATTTTCAATAACCCCCTACAACTTTATCATCATATTTCATTCCGAAGCCGTTTTATTTCACACTGAATTAGTGTTAGATAATTGGCTACAACAGAGAGGGAGCCTTCAACCCAGGTGTCATGCTTATACCCACTCATCAGAAAGGTGTATCTGCAATCTTATCGGAATTCATTTCCCCTCTGAGATCCTAACCTAAGTCATTCAGCGATGCAGTGAGAGACATCACCAATAAGCTATACAGGCTGGCGACTGATCTCCTGTAGGACATTACTGATTACTTTGACTGGACACTAGATAACAACTAGTGTCATTCGTCTAGTTCTTTGTTTGGTAAGGACCGATCCCCGTCGGTCAAGTTGTCGTTATTCAGAGCAAAACTTTAGTTTAAGATCTGATAATCTACTTCATTTTATCTTACCCACAGTTTCATTTAAAATTCTTTCTATAAGTGATGTCAAATGGGGGGTAACTGAAAACCTGGAGAGTGAATGTTCTAAACCACTTTATTATCAAGCCTAATTAAGCAACTGGTAGGAGCTAAGAATTGTTAAACAGGCTTTAGAAATATTTACCATCCAAAGACTTACTTAGAGTTTTGGTTTAAAGAAAACTCTTAAAGTGTTAAATAATATTTTGTGGCTTTTATTGAGCTGACTGTGATTATGGTGTGTATAATTTAACTTTTCAAATGAAACTAGAGTAAAATTTTACCTGAAACTTTGTAAACTGCATATAACGAATTTGATTTCAAATGGCTAGCCAGAAGTTGGACATTTCGAACAGATTTTACCGTTTGAGATGAGTCAAACTGTGTAGACTGTTCCAAACGTATTAAACAACAGTAGGGTGTGTTTAGATCACTTCAATATGGCTGACTGGCAAGCACCACTGGTTTATGTAGGTAGCATCAAACTACTCATATCAGTCAGTAGTATATACCATAAACTCCTAAAATATTGTTTATTAAGTATGAATAAAAGATACCAAACTGAATTTAAATGTTGTACAAAAGGTTTAAGTGAAACACAGGTTTAAGGAGACTGATTCATAACTGATAATGCCTTCTAATACAGTTAATTATATTTCAATTTTAACTAAGTACACCGTGTGTAGCATAAAGTGACAGAGGGTAGTAAAGTGTTCTGTGGCCAATTATATTCCGTGCCTATTGTGAGCAGTTTTTCTGATAGAGCGATTTCACTTCAGAGACGCGAAACCCAATAGTTAGAAGTATACAAACAAGTGTAGATTACACCCTAATGATATAAATTGGACAGAATGTATGCTTGTTCAGCAAGGATATCTTTTTCGGCAATTTCATCTTCGAAAGCAGCTGTACAATCGCATTTATATACATAAGTTTACACAGACACAATTATTATTTAATTACACGTAATAACGAAGGAGATTACTTGATATGAAAGTTTGAAGGTGTAAATACAGATTACAACGAGCACAAAAACAAAATTACACAGGATTTGAAAACACTTGCATTAAACGTAAAATTAGTTTTTGACGAAGGCAGATGTGAACGGAATGAACATGCAAGCAAACTGAAATACACAGTTCTCTTATAAATGACAATGAAAAAAGGTGCGAAAGAAAATGAAAACAAAAAACCGAAAACTGGAGAGTAAAATGTAGAGGTTGGCCTAGTTTCTTTTAAATCCACAGCTCCAGTTTTTCGATGCATATGTCAAGGGCTTTCTGGTGTACAAATAGATCAGAAATACACTTCCGATAGATTTTTAATTACTCTGTAAGTTACTCTGATTTATGAGTCAGCTGAGTTGCTGTGGCAGACGTTTATAAGGTGTTCAATTAAAGCGCTTCTGAATGAACCAGTGCTTTCTGTTTATTCAGCATTAAATTCATTAGTGTTTCGTGAGTTTATTTACTTTAATATTGAAACATTTAAACAATAAAATAAGCACTTTTGTAGGAAACAACACTGGTGGCTTTAAACAAAAATGTTTACAATACAAATACAAAGAGAGGTGACTTGAAATGTAACAATCTGCCTTTTAACTCTCAGTCCATATTCTATTTTACTTACTCACTTGTCTTCTGTATTACTTCCTGATATTTCCCTTATTCAATTCATTTGTTTAAGCACTCAGCTCCTAACTAATGAGTTCAAGATTCAAATCTCCCCTCTACCTACTTTAGCCTGTGTAGCTACGTAGTATCATCCACCCTCAGACAAAAAGTGTGGTTCATAGTCTGATTCATAAAAACTCTGTTCCAAGCAACTGATTTCTAACAGCATTTCCTGTATCCACTAGCGGAATACCTACCGGTTTAATAACATGTTAACTCCAACTACTTCCCCCTGACTAGATATTACTCTTAAGTAGTGTATAAACAAACGCATGAAAAAATCAAGGATGTTTCTTTTTACAGGGTTATTTGGTTGAAGGGAATGCATTAAAAAGGAGATGAGAGAGAGGAGAGCAATCATCCTTGATAAACAATACCGGCGACGATTCTAGAACGAGTCATATTCTCATCTATATTCCATATTATACATGTGTAATTTGTAAACGGATTTGCATGGATAGCAAAAAGTGACCTGATTCATTTCAACCAGAAGAAAATAAGTTTGATTTACGGAAGCACAGGTAAAAATAGACCAGTTCAGCGATGTAAACAAAATTAAAGATTGACAGCTGAAAATTACGCACACACACACACACACAGAGAGAGAGAAAGCAAGACTCAACAGAAAAAAACAAGGTTTGTAATTCAGTGATTCATATACCAGAAATTATAATGGCTCATATGAAAAATGAAATAACAATATCATCATAATATATACGTTCCTAAACTTTCAAAGTAAAAAAAGGTTTCAGTCGTATCTATGACAGTTTTTTTCCTTCACGTTCCCCAGTCGAACATAGGGCTTCAAGCTAGTGGCTTGAAATTTCCGTAGCAGTGTTTTTTGCAGGATGGGGTTGCTTGCCTCATGTCAAACCTATCCTCTTTACCAGCATTATTTCTGGCTTTGCGAGGTAAAGGAGTGGGTCGGCCGGGGATCGAACCCCAGACCATATGCATGGTCAGCGAGCGTCCTAACCGCTATGCCACCAACTCACAACGTCTATGGTAATAGTTATTAATAATACTCTTTTTTAAAAAGAAAACTCATTGATTGTTGCAGCTTTAAACATTGGTTTACAGAGATTTGACTGGTTGAAAGTTTGATCGTGAGTAATTGAAATCAGTTACCGAAGCATTAGAAAACCTGGGAGTACTGGACAGGTGTTTTGTCCTAATTTGACCACTAATTGACTGACTTCATTAAGGGAATCACTGAGAACTACAGGGTAAATCTTCCATTCTAGTTCCGGGCTCCTGAGTAGTACACACCCATGACCCCGACAGGAATCGAATCTAAGGGCATCAAATTAGAAGAACCACGTGTTGACCATTCCATCGCTGAGCTGGAATACTTTGGTCCATCATATCTAACTTCTACCGTTTCTTTAAAACATGCTAATCTTCCGATTAATAAACTTGTACAAAGGAAGAACAACAATTGTACCAGGATAATATGAGCTCATCTTTTTATAATTTCGAGGCTTCTTCTCAACTGGTTACAACCTGAACGATAAAATATATGAGTTACATTAAAGATTTGAACATACTTTTCCGTGATCACAAGGAGTAATTGGTAGGAATTAAAAGTTACATTAGTCCGGAATGATTTAACTATTTAAGAGTTACAAAAACACTGACTAGAATAATTAGACAATTAGGCTTGGAAACAAAAAACGGTTGCGTATATATATAGAAACAAGGTTTAGCTAGAAAGAGCACAACAAAAAGTAGATTACGCAACTAAAGAAAGTGTTTAATCTAATAACCAATAGAAAAAAGAGAAGAACAAGGTAGGGTGAGTCATGTTTAGATGAGACAGTAGAGTTTTCTAAACATGAAAAAAGGGTGACTCATGAAAGTTGTATATATTCTTTGTTATTACCAGGGCAGTGCAAGATTCACCACTGTCTCTTTCCGCGTACATAGATTCGGTTTAAGTCGTTTGATAGAACTGTTGCTTCAGCAAAGCGTAGCAAGCTAGGTTTTTTTTGCTTGATGATTATTTTGAACGAATTCAGGTTGTCTACAATATGACCAGTGTCCAATAGATGACGCACAATCGCACTGTTTAATGCTTGTAGACCTTTCAGTATTAGGTTCTTTTGTATGTGTTCAGAAATGCAGACAATAACCCTGCTCTCTGTTCTTTCAATATATGTGCTTTTGCATGTACATGTAAATTGATAGACGCAGTTTGGAGGTAACTTGAGGCGGATATTTGTCCACTTTTGATTGTCTCAGACAACTAGTTGTTTGATAAACACATACAAACTTGGTGGCTGGATATGTTCATACACAGTGATACCTCAAGCCAATGTCATAAGCAAGTATTTATCCTCACAGCCAACTGAGTGGTTCTCAACACCCACACAGGACTTCTCATTAGAACTTCAGACAGCTTCCTCTTCTAGTCGGTCACTAGTGAGCACTAGATTAATTTTCGAGTGTTGGTTTTCAGTTTTTTTAAATGATTTCAGGTTTAACCACTCATTGACTTCAGTTTGAGGACCACTGAAAGCCAACATCAAAGAGCTTGTTTTGTAACCTGGGCGCTTTGATTTCCATCCCCACTTAAGTTACGGGTACATGTTGTCGAAGAGTCGCAAACAAGGATAAAACAACTGCTCAGTACTTCCTAGTTTTCAGTGACTCTCTAAATGAAGTCAGTCAGGTAGTGAGTGATCCGACTTGAGGCAAAGTGGAGATGTAACTTACTGGCTTGAGCCAGTTAATTCCCCGTTCCAAAACTTACTGAACTTACTTCAACCTAGGCAACTAGGTAGTATTATTACAAGACAAGCATGGTTCATAGCATCGTATGAGAAAAGTCTTTTTTGCTTAACTGAGATATAAATAACTAATGAACATAGTCTCAACTGAAAAGCAAAATTTGTTGATCACTTTTGCAGTGTATTCATTCAGCTTAGCGATGTAACGCTATACATTAACTGCCTTGATATAAAACGCTATAGACCAAACATCGGAAAACAGAAAGCTTCATTCTTGCGGTTATCAGGACTCATCAGAAAGATACATGTTCAAAAATTAGTATTATTTCCCCGGCTTATCAGTGGAATATGGGACTTCAGTAGCGTGTGTATATTTCATCATGTTTTCTGCGGTCTTTTTCAGTTGGCCTCACGGTTGCCCATAAACTTTCATCTCCTACTCCCACGATCTCCTCCATGTTACCTTCAGAAGACCCACTATTCGTTTCCCGTTCGGTTTCCACTTGAAAGCCATCTTAGCGTGTGGTATCACCCAGCAGTCTCTTCAGCGTTTGTTCGATTCACCTCCATTTTACTTCTACATATTTTCTGGGTGATAGGTCTTTGATTATTTTCTTTTTCAGAGTTCTATGTTGCTTATCCTTTCTGATCAGCCATCTGATCTTCAGTGCTGAGTGAAGTCAGCTGTCGAGGAAAGTTTGAAGCCTGCTTGAAATGCGTCTTTCATGATGGGTGAGTGAAGTCTGTAAACCAAATAAAAACACTGATTTGACACATCAGTATTGCTTTGAAATTTTGGCGAAGGACAATTTTTCAAGTTGGATACTAAGTAGTGCAGTAAAAATGGTAACTGAAATTACATGTTATATAATCCTAGATTCAATTGATCTCTAAATAAGTACATTATATACACATATACACATAAATATATGAAATTATATATCAATATCAAATTTCACCATGTCGCAGTGAATAGGAAAATCGTGTTAGATTTGCTATAGAATAATTTTATTTGATAAAAGGCACAGAGTGATACAGGTATTATTTTCTGATCACGTTTCTACAACAATTTATTGAGAATTATCATATAATATAAAATTATTTTATGATAGAATTGTACTCTACTGCGGTGTCCAAACCTTATTCTTATATGAATGAGGCTTATTAATCATGTGGAACAGCTTAACTGCACACCTGAATGAACAATTAGGATAGTAGTGTTTTTTATGCCTTTGCATTCCTAATGGAACAAAGAGCTTCAAGCTAGAGGCCTGAAGTTTCTGTAGCAATGGTGTCTATCCTTTTTATGGGATGGAGTTGCTAGCCTCATGCCCAATCTTCCTTCTTTACCAGTCTTATTACTGGCTTAGCGAGGTGGAGGATTGCGTATGTGGCCGGGGATCGAACTCCGGACCACATGGGGCGTGGACGGCGAGCACTCTACCGCTGCGCCACCAACGCAATATCCAGTTATAGATGTGTAAAACCAAATAAGTTGGTAGAAAGGTGAGAGAAGACAATACTTCAAGTGGACATAAAAAGATGGAGCTGACGAAGATATAAAACTAACAATATCAACGACAAGCACCAATCACCATCCATAAGAGAAGTATGATGGGATTCTTCTCCTTCATTTACGCGACCAGGACAGAAACGTTTTAACTACAGACATTTGGCAAGGATGAAGATAACAAAGACAGCCGAGTGTTCACTGTTCTGAAATCAATTTGTAAATCTAAAGCACTTAGCATAAAGAACTAGACTACAAGTTTTAATACTAATTTTAAGTCAATTAGTGATTTTGTATGGTTCAGAGAATTGGTGTACATGTCACTGAGAATATTACCAACAGACTATTGTTAACTTTCATCTACATTTCCCCTTCACTCGATACCAAAGATTAGGTGGTCAGCAGGATAGGATAATCAATGAGGAACTTCGACAGATAACCAAAAAAGAAACAAGCTACTTTGAAACTTCAGATGGCATGAACGTAAGCTGGGGAAACCTTCAAGTAACATCATACACCAGGCTATGACGTGGAATGCGAATGAGAAGCGATGGGTTGAGCGTCAGTTCCAGGGTGGTATGCAGGCGGTCGTATCAAGAAGAAATGATAGCTTTTGAACACTCTTGGAGCTAGCTAAGAAATACAGAAGAAATAGATTGAAGAGCAAATGTATTGCTAGAGCCCCGTGTTACAGCTCTCGCCGACCATACACATGGTCCGGGGTTCGAGCCCACGCCGACACACACCTGATATCTATGGTCGGCCTGCGAAATGTGGGCTACCGATATCCATGCTGAAAATTCCATACATGTACCAAAAATACAGTGTGGAATCCAGCTGTAATCAAAAATAAAATAAAAAAATATAATAATACAGACTTATGTACATCAGTCAGTGATACATGGGATCATTCATGTGTCATTTAAATTAAAGTCTGGATGGTTGGAAGCAATCGGAAGGAAGCCTTGGACCTAAGTTTCATACCGGTTAGCACTCGTTAGCAAGGTGTATCTGCAGTATCGAAGGAACTCATGTCCCTTCTGAGATTCAAACCCGCATCACATAGTTCTGCAGTCACAGACGTTACGACTGAGCTATTCAGGCTCGCGATTGACCTCCTGTAGGGCTTTAGTGAGTAGTTTGATTGGATACTAGAAACTAGTGTAACGTGTTTAGTCCTATCTTCAGTGCAGACTGAATTCTATCAGTCAAGCCTCTAACCATCTAATATACACAATTCACAGTGCACCGTAATGGCGCCCCCCACCTAGCATGGTAGCCACATTGCAAGCTTGACTGATATAACTCAGTCTGCACTGAGGATAGAACTAGGCACACACCTTACACTAGTTAATGACTAGTGTCCAATCAAAAATAAAGGTCTCTATAATCTATACAAACATTCACCATCTTTTAATTTTATACTATACACAGTAGATTCATGAAAATTAAATTCTTTTCAAACAAAGGGTTAAATCATTAGACGTAAATTTTTCAGTTAGAAATGTGCCTCCACAGGCACTTTTGCATGATTTTTGATTGTATCAATGAAAAGGGAATTCATATCTAACTAATTAAGGTCCAAGCGCCATAGACATGTTTTACTAGAATGCAGTTAAGAACTGAAGCCAAACTTTCACGTCTCATAGATGATTGTAGTCTGGAAAACAAATGTTGTTGCTTTTGATATCATCTGGAATTTTTCTGGCTAGTAATGTAGTTCATTAGGCGTGTTTAATACCATTTGAGATGCTTCATTTAAATGTAAATGCATCCCGTAGAGACTTACACCCAAGTTAATCTCAATGAATTGTTGAAGCCGTGGATTAGGAGCCCAACATGTTGGTAGAGTAAAATGAATTGACAGAAAGCTCAAAATTCTTTCAATAATTAGAAATGGTAGTGAAGTGTCATTACCTTCTAGTTTATTGTTTCTCAGTAATTATAAATTGACACTTTTTGATATTATTGAATTTATGCATTACGACGAAGGTAATGAGATAAAACCTTGACAAATCCTGCAACTTTAACTATTCTTGTGCCTATTGGTCTTCCAATTTCTCCATTCGGTCTTGTCTGTATCTGAGTATTAATCTTCTATAAACAGTATAATCTGTTTAATACTACTATCTTTGTATGACTTGGTAATTACCGCATCGTCAAGTAGGACCTTCCTGTTTTCTGTACCAGCGCAGATTGTGCTCATACTTTTTCTGCAGTACTTTCACCTATCACACTCAGTGGTATCTCTGTTTTTAGGACGAAGTAATCATGTTTCATTTTATCTACTGCTACAGTGAAATCTGGCCCCTGCCAAATACACTTTTATTCTGTAGGATTTCCCTCCAGTGTTGACAGACTGAGAATGCATCTTGATTTGTCAATCGTGAACGACTTTATTTTGCTGGTCACAATGTTTTCAGATAGAGACTTGTCTTACAAAAGTTCATCGGACTCTTTGATGTAATTGTTTTTTTTTATTTTGTTCCCTATGCTGCTAATTTGACAGTGTTTGAGGACTCTGTTACAAAATAATAGTCCTTGTTGGTGACTGTCTCTATTAGTTTGTGTTTTAAGTGACCGCTTTCATTTCTAACAGTGTGTAACTTTTTCAAAATTCTGTGGATTTCTTCTCTTAAGCATATTTTTTATTATTTAATAATTTTCATTGTAGCATTAAAAACACCGATATTCAGCGAAGAAGAGACTCTTTCAACGAATTTATTATCAAGCTGTACAATCGTATATACATGATTTTTTTAAAAGAAATTTTATCAGGTGAGGGAATTAGACCAAAAGTGTGAATAAATGAAATGTTTTTGATTTTATAATCATAGTTAAATGTCAAGTAGCAAAATAATTAATGTCATATAGAGAATAGTATATAAGGTATATCGATGTTGAAAAGGAGTGCATTATTATGGGATTATTAGGCGAATACAAAATGTTGCATAATATGGTGTGAAATTCGATAAGATAGGATTCAACATTGTAAAAACATCTTTGGATTTAGAATGACAGGTGGGAGAAGTGGAAACAATTCAGAGTGAGAATAGTAATAATAATGATAATAACCGCAATAATAAGGGAAAGGTACATGGAATAACTAAATAAACAAAATAAATAAATAGATAAACGTCTGTCTGCATACGGATATTGGGGAAGTAGGGATTGCACATACTTCTTTTGTGGACAAAGGTCTGACTTAAAGTAATGAATTGCCAAGGCCCCCAATGTCTATGTACCTTCCCCTTATTACTAAGATTATTATTATTACTATTCTCACTCTCAATTGATTCCACTTTTCCCACTTGTCATTCCAAGTCCAGAATTATTATTTTTCACAATATCAAATTCTATCTTATCAAATTTCACACCATATTATGTAACACTCTGTATTCACCTACTAATCCCATAATTATACACCCCTTTCCAACATCTATACAGCTTATGAATTATTCTATATTTGACATGAATTGTTTTCCTACTTGACACTAAACTATGATTATAATCACAAATATTTTAATTGCATTTCATACTATTATTATTATTTCATGTATTCACACCTTTGACCTAATTCCCTCACAGGATATAATTTCTTTATAAAACCATATATATACGATTGTACAGCTTGATAATATTTTTTTATAGTCTCTATATTCCTGCTGTAATGCGGCTTGTGGAGTTTGGAGTTCATAGATTTTTACGAATAACTGCATTCTTCAGGCATCAAATGTTGGAAACAAAATGATTTTCAAATCTTGCTTCAGTTTTCGCAAGCTCTATGAGTTTATTGATTAGTCTTCAAACTGGAATACCACAAGTCAAATTAGAATATGAAAACTTGGGGAATTGATATGATTATGAACAATAAATTGTGTTCATAATGTCATTCATTGAATAATACTATTTCATTGTGTAATATATCCAATAAATAAATTTGAAATTGGGCACAACCAAAGTGTTCAAGTTTTACATGTATCTAAATTACCATGTTTCGCAATTGCATATTGTTGACAGAGTTTACTCTTGTAGAGTACAGTCAACTTTGAATGAAAACCATATAAGTTATTTGGGTGAGAAAATTGGGGTTGATAGAACGCGCATATCCTATTCATATAGATTTTTTAATGAACCACCAACCTTCCTGGAGTGATGTCAATAAACATAGGAAATACACTGGAATGACCATTAAGAGTATAAGTGTACAAAATCTAAGCTGTCTTATATATACATAATCCCAGTAAGAATAAAATTCAAAAAAATTGTTTCTCAATGAAATAAACTTAAAATGTCTTTCCTTAATTGAAAATTCACTATACACAGTGAAATTTAACACCATCTTAAAAAAAAGAATTCATATAATTAAAATTACATGGGGTATTTTACTGAACAAAACTTTTTCTGTAAAACGTATTAACTGTGATCACCTTTCACTATAATAAAAAAGCAGTGGTGAAATATATAATCGTGACAAAATACTATAATGTTATTAAAATGTGTTCAAAATGAATGAGATTGTAGGGCAAATCAATTTATTTGTTTAAATGCCTCAGTAACCTGAACATTGAACGTTATTTAATTCAGCGTACAATTTAAATCGTATGCAATCATGACTACTACTTTGGAGTAGGCATCTAATTTCATTTTCTTTGTAGAATTCTCAATGAAGTGACCATACGTTTATTATACTTTTGGTAAAAAAATGCACTCCGAACATTGTAAGTATACTGTGAAAATTTTATTAACAATTGTTAATAGATGATGCGTGTTTATTAGCACTTTCCATTTTTAATTATTAATTCTTTCCAACTGAGATTAACAAATTCTTAGCGTTTTTTAAGAGAAAGAAATTATTTTCAGTTGTTCAGCCTATGAGACACAGTGGTCTTTAATGGAACGACACAATTACTTAACTTACTAGTGAATAACTATCCATTAAACTTTATTTAGAAATATATGAAGACTCATGCAGAAAATAAGATTATTAATTAATACGATTAAAATAACATAAGTAACATAGAATTCAAAGCCAGTGTGGTACTGCCACATAAAGAAGAAACATTAGAGGCCCCACGTAGGATTCTCAATGAGGGTGGAGTCAGGGTGGCATTCAGATTAACCAACTCTCTCAGAGGTAAACTCTGTCAGCCAAAGGATGTGATAGATCCAGGCTCAGACAGTGGATTGGATTGGATGTAATTATACAATTGGGTGGGACAAGGTGAAAGTATTAAAAGGTATTATAGTTTGGTGAAGTGTTAGAGATTGATCACTGAATCTTTGCTTATCGATTCAACACCTTGCGCGTGGTATCGAAATAACACAATGCCTATACGGGGGATATGGAAAACTGCAACAACAAAAAAATTATGGAACTATGTTAATATAGCGATATGACTGAACGATAAATGGTGCTGGAAACATCATCCAGTTACTATTACTGCATCACAGTGTGATATTTAAAATAAACTTATCTAATATGGAATTAAAATTGGTGAATAGGAGTGTTACCATGAGAGACATGAGTTAAAAATCAAATGCGCCGATTAGTGAGCAACAAATCTAATTTCATTCGTCATATTATCCCATATAACTTGGCATAATGCATGCAGTAACTGGTTTGAACAATAATGAATTAAGATATTCGTCATTTGAAATTAACAGCAACAGACTCAGGGTTACATGAGTTAGGACTCATAATGTTGATGTATACGGAAGGACGTCTAATATTTATTTAAAATCTGGTATCGCTTATCCCCTTGTTTCTCCACTTCGTAATATAATAATGCTTCATTTTGTGAATTGTACAGATAAGTTTATAAGAAAAATTTGAAAAACAGTTGCAGCAAAGAAAGTTTTCTTTTTGAAGAAGTTCATGAATCAGGCTGTATATCCGTGTGTATACACAGTGAATGGACTAAAAAGTCGCAGAACTATTTCCAGTCGAAGGTAAACTATTACGAATAAAAAATTGAAAATAGAGATTAAAAACGTAATAATAACACAATAAACAGGTAATTTGGATAATAATTTTCACGAGTTGATCACAGATTGATATCAGTTAGAGAACCATTGAAAACCAGGGAGTACTAGACAGCTGTTTCATCCTAGTTTGGGAGTCATCGGCAGAACGCACCCACCGAGATTCGAACTCAGAACCTCCCTGTTACAAGGCAAGCTCGTATACCATGTCCCACTGGTGATATTGGTTAGCGGTCGTGCTAAATCACGAATTGGTAGATGTTAGAATTCATGGGCCGTTGAATCGGGTCACAGTGGCTGAATGGCATAGGAGCTTGTATTTTAATCACCGAAACGTCCTGGGTTCGAACCCTGGTGGTGGGTGTGAACTGCCGATGATTCCCAAACTAAGATGAAACAGCTGTCCAGTACTTCTTGGTTTTTAATGGTTCTCTAACCGATATCAACCCGTGAAAACAAAACCAATCCTTACAAACCAACTATAGAGGATAATAATTATTAGGAAAATTTTATTTTGAATACATAGTATCCGTTGAAATTTTCGAATGGCTGTTATCTCAGCCATCTCCATATGTCTTGATCTAACACCATTTGACGGGTTTGATTGGATCTTGTATAGATCTTTGAAGAGATTTTCAAATGTAGCTGAGTGTGCTGAGTTCACCAGATGTTTTGTTACCAGACTATATAGACACCCCATTTCTCTGCTTGCTCGCTTCACACTCAGGAACGATATACATCTTGGAAAATTCAGAAGCTCAAACATTTGAAGCAGATCATCTTTATATTACTGCATATACAATTAACTTCTCTCTTTGCATCGGTGGTCGGATGGTAGAATGATTGTCAGCCATGCGGGAGGTCAGATTTCGATTCTCGATCGACAGACTTTTAAACCTCGACCAACCAGTTGTAAATCAATAAAGCAGGGACAGATGAGAATAAGTCTGGCAATATTATCCTATAAATGCAGAACTACTGCTATTGACAACTGAAAGCTAAAAACCGCGCATTACAGTCGGAACTCAGTGAGTAACACGTCGGTGGAAAGATAAAGGAGTTTCTTATGATTTATGTTTCATCCATCTGAAAATTCATCCATTCTGATTCAGTACTTAGCGACATATTTATGCCGACAGACATTGCCACAATACAAAGTGCCTAAAACTAGTAATAAGATTCTTTCCGACATATAGAATTTGGCGAAAAAGGTGCATGCATTTAGCATTACTACTAAGTCTATTAAAGTACAATCTAAGTAATCTAATCTACATAGGCGAGTTAGACTGTATTAACTTATCACACCGATTAGATCTGTCTGTATGAAAATAGATTGTGATAGTATACCTTTTTGTCCAAAGGTTATTTCGTTTCATTTAGTAAAAAAAAATTAAAAAAGAAACACAGTTTTACTGAATTACTAATAAAGATTTTACAATAACTTGGCCTTTTTATCCTCTGAGATTATTTGTGTAGCTTCAGATAACCATCGCTATCAAAATAAATATCAAGAGGTATTAACTGATTATATTACGTGGGCAGACGTTTACTTCGACTCATCGAAATAGGTAACAGGATGAAGTTGCCAGATTTCGAATTGCACTGCATACAATAACATAACAACATAAGACTATATCGTACTTTGTGATAAATTTGAGTAGTGTTGCTTACCACTCATATATAAACCAGTATCGTTTGCCATCCGGATGGATCTAAGTGACTTAAATGCCATGCGGCTTGTTTGGGACTCAGTTCACCAGCGGTGTACCACGTTTGACTCAAATCATTCGAATTCAGCCTAGCTAAGTAGGCGAACTAGTAATATTTTAAATGGATTTGCAATTTAAACAGTTAGAGGGGGAATTTCACCACATTTTTCCCTGGAAATTGAGTTGAATCAAACCTGGTTCTCCACTGATGCGCTAGGCCTCAAACGAAGGAAATGGACATCTGGTGTTCAGATCACTTCAATCGGGTTGATGTGAGTAGAGTCCAACCACTGATCTTAGTTAATCAGTAGTATGAAGTGTTACGAAATTATGCTTGATTTTTTAATTATCACAAATGGTATCCAGCAGATCAAATATTGTGATCAGAATAATTTCGGTGTTCAAAGCGAATTGTGGTAAAATCTCACCTGGGTCTGTGTGAATTGAGAATTCGATAGGTAGTGGTCGACATCTATTTCATCCCAACTTAGGATTCATCAGTTTTCAGTGGTTCTTTAACTGATAGCAATCTGTGGTCAAACTTAAAACAAATCAGATCTTTACAAGTAAGCTCCTGAAAATTGACCTGATGTTTGCTAGTGACTGGCTACAAGACGAAGTTGCCTGGAGTCCTAGTGATAAGTCGTGACCATTGGAATTTACCTAGTTAGGTAGCAAGTATATATACTCACCGATGACATTGGCTAGCAGTCGAGCTGAAAAAATCATGGACTTTGAGGCGGGTGCCCATGGCTAAATTTACTAGGTTTACTAGCCTCCCTTGTAACCGGAAAGTCCTGGATCTGAACCCCGGCGGTGAGTGAGTACTGTCAAAAACTAGGATGAAACAGCTGTCTAATAATCCATAGTTTTGTGGTGAGAGCAGGCTGCTAGCCAATTGGTAGACATCAATCGACGCTGATTGGTAGACATTAATCTAGGCTGATTCAACAACCAATCACAGCAGAGTTAAACGTGGGCAAATATGGTTCGCAGATAAATGGCTCTACTTTCCGAGAAATATCGAAAACAACCAATCAGAAGACTGTGTTTGTCTGCTTAACTTCCGAGAAACAACCAATTAGAATACTGCCTTTTTCTGCTTGCATAAGCCTTATTAATGTACATAAGATATATATAAATATGCGTTGATTTTCGTAATAAAACGATTTGCTGCCTGGCCCTTGTCTTCTGTTGTTACAGTTTAAGCTTACAGAGTTTATATCATCTTATCTTTAAACATGCGCTTTGTTTTACACAACTACATAAATTTTAATGTTTTGTCGGTTGGTGCATTGTTTGGATCTGACCATGCCATGTTTCTTTCACTTTAAACCTATCTCAACTAAAAATGGTCATGAAAGAAGGCTGTTGCTCGGCATGCGTAAGATGTAAACCGGTTAATATTCATCTTATCGACTCACTTACCTACCTTAAATGGCACTGTAGGTGGATTTTCAATAGTATTACTCACTACGCTGCTCTTCTTAGGATGGGCAAATGAACAAAGATATCTATGATTACAAAATCTATCAACTTTTTAATGCAGCAAGGTAGGACAGAGTGAATTATTTCCAGTTGTCTATTCTCCAATCTACTGAGTTCAACAGGATGTGAAGAACAACAAAAAACACTGGCACACAGTCATGTCACAGTGTGTCTTACGTTTGTCATGATTCTCTGTTGAACTAAACTATTCTATCATACTAACAAACAATTATGTAACCACCTTTTTAAATCAAGTTATTCACTTTTAGACTACTATTTTTGGCCTGCGAATCGCTCTAGCAAAATGTAAGATGATGTTATACAACTAGAATACATCGACACCTAGCTTAAAGAGAGACAGTAAAGTGATACAGTCTGTCGAACACCTCACCTACTTGGTTAGGTATATAAGCTACAATGAACTGATTGCTGACGAAATCTTAACACGATAAAAAGGAAGGTCGTATGGAATTTTCTACCTTATGCAATCGCTGTCGCAGACGTGATATCGGCTGGTTGCTATTGATCAAAGGACGTATGTACTGTGAGACAGTTCAGCCCGGTCTACTTAATAGTTTTAAGACATGACAACTAAAAGGAGAAAGAAGGCTAACTGTCAATGACCGTAGATGTTTGCATTCCACCTATCGTGTTTAGTGACATAATAGGGTTAGTTAAGCATCGAGCGTTGGGTAAGGAAAAAAAGACAATCGATGAGGCTATGAAAATACATCGATTTAGTTGGGCAGGTTGTGTTATGCATGCCTAGCGATCGCCTTTTTAGCTAACATAGGATCAGATTGGAGAGAGGTGGTGAAACCACAACATGGAGTCAGTCCATGAAATGTTCGACAGTTAGTTTGAAGGACTGCGTGGTTGTGGTCTTCGATATTCTAAGCAACAATGACTGGAAAGGACTGGTGATACATCTGAGAATCATTGTCAGTGGCGCGGATGCACTCACTCTTTCTAATCTCGCATGTCAATTAGATCCTACTGTTCTACCATAATATTACTGTTCTTTCTCCCTCGATCTTCTGATTATTGTAATCCTTTTTTCTGCTTTTGTGTACTTCCATGGGGTGTGGCAACTTGGACTGTTGTGCAGAGTTCTATGCTCAGCCATTCAGTTAGTGTATAGGCTATTTATATACTATTTAGGATTCATAACGAGACTTATGCAAAAATACTATATAAAATGATTCAACGGTTATAAACCACATGAAATATATTAAAGGATTTTATGCTCCTTGCATCATGTATCTTAGTTTTATATTGTAGTGCAGCTATCGACCTAAGGGATATAATTGTCCAGTGACATTTCTCATCCATTAGTTTCACTGAAAAGTGAACCGAATTCCAGGTTGTTATTATTATACGGCAATTAAGACATAGGTTCTGGGTTCGAGTCCAGTCCCACCAAATTCAGCCTGGGTAGTATTATCAGTCATCCCATAAAATGAGTTTAGTATATTAGCCTAGTATGTGAAAAATCGATTTAAGAATTAATTTCTCACCACCACAGTTGATGGTGACCAAAAACAAGTTCATACGCCATTGGATTTTGGAGTTTATGACCCAGCTCCCCTGGGTGCAGAACAGCAAATACACCAGTCCGGTTGTGAGTGCCACACACACGTGCAGTGCACTGGCCCTTTCAACCCGTCACCATATGAAAACAGCAGTGAACACGGTCTTACCTGGTAGAGGTGTGGGCTCTAAATACGTGGTCACATGAAAACATTTCGATAGGACAACTGAAGTCTACCCACCAACCTTGGCTATGCTGGCAGGTGGTTTATGAGGCGGGATGAGGAGAAAGAGGAAGGCAACCTGCTTTTTACGTTTCTTTCACACAAAATCAACAAAACGAATGCAACTATCAATTTGATTTTTTTTTCTAAATTATCATTGCACTGAAATTAATACACATGCCTTTTTCAAATGTTAACAATTGCAATAATAAACAATGTACACAATATAATTTATCATTATTATTAATAATGATAGTAGTAGTAGTAATAATAATAATATTCTGTTGTGCAAGCAAATCCAACACAAACAAGCACAAAAACTACACAACGAAGATAAAAACAAACAGGCCAACAATAGTAGAGAATAAAAGACTGATTAGAGAGAGAGTGTGTGTGTGTGTGTTGAACGGCGCTATTCTATTAATTTTTTCTTCTTCAATGTTTTAGATAAGATGTGTTGAAATTCTGGAATATAAGTATGTGTATCTATAAACATGATAGTGCACTTACTGACTAAGTTAGATAGATGAAGAGAGATGAGGAAACCAATGCACAGATTGCCTCGAAAAGGTCAACAACGAAAGATAATCATTGGTAAGTATAGGGCACACCTCTTTGTGTCTCTTTTTTTTAATGCATATATGATAAGACCAGAGAAAAAACAAAACAAGTGTGACAGGAAGGGAAGAGTGATGGTGGTGGGGAGGGGGTGCGTGAAAACATGTGTGTGTGTGTGTGCGTGTTCGTGTGTGTACATACTCAACAAAGATTTCATTGCTCAAATAAATAGCAATAATAATCATAATAATAGTAGTAAATATATAAAGCAAAAACAAACGAAATAATCAAGGGTATAAGTGACAATACAAGTGAATTAAATCACACTGTAGGATAAAATAATCACAGAATGATGATGAGTGAGTTAATAATTCTGATGAATACAATCAAACTTAATGAATGAGATCACAACATTTATGCAAGTAAGAGAGATATATATAACATATAGAACAGGAGAGAGCAAAAAAGAAAAAAAGGGAAATGTGTGTATGAACCAAATGATGAAATAAATCCGTTGAAGAAGATAACAATATTGTTGTGCATATATCAATTATGAAACTGATGAAATAGGACTTCGACTTGGACCCATTTGACGTAGAACACGATCAAGCCATAGAAATGGTCCACGTAAGTGTATTTCAATCCAACATGGTGTTGATGTGATATCCTGTCGATGATATTCAGCACCCCAACCTTTAACAAAACTCATACGTATAGTACACATACGTACAAGATCATAGGTGGCTTCAACACCACGTTGAATAGTATAACTAAGTATATGAGCGAATTGACGATTAGAAAATATACGTAAACAACTACCAGGAGGTATTTTAATCACAGTTGTTGGATGAAAATGATGACGTTCGTTGCATTCACGTGATTGAATAAAAATGCTACAATCTGATAAGCATTCAGCGTATACATCACCACCAAATGTAAACAAATGAACGCCTATATTAAATTAAAACAAAACACAAATGGTTTTTTTAGATTATTATTCTTGTTGATAGATACATAATTACCTAAAACTGAATTACTTCTCATTTAATGTATCAATATATTCAACGAAATAAAGGGATTGTTTAAAAGAGTAATAAATAAAACCTAAGAACCACTGTACAGTTATAATTTCAATATAATACATTACTTAATAGTAATGTGGTGAGAGCGGGCTGTTAACCAAACATTGGTGGACAGTAATTTACGTCAATGTTTATGTCCCCAATATTGGTCGTGAGAAAAATGAGAACAAAGGCTTCGCGTAGGCAGATACAGTTAACATACAGATGGTCTGACATTCAAGGAACAGACACAAAGAGATGCAAAGTTAACTTCCTGTGAGAAGCAACCAATCAGAGGACTGTGTTTGTCTGCTAACAATAATCCATAATATGTACATGAAAATATATAAACACGTGTTGATTTCCTTAACAAACGATCTGTTGCATGGCCCTTGTCATCTGTTGTTACTGTACTACTATAACGGCAGAAGACAAGGGCCAGGCAACAGATCTTTCTTAAGGAAATCAACACATATTTATATATTTTTATCTACATTATTATTAGTGTTATTGTTAGCGGAGAGGCAATTTATCTGATTGGTTGTTTTCCTGTTGAAGGTTATTCTGCAGCGCTTGTGACCGTTTCTTGGAAAGTTAAGCCGCATATCTACGAATCGTATTTGCACACGTTAAGTCTGCTGTGATTGGTTGGTGACTTCCACAAGGTTAAGCTTTGTTATTGTTTGTTTTTCTCATGACCGCGATTCGGGACGTAAACAGTGGGGTAAATTGTTGTCTAGAGTTTTGGCTTTCAGACAGCCCACACCACACTACGACCGAGAGCTGCTACCTTGAAGTGGTCGTCGGGCTTGAACACCGCAATATCTCAACATGCTATACTGGCTGAGACTTATGTCTCTTGAGGTCCTACCATGCCAGAAAGGTTGTTTGGATATCGGTTAAACAAAAAGCAGCTACCCAATCCAACATTATGATACATACAAAACCACAAAATTTCATGCCGGATCGGCCGTGGCCCGGATTAACAACGACCGCGCTTCCTGCTGCCGTGTCACAGGGCAGGAGTGATAAATATGCTACTGAGACACACAAAACAATAACGAACAAAGAAAAGCAGGCCGCGTGTGACCGGCCTCAAGCAGTTGTCCCCTGGGCTCTGCGGTCACGCAAACAACTTCCAAGGTGTGGGCAGCCGAGAAGTAACAATCGCCCTCACAATCCGAAATGCACACGAAACCTCTCTATTACTCACTCATCTAATGGACTCAACCCTAAGTAACTTCAGCGACTCAGGGATTGACTTGCTACCAAGGAATAATCTCGTTGACTTAGAATATGCACACGATATAGTCCTACTAGGCGAGGACGCTGAAAAAATGCAGAACCTTCTAAACACCTTGAACTGCAATCTACAAATGTTTGGCATGCGATTCGCTCCCGCCAAATGCAAGATGATGTTACAGGACTGGAATGCAGCGACTCCTAGTTTAAAAATAAGAAAAGAAGTGGTAGAGCACGTTGACCGCTTCACTTATTTGGGAAGTAACATCAGCCAGTGTCAACGGGTCGATCTATGACGAAATCTCAGCACGGATACAGAGGGCTCGTTTCGCATATGCCAGTTTACACCGCCTCTGGCGTAGACGAGATATCCGGCTGGTTATCGACCAAAGGGCGGGTGTACTGCTCATCAGTCCGCTCCGTCCTCCTTTATGGCTGTGAGTGAGACCTGTCCACTGAGAGTGGAAGACATGAAAAGATTAGCTGTCTTTGATCATAGGTGCCTGCGTTCTATCTCCGTGCGAAGTGGTATAATAAGATGAGTGTCGAGTGCTAGGTAGGTGGGAGGGGAAATCAATCGACGAGGCTGTGAAGCTACATCGACTGAGGTGGTTAGGATATGTGTTACGTGTGCCTAGTCATCGCCTTCCTCAACAACAGGCAATCTTAGCGGATATAGGGTGAGGCTGGAAAAGAGCTAGTGGAGGTCAAACAAAAACATGGCACCAGTCATTGAAATCTACAACAGTTAGTTTAAGCCATGTAGGAAGGTGTAGACTGGCTTCCTGTTTGGGGTCCTCGGGACGGTAATAACCAATGCAGACTGGAAACAATTGGTGACATGGCTCAAAATCGTTCTCAATGACAGCGCAGATGCATCCACTCCTTGTGACTTATGATTTCCAATGAAACTATATTGTTCTTCGTTATTACTCTTCCTTTGTCTCACACCTCTGTTTACTGTCTGTAGTGTGCATTTCTTCTACTTTCTTCTCTTGGTTTGTGTGCTACATGTGGGGAGTGTGGCGACTTGAACTTCCGCACATATGTGCAAAGTTCTATGTCGAAGGCAGACAGACAGACAGACAGACACTATGACTTATACTACTAATAATAATCCCTTTATTTCAAACAATAAATTTAATTACGAAATATCCCCATTAGTTCATAGGGAAAAACAGAGTGTTTGTTCAGCGAAGAAATATATATCCGGCAAGAGTAAACAATAGACACCAAAATCAAATGATCTTGATTGACCAATCAATCTTATAGCTCAGCATTACAAATGGTTGCTAGTCATAATCCTCGTTGGAAATGTCTCCTAGATTTGGTTTTTGACTTCTATATGGGAAATGCGTTGATAAGGGAGGAATATAACATTCATATGTGGGATAACTACGCTGAAAAAGTGTTGTCGGGTTATTACTGATGGTTATGCATTCAGATGAAACCACTTTATTTGAGGAAGTTTGTAAAAGTTGGCAAGTCGTTCATAAGTGGTGATTTTTTAGACACTTGTTGAAATCAAAGCTCTCCCTTAGTAATATATATTGCGTATATGCAACCAGTATCTGCTACAGCTGGAAAAATAGCGAATACATTGATTTGATATATCTATAACCAGTTCTATGAGAATCTGGGGTCAGGTTTCGCAGCATATTAGAGATATATTCCCTGTATGATTCATTTTTATCATATATACATGTATCGTAAGTACATTACTTTATAAATTAAGTACCACTTTTCACCCAGGCGAATCTGATTGGCTGTTACAAGGTTGTCTGAAATTGGTGTCTATGAGATCACAAATTATGTTATATGGAAGAGCATATTCCTAAATAGTTTTAGGAGTAAATGGAATCCCCGGAAGCAATTATTGGTAAGAACAAACGACCTAGAGCTTCCATTGGAGAAATTTTTATAGAGAATGATATAAAATTGATGTTTACACCTCCATTAAACCTATGTAGAAAACGTGTTTGGGGCGTATCCTAAAATTTATGGAAGCCCTAGCAATTACGAAGTTTAAACCACCTTTATGTGTTCAAAAACATTTTGTCATCATACCAAACTTTCGTTGGTAAAAATTATATAAGTAAGGTTGCAGGACTTCATCATGAGCTGACATTGGTTAGAGAACCATTGGAAAACTGGGAGTAATGGGCAGATGCTTCATCCTAGTTTGGGACTCTTCATCAGTACGCATCCAACGGGGTTCGAACTCGGCACCTTATGGTTACTAGGCGAGCTCGTATACCATCAGGCTACTGGGACCGGATACAATGGCTCATGAATCCTAACTTCTGCCAATTCACGATATAGCGCAACCACTAGCCAATGCCTTGTAACCAGAAGGTCCAGGGTTCGAATCCCGGTGGGTGCGTATTGCTGAAGTCCCAAACTAGGACGAAACATCTGCCCAGTACTCCCAGGTTTTCCAATGGTTTTCTAACTGATGTCAGCTCATGATGAAATCCTGTAACCAATCAACTAAATCCCAACAAACCAATACTTAAATAAGTAAATTCAGTAACGTAATATAATCGACGGGATTGAGTAGAATTCAGCTACAATTAAACTACATTCAAGTTAACAACAGTGGTTATAAGGAGCAGGGATCGAATAGGGGGTGAGGGAAGATAATAATACAATTCAAAAACAAAACAGCAAAAAAATCACATGTTCGGTGCTAAGACAGATGAGGTCTACTGTAAATTTAGTGACTGAACAAACTTCTTCATTCAGAATTTTGGATTTAACATGTGAATAGCTATTGATTCTGAGGTTTGAAGAAATTTGATTTGTACCCCTTTAGCAAGATTCCCACCTATTCTGTAGATGACCTAGGAGTAGGCTTGTAGGTTGGTTCGATGCCCAGATTTGATTAGGATGGAACTGTGGGCAATATTTTCTTCCTGTATAAGACCATGAAGGTAATTGTTCGACGATACGTTTGGATAGCAAACTCTGAGTACGGCCAACATACCTAGGTCAACACGAGCAGGTGAATTAATAGATATACATCAATCAGACCAGCAGTGGTAGCTTACCCTTCACGTCCATGTGAATCAATGGTTTTGTGGAGAAAGTTAGTCGAGAATCAGCCCCGAAGAAGTCAGATGTAAGAATCATAAGGTTAAGACACTCTTAGTACCCATTTTCTCCCACGTAGGTAAGTAACATGACTGAACATTGAACAATGAGTTACAACCCAATTACGTCGAACAGATGACAGTAATAAAGCTGAAGTTGTTTGAAAGAATCCGAAACCGGAGCCCACTAAACAAAAACCAGTCGTTTAAACTAATGAAGCATTTACTCAATAATAAGTAACCTACAACTGTATTCTTAGTGTATTATTTCGTTTCACAATAAAAACGTACATTTTAATGAGTGTAATCAGGAGAGCTTTGTGTGCTTTTGAAAGTATGTCAGCCGGTTGTTACTTCCCACACCTCAGAAGCTGATTTTTTTTCTTGAGGTGCCTGAGGTACCGCAGAGTCAAGGAGACAACTACTTGAAGCCGAACACACATATGGCCCGTTTGAATTGGTTTTTAGAGTTGTTCTCGTATTAGAAAATTACCGCCGGTTACGAATCACAGTAGGGTAAGTCGGGATGTATAATTTTAGCGGTCAACCTTTTCCAACTCCCCCTCTCTAGAACGGAGTGGGACCAACTGGCACATTGGCCATTTGAGGGAGCCGGCTATCGACCAAAGGGCATATATGTACTGCTCATCAGTCCGCTCCATCCTCCTTTATAGCTGTGAGTGAGACCTGGCCATTGAGAGTGGAAGACATGAAAAGGCTAGCTGTCTTTGATCATAACATAACATAACATAAGCTTTATTCCAAATCAGTACTTGTGATACAGAATGGAATTCTCAGCATTTTACTACAATATTGCATCCAGTTTTTTTTTTACATTAACAATAAATAAAGTTCTACATAGTTTAAAGTTATCTCGACAACATATTAGTATGTCGGTAGCAAAGCCAAAATTAAAGTGTTTGAAGGTGTTAGAAAAGTAGATACTACTAGCATATTTACTGGCGTAAGAGATAGCAAAATGTTCGAGATGTACAGAGTGTGAAAGAACGAACAAGAATGTTTTAAGTAGAGTTTGCAAGGAAGAGAGAAACAAAACAGCACATAACAAAAATAAATACAGAATGAAAGAGCGAGAAAACGTTGTACCTATAAATGATGTGAGTTGGAAAGACAAGATCCATTGGTTCTACTGACTATTTAATAAGTTAAAGGTTTCATGCCTGATGCATTCTTTATCGCACAGAACACGAGCTAAGTAGGGTATGGATGAGTTTTTGTACTTACTAGTGCGGGCATATAGTTTCCTATATAGGCTTCTTGTTTTCCCTGAAGAGATACATGGGGACAGTTGTGAATGTAGAGGGTGTTGTGAGTCAGATAAAATGGATTTCGCCCATTTTTCACATGAGTCCATATGCCTGTCCACCAGAATATTAACTAGCTGGCTAAGTGGCAAGCTGCTTACCCTGCTGACAACCTTTAACATCCTGCGTAATAAGGTATAGTCTTTCTTCAATAGCCCAGGAAAGACTAAGGGGGAGCAATAGAGAATAATAGGCAGAATACGGGAGTTAACAAATTGTAGGAGTAAGGGTTGGGTTACACCAGAATGCCTTAACTTCTTGATGTAGAAGGTAAGACGGTATATTTTCTTGGAAATCGTCAAGATATGAGACGACCAGGAAAGATCAGAAGATAGAGTGACGCCTAGGTGCCTGTGCTCTATCTCTCGTCTTAAGTGGTAGATTAGGGTGAGCAATATTGAGGTTAGACATCGAGTGTTAGGTAGGGAGGCAAAATTGATAAACGACGCTGTGAAGTTGCATCGACTGAGATGGTTAAGACATGTGTTAACCATCGCCTTCCTCGACGGGCAATGTTGGCTGACATAGGATGGGTTAGATTGGAAAAGAGTCAGTAATGGTCAAACCAAAACATGGCTTCATCAGTCAATGAAATCCACAACAGTTAGTTTAAGCCATGTAGGAAAATGTACACTTCCTGGCTGATTGGGGTCCTCAGGATGGTAAAAACAATTGGTGGTATGGCTCAAAATCGTTCTGGATGATGGCGCAGATGCATCCACTTCTTGTGATTTATAATATCCAATAAACTCTATTGTTCTTCGATATTACTATTCTTTTTGCCTAATGTCTCTGTTTTGAATCTCTTTTTTACTTTTTTCTCTTACTCTGTATGCTAAATGAAGTGTGGCGACTCGAACTGCTGCACTTCAGTGAAAAGTTTTCCATTGAAACCAGTCAGTCAGTCTGTCAGTCATTTGAGGGAAGCACCTTACTAATGTTACATCTTCATTCCCTAGAGGTACGACTTTGCCCACAGAACCCCAGCATATAGTGTAAGCATGTTACACTACACCGGTAGCTGCGTTTAGTCTACTCGCTATCCTAAAAGTCTTTCTGGCATGGTGGGACATGATGCGGGAACAACAGTTCCAAACAGAGATATGCAGGCCCAGGCCCAAGGTAGCAGCAGAAGGACAGGTTTAATGAGTATACTTGAGAATACAGAACTACAGAAATATTGACAACGAAAATGAATTAGACGCAGTTCTTGTCCAATACACATTTTACCGACGATTATCATACATATCTATCTATCTAGAAGTTATGAATACCAGCCGAATAATAATAACAATAATAATATATATATATATATATATATATACATATATATATATATATATATATATCATATATGGTAAAATCTTTATACTCTTATTATTAGCCAAAAAGAAAGAAGCGAAATTGTAGCACTACATTACTACAATTTCGCACACAAACACACAATAGAACCAACCGACAAACCAGCAAACCTCGTATAGAAAAATACACCTTATGAATTGAAAATAATAAGAATTAAAGTCTAAAATAAAAAAATTATACACACACACACAGAGAGAGAAGTAATCCAAGCCAATTTAAATGAATTGGATGGATGAATGGATGAATGCAGACGGCTCCCAATATATTTGTGAAAGTGATGATGAAGGAAGGAATGAAAGAAGGAAGGCTGGCAGGCAGGCATGAATGAAGGGTATGAGAAGTGAACACAGAGTGGAGATGGTCGAGTGCCTGTGTGTATATGTTGAGAGAGAGAGAGAGGGAGTGAGTGAGTGAAAGGAAGAGAGAAAGGGATTACGGTTATAAATTACACACACTACGGAAAACGGAAAAAAATTAACAACAATAACAACCAAAACACAATGCCCAATAACCGTTTATCGGCGCCCATGGTCAAGTGGCATTCAATACACGGCGCCATACATTAGACTACCCAACATACATACATACATAAATAAGTAGATATTTAAGGGGTTTTTTTGGTGAACAGTCTTACACACAACAAAAAAGAGGAAACAAGTTGTTGATGATTGAAAATATGTAGTTTAGTTGATAGGGGATCAATGGTAGGGGGTATTACTGATATAATTATTACCACTAATACTTAGTCCTCCTATGAGATCAGTATGCATAGAATACGCCTGAAGATACACATTTTCTGAGAATTATAGTTGCAAAACACCGAAGTAATAATGTATACCAAAAATCAGGTTAGACTTAGTTAGTGTACGTCTGCTGTATAAATAAGTAATTTATTACCTGTCTTCTATTGATGATGTTCATTACTGGACAAAGTCATTGAATACCACTGCTACTACTAACTAATACAAGAACACCACAGAGAATGTATCTCAAAGATGAGAACAAAAAGGCACAAAGAGAGACATAGAGAGAGAGAGAGAGGGGGAAGATTCAAAGCACATTTCAAGGCAAGTTTTTATCTTTGCAGTCATCATTCATTTATGCGTGTATGAGAATTATAAATAAAAAAAGGGATGACAGACTGACCGACTGACTACTTGTAAAATCCACTACACAATAGAAAAACTTACACACGCGAATGATGAATAACTGCTTCATATTTATACGACAGTGTTACTCTCTCTTTCTCTCTGCATTTGATATATGATAAAGTTGGATGGATAAAGGTATTTCACGAAAGTGAATAACAAAACAACAACTATATATACATATTACGCTTCATTATTGTTGTTATCAACCCAAATTTGATAATGATATCAGTCCCAAAAACAATCACACCAAATATTAACTAGTAGCCTAAACTGACGAAACTCCCCATAGACGACCTGATACACCCGAGAAAGATCTTCTTTTTGCAATGTTCTCGCGTGGTCACCCATTCGCAACCTCTGCCAGGTACCTCCCTTTCATTGCCTTTATGTGGAGGTAGGTGCATCTCTCGCAAAAGTTAAAGAGAGAATTGAAAAGTTTAGAGCTTACAACTGTAAAACCCTAACTCTAAACCTATTGTGTATATAGGCGTATCAATCTGTTTTAGTTACCAGAATCCCTGGGAAAGTACCTCCTGACGCTGCACCACTGTCTTGTGCATGAGACTTCAAGTCAAAGGCTAGGAGTGGAGTGGCCCCTTAAAACAGCTACATACTTCGGTCTAGGCATCCGGTTAGTATCTCGGAGGAGCATATCTTAGTGTACATAATGCAGCAATGATGATAAAATGACGAAAAACATCTGTAGCTATTAATGCTGCTCTTCTGACAGAAGACATGCTCACTCATATGGAATTTAAAGAATTTCAGGAGAATTTTTCAATAACTTTCAAAGCAATTTAATAGTCAACTGAAACAGCACTTTCAAGAATTCATTCCGTTTTGATGATGTTATTCTACATGTTCAGAGTTTCCCTGATCGAGTTTAGAATATTTACGCATTGTAAATTGATTGGTTGATTGAGTCACTTTGCTAAGCCCACCTTTGCAACTTATTTTCTTGTGATAAGTCAGGTGAATAAGCATTACCAGTTATTTTGGAAAGTCAATCGTCCGAACACATATTTCATGTACCAGGCTAAGGAAGGCATACACTGCGTGAAGGTTGATGATAGCATACCCAGTTTCCCAGACTCAAGTAGATAGAGCAGGGTTCGAGCCCTCAACTCACAGGCTGAAAGTCAAGTGGTTGAGTCAATGGACTAGGTTTCCATTAACCATCAGACTGACCTTAATTTTCGAATATTTGTCCATTGGTTGTCACAATGGGATAGAGTATTAGAGGCTTCTCTCCGTAGAATGACTGATTCGGAAAACCTGGAAAATGTACGTTATTCCATCTGACGAAATACAATCATTTACGCTTATACTTTTCACATGTAAGAGACAGGAACCACAATTAATAAATGACAAAATGCATACGATACGTCAATCATATGGGCATAACAGAGAAGATTTGTAGCTCAGGTGGATAATTTTGATGTGGTTTTGTTCTCTGAGCTGGATAGTTAGTTTGCGAAGCTTTCATCACCTTACTGGGTGACATCTTCAGCGCATACTTCAAATTGAAGTATGCGCTGAAGATGTCACCCAGTAAGGTGATGAAAGCTTCGCAAACTAACTATCCAGCTCAGAGAACAAAACCACATCAAAATATGGGCATAACATTACGAAAGGCTGTTAAGATCATTGCGAATCCTAGAAAAAACTGAATGCATGAATAGGAAATAATACACAATCGCACACACACGCACATAATACAAGATGGATTATCCTATAATTAGAGAAAAAGACTGGCAACACCAGACAACTATTTAGGCTTATCAGGTCCCCCTTCCTTAACTGAGGTTACTAAAGCTGTCACTAATATGAAACAAGGCAAAGCAGCAGGACCTGATGGAATGACTCCAGAGTTATTTAAGTAGGGTGTAGACAGTTTACTGTCTGCATTAACTGAGGTACTAGACAGCGTCTGGGAATCAGAGGAAGTCCCATCGGGTTGGTGTAAGTCACTGATCATCCCGATACACAAGAAGGGAGACAAGTCGTCCTGTGATAATCACAGAGGGATAAGCTTGACTAATATAGTGTCTAAAGCCCTAGGCTCATTAATCATGATTAGACTAAGTGGTACTCGGGTGGCTCACACACGAGAGAGCCAGGCAGGCTTTAGACCAAGAAGAGGGTGTATTGATCACATCTTCACCCTTCGACAGCTTCCAGAACATAGGCATTCCTACCGGCGCCCAACAATCACTATATTCCTTGACATAAAGGCGGGATTCGATTCTGTCGACCGAGAGGTTCTCTGAAGTGCTTGACTGTAAAGGGAATGCCGAGAAAATACATTGCACTGATTAAGGCATTCTACTCGTACTCATACAGCCAGGTGAGGGCGACGACTACTAGTGACGACTAGTGGTGTCCGTCAAGGATACCCATTATCCCCATTTCTAATCAACTTCATCATAGATGTACTAATGGACTCAACCCTAAGTAACTTCAGCGACTCAGGGATTGACTTGCTACCAAGGAATAATCTCGTTGACTTAGAATATGCACACGATATAGTCCTATTAGGCGAGGACGCTGAAAAAATGCAGAACCTTCTAAACACCTTGAACTGCAATCTACAAATGTTTGGCATGCGATTCGCTCCCGCCAAATGCAAGATGATGTTACAGGACTGGACTACATCGACAACTAGTTTAAAAATAAGAAAAGAAGAGGTAGAGCACGTTGACCGCTTCACTTATTTGGGAAGTAACATCAGCCAGTGTCAACGGGTCGATCTATGACGAAATCTCAGCACGGATACAGAGGGCTCGTTTCGCATATGCCAGTTTACACCGCCTCTGGCGTAGACGAGATATCCGGCTGGTTATCGACCAAAGGGCGGGTGTACTGCTCATCAGTCCGCTCCGTCCTCCTTTAATACTGTGAGTGAGACCTGGCCACTGAGAGAGGAAGACATGGAAAGATTAGCTGTCTTTGATCATAGGTGCCTGCGTTCTATCTCCGTGAGAAGTGGTATAATAAGGTGAGCAATATTCAGGTTAGGCGTCGAGTGCTAGGTAGGTGGGAGGGGAAATCAATCGACGAGGCTGTGAAGCTACATCGACTGAGGTGGTTAGGATATGTGTTACGTGTGCCTAGTCATCGCCTTCCTCAACAACAGGCAATCTTAGCGGATATAGGGTGAGGCTGGAAAAGAGCTAGTGGAGGTCAAACAAAAACATGGCACCAGTCATTGAAATCTACAACAGTTAGTTTAAGCCATGTAGGAAGGTGTAGACTGGCTTCCTGTTTGGGGTCCTCGGGACGGTAATAACCAATGCAGACTGGAAACAATTGGTGACATGGCTCAAAATCGTTCTCAATGACAGCGCAGATGCATCCACTCCTTGTGACTTATGATTTCCAATGAAACTATATTGTTCTTCGTTATTACTCTTCCTTTGTCTTACACCTCTGTTTACTGTCTCTATTATGAATTTCTCCTACCTTCTTCTCTTGGTTTGTGTGCTACATGTGGGGAGTGTGGCGACTTGAACTTCCGCACATATGTGCAAAGTTCTATTTCGAAAACAGACAGACAGAGAAAAAAAGTAACATTATTAACTCAAGGTATTTCAATCAGCGTGCGTCGGTGGTATAGCGGTTAGGCCGCTCGCCAACCATGCATATTGTCTGGGGTTCCATCCCCGGCCGACGTACTCCTTCACCTCTCTGAGCCAGAAATCATGCTGGTAAAGAGGGAAGGTTGGGCATGAGGCTAGCGACACCATCCTGTAAAAACAAACACCGCTACAGAAACTTCAAGCCACTAGCTTGAAGCCCTATGTTCGACTGGGGAACGTGAAGGAAAAAAAAATTTCAATCAGCGAAAGTTAATGTGCTTGAATAGATATTACAGTACAAACATTTTCTCTATAGTGTTATTAATCGTTATAGGACACTGGGGATGAGGCAATGGAATCTGAATATCTGTATTGCACTTTCTAGTCCCCAATTTTTTTTTCTTTTTCTTTAGTTAAAGCAAATGATATCCGTGTTTTTTCCCTTTTTCCATATAAACTAATTTTAAATTAATATAAAACCATAAATCACCACAAAAAAAAACAACCCAAAGTATCTTTCATATTTTTTTAGAAAACGATTGTTTGAAACGGATTAAAATTGTGATACTTTCACACAAAATGTAAGTTATTTCCAAAACATATCCCAATGCAGATTCCTGTTACGTATTGTTATCAAGCAGAGAATCATTGAAAATCAAGAAGCATCGGAAAGCTGTTTCATCCTAGTTTGTGTACATTCCAGCTTTTGTCAATTCCCGCAGTGATCACTGGATTACAACACCTAGTGACTGAATATTCAGCGGACAACATTGTGGACACTAGATCTCTGGTAAGATCATGAGCACTTCCTGATGAAGAGTTGAAAACTACAAAGAAACAACTGTTCAATGCTGCTTAATTTCTAATGATTGACGTCGGTTCATGACGACATTTACGCTGAAATTCATCGAATTCTCAGAAAAATCTAAAGTCGAAACTTATATATCCAATATCACCAGTGTGACAAGCGTTATACTGATGACAAATACACAGTACCTGCCCGTAGAAATCGACTTACACAGTATATGTATTTATATGTGCCATTTAATGCTTGTCACGTAACAGGTGTTATACATTTACGTCTACCAATGATAAAAACAACAGTAATAATAATAATAATGATAACAAAGACAGACATTCCCATGAGTCAAAATGTCCTAAATTCCTTACCAATAAAGCAGGCATAGCAATTTCGCTTTGTTCAAAGAAAAATTCAACTGTAAAAAATCCATACGTGAAGAAACGAGGACGAAGAGGAAAGGGATCAAAGATGCTCTTTCTCCCTTCCTCTCTCTTTAACGTCAGAGACTTGAAAAATGGACATATGTCGAATAGGAATGAATAGGTATACAAACAAACTAATAAAAGAATACAATAATTGCAGACATACACACGCGATCAGATCAACTTAAAATAACATAATGCGTTAAGAGATAAATGAATTCTTAGGTTATTGGGTTGTTGTTGTTGTTGTAGAAGTTTGGAATAATTTCATTGTACAGATTTCTGTCACGAACCAACATCACTTAGAGGCAATCATCGAAAACCAATAGGACAGTCGTCTTATCCTAATTTAGGACTCTTCAGCACTGCGTGTCCACCACCTCACTCAATATCAAACCCGTGGGCCTTCAAGTTACGATGACAAGCTTGTCCACAATTCAACCCACTTGGATCAGGGATTCAGTGACCCACCAAACAATACCATCGATGGGCATTCACCTGACAGATTTGGGATTCACGTATAATTGAATCTCGTGAGTCCAAGTGTTTGAGTGGTAAACGACCTTTCCCGTGCAACCTGAAGGTTTGGAGTTCGATTCCCAGTGGTATTGTGAGTACATACTGATGAAGAGTCCCAAACTAGAACGAACAAGCCGTCCAAGGCTTCTGTTTTTCAATGATTCTCTTAATAATATTAATTCATGATAAAATCTACATTGAAACATATATGAATGAATGATTCACTGACACCAACAAATGTTGTTATGGACAGCGGTCAAAATATTTGTGTCAATTATTAAAATTCTTCTCTAGAATTTCCTTGAACAACACACTTCAGAACTATCCTTGATTATTTAATTCAATTTGGATTTTCCCGTCAATTGATTGGACCGAAGTGCTCGGTCTCAGGTTGAAATGTTGACTCCTTCTGCAGATGCTTCAACGATGTCTGGTCATGTAACTTGAAGTCAATTAGTGGACAGTAACTAGCATTGGGATGCGCAGTTCGTCCCACTTCGGACTCGTCTGCCAACTGGATGTGCCTGCATCTCCCCCAGTAGGTGATGGTGTTCCCACCGAGGCTCAAACTCAAAGCCCATAGTTTCAAACGCCGCAGCGTTATCCACTAGACTACTTGAGTCACGAGATCCACCGCTTGTGCAACGGGTCTTATTAATTAATTAATCCAATTTAAATTTTCCCAGAAACCTGGATTCCCCTGATAGTCACCATGCACCAATTAAATTCTAATTACAAGCCCAGACATCGTCGAATCATCTGCAGGAGGAGCCAATATGACAACCTGAGACCGAGCACTTCGGTCCAATCAATTGACAGGAAAATCTAAATTGAATTAGTTAATTAATCAAACCCATTGCACAAGCGGTGGCTGTTGTGGCTTAAGTAGTTTATTGGATAACGCTTTGGCGTTTGGGCACCGGGTTCGAGCCCTCGTGGGAACACCATTACTCACCGTGGATTGCAGACACATCCAACCGACGAGTCCCCGAAAGGACGAAATGCGCAACCTAGATTCCACCGCTAGTTATCGTCCACTAATTACCCTTCAATGTAAGAAAATGATGATCTAATTGCATAGTAACTTAACACACACAACTATTTGAAAATAAAATGCTGAGAAAACAGATACCCCATGAGTTAACAAATTTCCCTACTCCTCTTCGCTTATTTTCAAAGTAAATCACTGATACCTCGTTCGTGATAGCACATCTACATCTACATATCACCATTGGATTATTTTGTAACTACATTTGTCAAACAAAAACTTGGCATCAGTCAATGAAATCCACAACAGTTGGTCTAAGCCACGTAGGAAGGTGTAGACTTCCAGGCTGGGTCCTCGGGACGGTAAAAATCTATGGTTGGAAACAATTGGTGACATGGCTCAAAATCGTTCTCAGTGGTGCAGATGCATCCACTCCTTGTGACTTATGATCTCCAATGAAACGGTTTTGTTCTTCGTTATTACTCCTTTGTCTCACACCTCTGCTTACCGTCTCTGGTGTGCATTTCTTCTACTTTCTTCTCTTGCTTCGCGTGCTACACGGAGTGTGGCGACTTGAACTTCCGCACATTTGTGCAAAGTTCTATGTCGAAAACAGACAGACAGACAGACATTTGTCTACTAGCCAACATAGTCACTTCATTTCATTTTATATTGACCAAGAGATTTAACAGTAAAATGAGTACAAACCAAGAACGATCAATCACCTGTGAAAAACTACTATTTATTTATTTTTTGATTTACAGCTTGATCCCACACTGTATTTTTGGTACAAGTATGGAATTTTCAGCATGGATATCGGTAGCCTAGATTTTGCAGGCCAACCATAGATATCAGGTGTGCATCGGCAGGGGATCGAACCTCGGACCATGTGCATGGTCGGCGACAGTTCTAACCCTGTGCCACCGACGCACAGACTAGACTGGAAAACTTCTTCACCTTTATATTCATGAACACAAAATAACGGTCAAAATAAATGAGAAGTATTCCTTTTATATTAATGCAGATGAACTACTAATGAGCCCTAGTTCACCTGAGAAAATACAGAAATCTCAGACGGAGGAAATACAAAAAATGCCAAAGGATTCTTAGAAGTCTGGTACATTCAGATTAGTCTGTAATTCACAGACATGTTGATTTAGACCAGACGTCGGTGGTTTGGAGTTCAATCTCGTGCCAACACATTCCTAAACCTCTCTTAGCCAGTAATAAACCCCATAGAGAGGAAAGGTTGGACATGAGGCAAGCAACCCTCCCTGTAAAAAACGGTACCGGTACTACGGAAACTTCAAAGCTCAAACCTGAAGCCCTATGTTTCACTTAGAACGCAAACGAATAAAATAAAACAGCGAAAAATTGATTTATATCAGTTTCATCAATTAATGAAGAACAAGTATCGGATCAAATAAGCAACTGATGCCATCGCACGTGAAAGACAATGAAAAGAAGACCTCAGACGAGAACTGGCCTTAGCCAAGGTTATCAGAAAAGACGGTTATATCACCCACAGAGAATTTTCAAATCTTATTTGGTTTTGAAGTTAAAGATGTTATTGAGTCGAGGTAGGTCTTCTTTCACATGGGATTTCCCACTATGATTGGTGAAAAGAGTATATATATATATATATATATATATTGTATACAACCAGAAGATTGTTGAACAAAGTAAGAACGATAACTGTACCAGGATAAATATGAGCTCATTATTTATTATTTCGATGATTCTTCTCCGCTGATTAAAAGATGGACAATACAATGATATAAATTACACAAAAGATTTGAACATACTTTTTAAGTGATGATAAGGAGTATTTGATTGTGACCTAGGTTAGGAATCATACACGTTGTTAAATGATTAAGGGTTAAGAAGATTGATTATCTATATGACAATTAATCGACTATTCTTGGAAAAACAGGGGAAAGTTATTGTCTACATTTCAGAATATATACCTCAGAGCCTGAGACTAAAAGGCTCGCAAAGTATTCAACAAAGAGATTGTACGTCATTATATTTGACATTGGTCATACTGTAGACAATCTGAAAGAGTTCAAAATAATCAGTAGGCAAAAGAAACCCAGTCCGCCATGTTTTTCTGATTCAATCACTACATGAAATGAAATAGTGGTGAACCTTGCATTAGCTTGGAGATTATTTATCATTATTTTTGTTTCATTCCCTTTGTGTTCCAAGTAGAACAGAGGGCTTCAAGCTTCAGCTTGAAAGTTTTAGTAGCACCGGTGTTTTTTGCTGTCGGGTGGGGTTGCTAGCTTTACGAGCAACCAACCTTCTCTCTTTGTCCGGCTAGGGGATGTAAAAGCGAGTGTGGGCTGGGAATCGAACCCCTGACCGCGTAAATGATAGGCAAACATTCTGCCGTTGAGCCACCGACGTTTGAGGATTAAACTTACAGAGAGCAGGCTGCTAGCCAATTGGTAGACATCAATCTAGTCAATGTCTAGGTCACTAATATTGGCCGTGAGAAAATATGAACAAGGCTGATTCAACAACCAATCACAGCAGACTTAGGCGTGGGCAAATAAGATTCGCAGATAGATGGCCTCACTTTCCGAGAAACCAGAAACAACCAATCAGAAGACTGTGTGTTGTCTACTTGAATAAGCTATAATAATGTACAGGATATATATATATACATATATATATATATATGTGCTGATTTCCGTAATAAAACGACCTGTTGCCGGCCGTTGTCTTTTGTTGTTAAAATGTAACTTTGATTGCGTCATGCGTTCTCTTATGTCTCCTATTTTGTTTAGCAAAATCTCGTTCCATCTGAACTGCAATCACCTTACTCCTATCTTGCTATTTTATAAAAGCATATTTTCTGTTGTTACGCAACCTATTGTGTTGAGATTCTGTTTCTAGTTAAACTTTGTTTCTACCCTAATACAAAATGTTGAACTTTGCCATTTCTTTCAAGAATATTCGTCTAATCATCTTATAAATAAGCAATCTTCTTAACTCTTAATCATTTAACAACGTATATCATTCCGGATTAACGTATGTCACTTATAGTTCCTATCAATTACTCTTTATCATAGCATACAAAGTATGTCCACTTCTTCTGCATTGTTCAGTTTGTATCCAGCTGAGAAGAGACCGGGAAATAAAAAAAAGAATGAGCTCATATTATTTTGGCACATTTATCATTTTTACTTTGTTAAATTTTACTAACCGGAAGAACTGTATGAAGTTTTCAAAAGATTGTCGTTTAACCAGTAATCCCAACCAACAGATGGATGCTCGCTAGTAACTGTCTATAGGACGAAGTCTCCTGTAGTTCTAGTGGGAAGCTGTGACGAGTAGGGTACAAATAGTCGCAGATAACATTGTTTGGTGGGCGCGCTAAAATCACAAATTGATAAAAGTTAGGATATACAGGCCGGCCATGAGCCTGGTCCCAGTAGTCGAATGGTCTATAAACTTGCCTTGTAACCTGAAGGTCCTGGGCTTGAACTCTGGGGATGGGTGTGTACTTACGATGAACCCGCAACTAGGGTAAAACAGCTGTCCAGTGCTCCCTGGTTTTCAATTGTTCTCTAACTGATATCAATCAGTGGTGAAGCTTGAAGAAAAAATCAAATCTCTACAAACTAACTCTTGAAAATTAGAAACACACCAAAATACCTTCCAAAACACGATCACTACTCAACTATTACACAACTTCCAAGTTAATTGGGACAACAATTCTGCAATTTAAATCTACCTGTTAAGTATCTGTTTGTGCATAAATTTCAACACCAGAAACAATAATGTTGCATACTGGAAATGACTTCAATGAAGTAACACTTATTTATTATTTATTCCTTCACGTTCCCAGTGGAACATAGGGCTTCAAGCTAGAGGCTTGAAGTTTCTGTAGCAGTGTTCATTTTTACAGGATGGGGTTGCTAGCCTCATACCCAACCGTTCCTCTTTACCAGCATTATTTCTGGCTTATCGAGGTAAAGGAGTACGTCGGCCGGGGATGGAACCCCAGACCATGTGCATGGTCAGTGAGCATCCTAACCGTTGTGCCATCGACTCACAGCGGTTAGGACGCTCACCGAAGTAACACTTAAAAGCGACTATTTCTTCACATCGCTTCTGAATTCATCAAACTTTACAATTTACCGATAGTACATAACAATGTTGAACCACCAAAAGACACAAAAATACATGAAATTGTTTCTATCAGAATGGTTAAACCCAGAAAATGCCTCAATCAAACAGACTATAATACAGTAATGCATAATCAATCTATAACAAGACAATCGAAACTAATATTCAGTTGCATAGTGAAAGTTAAGCAATGTACAATAGTACAATAATGAATCGAGTTGTTATCATTATTTTACCATTACTAAGTCTAGTAAGTAAGTAAGTAAGCAAGCCCAAAACAAAGTTACATAACTCTCAAGTCTCAGTAATATATAACAAGGCTGATTTGGTTGGCTCTGTGTAGGCGCACTGATTTACGCTATGCTTATTTTATTTATCTAATAATTAGGTTCAGAGTGAAAATAATTTTTTCTAGAGAGAAAAAACGCAAAGCTACATCGTTATTTTTTTCTTTACACAAATGACAAAAGCGACACAATATTTTGATCACAAAAGATACAGTCAATGTTGAAAAGTATAGAAACTGAAAAAAAAACAACAACTGAACAATGTTTGTGTGGTGTTAGTCAATTATTTAGTTGGACACAGAATTCAATTAGTAGTTGCAATATATTCTACATGTTTTTCGAGACTGACAACGGATTGATATCAGTTAGAGAAATGATGAAAACCGGGGAATACTGAACAGCTGTTTCGACCTATTTCGAGATTCATCATCAGTACGCACCCACCGCCAGGTTACGAATCCAGGATCTTCCGGTTAAAAGGCGAGCTTGTATACTATTCAGCCACTGGGACAAGACTTGAAGGCGGCATTCGATTCTATCGACCGAGAGGTTCTCTGAAGATGCTTAGTTGTAAAGAGAATGCTGAGAAAATACATTGCACTGATTAAGGCATTCTACTCGTACTCATCCATCAAGGTGAGGGCGACGACTACTAGTGACGACTAGTGGTGTCCTTCAAGGATGCTCATTATCCCCATTTCTATTCAACTTCATCATAGATGTACTAATGGACTCAACCCTAAGTAACTTCAGAGACTCAGGGATTGACTTGCTACCGGGGAATAATCTCGTTGACTTAGAATATGCACACGATATAGTCCTACTAGGCGAGGACGCTGAAAAAATGCAGATTCTTCTAAACACCTTGAGCTGCAATCTACAAATGTTTGGCATGCGATTCGCTCCCGCCAAATGCAAGATGATGTTACAGGACTGGAATGCAGTGACTCCTAGTTTAAAAATAAGAAAAGAAGTGGTAGAGCACGTTGACCAAATCACTTATTTGGGAAGTAACATCAACCAGTGTCAACGGGTTGATCTATGACGAAATCTCAGCACGGATACAGAGGGCTCGTTTCGCATATGCCAGTTTACACCGCCTCTGGCGTAGACAAGATATCCGGCTGGTTATCGACCAAAGGGCGGGTGTACTGCTCATCAGTCCGCTCCGTCCTTCTTTATGGCTGTGAGTGAGACCTGTCCACTGAGAGTGGAAGACATGAAAAGATTAGCTGTCTTTGATCATAGGTGCCTGCGTTCTATCTCCGTGCGAAGTGGTGTAATAAGATGAGTGTCGAGTGCTAGGTAGGTGGGAGGAGTAATCAATCGACGAGGCTGTGAAGCTACATCGACTGAGGTGGTTAGGACATGTGTTACATATGCCTAGTCATCACCTTCCTCAACAACAGGCAATCTTAGCTGATATAGGGTGAGGCTGGAAAAGAGCTAGTGGAGGTCAAACAAAAACATGGCACCAGTCAATGAAATCTACAACAGTTAGTTTAAGCCATGTAGGAAGGTGTAGACTGGCTTCCTGTTTGGGGTCCTCGGGACGGTAATAACCAATGCAGACTGGAAACAATTGGTGACATGGCTCAAAATCGTTCTCAATGACAGCGCAGATGCATCCACTCCTTGTGACTTATGATTTCCAATGAAACTATAGTGTTCTTCGTTATTACTCTTCCTTTGTATCACACCTCTGTTTACTGTCTCTATTATGAATTTCTCCTACCTTCTTCTCTTGGTTTGTGTGCTACATGTGGGGAGTGTGGCGACTTGAACTTCCGCAAATATGTGCAAAGTTCTATGCCGAAAACAGACAGACGTTTCAAGCACAAATTATTAATGGAGTTATACTCTATCACAGTGCCAAAGTGTTATACTTATATCAATAATACATACGGAATTGCCACTATTGTATAGGGTGGTCGACAACTAGTAATGACTACCAGAACCAGTGGAATCCGTTGAATCTATGAACGCTTACACGCAGAAATTCGATCCTAACATGGAAACATACTGAAAGGATTAATACCCACTGCGTTATATATTCCTGAAGACAGAACTATCACGTACCTGTTATGTTTGGTGCATATATAACTATACTCTCTTCAGAGATATCATTCCCAAGCTGTACAATCGCACATATTTAGTAAGTTGTTTTAATAATAAAACGTATATTTCCGAAGATTTATCATAAGAATTGTAAATTAAAGATAATAACTAGGTAGAAAATTTTCTTTTCGACGAAGTCACCGTCAACTAGGCTGTACATTCGTGTATATTTATAACAAATAGATGAGAAAGTTCCAGAATAATTTCTGGTCAAGGGTCAAATTAATAAAATTACAATTATGAATTAAAATGCCACAATAAACAGGGGGATAGACGAATAAAACTCCAACAAAATAGCATCATAATTACTGAGAAGATTGACATATTGTGCTATTGGGGGTTAGAAATGTCGAAATAGGCAGGATGTTTGGATAAAAAAATTTAGTGGGATCATAATTAATGTGACGAATAATTGTTTATGCAGTCAGTGATTAAATATGTAGAAATAATAAAATGACAAAATAAACAGGAAGTTCAGATATGAAAATATGGTAGTGTAAATAAGGGTTAAGGAAAACTTAAAAATAACACGAATAAACAGAAAGTTTGGATAAGAAAGGCAATGGGATGGTCATTACTAAAAGAATCACCTGTTTATGATGGCCATGGTAGGGACAAGAGTTGGACGTATTTCTTTTGGATACAAAACGTGGGTTTGAGCTTTTGGATAGCTAGTGCCTCGGCTTAGCCCAGATGTCTTAATTTTAATCCCTTTGATAGGTTTCATCGAAACTTCTATTCGAAAAATCCTTCAAAATAAAACACCAGATTCGATGAAACCTATCAAAGGGAGTAAAATAAAGACATCTGAGCATAGCCGAGACACTAGCTGTTATTTTTACATATTTAATCCCTAACTGCATAAACAATTATTCATCACATTAGTTATTATCCCACTAGATTTTTTGTCCAAACATCCTGTCTATTTTTGTTTTTTTTCTACATTTCTAACCCCTAATTGCAAAATATGTCAATTTTCTCAGTAATTATGATGCTACTTTGTTTGAGTTTTATTCGTCTATCCCCCTGTTTATTATGGCATTTTAATTCCTAATTGTAATTTTATCAATTTGACTGTCACCTAAAGATTATCCTGGAACTTTCCCATCCATTTGTTATAAATAGAAGAATGTACAGCCTAGATGGTAAATTCGTCGAAAAGAAAATTTTCTTCCGAATAACGTTTTCCTGCAAGAAATGATTAGGTAATATAGAAAGCGTTAATCGGGCGAAAACTCAAATAAAATTAAACAAGCAGTATGATTGACGGCAATAAGTATAACTCAAATAAGATTGAAAGAGAATCAGGTTAAGCAGCTCCACCACCATAATAATGCGCAGAAATGTAATAATGGGGAGAGGAGAAACATAATATAATTAAAATAGGATAAAATTTACTTATCGGACATTAAGACAGATTAGGTCCATGACGGGGCTCTGTATTACGAAATTATTATCTAAAATTTACAATTTTAGTGATACATATTTAGAAACATTCCTTTTGTTGCTAAGAAAATTTACCATGTGTGGAGTACACCGTGTTGTCTCTTTTGGATTTATTTTAGGAGTCTACTATCCTCATCCGAAGACAATTCTACAACCGGCACACAGCGTCTACAGCAGACGCGATTCCAACAGTTAACGTTCCCGTGGATTATATAAATAATTTGTAGCAGAGGACTTAAACTTTATATCCAAGTAATCCTTTTTATTGATATAACTTGTTACTGCATTTTTTGGTAATATATTGTTACTCAAGGTCTCATTGACTTGGATTATTATTCTCATATTTGTAATGTTAATGAGCTCTCATAACAGTCCCCTACAAATTAATTGATGAGCCCGTTTAGGACACAGATTATTTTGACATATTCATATTCTTATTTTTGCCATTTTGTATATTCATTGTGATTTTGTGTGTGGTCTTATATTTGTATCCCATTTTGCACCAACATTCTCATACCTATAATGTCGTCACCAATACTCGCCACCCTTGCAGAGTTAGCGACAAGGCCTGACAAATTGGAAACCAGTAGGTCTGATCGACGAGTCCAGAGACGGAGTTCACAAGCAAGGTCACCATCACGACGATGATCTCTCTCTCCCGACAGCGTTCCCACATGTCTTCTAGGGACAGTAATATATGTTGGTACCATAGGAAGTTCGGATGGAATGCCCTGAAATGTGTCAAACCGTGAATCTTTAGTGAAGATAATCAGGCAGGAAAACTTCCCAGCCAGACAGTGATGGCGACAGCTGTTACTGGCAAGCAAACAAGTCGCCTTTTCTGTGTGAAGGACAAAACTTTATTCCTTGTACTGCTTGAGAATGATATCAGTGAAAAGAGTAACTCTTTGCTGAACAACTTTTCTTTCATACAATCCAATGGGGATTTTTAAGTTCCATATAACTATACTACTCAGTAGTGAGATACCTAAAATAATAATCTATACTTTTACAAACCTTTGTGTATTCCACTCAGCTCTTAGTTTACAATAAACAGAATATACAACAGTTAAGATTTAAATTAGTTGTATATAAAGGAGAGCATGAAATTTTATGCAGCTAATGACAAATAATGCCGATTGTTCGACAGTTAGTGTTTTAGTCTAGTTAAAACTTATTTAACTGGAATATTTTTTTTCATGTTACGAACAACACTCATAGTATGACAACTGGTAATATTATGCAGTTACCCGGGCTAAAAAGTGAATGGAGACGGATTTGAGCTCGATATCCACTGATTGGAAGTTAAATGCTTTAGGGGTAATGAGCTGAATTTCCACATGACAATTGATGATATCATGTAGGTGGGAAATGATGTCCGATCGTGTGACCTATTTTTAGACTAGTTATAAAATTTAGCATCTGTATTAATGAGTGATACTTTCACACAAACTAGGCTTATTTACAAAGATTTTATTTCTTTTATTCTTATCTTCATCATTCAATTTGTCTTCGAAATAAACGAAGAAATGAGGGATGGAAATTTGCATATATTTCATTGGTTAGTGAGGTTCACCAGTTCGGATACTTTCCAATGACACTGGATGACAGTGGCGTTACATATTACGAAATGACAGAATTTAGAATTCATGGACTATTGGATTCCTTCCCAGTGGCTGAATGGTTAACGAGCTCGCCTCCGTGGGATCATGGGTATGTACTTCTGAAGAGTCCCATACAGAGACGAAACAGCCGTCTATTACACCCTGGTTTCCAGGGGTTTACTAACTGATATCAGTTCGTGATTGAACTTAAAACAAATCAAATCTCTACAAACTAACACTTGAAGAGTAAAATTTAAGTCGGTTACAGGATTTCATCATGAGCTGACATCGACTAGAAAACCATTAGAAAACCTGGGAGTACTGGACAGCTGTTTCGCCTTAGTTGAGGCTCTTCATCAGTACGCACCAACACAGCAGGATTCAAACTCAGGACCTCCTGGTTACAAGACTAGAGAGAGCTCGTAGGCCATTAAGCCACTGGGATCTGATCCAATGGCCCATGAATTCTAACTCCTGCCAATTCACTACATAGCGCGACCGCTAACCAATGTCTTCGGCGAGTGTTTGTACTCACACCCAACCTGCCGCACCCTACTGGTCACGACTTCCCACTAGAACTCCAGGGCCAGTCGCTAGTGAACCTCAGATTAATTTCCAAGCATTGGTTTTGTAGGGATATTTGCTATGCATTGGCAGGGTCATTGGATCGGAGTCCCAGTGACTTAATGGTCTACAGGCTCGCTAGCCTTGTAACCAGAAGGTCCTGGATTTGAATCCCAGAGGGTGTGCGCTGCTGGAGAGTCCCAAACCAGGACGAAACAGCCGTCCAGTACTCCCAGATTTTCCAATGGTTCTCTAGCCGATGTCAGCTCACGAAGAAATCCTGTTACTGATCAATCAAATCCCTACAAACCGATACGTAAAATTTAGGTAATTATGTAACAACAGAAGGCAAGGGCCAGGCAACAGATCATTTATATGTTAACTGTATCCGCCTGCGCAAAGCCTTTGTTCTCATTTTTCTCACGACCAATATTGCGGACATAAACGTTGACGTAAATTACTGTACACCAATTTTGGCTAACGGCCAGCTCTCACCACAATTATAAGACTTCGCTTCTGATACACATATATCTGATTTGGTATTTATTGAAGTTTAGCTGCTGATTTTTTTAGTTTTGCCTTATCCAGTTATACATAAATCAGATTGTTAGCCAATATTTAACAATTACCTACAGTACATCCTGTGATTATACTCCACATTAAGTTATCTAGACATCAAGATGACAATATTTTTAACATACATCTTAGACAGGAACAAAAAAGGACAACAGAAACAGAAAAGGCAATGCCAAAGACAGCTTTATATTAACTTGTTTACAATACTGAGAAATATCAAATAATTTAATAGTCGTTAGCTAAAATTACTACTATGTGTTTTACGACTGGGTGTGTATTTTGAGGCTATATTACCGGCGGCGACTATAAAGCCTTAGGGAAAGATAAAATACACAAAGCTAAAGTCCATCTTGGTTAACCGTGTTTTTTTTTCGCCAGTGTGAGAACGTAGAGTTAATTTTAATGTTAGTTTCCCAGGGGAAATAACTCTACGTGCAGTTGCATTCCTATGTCTAGAGCCAAAAATACATTTTATTTTTTTTTATTTTTGATTTACAGCTTGATTCCACACCGTATTTTTGGTACAAGTATGGAGTTTTCAGCATGGATATCGGTAGCCCAAATTTTGCAGGGCGACCATAGATATCAGGTGTGCGTCGGTGCGGGCTCGAACCCCGGACCATGTGCATGGTCCGATAGTGATTAATCAGAATTCCTTAAGACTGTAACTTTAAATTCCATCCAAGTTTTTTGTACACACACATACTTATTGAGATATTCTAGTTTTCTAAAGAAAAATATAAATACTTCTTGACAAAGATTCCAGTTCTTCGTCCACCTGACAATACTGAGTATTTGTCAAACAATACAAAGTCGATTGCGTATATACATTTCGAGGTCACCTTTAAGATAGATGATATTTATTGTTCCCATTTAAAAGTTTACTTATCGAATAATTTTGATATACCATACGGTGTTATCAACTTTTCTCCATGCGGGAACTACTTCCACGTCCATTTAAGTCTCCCAGCCAATTTGTGGTAAAAAAAAAGGAATTCGTCATACGTAGAAATAAATTTATGACACTTCGCTTATTTATCATAAGTGAATAACAGTAGGACGAATTTTCAAGGTTACGACTTCGCATAAATTAGACCGGCGAAATCGTTTATTAATTATTTTGTTCAGTTCCCCTGTTACTTAATTTCCCATTGAATAGGTGACTCTTATGCTTAATTTTTGACATAAGCCTAAATTATAGATTGATTTCACACAGTATTTTGATAAAAGCATGGAATTTCCAGCATGTGATATCGGTAGTCCAAATTTAACTGGCCGACCATTTATATCAGGTGTGCGTCGGCCGGAGATCGAACCCCGAACCATTTGCATGGTCGGCGAGAGTCCTAACCGCTGTGCCACCGACGCACAGTGAACAGAGTATGATTTTAAACAATCAGCTAACGAACATGAAATGAATGCCAACAAAGAACTGCAGAACCATTAAATCTTTCAACTGCAAAGATCCAGTTGTTTAAGGATTCTATTTGGGAATCATACGGAAAAAGACAGTTTCAGCTCCCGAAACCAAAATATATGGTCAACCAAAAAGCAAAGTACACAGCTATTAATGAGAATAAATTAACTCACCTTTTCCAATTTGTTTCCGGGCATTTTCAACAGCTAAACTCCGGTTTATATTCGATAGAAAGCCTAAAGAGAATCGACCACTATCTCGACCAGGATTAGTGAATCCATCAACAATGATACTCGGTATGCTGGCAAAATAAGCTTCACCAATGCGTGAATTTAACTCATAATATGCAATACTGCACCAATATTTTGGTTCTTGATAATTCACAGCATGAAATTCTGGGATGAAATGAGTGAAAAATATCATTTATGAGTAGGTAAGCATAATATTTGATGAAACTACGACATTTAAAAGGCATAGACCAAAGCGGAAAATTATGTGGAAGCAACTTACTTATAAAAAACAGCGAAACAATAGCAGAACGGATAGAAAGAGAACTAGGGGAGAAATTCAAGGAACAAGTGGTGAATACATATATGCTCAACTCCAATGGATTTTTAGCCCTATCAGTCGGAATTGTCAATCACAGAGTTTCAGCATTTCCATTAGACTGTATGAGATACATTGAGATATACATACTGAACCTTGTCGCAGTATTTTTTCCTTCACGTTCCCCAGTCGAACATAGGGCTTCAAATTTCTGTAGCAGTGTTTATTCTACAGGGTGGGGTTGCTAGCCTCATGCCCAACCTTTCCTCTTTACCAGCATTATTTCTGGCTTATCGAGGTAAAGGAGTACGTCGGCCGGGGATCGAACCCCCGACCGTGTGCATGGTAGGTGAGCGTCCTTACCGCTGTGCCACCGACGCCTATTGTACACCGAGGATTAAATATAAGAGACTATGTTGTGAGAAACTTCGAGTGAAAGATCCTCAAACTACAAATTCGGTATTCTACAATATGCAAATGCTGACCGTGCCGCGAATTTACTTAATTAATATCAATAACCAAACTAGGACAGTTACACAACTTTTTCCTAAGAAAGATAACTGGCTTTTCTCTCTAACACTAATCAGTTTCGACCGTAGTCAAAAGAATTGGCTTGACATTTAATGTTACTATGTATGAACAGTTACACGCTGGTCATTTATGTAACACTCGACTATAAGCAGGACTGAGATTTTTGAGGAATCTAGTCATAATTCAAAGTTCTGTTCATGTAAGGCAACTGTCGGCAAATAAAAGGTATAAATAAAAGGATAAGATATATCTCTGAGGAAGAGCGAGGACTGTATTTGACATCACGTTTACAGAGCTCTGTGGTTCATGTCATATTTGAAGCCGGCTATTTAAAATTCAGTTTTTACAAAAATCACTAAGATTATGGGGGAAATTCTATGATATCCCACAAAAGTATTCATAAGTTTTACTGCGTTAAAACAATTTACTTAGTCTTTTTTAATTGATTATTTCCAAAACACTTCTCGTTTTTGTGGCGACGATTTGTGTGGAATATACCTACTTCGGCTTCGTTTCACTGCGCCTCTTTGAACCGTTTTAACAATAGAAATTGACATTGTGTAAGCTACACTACACTCATTTACTACCTGTATGTTAACTATACCCAGCCGACAACTGCTACCTTGCCGTGGTGGTCGGGCTTGAATACTGCAGTGATCCAACAAGCTTAACTGGCTAGGACTCATGTTCCTGCAGGTCCTACCACGTCAGGAAGGTTGTTTGGATAGCGGTTAAACTATAAGCAGTTACCATGGGGGGTACATGGGCTCCAGAATCCAGTGGGATCAAATGGCGTATGAACCTATATGGGTCACCGGAAACCATGGGAATGCAGCTCCTAACGCTGCTCCGCTGCCTTGCAGATTAGACTCCAAGTCAAAGGCTTGAGGGTAGTCCCTTAAGAAAACCACCTACTTCGGTCTGGGGGCCCGGGCAGTATCTCAGCCCTCACACAAATGTGGTGCACCTTTCTTGGTGCCATATTGTACCAAAGTTTTTTCTGCGTTTAAATAAATAAATAAAGTCAACGATATCTGACACATTTAAATCGACTTTCTAACGACTCATATAGAACTTAAGTAGGAAACTTTCGGGAATTTATTCCGAAAAAAACAGGCGATAAACTGTCTCAAATTACTGCTTATCACAACTTAAAAGTCAGGAAAACTAAAAAGAAGTCGAATATACTACATAAAAAACTTAGTAACAGTTCCTTTTTTCAACATGAGAGGTGACTTAATGATTTACAAGTGCATTCCAAGAAGCAAAATATCCGATGAAAAGACATCACACTCCTATAAGCATCTGTTGTGTACAAAATATCGAGTTTATCATTTAATAGAAAATTTCTGAAATACCTCGTACACAGTGTAAGTATAAAACTTGGGCACTGTGGTGGAGTATAGCTACATTATCAAAATAAAATGTTATCCATAATGGACTCGTACAAAGTATTTACGTTCACATAGTTATCAACATGTTCATCTGTGAAGTCAAAGTTTTTAATCTAAAAAAAATCACATTAATGATATTATTAAATGTAGTATTTCTATAGTTTGGTTTGTAAGGATTAGTTATGTTTTACGGGTTGATCACGGATTGAATCGGGTCCCAGTGGCTGAATGGTATACGAGCTTGCCTTGTAACCGGAAGGTCCCGGGTTCGAATCCCAGTGGGTGCGTACTGCCGATGATTCCCAAACTAGGATGAAACAGCAGCTGTCCAGTACTCCCTGGTTTTCAATGGTTCTCTAACTGATATCAATCCGTGATCAACCCGTAAAATATAGTATTGTGACCCAATAACTTTTGAATGAGTCCCATAATAACAGTCTGTGTAGTTTGAGTAACCTTTGAATTTGACAGATGATACAAGTTCAAGTCTACGGATGAATACCAGTCTACCTAAGCCAATTAACGTGAGGCTTTAGTTAGGCAGCGAGTCTTGTCTACCTGCTCGGAGTATTATGTAATTTAGTCAATGCTTTAGCGACAAATTTAGGCCAGCATGATGATTTTATAATCACTAGACCACCCACTTGTATTAATATTTCAGGCCTAAAAATAATCTCACATTTCAATAGTATAATCTACTTACTTCAGAAAATCAATGTCATCTTGACTTTTAACAATAGTTACAAATTTCAGTAAAAAGGCAAACTAGTAGCCTAATACTTTTTGTGAAATACCAGCTACTTTCTACAAATCAAAAGCAATTAATGTGCTAATGATTGACCACGTTATTTCACAGATTTAATTTAGAAATAAAGAGATAATATGTATTTCGATCATAAAAAATATGTGAAATCACATAAAGTCCAATGGAGATTATTGGTCATAGCTAATTATGGTCCCACAAAATAGAGGAGGTGAAAAAAACCCGTGCACTACAACTCCCTGAATATTTCAAACTAATGTCGGTAAGCTTTAGACATAATAATTGTTGCTACTAACAGCAAAGTTATCTCATCATACAACTCACCTGAATAACACTGAGAGTCACATGGTTGGTCACCTGTCGTAGGTTCTTTTTTGATAGAATCAATTGTTGGATATTCATTATGGCGCGGTACCAAGACGGGAGGTAATACTATCAAAATAATAACTAAATAATTCATGATTACCAGGGTAGTCAACTCGAGTGTAGTGGTATGGGTTAATGCACACCTCAGTCTCCTTGGAACTAAACGGAAGTTTGCAGTTTTCCACAGGTCTTAATTCATGGTGACTCTGTAGATCAGGCCATCGCCAAACCCTACAATAGATGACATGCGGAAACCCTTTTCGGTGAGAAACCTATAATAATGATACAAGGAAGCCTGCGATTATACTTGTATCCGTCCATCAAGAGACCGAGGAATAGTCACACACTCACTGGGCTCATTTGGATGTAATAAAGCATGCTGAAGTCTTTCCAAAACACCCTTGCGTTTTTTCAATTTTTTGATCAAAGTCTCGATAGCTTTCTGAGCCCATTTTCCTTCTTCATCACCTTGCTTCCATCCCAAAGAGCCACACAATACAGGATACCCAAAATCAAAGGGCTTTTTGATACACACATTTGGATCGAGCATTTTCTCAGGCAATGTAGGAATCATATCTGCCACCTTCTGTCCCAGACAAAATGCTCATTTTCGCGGCTTTTATCCAAAGCGCTCCTCACTGCCCCTCAGCAGCAAACGTGTTGATTAATTAAAACAAAAGTGCTCTTAGCATATTTTCCTCCTAGTTTTAACGTCAAAAACAACGTTTGCGAGATTTTTATTTTCTATAATATATACTTACTTTGTTTTTCAAATAGAATAATCAGTTATCATTCACATAGAGATCTAAATTACTTCTATTTCAGTTCTGAGAAATGTGATGTTGTGTAATGGGACAGAATAGCACTCCACACTGTTCTTGGCACCTTAAATGTTAATCGTATTTGAAATCTATTTGAACTGCTTGGCTGTTCGTGATATTGTCACTTGACGGCAAACAAGTTGTACATTTTTTATTACTCTGTCTTTTTGCCACGTCCAAACAAAATTTGTTTGATACGTTGTCATGTTTTAATGGTTGGCATAGTTTAAGACCAAATAAATGGTGATTAACATAAGAGGCGCTGAACTAAGCGAGGCAAGAAACACTATTGATTAAAGAACTATGCAGCATCTCGTAACGTCCATAACTTTTTAGGAAAGGCAACACATTGGATGTGACCATCATTTCCACCAGAATGGCTGGTCTCTGAATGCAGAGGAATAAATAACATGTGTCAAGGTGCAAAATCTCTTTCCAGCTAGAAATCTTTTGATTTTTTCCAAACGAATGCGGCAGATATTCTCTGTGAATATAGAGGTGAGCTAAATGTGGAAAGTAACTGTTTGTCAGTACAGCATCGTTAAATTGACGAATAAATATTATAATTTCTTTTATTCTTTTGTATCTTTTTTCTGATGACAAGGGTCTTCCTGTTTATATCAATGAAAAGATAAGTTAATTAAGACTAGCTTAACAAATACTATAAACACATAGCATCCACTTTTCAGATAAAGTATTGGCATGTATATGGGTATTGTGTACAACTTTTCGGGTATTTGTTTCATAAGGCGGCTAGTTGGTTTCACTTTGTACTAAATGCTCCCCTGGTCTCAAAGGTCCCTTAACTCTTATTCCTGAGGACATTTATTTGTAGTTCATGGATTAGGTATACAGTACATGTAAAATCCTTCTCATGTGTGAGAAAACGGTGTCATTTCTAACGGACATACAGTTAATCAGTCCAGCCTTGGTTAGTAACAACAAGATGGAACAACGGTTTTATCGTGTCACTCCTAATGTATGTATCACTTCTTAGCTTTCGTTCGTAGCTGAGTGCTAAAATACTCAGATTTTGCGTGAATAACAAAAAATTACCTCATGAGATCACTTAAGCCTGAAAGTGAAAAAACCTGATTTCCTCGATTTGATGTAGCGAAGGTTGGTAATATTTGTGAGGCTATGTGCATCCGCGAACTGTTGTTCTAAGATGACCATTTACCGTCTCGCCTGGGCTACTAGTTTACATGCTTTTCAACAGGTCCTGTGACCCGGTAAAGAGGCGACGTTGGGAAAGGAGCTAGTGACCCTATGCCAGAAACTTCAAAGCATGAGAAAAATACGATGACCAAACCCAATCCTTTTCTTTTGATGAAGGCGAATATGAACAGAAGCTGACAAGGCTCTAATGCAGTGGGAACCAAACACCTCATTAGGATAACGACAGCGACATTCAACTCAAAAGGAAGGAATGTCGCAAATATTCAGTGCTACGCACCTACAGACAACGGGAAACAAGAGAAGGAAGAAGATTTCTATGGACGGCCACAAGCACTAATGGCAATATCCCGATTGGCGGTATCAAAATCCTTATGGGTGATATGAATGCAAGTCATAATGGAAGCTGATAATACAGGAAGAGAAACCATCATGGTTCGAGAGGCTCCAGAAGAAATAAATGAGAACGGAGAATTATTCACAGACTTCTACGCTCTCAATGATTTGGCGATTGGAGGGAGAATGTACAAGTATCTACATAAGGCTAGCAACATGGATTTCGCCTAATGGACAAACAACGAACCAGACAAACTTCATATCAATGCTGCTGCAGGAAGTGGAGATGTAGCAGGTCCGCTGCTCAGAAAGAAGAAAAGGGGAGCAGATATTAGGCGAAGCCAAAATCCACTTCAAGCAACCATCAAGGTGAAGATGAAAGCCATCAAAACAACTGGAAAAGGACCACAATTCGAGTTCAACATTCAGAAATTGGAGGACAAAAATATAAAAGGGACGAGTTACCTACAAATATCAAAGCAAAGTTGGAGACACTACTCCAGTCAAATCATATCAGTTGTCAATGTCCAGCTGTTAATACGCTGAACCTCATGCTGTCCCTGGAAGATTTTCAGGAGCAAATTTAATTAACCAACGAGAAAAACTAAAAACGGATTGGCAACTCGAGGATCCTTTAGTCTTACGCAAATATGTGACTAAAATTAAGGTTATAACAAACAAGGTTGAAGGATAAATAATATATAAATAAATAACGACAAAACTTCTGATAGTTTTATGTCCTCTAATGAACAGCGAAAGATGAGACGATGACTGTCAGATTGATGGCCAGAGAAAGTTATGGGGAAGTTGGGTTTGAGCAAACAACCATGAATTGATCGTTCAATCTTCAACTACACTGACACTCCCCGGCAAAAATCGGATCCATCCCTTTTTTCCATCAAGACCAATACACGTTGATTTGGATGCCAGTGCGAGAACCTGGGTCACACGGACAGAGCTGAAACGGAAAACAAACAGAAAAGCCAACACACCACAGGCATATCCACAGCACAATCTCACTCATCGATGACGACCTACGCCTTCCAGCTAAAGGCATTGTGATGATTGACAATTTCTATCTCTGTATTGCTTAAGTACTTACTGTTGATTGCTAATATGTTTCATATATGAATTGCATTAGAATTCCGCTAAATACAAATTCCTGAATTCCGCCCTCTCTGTGTTTTGTTTGGATTCTTGTAATTCGGTCATCTCGAAATACTAATACTACGATTACAATTAATTACTACAAATTGGCGTCGCGATGGAACTAAATAACCTGGGAAAATTTCCTCTAAAGGGTTCTCCGCGGGATATCGCTGATTATTTGGAATGCTTCGACGCGTGGTGCATTTCGAAGAATGTTCGGGATGACAAAATACCAGCACATTTCATCACTGCTATTGGGCTAGATGCGTATAGCCTAGTGAAGACTCTGTCGTTTCCAGATAAACCAATTTCTCTGCCATATTATAAACTCCGTGAACTTCTGATAGATCACTTCCATATAACTACTTTTGAGACGCGAGAGAGGGCTCAATTCAACAAACTGGTTCGTGCTCCCAACCAGAAGATTCGAGAGTTCATTCTTCAACTTCAAATTCAAGCTTCAAAGTGCAACTTTGGAGATCAGCTGCATACACAACTACCTGATCGTCTAATTGCTGGAATCAATATTCCTAAGTTAGAGAAAGAGTTAATTCAGATTCCTTCTTGTACCTTTCAAACTGCTAAGGATTTATGTATTACATATGAAGATGTCAACAGTGAATACTCTGCTCCCACTACGTCAGTATCTGATGTCATGCTTTCTAAAGTCAAAAATACAAGTGGTCATGGAAAGAAATCCAAACTGCCATCCACAGGTAATAGAATGCAGCGAGAGATCAAAAACATTAAGTCGTGTTTTTCCTGTGGAAAGTTACATCTACGAAGCACTTGCCGTTTTCGGGGTGCTAAGTGTCACATATGTGGTAAAGTTGGACACATCAAGACTGTTTGCAGAAGTTCGAATACTTATGTTACTCAGAATTCTTATAATTCTCCCAATCTGTCTAGTAAAATGGAGTCAATGTGTCTTTCAACTTTTCAGAATACTCAATCTCATCCAATGAAAGCCTCCACTACAAGTTCAGCAACTCAAGCGTCAACTGTTTTCAAAAATGAGGTAGCTGAGTTACAATGCGAACTGTCGAAAACACGAAAAGAACTGAATGAGATGAGAGAGCAACTGATTAAAATGGAGGAATTGTTGCATATGCATAGACTGCGTCTGTTGAATGCAGAGCACACAAGTACCTGTGAAAGTCCTGCAAAACTTTTCAAATCTCGAATTCTCAAAAAGCATCTGATGTCCACGACTTCTAATGTACATTATTACAAAGGGAATGACTACAGACCTTCTGTTGGAATCATACTACAAAAAATGGGAAGTCGAGTGGTGAAGATATTAGACATCAAAGATCACTCAGTTCATAACGGACACCTGGACAAAGTGACAATAAATGAAGTAGGTAGTTCCAATTATAATATTAATAATTCCGCTACTAACCCTGATTTTGTAGAAAATTCTGAAATAAGTCCAGATAACAGTGATGAAGATAATATCACAGAATCAGTTAGAAGGTCGCAGCTACTTGCAAGCAAACCTAGACGTCGTTATAAATACGCAAGGAGATATTCGACGTGTGGCAGATGTAGTGATTTACAATTTCTATCTCTGTATGGAAGTGATCTATCAGAAGTTCACGGAGTTTATAATATGGCAGAGAAATTGGTTTATCTGGAAACGACAGAGTCTTCACTAGGCTATACGCATCTAGCCCAATAGCAGTGATGAAATGTGCTGGTATTTTGTCATCCCGAACATTCTTCGAAATGCACCACGCGTCGAAGCATTCCAAATAATCAGCGATATCCCGCGGAGAACCCTTTAGAGGAAATTTTCCCAGGTTATTTAGTTCCATCGCGACGCCAATTTGTAGTAATTAATTGTAATCGTAGTATTAGTATTTCGAGATGACCGAATTACAAGAATCCAAACAAAACACAGAGAGGGCGGAATTCAGGAATTTGTATTTAGCGGAATTCTAATGCAATTCATATATGAAACATATTAGCAATCAACAGTAAGTACTTAAGCAATACAGAGATAGAAATTGTCAATCATCACAATGCCTTTAGCTGGAAGGCGTAGGTCGTCATCGATGAGTGAGATTGTGCTGTGGATATGCCTGTGGTGTGTTGGCTTTTCTGTTTGTTTTCCGTTTCAGCTCTGTCCGTGTGACCCAGGTTCTCGCACTGGCATCCAAATCAACGTGTATTGGTCTTGATGGAAAAAAGGGATGGATCCGATTTTTGCCGGGGAGTGTCAGTGTAGTTGAAGATTGAACGATCAATTCATGGTTGTTTGCTCAAACCCAACTTCCCCATAACTTTCTCTGGCCATCAATCTGACAGTCATCGTCTCATCGTTTGCTGTTCAGACAGAAGATTGAAAAACTGCCAGAAATCTTATTCTGGAAAAGCAGTATTGCTGGTTATATTTTGGCGTTAGAATAAAGAATTCGTGAGTCGCCAAACAGTGTTTTGGTATTTGCGTCGGTTAAAACTTAGACTTTCTGAAAATCTTCGAGGAACAGCTTGAGACCAAGCGTGGCAAGAGCTGGTTATTAACGGTTTATGATACCTACTGACAACAATTCAAAGGGTTTTGGATTCCACGTAGGTAGACAAATATTTCTGTTTACTAAGAAACAGACTTCTCATAACTGGAAATAGTTTGTAACATTTCTCTATTACTTCAGACATTGCTAAATTTTAGACGTCTGACAGTGGAAACCAAAAGAATATACATTCTCTTCTCACAACAATTTTATGTGCCTTCAATATACACCTATGTACCTATTTGTGTCATAAATTTTTATTGAAAATTTTTATATTATGCTAAAATTGTTTTTACAGCTGGTGTCTACGTGTAAACTACAGGTGGTGATGTTTGAAACTGCTAAATATGAACTTATTCCGTCTAGAAACACGGTAACAAGAGACACACAAGTGAAAGAAAAATTAAAGGTAAGAAGTCAGAAGATGTTGGTATGTAACAACAGAAGACAAGGGCGAAGCAACAGATCGTTTTATTATGAAAATCAACACGTATTTATACATATTTCACATACATTATTATAGACAAGCGCAGTCATCTGATTGGTTGTTTATCAGAAGTTAGGCAGACAAACGCAGGCTTCTGATTGGTTGTTTCGGGATTCCTTGACAAATAGAGTTCTCTATCTGCGAATCATATTTTGCCACGTTAACTTTGCTGTGATTGGTTGTTGAATCAGCCTTGTTCATATTTTCTCACGGCCCATATTAGTGTAGATTAGTGTCAACCAATCGGCTAGCAGCCTGCTCTCACCACACTCGTCCCCCCGTCAAATAGCTTCGTGCGCAGACGTTCCGACCTTCTGGGTGCTACATCCTCTAGTTGAGGATTGTTACTGACCGGCTTGTCCCACTGTACCCATCTTTGGAGCTGACTGGCGTTAACTCGTTTCTGTTTATCACCTCTTCGGATGGTATATACTTGACCCCGTCTTTTTGTGATTGTGTATGGTCCTTCCCACTTTGGAAGGAGTTTCCGTGAACCTAGCCCGCCTCCAACTGTATATCTCCTGTCTCTACACTTCACTTGGTCCCCGACTGCAAAGGTAATGCACTGCGTCCTTTCTTTCATCTGAGACTTCGCGACATCACTGCGCTGCTTCTATTACATTCTTGACTGCCTCTTTCCTCTCTGCTTTTAATTTCGTCGTACTCCACTTTTGGTGCATGGGCCAGGTCTCATTGTGTACCGGTAATCGTGGTTTTCTACCATACATCAGTTGGAAGGGTGACTTCTTCGTTGTTTCCTGAGTGGTAGCCGATGTGTTAGTAAAATCAGTGGAAGCTCCGTTTCCCAGTTCCCGCCCTTCGAGGCCAGCCACTCCTTCAGTGTACGGTTGTTTCTCTCCGTTAGGCCATTCGTTTGTGGATGGTATGGGGTCGTTCTGATCCTCTTGATGCCCAGCTGTTGCAAACGGGAAGTAAACTCTTCACTCTCGAAACAGGGACCTTGGTCTGTCAGTATTGTCTTCGGTACGCCGTGGTCTGCAACAATGTGTCTAACTACTGCATCTGTCACGGTTCTTGCACGTTGGTCTGGGATTGCTACGGCGTCTACCCATCGTGTCGCGTGTTCCGTCATCACCAAGAGGTACTGATTACCATTGGATGTCTGAGGAAATGGACCCATGACATCTACGGACCACAAGTCACCTATCGCGGTAACTGGAATCGACTGAAGTGGTGGTCGTATCACCGGTCACCTTTCATCAGCTGGCACCGTGGACATCCAAGTACGTATCTTGCTACGTCTTCTCTCATACCTGGCCAGTACATACTTTGTCTTAGGAGGTCGGTCGTTCTGGCCACGCCTGTATGCGCTAGCTGGTGACATTCTTCTATCATGTCGTGGCGCGACGATTGAGGTATGACAGCCAGCCAGCTTCCGTCGTTCTCTCGCCAGGTCAGAGTCCCGTAGGCATTCACTCTGAGTCGATCCCTCTGTCTGAGTAGTGTGGTTAGCTCCTTACTCGCCGTAGTTTGATCCACTTCTATTCCGTTGGTGATCACCTGTATTACTGTATTCAGCGTATCGTCCAACCTCTGCCTACGTGCAAGTCTTAGTGGGTCTTGTTCTACTGCATGCACTCCGTAAGCGACCTCGGGCAACTCAGACTCATCTTCTGGTCTCGATAACAAATCTGCCAAGACATTTTCACTTCCAGGAACGTGTGAGATCGTAAAATCGTACTCCTGAAGACGCAACATCCACCGTGACAACTTCCCCCGTGGGTCTCTCGCTGTCTTCAAAAATTGTAGCGGCTTATGATCAGTTTCGATGTGGAACCGCCGGCCGAGTAAATAAGGTCTCCATTTGTCGACTGCCCATACCATTGCTAAACATTCTTTCTCTATCGTTGAATACTTTCTCTCTGTAGTGTCAAAACCCTACTGGCATACTCAACGATTCCCTCGTCCTGTCTTAGGACCGCACCTATAGCGTAGTCACTGGCATCTGTGCACACTGTGAACTGTCTTCCTGGCACAGGTAGTTTTAGCGTCATTTGTTGGTGGTCGAGCAGCTGTTTAATTCTGTCGAATGTCCTCTGCGATTCTTCCGACCAAACAAACTTTGGCTCACCTAGTAGCCTGTATAGAGGGGCTGCTATCTCATTGAAGTTCTTCACGAAGCGACTATAAAACGCTGCTCTACCCAAGAATTGTCTCAGTTTTCTCTTTGAATTCGGGGCTGGAATCGTTTTAATCGTCAAAATTTTCTCCGGCAGTGGTTTAATCTCACCATTTCCCACTTTATGTCCCAACAGAGTAACATTCTTTTTGGCTATCTGGGACTTGGTTTTGTTGACGCGTAGTCCAAACTCTTCGATGCGTCGCAGCACGGCTTCTACATGGTTGACGTGATCGTTTTCGTTTTGACTGTATATGACGAGATCATCACCATAAACCTCCACGTTTTTCAAGTTCCTAAGTAATAGCTTCATCAGTCGTCTGAACGTAAACGGTGCACCTGCTAGTCCAAACGGCATGCGTTTAAATCGATATTGTGTCTGACCCACGATGAAAGCCGTCTTATCTCTATCACCTTGTTTTATCGGTATCTGCCAGTATCCTGAGCGAAGATCGAGAACCGAAAACACATTCGCACCTTGTAGGCGATCTAAAGTTTCTACCACTGTTGGCATGGCACACGGTCTTAACTCTGTCATACTGTTTAACTGTCGAAAATCAACACAGAATCTATACTTCCCATTCGCTTTTTTTACTAACAGCACTGGAGAGTTGTACGGGCTATCAGCTTCCTCAATAATATCATCTTTTAACATCTCTTGCACTTGTCGCTCCACTTCGCCTTCCAGATGACATGGAACTCTTCGCGTTAAAATGACCTTACTTTCGGATCACTTAACGGAATTTCATGATTCACCTTATCGCAATAACCGTATGGGTCCCATCTCCAGTGAACAGATGATCGTATTTATTAATTAACTCTGTCACATTGTGTACCGTCGACAGCTTAATCGCTGCTATCTCGCTGGTCTCATACATGTTGATATGCCCGTATTTCGTGACCACCACGTTCGCTTGCGTGTCGATTATGCACCAATCTCACGCAGAAAATCCGCTCCTAATATCGTTCGCTGTAGTTCGGGTACAACAATGAAAGGAAACGTCACCTCGCAGCCACCAACAACGACCGTACAGTTCGATCTACCCGTTATACGCAACACATACCCGCCTACTGTTTGTACTGTCAATGAACACGGACTAACACTCTTACATAAATTCTTATCTATTAACGACACGGCCGCCCCTGTATCTATCAAACATACTACTTCTCGATCATTCACTCGCAACTTCGAATACAGAGCGCCTTTCTCAATAGCCCCCACTAAATCTAGGTTCATACGAAAGAAAGAACAAGCATTATACCGTCTGAAATTTTTTCTTTTCGCCTTTCTGGGCAGTATCTTCTCCAGTGTCCCGGCTTACCGCATTCAAAACACCGGTCTTTTCTATCAGCCAACTTTAACGCCGCCACTTCCCGCTGCAATGCTTCAATTTTTGCTCATATTCGTTTGGTTTTGGTTGGTCTATAGCGGCTACCGTTGTGCTCAGCAGCTGTCTGGTCACCTTCGCCAGCTCACTAATATCCATCGGCTGCGTTGCGTTAACCAGTTTAATCGCTGAGAAATGTGGTCTGGGACACTCTCGATGAATTGGGAAGACAGTAACTGCGCTTCTGATTCTTCATCTAAAGTGGGAAGCGCGCGTCGAAGTAGATTAGTCAGTTTCACCGCCAACACTAGCGGGTCTCCATCAGGTCCAAGCTTCATTGACCGGAACTGCTGCATTGCTAGCTGTCTGTCTGTTTCGCTGTCAAACTCGGACACTAGTCGTTCAACCAATTTCTTCCAAGACGCTGTGCCATTTGACCTGTCTACGCTGTCATATGCAGCCTTCGCTCGGCCTCTCAACAGCGTCCCCAGGACAACTGCCTTCGCCGCCTGCTCCTTGACACCCACCAGCTCAGCAACAGCCTCGAAGTCACGTAAGAAGCTCCGTATGTCTCCTTCTTCAAACGCAGCTGGCCACGGGATCTTCATTTTCTGGAGGCAGCGACACCAAATGTAACAACAGAAGACAAGGGCGAAGCAACAGATCGTTTTATTATGAAAATCAACACGTATTTATACATATTTCACATACATTATTATAGACAAGCGCAGTCATCTGATTGGTTGTTTATCAGAAGTTAGGCAGACAAACGCAGGCTTCTGATTGGTTGTTTCGGGATTCCTTGACAAATAGAGTTCTCTATCTGCGAATCATATTTTGCCACGTTAACTTTGCTGTGATTGGTTGTTGAATCAGCCTTGTTCATATTTTCTCACGGCCCATATTAGTATCAACCAATCGGCTAGCAGCCTGCTCTCACCACAGGTATATCATATGGTCGTAATTTTGTTTTACTGAAGTGGAAAACTTCGTGTTATCCAGCTTTATTCATCTTCTAATTTTTGATGTAGCGTAGCATCACTACCAGTTCCTAACTTCAACAGAATTCTGATATGACCAGAAGAAGTAGACTGTTCATGTTCAGACACCGTTTAGTTCATGTTAACACTAACTTGACTGAAGAATAAGTAGATATACAATGTTATATAGCCTACAGTGAATATTACGACCAAACCGGATCTGTTGTGGTCTGAAGGTAAGAAACCGATGTTCGCTTCCTACTATATAGCTGGTAGAACTCATCCGAGAGATGAACAGCCTAAAAACAATCCAAAGACATCTAAAAGACGGGTATTTGTGGATAGATCTATGGTTCTATTCAAAATTTATAACATATGAAAAACTCAAAATGCCGTAAGGCAGCTGTACAGGCTACGTAATTTCCTACTTCAAAACAGGGACCGTAAAACAAAACTAGTCAATCAAAATTCAACCCTTAGGAGTACCTTGGAATCGAGAAGGATACTCCTATCAAGGTGGGAAGCAAAATCTCTGTCAATAAGAATCACACACCAAACAATTCCCCCAGACAGTTCAACGTCGGAGTGACCTTGATTCACTAAAACAAATTCCCATTCGCAAAACAACACATTATTATTATTATCATGAAACAACCACGAAAAGAAGTATTAAAATCAGTTGTATGGAATTACATAAGTAGCATGTGTTTCCATAATGAAATTGCCCATCAAATTCGTGTTGATTTTGTCATTTCGTGGTAGAGGGAGAGTGTTGTGACCAGGTCAAATTCTGTGCAAGTCCATCATTCCTATTCAGACAATTTGGATTCCACTTGATATGAAGTGCTTCTGATGAAATGAGAAACGAAAACGGCAAGTGCTTCGTAGATGTAACTTTCCACAGGAAAAACACGACTTAATGTTTTTGATCTCTCGCTGCATTCTATTACCTGTGGATGGCAGTTTGGATTTCTTTCCATGACCACTTGTATTTTTGACTTTAGAAAGCATGACATCAGATACTGACGTAGTGGGAGCAGAGTATTCACTGTTGACATCTTCATATGTAATACATAAATCCTTAGCAGTTTGAAAGGTACAAGAAGGAATCTGAATTAACTCTTTCTCTAACTTAGGAATATTGATTCCAGCAATTAGACGATCAGGTAGTTGTGTATGCAGCTGATCTCCAAAGTTGCACTTTGAAGCTTGAATTTGAAGTTGAAGAATGAACTCTCGAATCTTCTGGTTGGGAGCACGAACCAGTTTGTTGAATTGAGCCCTCTCTCGCGTCTCAAAAGTAGTTATATGGAAGTGATCTATCAGAAGTTCACGGAGTTTATAATATGGCAGAGAAATTGGTTTATCTGGAAACGACAGAGTCTTCACTAGGCTATACGCATCTAGCCCAATAGCAGTGATGAAATGTGCTGGTATTTTGTCATCCCGAACATTCTTCGAAATGCACCACGCGTCGAAGCATTCCAAATAATCAGCGATATCCCGCGGAGAACCCTTTAGAGGAAATTTTCCCAGGTTATTTAGTTCCATCGCGACGCCAATTTGTAGTAATTAATTGTAATCGTAGTATTAGTATTTCGAGATGACCGAATTACAAGAATCCAAACAAAACACAGAGAGGGCGGAATTCAGGAATTTGTATTTAGCGGAATTCTAATGCAATTCATATATGAAACATATTAGCAATCAACAGTAAGTACTTAAGCAATACAGAGATAGAAATTGTCAATCATCACAATGCCTTTAGCTGGAAGGCGTAGGTCGTCATCGATGAGTGAGATTGTGCTGTGGATATGCCTGTGGTGTGTTGGCTTTTCTGTTTGTTTTCCGTTTCAGCTCTGTCCGTGTGACCCAGGTTCTCGCACTGGCATCCAAATCAACGTGTATTGGTCTTGATGGAAAAAAGGGATGGATCCGATTTTTGCCGGGGAGTGTCAGTGTAGTTGAAGATTGAACGATCAATTCATGGTTGTTTGCTCAAACCCAACTTCCCCATAACTTTCTCTGGCCATCAATCTGACAGTCATCGTCTCATCTTTCGCTGTTCATTAGAGGACATAAAACTATCAGAAGTTTTGTCGTTATTTATTTATATATTATTTATCCTTCAACCTTGTTTGTTATAACCTTAATTTTAGTCACATATTTGCGTAAGACTAAAGGATCCTCGAGTTGCCAATCCGTTTTTAGTTTTTCTCGTTGGTTAATTAAATTTGCTCCTGAAAATCTTCCAGGGACAGCATGAGGTTCAGCGTATTAACAGCTGGACATTGACAACTGATATGATTTGACTGGAGTAGTGTCTCCAACTTTGCTTTGATATTTGTAGGTAACTCGTCCCTTTTATATTTTTGTCCTCCAATTTCTGAATGTTGAACTCGAATTGTGGTCCTTTTCCAGTTGTTTTGATGGCTTTCATCTTCACCTTGATGGTTGCTTGAAGTGGATTTTGGCTTCGCCTAATATCTGCTCCCCTTTTCTTCTTTCTGAGCAGCGGACCTGCTACATCTCCACTTCCTGCAGCAGCATTGATATGAAGTTTGTCTGGTTCGTTGTTTGTCCATTAGGCGAAATCCATGTTGCTAGCCTTATGTAGATACTTGTACATTCTCCCTCCAATCGCCAAATCATTGAGAGCGTAGAAGTCTGTGAATAATTCTCCGTTCTCATTTATTTCTTCTGGAGCCTCTCGAACCATGATGGTTTCTCTTCCTGTATTATCAGCTTCCATTATGACTTGCATTCATATCACCCATAAGGATTTTGATACCGCCAATCGGGATATTGCCATTAGTGCTTGTGGCCGTCCATAGAAATCTTCTTCCTTCTCTTGTTTCCCGTTGTCTGTAGGTGCGTAGCACTGAATATTTGCGACATTCCTTCCTTTTGAGTTGAATGTCGCTGTCGTTATCCTAATAGGTGTTTGGTTCCCACTGCATTAGAGCCTTGTCAGCTTCTGTTCATATTCGCCTTCATCAAAAGAAAAGGATTGGGTTTGGTCATCGTATTTTTCTCATGCTTTGAAGTTTCTGGCATAGGGTCACTAGCTCCTTTCCCAACGTCGCCTCTTTACCGGGTCACAGGACCTGTTGAAAAGCATGTAAACTAGTAGCCCAGGCGAGACGGTAAATGGTCATCTTAGAACAACAGTTCGCGGATGCACATAGCCTCACAAATATTACCAACCTTCGCTACATCAAATCGAGGAAATCAGGTTTTTTCACTTTCAGGCTTAAGTGATCTCATGAGGTAATTTTTTGTTATTCACGCAAAATCTGAGTATTTTAGCACTCAGCTACGAACGAAAGCTAAGAAGTGATACATACATTAGGAGTGACACGATAAAACCGTTGTTCCATCTTGTTGTTACTAACCAAGGCTGGACTGATTAACTGTATGTCCGTTAGAAATGACACCGTTTTCTCACACATGAGAAGGATTTTACATGTACTGTATACCTAATCCATGAACTACAAATAAATGTCCTCAGGAATAAGAGTTAAGGGACCTTTGAGACCAGGGGAGCATTTAGTACAAAGTGAAACCAACTAGCCGCCTTATGAAACAAATACCCGAAAAGTTGTACACAATACCCATATACATGCCAATACTTTATCTGAAAAGTGGATGCTATGTGTTTATAGTATTTGTTAAGCTAGTCTTAATTAACTTATCTTTTCATTGATATAAACAGGAAGACCCTTGTCATCAGAAAAAAGATACAAAAGAATAAAAGAAATTATAATATTTATTCGTCAATTTAACGATGCTGTACTGACAAACAGTTACTTTCCACATTTAGCTCACCTCTATATTCACAGAGAATATCTGCCGCATTCGTTTGGAAAAAATCAAAAGATTTCTAGCTGGAAAGAGATTTTGCACCTTGACACATGTTATTTATTCCTCTGCATTCAGAGACCAGCCATTCTGGTGGAAATGATGGTCACATCCAATGTGTTGCCTTTCCTAAAAAGTTATGGACGTTACGAGATGCTGCATAGTTCTTTAATCAATAGTGTTTCTTGCCTCGCTTAGTTCAGCGCCTCTTATGTTAATCACCATTTATTTGGTCTTAAACTATGCCAACCATTAAAACATGACAACGTATCAAACAAATTTTGTTTGGACGTGGCAAAAAGACAGAGTAATAAAAAATGTACAACTTGTTTGCCGTCAAGTGACAATATCACGAACAGCCAAGCAGTTCAAATAGATTTCAAATACGATTAACATTTAAGGTGCCAAGAACAGTGTGGAGTGCTATTCTGTCCCATTACACAACATCACATTTCTCAGAACTGAAATAGAAGTAATTTAGATCTCTATGTGAATGATAACTGATTATTCTATTTGAAAAACAAAGTAAGTATATATTATAGAAAATAAAAATCTCGCAAACGTTGTTTTTGACGTTAAAACTAGGAGGAAAATATGCTAAGAGCACTTTTGTTTTAATTAATCAACACGTTTGCTGCTGAGGGGCAGTGAGGAGCGCTTTGGATAAAAGCCGCGAAAATGAGCATTTTGTCTGGGACAGAAGGTGGCAGATATGATTCCTACATTGCCTGAGAAAATGCTCGATCCAAATGTGTGTATCAAAAAGCCCTTTGATTTTGGGTATCCTGTATTGTGTGGCTCTTTGGGATGGAAGCAAGGTGATGAAGAAGGAAAATGGGCTCAGAAAGCTATCGAGACTTTGATCAAAAAATTGAAAAAACGCAAGGGTGTTTTGGAAAGACTTCAGCATGCTTTATTACATCCAAATGAGCCCAGTGAGTGTGTGACTATTCCTCGGTCTCTTGATGGACGGATACAAGTATAATCGCAGGCTTCCTTGTATCATTATTATAGGTTTCTCACCGAAAAGGGTTTCCGCATGTCATCTATTGTAGGGTATGGCGATGGCCTGATCTACAGAGTCACCATGAATTAAGACCTGTGGAAAACTGCAAACTTCCGTTTAGTTCCAAGGAGACTGAGGTGTGCATTAACCCATACCACTACACTCGAGTTGACTACCCTGGTAATCATGAATTATTTAGTTATTATTTTGATAGTATTACCTCCCGTCTTGGTACCGCGCCATAATGAATATCCAACAATTGATTCTATCAAAAAAGAACCTACGACAGGTGACCAACCATGTGACTCTCAGTGTTATTCAGGTGAGTTGTATGATGAGATAACTTTGCTGTTAGTAGCAACAATTATTATGTCTAAAGCTTACCGACATTAGTTTGAAATATTCAGGGAGTTGTAGTGCACGGGTTTTTTTCACCTCCTCTATTTTGTGGGACCATAATTAGCTATGACCAATAATCTCCATTGGACTTTATGTGATTTCACATATTTTTTATGATCGAAATACATATTATCTCTTTATTTCTAAATTAAATCTGTGAAATAACGTGGTCAATCATTAGCACATTAATTGCTTTTGATTTGTAGAAAGTAGCTGGTATTTCACAAAAAGTATTAGGCTACTAGTTTGCCTTTTTACTGAAATTTGTAACTATTGTTAAAAGTCAAGATGACATTGATTTTCTGAAGTAAGTAGATTATACTATTGAAATGTGAGATTATTTTTAGGCCTGAAATATTAATACAAGTGGGTGGTCTAGTGATTATAAAATCATCATGCTGGCCTAAATTTGTCGCTAAAGCATTGACTAAATTACATAATACTCCGAGCAGGTAGACAAGACTCGCTGCCTAACTAAAGCCTCACGTTAATTGGCTTAGGTAGACTGGTATTCATCCGTAGACTTGAACTTGTATCATCTGTCAAATTCAAAGGTTACTCAAACTACACAGACTGTTATTATGGGACTCATTCAAAAGTTATTGGGTCACAATACTATATTTTACGGGTTGATCACGGATTGATATCAGTTAGAGAACCATTGAAAACCAGGGAGTACTGGACAGCTGCTGTTTCATCCTAGTTTGGGAATCATCGGCAGTACGCACCCACTGGGATTCGAACCCGGGACCTTCCGGTTACAAGGCAAGCTCGTATACCATTCAGCCACTGGGACCCGATTCAATCCGTGATCAACCCGTAAAACATAACTAATCCTTACAAACCAAACTATAGAAATACTACATTTAATAATATCATTAATGTGATTTTTTTTAGATTAAAAACTTTGACTTCACAGATGAACATGTTGATAACTATGTGAACGTAAATACTTTGTACGAGTCCATTATGGATAACATTTTATTTTGATAATGTAGCTATACTCCACCACAGTGCCCAAGTTTTATACTTACACTGTGTACGAGGTATTTCAGAAATTTTCTATTAAATGATAAACTCGATATTTTGTACACAACAGATGCTTATAGGAGTGTGATGTCTTTTCATCGGATATTTTGCTTCTTGGAATGCACTTGTAAATCATTAAGTCACCTCTCATGTTGAAAAAAGGAACTGTTACTAAGTTTTTTATGTAGTATATTCGACTTCTTTTTAGTTTTCCTGACTTTTAAGTTGTGATAAGCAGTAATTTGAGACAGTTTATCGCCTGTTTTTTTCGGAATAAATTCCCGAAAGTTTCCTACTTAAGTTCTATATGAGTCGTTAGAAAGTCGATTTAAATGTGTCAGATATCGTTGACTTTATTTATTTATTTAAACGCAGAAAAAACTTTGGTACAATATGGCACCAAGAAAGGTGCACCACATTTGTGTGAGGGCTGAGATACTGCCCGGGCCCCCAGACCGAAGTAGGTGGTTTTCTTAAGGGACTACCCTCAAGCCTTTGACTTGGAGTCTAATCTGCAAGGCAGCGGAGCAGCGTTAGGAGCTGCATTCCCATGGTTTCCGGTGACCCATATAGGTTCATACGCCATTTGATCCCACTGGATTCTGGAGCCCATGTACCCCCCATGGTAACTGCTTATAGTTTAACCGCTATCCAAACAACCTTCCTGACGTGGTAGGACCTGCAGGAACATGAGTCCTAGCCAGTTAAGCTTGTTGGATCACTGCAGTATTCAAGCCCGACCACCACGGCAAGGTAGCAGTTGTCGGCTGGGTATAGTTAACATACAGGTAGTAAATGAGTGTAGTGTAGCTTACACAATGTCAATTTCTATTGTTAAAACGGTTCAAAGAGGCGCAGTGAAACGAAGCCGAAGTAGGTATATTCCACACAAATCGTCGCCACAAAAACGAGAAGTGTTTTGGAAATAATCAATTAAAAAAGACTAAGTAAATTGTTTTAACGCAGTAAAACTTATGAATACTTTTGTGGGATATCATAGAATTTCCCCCATAATCTTAGTGATTTTTGTAATGGTGGTCAAATACAAGATGACTTTAAGGCACTCTCTGAGTTTTTGGATAATCTGTTGACTTACAAGAACTCATTGATTTCGATGAATTGCATGAGTGATCCGAACTCAAGTTCCGTCCTAGAGGTAATAGCGAGACATCTACCCACTCGACTGCAAAGGAAGTGGGTGAAGATAAGCTCCCGTATAGAGGATGAAGGTGTTGAGCCAAAGTTTGATGATATTCTGAAACTGGTGAAAGATAGCGCCAATCAATCGACGAGTAAGTTTGCCAGTATATTGCATCCCATCCCCAGAATAGAGAAGTCTGAGAGCAAAACGCAATCATTTATGACGAAGGGGTCTCAGAGAAGTGGATATCGAGAAAGATCTATGGTGTCTAGTAATCCATATAATTTTAGTGAGTGTAACAGCTTTCGTGGGACATCCCTAACAGATAAGTTACAAGTTGCGAGACAAACACGGTTGTGTTTTACTACTTTGCAAGAAGCTCATACAAGCGCGAACTGTGAATCAGCGACCAAGTTCAGTGGTAAGCTGAATGTGAAATCAGCTTTATCAAGTTCTGACTCCGAATGGTGTGACGATAATGGTGCGGTCATAAAGCATGTAGTTGCAACTGGTAAGCTATTGTTGAATAGAGTGTCACACACGACACTGCAGTTATGCAGGAGAAGAGAGTTACAGTCTCAGAGTGCAGTTCTGACTCCACAAGTTTACAAGGTATTACTAGTCAGAGTAAAGGTATAAAACCTTTAAGGATTTGTGAGGAGGAACCCGAATTGTCTACTGCTGTTATTAAAGAGTTTGAAAGTAATGAAGTCGACTAGATAGATGACGGTAAAGTGAATATTCGTGATAATGATCATGATAGTGAACTTTTGTCTTTGGTTGATCACGATGATATGAGGGGAATGCCTACTACTACTGAGTTGAACAAAGGTTCTGTACAACTTGAACGTGAAGTGGAATTAAAAGCAGATGCAGTTGCAGAAGGTATGGATACTTGTGAGACCGTCAGTGTAAATGATCAGCGTGTAGCCCACCTATCATCAGTGCTAATGCTAAACCGGAGGTGATAGTAAAAGACAGCAGTGGTGATGATCTTGCACTTAAACAATCTTCTAAAAGCCAAACAACAACAGCTTCCGATGCCCGCTAAGTTCATCAAGTTGTGTCACTCAGTCGTCGTCGGTGTTGTCATCCACAGTGAAAGGGACGTCCATAAACTCACGTGTCTTATGCTATGACTATGCTAGTATCGGTCAGTTTGAAAAGACGAAAGATATTGGTAAGTTTAATGAGGATAAGCCAAGTGTATACGAGAGGGTAATTGTTAAACTAACTTGCACGAATAAGGGCATTTCAAGTTTCAAATTATTATTTGAATGTTATTATCCTTGGTGTAAATTACCCTGTGCCTACGCTTGGTTGACCAGATACTTCGTGCGTTTGTTAGTCATCTACATTCCACGATACAATGACATGGGCGTGTTACCATTCAAAGTTGAGGATATAGATGATGGAATGAGGTTAGCAAATGAACTCTTCAACGAATTTCCAAACTAGGGCGTCAACCTGAGGAGGGTTGTAGGCGTACTGCTGTAAGTCCTACAGTTCTCCAAGCGTATTACGTCGAAGTGCAGTCCATCGTACTTGGGGTGTTATAATGTACATATGCTCATGTTGTATGTACTGAACTGGTATCATCTTTCATCTATCTGTTGGCGTACCGCTGTAAGTCCTACATTTCTCAATGGGTAACCCGCCAAGGCAGAATCCACAACATTTGATGTATCGATTGTCAACATGTGTGTATTAAGTAATTGAGTGGGTTCCAATTAATGTAATTTTTGGTTAATCTTGTTTGTGTCCGGACATTCTTCGACTTACAATCGTCAACCTGTGAGGGATTGCTGGCGTACTGGTGTAAGTCCTGCGATTCTTCAAAAGGATTCCATCGAGACATGATCTGCGAGTTTATGTGAACTGTTTGTATATATGTATGGCGTGTCATATCAATTGGTGTTTTTGGATTCATTGTGTTTACTTGTTGTTTTCGTACCTTGTTGTTATTGCGTAATTTTGTTAAATTTCTCGTCGTGCTTCCTTCTGAAGTTGTTTCTAGTCTTCTACATCCGTGAATGAATTGATTGATGTTCAAGAGAGCAGATGGGTCGTATACGCCGGGGAGGCGGCTAGCACTCTGTATCGCGTTACGTTCAACGTTTGCGTTACATTTTTACGTGATTCGTTACATAAAATTTATCCTGTTGTAATACTTGCACAAGTACTATATCACTTCCATACTTGTGGCCACTAACTGTTATTTCCAATAGTTATGGTTAATCAAAGTAAAAAGTGACGAACCCATTCCCCTGTAAAACTGGTGTCTAATATAACGTCCTTGATTCCTACATCAAGCAACACACCCCCTAGAAACGGCTATAATGAGTCACATAACTCACTTGTATGCCGTAAGCGTCGAGCTGAAACTGAGGATAAAACTGTACTGACAGCCAGTATTAGCACTACTCCTAAAAATTCAGTACCCTCTGCTCATACAGAACCCCTCCCTTCACCTTATGTGCTTATCGAAAAACTCCAGCCATCAAGCTCTTTTTCAGTACTATCTTCAGAAATAGAACTTCTAAAGTTGTCTATAGGTGAACTTAAGGCTGAGTTAAGGGAAATAAAAAACAGTAAGTCAGTAAATGCTGGAAACATCGAAACCGATACCGAGATATCCAAATTATCAGATCAGATCAGCGATATCAGATCGCAGGTCTGTGAACTGACACCTCTAACTATCCTCATGAAAACTGTAAACCTTAACAAGCTTGACACAGAATCGGTAACTAAGGTAGATAACCTCATTAATTTTGTTACCACAGAAGTAACAAAACGACTCGACGCAAAACTGAGTGCTATTGTCTACAACGTTCCGGACAATGAGGCACTAAAAAAGGTACAGCGCATCTTACTTAGTGAAGCGAAAATGCCTAACTCCAAGACTAAGTGCTATAGGCTGAAGAAGAGTCAACATGAGAAGTGTTGTCCTATTCGTTTTCAGTTCGAAACACCGGCAGAGACCAGAAAATTCATCCACTCCCAACACACCCTATCGCAAGCCAGAAACTACAAACATATAAAGGTCGGGGTGGACAAAACAGTCATAGAAAGGCGCGCATACAACTATCTCGCTAAGACTAATTGTGAAATAGGTAATAGGACATTGCAAGCAGCCATTATTCCCAACCCTGTGAAAGATACAGTAGACCCCACCGCATCACCCCTCTCAAAACACACAGAATTATCCCATCAGAGTGCAACACCAGCCGAAAGGCCACTAGACTGTAACCAAATAAATAAAAAAACCATACCACCTATCACCGCAGAATCTAAAATGCCATTAAATAACCCCAGAAAAAAGTTAAAACCCCCCGAAATTCGACTTTGTCCTCTCCTAGCCATAACTTCATTGCTAAAGGTAAGGAAAATATGCCCCTAAATCATACCAACAAAAACAGTGGCAGCTTAAATAAACCCACACTTCCCACGGTCAATAGTACTTTCACCCACAACGTGCTAAATCGCACCATGGCACACACTGATATCCAATGTCACAACAATGTCACCCTCAATAGTACAAGTGGTAATAGTCAGAACTCGGCTATCAACAACTTAGGGTCTTCAGAGTATGGCACACAAACAAATTTTGACCGGATATATGGTACAAGTCTGCTGGGAACTAACCCACAATGCAGTACACACGAAACCCACACAAGGACACAACTAGCATCAAACAATAGGTGGAATAATAAGCCATGGTCATCACAAGGATCCAATCATTTTTTATCCCCCGCGTCCCTGTCAGCGTTGAAAAAACAGCTGGTAGGGATGTTAACACTCCTAAACCACTATGCTGGCTCCCTCCTTGCATGAAAACAGGAACGGTCTAGTGCACCCGTATCCATTAGGCACACTTGCACAAGTATAGGTCAAATAAAGAACCCTACCCACTTCTGTAACCTGACTAAAAATAAAAATTCCATGGTCTATAGCAAATCCAGTACTCCAACTCCTAATTCTTCACCGAAAACAGCACACACCAACTCGGTAGACATAGGTGAGCATGATGCTGAAACTCCTCTTAACATAGGATCATCATGTCCAGCAGAACTACTGGGTGCTGAACCATATTCGGGGCTGACTAACGAACTTAAATACTTCAAATGCTACTTCAACTCTCATCTTTACCTAATCCTCATAAATGCTAGATCTGTTCTAAATAAATTGCCGATGCTCAGAGCACTCACAGTAATATACAAACCCCCTGTAATTGTCATCACTGAATCTTGGTGTCATTCGAACATCTTGGATGAAGAAATAAGCTTAGATAACTACACACACTTTCGGTGTGACAGGGAAGGTGGTAAGGGAGGGGGTTGTCTCATGTACTTTCTGAATGCACTTACTGTATCACAGCTAGAAAGTAGTACACTTAACATGCCTGAGACTCTATGGGTTAATGTACACCTAAATAACGTAACAGCATTAATTGGATGCACCTACAGAGCACCTGGCACCTTTAGTAATTACGAGACCCAACTTATTAATACTCTGGAGCAATTATCCGACTTACAATACGACCATAAGATCCTATGTGGGGACTTTAACTTACCTGAAATCAACTGGGATATACCCACAGGCCCAACTAAATTTGATAAGTTCTTAGGCACACTGGATATACTTGGCTGGAAACAAACTGTCACTACTCCCACAAGAGGTAATAACGTACTAGACTTAATCTTCTGCCACAATATAAGCCCCCTTTCAACGCTAGTAGGTTCTGAGTTCCCAGGGAGCATCTCATACCTCCACTTCACAACAAGTAATATATAGGAACTATAGTAAGGCAAACTGGGCCTTGGTAGAATCAATGCTAAGATCCTCCGAATGGGATGAATACTTCACTACTGATGACCTCTCGAGAGCCCTAACCATCTTCTACCATAACTCAAACATATGCTTAGATGCTGTCATTCCACTCCAAACACTAAAGGTTTCCCCACACAGAAAGTCATTCATAAAACCAAAGGATCGTACGAAACTGAAGAGACTCTCAACAAGTTACTTCAAACACCACGACTTTGGCACTCTAGGTCTAATACTTAACACCCTTAGCTCCATCTCACAAGCTCGAGATTTCCGTATGAGAAAGGAAGAACGCATCGCAGTAGCCAGTCCTGCTAGAGTGTATGCACTCACAGAAATCTTAAGGAAGCGAATGAATCGCAAAAATCACAGCATTTCTCTCCTCATAGACAAAGGTAGGCTATGCACTAACTCTGCAGACATATGTGAACTATTCAACAAAACGTTTGCAGGTAACTACATTAAGCCCTCAGTCCAGCTACTCGATATACACCCTATTACTAATATGACACAAACTCCATCTCCACTCACACCAAACCAAATTAGCACTGTTCAATTCACTTACGCCAATATTAACCAAACTATAAGAACCCTCAAAAGTTCAAAAGGTTTCGGTACCGACGGTATATCATCTTACTTCTATAAATATGGTGGCCCTGACATTCCTCTACTGCTGCTTAAAATATTCACAATGTCCCTAGAAACCCAAACTTACCCTGACATATGGAAGACAACATTCATTATGCCTAAACACAAATCTGGCTCGAAAACTGAAGTCAGTAACTACCGGCCGATCAATATCACACCTATAGCATCTAGAATCATGGAGAGACTAGTCAAAGATAACTTAATCAAACATATGCTTAGCCGCAATATTATAAGTCCGAACCAACATGGATTCCTGAAATCCAGATCATGTTTAACATGTCACCTAGACTTCTTCAATTTTGTAACCAGCAGTCGTGACAGACGGCAACTAGTACTTGTCATCTACTTTGACATTTCTAAGGCATTTGACCGTGTTGACCATTTACTGCTAACAAATAAACTGAACTCCTTAGGAATACGTGACCCATTATTAGGATGGCTTAAATCATTCCTTAACAATAGGTCCCAAATAGTTAAACTCGGGTCTGCAACCTCCAAACCTAGCCCTATCACTTCTGGTGTAGTACAAGGTAGTGTCATTGGACCCCTCCTATTTACACTATACATCAATGACATATGCGCTTGCTTCACGCACGGGAAACCATTCATCTTTGCAGATGACCTAAAAGTAGCTTATACATTCCAACGTGATGACTTAGGGAACTTCGAGAATGTAGTGCAGAAGGAATTAGATAAAATGACTGCTTGGTCGTCCCTATGGAATCTCCAATTCAATCTGAAAAAATGTGGCTGGATCTGCTTCGGTGCACCCTCAATTGACCTGAAATTAACGCTTCAATCTGCTAACCTAACCAGACTCCGAAGTGTCGTTGACCTAGGCCTGAGGTACTCTAGTGACTTGACATTCTCTGAGCAAGTAGCATCACAGACTAGAAAATCGAGGATGCTCTTAGGATGCATACTCAGGAACTTTCACGACAATGAAGCCAAGCTAATTCTGTACAAAACATGTGTCAGACCACTACTAGAATACTGTCCATTTATTATAAGCAGCACTCGCACACGTGATAAGCTAAGGATGGAAAGTATCCAACGATATTTTACCTCAAAACTACTTGGCTACGATTGTAAGAAAGACTACATCTCACGGTGCATGATCCTAAAACTTGACCCACTTTGGACAAGGCGACTTATTATAAACCTAATATTCTTCTTTAAGGTCCTTCACAAAATATCATTCTCAGGTAACAGGGACATACAATTCGCACAGGAAGGTTCTTACGATCTGCGTAACCAAACTTCCACAGTGACAACTCATTCTTTTAAGTCAACACTCCGTGAAAACTTCTTCACAGTCATGTATTCTAAAATATGGAATAGCCTACCCCTAGATGTCAGAACTTGCTCTTCGGTTACAAGCTTCAAACGCTCTCTATACAGACTGTTTCACTCTACTGATTATATTAATAAACTATTTACTCCTAGAACGAATCAAGCACTAATCTACTACAGCACCTAAAAGACGCACTTCAACACCCTTAGCAATCTTTAAACTATAAATAAACTAGCAGCATGGATGCATAAAGACAGTACGGAACATACAGGATTAGTTTACCCTTAGAAATAGGACCCATCCCTTATTGTAACCTTCAAACGCTTGCTATATAAACTGTTTTGTCCCAATGACTATCCCTACCAGAACCCATCACTTATTTCTAAAACGCATCAGTCATTAGAACACTAAAACGCTCAGACTCATTAATACACATCATGACACTAAATAAACTCTAAGACTTCGCATATATTCGTGAAAAGAAACTAAAATACATATAACTTTTTACTAATGTACTGTACAATTAACAAACATTTATATATGCATTAATGTCCTTTTAATGTTTACATACTTTTCCTTTTTGGTACTCTGCTACTCCTATTCATCTTCTGGTCGAGGTCGAACAACCCTGCATCTAAACTGAAATGAGGATTAATTCCAAACCATCTATCTCATAACCACCCAAATTCCATGAACGATCCAATTCTACCATTTGAAGACGCTGGCGAACATGCTGTAAATGAGTATTCATGATCTGAAATGAAGAAGCAACTGGTTTTCAAACAGTTTTCAACATTTTACTCAACTTACGAATACAGTCCGCCATGCAGACACAAATGGAGCAAATGGAGAATTCTGGAATCGACCTCGGCACCATTTGATGCAGTAAAACAACTTAACATGACCTCATCTAGTTTCCGTATCCGCGATCAAATTTCTTTCCTGTTATAAAACAAAGATAAGTCTACTGAAAAAATGGAATAAATATATCACTGATCTCAACATAATACATCAATAAACTTTAAGACAAGGGTGCTGTTCACAACAAAGTTATGTAAGAGAATTGACTTCAAGCTTTTTTCCCAGATATTTGTATTACATTCATCTGATGTCTGGGTTTTTTTTAATGCGAAGACAATATTTCTATATCTCTTTATGTGCTAAACAAACAGGCTATATAGCAGACTGTTCCGACTGACTTTGATGTCAGAAAGAACAACCAAACTGTAAATTCATCATACATTAAATTATGTGTAATTTATATAATAACTTATCCATGCCTGTACAATTGGTATGTTCCTGCATAAACAGGAAGAAATATATATATATATATCCACTACCAATTACCACTGCGATCGCTTGTCACTCATTCTGCTTCAGTTCTAGTAACGGTGACGTTTGCAAGCCTCAGTCGTCTACGCTCTCGCCTCTGACGTGTGGAACCACAGCTAATCATTATCTCCGTGTGCATGTCATTCTCGGTACTAGCCTCCTCCCCGGCGTATACGACCCATCTGCTCTCTTGAACATCAATCAATTCATTCACGGATGTAGAAGACTAGAAACAACTTCAGAAGGAAGCACGACGAGAAATTTAACAAAATTACGCAATAACAACAAGGTACGAAAACAACAAGTAAACACAATGAATCCAAAAACACCAATTGATATGACACGCCATACATATATACAAACAGTTCACATAAACTCGCAGATCATGTCTCGATGGAATCCTTTTGAAGAATCGCAGGACTTACACCAGTACGCCAGCAATCCCTCACAGGTTGACGATTGTAAGTCGAAGAATGTCCGGACACAAACAAGATTAACCAAAAATTACATTAATTGGAACCCACTCAATTACTTAATACACACATGTTGACAATCGATACATCAAATGTTGTGGATTCTGCCTTGGCGGGTTACCCATTGAGAAATGTAGGACTTACAGCGGTACGCCAACAGATAGATGAAAGATGATACCAGTTCAGTACATACAACATGAGCATATGTACATTATAACACCCCAAGTACGATGGACTGCACTTCGACGTAATACGCTTGGAGAACTGTAGGACTTACAGCAGTACGCCTACAACCCTCCTCAGGTTGACGCCCTAGTTTGGAAATTCGTTGAAGAGTTCATTTGCTAACCTCATTCCATCATCTATATCCTCAACTTTGAATGGTAACACGCCCATGTCATTGTATCGTGGAATGTAGATGACTAACAAACGCACGAAGTATCTGGTCAACCAAGCGTAGGCACAGGGTAATTTACACCAAGGATAATAACATTCAAATAATAATTTGAAACTTGAAATGCCCTTATTCGTGCAAGTTAGTTTAACAATTACCCTCTCGTATACACTTGGCTTATCCTCATTAAACTTACCAATATCTTTCGTCTTTTCAAACTGACCGATACTAGCATAGTCATAGCATAAGACACGTGAGTTTATGGACGTCCCTTTCACTGTGGATGACAACACCGACGACGACTGAGTGACACAACTTGATGAACTTAGCGGGCATCGGAAGCTGTTGTTGTTTGGCTTTTAGAAGATTGTTTAAGTGCAAGATCATCACCACTGCTGTCTTTTACTATCACCTCCGGTTTAGCATTAGCACTGATGATAGGTGGGCTACACGCTGATCATTTACACTGACGGTCTCACAAGTATCCATACCTTCTGCAACTGCATCTGCTTTTAATTCCACTTCACGTTCAAGTTGTACAGAACCTTTGTTCAACTCAGTAGTAGTAGGCATTCCCCTCATATCATCGTGATCAACCAAAGACAAAAGTTCACTATCATGATCATTATCACGAATATTCACTTTACCGTCATCTATCTAGTCGACTTCATTACTTTCAAACTCTTTAATAACAGCAGTAGACAATTCGGGTTCCTCCTCACAAATCCTTAAAGGTTTTATACCTTTACTCTGACTAGTAATACCTTGTAAACTTGTGGAGTCAGAACTGCACTCTGAGACTGTAACTCTCTTCTCCTGCATAACTGCAGTGTCGTGTGTGACACTCTATTCAACAATAGCTTACCAGTTGCAACTACATGCTTTATGACCGCACCATTATCGTCACACCATTCGGAGTCAGAACTTGATAAAGCTGATTTCACATTCAGCTTACCACTGAACTTGGTCGCTGATTCACAGTTCGCGCTTGTATGAGCTTCTTGCAAAGTAGTAAAACACAACCGTGTTTGTCTCGCAACTTGTAACTTATCTGTTAGGGATGTCCCACGAAAGCTGTTACACTCACTAAAATTATATGGATTACTAGACACCATAGATCTTTCTCGATATCCACTTCTCTGAGACCCCTTCGTCATAAATGATTGCGTTTTGCTCTCAGACTTCTCTATTCTGGGGATGGGATGCAATATACTGGCAAACTTACTCGTCGATTGATTGGCGCTATCTTTCACCAGTTTCAGAATATCATCAAACTTTGGCTCAACACCTTCATCCTCTATACGGGAGCTTATCTTCACCCACTTCCTTTGCAGTCGAGTGGGTAGATGTCTCGCTATTACCTCTAGGACGGAACTTGAGTTCGGATCACTCATGCAATTCATCGAAATCAATGAGTTCTCGTAAGTCAACAGATTATCCAAAAACTCAGAGAGTGCCTTAAAGTCATCTTGTAATCGACCACCATTACCCTTAACAGCCTCGAATAATTTCCTTACAATCATCGAAGGTCTTCCAAATCTTTGACGCAGTATACTCATAGCCTCAGAGTATCCTTCGTTAGGGGCATAACCTTACGTCACTGTATAGCTCTTGCGGCAACACAAGTGCAGTACCTCAACAAATACATCAACTTCATTTCATCATTTAATAAAAAAGCTACTCAGTATGATTTCAGACTCCTTTACAAACTGTAAATAGTCAGCTGGGTTTCCGTCGAAACACCGAGGTTCGTACTTAGGAAGCTTGATATTCCTATTATCCCTAGATGGCGAAACATTAACATCAACCATATCATGCCTAACATCAAACACATCATTAAATGTAACAGACAATTCGCTTCGTCCCTTCTTTGACCCGGGCATCATTGAACTTGACCAAAAATTCCAGAAAACTTCCAGATAAAGCTTGTTCAGAGAAGACTTGGCCGGCACCAGGAGAGACGGACGGAGACTATCCAACTGTCAGAAACTGTCAGTCAAGTCTCATAAACCGTTAATGACCAGCTCTTGCCACGCTGGGCCTCAAGCTGTTCCTCGAAGATTTTCAGAAATTCTTAGTATTAACGAACACTAAAACCAGAACACATATTAGTTACTGGAGAATCCTTTATTCCTACGCCAATATGTTATCAGCAATAAGGTTTTTACACACAAGTTCTAAGAATAAATTTTATAGGAATAAATCTCCATAATACTTCTGATAGTTTTTTATCTTCCACTGAACAGCCAACGATGAAACGATAACTGGTGGACTGATGGCTCCCGCTAAAAATATGGAGTAGTTGGATTTGAGCAAACAACCATTAATTGATCGTTCAATCTTCAATTTCATTGACACTGGGCGACCGACAATAAGACTCCACAAGATCTGGTTTTCGCAGAGAATGCATATCTGTTGTCACGCAACCTCGAAAACTTGGAGGAGAATGCGAACAATTTGGAGGGAGAGACCTGCATCAAAGAAGGGCTACACAAATGAGTTACTAATGAGGATTTGTGTAACACTGTATGACTCGTAAGCCTTCCGGGTCTTGAACAAGTTAAACGCAAAATATCTTTCTCTCTTTTCTTACTACCTTATGTTTTCGGTTTTCCCTACAACTGTTTCTGCGATTTTGGGCCCTAAATTGTAAATATGATTCATCTGAAGTGTGACTCCCCTTGGAGGAATAAATTAACTTTGCCTTGACTACGTCTGTTGCTTGCGTTCACGTACACGCGTGCACGTGTTTGCTAGTACTTCTTCACGTTTATTAATGTGCATAGACGTTGCGGCTACCCGACGCCCACAACGTAAAACCAAAAGGCACTTGCGAAGGGTAATATCGTGTTATATTGTTAGTCAAATTTTAAAATTGTGTCAAGGTAATGTTCAACGGTAAATTGACAAATGTTTGAGAACTACATATAAAATCGCTGTGTGTAAACATATAATAAATTATACAAATTAGATTAAAAAGAGTGTATACAGTTGGTATAGGGGTACTACACGTCTACCTTGTATTCATTTCTCAAGGCACTTTTAACCTTATTCACTGGTTCATCATTTTTGCTGTTATTCATAGAACTTCAAAAGCGACCATTTCTGTGCATACTTATTACATCTTACTGATATCTGTGTACGTGCAAATATTTGAAGCTTCTACTTTCTCATAAAAGATAGTTTCTGTATTCGTTAAAATTTGCCGGGCCACTCAAGTCTGCACACTCCTTTCACTACGTGTGCTCGAACATGATAACTCATCAAGGTTTTGATGACATCATTCAAAATGTTTCACCATTAAGGAGATTAAATGACTCATGAATTTGCTGGTTTTGAAGCGACATGTTTTATTATTCACCGTCTCACTATGCTTTCCCCATGTACCTGAACTTCGGTTTAACTGTCTGAAGGTTTTCTGATAATTATTACTGCATTTCATTCGCTCAATTCCAGAATCTGACTGTTTTGGTATTACACTTTCGTTTGAATTAGAGATATATATATATTTCTTCCTGTTTATGCAGGAACATACCAATTGTACAGGCATGGATAAGTTATTATATAAATTACACACAATTTAATGTATAATGAATTTACAGTTTGGTTGTTCTTTCTGACATTAGAGTCAGTAGGAACAGTCTGCTATAAAGTCTGTTTGTGTAGCACATAAAGAGATATAGAGATATTGTCTTCGCATTAACAAAAAACCCAGACATCAGATGAATGTAATACAGATATCTGGGAAAAATAAAGCTTGAAGTCAATTCTCCTATATAACTTTGTTGTGAGCAGCACCCATGGCTTAAAGATTATTGATGTATTATGTTGAGATCAGTGATATATTTATTCCATTTTTCAGCAGTCTTATCGTAGTTTTATAACAGGAAAGAAATTTGATCGTGGATACGAAAACTAAATAAGGTCATGTTGGGTTGTTTTACTGCATCAAATGGTGCCGAGGTCGATTCCAGAATTCTCCATTTGCTCCATTTGTGTCTGCATGGCGGACTGTATTCGTAAGTTGAGTAAAATGTTGGAAACTGTTTGAAAACCAGTTGCTTCTTCATTTTAGATCATGAATACTCATTTACAGCATGTTCGCCAGCGTCTTCAAATGGTAGAATTGGATCGTTTATGGAGTTTGAGTGGTTATGAGATAGACGGTTTGGAATTAATCCTCATTTCAGTTTAGGTGCAGGGTTGTTCGACCTCGACCAGAAGATGAATAGGAGCAGCAAAATACCAGAAAGAGAAAGTATGTGAACATGAAAAGAACATTAATACATGATTCATTTATAAATTCTCGCTTGCATTTTTATTATGCGCCATGGGTGTCGACAAATCACGAAGTCTGAGTACGTAAACAATCTTGAAGGAAAAGCCCTTATGCGTATAATATTGCTTGAGTATATTTTTGTTGGGTCGGTAATATACTTCCGGTAATGACACCCTTTTCAAATGATTGAAACTTTAGTTAACTTCTGTTGTATTATTCTTGAACTTTCTTATTTTAGCCACCACATATTTTACGCTTCTTCAGTGTCGTTCTTTTGATATGGAAAACAACACCTAGCGCATGAGGTCCGAGTGTGCTACTACTGTTTCTACACGCCTTTTTAAACCCAATCTATGGTTCTCTTTCATGAAGTACTACTTTTTAGCTAGGGATATCACTTCTCAACCTACAATATTCGGCTGCGCAAACTTCCTCTTGTCAGATAGCGTGACGGAACAAGTATGAGAAGGGCTTGTGAACATGGATACGGTGTTTCCATATGATATTTTGGAAGAGAATTTCGCTAGAATTGTTTCGATATCAGATCAGGAAGATACGGATCGGTTACGCACTGGCGTTAAACTCGAAAACAAAACAGTGCATTTCCAAAGGCATTTTTACAACCAGTTAGGCGACCACATTTCTCCGCAGGTAAATCTGGTTAAAGTTGCACAACCCATGGACATCAGTGAGCTGGCGATCAGGTAGCTGTTGAGCACACTGGTAACATCAGTAGAGCCATCTAAATTGAACGAATGGGAACAGAAAGTGGAAGATTTGCAGCGTGAAGTAGCAGCAAAATGAACAAGTGCCCAGAAAGACCGATACTTTAAATGTTGCGAAGCAAGACATTGGAGGCACTGCCCAGGAAGAATAAGAAGAAAAATTTTTAGACGCTCTCATATGTATTCTTCTTCGTCTAGTGAACTAGAAGTAGTGGGGGCTGTTGAGAGGGTGTGATGTTTTCTAAGTTGCGAGTAAATGGCAGAAAAGTAGTATGTCTGACACATACAGGGGCGGTGGTTTTACTAATAGATAGGAAGCTATGTCAGTGTCAGACCCTATTCATTGACAGCCAAAACGGTAGGCGGGCACGCGTTAGGCATCGCTGGCAGGTCACATTACATTTTTATTAGCTATCGCTAATTAACGTCCCCACTAACTGTTGAGCCCATGTTATGGCAAACAATAGTAGGCACTGATGTTTGCTAGGGTTTAGTGCAGTAGTTAACACGAAGGAATGAGCAGTGATTATGAGGTACGGACCTATCAGCATGTATGGGACGAACGAGATAGCAGATTTTAGGGCATCAAAAGCACACAAACGATTGTGGTAGTTACGGAACACCATCATCTGTTCACTAGAGATGGGGACCCCTGCGTTATTATGATAGGGTGAGGCATGAATTCCCAATGGGCCGTCGCAAAATGACACCATTCGCAACACGGGAATTCGAGTGACAAGTGAAGGAAATGTTACTGGACGATATTATTGAAGAAACCGACAGTCTGTGCAACTCTCCAGTTCTTTTAGTAATAATAATAATATATTTCATATAAATTAAGCATTCACATGATTCACATACCGTTTGTACAGGCATGATCATATTAGACAAGTGCAATCTGAAATTGAACACTTTTATGAAATTAGAAATTGGAAAATGACCTCTAGAAACTTTATAAGAATAGAATATAAGATTTTGGATTAAGTCTAAATTACAATATTTAATAAACTAATAGTAAAGAAAGCAAGTGGGAAGTACATATTCTGCCTCGACTTCCAACTACTAAGCAACACGACATAGCTGAGACCGTGTGCCACACTAACTACAGTAGAGACCTTGGATCGTCTACAAGTCGCGAAGTTGTATACAGTGCTTGACTTCCGGTGAGGATATTGGCAGATACCAATAAAACAGGCCGACAGAGATTTATTTATTTATTTTTGATTACAGCTTGATTCCACACTGTATTTTTGGTACAAGTATGGAATTTTCAGCATGGATATCGGTAGCCCAATTTTTGCAGGCCGACCATAGATATCAGGTGTGCGTCGACATGGGCTCCAACCTCGGACCATGTGCATGGTCGGCGAGAGTCTTACCCACTGTGCCACCGACACTTTTATTGTGCGTCGGAAGCAGTACTGGTTTAAACGCATGCCATTTCGATCATCAGGTGCATCTTCAGACGACACAGTTACCTCGAGATCCGAAGGACATGGAGGTGCACCGTAATGATCTCGTCATTTACAATTAAAACGAACCATGTTGAAATGCACTGGAGAGTTTGGACTGCGCATCAACAAAAACAAAATCTCAGATAGCTAAACGCAGTGCTACGCAGTTGGGTCATAAGGTGGGCGACGAAAAAATGATATAATAATATAATACGTTTCACATAAATTAAGCATTTAAATGATTCACATACCGTCTGTACAGGCATGGTCATATTTGACAAGTGCAGTTTGAAATCGAACACTGTTTAAAACTATGTACAGGGAAATGTTTTCGATGAGGACCATTATGGCCATGAATTCCAAGGGGAAGTCAGGGCAGTTCATCGGAGGATTGATTATGAATGAACGCCTACAGAATTTTGACTCGGTGAGAGAATGATGGAAGCTGGCTGGCGGCGATACCTCAGTCTCTACGCCATGAGATGATACAAGAGCATCACCACCTAGCACTTTCAGGGGTAGTCAGGACAACCGATCTCTTGAGAAAAAGCATGTACTGGGCAAGCATCAGAGATGTGGCAAACTATGTCATTGGATGTCCGCAGTGCCAGTTAATGAAAGCAGATTGGTGCATACGACCGTCTGTGCAGTCGATTCCGGTTACGGCTGTAGGTGACTTGTGGTGCGTAGATATGATGGGTCTGTTTCCGTAGACATCCAGTGGCAATCAGTACCTCTTGGTGATGACGAAAGACGTTACACAACAGGTAGGCGCCGTCACAATCCCTGATCAACGCGCAAGAACCATGACTGATGCGTAGTTTGAAACATCGTCAGAGACCACGGTGTACAACAGATGACATTGGCAGATCGAGGTCCCTGTTTTAAAAGTGAAGAATTTAGTCTCGTTTGCAACAGCTGGGGATTAAGAAGACCTAAACAACACTTTTTCATCCACAAACGAATGGTCTGACGGAGAGAAATAACCTTATATTGAAGGAGCGGTTGGCCTCGAAAGGAGGTAATTGGGAGACAGAGATTCCATTGGTTTTAGTGACACATCGTGCATCCATCCAGGAACAACAAAGAAGTTAACATTTCAGTTGATTTACGGGAGGAAACCACGACTACCAATACACAGCACAACATATCCCTTCCACCAGGAGTGTAATTCGACAAGGCTTCGAAATGAACGGAAAGACGCCATCAGGAATGTGTAGCGTAAACAGAAGACTACATGAAATCAGAGGTCGGCGATCACAAATAATGTTGTGAAAGGAAGTACACGGGGAGATGAGGGCCAGGTTCACGAAAACTTCTCCCGAAATGGGAAGGGTCATACACTGTCATCAAGAGACGTGGTCACGTTTATTTGATCAAAGAAGAAATAAATAGAATTTGGTTAACATCAGCCAACTGGATTCATTGGGATAAGGAGGCCCGGACCAATGTACAACAGGAACTAGTAGGACCAAGAAGGTCGGAACGGCTTCTTTAGAAACTATTTGATGGGAGATGCGAGTTCGGCGTGTGCTTCTGATGAGATTTGTCAGTAGTATATATATATAACGAGACATTCATCGACATACAGGCATCAAATAGCTGGGAGACAGATTTGGTGTCAGAAAGCAAATGATACATCATTGTGGAGATACATGGGAGACGTGAAGGAACATGAAAGAAAAACATAGTAAAGTCCAGAAGTAACACAGCACGGAATATCTGTGCAGATAGTGGGTCAAAGATAAGGTGTCCATAGTTTCGTTATGTAGAGACACTTTTTCGAACACAGATACCAAATTGCAAATAAATATTCCTTAACAGGCGCGCGCTCCTTTTTCCTCTCTAACCGGAAAATACCAATTTTGTGAATTATCCGTTTGGGAAACCTGATCTTCCTAGCCGGTGAATTAAATTCAACCATTACTTACATAATAAATCTCTGTGTGGTAAGTCCAGCTGTCTCGAACTACTGTCAAGGCTTCAGGTGCTACTTTTGTGGCAACATCTTCCTCACTCGTTCAGATAAGCAAGACTTGTTGGTCGACCACCTGATTGCTGTGAAGCCGATCATCCAGAAAGTACTGGGTAAAGTCGAAAACCTTTTCTTTTCCTTGCCTTGTACCTTTTCAGTCTCATTCTTGTTCTTTTGGATAGATACTGTTGCTCTCTTAGTCGTATATAGCATAATTTATAGTGATTGTTAATATGGTTGTCGAAAGTAGCCTTAGAAAAGTCACTAAAACACCGTACTCTGTAGTCACAAAGAATTCAGCCAGAGAAGGAAAAACCCAGGGACTTCAACCCCTTCCCGCATACCGATCCAAAATTCTCGTGTAGCTTTCGTCTGTCCTGATACTACGCCTGCATTGACACAGTCTAGTACTAAAACGGCACAGGCTCGGGACCGGATAGAGAGGGAGGGTTGGGGCGTGGTGCTAGCAACTCCACCCCCAAAACTTAACCAAATCGCTGCAGAAACTTCAACGCACAAATATATTAAAAATTCTAAAAATAATAAAAGTTTTATCGTTAGTAGTAGGATATTTTGATCAAGGTACTCCATGTAGCATTCTTAATGTAATGCACTGAATGTAGAACCTACTGTTAGTACATCTTTCTGTTGACCATTCAATAAAATCTGAAGGTTCCATACACATCTTTGGAATAGTTCTTTGTTAGGCTAAGTGGGTATATTAATAGCTAGTCCGTTGTATAATGCGGTTGTATCTCCTGTAAAGAGAACTACATATTTGTGTGTATGGTTTACTTAATGTTAGTCAGTGAAATTATTTTTTCCAAGTTCCACCTCTTACATAGTTATTACAAGCTTAAATCATGTCGCGCCATATAATTTACTTGGTGTCTACTCTTCTCCCCATATTAAACATATTCCTACAGAAGATACACTTTCTGAATCCATGAATGGGTATTATGCGTTGCAATTCTCGAAAAGATATAATCTCCTTCAAGTTTATAGATAATATACACTTAGCTGTTGGGTATATGAAACACGGGCACTTTACTCCACGAGGATAACATGTAACTAGCTATCGTTCTTTTGACTAATCTTGTGCATCAGAAAAAAGTACTCAATTCACTATAATTACTACTTTTATTGTACTGCTTTACTTTTATTTTTTCGTATACATGTTGCTTCATCATAAAATTCATGGATTTTTCAACTGAAGTGTCTTGCGAAGAAAACAATGTTTTGCATTAACGTTTCTTGTATAGTTTGCAAGCGACTGAATTCTGTATATTAGCGGTACGTTAAAGTAACTAATCAGAATTTAGATGGTTTGAAATAACCTTACTCTGTGAGTTGAGTTATATTCTCACAGCGCCAAACAAGTGAAATGACTGTTCTGTGTCTAGACCACCTCGATCTGGCTAGTATGTACCACTGTTCGATGTCACATAGATCTTCAACTACTTATATCGGATCAGTAGTATATAAAGTCTCGCCAAATAAATTTGTATCATAACTTATTTTTTTAAAATTTTTTTCGAATTATACACTCATAATTAGTACATTTTACATGCAGTTAAATTTATACCTTCAGGCTATATTTCATCAATTAGGACTCAACATCCGTTTCACACCAATTTAACACTTTTCAATATAAAATAGGTGAAATGTAAAAATGTATAATACTAGACTTAATCATATGATACCACAAGCTGTTATGCAAAAGTGGATGTTAACAATGATATAAGTACATTGCAGTTCTTAGGTAATTAAAGCATTTTCGTGAATATATTTGAAGCGTTATTCATGGATGTGACTGTTCTGAAGACGGTCTGGTTATCACATCCAATCAGAGCAAAGGCATCAGTTGTTTCAATTCGTCTAAGACGAGTACACTCTTTGATGTCAATGGATTAGAGGGAAAAAGAAGAAGAGATATCAAAAATTTTGTAAATCCTCAAGAAAAGTAACTACCCAAAGAACTTCATTGACAAAATCAATACGGACATTATATATGATCAAAAACGTATACTGAAGATATGGGTCTCAACAGTTGTATTTCCACAGAGATCAGGAACGCCAGACGATATCAGAAGAGTACGCAATGAGCATAGTACTAGAGTTTTCTTCAAAACATCACAGCAAATTTGCCTATGTAAAAGACCGAATCCCTAAGGACTCTCAATCTAATTTGGTCTATAAAATAAAATGCCTAGAATGTGATGCGACATACATTGGACAAACATCGCCAGAAATCAAGATCAGAAGTGCTGAACACTGTAGAGCATCTGTTCGACTACCGAGGAATCCAGTTGAACTAGAAAAGCTTCAAAAATCATCAGCCATAGCTCCTCTACATTCTATAGAATCAGGCCACAAAAATTGATTTCGGCAACATTGAAATGATCCAGAAAAATTTCAGATATCGCAAAGGAAGTCTCATTTCATCAGAAGCACTTCATATCAAGTGGAATCCAAATTGTCTGAATAGGAATGATGGACTTACACAGAATTTGACCTGGTCACAACACTCTCCCTCTACCACGAAATGACAAAATCAACACGAATTTGATGGGCAATTTCATTATGGAAACACATGCTACTTATGTAATTCCATACAATTGATTTTAATACTTCTTTTCGTGGTTGTTTCATGATAATAATAATAATGTGTTGTTTTGCGAATGGGAATTTGTTTTAGTGAATCAAGGTCACTCCGACGTTGAACTGTCTGGGGGAATTGTTTGGTGTGTGATTCTTATTGACAGAGATTTTGCTTCCCACCTTGATAGGAGTATCCTTCTCGATTCCAAGGTACTCCTAAGGGTTGAATTTTGATTGACTAGTTTTGTTTTACGGTCCCTGTTTTGAAGTAGGAAATTACGTAGCCTGTACAGCTGCCTTACGGTATTTTGAGTTTTTCATATGTTATAAACTTTGAATAGAACCATTGATCTATCCACAAATACCAGTCTTTTAGATGTCTTTGGATTCTTTTTTGGCTGTTCATCTCTTGGATGAGTTCTACCAGCTATATAGTAGGAAGCGAACATCGGTTTCTTACCTTCAGACCACAACAGATCCGGTTTGGTCGTAATATTCACTGTAGGCTATATAACATTGTATATCTACTTATTCTTCAGTCAAGTTAGTGTTAACATGAACTAAACGGTGTCTGAACATGAACAGTCTACTTCTTCTGGTCATATCAGAATTCTGTTGAAGTTAGGAACTGGTAGTGATGCTACGCTACATCAAAAATTAGAAGATGAATAAAGCTGGATAACACGAAGTTTTCCACTTCAGTAAAACAAAATTACGACCATATGATATACCAACATCTTCTGACTTCTTAGCTTTAATTTTTCTTTCACTTGTGTGTCTCTTGTTACCGTATTTCTAGACGGAATAAGTTCATGTTTAGCAGTTTCAAACATCACCACCTGTAGTTTACACGTAGACACCAGCTGTAAAAACAATTTTAGCATAATATAAAAATTTTCAATAAAAATTTATGACACAAATAGGTACATAGGTGTATATTGAAGGCACATAAAATTGTTGTGAGAAGAGAATGTATATTCTTTTGGTTTCCACTGTCAGACGTCTAAAATTTAGCAATGTCTGAAGTAATAGAGAAATGTTACAAACTACGTGGAATCCAAAACCCTTTGAATTGTTGTCAGTAGGTATCATAAACCGTTAATAACCAGCTCTTGCCACGCTGGGCCTCAAGCTGTTCCTCGAAGATTTTCAGAAAGTCTTAGTTTTAACCGACGCAAATACCAAAACAATGTTTGGCGACTCACGAATTCTTTATTCTAACGCCAAAATATAACCAGCAATGCTGCTTTTCCAGAATAAGATTTCTGGCAGTTTTTCAATCTTCTGTCTGAACAGCAAACGATGAGACGATGACTGTCAGATTGATGGCCAGCGAAAATTATGGGGAAGTTGGGTTTGAGCAAACAACCATGAATTGATCGTTCAATCTTCAACTACACTGACACTCCCCGGCAAAAATCGGATCCATCCCTTTTTTCCATCAAGACCAATACACGTTGATTTGGATGCCAGTGCGAGAACCTGGGTCACACGGACAGAGCTGAAACGGAAAACAAACAGAAAAGCCAACACACCACAGGCATATCCACAGCACAATCTCACTCATCGATGACGACCTACGCCTTCCAGCTAAAGGCATTGTGATGATTGACAATTTCTATCTCTGTATTGCTTAAGTACTTACTGTTGATTGCTAATATGTTTCATATATGAATTGCATTAGAATTCCGCTAAATACAAATTCCTGAATTCCGCCCTCTCTGTGTTTTGTTTGGATTCTTGTAATTCGGTCATCTCGAAATACTAATACTACGATTACAAATAAATTACTACAGGCATCCTCTTGACATTTCGCAATACAATCGCCACTTGCTAGAATGACTCTTGCAGAACGCAACGTGACTATAGCAGCACCTCATGATACTCTTCGAACATCCTCTTATCTATTCACTACCAATTACCACTGCGATCGCTTGTCACTCATTCTGCTTCAGTTCTAGTAACGGTGACGTTTGCAAGCCTCAGTCGTCTACACTCTCGCCTCTGACGTGTGGAACCACAGCTAATCATTATCTCCGTGTGCATGTCATTCTCGGTACTAGCCTCCTCCCCGGCGTATACGACCCATCTGCTCTCTTGAACATCAATCAATTCATTCACGGATGTAGAAGACTAGAAACAACTTCAGAAGGAAGCACGACGAGAAATTTAACAAAATTACGCAATAACAACAAGGTACGAAAACAACAAGTAAACACAATGAATCCAAAAACACCAATTGATATGACACGCCATACATATATACAAATAGTTCACATAAACTCGCAGATCATTTCTCGATGGAATCCTTTTGAAGAATCGCAGGACTTACACCAGTACGCCAGCAATCCCTCACAGGTTGACGATTGTAAGTCGAAGAATGTCCGGACACAAACAAGATTAACCAAAAATTACATTAATTGGAACCCACTCAATTACTTAATACAAACATGTTGACAATCGATACATCAAATGTTGTGGATTCTGCCTTGGCGGGCTACCCATTAAGAAATAATAATTATTTATTTCTGTAACAGAAACCAGCCATTTTTACAGGCATGAACATATGTACACTTATGAAAACTTATAGAATATATAATATGATTCGTTAATTTAGAAATAAGTTGAATACTGGTAAATGTGAGATAAACATTTAAAATGAAGTGTACAAATAAGGAAATAGATATGACGTCAAATCGTAACTGTGATTGAAACAAAATACATGTCAATTTCACGCGGGAATCATAAATGATTGCGTTGGTTGGGAAAATAAGTAGCATTTCTGTACAGGTGCTGACGTGGCACATGATGCAGAATAAACAATAATTATCAGTAAATCATTCAGAAAGAGTTTTAAAGTCTATTAAATTTTAATTCACCTGTAAGTACATCAAATTTGTGACATTTCCAGTTGTTTATGAGACCCACTTTGAACTTGTCAGCAGATTTTATAATACCAATGATCCCGTTATTCACCAGATGAGCTAGCAATATCACGAATAATTAGAGAATTGCAGCGCTGTATCAGTACCTTCGTTGAATGCAGTACCTTTGGAAAGAGAAGGAGATACAAGAAAACCACCAGAGTGGTGCAGAAGTATATGAAAGATGTTAATAATTCAAAATATATAACAGACATAGGGTTCATCATTTTTTATTGTTTTTTTTCAAGAAATATTATTTTCCCGATATTTTACAGTCTTTTCTGCGAACAATTAGTTTAAAGTGAAAGACAGGAGATAACTTCACCTACTTACGAGGTTTAAAAGGAATTAAACACAAAAGTCAGAGTGCGTGAGCTATGTAAAAGAAAAGCGAGGGCCTAGTAATATATGTTTTCCTGAAGTATACAGTTCGGTGTCCTTCTGAAGTAGCGGACTCATAACATTTACTTTCATTCGGGAGTTTGCGTTTAAGCTTCGGCTCTAGGCAATTTTCAACTTCTATTTCTTTTTTCATTATTTTTTTTAGTTTTTATTTATTCTCATTTAACAGAAGCCATCCGAACTCAGGAGTCTTAGCAATGGAGTGCTGTCCAACAGATAAGGGTGGTTCACATATGTCCCCACCATCATATCCGCTGACTAGCAGTCACCACCCTCCCACATTTTTGTGCAAGGCCGTGGCGTAATGCTTCATATATTTTAAGATTATTTATTTTTATTTTTTTGAATTTCTGTTGCAAAATGTAGGACTTAGAGCGCTACGCCAACAGATAGATGAAAGATGATACCAATTCAGTACATACAACATGAGCATATGTACAATATAACACCCCAAGTACGATGGACTGCACTTCGACGTAATACGCTTGGAGAACTGTAGGACTTACAGCAGTACGCCTACAACCCTCCTCAGGTTGACGCCCTAGTTTGGAAATTCGTTGAAGAGTTCATTTGCTAACCTCATTCCATCATCTATATCCTCAACTTTGAATGGTAACACGCCCATGTCATTGTATCGTGGAATGTAGATGACTAACAAACGCACGAAGTATCTGGTCAACCAAGCGTAGGCACAGGGTAATTTACACCAAGGATAATAACATTCAAATAATAATTTGAAACTTGAAATGCCCTTATTCGTGCAAGTTAGTTTAACAATTACCCTCTCGTATACACTTGGCTTATCCTCATTAAACTTACCAATATCTTTCGTCTTTTCAAACTGACCGATACTAGCATAGTCATAGCATAAGACACGTGAGTTTATGGACGTCCCTTTCACTGTGGATGACAACACCGACGACGACTGAGTGACACAACTTGATGAACTTAGCGGGCATCGGAAGCTGTTGTTGTTTGGCTTTTAGAAGATTGTTTAAGTGCAAGATCATCACCACTGCTGTCTTTTACTATCACCTCCGGTTTAGCATTAGCACTGATGATAGGTGGGCTACACGCTGATCATTTACACTGACGGTCTCACAAGTATCCATACCTTCTGCAACTGCATCTGCTTTTAATTCCACTTCACGTTCAAGTTGTACAGAACCTTTGTTCAACTCAGTAGTAGTAGGCATTCCCCTCATATCATCGTGATCAACCAAAGACAAAAGTTCACTATCATGATCATTATCACGAATATTCACTTTACCGTCATCTATCTAGTCGACTTCATTACTTTCAAACTCTTTAATAACAGCAGTAGACAATTCGGGTTCCTCCTCACAAATCCTTAAAGGTTTTATACCTTTACTCTGACTAGTAATACCTTGTAAACTTGTGGAGTCAGAACTGCACTCTGAGACTGTAACTCTCTTCTCCTGCATAAACTGCAGTGTCGTGTGTGACACTCTATTCAACAATAGCTTACCAGTTGCAACTACATGCTTTATGACCGCACCATTATCGTCACACCATTCGGAGTCAGAACTTGATAAAGCTGATTTCACATTCAGCTTACCACTGAACTTGGTCGCTGATTCACAGTTCGCGCTTGTATGAGCTTCTTGCAAAGTAGTAAAACACAACCGTGTTTGTCTCGCAACTTGTAACTTATCTGTTAGGGATGTCCCACGAAAGCTGTTACACTCACTAAAATTATATGGATTACTAGACACCATAGATCTTTCTCGATATCCACTTCTCTGAGACCCCTTCGTCATAAATGATTGCGTTTTGCTCTCAGACTTCTCTATTCTGGGGATGGGATGCAATATACTGGCAAACTTACTCGTCGATTGATTGGCGCTATCTTTCACCAGTTTCAGAATATCATCAAACTTTGGCTCAACACCTTCATCCTCTATACGGGAGCTTATCTTCACCCACTTCCTTTGCAGTCGAGTGGGTAGATGTCTCGCTATTACCTCTAGGACGGAACTTGAGTTCGGATCACTCATGCAATTCATCGAAATCAATGAGTTCTCGTAAGTCAACAGATTATCCAAAAACTCAGAGAGTGCCTTAAAGTCATCTTGTAATCGACCACCATTACCCTTAACAGCCTCGAATAATTTCCTTACAATCATCGAAGGTCTTCCAAATCTTTGACGCAGTATACTCATAGCCTCAGAGTATCCTTCGTTAGGGGCATAACCTTACGTCACTGTATAGCTCTTGCGGCAACACAAGTGCAGTACCTCAACAAATACATCAACTTCATTTCATCATTTAATAAAAAAGCTACTCAGTATGATTTCAGACTCCTTTACAAACTGTAAATAGTCAGCTGGGTTTCCGTCGAAACACCGAGGTTCGTACTTAGGAAGCTTGATATTCCTATTATCCCTAGATGGCGAAACATTAACATCAACCATATCATGCCTAACATCAAACACATCATTAAATGTAACAGACAATTCGCTTCGTCCCTTCTTTGACCCGGGCATCATTGAACTTGACCAAAAATTCCAGAAAACTTCCAGATAAAGCTTGTTCAGAGAAGACTTGGCCGGCACCAGGAGAGACGGACGGAGACTATCCAACTGTCAGAAACTGTCAGTCAAGTCTCATAAACCGTTAATGACCAGCTCTTGCCACGCTGGGCCTCAAGCTGTTCCTCGAAGATTTTCAGAAATTCTTAGTATTAACGAACACTAAAACCAGAACACATATTAGTTACTGGAGAATCCTTTATTCCTACGCCAATATGTTATCAGCAATAAGGTTTTTACACACAAGTTCTAAGAATAAATTTTATAGGAATAAATCTCCATAATACTTCTGATAGTTTTTTATCTTCCACTGAACAGCCAACGATGAAACGATAACTGGTGGACTGATGGCTCCCGCTAAAAATATGGAGTAGTTGGATTTGAGCAAACAACCATTAATTGATCGTTCAATCTTCAATTTCATTGACACTGGGCGACCGACAATAAGACTCCACAAGATCTGGTTTTCGCAGAGAATGCATATCTGTTGTCACGCAACCTCGAAAACTTGGAGGAGAATGCGAACAATTTGGAGGGAGAGACCTGCATCAAAGAAGGGCTACACAAATGAGTTACTAATGAGGATTTGTGTAACACTGTATGACTCGTAAGCCTTCCGGGTCTTGAACAAGTTAAACGCAAAATATCTTTCTCTCTTTTCTTACTACCTTATGTTTTCGGTTTTCCCTACAACTGTTTCTGCGATTTTGGGCCCTAAATTGTAAATATGATTCATCTGAAGTGTGACTCCCCTTGGAGGAATAAATTAACTTTGCCTTGACTACGTCTGTTGCTTGCGTTCACGTACACGCGTGCACGTGTTTGCTAGTACTTCTTCACGTTTATTAATGTGCATAGACGTTGCGGCTACCCGACGCCCACAACGTAAAACCAAAAGGCACTTGCGAAGGGTAATATCGTGTTATATTGTTAGTCAAATTTTAAAATTGTGTCAAGGTAATGTTCAACGGTAAATTGACAAATGTTTGAGAACTACATATAAAATCGCTGTGTGTAAACATATAATAAATTATACAAATTAGATTAAAAAGAGTGTATACAGTTGGTATAGGGGTACTACACGTCTACCTTGTATTCATTTCTCAAGGCACTTTTAACCTTATTCACTGGTTCATCATTTTTGCTGTTATTCATAGAACTTCAAAAGCGACCATTTCTGTGCATACTTATTACATCTTACTGATATCTGTGTACGTGCAAATATTTGAAGCTTCTACTTTCTCATAAAAGATAGTTTCTGTATTCGTTAAAATTTGCCGGGCCACTCAAGTCTGCACACTCCTTTCACTACGTGTGCTCGAACATGATAACTCATCAAGGTTTTGATGACATCATTCAAAATGTTTCACCATTAAGGAGATTAAATGACTCATGAATTTGCTGGTTTTGAAGCGACATGTTTTATTATTCACCGTCTCACTATGCTTTCCCCATGTACCTGAACTTCGGTTTAACTGTCTGAAGGTTTTCTGATAATTATTACTGCATTTCATTCGCTCAATTCCAGAATCTGACTGTTTTGGTATTACACTTTCGTTTGAATTCTCGCTTGCATTTTTATTATGCGCCATGGGTGTCGACAAATCACGAAGTCTGAGTACGTAAACAATCTTGAAGGAAAAGCCCTTATGCGTATAATATTGCTTGAGTATATTTTTGTTGGGTCGGTAATATACTTCCGGTAATGACACCCTTTTCAAATGATTGAAACTTTAGTTAACTTCTGTTGTATTATTCTTGAACTTTCTTATTTTAGCCACCACATATTTTACGCTTCTTCAGTGTCGTTCTTTTGATATGGAAAACAACACCTAGCGCATGAGGTCCGAGTGTGCTACTACTGTTTCTACACGCCTTTTTAAACCCAATCTATGGTTCTCTTTCATGAAGTACTACTTTTTAGCTAGGGATATCACTTCTCAACCTACAATATTCGGCTGCGCAAACTTCCTCTTGTCAGATAGCGTGACGGAACAAGTATGAGAAGGGCTTGTGAACATGGATACGGTGTTTCCATATGATATTTTGGAAGAGAATTTCGCTAGAATTGTTTCGATATCAGATCAGGAAGATACGGATCGGTTACGCACTGGCGTTAAACTCGAAAACAAAACAGTGCATTTCCAAAGGCATTTTTACAACCAGTTAGGCGACCACATTTCTCCGCAGGTAAATCTGGTTAAAGTTGCACAACCCATGGACATCAGTGAGCTGGCGATCAGGTAGCTGTTGAGCACACTGGTAACATCAGTAGAGCCATCTAAATTGAACGAATGGGAACAGAAAGTGGAAGATTTGCAGCGTGAAGTAGCAGCAAAATGAACAAGTGCCCAGAAAGACCGATACTTTAAATGTTGCGAAGCAAGACATTGGAGGCACTGCCCAGGAAGAATAAGAAGAAAAATTTTTAGACGCTCTCATATGTATTCTTCTTCGTCTAGTGAACTAGAAGTAGTGGGGGCTGTTGAGAGGGTGTGATGTTTTCTAAGTTGCGAGTAAATGGCAGAAAAGTAGTATGTCTGACACATACAGGGGCGGTGGTTTTACTAATAGATAGGAAGCTATGTCAGTGTCAGACCCTATTCATTGACAGCCAAAACGGTAGGCGGGCACGCGTTAGGCATCGCTGGCAGGTCACATTACATTTTTATTAGCTATCGCTAATTAACGTCCCCACTAACTGTTGAGCCCATGTTATGGCAAACAATAGTAGGCACTGATGTTTTGCTAGGGTTTAGTGCAGTAGTTAACACGAAGGAATGAGCAGTGATTATGAGGTACGGACCTATCAGCATGTATGGGACGAACGAGATAGCAGATTTTAGGGCATCAAAAGCACACAAACGATTGTGGTAGTTACGGAACACCATCATCTGTTCACTAGAGATGGGGACCCCTGCGTTATTATGATAGGGTGAGGCATGAATTCCCAATGGGCCGTCGCAAAATGACACCATTCGCAACACGGGAATTCGAGTGACAAGTGAAGGAAATGTTACTGGACGATATTATTGAAGAAACCGACAGTCTGTGCAACTCTCCAGTTCTTTTAGTAATAATAATAATATATTTCATATAAATTAAGCATTCACATGATTCACATACCGTTTGTACAGGCATGATCATATTAGACAAGTGCAATCTGAAATTGAACACTTTTATGAAATTAGAAATTGGAAAATGACCTCTAGAAACTTTATAAGAATAGAATATAAGATTTTGGATTAAGTCTAAATTACAATATTTAATAAACTAATAGTAAAGAAAGCAAGTGGGAAGTACATATTCTGCCTCGACTTCCAACTACTAAGCAACACGACATAGCTGAGACCGTGTGCCACACTAACTACAGTAGAGACCTTGGATCGTCTACAAGTCGCGAAGTTGTATACAGTGCTTGACTTCCGGTGAGGATATTGGCAGATACCAATAAAACAGGTCGACAGAGATTTAATAATAATAATAATAATAATATATATTCTCATTTTTTACATGAGGGACGCCAGTTTACAGGCATCATCAATTCGATAATTTACACATAATATTAATAAGCATATTTAGTAAAGATAATATAATAAAATACATTTTTTTCCCTAGCTATGTAGGGTACACCAATTGTATAGGCATGCATAAATATTGTTTTAATAATAATAATAATAATATATTCCTTCCTGTTTATGCAGGAACATACCTATTGTACAGGCATGGATAAGTTATTATATAAATTACACATAATTTGATGTATAATGGACTTACAGTTTGGTTGTTCTTTCTGACATTAGAGTCAGTCGGAACAGTCTGCTATAAAGTCTGTTTGTGTAGCACATAAAGAGATATAGAAATATTGTCTTCGCATTAACAAAAAACCCAGACATCAGATGAATGTAATACAGATATCTGGGAAAAATAAAGCTTGAAGTCAATTCTCCTACATAACTTTGTTGTGAACAGCACCCTCATCTTATAGATTATTGATGTATTATGTTGAGACCAGTGATATATTTATTCCATTTTTCAGCAGTCTTATCGTAGTTTCATAACAGGAAAGAAATTTGATCGTGGAGGCGAAAATTAGATAAGGTCATGTCGGGTTGTTTTACTGCATCAAATGGTGCCGAGGTCGATTTATTTCTGATTACAGCTTGATTCCACACTGTATTTTTGGTACAAGTATGGAATTTTCAGCATGGATATCGGTAGCCCAATTTTTGCAGGCCGACCATAGATATCAGGTGTGCGTCGACGTGGGCTCCAACCTCGGACCATGTGCATGGTCGGCGAGAGTCTTACCCACTGTGCCACCGACACTTTTATTGTGCGTCGGAAGCAGTACTGGTTTAAACGCATGCCATTTCGATCATCAGGTGCATCTTCAGACGACACAGTTACCTCGAGATCCGAAGGACATGGAGGTGCACCGTAATGATCTCGTCATTTACAATTAAAACGAACCATGTTGAAATGCACTGGAGAGTTTGGACTGCGCATCAACAAAAACAAAATCTCAGATAGCTAAACGCAGTGCTACGCAGTTGGGTCATAAGGTGGGCGACGAAAAAATGATATAATAATATAATACGTTTCACATAAATTAAGCATTTAAATGATTCACATACCGTCTGTACAGGCATGGTCATATTTGACAAGTGCAGTTTGAAATCGAACACTGTTTAAAACTATGTACAGGGAAATGTTTTCGATGAGGACCATTATGGCCATGAATTCCAAGGGGAAGTCAGGGCAGTTCATCGGAGGATTGATTATGAATGAACGCCTACAGAATTTTGACTCGGTGAGAGAATGATGGAAGCTGGCTGGCGGCGATACCTCAGTCTCTACGCCATGAGATGATACAAGAGCATCACCACCTAGCACTTTCAGGGGTAGTCAGGACAACCGATCTCTTGAGAAAAAGCATGTACTGGGCAAGCATCAGAGATGTGGCAAACTATGTCATTGGATGTCCGCAGTGCCAGTTAATGAAAGCAGATTGGTGCATACGACCGTCTGTGCAGTCGATTCCGGTTACGGCTGTAGGTGACTTGTGGTGCGTAGATATGATGGGTCTGTTTCCGTAGACATCCAGTGGCAATCAGTACCTCTTGGTGATGACGAAAGACGTTACACAACAGGTAGGCGCCGTCACAATCCCTGATCAACGCGCAAGAACCATGACTGATGCGTAGTTTGAAACATCGTCAGAGACCACGGTGTACAACAGATGACATTGGCAGATCGAGGTCCCTGTTTTAAAAGTGAAGAATTTAGTCTCGTTTGCAACAGCTGGGGATTAAGAAGACCTAAACAACACTTTTTCATCCACAAACGAATGGTCTGACGGAGAGAAATAACCTTATATTGAAGGAGCGGTTGGCCTCGAAAGGAGGTAATTGGGAGACAGAGATTCCATTGGTTTTAGTGACACATCGTGCATCCATCCAGGAACAACAAAGAAGACACCTGTCAACGGAGTTGAAGATTGAACGATCAATTCATGGTTGTTTGCTCAAAATCAACTTCCTCAATTTTCGCGGAGGCATCAATACGACAGTCATCGTCTCATCGGTCGCTGTTCAGAAAGAAGAGTAAAACATCGTCAGAAGTAATCTTGTGATTTATTATTGTAATATTTGTTCACAGACCTTAGTCATACTCAAGTCAACAGTTGGTGTTTTGGTTTTTTCGTCCGTTATTTCTAAGCGTTTCTGAGAAACTTCAAGCGACAGCGTGAGCCCGAGCGTAGCAAGAGCTGGGCATTAACGGTTTGCGAGACGTGACTGACAGTTTCTGACGATGGAAACAGATCTGGCGGATTCAAACAGTTGGTGAAAGTTTGGATAGTCACCGTTCATCTTTCCTGGTGCCGGTCAAGTCCTCTTTGAACAAGCAATATCTGGAACGGTTTAGGAATTGGGTCAAGTTCAACAATGCCTGGGTCAAAGAAGGGACAGAGTGTCTTGGATTCAAACAGGAAAGTAAGTCATTGTGACTTGTCTGTTAATTGTAACAATGTGTCTGATGTTAAGCATGATATGGTTGATGTTACTGTTTCGCCGTTCAGGGATAATAGGAACATCAAACTCCCTAAGTTTGAACCACGGTGTTTTGATGGAAACCCAGCTGATTATTTAAAATTTGTAAAGGAGTTTGAGATCATGTTGAGTAGTTTTCTATTAAGTGATGAATTGAAGTTAATGTATTTGATGAGATATTGCACTGGAAATGCTGCAAGAGCTATACAGTGTTGTAAGTTTATGAAGCCAAAAGAGGGCTACGATGAGGCTATGAGCATATTACGTCAGAGGTTTGGAAGACCTTCAATGATTGTAAGGAACGTATACGAAGCTGTCAAAGGTAATGGCAGCCAACTTCGAGATGACTCCAAGGCACTCTCTGAGTTTTTGCATAATCTGTTGACTTATAAGAATGCATTGATTTCGATGAATTGCATGAGTGATCCGAACTCAAGTTCCGTCCTAGAGGTAATAGCGAGACATCTACCCACTCAACTGCAAAGGAAGTGGGTGAAGATAAGCTCCCGTATGGAGGATGAGGGTATCGAGCCAAAATTTGATGATATCCTGAAACTAGTAAAAGATAGTGTCAATCAATCTATGAGCAAGTTTGCCAGTATATTGCATCCCATCCCCAGAATAGAGCAGTCTGAGGGTAAAATGCAATCATTGATGACGAAAGGGCCTCAGAGAGGTGGATATCGAGAAGGCTCCATGATGTCTAGTAATGCATATAGACTTAGTGAGTGTAACAGGTTTCGTAGTACATCCTCAACAGATAAGTTACAAGGTGGAAGACAAACACGGTTGTGCTTTACACGTTTTCAAGAGGTGCATACAAAGGTGAACTGTGAACCAGTGAACAAGTTCAGTGATAAGCTAAATGTAAACTCCAGGCCTGACTCCAAATTGTGTGACGATAACGGTGCGGTGAAGAAGTCTGTAGTTGCAACTGGTAAGCCATTGTTGAATAGTATGTCACAGAAGAGAGTTACAATCTCAGAGTCAAGTTCTGACTCCACAAGTTTACAAGGTATTACTGGTCAGAGTAAAGGTATAAAACCATTTAGGATTTGCGAGGAGGAACCAAAATTGTCTACTTCTGTTATTAAAGAGTTTAAAAATGATGAAGTTGACGGTAAAGTAAATATTCGTGATAATGATCATGATAGTGAACTTTTGTCTTTGGTTGATCATTATGAGATGAGGGAAATGCCTACTACTACTGAGTTGAACAAAGTTTCTGTACAACTTGAACGTGAAGTAGAAATAAATGCAGGTGCAGTTGCAGAAGGCATGCATACTTGTGAGACCGTCAGTGTAAGTGATCAGCATGTAGCCCACCTATCATCAGGTGCTAATGCTAAACCGGAGGTGATAGTAAAAGACAGCAGTGATGGTGGTCTTGCAGGTAGACAAATTTCTGAAAGTCGAGCAACAACAGCTTTTGATCCACCGCTAACTTCATCAACTGGTATCAATCAGTCGTCGTTGGTGCTGTCATCCACAATGAAACAGACACCCATCAACTCAAGTAACTTGTGCAATGACTATGCTAGTATCAGTTCGTTTGAAAGGACGAATATCAGTGGTCAGTTTAGTGAGGATAAGCCAAGTGTAAACGAGAGAGTAATTGTTAAATTGACGTGCACGAATAAAGGCGTTTCTAGTTTCAAGTTACTATTTGAATGCTATTATCTTTGGTGTAAATTACTCTGTGTCTACGCTTGGTTGACCAGATACTTCGTGTGTTTGTTCGTCATCTATATTCTACGATACACTGACATGGGCGTGTTACCGTTCAGATTTGAGGATTTAGCTCATAGAAGGAAGTTAGCAAATGAACTCTGCGATGATTTTCCAACCTAGAGCGTCAACCTGAGAAGGGTTGTAGGCGTACTGCTGTAAGTCCTAAAATTCTTCAAAGGGTAGCGCATCAATGAGCAGTCCAATGTGCTCGGTGTGTGATTTTGTCCATATTGTATATACTGAATTGATATCATATGTCATCTAGCTGTTGGTAATTCTGTTTGTGTCCGGACGACTTCCACTTGTATCATCAACCTGAGAAGGAATGTAGGCGTACTGCTGTAAGTCCTACAGTTCTTCAAGGGTAGTTTGTCGTGTCAGAATCCACAACATTTGATGTGTTGATTGTACATATGTTTGTGTTAAATAGTTGTGTGAGTTCCAATTGATGTAATTGTTGGTTAATCTTGTTTGTGTCCGGACATTCCACAACTTACAATGGTCAACCTTTGAAGGTTTGTAGGCGTACTGGTGTTAGCCCTGCGATTCTTCAAAAGGATTCCATCGAGACATGATCTGCGAGTTTATGTGAACTGTTTGTATAAATGTGTGGTGTGTCATATCAATTGGTGTTTTTGGATTCATTGTGTTTGCTCGTTGTTTTCGTACCTTGTTATTATTGCATAATTTTGTTAAAATTTTCGTCGTGCTTCCTTCTGAAGTTGTTTCTAGTCTTCTACATCCTTGAATGAATTGATTGATGTTAAGGACAGCAGATGGGTCGTATACGCCGGGGAGGCTAGGCTATTGCTGAGAATGAAATGCATACGGAGATAATTGTTAGGTGCGGTCCCACACGCCGGGGAGAAAGAGTGTAAACGACTGAGGCTCGCATGCGTCACCGCTACTAGAACTGAGGCAGAATGAGTGACAAGCGATCGCAGTGGTAATTGGTAGTGAATAGATAAGAGGATGTGCGTAGAGTATCATGGGTTGGTGCTATGGTCACGTTGCATTCTGCAAGAGTCATTCTAGCAAGTGGCAATTGTGTTGCAAGATTTCAAGATGAGGTCTCTGCCTGGAGGCGCAGGTCGTCATTGATGTGTAAGATTGTGCTGTGAGTATGCTTGTGGTGTGTTGGCTTTTCTGTTTGTTTTCCATTTCAGCTCTGTGCGCGTGACCCAGGTTCTCGCAATGGCATCCAAGTCAACGTGTATTGGTGGTGATGGAAAAAAGGTTTGGATCCCTTTTTTGCCGGGGAGTGTCAATGGAGTTGAAGATTGAACGATCAATTCATGGTTGTTTGCTGAAAATCAACTTCTCCAATTTTCGCGGAGGCATCAATCTGACAGTCATCGTCTCATCGGTCGCTGTTCAGAAAGAAGTCAGGACAATACCGTCATTAGTAATATTGTGATTCATTATTGTAATATTTGTTCACAGACCTTAGTTATAACATTGTTTATACATTGGTGTAACAATAAAGAGATCTCAAGTCAACAGTTGGTGTTTTGGTTTTTTTGTCCGTTATTACTAAATAAAATCTCTTATTACTCTAAAATTTTATGCAAAGTGTTTGCGGAAATTATCACAATTATTAACCTTTCGAATACTGAATCCAAAAAATACAATCTTATTGACAGATAATACATATAACTAACTAATTGGATTTGTGAAATTTTTAAACATAAACACATCTATAATTGTATATATTGTTGGATTTATATGTTCAAGTTGCTCCAAGTCAGTGAGTTTATGGTTAAGATATCATTTTAGTTAACTGTACTGAACTATATTACATGTTGTCCTATTTTATAGTTGTCGTCGCTTTTTGCCCTTTTTTCTGTGAACTGTTTCCTTTGTTGATGTTGTTCTCATTGTTTGTCCGTTATTTTCTGATTTTGAGGGGAGCAACCCAAAAAGTCGCTTCTCTCTAAACTTTTACTTAATGTAATCATTCTTTTCTCAGGCGTGAGGCTAGCAACCACACCCTGTAAACAAAGTTGCTACAGAACCTTCAGCAAAATGAACCTCTTTGCACCAAAAGAAAAAGTCTGTGTAGGAACATGGAACGTCCGAACTATGTACGAGACTGGAAAAGCTGCCCAGATCGCCAACGAGATGAAAAGATACGGAATACAAGTGCTGGGAATATGTGAGAGCAGATGGAATGGGAGTGGACTCACCAAATTGTCAACAGGTGAGTCAGTGATCTACTCCGGTCACCCAGAAGACAACCACACGCACACCGAGGGCGTGGCTATCATGATGTCACCAACGGCAACGAAAGCCCTGATACAATGGGAGGCGATTTCGTCCAGGATAATGACCGCCAGGTTCAACTCCAAAGGAAGGAAAGTGTCAATCATACAATGTTATGCACCCACAAACAACGCAGACCTTGAGAAGAAAGAAGAATTCTACAGGCAACTACAGGCAACAATGGACAATACTCCAGTTGGCGACATGAAAATACTAATGGGAGACATGAACGCCAAACTGGGACCAGACAATACGGGAAGGGAACTCATCATGGGTAGAGAAGCTCTAGGAGAAATGAATGAAAACGGAGAACTCTTCGCCGACTTCTGCGCCTTCAACGAACTGGTGATTGGTGGCAGTGTATACAAGCACAAAGACATCCACAAGGCTACATGGGTGTCACCAGACGGGCAAACCAAAAACCAAATCGACTTCATCTCAATCTCAAGGAAGTGGAGGCGCAGCCTACTGGACACAAAAGCAAGAGGAGGAGCAGACGTTGGCTCAGACCACTATCTCGTACAAGAGACAATCCAAATCAAATTAAAAGCTTTCAAAGAAGGAGGAGCTGCAGATAGACCACAAGCCAAGTTCAACACTCAAAAGCTGAAGGACCAGGCTATAAAGGACATCTTCATTGCAAGCATAAAGGACAAAGCTGAGATACAAATCAACACCAGCGAAAAGGTCAGCGTCGAAAAGCACTGGAACAACTTGAAAGCGGTGTGGAGCCAAACCTGCATGGAAGTTCTAGGCAGAAAGAAGAATCAGGACAAACAGTGGCTCACTACGGACACTTGGAAACTAAAAGAAGAGAGAAGGACAGTGAAACAAAAGATTATCCAGTGCACCGACGAGCAACAAAAACAGGAGTTAAATGCAAGCTACAATACACTGAACAAAAGAGTGAAGAAAAGTGCCAGGGAAGACAAAAGAAAATATTATGAAACCATGGCAAACGAAACAGAACAAGCTGCAGGCAAAGGAGACCTCGCCACACTCTACCAAACAACTAGGAACCTTTCGGGCAAACGTTCGACACAGATTAAGCCAATAAAGGACGACAATGGAAAGTCAATCACCAAAGAGGTGGAACAGAGAAAGCACTGGGTTGAACACTTCAAAAGACTTCTAAATCGTCCGCCACCTACAACACGTCCAGCAATACCAACAACGGAAGCAGAACTACCAGTGAACACTGACCCCCCGACGAAATCATCCTGGAGAGAATCAAACAAGCCCTAGATGAAAAACTTCGTCCGGAACAGGCTGGATTCAGGAGAAACAAATCATGTATTGATCAAATCGCCACTCTACGGATCATCATTGAACAAAGCTTGGAATGGCAGTCACCTCTCTATCTCAACTTCATCGACTTTGAAAAGGCCTTCGACAGCGTCGATCGAGAGGTCATTTGGAAACTACTTCGCTACTACGGGGTCCCATCGACAATTATACACCTCATCCAACAGTTATACGACAATGCTGCATGACAAGTAATCCACAACGGGAAACTTACGGAAGCCTTCGAAGTGAGGACGGGAGTGAGGCAAGGCTGTCTACTATCACCAATGATCTTCCTGATTGCAATCGATTGGATAATGCGACAGACAACGTCAACCAACGAGGGAACAGGCATAAAATGGACTGACACAAAAGACTTGGAGGATCTGGATTTCGCCGATGATATATGTCTGATTTCCCATAAACTGGAAGATATGCAAATGAAAAGTAACAAGTTGGCAGAAGAAGCATCAAAGATAGGACTTCACGTGAACATAGATAAAACAGAGATGATGAAGATTCCTTGCCAACATCAACAGCAACAACAGACCACAATAAGCATAAATGGGAAGAACCTGAAAGAAACAACCTCCTTCACCTACCTGGGAAGCATCGTCTCAACTACAGGCGGAACTGACGAGGACATCAAAGCCAGAATCGGAAAAGCAAGACAAGCTTTCATCACTCTCAAATCTGTGTGGAGGTCAACAGCATTCAGCATCAAAAATAAGATCCGGATTTTCAACTCCAATGTGAAGTCAGTGCTACTATACGGATCAGAGACTTGGCGAGTCATAAAGAGCATCTCAAACAAACTTCAAACCTTCATTAACAACTGTCTCCGCTCAATACTCAAGATCAGATGGCCAGAAAAGATCAGCAACAGGGATCTCTGGGAGCGAACCAATCAGGAACCGATTGTGAAACAAATAGGCAGAAAGAAATGGAGATGGATTGGCCATACGCTGAGGAAACCAACAAGTGACATCACTAGACAAGCCATTGCTCGAGTGGAACCCGAAAGGGAATCGGCGAGTTGGTCGTCAGTGGGAGTGGGGTGACTTGGAGGAGGTCATGTGAAGAGGAGATGAAAGCGTGCGGGCAGACTTGGAGCGGGGTGAAAACGTTGGCAGAAAACAGAAGGTAGTGGAGATGCGCAGCTGAAGCCCTATGTTCCTCTAGGAACTAAAGGATACAATAATAATAAATATAATAATTACTAAGCGTTTCTGAGAAACTTCAAGCGACAGCGTGAGCCCGAGCGTAGCAAGAGCTGGGCATTAACGGTTTGCGAGACGTGACTGACATCACCATTTCAGTTGATTTATGGGAGGAAACCACGACTACCAATACACAGCACAACGTATCCCTTCCACCAGGAGTGTAATTCGACAAGGCTTCGAAATGAACGGAAAGACGCCATCAGGAATGTGTAGCGTAAACAGAAGACTACATGAAATCAGAGGTCGGCGATCACAAATAATGTTGTGAAAGGAAGTACACGGGGAGATGAGGGCCAGGTTCACGAAAACTTCTCCGAAATGGGAAGGGTCATACACTGTCATCAAGAGACGTGGTCACGTTTATTTGATCAAAGAAGAAATAAATAGAATTTGGTTAACATCAGCCAACTGGATTCATTGGGATAAGGAGGCCCGGACCAATGTACAACAGGAACTAGTAGGACCAAGAAGGTCGGAACGGCTTCTTTAGAAACTATTTGATGGGAGATGCGAGTTCGGCGTGTGCTTCTGATGAGATTTGTCAGTAGTATATATATATAACGAGACATTCATCGACATACAGGCATCAAATAGCTGGGAGACAGATTTGGTGTCAGAAAGCAAATGATACATCATTGTGGAGATACATGGGAGACGTGAAGGAACATGAAAGAAAAACATTGTAAGGTCCAGTAGTAACACAGCACGGAATATCTGTGCAGATAGTGGGTCAAAGATAAGGTGTCCATAGTTTCGTTATGTAGAGACACTTTTTCGAACACAGATACCAAATTGCAAATAAATATTCCTTAACAGGCGCGCGCTCCTTTTTCCTCTCTAACCGGAAAATACCAATTTTGTGAATTATCCGTTTGGGAAACCTGATCTTCCTAGCCGGTGAATTAAATTCAACCATTACTTACATAATAAATCTCTGTGTGGTAAGTCCAGCTGTCTCGAACTACTGTCAAGGCTTCAGGTGCTACTTTTGTGGCAACATCTTCCTCACTCGTTCAGATAAGCAAGACTTGTTGGTCGACCACCTGATTGCTGTGAAGCCGATCATCCAGAAAGTACTGGGTAAAGTCGAAAACCTTTTCTTTTCCTTGCCTTGTACCTTTTCAGTCTCATTCTTGTTCTTTTGGATAGATACTGTTGCTCTCTTAGTCGTATATAGCATAATTTATAGTGATTGTTAATATGGTTGTCGAAAGTAGCCTTAGAAAAGTCACTAAAACACCGTACTCTGTAGTCACAAAGGCTTCAGCCAGAGAAGGAAAAACCCAGGGACTTCAACCCCTTCCCGCATACCGATCCAGAATTCTCGTGTAGCTTTCGTCTGTCCTGATACTACGCCTGCATTGACACAGTCTAGTACTAAAACGGCACAGGCAATACCAGAAGGAGAGGATTCTACACCTGCATCAACTGTAGTCCATTGTGTGTAACACAGCAAGCCTAAAAGGAAACGTTCAAGAAGTCATAAGACCTCGAAGGCGTCGTCAAGGAGAGGAGATGAATGTCAGGCGTGCAGTATCATAGTTTCTAAAACTGATTCAGCGTTTGAATGCAATTTCTGCACACGATGGGTACACTGCCATTGTGACAAAGAGATATCGAAAGCATACTATGAGTTTATGAGAAATAACCCATGCCCGTGGTTTTGGCACATTTACCCACTTTGTCGCCCTGGCATATTCCTACAAAGCATGTCTACGGATAGCCGAAACAACACGCTCTTGTGTCCCAACACAGCATCATGCAGCTCCCCCTGCTAAAATCACACTGCCAAAACTGGTCAAAGACTTTAAGAAGGACACACCAGTCCTAATGACTGGAAATGCCAATTTTCACAAGGTGAAGATTAGCAAGGTTGTATCCACATTAGGGGAGGGCAAAATTACAAAAGCACCACTTGCATCCACTAGCAAGCCTGGCAACACAAAAAAGGCTGGCCAGATACCGATGAAGCCTAATGTTGCTAATGATGCAAAGGACTGCAAGAAGCCGAAGGCCAAAACTAAGTCTGAGGTTAGTCGGTCTAACTCTCTCATCCTCTTTAACGTACCTGTGAGCAAGGATAGCTTGCTCGAACAACAGGCCCTGTTTGATCAGGAACAGTGGTCCAACCTGTGCAAACTAGGTCTGAACATTAGTTCAGCAAAACTGTGCAGACTGTACAGGGGTGTCCACACGCCTCAGGGTAAGCCACCCCCATTACGGGTTACACTGGACTCTGCCGAAGAGGCCGAAAAAGTACTATTAATGGCTCAGGTACTAGCCCTGGACAGAAGTTCTAACATAAGGGCGCGGCAAGATAGACCATGGGCTATCAGAAATATGGCGAGGGAGTCACCGGAACTGATGCCTTCCACCTCTATGGTGGTACACGGTGTTCCGGAGCTGGAAACCGGCACTGCTTGTGAAAAAACATGCACGACGTACAACAATGGAGATGGCTGTCATCTCAGATGGCCCCTGGCGCTTCTGGAGCCATCTCCATTTTCCGACTACCTCGTCCCGCTCATCTAACATTGATTAACTCTCCAAAGCTGCTGTGTCACATTCAACTCCCCGGAGCAGTTGTCCATATCACTTCAACGGTGGTATGAGACCAAGGGAAAAATTGGAGGACACATCCGATGCTGTGAAAGCAGACCCCAAAATATAAGGAGGCAGCAAACTGAGGCTTTAATACGACCCCAAGCTTCGGTGACACTAGAGCGATGCAGCTCTGAGAATGACAGTCTGTGTCTCCCAAGTGTCCTGCCTAAATCCATTGAAAAAAACTACAACGGGCCGGTTCTATCGGAATCGGCCAACTAGTTCCAACATCAAGTCCCCCACCAGCAGACAGTTTCACGTCAACTACCCCACAACACTCTGAGGTTGTTAGACTCACTGTCAGTTGCCTATATAGCAATGTGAGGGGGCTGAGAGGAAAGTAGGTGAACTCCGAAATCTCCAAGCACACCTTCAACTGAAAATAATCATTCTCACTGAAACGTGGCTAAACCCCACTATCGCCGACAATGAAATCAGTATAGGTGATATGGTACTGGTCAGGAGAGACAGGGATAATAAGGAAGGGGGGAGTTGCTATATACTTTGATAGGCAACTTAAATGTGTGCGCGCAACGGACCCACCACTTATCGAACTCCCAGACTCCATATGGTGTCATTTCACCGTAGGCCACACCAAGCACTTACTGGGTGGCATCTACCGATCTCCCACCTGTGGGGCAGAGCACAATCAGCTACTGCTCAGCACTATCACAGGGATACGAGATTTGGGCTACGACCAAATCACCATAGCTGGAGATTTCAATGCTCCATCACTGAACCTTGGCTCCGGGTGTGCTAAGGGAAAATTTGGCCGAAACCTACTGCAAACTATTCGAAACACGGGACTGACTGAGAATGTTGGAGACGACACTAGGTGGGGCCCTAGTGGAAAGTCATCAAAACTAGATTATATTCTAACTAGTGACCAGCTACTCGTCGAAAAGGTCCAGATCATGACTCCTCTGGGAAGCAGTGACCATGCAGTCATAGGTTTCGATCTTGTCCTCCGTGAGCGTTTGCAATGGGATGTTACGCGACCATGTCTGTGCTACAGCAAGGCTGACTATGCTGAAATGCGGAGGCTCTTGTCCGACGCAGACTGGCCCTTAGCATGGGACGACCTATCTGTGGATGAACACTGGGAAGTGGTAAAAAAGATTATCCATATAGCAATCTCGGATACCGTCCCTTTAGTCACAACACAGCCCAAGAGAAAGACGTCATGGTTGAAGAGAGGCACGCAACGTATTCTGCAAGCAAAGCGGAAGGCTTGGTTTACGTGGCGTGTATCTAAGAGTCAGACCGACCATGATGCATACCTCGAACTCAGGAACCGGTGTAATGCAAGAGTCAGGAGGGACAGAAGGTCATTCCAGGCTAACCTTGCTAAAAAACTCCTATCAAACCCTAAAAACTTGTACCGATTCATGTCGGAAAGAAAACCGACAAACCAAGGGGCATGCGCCTTAGTAGGCCCAAACGGTCAATATCTCACTAGTCTGGAGATGGCTGAAACATTCAGTTCAGCCTTCGCTAAACAGCTAAACAGCAATGTGGATATTACAGTTACGGACCAAAATGGTGGCACCACTATTTCAGGGGAGGAAGACCTAGCGACTACTCCCCAAATAAACCCCGCAATAGTACTAAGGAAGCTACAGCGACTCATACCTGGGAAGTCCCCAGGTTGTGATGACATCAGGCCATCTGTTCTGAAACAGTGCGCCGAGGCTCTCTGTAGACCCCTGTGCGACTTGTTCCAACACTCAATGGATTCGGGGACACTGCCAAGGGAGTGGAAAAGAGCCATCCTTTCTCCAATCTTCAAAAATGGGGACAGGCAAAACCCTACTAGTTATAGACCAGTAGCTCTACTCCCAGTGGTATCAAAAGTACTGGAAAGTATTATTGACGACCACATCAGGGAATATTTCGATAGGACTAATATACTACATGAAGCCCAACATGGTTTCAGAAAAGGCAGATCCTGCGTTACTAACTGTCAGCTTGGGACGACTGGACATCATGCTGGGATATGAATGTACCAGTCCATGTGGTCTTCCTAGACTTTGAGAAGGCATTTGACACTGTTAACCATGACCTTCTCCTACATAAAATAAGCCGGGCAGGTATAGGTGAGCCACTTCTGTCATGGTTAAAGGACTACCTAGCCGACAGGCAATTTTGCACTAAGGTTAAACGAGTTCGATCATCTTGGCACAGATCGTCATCAGGAGTGTCGCAGGGTTCTATCCTGAGACCACTGATGTTTTTGACTTTTTTAATGATCTACCACGCCGTCTGAGCTGCCCGACTCTCCAACACGCTGACGACGTAAAGATATGGAGGGCGATAAAGTGTCCGGAGGACTCAGATAGGCTATGGGAAGACCTAAACCTTCTGGAAGACTGGGCGGTGGCCAGTGGCATGACTTTCAATCTGAAAAAGTGCAAAGTAGTAAAGTTACGGACCTGTAGACTGCAGAATGCAAGTTACACCCTGTGTCAGTCACGTCTCGTAAACCGTCAATGCCCAGCTCTTGCTATGCTGGGACTCACGCTGTTCCTTGAAGTTTCTCAGAAACGCTTAGTAATAACGGACGCGAAAACCAAAACACCGATTGGTCACTCGAGAATTCTTTATTGTAACACCAACATATAAAAAATGTTATCATTAAGGTCTGTGAACAAATATTACAATAATAAATCACAAGATTACTTCTGACGGTATTGTCCTGATTTCTTTCTGAACAGCGACCGATGAGACGATGACTGTCGTATTGATGCCTCCGCGAAAATTGGGGAAGTTGATTTTGAGCAAACAACCATGAATTGATCGTTCAATCTTCAACTACATTGACACCCTGTGTAATGAAAATTAGTCCTTCACAACGTCAGAACGCGACTTAGGTCTAGTTCTAATGGAAAAAATGGACACAAGCCTAAATTACACATGGGATGTAGCGAGGGCATATGCGGTCATACGCTTGACGCATAGATAGTTAGGTGCACCCACTCCTGAGCTATTTCTAAGGTTGTACAAAACATACGTCAGGACACACCTTGAGGTGCATAATATTATTGCACCCCAATGCTGAGAAGAGGCGCCAACCTATTGGAAAGAGTCCAACGACGGCCAGTAAAAGGAGTGATTGGTCTCCGAAACAAACCATATGATGAGAGGCTGAAGAAATTAGGCCTGTTCACACTTAGCAACAGTCGGCTTAGGGTGGATTTAATTACTGCCGACAAAATAACAAATGACCAGAATCACCCAAACAAAGGTGTTCTGCCATTGAGTAGGTATAGGCTCCCCCGTGGAAATCCCAGCAGGATAGCTCACCAAAGGGCAAGGAACCGGGTGCGCTCCCACTTCATTTCACTGCGGGTTTGCCGTCCCTGGAATTTCCTACCGGTAGATGTAGCTATGGCACCGTCTTTGGACGCCTTTAAGCGAAGGCTGGACAACCACGCAGCGATACAAGGACTGCATCCAAATGACCTACTCCCTTAAAATCGCATACACCATTTAGGAGTAGACAATTAAACTCGTCGTTTTACTTCTTTACATTCTCTCCCGTCCTACTCTTCTGACAACTTATTAATATTATAATTATCATCGATATATATATATATATTATTCTCCAAACTTAATCAGCTGACTGTTGTTACGCTTTCCTATTTCCGTTTCTGTCTCTTAGTTTGAATAACTTCACTAATTATACCTATTATTAGCATTATTATTATTATTACTATCTCTTTTCTCTTGTCGACGATACTGGAGGACTAACTGGCGAAAGGATCAACTCCAATCACAGTAGTAACAGTCTTAACACACCTCATACTACAAACCACATATAATTAATCCCAGCACTACTCCCTTTGGAGTCAAACGAAGCTACGACAGTCGAGTGGTGGGACAAGCTACTCAAAAGTTTACCAAAGCTCAGGAACCTATACCTTACAACCAAGAAGCGAGCACAAAGAAATCAAATTGGCTTAGGATAGCTCGTAAAAACGATATTGGATATTGGATAACCAAGTCTCTCGTCTTCTACTTTTAGAGTACTGTATCTTCCCAGTGTACTTACGGTTCAGTGGTACGGCGTTTGTTATACGTAAAGATCTGTGATTAAGTTTAGACATCAGCAGCATCTAGCACACTAAGTTTAACAGCACCTGGTTGATGAGACTTATGAGTTGTGGATCTATAAATTGGCTATAAAAGTTGCACGGGAAATCATCTTTGAAGATGGAGGAAACGAGAAAGAGGAGACGACTCATTTGTATTATTTGAAGCAATTTGAGGAAGTTAATTTGTTCACCACAAACGGAAATAACATTCATGATTGTTTTGAAGTCACCTATTCTAACAGACATACATCTCAGCCATGAAACATGTTGAACCACAACTCCTAATTTCCATAGACCAAAACAAATCAAAACACTGAAATGTCCATCCAAAATACGAAATAGATTTTTATGATCAAAATAGTAGTGTAAAGTTAACTGCATAACAAGCCCGGAATCGTGCGGCAAGGAATGAATATAAGATGATGGCGTGACAAATGGCGTGGAAACTTGGCCGCGAGCCTCCAGTTAAAGTGTCAACGTAAACAGAGAGGTAAGTACCCATTATTCATTGGTGAATGCTGTAGACTGGTAACTTCGGCGGATTGGTTACCGCTATACGTTTGACCTCTTAATGCTTGCCGTCAAAGGATGTATAGGTCAAATATTGTGGAGAAAATAATTGTCAATGAAGTTGAAGATTGAACGATCAATTCATGGTTGTCTGCTCAAACCCAACTTTCCCATAATTCTTGCTGGCCATCAATCTGACAGTCATCGTCTCATCGTTTGCTGTTCAGACAGAAGATTGAAATACTGCCAGAAATCTTATTCTGGAAAAGCAGTATTGCTGGTTATATTTTGGCGTTAGAATAAAGAATTCGTGAGTCGCCAAACAGTGTTTTGGTATTTTCGCCGGCTAAAACTAAGACTTTCTGAAAATCTTCGAAGAACAGCTTGAGGCCCAGCGTGGCAAGAGCTGGTCATTAACGGTTTATGAGACTTGACTGACAGTTTCTGACAGTTGGATAGTCTCCGTCCGTCTCTCTTGGTGCCGGCCAAGTCTTCTCTGAACAAGCGTTATCTGGAAGTTTTCTGGAATTTTTGGTCAAGTTCAATGATGCCCGGGTCAAAGAAGGGACGAAGCGACTTGTCTGTTACATTTAATGATGTGTTTGATGTTAGGCATGATATGGTTGATGTTAATGTTTCGCCATCTAGGGATAATAGGAATATCAAGCTTCCTAAGTACGAACCTCGGTGTTTCGACGGAAACCCAGCTGACTATTTACAGTTTGTAAAGGAGTCTGAAATCATACTGAGTAGCTTTTTTATTAAATGATGAAATGAAGTTGATGTATTTGTTGAGGTACTGCACTTGTGTTGCCGCAAGAGCTATACAGTGACGTAAGGTTATGCCCCTAACGAAGGATACTCTGAGGCTATGAGTATACTGCGTCAAAGATTTGGAAGACCTTCGATGATTGTAAGGAAATTATTCGAGGCTGTTAAGGGTAATGGTGGTCGATTACAAGATGACTTTAAGGCACTCTCTGAGTTTTTGCATAATCTGTTGACTTACGAGAACTCATTGATTTCGATGAATTGCATGAGTGATCCGAACTCAAGTTCCGTCCTAGAGGTAATAGCGAGACATCTACCCACTCGACTGCAAAGGAAGTGGGTGAAGATAAGCTCCCGTATAGAGGATGAAGGTGTTGAGCCAAAGTTTGATGATATTCTGAAACTGGTGAAAGATAGCGCCAATCAATCGACGAGTAAGTTTGCCAGTATATTGCATCCCATCCCCAGAATAGAGAAGTCTGAGAGCAAAACGCAATCATTTATGACGAAGGGGTCTCAGAGAAGTGGATATCGAGAAAGATCTATGGTGTCTAGTAATCCATATAATTTTAGTGAGTGTAACAGCTTTCGTGGGACATCCCTAACAGATAAGTTACAAGTTGCGAGACAAACACGGTTGTGTTTTACTACTTTGCAAGAAGCTCATACAAGCGCGAACTGTGAATCAGCGACCAAGTTCAGTGGTAAGCTGAATGTGAAATCAGCTTTATCAAGTTCTGACTCCGAATGGTGTGACGATAATGGTGCGGTCATAAAGCATGTAGTTGCAACTGGTACGCTATTGTTGAATAGAGTGTCACACACGACACTGCAGTTTATGCAGGAGAAGAGAGTTACAGTCTCAGAGTGCAGTTCTGACTCCACAAGTTTACAAGGTATTACTAGTCAGAGTAAAGGTATAAAACCTTTAAGGATTTGTGAGGAGGAACCCGGATTGTCTACTGCTGTTATTAAAGAGTTTGAAAGTAATGAAGTCGACTAGATAGATGACGGTAAAGTGAACAGTTTACAGTTTACAATTTATTCAGGATAGTAGGCTATATGCCTGTGTTAATCCTTTCGATATATTGCATACAGGAAGTCCAATCTCGCCTTGAATGAATCAACGGATGGCGCTGATACGACGTGTTCCGGTAGGGAGTTCCAATGGTTCACAATTCGATGCGAAAAACGGATTTCCAGACGCAGACGATTCGACCGTGGTTTTTGAACCTTGAGGTGATGTCCTCGCAATTGGTTGGTGCTAGAAGGAAGAAATAATTTAGATAAATTAGCTCCAAAATCATTTCTTAGGATACGGTATGCTAGTATTAGGTCACCCCTAAGTCGTCTGTATGACAGTGGAAATAAACCCAGTCGACTTAACCTCTCCTCATATGACAGGGTTGAGAAACCCTTTATTAGCTTAGTTCCTACTCTTTGCACCCTTTCTAATAAGTCTATTTCGTATTTGAAACACGGGCTCGCTGCCTGGATCCCATATTCCAAATGAGGTCTGATATAAGTCGGATATAATATACGAAATATATCAGCGTCAAAGTTCGCAAAAGCCTTGCGTATGGCCCATAACATTCGAAAACCCTTAGTGGCTGCAGTTCTACAGTTTGTTGCTGTTTTCAAGTCATGCTGCACAACCACTCCCAAGTCCTTGTACTCAGTGACCACTGGGAGAGTAATGCCATTCATTGAGTAATTGTGCACGTGACTATGGGATACATGCATAACTACACTCTTGCTTAAGTTAATCTCCAAGGCCCAGTGCTTACACCAATCACTTAACAAGTTTAAATCTTCCTGCAAAGCAAGTTGATCACTGTCATCGTGCAAAGCCCTCCATATCTTGATGTCATCAGCAAACAGTAAGCAGGATGACTTAACTACCGATGGAATCTCATTAACATAAATCAGGAAAAGAAGTGGGCCTAGAATTGTACCCTGAGGAACGCCACTCTTAACCGATTCCCATGTTGATAAAACCCCGTTAACTCGTACTCTTTGTCTTCTGTCCTTTAGAAAGTCTTGAATCCAGTCGGTAACCACTTTATTGATTCCCAGACTACCTAACTTTACTAGAAGACCTGAATGAGAAACCCTGTCAAACGCCTTGCTAAGGTCTATGAATATGGCATCCACCGGTATATTAGCATCAGCTGAGCTTGCCCAACTTTCTCTGGCCAAAAGAAGGTTGGTCAAGCAAGAATGACCTGCTCTAAAACCGTGCTGTTCCACAGCGAAAAGTTTGTTCCCTTCAATGAACTGAATGATAGCATCACGAATTATTCTTTCTAGTAGTTTAACAACAATACTGGTCAAACTAACAGGACGATAGTTCTGAACTAAGTTTCTAGATCCGGTTTTGAAGACCGGACTAATGATGGCATCTTTCCAGTCTCTTGGACATTTAGACTGGTCCAGAGACATATTGAAGATTACCGACAATGGCTCGGCTATGCTTTCAGCCAATGCTGTTAATATACGTGGGTGGAGTTCATCAGGGCCACTGGACTTACCAGGATTGAGCCTTAGAAGCCACTTTAGGACAGTATCCTTTCCAATGTATAAGGGTGCCATTTTCAAGTTACCTTCTGGAAAATTTACAAAGCTGGTATCAATATTATCAGAGAATACTTGACTAAAGTGCTTGGACAAAGCCTCAGCCTTAGTCAAGTTATCCTCAGCCATGTTTGTCTGGTCATCTTCAAGCATAAGAGGTGGGATAGCATCACTCTTACGTGTTCTTCTCTTGATATATGAGAAGAGTCTTTTTGGGCAGCCTGGTGAACTTTTAACTAACTGGGTTTCGTAAGCTATCCTTGACTGGTGGATCAAAGTTTTACACTGGTTTCTGGTTTCACAGTATTTCAGCCGGAACTGCTGTAGCCCAGTAGAAACAAAGAGATTCCAGAACCTTTTTCTCCGTCTCAGGAGTGTTATAGCTTGTCTATTTATCCATGGTGGCCGATTTGTTGGCCTTTTAGGAACCCTCCAGGGGATGAGATCAGTGGTAACCCTCTCAAGTGTATTCTTAAATCTATCCCATTCATCTTCAATGGATGAGACAATGTTGACTGACCAGTCGGCAGTTGAAGCACGCTCCTTTATAGCCACTATGTCAGCATGCCAAACACTAGGCCGGGATTTGGGTTGAAAACTGACTAAATTGCCAGCCCTTAAGTTAAAATCTAACACCCCATGATCACTGTTTGCTAGAGGTGGATGAATAACTAGACCATCCACGTCGTCGTTGTCATGAGTAAGCACTAAGTCCAGCAAGGAAGATCCTTGGGTAGAACCGAATCTTGTACTACCTAAGACATGTTGTGTCAGGGCATTTTCCATGGTTGTCAAGAGTAACCGGCTGTCAAACTTATCAGCGGATCCTGGAGATGTGACAGCTACCCAGTCTATATGAGGTGCATTAAAATCACCTAGAATAAGACAGCTACTGTGTTTACTCCATTGTTTGAGGTGATCTAAAATGAAGTCATCACACTGACAATAGGGACTTCTATACAGAACTCCAATGAGTAGAGTGCCGGTTGCAAAGCTTACTTCACAGCTAATTACCTCACCTGTCCCACTGTCATGAGCTTCAGATTTCACGGAACGAACATGTAGGGAGTTGTTGATGTACAGAGCAACCCCGCCACCTCTACGACCCTTAACTCTGTCGCTGCGCAAGCAACTAAATCCGCATAGCTCAGGTGTGTCATCTAATCCCGAAACCAGCCATGTTTCAGTAATGGCCACAATACCTGGGCTAAGGTCTTCTACTAATACACCTAGCTCGTGAAATTTGTTCCCGATACTACGTATATTAGTGTACACTACCTTCAGGCTTCCTATGCGGTCTGGCTTATCCACACAGGTCTTGGAAGCATACGTTTCCAAGACCTGACTATTTGAAAACCCACCAGTTTAAGGTTAGTCTCACCATTTTTACGTCTTGTTTCTAGCTGGGACAAAACTTCTTTTCGTTTAAGTCTGTCTTCAAGAGATAAATCAGGTCTGGCTGAAATTCCTGACCCGGCAAGGTTGTGTACATTAGCCAGTAGATGATTCCGTTCATCAGGAGAACCTAAGACTACTTTAAGCAACCTACGCTGACTAGAACATTCATCATCTCTTTTGCCTATTCTAATCAGCTTTTTAATCGATACTCCAGGGAAATTCGCTGGGAGCATCTTCCTTATAATACTACTCACTAATTTAAGGTCGTGATCGTGCCTTTTCACGGGATCAGATTCTTTGGACTCTTCCAAATTTCCAACAATTATGTTAGAGTCTAAGGAGAGCTTGTCGTATTTAGCAGTGGCTACGTCCTTTCTCACCACTATTGATGCAGCCTGGCTACAGGTGACAGACGTTTGCCTACCATCAATATTACTATATTTCTTCCGACTGCTTATTTTTGTTACCCATTTATCATCTGCCTGCAGTTGCTTCTCAGGGCTGCTGCAGTTTTTGATGGTACAATCAAGATCAGTGTCTGCACCACCTTCATGGTGAACTTCGCTTACGGTGTTCTCTGGTTCTGAGGTGCTGTTTACAGCTTCCGTTTTGTTACCTTTTCGCTTACTAAGACGCTTCGAACGCCTAGTAGGTTTTACTTCCGGGGTAACTGGGATAGTAACCGCCGGTGTGATAACATTCATGATGGCACTTACTGCTTCATCTTCAGACGGGCAGTCCGTGTCACTCTTACTAGCCACGCTATCATCAGGAAGTTCCATGGCTTTAGACAGCAGTTCGTGAGCCTCCCTTATTAAGGTCATCTTTGGGGAACAACACATTCTGCACATCCAGTGGGATGTTGGAGCAGTACAACGTTTGTATGCAGCTGGACGTAATCCAGTACACATCTTATGATACCACTTTTCACAGTTATTACACTGTATTCCATCATCTACCAAAAAGTAACACTCCGCCCTATTACATTTATGTGGTACTTTTGACATAATGAAATTCTACTGGAAACAGCCAAGACAATTTACCCAATATAGACTATATAAGTGGTTAAAATCAAAACTTAACAGACAAAAGTCAAGTTAAAGTTTTTTTAAATGTTCTTGAAGTGAATAACACAACAAAACAGCGATTTGTCAAAAACGTGAAATACGTGAAAAAAGCACTCCCTTTCAAACAGCGCGCGTCGACAATATTTGTGATAATGATCATGATAGTGAACTTTTGTCTTTGGTTGATCACGATGATATGAGGGGAATGCCTACTACTACTGAGTTGAACAAAGGTTCTGTACAACTTGAACGTGAAGTGGAATTAAAAGCAGATGCAGTTGCAGAAGGTATGGATACTTGTGAGACCGTCAGTGTAAATGATCAGCGTGTAGCCCACCTATCATCAGTGCTAATGCTAAACCGGAGGTGATAGTAAAAGACAGCAGTGGTGATGATCTTGCACTTAAACAATCTTCTAAAAGCCAAACAACAACAGCTTCCGATGCCCGCTAAGTTCATCAAGTTGTGTCACTCAGTCGTCATCGGTGTTGTCATCCACAGTGAAAGGGACGTCCATAAACTCACGTGTCTTATGCTATGACTATGCTAGTATCGGTCAGTTTGAAAAGACGAAAGATATTGGTAAGTTTAATGAGGATAAGCCAAGTGTATACGAGAGGGTAATTGTTAAACTAACTTGCACGAATAAAGGCATTTCAAGTTTCAAATTATTATTTGAATGTTATTATCCTTGGTGTAAATTACTCTGTGCCTACGCTTGGTTGACCAGATACTTCGTGCGTTTGTTAGTCATCTACATTCCACGATACAATGACATGGGCGTGTTACCATTCAAAGTTGAGGATATAGATGATGGAATGAGGTTAGCAAATGAACTCTTCAACGAATTTCCAAACTAGGGCGTCAACCTGAGGAGGGTTGTAGGCGTACTGCTGTAAGTCCTACAGTTCTCCAAGCGTATTACGTCGAAGTGCAGTCCATCGTACTTGGGGTGTTATATTGTACATATGCTCATGTTGTATGTACTTAACTGGTATCATCTTTCATCTATCTGTTGGCGTAGCGCTGTAAGTCCTACATTTCTCAATGGGTAGCCCGCCAAGGCAGAACCCACAACATTTGATGTATCGATTGTCAACATGTGTGTATTAAGTAATTGAGTGGGTTCCAATTAATGTAATTTTTGGTTAATCTTGTTTGTGTCCGGACATTCTTCGACTTACAATCGTCAACCTGTGAGGGATTGCTGGCGTACTGGTGTAAGTCCTGCGATTCTTCAAAAGGATTCCATCGAGAAATGATCTGCGAGTTTATGTGAACTGTTTGTATATATGTATGGCGTGTCATATCAATTGGTGTTTTTGGATTCATTGTGTTTACTTGTTGTTTTCGTACCTTGTTGTTATTGCGTAATTTTGTTAAATTTCTCGTCGTGCTTCCTTCTGAAGTTGTTTCTAGTCTTCTACATCCGTGAATGAATTGATTGATGTTCAAGAGAGCAGATGGGTCGTATACGCCGGGGAGGAGGCTAGTACCGAGAATGACATGCACACGGAGATAATGATTAGCTGTGGTTCCACACGTCAGAGGCGAGAGCGTAGACGACTGAGGCTTGCAAACGTCACCGTTACTAGAACTGAAGCAGAATGAGTGACAAGCGATCGCAGTGGTAATTGGTAGTGAATAGATAAGAGGATGTTCGAAGAGTATCATGAGGTGCTGCTATAGTCACGTTGCGTTCTGCAAGAGTCATTCTAGCAAGTGGCGATTGTATTGCGAAATGTCAAGAGGATGCCTGTAGTAATTTATTTGTAATCGTAGTATTAGTATTTCGAGATGACCGAATTACAAGAATCCAAACAAAACACAGAGAGGGCGGAATTCAGGAATTTGTATTTAGCGGAATTCTAATGCAATTCATATATGAAACATATTAGCAATCAACAGTAAGTACTTAAACAATACAGAGATAGAAATTGTAAGTCACCACATCCGCCACACGTCGAATATCTCCTTGCGTATTTATAACGATGTCTAGGTTTGCTTGCAAGTAGCTGCGACCTTCTAACTGATTCTGTGATATTATCTTCATCACTGTTATCTGGACTTATTTCAGAATTATCTACAAAATCAGGATTAGTAGCGGAATTATTAATATTATAATTGGAAAGACCTACTTCATTTATTGTCACTTTGTCCAGGTGTCCGTTATGAACTGAGTGATCTTTGATGTCTAATATCTTCACCACTCGACTTCTCATTTTTTGTAGTATGATTCCAACAGAAGGTCTGTAGTCATTCCCTTTGTAATAATGTACATTAGAAGTCGTGGACATCAGATGCTTTTTGAGAATTCGAGATTTGAAAAGTTTTGCAGGACTTTCACAGGTACTTGTGTGCTCTGCATTCAACAGACGCAGTCTATGCATATGCAACAATTCCTCCATTTTAATCAGTTGCTCTCTCATCTCATTCAGTTCTTTTCGTGTTTTCGACAGTTCGCATTGTAACTCAGCTACCTCATTTTTGAAAACAGTTGACGCTTGAGTTGCTGAACTTGTAGTGGAGGCTTTCATTGGATGAGATTGAGTATTCTGAAAAGTTGAAAGACACATTGACTCCATTTTACTAGACAGATTGGGAGAATTATAAGAATTCTGAGTAACATAAGTATTCGAACTTCTGCAAACAGTCTTGATGTGTCCAACTTTACCACATATGTGACACTTAGCACCCCGAAAACGGCAAGTGCTTCGTAGATGTAACTTTCCACAGGAAAAACACGACTTAATGTTTTTGATCTCTCGCTGCATTCTATTACCTGTGGATGGCAGTTTGGATTTCTTTCCATGACCACTTGTATTTTTGACTTTAGAAAGCATGACATCAGATACTGACGTAGTGGGAGCAGAGTATTCACTGTTGACATCTTCATATGTAATACATAAATCCTTAGCAGTTTGAAAGGTACAAGAAGGAATCTGAATTAACTCTTTCTCTAACTTAGGAATATTGATTCCAGCAATTAGACGATCAGGTAGTTGTGTATGCAGCTGATCTCCAAAGTTGCACTTTGAAGCTTGAATTTGAAGTTGAAGAATGAACTCTCGAATCTTCTGGTTGGGAGCACGAACCAGTTTGTTGAATTGAGCCCTCTCTCGCGTCTCAAAAGTAGTTATATGGAAGTGATCTATCAGAAGTTCACGGAGTTTATAATATGGCAGAGAAATTGGTTTATCTGGAAACGACAGAGTCTTCACTAGGCTATACGCATCTAGCCCAATAGCAGTGATGAAATGTGCTGGTATTTTGTCATCCCGAACATTCTTCGAAATGCACCACGCGTCGAAGCATTCCAAATAATCAGCGATATCCCGCGGAGAACCCTTTAGAGGAAATTTTCCCAGGTTATTTAGTTCCATCGCGACGCCAATTTGTAGTAATTAATTGTAATCGTAGTATTAGTATTTCGAGATGACCGAATTACAAGAATCCAAACAAAACACAGAGAGGGCGGAATTCAGGAATTTGTATTTAGCGGAATTCTAATGCAATTCATATATGAAACATATTAGCAATCAACAGTAAGTACTTAAACAATACAGAGATAGAAATTGTCAATCACCACAATGCCTTTAGCTGGAAGGCGTAGGTCGTCATCGATGAGTGAGATTGTGCTGTGGATATGCCTGTGGTGTGTTGGCTTTTCTGTTTGTTTTCCGTTTCAGCTCTGTCCGTGTGACCCAGGTTCTCGCACTGGCATCCAAATCAACGTGTATTGGTCTTGATGGAAAAAAGGGATGGATCCGATTTTTGCCGGGGAGTGTCAGTGTAGTTGAAGATTGAACGATCAATTCATGGTTGTTTGCTCAAACCCAACTTCCCCATAATTTTCGCTGGCCATCAATCTGACAGTCATCGTCTCATCGTTTGCTGTTCAGACAGAAGATTGAAAAACTGCCAGAAATCTTATTCTGGAAAAGCAGTATTGCTGGTTATATTTTGGCGTTAGAATAAAGAATTCGTGAGTCGCCAAACAGTGTTTTGGTATTTGCGTCGGTTAAAACTAAGACTTTCTGAAAATTTTCGAGGAACAGCTTGAGGCCCAGCGTGGCAAGAGCTGGTCATTAACGGTTTATGAGACCTACTGACAACAATTCAAAGGGTTTTGGATTCCACGTAGTTTGTAACATTTCTCTATTACTTCAGACATTGCTAAATTTTAGACGTCTGACAGTGGAAACCAAAAGAATATACATTCTCTTCTCACAACAATTTTATGTGCCTTCAATATACACCTATGTACCTATTTGTGTCATAAATTTTTATTGAAAATTTTTATATTATGCTAAAATTGTTTTTACAGCTGGTGTCTACGTGTAAACTACAGGTGGTGATGTTTGAAACTGCTAAACATGAACTTATTCCGTCTAGAAATACGGTAACAAGAGACACACAAGTGAAAGAAAAATTAAAGCTAAGAAGTCAGAAGATGTTGGTATATCATATGGTCGTAATTTTGTTTTACTGAAGTGGAAAACTTCGTGTTATCCAGCTTTATTCATCTTCTAATTTTTGATGTAGCGTAGCATCACTACCAGTTCCTAACTTCAACAGAATTCTGATATGACCAGAAGAAGTAGACTGTTCATGTTCAGACACCGTTTAGTTCATGTTAACACTAACTTGACTGAAGAATAAGTAGATATACAATGTTATATAGCCTACAGTGAATATTACGACCAAACCGGATCTGTTGTGGTCTGAAGGTAAGAAACCGATGTTCGCTTCCTACTATATAGCTGGTAGAACTCATCCGAGAGATGAACAGCCTAAAAACAATCCAAAGACATCTAAAAGACGGGTATTTGTGGATAGATCTATGGTTCTATTCAAAATTTATAACATATGAAAAACTCAAAATGCCGTAAGGCAGCTGTACAGGCTACGTAATTTCCTACTTCAAAACAGGGACCGTAAAACAAAACTAGTCAATCAAAATTCAACCCTTAGGAGTACCTTGGAATCGAGAAGGATACTCCTATCAAGGTGGGAAGCAAAATCTCTGTCAATAAGAATCACACACCAAACAATTCCCCCAGACAGTTCAACGTCGGAGTGACCTTGATTCACTAAAACAAATTCCCATTCGCAAAACAACACATTATTATTATTATCATGAAACAACCACGAAAAGAAGTATTAAAATCAATTGTATGGAATTACAAAAGTAGCATGTGTTTCCATAATGAAATTGTCCATCAAATTCGTGTTGATTTTGTCATTTCGTGGTAGAGGGAGAGTGTTGTGACCAGGTCAAATTCTGTGTAAGTCCATCATTCCTATTCAGACAATTTGGATTCCACTTGATATGAAGTGCTTCTGATGAAATGAGACTTTCTTTGCGATATCTGAAATTTTTCTGGATCATTTCAATGTTGCCGAAATCAATTTTTGTGGCCTGATTCTATAGAATGTAGAGGAGCTATGGCTGATGATTTTTGAAGCTTTTCTAGTTCAACTGGATTCCTTGGTAGTCGAACAGATGCTCTACAGTGTTCAGCACTTCTGATCTTGATTTCTGGCGATGTTTGTCCAATGTATGTCGCATCACATTCCAGGCATTTTATTTTATAGACCAAATTAGATTGAGAGTCCTTAGGGATTCGGTCTTTTACATAGGCAAATTTGCTGTGATGTTTTGAAGAAAACTCTAGTACTATGCTCATTGCGTACTCTTCTGATATCGTCTGGCGTTCCTGATCTCTGTGGAAATACAACTGTTGAGACCTATATCTTCGGTATACGTTTTTGATCATATATAATGTCCGTATTGATTTTGTCAATGAAGTTCTTTGGGTAGTTACTTTTCTTGAGGATTTACAAAATTTTTGATATCTCTTCTTCTTTTTCCCTCTAATCCATTGACATCAAAGAGTGTACTCGTCTTAGACGAATTGAAACAACTGATGCCTTTGCTCTGATTGGATGTGATAACCAGACCGTCTTCAGAACAGTCACATCCATGAATAACGCTTCAAATATATTCACGAAAATGCTTTAATTACCTAAGAACTGCAATGTACTTATATCATTGTTAACATCCACTTTTGCATAACAGCTTGTGGTATCATATGATTAAGTCTAGTATTATACATTTTTACATTTCACCTATTTTATATTGAAAAGTGTTAAATTGGTGTGAAACGGATGTTGAGTCCTAATTGATGAAATATAGCCTGAAGGTATAAATTTAACTGCATGTAAAATGTACTAATTATGAGTGTATAATTCGAAAAAAATTTTAAAAAAATAAGTTATGATACAAATTTATTTGGCAAGACTTCATATACTACTGATCCGATATAAGTAGTTGAAGATTTATGTGACATCGAACAGTGGTACATACTAGCCATATCGAAGTGGTCTAGACACAGAACAGTCATTTCACTCGTTTGGCGCTGTGAGAATATAACTCAACTCACAGAGTAAGGTTATTTCAAACCATCTAAATTCTGATTAGTTACTTTAACGTACCGCTAATATACAGAATTCAGTCGCTTGCAAACTATACAAGAAACGTTAATGCAAAACATTGTTTTCTTCGCAAGACACTTCAGTTGAAAAATCCATGAATTTTATGATGAAGCAACATGTATACGAAAAAATAAAAGTAAAGCAGTACAATAAAAGTAGTAATTATAGTGAATTGAGTACTTTTTTCTGATGCACAAGATTAGTCAAAAGAACGATAGCTAGTTACATGTTATCCTCGTGGAGTAAAGTGCCCGTGTTTCATATACCCAACAGCTAAGTGTATATTATCTATAAACTTGAAGGAGATTATATCTTTTCGAGAATTGCAACGCATAATACCCATTCATGGATTCAGAAAGTGTATCTTCTGTAGGAATATGTTTAATATGGGGAGAAGAGTAGACACCAAGTAAATTATATGGCGTGACATGATTTAAGCTTGTAATAACTATGTAAGAGGTGGAACTTGGAAAAAATAATTTCACTGACTAACATTAAGTAAACCATACACACAAATATGTAGTTCTCTTTACAGGAGATACAACCGCATTATACAACGGACTAGCTATTAATATACCCACTTAGCCTAACAAAGAACTATTCCAAAGATGTGTATGGAACCTTCAGTTTTTATTGAATGGTCAACAGAAAGCTGTACTTACAGTAGGTTCTCCATTCAGTGCATTACATTAAGAAGGCTATATGGAGTACCTTGATTCAAATATCCTACTACTAACGATAAAACTTTTATTATTTTTGGAATTTTTAATATATTTGTGCGTTGAAGTTTCTGCAGCGATTTGGTCAAGTTTTGGGGGTGGAGTTGCTAACACCGCGCCCCAACCCTCCCTCTTCATCCGGGCTTGGGACCGGATAGAAAACTAGTGAGTTGGTAATCTAGGCGACTTAGGGCGACTTAAGACTCTGCAAGAACTCCTGAGGAATCATGCTTCTGTCGACGCCAAGTAAAGTCCTGAGTCGCATCATCCTGGAGAGCATGGAATGGCAATAAAACGTCTACCTAAACTTTATAGACTTCGAGAAGGCCTTTGACAGGGTTAACCGTGAAGTAATTTGGAAACTACTCGAGTACTATGGCGTATTTTTCCCCAAATATTCATCAACCTTATTCAACAGCTGTACGACAACGACACATGTCAAGTGATCTTCACAACGAAAAACTCAGCGAGGCGTTCGGAGTAGACACAGGAGTCAGACAAGGGTGCTTATTACCACCAAGAATGATATTCCTAATTGTGGTTTTCGGACTGGATTATGCGTCAGACAGTGGTAAACGAGAAGACAGGAATATCTTTTCTGGACCGATGTGAAGAAACTAGAAAACCTGGATTTCGAGCGTGGATGATTTATGTTTGATGTCACACAAAATCGAAGATTTTCAAGCGGAAACCGACAAACTGGTCGAAGAAGCAGCCGACGAGGACAGGACTCCAAGTGAACATAGACAAGACGGAGGTTATGAAAATAACCAGCCAACAACAACAACAACAGCAGCAACATCCAGCGCCAATCACCATCAATGGGAGGGATTTGAAAGAGGTTACTTCATAAAGAGAAACCTGAACTTTTCACTACCATGGCCTTAGCACTAAATTTTTTGTTCCTTCCTTGTTTTGCCTGAATAACTGAATGATAAGCTTTATGAGGTCCCTTCTCTGTGTTTTGCAACTCATTTTCAAACCTTTGTCCTCCTGTTCCTTTACGACTATATCCAAGCAATTATACGGATCAGAAACTTGGCGAGTCACAAAGAATATTTCCAACAGGCTATTGCAGACCTTCATCGACCAACAACTGTCTTCGCTCAATCTATACTGAAGATCAGATGGCCAGGCCGGAAAGAATCACCAACAACAAGAAACTATGGGAACAAACAAAACAACAACCAATCGCCAGCCAACAAATATACAGGAGAAAGTGGAGATGGATTGGACATTCGCTGAGAAGGCCACTGGGTGACATGGCGCGGGCGACAGGCAATGGCCGAAAGGGAAGCGGCGAGTGAGACGTCCAAGGGTGAGTGACATGGAGGAGATCGTGTGAAGAGGAGTTGAAACATTATGAACTAATATGGATGCAGGTAAAAAGTACAGCAAAAGACAGAAGGAAGTGGAGACGTGCAGATGAAGCCCTATGTTCCACCAGGAATTCAAGGGAACAATAATAATAATAATAATCTACCACTCATATAAACGGTTGTCATTCCTCTTGATTGTGTAAGATTATCCTCAGTTTTTGAAACACAGTTATTATGCATACACTTTGGTTTACTTTTTCACCACGTGATAATAATCCATGGCCTTTGCTGTCAGTCTTTACTGCATATATTAACTTGTTTAATAAATGTACAGATCTTAAATTACGAATTCAAACTAGTCTCCGTTTACAGAGATGCAAAGGTGAGACTCTCTGTATGCCTGGAAGCGCAGGGATAACTACATTAGTGGAAAAACACATTGGTTTGACCCATTTTGTGGATTTATGCTTATTACACTGTATAAACATTGGTTTTTGTGAAAACTAATAAGCTGGCTGGCGAATATATATATCCATTCAGCCTACACAGTTATATTCCATCAGTTGTCTTAACTTTGAATTCCACTTTGAAATATTTTATATTTCTTTTTGCCATATGGTTTCTACTGTGGCATGCACTTATTCACAAAATTACTTAAGGATTCATTCCTACAGTAAAATTCTATTCAGTTTTACCACTTTTTCTCCGAAGATATAGTCTTAACTGAATGTTATTCAGTAACATGGGATATTGGACTAAATTTCAGGATTTTGATGACAAAATTTGCTTAAAGTGAACTTAACGTCCACTTACTCTAGTTCTTCAAAATATATGACCCCCTAAACCAAATGTTTATTCATTCTGGTCATTGTGATTTTATCAAAATCTTCATTAAAAGTAAATTAGACCTAAGATGGACTTTAATGAAAATATTCGGAAGTTAGTTAACTTGTTGTAACGACCAAAACAGAAGTGTTGCAGTCTCAACGCAGGAAACCAATCTCTTCATCCTACTGTATAGCCAAACACAACTTCATTCACTTATGTTCAGTCACAAAATATTCTCACGATTGTAGAAACACAGTTGCTTCAGATAAAGTGTGTGCTACCATTCGATTATAATAACATATCAAAACGCGAAATTACCTCTACAATGCCGTCAGACACCTATACAGATCAAATTACATCTCAGTTACAAAACAAGTACTACAAAACAGAATCATCTAACCGAAATCAGCCACACGAAGTACCTGATAATCACGAAGTATATTCCCAACGAGGTGGGATCAAAACTCTGACTCAAGAACCACACATCAAACAATTCTCGTATACAGTCTAAGGACAGAATAGGCATTAATCACTCAAACGAAACCTCAGTGATAGAATAACATCGCATTCAAACAGAATGAAACGCATACCACCAGGATTAAATCAACATATGATGCAAATACCAGTCTAGGAGTAAAAGGGACAGTAGTTACAAGGTTAGTTGGAATGTTTAAATAAATAGTAATATCATACATAGGTGGTCGAGGAGTAATTTTCGAAACAATCATTCAGACAGCAGGCCAGGCCAGCAATAGTGGCTGGCTGGACCTGTTTCTTTCAAACTCAGAACTGTGGTAGGTTTAAGCGAATTGCAATGGCTTCTGCTGTTTGGAATGCTCAGTACCTAGAGGCCTCTGGTAATTTATTGGACACTAGAGATATTATAGGTCAAGACTCTCTAGGGTCAGCTTTATTGCCTGTATGGATGAGGTAACTCAATATATATCTGCTGGCAGTTTTAACAACATCCATTTCACCACTCTGATAGGTGTTCTCAAGCACGAAAAATTAGGTTCCTAGATCAATGATCAATAGAACTGGCTCCACAAGAGCGATAGAATCGATAAACACAAACAGGAGTGGCTCGCCTATTGTCTTCACCTCTTAGTTTCTAAATGACAACAAGTATTGTGGAAAATATAAGTTGCAGCTTACAGGCCCTTAAAGTTTTGTGAATCGATTTTCTCAACTTGGTATATCATCTTTGAATTGCAGTCACATATATGTGGGAGCTTCTCCTTAACAGGTACAGAAGAAATCTTTTCCTACTCTGTTGGTAATATATTTCACGGTAAACCTCTCAGGGTAGCTATTTTCAATTAAGACGTCGTATACAACCTTAAGTTCATCTCAAGTTGCATCTGCTGAACAAATAGCTCTAACCTATTAGTTGAGGATCGTCAACAAGTTTCTTTTATACCAGAGAGGAACAAAGTTGTGAAAATATGTATATTGAATGGTCGAAGTACTTCCCTTTTGTAAATTCCTTTTTAGTGCTCCCGTCTGATCTTCTTGTCAGTAGGATGTCAAATAAGGCAATTTCACTTTGGAGTTCTTCATTACATATTAATTTGAAAGAGGAATGTATTTCACTGAATGGAGATGCTATTGATTTCCTGTCCAAGTCATGTTCACAAAGGATAAAGATATCATCCATATATGGGCAATAAAATGAAGACTTTCTGATAAGGTTGTTTAAAGGACTATCTCTTTTGACTTTATTCACAAAGAAATGTACTATCATGAGACTTAATGGAAAGCCCATTGCCATCTGTGTATAGAGTTCACTGTCAAATTTAAAATTCACATTCATGATAGACTTTAGTAACAGTTCTTTGAGGATGTCAACTGGGATCTCAATGTTTATTGACTATTTTACTTATTTGTTCACAGGTGTATTTAAATTAAACGTTTCAGTTAGAGGGACATTTTGAAATAAAGATCTTAAGGTCCAAAGATAACACGGTTTTATCTTTGATGTTAATATCTTTAATTGTGTCAGTAAATTCAAATGCATCTTTCACAGTAGATTTCATTAGCTCTCCATGTAAGGTTTTGTGACAGTTACCAACCACTTAGCTAAAGCATGGTAAGGTGAACTGTACATGTCTTGAATCGGTATTAACCCCATTGCAAGTGTATGTAATTTAGGTAGGTCGTAAAATCTTGGGGTTTATGTGCCTGTGGGTTTGATCTCGTCATATAGACTTCAGGAAAGTGTGTATTCCTTCTTCATTTCCTTTTAAGCTTCTGTTTATTCCGTTTTCTATTTTATCATTGAACTGTTTGCTGTTGTTCAGTTTTCGAAACTTCTGTTTTTCTCTCACTATTGTCAATTCAAAAATAAAACCTATTTTGAAATATGTCATCTTGTGAACAAGTGAAGAAAATGCTAAATTTAGCCTTCTAGAGTCCTAACCTCTGTGCGTCGGTGGCACAGCAGTTAGGACTATCGCCGACCTTGCACATGGTCAGGGTTCGACCACCTGCCGATGCACACCTGATGTCTATGATCGGCCTGCAAAATTTGGGCTACCGATGTCACATACTGGAAATTTCATACTTGTACCAAAACTGCAGTGTGGAATCAAGCTGTAATCAAAATATAAAATATAAAAAATATTCTAACTTGATGCATTGACTTTGAAAAAGTACAAAATGGATATCTCATACTTATGGAATATTTTTGTAACATATATCTTATAAAAAAGTACCTACACTATGACAGGAATTCCAAAAAAGTGTCATCTTCCTGTAATCACTCAACACAAGGATTAAGATGACACTCGGTAAAAGAAAAGAAGTTAATTCTAGTCAGGTGTTTGCAAATTCAAAATGATTATGAAACTTTGTCTGTTTAACTTTTCAAAATAGTGTGTAAGCTGGAAACTTTCGAAATCATGCTGTTGTTTTTGTATAATTTATTAGGAAACTATTTAACTGAATATGTGTCGAGAAAATGTCTCCTGAACGATTGCAATTACAATATTGATGTATATTTGGATGTGTCAACTAAGTCTTTTAATTATTTCTGGCTTTTCTTCTGGAATACATATCACTGTTCTGACGTTCGTATATCAAATGTTCACTTGACCCTTATTAGTAGTCTTTATTCCTATTTAATATTCAGTTTTAAAGCTTGTCTATATGGTGGTTTGATGATATTGACAGTGTGTTATTCTATCACTGAGGTTTCGTTTGAGTGATTAATGCCTATTCTGTCCTTAGACTGTATACGAGAATTGTTTGATGTGTGGTTCTTGAGTCAGAGTTTCGATCCCACCTCGTTGGGAATATTCTTCGTGATTATCAGGTACTTCGTGTGGTTGATTTCGGTTAGATGATTCTGTTTTGTAGTACTTGTTTTGTCACTGAGATCTAATTTGATCTGTACAGCTGTCTGACGACATTGTTGGGGCAAGTTAGCTTCGTGCCCTTAAGCACAAAGGGGAACCTGATATATGCTCTTTCCCTGGGGATTTCGAATATACGCAACGAGGGAGTGATTGACGAAGAACTGCGTAGTCTCCGAGGAACCCTGATGAAAAACGGTTTTCCGCCTAGGTTCATAGACAAGAATCTCAAATCAAAGAAGACTTCCGAACAAGTCCAATCCGTTCCGAAGAAAATAATTCTGCATAATCTAGAATTCAAAGGTGACATTTAAACATAAATCCTTCTTAAACGCCTCTGAAAATCTCTGAGGAAAACATACTTCACCGCGAGCCTACGGCTGATGTTTTCTTGCAAGAAACTGTTCAGCCCGAACGCAGAAGACAACCTGTCACATTTTGCCACTTCTACGTGCATATACCAGTTTACTTGCTTTTACGGAGCTGAGTATACCAGCCGTAACATGCGCCAGCTTGAAAAACGCGTCCGAGAACACTATCCAGCCTGGCTAATAAAACGAGAACGAAAACTTGTATATAGTTCAGTGACAGAACATCTGGTCAATTCAGGACATTCAGCGCCATTCGAAAAATCCTTCAGAATAATATCCAACATTCGATCAAACCTATCAAAGGGAGTAAAAATTAAGACATCTGGGCATAGCCGAGGCATTAGCTGTCCAAAAGCTCAAACCCACGCGATGTATCCGAAAGAAATACGTTCAACCCTTGTCCCTGTCATGGCCACCATAAACAGGTAATTCTTTTAGTAGTGACCATCCCATCGCCTTTCTTATCTAAACTTCCTGTTTATTCATGTTATTTTTAAGCTTTTCTTAATCCTTTGGTGGATGGTGACTAGCAGTGAAATCCAGGATGCGCATTTCGTTCTATTTGGGATTCATCATCTGGATGTATCCCCGTCGATTAAATCCTAGTTACTTTCCAGACGTCATCGAAGCATCTGCACAAGAATCCGACATGTCAACCTGAGACAGAGCACTTCGATTCAATCAGTCGACGGGAAAATCTTAAATTCAATTAAATTTTTCTTAGTCCCTATTTACACTAACATATTTTCATATTCGAACTGCCTGTCTATTTTGTCATTTTATTATTTCTACACATTTAATCCCTGATTGCATAAACAACTATTCGTCACATTAGTTATGATCCCACTAGATTTTCTATCCAAACATCCTGTCTATTTTTTTCATGTCTACATTTCTAACCCCCATTTTCACCATATGTCAATCTTCTCAGTAATTATGATGCTACTTTGTTTGAATTTTATCCGTCACTCCCCCTGTTTATTATGGCATTTTAATTCCTAATTGTAATTTTATTTATTCTGGAACTTTCCCATCCATTTGTTATAAATACACACGAATGTACAGCCTAGTTGACGACTTCATTGTAAAGAAAACTTTCTTCGCTGCAACCGTCTTTATAAATTATGATTGTTGAAGACTAGCACATATTTTATCGCAAATAACTGTCTTTTTGTATACAATTGGTGGATGGTGGCTAGCAGTGGAATCCAGGATGCGCATTTCGTCCTAATTGGGACTCGTCAGCTGGATGTACCTGCATTTCTCAGTGAGTGATGATGTTCCCACCGAGGCTCGAACCCAGTGCCCATAGTTTCAAACGCCAAAGCATTGTCCACTTCGGTCCAATCCATCGACGGGAAATTCAAAAATTAAATTCAATAACTGTCTTTTTACTATATTCGCACATTTCGTAATGGATGCAAGTCAAGGAAGTTGTGGTTAGCTATACAGTCGGATTCTGAGATTGGTCTTCTGCGTTGAGATTACAACACGTCTGTTCTGGTCGTTACAAACTGTTACTGTAGTCATTACCACACTTTTTATGAGTGAACTTTGTGTAAAATATTGCACTGCACTGCATTAAGCCAGCAACTATTTCAAGAAAGGTAAGATTTTCGTTTTATTAATGGAAATCAACAAATTATGAAATGTTTCACTGTTGAAGCTGAAATTTGAAATGAGGAAAGGAGTGTAAGCAAGAAAAATAATGTTATAAGTGACTATCTGTTTAGACTGCTGAAATGCAAGCGATATCAAAATCATTGGATGAAATATGTGTTGATGATATCGCTGATATTTTACAACTTCAAGAATACGAACTGTTGAAGGGGGTCAAAACTAAAATGAATAAATACTAGTGAAATAGCATCAAACAAATTTCAAGACATCATTGAATCGTTCATACTAGGAGCTGATATATCTGTAATAATGAGGTATTTCGCTGCGATTGTATTACTCAGTGGAAAAATGAAGGTTCAGTGAATAACAGCTTATACGCGTCGCGCAAGAAATAGCTCTCATGGCTAACTAGTCCAGTAGATAATGGCCTGAGATTTTAATCGATGAAGATGCAACCAAATGTCCAGCTGATGAGTCCTAAAAGAAATGCACAGCATATATTTTTTCACAGATACAGACTACTAATCGAATAATACTAGGGTGAGACAGATGGCCCGAATACTATCGGTCTACGGCTAAGAATGTCTTAAAACCATATCCCTGAAATCCTCTAAATCCCCCAAAGTAAATGATGCATGATACCGTCATGCTACTAATGACTGACAGACATGACAGTATTTGGACACCACTCACATCAACCAGTACTGCTTCTACTCAAATCGAAGTGATCTAGACATCGCCAGATGGTTGTTTCTCTCGTTTGGGCCTGAATCAATCAGAAAAGTACCAAGTTTGATGCAGCTTAGAGAGGTGAATCAGTTCAAATCAACCCAGTTCCTGCTAGCTACCTGGGAAAATTAGTAATAGATAACATCAAATTTTCAATTTGTAAATGAATTCACAAATCACATATATATTGTGATGTAAGAACTTGATTTCCAAAGGAAACCGTGGTGAAATTTTCCGTGAAACCTCCTAAATTGTAAATATAATATGATAAATTCATGCCTACACAAATAGAAAGTATGCATAATAGTACACAAGTAAATGATTTACCTCATTCGGACAGTTTCTTTCATTCTTCCAGTTCTGAGTGAAACAAGGGATTTCAAGCATTCAAAGCTGGGGTCTTTTACTGGATGGGTTTGTTAACTTCACACCGATTTCTTCCTTTTTCCTCGGCTTGCTACTGATTAGTAAACTAGGCCAGTTTTGGAGTGCTTCATCCAGTGAGTGGAACACAGACATTTCGTGGGGCTGACGAACATTCTACCACCGGACCACTCTCATTTAGTTTAAATTATTAAACAGTAAACAAGATACATGTGTGAATAAATATTCATACAGGAAAGAATTTTAACACAGTCAATAAGTTTAACATCTATAAAGCTGATTCGTTCATTTTTCATATAGTTTTATAAAAAAAAAACACTGCCTGTAATTCGAATCGAATTTTTTCTAAAAACAAGATTAGTAAAATAGAATGATGCATAGGATCAGAATGATTTATGTGGTTTCTGGTAAGCGGAAGGGAAGCAAAACAATAAAAAGCAGAGGTGTGTGTGTGCGTGTGTGTAATACCTACATTAGTGAGGTTGAGAAAAAAAAAAACTTTCAATCAATATGAACTAATGTTTAGACCAGAATGGGGATTATTTCTTTTTTCTATATGAGTAAGATAAGTTAAGTTCTGAGTGGAGGGGAAATGGGTAGCAATAACAGATGACTAGTAGGCAAATAAATTCAGTGGAGTGGAGTGGAGTGGAGTAGAGTAGAGAAGAAGAAGAATAATAGTAGTAGTACTATTCTATCCACCTTTCAAACTGTTTTAACATCAATCTATCAAAAAAAAATGAGGTTTCCGTTAAAATGAATCCTTTTAAAACAAAACGTTGGGGAAGTACTTGAACAGAAGATAAGTATGAAATGAACGTGAAAGTTTATAAAAGAATAGAAGACTGTAAGCTGAAATTATCACTAATCAAAAGTAACAGTTTTTTGTTTAGCACACTGATGAGACAGACAACGGGCAATGAGAAAACAGGCATAAAATGGACTTACACAAAAAACTTGAAGGATCTGGACTTCGCCGATGATGATATATGTCTGATTTCCCATAAACTGGAAGATATGCAAATGAAAAGCAACAACCTGGCAGAAGAAGCATGAAAGATAGGACTTCAAGTGAATATAGATAAAACAGAGATGATGAAGATTACTGGCCAACAACAACAACAACAAGAGACAAAAATTGGCCAGCAAAAATGGGAGGAACCTGAAAGAAACAACCTCCTTCACCTATCGACCTGGGAAGCATTGTTTCAACTACAGGCAGACGGAACTGACGAGGATATCAAAGCCACAATCGAAAAAGCAAGACAAGCTTTCATTACTCTCAGGTCTGTGTGGAGGTCAACAGCACTCAGCATGAAAATGAAAATAAGATCCGGATTATCAAATCCAATGTGAAGTCAGTGCTACTATATGATTGGATCAGACACTTGGCGCGTCATAAAGAGCACCTCAAACAAACTACAGACCTTTATTAACAGTTGTCTTCGCTCATTACTCAGATCAGATGGACGGCGAGAAAAGATCATCAACAGGGATCTCTGGCAATGAGCGAACCAACACAGCAGGAACCGACTGTGAAACAAATAGGCAGGAGGAAATGGAGATGGATTGGCCATACGCTGAGGAAACCATCAAGTGACATCACTAGACAAGCCATTGCTCCAGTGGAACCCGAAAGGGAATCGGCGAGTTGGTCGTCAGTGCGAGGGTGGGGTGACTTGGAGGAGGTCATGCGGGGAGGAGATGAAAGCATGTGGGCAGACTTGGAGTGGAGTGGAAAAGTTGGCAGAAAACAGAAGGAAATGGAGGTGCGCAGCTGAAGCTCTATGTTCCTCTAGGAATTAAAGGATATAATAATAATACACTGATGAGAAGGGATATCACCTCTTTATCATATAAAACTCCCTAAAGTATATGCAAGCTTTTCAATGAAATTACTGGTTGTGGTAAGCAAAGTGGAAGTGTTCTCTCTTTTGACATAAATACTCCCAATAAGTCTTTCATAGAGCTCACCAGCTGATGTAATAGTACCTGGTGTTACAAATTGTTAGGTTAGTAAGTTTCATGATTTTGGTTACGGGATTATATTATGAACTGACAATGTTAGGAGAACCATTGGAAAACTTGGGAGTACTGGATAGATGTTTCGTCCTGGTTCAGCATTCTTCGCCAGCACTTACCCACTGAAGTTCGAACGCAGAACCTTATGGTTACAAGGCGATCTCGTAGACCGTTAAGCCACTAGGACCCGATTCAGTCGCCTATGAAGAGTCCCAAACTAGGACGAAACAGCTGTTCATTACTCCCAGGTTTTCCAGTGGTACTCTAACCAACGTCAGCTCATGGTTAATTCATGTAACAAATCAGTAAAATTCATACAAAATAATACTTGAATATTCATGGTTTCAATACTCTTTTTGTTTTTTAAATGTCTTAAATCTCTAAAACACTTCCAAAGCCTTGGTCCTAATGGTGTACTTGCTTTTATCCTCAGAAGCTGTGCCGATATTTTATGTGATTTTCTTACGAACAGTTTTTAATGCTTCTTTTTACAGTAATGTTGTACTCGTCATATGGAGAGACATTAAAGTTATCCTGGTACCTAAATTATGAACTGGTATAAATGTTAAATTCAGACCGATTGCAACTTCTTCTTTTTCGAAATTAATGAAAAAAGTACTTGTACTCAGGCTTTAACCTTCCTTGATAAGATTTAATGACTCCAAACAGTTTGCGTATAAACAAGATGGAAGTAATTTAGATCCCTCTTCTGTCTTACATCATAATATCGTTTTCTGATTAGACAAAGGAGCAAATTGAATCCTATGTACTTTGCTCAACTACATATCCACTTTTGACTGTGTACCTAGATGTCTTTTTTTTAAAATAATCTTTCCTTAACATAAGTAAGTCCTAGACTGTTAACTGGTTTCATTCTTATTTCTCGAATAGAATGCAGTACACTCTATATAAAGGTGAGTCTCCCTCTGCTTCGCTAACCGAAGCTAGTGTCCCTTAAGGTGATTTTCTCTCTTCTCCTCTTACATGACTGGGGTCTTTCAAAAGAAGTCAGCTTCTTTAAGTACGCTGATGATCTCACCATCTCGTTGCTAGTTATGTCCCTGTCTGACTGTTCCAAACTGGATAGCTTTTTTCAGATATAAGCCAACAGTTCAAGCTGAATGGTCTCATTTTAAGTTCTTCAAAGTGCCAGACAGTTAACTTCACCTTCAGGCATATACGTGATCTAAACGAACTGGTCTGTTCACAAGATGATTGCAGCGTGGAGGTTTTTTTATTCTATTACGTTCGCAGTACAACATAAGGCTTCAAGTTAGAAGCCTAAAGTTTTGGTAGCAGTAGTGTTTGTTTTTACAGGATGCTAGCCTCATGTCTAACCTTCCCTCTTTACCAGTCTTATTGCTGGCTTAGAGAGGTAAAGAAGTGCATCGGTGGCGGGGGATTGAACCCCGGACCACCTGCATGGCTAGCATAGAGGGTACTCAAATATAAACTAAGTCAGGCATGAAACACCTCGGAATAGTTCTACCCTCTGACCCTTCTTGGTCATTATATATGCAGTCGAATTGTAAGTGTTTCCGTTTAACCTCTACGTTAAAAAGTTAAGACAATCAGGAATCACTCAACCTTTACTCCTAAATTTGTCAATTCTTGCATCTTACCTATTGTTCCTTATTGCTCCCCCTACCTTTAGTCTTTTCTGAGCAATTCAAATAGGAACTTGTCCTATTGTGAAGGGTGTTAATGATTCTCAAAGGAGCATACTGTTTGCCACTAAGTTAGCTCGTTACAATTGTAGTCGACAGACACCTGAACTCATGTGAGAAATGGTCTAAATTCAAACTGTCTGATTCTCAACACCCTGGTTTTTAATGGCTCTCTAAATGAAGTGAGTTTGTTATCACTCTTGGAATCAGTTTACTTCTTGTAAAAGCAAAACTTCAAAATGTGAAAGAATAAACTAAGTTAAAGAGTTAATAATTTTGAAAAACAAAGATCGATAATTATCCTCAGAGTAATTAAACAGAATTAGAGCTGATGAAATTTTCACCGCAAAGGTTTCTAGGTACATTCGAAAAGTCCTTCAGTAAGCATCTTTACTCGATAAATAGATCCATCAATTCCGTTGGCAAAACAACAGAATATCGGCTGCTTGACTACACTAGGAAGATGAGAATTCATCACTTTGAATGTTTATGCTGAGCGAGTTAGAAAACGTATAAAATGAAGCAGTTAACTTTGGGAATACCTGACTAAGAAAAAGCGTCGAATGATGAGGAGATCTCTGCTTGTATCCCTGATGGTAAGAGAAGATCAAATAGCCGCTGCAACAAAATAAAATCGTCTCATCATTAACTAGATAGCCTATTACACTGGTTACTACTCACCATTCAGTAGAAACGACACCCATCAATTTAACAGTTTATATTCGAAAGAAGTGTGTGCCACCAAATATTTTACCCAGCCTGTCAACATATAGTAACTTCCCCTCTTTGTCGCTTCTTCCTCTTTGGTTCTCTTTACCATCGGTACACAGTATATCTACTTTCAAAAGGGGGTATCTTAGGCTTTTTGTTGTAAGTGTGGAATGAATCGGAATTGTTGTATGAACGTCATCTGAAAATCAAATAACAAATTAAATATTCCGCACTGTTGTTCTACATCCATGTAAAAGAATATCATCAAAGGAATGTTGAATATTTTCTCCAAATCATGAGATTGAGTTAGAGGTTCGACACCATGATGATGTGAACAATACTGAATGATGTCCATGAAATATCATCTGCCTCATATTCCTGTATTCCTGTATGAGACATGCAGTAAACTACACTGGAATAGAATTATGAGGTGTGAATTTTATTCAGATTCCCATAAAAGATAACAGAAGTGTTGCAAGTTATACATAAAAGATGTAGAACCATTAACTGCTACACTTTTGCTATCAGTATCGATTAGCACTATTGTGTATAAATGGACTAAAGGCAACTTAGTCGATTAAATTTATTTTTGAAAATTTATCAACTTTAAGATGAGTGTATTTCAATACATGCATAAAACTTCTTTATTGCGGTAGTATGCATACCCATATTAATTTGTTAATCGGATGAAGTAGTATTGTTGTAACAGTACTGGTAAACCAGTATTATTTTTATTGGATGACCTTTCGAACACAATTTGTTCTTTATAAAGTTCACCCCGATCCCAAAAGTAGGATAGAGGTATATAGATGACACATTTTACTGTACTTAAAACACAAGATATAGATAGATTTTTCAAACACATCGACTCGAAGGTAGAGGCAGTTCAATTCACTTATGAATTGGAAAATCAGGAAGGGGAGTTTCCAATGTTAGATTGTAGCGTAAAAAGGAAAGAAGTTGGGAGTTTAAACACTAGTGTTTAGAGAAAACCCACACATTCAAACAGATATTTGGACTTCAGATCATCCCATCCTATGTCAGTAAAAATGGGATTGGTGAAATGTTTAAGTGACAGAGCACAAATACTAAGAAGTACCAAGGAAAATCTAAGACAAGAAATGATACACATAAAAGAAGCCTTGAAACTTGATAATTACCCGGATAAATTAGTCAGGAAATATGTAAGGAAATGTAAAAATAAAATAAATAATGATAGTAGCGACAGTGATAATAATAATAATTATAACAACAATAATGATAATAACAGTGATAAAAATAGTAATAATATTAATGAAGACACCAACAATAAGGAATCTAAATCATAAACAGTAATTCCATACAAGGAAAGAACCTCGGAAACCTTACACCGAATTCTTAAGAAGGCAGGAATAAAAGTGGCTGGCATTAAAACCCACAAACTCAATTAGAAACAAGCTTTGTCGGTTCAACGATCAGCCCTGTGGAGCCTTTAAAACAAAACAATTTAGTTCATCTAAATGATGCAATGATTGTCAGGTAAAAATATATAGGTCAAACTAGTAGACCAGGGGCAGTCAGACTAGCCGAACATAAAAACCTAACAAAATCTAGATTGGGTGACTCGAATAAGATAAGAAATCTAGAGAATAGTTCAGCTATGGCACCACATGCAGTTACACACAACCACACAAAAGGATGGGAGAGGATGGCAGTTTTAAAATCTAATGTCACAGGTTGGGGGAAGAGATTGATAACAGAAGCTTTGTTTATCGAATCAACTGCAAATACATGTAATAGGAATGACTCAACACCTGTCCATGAGGGTATCTGGGAAATTCCACTACATCAACGACGGCTAATAGGAGAGAACAAAGAAAACTGTAAAACTCGATTTTCGAAGCAAGTGATTATAATTTGTATGATTATGAACAGTTATAAATTTTGTTCGGAACGTCATCCAGTAAATAATACTGTTTCACTGTGTGATACTTCTAATAAACAAAAGAATATGGAAGAACATAAAACACACTGCCCACGTTTTACAAATATATCGATATAAATTCATTTCAAGGGAGATTTGTGGGTTTGAATGTCACTATTATTGTAGCCTTGATAAGAATTCCATGTATGGTATCAGATGCGCTACTGTTGACTTAAGTTTCCTCTTCATGGTGATTTCATCTGTTTGGATGCGTCAGCCAAATACGGCATTATTGATATTATTATTATCATTAAAATTTTAGGAATATTTCCTGATCACATAAGTCCAAATCAAGCTCACTTTTAACGAATTGAAAAAATTGGGCATTGAGTATATGATATTCATTATAATAATAAAGGTTTTTTGTATTTCCCAATGAATGAAAAACAAAACGATATTGTTTTTACTGACGTTTCGCTATTTAATGCTAATAGTTTTCTCAAAGTATTATTAAACCGGAATTCACAAAATCTCAGCATATATATAAGAAAGAGTTAGCGGGTGAGAAAACTATACACCTAGATCAACTTAAAAGGACATATTGAAAGTCAAAATAACAATAAAGATTGTTCAAACCAAATATCAAAGGTAATACTATATCTGTTATTATATCAAAATAAAGTTCACTAACTTGATCATCGTTCGTTAGTCTGGGTCGTTTTTGGTTGTCAAGTTGGAGAATAGGTAAAGTTAACAAAATCAAGTGTAGATTGTTGGATTTTATCAGTGTGTAGAATTATGAAAGTAGTGTGTGTTTACATAGTGAACTTGCTTACCACATTTGTGTTGATTTCGCTACTTCATGGGGGAGGGGGTGTTGTAGCCAGGTCAGATTCTGTTTCAGTCCATCATTCCTATTCAGGCAATTTGGATTCCACTTGATATGAAGTGCTTCTGATATTAGACGTTCTTTGTGGTTTCTGAAGTTTTTCCCGATTATTTCAATATTGTCAAAATCAATTTTGTGGCCTGATTCTATAGCATGTAGACCTATGGCTGATGATTTTTGAAGTTTTTCTAGTTAAATTGGATTTCTTGGTGGTCGAAGAGATGCTCTACGGTGTTCATTTCTTCTGATTTTGATTTCTCGAGATGTTTGTCCGATGTAGATCGCATCACATTCCGAGCATTTTATTTTATAGACACAATTAGATAGAGAATCTTTCGGGATTTGGTCTTTTATATGGACAAGGTTGTTTTGAAGTGTGTCCGATGTTTTGAAGAAAACTCTAATGTCGAGCTGATTGAGTATTTTTCTGATATTGTCTGACGTCTCTGCTCTATATGGAATGACGACTGTTGAGGTCCATGTTTTCGGAATGCATTTTCGGCCATACTTAATGTCTGTGTTGATTTTGTTGATGAAGTTCGTTGGGTAGTTGTTTTGCTTGAGAGTTTCAGTGATGTTTGATATTTCTTCTTCTTTTTCTTGTTCATCGGTTATCAGAGAGTGTGCTCGTCTAAGAAGACTTGAAACAACTGAAATCTTTGCGCTAATAGGGTGTGATGATTTGAAGTCTAAATATTTATTGGAGTGGGTTTTCTTCCTGAATATTGATATACTAAATTTTCCGTTTGCCTTTCTCTTAACTAGGCAGTCTAGAAATGGTAGTTCACCCATGCCTGATTCTGCTTCCGAAGTGAACTGGATTTTCTCGTATTTTCCAACTTGACAACCAAAAATGACCCAGACTAACGAACGATGATCAAGTTAGTGAACTTTATTTTGATATAATAACAGATATAGTATTACCTTTGATATTTGGTTTGAACAATCTTTATTGTTATTTTGACTTTCAATATGTCCTTTTAAGTTGATCTAGGTGTATAGTTTTCTCACCCGCTAACTCTTTCTTATATATATGCTGAGATTTTGTGAATTCCGGTTTAATAATACTTTGAGAAAACTATTAGCATTAAATAGCGAAACGTCAGTAAAATCAATATCGTTTTGTTTTTCATTCATTGGGAAATACAAAAACCTCTATTATAATACTTCCGGACTATTTTTTCTCAGCAACTTTTAATTATCAATAGTCGTCCTATATATCTTCTTTTTCTGCCTTAGGTTTCTTGCTCTAATATATACATATATGTTTTGCGTGGTAATATTGAAACACTTCACTAGTTCTATTTTTAGTTTTATGGTGTGAGATGAAGTGATGTCCAAATATTAGTTTAATGTCGGGGATAACTGGATTACTGTAATCTTTGTTGGATAGGACAAAACAGCTTCATATCACTAGTGGAAATTTGAGATAGGAAGTAAAAAAAATGAAAGCAAAGCTCTAAATCTTAATAGTTTCCGTGATGAAGTGGTCAGGAAATATATAAGGGAATGTAAGAGTAAAAATAAGAATATTAATAATAATGATAACAAGGACAAAGTACATAATACCGCCAAGAACAAGAAGTTGAAAACATCAGTAGTGCTACTGTAACGGTAAAAGATGAAAGACTTAGTAAGAGAGTATTTATTTGCAATTAGTATCTCTGTGTAGCCAAATTATGTGCACCATTTGCACGGATATTCCGTGTTGTGCTACTTCTGGCTTTGATATTGTTTTCCTTTGTGTCCCTTTCATGTCTCCCATATATCTCCACAATGTTGCATCATTCGATTTCTCTGATATCAAACCTGTCTCCCTGCTATTTGATGTTTTATGCCGATAAACGTCTCCTTACATTTACTACTGTTAAATTCTATCAGTATTACATACCACACTGCCGTAAAGAAAGGCAATCTCTGATACCTTACGTTGAATTCCTAACAAGGTAAGAAGGGTAAGAGTGGCATTAACCCCACCCCACCCCAAAGAAAGTCACTTGTAAAAGCAGAATAATATAATAATAATAATCACTTCATTCCAAAACAATAACAATTTACAGCATGGAATTTTCAGCGTTTCTTTTACATATTGCAATGGTTTAGCTCTGTTTATAATTATATAAATGTATAAAATGTTAAAATATTGATAGTTAATAGGAAAAAATAAAACCCCAACAAAATCACACCATTGCTAGGTCATAGTGAATAAATAAATAATATAACAAATAACACATGCATTAATATGCATCATTACATTTTATAGTTTAGTTATTGATTTAAAAGTTGTAAAAGTTCTTTTCTGATATTTGTCTCTTCACACAATACTCGTGCCAAATATGGTACGGTCGAATTTTTATATTTTGTAGTACGAGCATAAATGTTTATAAAATTTCTTCTGGTCTTACCCGAAGAGATACAAGGAAACAATTGTGAATAAAGAGGATGTTCACTATCAGATAAGATAACTTTAGCTAAGTGTTTACAAGAATTCATATGCCTATTGACAACAGTGTCATTTAGTTGAGTCAAAGGGATAGCACTGACCCTACTTACAGCCCTCAATGTTCTTCGTAGTATTATATGGTCTTTCTTGAGTAGCCCAGGGAAGAATAATGGAGAACAATAAAGAATGATGGGCAAAACACATGAATTAATAAATTGTATGAGAAGAGATTGGGTTATACCTGAGTGCCTCAACTTCTTTATGTAATAAGTCAGACGGAAAACTTTCTTAGAAACTATAAGAATATGAGACGACCAGCAAAAGTTTGAAGAGAAACTAATGCCAAGATAAGAAACACTTGACTTACTCTCTATCATGGTACCATCAATATTACAACAATCATGAGATTGGATCAATCCATGCATGTCTTTTTCACTTCTCAAGCTGAAATCAACAGTGTTACATTTAGTTGGATTTAGTTTAAGACCATTTGAGCCAGACCAATCCTTAACTTCAGCTAAGAAGCCATTCATATGGGAACAATCCGATGTGGAAACTACAGGGACAGAAACGGTCAGATCATCAGCATACTTAATGAAGTTAACTTTGGGTGAGTTCGGAAGGTCATGCAAAAAGAAAGAGAAAAGAAATGGAGAAAGTACTGCACCTTGAGGCACACCACTTTCAGTTAGCTGAGAAGTGGAGCGCTTTCCAGCCAAAACAGTATGCTGTTTCCTATCCTTAAAATAAGAAGACAGCCATCTAGTTGCCCAGGACTCTGTTTGTGCTGAAATCATCTTTCCTAATAAAAGTGTCCTAGGAACAGAGTCGAAAGCTGCAGTATAGTCTAAAAAAGCTGTTCGAACGAACTTAGCACCCTTATCAAGGCAGGAAACAATATTGTGGTGTAGTACAATGGCTGCATCTAATGTACTTCTTCCACACTTATAAGCAAACTGCTTAGGGTCACTAAAAGCTTTTAAAGAAGGTTTAAGAATATTCAAAAGAAGTTTCTCCATAGTTTTCAAAAAAGGAGATGTTATAGCGACTGGTCTAAACTTTATACCTGCTCCAGAAGATGATTTCTGTACAGGTACAACCTTGATTTCTTTCCAGTCAGCAGGTACCGTTTCCCTGTTAAATGATGCGTTAAAGATTTGAGTAAGAGGATGACACAAGATGTCTGCACACTTTTGAAGAAGAATGCTTGGTACACCATCTGGACCAAGGCTGTGTGTTGGATTTAATGATTTCAAACATAATAGTACATCCTTTTCTTTAAAACCCTGAAAATGACCATTTTCTTGACTAGGTACATCAGGTACAACCATATTAATTTGTTTCTTGATAAATGATTTGTTTAAAGCATTAACATCAGAATAAGCATCAACAGACATTTGTTTTTTACTTGTAAGTTTATTGAAAAGTTTCCAAATGTTTGAAGGATTTTTACATGATAAAAATTTTTCATTATATAGTCTGTTCAACCTTTCTATTTCAATTTTTATATGGGTGTTTATTTTACGGACACCAGTATTATCACAATTCTTATACAACTTCTCTTTTAGTCTTCTAAGTTTTTTCAGTTGCAAAGAAGAGATTCTGTCAAATAGTATTGATACAACAGAAGAGAAGGGCCAGGCAACAGATAGTTTATTGAGAAAATCAAGAGATATTCATAGATTTTTATGGTTATTATTATTCGTTATTGTTAGCAGAGAAGCAACGTCTTCTGATTGGTTGTTTTCTTGCTCAAGGTTATTCAGTCATCTCTTTGTGGCCGTTTCTTAGACAGGCTGGTCATATATCTGCGAATCGTATCTGCCCACGTTAAGTCTGCTTTGATTGGTTGGTGAGTTTCTCAAGGTTAAACTTTTTTATTGTTTTTATTGCTCATGACCCCGATTCAGGACGTACACATTAACGTAAATTGATGTTTACAATTTTGACATGCAGACAGGTCTCACCACAGTATCACCTTGTGGGACAACCATTCCATATATATATATATATATATATATATATATATATATATATATGAATATGAATATATAAACATAATGTGAATGACAGGATGGCTTCCTTATATCGTGCAATGCTACTTATGTGGATATAAGTGATAGATTAAATTCACTTGATATGGTACCTTGAATGTTTCTGCTTAGAAGAGAGGAATGAATAATTGTTACGATATAGCCAAACGACGTCAGGGTATCATAGAATTGGTCATAACTGGAGCCGACACATCAAATAAAATTAATCAATGAAAAGTTGAAGTAATATTTTCAACAAGTCAAAATGGATACCCATTTGACATAAGAGTAGCTCTCGAGTCCCAGTGGCCTGGTGGATAAAGCCATAGTGTTTGACACAATGAGCAATGAGTTCATCTATCATTAGGAAGGCAGTCAACAAGAGGATACAGATTCATCCCGCCGAAGAGTAAAAATTACGAGGAAACATGTTTCTTGGCTTCTAATACCTGCTAACATCAATGAAATAAAAGGTCAAGACAGTTGGTTGTCATTGAATGTACACCAGTCATCTACATATCATGTGATTTCGCACGCCAGAAAATAGTGACTAGGTTCAATACTCAGTAATGGGAAACGAAACCACCTCACCTAATAAGTAGTACATATTTATTTAGAGATTTGGAAGTTGTTTACATTTATTTTATTTTGCCACAGAGTTAGAGCTATATGCTCAGAAAAAGTAACTGACGACGAATTAAGCATTGTATATGATACTTTGATAGAAAATAGTTATTCCGAATTATTTATCAAGAAACACATGACTAAGAAAGCAGAAAAGGACTACTCACTATTTGTAAACAAGAAGCCACTTTATATACGGCTACAATTCAAGGGTGATATACCAAGTGAGATAATTACGAGGAAATTAAGAAAATCAGTTTAAAGAACTTTCAATGCTGGCGAACGACACGTCTTATTCTCTACATGATCGATGGTGCTACCTCGACTGAAAGATGAACTACCTAGATTAGCCACTTCAAGTTGTGTCTACCAATTCAACTGCGCCTGTGGAGCGAGTTATATTGGCCGTTGCTCTAGGAGCTTGATTTTCGTGCTTGCTTGTAACCAAATAAAGGTGTAGTGAAAACCACTAACATTTCGATACTGGACCATCTTGACGCAAACTGGCCACAAAGCCGCCTTCTCTATGATCTACCAGGTGCCTAATAATTTGCCAAAAACACCGAAGCACCGAATGCTCCAAACAGCAGAGGCTATTGAGATTCGCGTGAAATAGCCAGTGCTCTGTGTTCAAAAGTAACAAGTCCAGCCACTACTACTGCCTTGGTCGGCCTTCAGTAGAGACTATAAATTCATGAATTTGTATTATTATCTTCCCTAATTTTTCTGATACTCAGTGTGTAGTGTTATGTTGATGCCATCGAACTGTAATTCACTGATATTATAATTTTTTTTGATTCGATGTTATTTAAACAACATTAATGTTGTAAGTAACACTAATTCATTCACTTTTATGTATGTATGTAACTGTAGAACCGGATGATGAAGAGATTATCGAAAAGAGTATTCTTTGTTCACTAACCATTCTTTTAAATATTTAATTAAAAATTTTTTAGCCATGCAACTTAATTAGTTTGTAGGAAAAAAGTAAGGACATGAGATTTGTAATTACTCGTAATAACACTAATAATCGTAAAGAATAGAGATATGCTTAGTGATAGGAATATATCTTTAGGGTATGTTTAAGCTGACAGACATTCAGTATGCAATGTAGACTGAAGTCTAGAAGAGCATTAAAGTTGTATAGTACTGAATGACGAAAGCAGTAGATAAATGTATTTAGAATATAGCATACAGCAGACCATTAGAGTAGAAGGGTGTTTGTCAAGAGAAAAGATATAAATCAGAAAAACATATGATGTGTTTTTGACGTTTTGTAAATGGACCCAGAAGATGGTAGAAGTGCACGCAGCCAAAGTAAATCCATACTTCAGTATGTTATCGTCCTCTAGGAAAAGAGTCTGATAAAATATCTGATAAAGGGAACAAGAATGATTTGTTAAGTGGATTAATTACAAAATGGGTCTGAGTTTATTTATAGCGCTTTGATTGATAAATCCGATAAATTAATGATTTTGTAAAAGAACTAAATGAAAACAAGTACTATAGGTATGATGACGTTTCGAGCATATTTTAATTGGTTAAAATCATATTGTACGCAAAGACATCAGTGGATATGCTGACGTGCTACCATTGAATATGTAAAAGGAATGGAAAATATCTGTTAGTTGTAAGAAATGGTACTTCGTCAAGTTGTCGAAGAAAGGTAACATAACGCTTTACAAGAACTGGCATTACGTCAGCGAAAAGTGAAACACTAAGCCGCATAATCCTGGAAAGACTAAGAGATGCTTGCGATGCAAGACTTCGTGCAGAATAGACTAGATTTAAGTGAAAATATGTCACCGCTAAGTAATTCGCACCTCTAGGCATATTCACCAAAAACACAGTCAAGAATGGTAGTCAACTATGTACCTCAACTTCATCGACTTTGAAAAGGCTTTCAGCAGTATCAATCGTGAAGTAAGTGGGTTGCTTCAACGCTGTGGTATACTACAAACCTTTAGCAAGCTTGCCCAGCAGCTGTGTGCTGATGTCACATACCAGGTGATTCACACAGGTAAGAATCTTAAAGAATTTGAAGATAGAATTAATACAACGTTGCTTAGTATCACTGATAATATCCTATTTGTGAGTGATTTGATCATGCCAGAGACAATGAAGAGTGAGAAGACAAAAAAACTCCTGATAGATAAGAAGACCAAAGAAAATGTGAACTTCTAAGAGAATTGTATCGAAAATCTGCTGGAAAAAACCAAAATTTTTGTAGAATAGACAGCGAAGACAGGTTACCAAGGGAAAATCGAAAAAAACAGTGGTTATAGAGATATGTATTCAACGATAATAGGCATCAATCGGTATCAAGAGGAGAAACCCGAAGGAGGTTGTCTGCTCCACTTACCTAAATAGGCTCGTTTCAACTATGTGCAACACGGATGAGAATACAGAAACCAGCCAGGAAGGGGTCAGTAAAACAAAACAGATGTATAATAAACTGAAATCGGTGTTGAAATCTATAGCCCGCAGAACAAGGAATAACATCTAAATTTTTAACGCAATCGTCAGGTGAAATCTTCTATATGCCTTAGAGAATTGGTATTCGTGCAGTTGGTAGCGCTTATAACCTCTTTTACCACTGAATTAGACCAACGAATATTCTTGCCCGACACAGAGTGTCAGATGGCGAATCGGAAAAGACAAACAACAAGATAAGATACGATAACTCCGTGGACCGGCCGACAATATGCTGCCAAACAAATATACAGAGGGAGATTGAGAGGGACTGGGAGTACACTTTGGAGGTCTTTGATTGACATCACACCCCATTCAGTAGAGTGTAACCCGATTGGGAGGCGAGGGATATACAGAAGATCATGTTTGGAGTAAATGAAACCTTTTAGGTAATCATGGAGCCGGTCTAAAGCGGTAGAAGAGAACCGAATGGAATAGAGTTGTTCTAAGGAAACTCTATGTTAAATACGAAACTCAAGAACTGAATTGTAATTTTAGTGTTGCAACCAATTCTGGAAACTGTTTAGATATAAGGTTCTTCATTACCGTGATTTAAGTCTTAGGTATCAATTATCATGAGGGGAGGTAAACTGTAATAATAATTTGCTTTATTCCAAGAAATTATTAATGGTAATTTTTGGAATTACTAGAATTTGGTACAATATTTTATCTAATTTTATCGAATAATACTAAAAACAATTATAAAAATAATATTATAGGATTGTTAATGGCAGTCATTATTTGGTATTTGTAGTGACATTGAAGTCATATATACACAAAACAAGTGTAGATAATAATAATGAGGTTAGTAGCTAAGACTGTCAGTTAATGCAGGTAGTGTCACCATAGAACATTTTTATGGAGATCGATAAAATATGGAATGAACAATTAAAGTCAGAGGATAGAACTATGCCAAGATGTTTTATGTTAGACCTAGTTTCGATTATAGTTCCCTCTATGCTAAAAACATCATGTGTATTAACCAATCGTTGTAGATCACGTTAATTTCTAAAGGAGAAATCAGTAATCTGGAATTTCGAGGGATTTAACGTAAGATCATTTAGCTTAAACCACTGACTGATGTCCGACAGACGGTTATTAGGTTTTCAACAGTCTGATAGGAACTTGACAGGAAGCAAGACGAACAGATCATCAGCGTATTTGACGAAGTTGACTTCATTCGAAAGAGGTAACTCATGTAGAAAGAAAGAAAAAAGGAAAGGAGAGAGAAGAGCATCCTGAGGAACACCAGCTTCATTAAGCAAGGCAGAATAAGATTCACCTTTATTTGCTGTATACTGCATTCTCTTTGAGAAACAAGAATGCTACCAGCTAATAGTCTGGGGCTCAGTTTACCTAAGAGAAAGCTTATTTGCCAAAAGGCATATTCTTTCCCCAAGTTATGTCGATCAGAATAAACGGTACAACCTACACAATATATATATATATATCACAACGCACCTGACTCATCCATATTGTTGAAGCCTTGGCTATCGAAACAGATCTTTGCATACAGGAAAAAAGTTTGCTCAACTCCTCCAACTTTTTGGTCTTAATCCCTCTATAATAAAATATGGTAATTTTTAATCATATTTCGTCTCCATCATTTTTTTCGTTTTGTCCATTTAGTTTATATACTCTTCCTTTATTGCTTCGATTGCCACCATTACTATTCTCACTTTCAACTGTCCCCGGTATTATTCCACTTGTTCCACTTGTCATTCTAAATCAATTCTGCTGTGCAACGTTAAATTCTATCTTATCAAATTTCCCGCAATATTACATAACGTTTTTTAAATTATTCGATTTGCCTACTAATGCAATAATTGCACACTCCTTCCATGTTCTATAAATGACATTAAGTGTTTTGCTATTTGACACCTAACTATGATTATAATCACAATTATTTTAATTACATTTCATACTACTATTATTATTATTTTATGTAGTCACACATATGATTCATTTCTCACACCGGATATAATGTCTTGGAAACCATACATATACGATTGTACAGGTTGGTAATAAATTCGTTGAAAAGAGTCTCTTCGCTGAATTACTTGTTTTGATTTTCTATATGTTACAATGGAAATTTCCCATAAATACATATGTCTACATATATAAACCGATCTGAATGTACGTGTAGACACGCATACATAAGGATGGTTCACCGGTCACTGCAAGCAACAGCTTCAGAGCATATTCCTAAATGGCTTCAGAAACCTATAGAATCTTCAGAACCTATTAATGGTGAGAACAGGAGACCTAGCTCCTCTATTTGAGAAATGTATTATAGAGACAGGATATAAAATTGATGTTTACACGTCTTTTAAACCTATCTGTAAAACGTGTTTGGTGGGGGTATAATAAAGTTTGTGGAAGCCCTAGCTGGCAATCAGAAAGTTTCAACCACCTTAATGCGTTCACCACAAACAATTCGTCATCACACTGAACCTTTAAAACAATTAGTCCCTTTTATAAATTTTGATAGCGTTATTAGAAGACGGAAATTATCTGAAAAATGTGATTTATTTCTGGTATACATTTCGAACAATCTGATGACACATTTACTTGTCAAGTCAGTATATATGGGAAAGTTAAATTAAACAAAGTTGTAAAAAAGAATTAAGATTAATTAACGCAAACGTTTGGTAATCCAATATACCTCTACCTTGGTAATCCTTATTTAATTGGATTACCAAACGCTTCTCTTAATTAATCTTAATTCTTTTTTGTCACTTTGTTTAATTTAACTCTTCAATATATATTGACTTGACAAGTAAATATGTGATCAGATTGTTCGAAATGTATAGCGCCAATACATCACATTTTTCAGATAATCTCCGTCTTCTAATAACACTGAACCTTCCTTGGTAAACTTTGTTTTTCTACCTTAGCAGATTTACTATTACCTCTGTTATTTGGTTTATTGATCTCCGTTGTTATCTTGACCTGTAATATATCCTTTCAACTTGACCTAAGTCTATTTTCTCACCTGTTAACTCTTTATTAATTTCATATATCGTTCCTATGACAAGTCCGTGTGTGATTAGACTGTTCGAAATGTGTTGCGCAAATACATTACACACACGATTCTGACAAATTACGTCTTCTTATTGCTTTATCTAAAGCAGAGCCTCTTGTGAGCTAAAAAACAATGAGGATTATTTCACTGTTACATTTTGGATATTTAATTTTCTAACCGTATGACTGTTTTATCACAGAGTGCACTTATATTTGTATAATTTACAGTCTGTAGAAAGAAGTATTGTATTCCGCTAAGTTGACATTGGTTTGTGTTTTACCCATATGAAGTCAACATTCATGGTTGACTAAAACCAAATGAAACTTCTTTGTCCTCATGGCAAAAAGAAACTAAATAGTGAATTCAATAGCTCGTTAAAAACGGATACTTGAAGACAGTAGTATCTAAAGTGAAGTCATTTTTCCAAGATTGTAGATACACTGAACAGTAATTTTATAATTCCTATTAAAGCATTAGGAAAACACCAATAATCAGAAAAGAGACGCTTTTCAAAGAATTTATTATCAAGCTGTACAATCGCATATATGTATATGTGGTTATTTTAAGAAAGTATATCCGGTGAGGGAATTAGGCCAAAAGCTTGAATACATGAAATAATAATAATAATAGTATGAAATGCAGTTAAAATATTTGTCATTATAATCACAGTTAAATGTCAAGTAGCAGAACAATTATTGTCATGTATAGAATAGTACATAAGGTGTATGGATGTTGGAAAGGGGTACATAATTATAGGATTAGTAGGCGAATATAAAATGTTACATAACATGGTGTGAAATTCGATCCGATAAAATTCAATATTGTAAAAATAAAAAAATAACAATTTTGGATTTAGAATGACAAGTGGGACAAGTGGAAACAATTCACAGTGAGAATGGTAACAATAATAATAATGATGATCGTAGTAATGAGGGAAAGGTACATGGAATAACTAAATAAACAAAATACATAAATAAATAAATGTCTATCTGTCTACGGCCAAGGCAGAAGTAGGGACTGTAGATAATTCTTTTGTACACAAAGGTCTGGCCTAAAGTCATGAATTGCCAAGGCTTCAGCTGTCTTTAGAAGTCTGTAATGAAGAAAACGTAACAAGTTAGCATGGATCTGGTAGATGATCTTAAAATCATGGTCAGGGTTGGCAGAGTGACAGGAGTCATCAAGTGTTCTAGAATAGGGCTTTGCACACACTTCCTTACTGCCTTGTAAACCCACATTGGAATATGTTCTCGTATATGTGTGGAAGCGTCCTCTGGCTACGGCCAATATATCTTGCTCCACAAGAGCAAGTGAACTGAGAGATGCACATAGATGCGGCCAGACGGGGAGCTTATCTTTTACAGAGGTAGAGAACAACTTGCGGCTAGTAAACATCATTTGTAATTTTGCTGCAAAGAACGTCTTACTGACTGATTTAGAGAGACGATTTTTGAGCATATCTGAAGCTTGACCACTTTTAAATTCCACGTTCATGAATGATGTTTCCTTTGGAACTGAGTCAGTAACCAGTTCAGACTGCTTATCTTTGATGTTTCTGTCGATAAATCGGTTCTGGTAACCGTTTTCTGCCAGCGTGACTTTTAGGAAGTCAAGTTCTGAGTCAACGCAATTAGAACTACAAATGTTTCTTATCCTAAAACAGAGCGAATGAAGTGGATTCCTTATCCTGGAGATAGGAGCCCAACCATAAGAATTATTTAATTGTCTATTCCATGTACATTTCTGGTGGATAAATCTCTTTAGAGATCCGCCATTGCGTATACTAAGGTATGCAACAAAAAATGGAATGATTAGTTCGGATTCCTTTTCTATAGTGGACTGCAAAGCGGGATGGCAGTTGTTGAATGCAAACAAAATATCATCAAGAATTACATGTTACCTAGGTATCTTTTATAAATGTCGAAATGATCGATGGTTTGACGAAGTTGAAATTTTTAAAGCACTTCCATAAAACAGTCAAGTAGCAGTGAACCCAGTGGTGATCCCATCGTAATGCCATCTCTCTGTCTAAAAACCTCATTATTGAAGGTAAATTGAACATTCATCGTCAGAGAAACAGACATTTATTTATTTATGTATTTTGTTTATTTAGTTATTCCATGTACCTTTCCCTTATTACTACGGTTATTATCATTATTCTCACTATTCTCACTCTGAATTGTTTCCACTTGTCATTCCAAATCCACGATTGTTATTTTTTCGGTTTTTACAATATTGAATTTTATCGGATCGAATTTCACACCATGTTATGTAACATTTTATATTCGCCTAATAATCCTATAATTATGTACCCATTTCCAACATCTATACACCTTATGTATTATTCTATATATGACAATAATTGTTCTGCTACTTGACATTTAACTGTGATTATAATGACAAATATTTCAATTGCATTTCATACTATTATTATTATTATTTCATGTATTCACCCTTTTGATTCAACTTCCTAACTGGATATAATTTCTAAAATACCGTGTATATATGATTGTACAGGTTGGTAATAAATTTGTTGAACTGTCTCTTCACTGAGTATTATGTTCTTAACACTGAAAACTACCGGAAAGCATAAAACCTATATATGGACAAAGCTTTTTGTTGACTACTTTTTATCGTGCGATATCAAATCTCAGTACTCTGGGTCGGTGATCGCATTGAGAATGCAACTAATAAGAATGTAATCAGCACTAGAGTGTTAAAAGTATGCTGATCTTGAAATGATCAAGCAAATTTGAAATTTTTCTACACTAAGTGAGTATCGATTAAACCAAAACGAAATAATACGGAATATGTTTCCTTAAGTTTGGTTGTTAAACTAAGCTGAACGACAATAACTTTCTTCATAAATGAACAGTTTTCACATGTAAGTGCCGACTAATAGGATCGATTTAGATTTTTTCAAACATCATATTACTAAGAATATGATTGCTAACTGATTTCAAATTCTATAGTGCCACAACAAGGTTTTTACTATCATAACCTATACAGTTTGCCTATTCAGCTTGGCGAATTATACGGAACGTTATAGCCCACCAGAATTTCAAAACATCAATTTTGAAGCAAACCTTACTCATGATAAACCATTGCAGTCTTTGATAAATAGTGTTAGTTAAAATAAGAATGGGTTGTAAAAGAGTCAGGGATGGTAACATCAAGACATGTCATTAAAACATTAGGTAGCTGACTGTTAGTCTCAGCTACATACGGTAGTGTAGATTAACTGGCTAAGGATCTCGAGACGCTTAGTAAGAATCAGTGACTAGAAATTGTTGACAGCATGGATGAGATTCGTCTTTTTATCACGGATACTTTACATTTCCTATCATCTCTACATTCGTGTACATTTTCATAAAGTATATTATTATTATTTCTTTTAATTCCTAGAGGAACATATGGCTTCAGCCGCGCGTCTCCACTGCGTTCGGTTTTCTACCAACGTTTTCACCCCGCTCCAAGTCTGCCCACATGCTTTCATCTCCTCTTCACATGACCTCCTCCAAGTCACCAAACCCTCCCACTGACGATGGCTTGTGTCAGCCACGTCTCGTAAACCGTCAATGCCCAGCTCTTGCTATGCTGTGACTCACGCTGTTCCTTGAAGTTTCTCAGAAACGCTTAGTAATAACGAACGCAAAACCAAAACACTGATCGGCTACTCGAGAATTCTTTATTGTAACACCAACATATAGGCAACTTTAAAATTAAGTTTTAACTAAGGTCTATGAACAAATATTACAATAATAAATCACAATATTACTTCTGACAGTCGTCTCCTGACTTCTTTCTGAACAGCGACCAATGAGACGATGACTGGTGTATCGATGTCTCCGCGAAAATATAGGGAATTTGGGTTTGAGCAAACAACCATGGTATGATTGTTCAATCTTCAACTACATTGACAGCTTGTCTAGTGATGTCACTTGATGGTTGCCCCAGCGTATGGCCAATCCATCTCCATTTCCTCCTGCCTATTTGTTTCACAATCGGTTCCTGCTGTGTTGGTTCGCTCATTGCCGGAGATCCCTGTTGACGATCTTTTCTCGCCGTCCATCTGATCTGAGTAATGAGCGAAGACAACCGTTAATAAAGGTCTGTAGTTTGTTTGAGGTGCTCTTTATGACGCGCCAAGTGTCTGATCCAATCGTATAGTAGCACTGACTTCACATTGGAGTTGAAAATCCGGATCATATTTCCATTGTCATGCTGAGTGCTGTTGACCTCCACACAGACCTGAGAGTAATGAAAGCTTGTCTTGCTTTTTGATTGTGGCTTTGATATCCTCGTCAGTTCCGTCCGCCTGTAGTTGAAACGATGCTTCCCAGGTCGTTAGGTGAAGGAGGTTGTTTCTTCCAGGTTCCTCCCATTTATGCTGGCTGATTGTTGTCTGTTGTTGTTGCTGTTGCTGTTGGTGTTGGCCAGGAATCTTCATCATTTTCATAAAGTAGGGCAATTCAAATTCCTGAAATGAACTGTAAAGTCGCAAAACTGAATTTTCACTTATTTTTACACTGTTGCAGATCGCATGTGATTTTCTTATTACTCCTTGGTGGCCTGCTTGAAATAGTGGGCTACCTGAATTTCAGTCCAAGATTACGCATCTTATTTTCTTTAGTTCTTGTTGTCATGATCATTCAGTCACGTCCGTGGTTCGCCAAATTTACTGATACACATTTCTTATTGATTTGCAACCCTGCTGTTGCTCACTTCTGGGCGACCAAAGAATAAGACCATAAAAAATTATTTTATTTTTTCAAATCTTACATTACTGCCTGTCATGATTTACTAGAAATGACTGTTTTACTTAAAACTCTTAGATGAAGAGGAAACATTATGCAAAAAACTACGCTGAAAATTATGCATATTGTGCAAACGTATTGGGCATAATGAAGTTATTGCTATTATTATTATATGCACACGTTAACAAAAAATATAAATTTTTATATCTTTTTCATCTAACACATTTTGACTACCCTTCATCATTCATGAGTGTCTTTTTGATATTAATTAGTTTGTCTGGGGAGTTACATTTCACCTTTTCACACTTTTCTTCCCATGGCCGAATAAATAACTAGTTTAATCAATACAGTGCACGTGTCTGTCAAAAATATTGTCTAGGGAAGTTGTAAACGGACTCTTTTATGAACGACTCGCTTCCTGTCCTCTCCCCTATTAAACAGAACACCAGACATTTAATATTCGATGTTAGATTGCATACTTTGGTAGTCAGCTGACGGAAGGTTATAATTCCCTTAGGCTGTCGATTTCATCCTCCCTCATTCACAAGGTACAACTGGAATTATGTTGCAGTTTATGGCGTCTTGGCGAGTGGATTATAGAGTCACTCATTAGTCATTTTATAAACTTTGACGATAAGACTACTTGAGTCCTATTTGGTTGTATATATTGGAAGTAGAATTGGATATTGTTCTTTTGAATTAATGGTAAATTATCCCTTGAATGTAGGGAATTTGTAGGATTCTGGAAGTAGGTGTCTTTATCTTTGGTGCTTCAGACTGGCATTATATACATATATATATGCACATTCTGATGTGATGGCTGATGCGTGAGGATTGGATTAAAATTCGGCCCACGTAATATCTAAACAATCGTCTGCTTGATCACTGTTCACCCTCTACTAAATAAGTTACGAGACCCATCTGATAACCACATCATCATTTCACTGAAAGTAATGTCAGTTATGTATAGGTATCACATGAATGAGTTACACGTGACTATCCACCGATCATCACACTAGCTTCCTAAGTAGATCTCATACCATCAACCTAAACAATACTAAATTAGTCCAAGAGTCCAAGAAGGTTGTTAATTGATGGTGAGGCTGACTTAGACAATCTTAGGTTCACAAACTACTGCTGAGATATCAGATAATCTCTGAAAGGTGAAATGGATATTTGAGCCGCAGCAGGACTCCAGCCAGTGGCCTCTGAATTACTAGTCAAAGCTCTACCAGCTGAAATATGGAACTCAATGACCGAATTATACATCACTTCTGTGAACTCACTACAGATAATACGCAGTTCAAATAAGTCTTCTCCTGCCATTTCTCATCATTCTGAAATATAAGCTATCGGTATTTTTAATTAGTGGATGGTGACTAGCAGTGAAATCCAGGTTAACGTGCATTTCTTCCCATTTGGGACTCTTCAGTTGGATGTACCTACATTTCTCAGTGAGTGATGATGTTCCCACCGAGGCTCGAACTCAGCGCCCATAGTTTCCAACGCCAAAGCGTTATCCACTAGACCACTTGGGTCACGAGAGCCATTTCGTTTGCAACAGGTCATTGAACCACCAATTAAATACTAATTAAATGCCCAGACATCGTCGAAGCATCTGCACAAGAAGCCGACATGTCACCCTGAGACTGAGCACTTCGGTCCAGTCAATCGACGGGAAAATCTGAAATGCAATTATATCGGTATTTTGGTTTCAATTATAAATATGTGCCAAGTTAGATTTCGTCACGAACTGATAATTGAGTTACAACATGCAGCCGTAGCACTGAAGTGCACGAGTGCAAGTCACCTAAAGGTTCTAAAACGAGGGAAAAAGTGGTTAAGAAGAACTATTCATTCTTACGCGTTGCCAAGGTATAACTAAGATTGCCAAAGACATTTGTTATTCTATCATAGGAATTTCAGCCACTGATTAGTCAATTCATAAAGTAATAACGATAAAAATAATAATTTGCTCTATTCCAAAACAGTACTTGTGATACAGAATGAAATTCTCAGCATTTTACTACAGTATTGCATCCAGTTAGTACATTAACAATAAATAAAATTCTACATAGATTAAGGAAATCTCAGTTCATTATGACAACAACATATTGGCATGTTGGTAGCAAAGCCAAAAATTGAACAGAGTGTTTGAAGGTGTTAGAAAAGTAGATGGTAGCATATTTACTGACGTAAGCAGAAGAAAGAAACAAAGCGGCACATAACAGAAAAAGAGAGAGAGAAAAGGAAAACGTTATATCTATAAATGATATGAATTGAAAAGACGAGATCCAGTTGTTATACTGACTATTTAATAAGTTATAGGTATCACGCCTAATGCTTTCTTTATCGCACAGAACACGAGCTAATTAAGGTATGGTTGAGTTTTTGTACTTTCTAGTGCGAGCATATAGTTTTCTATATAGGCTTCTGTTTTAGCCTGATGAGATACAAGGGGAGAGTTGTGAATGAAGAGGGTGGTGTGAATTAGATAAAATGAATTTAGCCCATTTATTTTTTTATTTTTTATTTTTTATTACAGCTTGATTCCACACTGTATTTTTGGTACAAGTATGGAATTTTCAGCGTGGATATCGGTAGCCCAAATTTTGCAGGCCAACCAAAGATATCAGGTGTGTGTCGGCGAGGGCTCGAAACCCGGACCATGTGCATGGTCGGCGACAGTCCTAACCACTGTGCCACCGACGCACATGAGTCCAAGTGTCTGTCGACCAGAATATTAACAAGCTAGTTAAGTGGCACGTTGATTACCCTGCTGACAACCTTTAACATCCTGCGTATTAAGAAATAGTCTTTCTTCAGTAGCCCTGGAAAACTAAGGGGAACAATAGAGAATAATAGGCAGGATGCAAGAGTTAACGAATCGTAGGAGTAAAGGTTAGGTTATTTCAGAATGTCTTAACTTCTTGATGTAGAAGGTAAGACGGAATATTTTCTTAGAAATCATGAAGATATGAGACGATCAGGAAAGATCAGCAGATAGAATGACGCCTAGGTATTTAATTTCCGACTTGGTCTCTATTTGTGTGCCATCTATGTTGCACACCTCGTGAGTGCTAACCAGTTTGTTTAGGTGAGATTTATGCCTAAACGTGAAATTGACTGTTTGGCATTTGCAGGGGTTTAAGGTAAGACCGTTTTCATTGGACCACTGGCTGATTTCTGATAAAAATCCATTTAATACTAGCTTTATTGCAGAAAATATGTCTGCACGGAATGTTTAGCGTAACTGTTTGCAAGAGAAGTAACAATCAACAGTATATCGTATGACACAACATTATCAATTCGCAGCAACATTCAATCCTCATAGATATCGTTTTCCATCTTTGATTTTTCTCCTAGAACTGCACATTGTCAGGGTGAAAGCCAGTCCAAGTGTGAGTAAGTATATACTGCGATTCAAAGACATACTTGGAAGAGTGAGACAATAGGAAATGGAGAGAAGTTGATGCAATATGTTGCACAGGAGTTTAGGTAGCCCAATAATTTAGGTAGGTCACCTATTAAAATAATAAGATTGGTGTTTAAGAAGAAGGGAAAATGACCTCTTTTAGAAAAAATTAGTAAATTGACGAAGTATAAGGTTGGAAGAAGAAACAAAACATGACAAACTCCTTCAGTCAGCTATCAATAACAATATCTTGTAGATTAGTGAATAATTAATGAGTATATTGCCTCTCTAGTGACAATTAATACATCAGATTGAGCCACTAGTAAAGAACTCATAATATTATTATTCTTTCGGGAGCCAAGTGGAACATGCAGTTGCATTGGCATGTCTAAATTACATCCTGTGCTCTTCAGTCCTCTTCATCTCTTCATTATTTGCTCCTCAGTAGGATCCTGACTGGTCGGTTTAAAGGGAGTCTTGTTGCTGATTCTTTCTGATCAGACGTCTGATCGTCAATATTGCGAGAAGATAGCTGTCGATAGAAGTCTACAGTAACCAGTTAAAATAGATTTTCTTAACGCGCTTGCCAAATTTCTGACCAATATAGAATAATCAACCTAAAACTAGTGTTGAAAATCCAAATTTTGTTCACTGTGCTGGGTGTAGAAGATTTCCAAGCTGAATTCAGGGTGGTAAGGGTCTGTCTTTCCTTTTCACTTCTGACTAGTTGTGACATCCTCATCCATGGAGTCGGCTATAGTTGAAAAAATGTTGTCTAGATAAGTGAAGGGAGGGATCTCCTTCAGCTTTCTTCCCTTTATTGTGGTTGGTTGTTCTTGGTAATGGTTGGTCACCTTCACCACCTCCGTCTTCTCTATTTCCACTTGGGACCCTGCCTTTGTTGACAAGCCTTTTTGTCAACTTGTTGGTTTTTGTCTGTAAGTCTTCGAATTTATTTGAAATTAGACGTAAATCGTCCAGGAATTACAGATCTTTAAGAGTTTACTGACCGCTCTATTGTATCACAATCATCTCGCTTTCCACGTGCGGTGTTCCGCGTAATCCAGTCCACTACAATTAAGAATAACATTTATTATAGTAAGCAGCTGTATCTTAATCATGTATTCACTTTAAAGACTTCTCTGGATTGTTTGTTGTGGATGCTTCCTGCCAAACGTTTTGCAACAGTCGGATTAGCAAAATATAACAGTTAGGAATCCAAAGAAAGCACCAGTAAACAGGACCAAACAGAAGGAAGTGAGAGTATTTCAAAGTTGGCTCACAAATAAAACAATGATAACACTTCCGACTGAAATATCATCGGAAAGAACAGTTTCATTTTTTTCTCAAAATAAACTGATCAAACATAACTAAAAAAGACAAAAAAAATAAGGTAGAATGTGACATATAATAAAACTATTTACCTAATTTTAAACACCAATAATTATTGGGGTGGTTTTAACGCCAACAATAACACCCACGAAAGAAAAAACAACAGGAATGAAATTAAAACATACCCTGTAATTATTGTTGTTCAAGTGTTAATTTGTCCATTCGCTTGTTTATCTATGTAGATTGTGATTTTATTTTGGTAGGCGGAATTTTAAAAAGAAAGAATAAGTGATAAATAAATGGTATGTAATTAGGTGTTGTTTGACAGCAATTGCCATTATTACTAAAACACCTGTAATAAACTGCAGATAATTCAGAGAGCTTTGAGACGCTTACAACCCACATGAAGTTAGTTTTTATATTCAGTGGGATGTAGAAAAGAGAAAGACATGGTTAAACCTAATTATTTGTTTTGTCTAAATGAGCTCTGCTGTACTGAAAATAAACAAGTTTAACAAAGACCGAATTAATGTTTATTGGAAGGAAGTACAATAGACAAAAATTTGCAAAATTATGTCATGTGTTACAGGTAGGACACGGAGCTTCAAAGAACTGAATTTCCGTTAGCGGTGGTATTGCTTTTACAGGGTGGCAGTGCTGGTCTCAGACTAAAGCTTCCCTCTTTCACAGGCCTATTACTACCAACTAGTAAATCACGTGAGTTCTAGTGGTGTATTGGTCGGGAATAAAATCCCGATCCATGTGAGTGACTGGTGAGCATAATACCAGTGAACCACGAGAAGAGGATATATTCGCAACCTATTATTTATTTTTCCAGCGTTATTCTGTAGGGACTTGATTGTTTTGAAGTTTAAACACAAATTGAGTACTGGGCAGCGGTTTTGTCTCAGTTTAGGACTTATCGCCAGCACGCAACCATCAGAATTTGAACCCAGGACCTTCCGGCTACCAGGGAAGCTTGTAGATTACCCAGCCATTGGGACTCGACTCAGTAGCACATGAATTCTAACTTCTCGTGATTTTATCTCAATCACCGGGCATTGTCATAGGCGAGTATTTGTCGTCACTCTCTACTCGATGGAGCCTCCTGGTCATGACTTTTCACTCGAATTCCAGTAAACTTCTTCCTTTAGGTAGTCACTGGAGAGGATCAAACTTTCAATAAATCTAATCTCTACAAGCTAACTAGTTAATGTTAATCTAAACCTCTCTAATGATTGCTCATAGAACGAAATTTACTGGAGTTCCAGTGAAAATTCATGACCAGTGGAGTCTATCGAGTAGGGATTGAGGGCAAATACTCTCTGGTGACACTGCCTGATGACCGCGCTAAAATCACGAGATGGTGGAAGTCATGGACTGACCATTGGATCGGATCTCAATGGCTGAACGGTCTGCGAGCTAGCTTCGAAGTTGATAGGTTCCAGGATCGAACCCCTGATGGTACTCACCGCCGATGAGTCCAAAACTAGGCTGGAACAACTGTCCGGCACTCCCTAGTTTTCACCTGTCCTCTAACTTATTCATTTCATTGTGGGATCTTATCATAGATAGTTGAACCAACCTTTATTAATTAATTTATAGACTGTTTCGACTTCATACGTTAGGTTTTAAGTGTATACAGAATATTTTCAATGCATCGCTTTTCGCACATACTGCGCCTGCTGCTCAGAAGAACATTAGGATTGTACCTGTATCTCAGTTATAAACCGGATTATGTGTGAAATTTAGGTGTGTTGTCCGATTGCCTCATTCTTTTTGAGAAAATGGAAAATTTTCTCTTACATAACCCGTAACTTTCATTGAAAGCTTTTAATGATCCAAAACAATCTGCTTAGAAACACAGTAAAAACTGCTGCCAGTGTCTTGCATCATAACACTGTTTCCAGTTCAGACAAAGGTGTCAAATAGTATTTGTTGTGCCTTCAAGGATTGCACATTCCCCTTTAACTCTATACCTATCTGCGTTTTGTCAAATAAGCTTGCCGTAACACAGGCTGAGGGCTAGTTGTATTCTGATTTTATTAGGAGGAAAGCAGTGCACTGTATGTAAGGGAAAGCCTTCTACTGCATGTTTACTGAAGTGGACTGAGGCGGAAGGTTTATTATTATAGTAGAATGGGACAACTCTGAAGCCTGACCTTATGTTTCATAAGATAAGTCATCAAAACACTAGCTCTAAACAGTCTCCATTCTATCTTTATATGCTTGGAGTCTAAGAGTCAGAAATAACTGGGAATCAGTATTTTGGGTATTCGCAATTCATCTGAATTGCCTATGGCATTCCAGTATCATTATTATGTCAGTAGACAGAACAAGGCAGTACCGTTTAGACCAAAAGATATGACAGTCAAAGAAGATGAAACTGACGTCACGTAAATGATGAATTACATCAAGTGTGAGAAACAATACATCAGTTAGATTGGACATCCTTTTCGTCTCAGATATCCACGAACGCAAACTACCTTACAAGTAATAAAACGATTTTTCCCTCATATCAGGGCAAGTAAACAACTATGGGCATCAATTCTGCCGTAAGAACCTGCGAATCTTCGACAAAAGAAACACTAAGAATATCAAGCAACTTTTAGAAACCTGATGCACAGGTCAGTGTGCTATTTACCCATGAATAGATAAAAATTCAGTATAAATAAAAGTAAACGGGAGGTTAGAAATACTCGGAGACAACCGATCACATACAAATTATTCTGTGGAGATGGTAATCAAGTTCAAATGATTTCAAATCCCAAATAGAACACCGAGAAATTGATAAAGAAGACATTATGGTAAGCTATGATATTAACTCACTATATACTAGCATCCCTATTACCGAAAGTCTTGATATCATTTCCAGTCTACTAGAATCAGATACAACACTATCACAAAGATGTCCACTGGACACCAGTGAAATAATTAAGAGCTTAAAATTCTGTCTGGAAAGTAATTATTTTACATTTAAAGGGAGTTTATATAGACAGACAAATGGTGTTGCTATGGGTTCACCAGTCTCCCCAATAGTCGCCGATCTTTACATGAATAAATTCGAAAATAATATCTTTTCAAGCATACTCACTCCTAAAATATGGTTAAGATATGTGGATGATACTTTTGTAGTACTAAAACGAGATCTACACAATTCATTCCTGGAGAAAATAAACTGTGTATCTCCCAAAATCCAGTTCACTTCGGAAGCAGAATCAGACATCGGTGAACTTCCATTTCTAGACTGCCTAGTTAAGAGAAAGGAAAACGGACATTTTAGTATATCCATATTCAGGAAGAAAACCCACTCCAATAAATATTTAGACTTCAAATCATCACACCCCATCAGCGCAAAGATTTCAGTTGTTTCAAGTCTTCTTAGACGAGCACACTCTCTGATAACGGATGAGCAAGAAAAAGAAGAAGAAATTTCAAACATCACTGAAACTCTCAAGCAAAACAACTACCCAACGAACTTCATCAACAAAATCAACACAGACATTAAGTATGGCCGAAAATGCATTCCGAAAACATGGACTTCAACAGTCGTCATTCCATATAGAGCAGAGACGTCAGACGATATCAGAAGAGTACTCAATCAGCTCGACATTAGAGTTTTCTTCAAAACATCGGACACACTTCAAAACAACCTTGTCCATATAAAAGACCAAATCCCGAAAGATTCTCTATCTAATTGTGTCTATAAAATAAAATGCTCGGAATGTGATGCGATCTACATCGGACAAACATCTCGAGAAATCAAAATCAGAAGAAATGAACACCGTAGAGCATCTCTTCGACCACCAAGAAATCCAATTGAACTAGAAAAACTTCAAAAATCATCAGCCATAGGTCTACATGCTATAGAATCAGGCCACAAAATTGATTTTGACAATATTGAAATAATCCAGAAAAACTTCAGAAACCACAAAGAACGTCTAATATCAGAAGCACTTCATATCAAGTGGAATCCAAATTGCCTGAATAGGAATGATGGACTAAAACAGAATCTGACCTGGCTACAACACCCCCTCCCCCATGAAGTAGCGAAATCAACACAAATGTGGTAAGCAAGTTCACTATGTAAACACACACTACTTTCATAATTCTACACACTGATAAAATCCAACAATCTACACTTGATTTTGTTATCTTTACCAATTCGCCAACTTGACAACCAAAAATGACCCAGGCTAACGAACGATGATCAAGTTAGTGAACTTTATTTTGATATAATAACAGATATACTATTACCTTTGATATTTGGTTTGAACGATCTTCATTGTTATTTTGACTTTCAATATGTCCTTTTAAGTTGATCTAGGTGTATATTTTCTCACCCGCTAACTCTTTGTTATATATATGCTGAGATTTTGTAAATTCCGGTTTAATAATACTTTGAGAAAGCTATTAGCATTAAATAGCGAAACGTCAGTAAAAACAATCTCGTTTTTTTTTTCATTCATTGGGAAATACAAAAACCTCTATTATACATGTTCGGTTGAGTTTAATAAATCCAAAAATAATGAAATAAAAATAGTTCAACAAATTAATGGAAGAAAAATAGCTTGCTAGGGAAAGCGGATTCACCAATGAAATGCCACTGGTCATTGATTTTAAAAGTGGATGATTAACCTCTTTATATGATCACTAAGATATTATGGAATAAATGTACTTCAAATAGGACTAAACTTCAATTTATCTATTATTGGATTGAAATCTGAGGATGTTTTCGCTAGTTTAGAAGAAGCATTGAATGAAATAGATAGAACTATTGCTGAATAGGTCAGAGCACAATGTGCATTGACACTGAAACACCAGAAGAAAGGAAGAAACAAGTTGTCATGACAAGAGACAGAGTCTTTTAAAAGCCTAAAGAATGACAAGGACATAGTAATTTACAAATCAGGTATTAGTAATACAACAGCAGTTATGGATGAATTATCAGTAAACTGTCATTTTATTGCCGATATATGGATGATACCTTCATTCTTTGTGATAATGCTTCTGATTAAAGTATATTAATAACTGAATTCGATGAAGTACATTCGGCTATGAAATTCACATTTGAAGAGGAAGCCCAAGACAGAATCGCTCTCCTGGATGTCCTCCTTACCAGAAAACCAGATGGTAGCATGAAAAGAAATTTCCATAGAAAAAGTATTTGGACAGGACAATATACACATTTTCACAGATTCGGTCCTCTCAAGTACAAAAGAAATTTAGTGAAGATCCTCACTCACAGGGTTAGAGCTCTATGGTCAGAAGAAGTAATTGAAGATGAATTAAGCATTGTATATGATACTTTGATCAAAAATAACTATCCCGAAAAATTTATCAAGAAACACATGACTAAGAAAGCGGAAAAGGAGTACTCACTATTTGTAAACAAGAAGCCACTTTATATATGACTGCAGTTCAAGGGCGATATACCAAGTGAGATAACTACGAGGAAATTAAGAAAATCAGTTCAAATAACTTTTATTGCTGGCGAACTACACGTCTTATTCTCCACATGACCGATGGTGCTACCTCGACTGAAAGATGAACTACCTAGATTAACCAATTCAAGTTGTATCTACCAATTCAACTGCGCTTGTGGAGCGAGTTATATTGGCCGTTGCTCTAGGAACTTGATTTTTCGTGCTCGAGAACATCTCTCAGAACGGCTAAGTAAAGGTGTAGTTAAAACCATTAACAGCTCAATATTGAACCATCTAGTGCAAACCGGCCACATAGCCAGCGTTGAACAATCCTTCTCTATAATCTACCAGGTGCCTAATAATTTGCCAAAAACACCGAAGCACCGAATGCTCCAAACAGCAGAGGCTATTGAGATTCGCGTGAAATAGCCAGTGCTCTGTGTTCAAAACAAACAAGTCCAGGCCCTCCTACTGCCCTGGTCAGCCTTCAGTAGAAACTATATACTCATGAATTTGTGATATTATCTTTCCTAATTTTTCTGACATTCAGCTTATTTTATGTTGATGCGATTCAGCTGTAATCTATTAATATTATTGATTTGATGTTATTTAAACATTAATGTCGTTCATAACACTAACTCATTCATTCACTATAATGTATACATATATAACTGTAGAGCCTGATGATGAAGTTATCGAAAAAGTACTCTTTGTTCAGTATCCATTCCTTTGAAAATTTTAATGGGCATTTTTATTCAGTCAGAATTAGATTTAATCAATAAAGTCAATAAACATATTGAAACAGGCCCACATGAAGAAATTAAAAAAATCCATGAACACTATCATAAAAAAGATGGTAAAATCTTCAGATGATCTAGCACGCCGTATGAAATCATTTTTGGGTGAGTCAAAATGGCTTAATCTAGTGCCTTAAACTAATAATCCTTGTAGAATATATGCCACCATTAAGATCTACAAATTATGATATTCAGTTAGGTTAATAGTTGACTTTAGAAACAGCAGAAGACAGAAGCAAGTGGAGACACGCAGCTGAAGCCTTATGTTCCACTAGGAATCCAAAGGAATAATAATAATAAATAATAATATGTAAATACCTGCTAGATGTTGATTTTATTTTAATTAACTTTGAGGCGATAACTGTCAGCTTCATACTCCTGCAGTGTTTAAAGATATTTAGCGTCAGATGTAGAACATTTTCTACTTTGCATCAGACACTGTAATAATTTTCATTGATTATTTTTTGCATGACAAGTAGTAAAGTAGTGCCGCTTGATAAGTGATGTCTAGGTGAATCAAAGTCATTCTTACGTTGCACTGTCTGAAGGAATTGTCTAGCATATGATTTTTGTTGGCAGAGATTTTAATTCCACCTTGATGGGAGTTTTCTTCCTGATTCTAATGCGCTTCATAGAGTTGGATTTCGGTCGACTAATTTTGTTCTACAGTACTACTTATTTTGTACTGGAGAAAGAATTTGATCTGTACAGCTGCCTAAGAGGCACTGCTGAGTTAATTTTGAGATTTTAATATATAAGGACTGAAATAACAACCACAGAAGTCCATGTCATAGTTAACAGATAAGACTATCTAACAGACTGTTACATAATCGATAGTTTGTAAGATAATGTCTATAAAAATGACTGAGTGAATGAATCTGTCACTTACTTTTAGTTAGCAGGTACGAAATAATAGTATGATATGAATAACAACGTTAGGACTTCTTTCGAAAATCTCTTCTGAAATGCTGTAATATGCTTTTAATGATAATATCTTCGAAACTAGAAGCACTTCTCCAGAATTCTTACCAATTTTCTGATTTTGCTAAGTGAATCACATATATTGTTGTCTTTTTTGCTGACACCATAGTCCTGATAAGTAACTCTTGTTCAACAAACTAAATACCTCATTAGATTTTCTTTGCTTTCTAAAATAAGGAAACTCAGAAAGTGAGTGTTCTGATCATTTAACGTAGATTTTCAATGTATCCTGTTGTTTTTTTTGTGTCCTATCTACTCTCCATGTTGTCAGAATACTTATGGAATATGATAGTGTCGTTTCATTCTGACACTATAGTAAATACTACAATGAAACGCTATACATGCCTAATCACTCCAGTATGTACTTTGATTAACTTCAATTCTTTGCAGTCACAAGTGTCATCTAAACTCCATCTCATACATTTCATCGTTTAGAGGACCATTCTTAACTTTAATTAAGAAAAGAATGAATGAGTTTATGCTCAACAGCAATTCCATAGCAATACCACTTGACTGCATATAAGTCACTTGGGAGAGAAGAAAGTGTAAGTTCATCAAACATCTGAAAAGAAGCTCTCTTAACAAAGAAAGACACAGAGAGACTAATTTCTGTACATTGATGTATCAGCCTTATACACACATAATCTACACATTCTCTTGGAACCATTTTGATGAATACAGATAATATATTAAAAAAATATGGGTTAATTTATTATACACTATAAAGTCTTTGTTTCTGTCTACAAGCTAAAATTATCCTTTTTTCTTATACTGTTTGACAACTTTCCTGTTTAGTGACTCCAGAAGTGGATTTGCTAATTATTGCTATTAGATTGTCTGAGGAGTTAAAGGTATGGAAAATTAGTCTCAGTGTCAAGTCACATTTCTTCACATTCAGTAGATGTTAGTTTACAAGTGTTGATATACGACTAACTGAAAAGTAACACTTTTCTTCGTTCATTTTGTTGTGTTCAAATGCCTTTATGAATTTCAATAAATATATCGGAATAATTGTTTGAAAAATCACTCCTGGATAACCTACTTACGATACTAACAACACTTATTTATATATATTCCAAATTTGTCGCTACAATCCGTATCTCTCTTAAGCTATGTATCACTATTCCATATTAGTTTTTTTATTAGATGTATCACACAATGATGAAACAGTATTATTTTTTCATTTTTGATTTACAGCTTGATTCCACACTGTATTTTCGGTACAAGTATGGCATTTTCAGCATGGATATCGGTAGCCCAAATTTTGCAGGCCGATCATAGATATCAGATGTGCGTCGGTGCGGGCTCGAACCCCGGACCATGTGCATGGTCGGCGAGAGTTCTAACCACTGTTCCACCGACTGGATAATGTTTCGAAAAAATTTATTGTTCAAAATCATAAAGTCAATTATAATCAAATGACTTCGAAAATTGAATTTTATAGTTTTCTCAATTCTCTCCTATTTGTCTTCGTTGGGGTAGTAGAATTTTCCAGATGTCTGGGACAGGTGTTGAATCATTACAATTACACGTGCTTGAAGTTGATTCTAAAAACAGAGCTTCCGTTATCAATCACTCCCTCCACCCTGCTGTTATATTAGATTTCAAAACTGTCATCCTATCCTATCCATCCTATTGTATGGTTTTGTGTAATTGCATGTCGTGGGTGTTATAGCTGAACAATTCTCTAGTCTTCTTATCTTATTCAGGTTAACTAATCTAGATTTTGCTAGGGTTTTACGCTCGGCTTGTCTGACTGTGTAACTGCCCCTGTTCTACTACTTTGACCTACATACTTGACCTGACAATCATTGCAGGCAGGGTATAAGATAAACTAAACTGTTTTGTTTTAGAGGCTCCACAGGATACTTTAACCGACAAAGCTTGTTTCTAGTTGAGTTTGTGGGTTTGAATGGCACTTTTATTCCTGCATTATTAGGAATTCTGCACAAGGTTTTCAAGGTTCCTACCCTGTATGGAATTACTACTGATGATTTAGATTCCTTATTAAGGATGTGGAGTTGCTAGTCTCATTCTCAACCTCTCTGTCAGTCTTATTTCTGGCTTAGGAAGGTAAAAAAAGCGCTTCGGCCGAAGACTGAACTCCGAACCACATGCGTAGTCTGTGAGCATTCTACCGTTGTGCCACTGACACACTTTATGTATTATATATTGATTCAGTCCTTATGATTTGTCTTTTTTACTGTTGAGCCTCTAATTTAAATACGTCTCTTTGTGATTGTTTGATGATATTGATAATGACTCCAATTTTATTTGAGTGAATCAAGACCTTGAGCTATTTGTAGTAACTGTTTGGTACGTCATTCTTGCTGACAGAGTTTTGATCCCACGTTGCTGGGAATATTCTAATTCTAATGAGTAATTTTGTTATGCAATGATTATTTTGTACTGTTTTTATAGCACTACCTCAGGGGACTGTTGTCGTAATTTTGAGTTTTTATTATGTGAAAGATTTTATCTGAGATAACTGTTATTTGCCTTCGCTGGACCACTTTGTCTCTATGTGTCACTCAAAAAAGTTCAGACCAACTGAACACTGGAACGCTTAGATTGGTTTCCCACTCTCAGACTGCAGCACGTCGGTTTTGACGGTTACACTCAGGCCTTGATATTTTTTTAATAATCGCTCAAACTTCTCATCGGTAGTTGTCATATAAGGAAGTGTCATGGAATAATGAGGTGCTGCAACCGTTGAGTTGAGTAGTATTTGTCTGTCAGCATGACGAAATCTGATTGATTATTTATCTGATTGACGTCAAAGCGATCTGTATTTGTGCAATTTAAATTTGGTCCATCAATAGGAAACCCATATGGAACGGCCAACTGACAAGCTTCTAAAGCTGGGTACTAATCAGTTGAAAAAGAAACCTGATTAGATGTCTTGCTACTCGCGTCTGACGCATCTGCAGTTCTGATATCTTGGAAGAAGAACTACACTTTCTGAAAGAAATTTCCACAAAAATGGATATCCATCAAGATTCATAGACAAAAACAACAAACAGAAAGCCCAAAATGCCATCTGTGCCAAAAAAGATACTTTATATTAACCTCGACTTCAAAGGTGACCTACTCAGTGATATCCTCAAGAGGAGAATTTCCACTTCTTTAGGAAGAACTTTCTTCATGACAACACTTAGAATAGTGCTTTTCAGTGGCCCGTTGATCTGTGGAAGCCCAAAGAACAAGGTCTCGCAACTGACCACTTTTATGTGTATATATCAGTTAACCTGTTGCTGTGGAGCCAGGTATATCAATCATTTGATGCTCATCCTGTCAAAAATGGTTAAAGAACACTATCCAGCGTGGCTGCAGAAAGAAAGTAGTGGCCATATAAGCAGTGCAGTAATAATCGAACATCTCGTTACTACTGGTCATTTCATCTCAACACATGCCTCCTTCAAAGTAATCTAAAAAGTTAAGAACAACTTGCCAAAGGCAATACGTTTCCATCTTTGCAATGCAGAAGCATTAGCCATTCAGTCAGGAGAACCAGAACTATGCATACAAAAGAAAATTATTCAACCACTTCTACTATTATGGTATCAACTCCGTTGATTTGACTTAACTGTTGTTTGTATGCTTATTTTTCTAACTACTTAAAACCCTTGCGTAATTCCGTATGTTATTTTGTTTTCATATACACCCTGAGCACAACTCTTTCATCAAAATATTCATGTTATTACGTGACTCTTCTTTATCAATCGTTTTTGAACACTCATCACTTCTATTACCACCCTCTTATAGCAACATCCAGTTCTTCTGAACGCTTTTTGTATTATATAACTCCGCCAAAAACTAACTAACTGTATTTTCATTTGACATATTTAATGTGAACATACACAAAAAAGAATGCATATATGTTTGTGGTTGTACAGCTGTGAAAATGAATTCGCCGAAAAGAGACTCTTCTCTGTACTACTGGTGTTCACTCAACTTAAATTCTGACTGATAAATTGTAGAGTCAGTCTGCATTTAAACCATAACAATGCTACTGCTAGTTCCACCTAATATCGACTGATCTATTCTTTATTGCATATACTGTAGGAACATCTTTCAATAATGACGTCAAAATTTTCCATAATATAATAGATGGTTTATACAAGTAGGTGATACTGAAAACTACAATCCTCATTTTGTGTTAAATTGTTATTTTCTCACGCAAAGATTTAAGGTCTATCATATACGTGATACGATATTAGTGATATGACGCAAATGGAATAACTAACAATTGTGTGTGTTGATAATATGGTATAGTTCATTAAAGGGTAAATGTGGCGCGATGCGGGTGCTCTGTTTACTCCTGCTTCTCTCTCCATCCTTATATGTACATATATGTCTAAGTAATCTATTGCTGTAGGTTTGATTGTATCTGACATTGCATTATGCTGTTGAATTTATACATTACCTTTGGTGGGCGCTGTTTTCATTTTTCTCTTCGAAAAGGAATTGCCATAACTGATGCTCACAAGTTGTTAAGAATTTCTTTTACGTAAACATGGTTTTCATTTGAAACAGTTTATAATGTATGTTTATTTTTATTTTTGATTACAGCTTGATTCTACACTGTATTTTTGGTACAAGTATGGAATTTTCAGCATGTGATATCGGTAGCCCAAATTTTGCAGGTCGACTATAGATATCGGTGTGCGTCGGCAGGGGATCGAACCCCGGACCATGTGCATGGTCGGCGAGAGTCCAAACCACTGGGCCACCAACGCACACGTACATGTGTTCACAAGGAATTCATCATCAAACTGAACCTTCTTCGGTAAACTTTGTTTTGAAACCAGGATAGATGCACTATACATATATATATATTCCTAATCATGCTTCGAAAAATTTAACAGATTCATAGAAGAAATATGTTTCTTTTCAACCAGTTCTCGTCATTGTCTCTGCACTAATATATAGTTTTTCTGTATAAAATTTTTCACCAATCAAGTGGTTATTTTAATTAATCTGTTTTAGGTAAAAGCGGGGGGTGAGTGAAATTATGCAGTGAAAAGTCATCAAAACAATTGACTAATAGATGTTAGTAACAAGGTATCTACGTTTTCAAGGAGTGAGGGGTAAAAATTAATTAAGGAATTCAAGATAAGTTAATTCGTAAGGGTCAGCAACAAGTTTAATACATAATCAAGAAATTTGTAACACACTAACTCAGAAGAATAGGATGACTCAGGAGAATTACGTAAAATAGATAGAAATTATTAGAATTAGCGTGGGCCTCAAACACTCTAAAATAACAAAGTCAAAAGACATTTACAAGCGGAAGGAAAATCATTCATATAAATTTAACACATAGTACGTATTTGGCTACGGCAAAGAGAGGGACTGTACGCATTTCTTTTGAGCACACAGATTCGGCTTGTTCAGATGAATTCTGATTGCCTCTGCTGTGTATATAAAAGTCGTACTCGTAGATGATGCAAGAGGCTGTATGAAATAGGATAAATAACTCAAAAAAACTCTGTTAGAGTCAATCAGATTTCTACTGTCGACTAGATGAGCTAGTACTGAGCTGCGTATAGCAGCTTTATTCGAAATTTTCTCAAACCAAGATGGGAGGTGTTCAGAAATTCGATGATGAAGCCGCCTGATCATACACTCATCACTGAGCGTGGCTGAATAGTCTACCAGCTTCCCTTGTAACTGGAAGGAATTAAGTGGTTCGAACACCAGTGGGTCCGTACTCCTGATGAGTTCCAAACTAGAATGAAACAGTTGTCGGGTACAGCTTGCTTTCAATGGTTCTCTAACTGACATTTATCCGTTGTCAAAATTTAGTCATAAGGTAATTTGAAAACTCCTATGATTTTCAATCTGAAAATATTTTGTAAAATCTAAGAGCATGCTGGATATAATAACAGTGGTGATAGTAATGCCAATAATAATAATAATAATAATAATAATAATAGTAATAATAATATTAATAGAAAACAAGCCATTGTAAAGAATTTTGACATAAAAGTACGCTACCAAAGTAGCCTTAAACTAGGTACTTTCGTCTTTTGATACACAGATCCGACTTCTTTGATCTGATTGCGCAATCTTCGGCAAACACAAGAGCTTCTTTTATTACCTAACTAACTGATAACCATGAAGCTTTCACTCAACAGGACACCGGATGACTACACTCTAATGAACACTAATAAATATCATTCCAAGAATTTCAATCATACAACACCATGGTTTTCGACAACTTCGTAAGAGATGACGTTTCAAAATCGAACCTCTAGGTCATTAGTGACTATATGATGAATGTCCTGAAATTCTAATGATGAACAGTGGTCGGTGAGGTCTAGTACCTCAGATTGTAGTGAATGCTCATAAATCACACTGATTGGTGGTAATGTCATTTTGCAGATTGCCAGAAAGTAGAATTATAGGGCGGTCGGATTCTTTACACTGGCTTAGTCATCAGTGAGCATCTTTGAGGAACTTAAGGTCCTGAGTTTGATCTACAGTGAGAATGTGGGTGCTACATCGTCTCAAACTGGGACGAAGAAGCTGGCCAGTGCTCTTTGTTATTGAAATATATAAGAATTATATTTGTATATATCTCAACAACACTGAAATTAATAACTCCAGTGTGTCGCCAGAAATATGGTGGCGTAAGCTTCCTCAGTGAAACAATCAAAATAAATTGCAGGAACTTCATGCACTTATTCTCCTTTATGAATTTAAATAAAGTAAGAGAAGTAGTTTGTATAGAGTGAGGAGGTACCATCATTTATTTCGTTGGCTTCTTATCAGCTACGTACAGTCTAAGTAAATTATTATTAAGTTTCTACATAGAACAGTTTTAACATACAAATGTTACATAATACCAGTGCACGAGAGACTCAAAACTTAATAAACAGTGCCCAGAAAGTTACACTTATATAGTTCATATCCAGAAAGTTCAAGTTCAAACCAAAATAAATGCTTAGATGCAATTCTAAAAGGCTTACGTGATAAAGGACAAGAGGCCAACCAGATGATAAGCAATTAATACACTGAATAAAATTTTGGTGGATCCTATTCGAATCATAGGAACAAGAGACAGACAGTCAAACTGTATTAAAGGATCAGGAGGTTAAAGCCGAAAATTACTCAATCAAATGATGGAGAAAATAAAGACGTCTAATTACCAAGGCAAGGAAATATTGATGACTGTTTCTTTCTAAACACACACATTGGTTCAAAGACTTTTAATAGTGACTAAACTTGAGGAGAATTGAACTATTTCGTTTACTGATAATTTTTAAAGGACTTTGTGATATCCACTTGATGACCGGTATCGATGAGATGTTTGGCAGTGGTACTACTGTCAACGTTTAATTTCTCGTGAGACGGAGAAAAACACATCTCTGATTTTCTGAATACCTACCAAGACGTCTACGTCTAATCTGTACGTACATATGGTCGTACATTCACAAAAATGAAATCACTGCAAAGAGATGTTTCTCAATTGTTGTGTGTTTTCTCACAATGAGGACGACAATGAGTCTTCACGAATTAATTAAAAAAATTTCATCTAATTTCGTAAACATAAATTCCTGCTTTCGACATCTTTTAGGAATTTATTTATGGCTGTGAAATGTTGAAAATATCGAAAGTATACTACTGAACAAGCCCTCAGTACTCTACAATCTGTACAATATCAGTTTACAACGAAATCTACCTGTCAGCGTTACTTAATTAATCAATTAAAACGTTAACTGAATTATAGAAGAATCAAAAGAATATTTGTTATACTCTTTTTCAAAATTTTGCAGTCTTAATTTTCTTGAAAAAAAATACGCATTTGATTTGATGCCTATTGAAAAATTATAAGTTTCTGCGTTTCGGATGATAAATTCAGCAAGTGTCATTGTAGCATCTTGAATACAAGAAACCAGGTAATTTAAGAATTAAGTTCAAAAGTTTTATAACCGGAAAGTTATCAGCTATCATTTTATACTAAAACCTGGACTGGAGCGGTGTTGTCTAGATAGATGATGAAAGCTTCGCAATTAAATCAGCCAGCTCAGAGAGAACACAAGTAATTCGATATCATCTAGCTGAGCTACAAATATTCTCCATTATTTCATAAAAACAGAATATTCAACGGAGAGCGACTTTACAAAGAATTTACTGTCAAGCTGTACAATCATATGTATATGTATAGGTTTTTAAGAGATTATAACCCCTGACGAAATTTGAACAAAGGTGTGAATATATAAAATAATAACAATTGTTGTATGACATCCAAGTAAAATGTTTGTGATCATAATCACAGTTAAATATCAATTGGCGAAACCATTAATGTCATATATAGAATAATTCTTAAGATGTATTGGTGTTAGAGAAAAGTGTACAATTATAGACTCAATTAGTTGGAGGATTTCATCGTGAACCTACATCGGTTATAAAACCACTAGAAAACCCGGAAGTATTGGACAGCTGTTTCGTTCTAGTTTGGGGCTCTTCGCAGCACTCACCCAACGTCTGGTTACAAGGTGAGTTAGCTCGTAGACCATTAAGACACTGAGACTCAATCCAATGACAAATGAATTCTGACTTCTGCCAATTCATGATGTAGCGTGATCACTTCGCAACCCCGGTAGGTGCATGCTGATGAAAAGTTCCAAACTAAGCCGAAACGGCCGTCCAGTATTCCCATGTTTTCCAATGGTTCTCTAACTTGTATCAGCTCATGATGAAATCCTCCGACTAATTAGACATAATCACTACAAAAACAATACTAAAAAATAGTTGGCAAATAAGAAAAACCATATATAACATGATATAAAATTTGATTAAACGGAATTCAGTATTACAAAAACATTTCTCATTTAAAATAACGAGCGGGACAGGTGAAATAATACCGGAACAGCTAAATGCGAGAATAATAAGTTACATTATTAGCAGTCGTTGTAATGAGAGAAAGGTACATAGATTAACTAAATGAAAAAAATAAAATTCAAATGGAAATTGTAAAATAAATAAATGTTTCAATATAGAAAATATCCCCGTTTAGACATTTAGAAAAGAGAAAGATTGAGCGAAAAAATATTTTACTTTTCAATTAGATCTAATTGAAAAGTAAATATTTCTTCGTTCAATCTTTCTCTTTTTTAAATAAATGTTTATCCCTCTACTGTTTAGGTAGAAACAGGGATTGTACATACTTATTTTGTATACAATGGTGTGGCTTGAATTCACGAATAGCAAAGGCCTCTGCCGTTTTTAGAGGTTTAAAATGAACAAATTGCAGCAAGTTATCATATATTCAAAAGCTGGTCATAAAATCAAAGTCAGGGTTAGTAAAATGAGAAAGGTCGATCAAGTGTTCTAGAATAGAGCTTCATGCAACCTTCCTTTCTTCTTGTAAAACCATGCTGGAATATGTTCTCACATCTATGAGGAAAGCATTTTCTGACTACGGCCAAGTTTCTCTGCTACATAAGAGCAGGTGAATTGATATATGGATGTGGAGGCGGTCAAACGATGGAGCTTAAATTTTACGGAGACAGGGAACAAATTATGGCTGGTGAAGTTCGCTTATAATTTTGCAACAAAGAACATCTTACTGACTGCTTTAGAGAAGTGGTTTTTGAGAATATTTAAATCTCGATCGCCTTTAGATTCCGAATTCATGAATAAGGTTTTTTTGGAACTAAGTCGGGGACCAGTTTGGACTGCTTATGTTTATGGATAATAACCGGTCTTATCCATTTCTGTCCAGCTAAAATATAAAGTACAATTATAGTTGAAAAATATGTTGAATATTAAATATTATTATCCCATGGGGTTTCAAGAGGAACATTGAGCTTCAACAAGTCTTTGCTTTGTTCTATTTCCTACTGTTCTCTTCACCTGGGTACCCAGTTGAACAGAATCTCTCATCTCCTTCTCGCACGACTTCATCCCCTATGTCACCCTTGAACGCTCAACTTGTTGTTTCCTATTGTGATTCCACTCAAGTGTTGTTCTGGTGCGCAAAGGAGTTCAACGGCCTCTTCAGAGTATCCCCGATCCATCTTTGTTGAGAGACCGGCTCTTGGGTGGTTTGTTGCCAAAGTCTGTAGCAGTTTGTTAGCTTTTACGGTGTAGGATCACTAGCCCCACAGCCAACTCTCCCTCTCTATCTGGGTTTGGGACCAGCTAGGAAACTAGCGAGCTAGTAAACTAGGTGAGGTTAAAATGAATATTTAATTACTCAAAAGATGTTTCACCCACTACATAGAGGCGTAATCACATTCGCTTCCTAATTGAACCAATTAAGGTCAGGCGTAGAGTGCTCGGCAGGAAAGGTAAGTTTTTTAGCGACATTGATTGAGATGGTTAGGACACGTGTTCTTCATTCCGGCCCACCTGACATAGGATTAGTCTGGGAAATAGTTAAGGGTGGTCAAATAAAAACACGGGATCAGTCCATGAAGTCTTTGTCAGCCACGTAGGGAGGTGTAAACTATCTGGTTGGGTCCTCGGAACTCTAAGAACCTGTGTCTGAAGACAATTGGTGATAGGGCTTAAAACCGTTCTCTATGGTGTAGATGCATTCATTCTTTGTGATTGCCTATATCCACCAAACTATATTGTTTTTCCATGTTACTATTCTTTCACCGCATAATTCTCCGTTTTGTGTTATTATTTTCCATGAGTTAGTTAGCTTAATAAAGCAGTTTTCACTGTCTTGCTAGTCAATAGCTTCCGCGTGGTCTAACAGTGACGACTTGGTCATTGTTTTGTAGGTTTTTCAACTATAATTCATTCTATTTAGTTAACAAATCCGATTGAGCGGCAGAAGAAGTGTGATACTGTTCTACGATATCTTCCATCCTGGATTTAAACTAACGTTTTTGAGACTTGGTCTACAGGTTTCAAGTTAAAAAAGTTAGTTGTGTAGAGACTGGAATTGATTTTCTATATAAATATATAAACAGCTGAGAAACCAGCTGTTTGCGTGATAACTAGATCCTATAGACAAAGTTTCTTTTTAAACTTTGTCTAGATTTATTTTCAATAGAATGCAAATGTATTTCTACGGAGGTAGTGGAAAGTCTTCATGTGGTTACTTCGCTAATAGGGATTTCCTGAGTGTATGCCATATGCTTCCAGCCTCTTCAGCTGTAGTTCATGGGTGAATTTAATAAACTTTACTCGATACTCAATACTGATACTCTTAAGAAGTTTTAAATATGACTAAGTAGGATCTCAAAGTTTAGATATAGCTCTGAAAGATGCAGATTGTCTACTTGAGATAATAATCTTTAGAAAATGGTGCGGGAAGCAACCGGTTTCCAGACATTCCTCAAAGAATTCAATTTCGGTCGCTCTGTTGCTATTCTGCAACGTGGTATAACAGATTAGGGGTAGAGATTGGTATCTAAAGCTTTATTTATTGAATTAGCTGAGGGTGCTCTCATCAGGAATGGCTAAGTACATGTCCTAGACATTTGAAAATATCCGACTACCCTTAAGACAAACGGAGAGAGAAGACGAATTGTGAAAATCAAGTTTCAGAACTGTGTAGTTACAACTGGTGTGATTATGAAATATTCAGTAGACAAATCAATACGGGTTTGAATACTACCATAGTGACGATTTTTTATACATGTATTGAAATACACTCATTTTATAGTTGACAGATTACCAAAAATAAATTTTATCCACTAAGTTGCCTTCAGTCCATTTATACACAATAGTGCTAATGGACACTGATGGCAAACGTGTGGCAGTTTAATGGTTTTACATCTTTCATGAATAGCTCGCAACATTTCTGTTATTTTTTTTATAAGAATCTGAATAAAATTCACACCTCGTAATTCCATTCCATTATAGTTTACTGCATATCTCATATAGGAATACAGTTTTATTGGCTACATGATATCTCATGGACTTCATTCAGTACTGCTCATATCATCATGGTATCGAACTTCTAACTTTGTTTCATAGTTTGGGGAAAATGCTCAAAATTTATTTGATGGAATTCCTTTGAATAGATTTAAAGCAACAGTACGGAATATTTGATTCGTTTTTAGATTTTCAGATGAACACGAAATTCAGAATAAAGTTGCTTGGTTGGTTGGAGGATTTCACCATGACATGACATCAGTTACAGGACCATTGGATAATCTGGGAGTACTGGAAAGCTGTTGGGCTAGCTTAGTTTCGCACTCTTCATCAGTACGCACCCACACTGAGAGGTTCGAACCCAGGACCTTCTAGTTACAAGGCGAGCGAGCTCGCAGACCATTAAGCCACTGGTGCCCGATCAAATGGCCACCCCATGAATTCTGACTTCTGCCGATTTCTGACATCGCGCGACCACTTCGCAATGTCTTTTTCGATGAGTAACTGTCTTCCATTTCAACCTGCTGCACCCTACTGGTCACAACTTCCCACTAGAACCCCAGGTTAACTGCCTGAATAGAGAGCCAGTCGCTAGTGAGCATCAGACAAGTTTTCAAGTCTTGGTATTCAACCAGTCAAACAAAATCCTTACAAAACCAATACTTGGTAATGTTGTGTGGCTTTTGTATTTCATTAAAGCTTATCAAAGTCTTATAATTTATCACACGTTTACAGTAGAAAAGATACAATTTAGGTAGTACATATACTCTGTACAGGTAGTAAAGAGGACTAAAGAAGAAGACTTGATGAAAACAGAAACTCGTAGTTATAATATGTTGACGAGCTGGGTAAAAAATTGATGACACGTACGTCTTTTGAATGCAGACCGTTAATTGATGATTGTCATTTCTGCTGAATGGTGAGTAATCAGTGTAGTAGTCTATTTAGTTAATGATGAGATGATTTCAGTGCTTCGCAGATGGCTATCTGATGTTGTATGACAGTCAGATGTGAATGCATAGAGCTTATCATTTCACTCCATCTCGTAGTCAGTTCTGATGGATGGTATTCATAGATTCCTTAAGGGATCTGCTTCATTTCATACCTTTTCTAACTTGCTACACATGAGCAATGGAGGTAATAAATTCTCATGTTCATGGCGAGATCAAGTAGTCAGTTTTGCTTGCTTTCGCAAACAGAACTGATCGATCTATGTAACGAGTTAAAATGCGCACTGAAGGCCTTTTCATTTGTATCTAGAAATCATCGCGGTGAAAATGTCATCAGTTTTAATTCTATTCAATTACTCTGATGATAATTATACATCATTGTTTATGAATATTGACAACTCTGTATCTCACAACTTTTTATCATTGTTAATTAACCCGCTACTATTTGGATTGGGAACTAACTATTGTCATGAATTTCGTCTTCTCTTGGGTACAAACTGAATCCTTTTCGTCAAGTTTAATAATAATAATAAAGCTATATTTCAGGTAATATATGAACATATATTAAAGAAATTTTCAGTGTATTTAGCTCTAAAATACTTTCACTTCGTACGCTATTTACACGTGAAGTTATAATCTGAAGCGTATCCTGTGATGTAGCATTGTTGCATATGAACAGAGAATTAGTTCTGTACATTTTGTCTTCAGTTCCTTCGATGATTGAATGGCGGTATAGTAGGAAACTAATTAAATATGCGCGCAAGTTCATGAAATGGTTATTTGACACAACTGGACGATTAAAACAATAAGAAATGCAGAGGAGCGTAAGCAGCGCTTTGATGGATGGCAATTCTAGTAGCTCAATGATTTAAGCAAGCCGCCGTATAGTTGTGGTCATCATTACTAGGTGGCTGGCCATCTCGCTGTACGTTGAACTATCCAAGGCTTCGTGCCAATTACCTCCAACCATTTAATAAAAACCCACTATTAGTCGACAGGTACTTTATTATTAATTGTAAACAGGCATGGTTAGTTGTGCAGCTAAATAAGATGATTTGATTTCAAAGAAAAATATACCTTCGACAAATCAACTCTACTGGCGTTTACACTCATCAAGAAAGTCTCATTTTCCTTATTCCCTTCAAACCTTCTCTGATAAGGTCATCAATGTAAACTTCTGAACTGTCCTAAACTAAGAGGACTAAAAGGACTATTCACTGCCTAGGGATCTTAAGTTATGTTGTTGAAGTTCACTTACTCAGAGCAGAACCACACTTTTATTGTGAGAACTGGTGATACTGCCCAATCACCTAAGCTGAAGTAGCCGGAGCAGGCCACGGATCCACTATCCATCGACTGAAAACAGAGTGCCCAAGGCAATGAGTCACATTTCCAATTATACTCCACCTGGAGTCGATTCATGACGAAATCTACCATGGCTTTAAACTTTTCCTGTCTTACTTTAACTCGTATAATAATTTGATATTTAAGCCATATTCATTCAGTACGTTTTTTCTCTTATTCGTTTCATTACAAACTCTTGACTTTAAAACATTGTATAAATATTCTGAATCTCTTACTCTTTCGAACACTGGGCATGTTTCTAAGAACTTGTAGATTTTAGTGGTAATTATTTCCGAGTGATACTCATTATCTAATGGTTTTATATTATTTAGTTTAATGATTTTCTTGACATTTGTTGTCATACGCTTTACTTTGACATTTATTTAACCTTTTGATAGCTAAATATAACCGTACATCTCTGAAGGGAAATTACTGAAAGGATTTTGGGAATGGGATTTCGATTGATGGGAGCTGGTGCGTCTCTCCTGCACAGGACTCATTATCTTTGGAGTTTGAAAAGATGAGAGTGGGTGACAGTATCACTCATTACATATGCAAATAGATCCAAATGTGACTAATCACAAATTAATGGGAATGTGCACATTAGTTATGACTGTTAACCGAATTGAGCCTACAAACATCACGTCAACCTTCAGACATCTTCGAATCATTCACAATAGGAGCAAACGAATGAATCAAAAAGAAACTCAGAAATATTATTTAATTTACTTTAGACTTGCCCATTGATTGATCGGAATGAAGTGCTCCGTCTCTACTGATATATCGGCTTAGCATTTGGGTAGTATAAATCAACTGAAAATCCAAATTTGGCTAAACAAGGACGGATAACCTTCGCACAAGGGGTGGCTTTCTTGAATCAAGTGGTATAGTGGATAACGCTTTGGCTTCCGAAACGATGGGTAGTGGGTTCGAGCCCCAGTGAGAATATATTCACTCAATGGTGAATGCAGGCACATTCAAATGAAGAATCCCAAATAGGATGAAATGTGCATCCTGGATTCAACTGTTAGTCTCCGTCAACCAAATGACTTCAAAAATATTGTTTTTTTAACAAGTCGAAAAATGTAACTTATTTTATCTTTATTCTGCATAATGTCGTGAACGATTTTACAGAATAATTGCTGTGATCAGCATAAATGCCGGTCCATTTGATTACAGTTATCAACAGGATGCAAAAAGTAAAATAAAATAAAAATGGCTCACATATACACAGAGGCACACGGGTTGACACAGACACGCAGACAACACCTAGAACAACAGAGAAAAAACAGAATTATACATCTCATAAAGAAAATGAAAAATTTAATGCACTTCATAGAAAAAAGAAGGGGATTCTCCCTCTTGTGTTACAGTGAGAACCATTTCCAACATGATGTGGTTCGAGGCGCTATTTGTGTTGATATTCGTGTTCTTTTTGATGCTGATGATGAAGAGGAGAATGTTGTACGACTCGGAGTTCACATGGATGATGAAAATGATGATGAATATACGACTGTGGATGATCCTGATGATGATGATGGTGATGATGATGTACAGAAAAGTGTTTACCTGGTTTCAATATTTTCAGTGTATGATTTTGATACGGTGGATGAGAATACCATCGGTTTTGTTTTTCACTATGTCGACATAACAATGTCGTCAGGAAATACTTTATCCGATGTATAAGACGATAAAATCCTCTACGAAATTGACGTCCAGTCATATAAATAAAAAAGGTTAGGCCATTGTTAATAAAGAATAGAAAACGGCATAATTCTTCAGCCATATGCTCCGGACGATAATTTTCACCTTTACGAAGATCCACGACATTGAACTGGAAAAGAGAAAAGTAGAAGACATAACAATTAAATCTCTATGTATTTAACGTATTGAATTTGTATTAATTGCATTGATTTCATGGTGGACTTCATCAGCAACAACATATTTCAGCTAGAGGACAACTAAAAACCATTGGACACTAGAACGCTGAGGCTTTTCTAACTGGTATCACTTTATAAGGTTGGACGTAGAGTACAAGGTAAGGGAGGGAATCCAGTTGATGAGGTTGTAATGCTATATCGACTGAGATGACTGGAACACCTGCTACATATTTTTATTTATTTTTTTATTTTTGATTACAGCTTGATTCCACACTGTATTTTTGGTACAAGTATGGAATTTTCAGCATGGATATCGGAAGCCCAAAATTTGCAGGCCGACCATAGATATCAGATGTGCGTCGGCAGGGATCGAACCCCGGACCATATGGATGGTTGGCGAGAGTCCTAACTACTGTGCCACCACCTTCCTCATCGAGCAATGTTAGCTGAAATAACGTTGGACTGGAAAACAGTTAGGGGTGGTAAAATCAGAACTTGCATTAGTCCATGAAATCTTCGACAGTTAGTTTAAGACGTGTGAGGAGGTGCAGACTAGCTGCTCGGGATACTCGTGATACTAAGAACCAACGACTGGAGACTGTTGGTGTTATGCCCCAGAGGCGTTCACCACAGTGAAGATGTATTCACTCTTTGAGACCTCCCGTATCCATTAAATCCTTATGCTTTTCAGTTTCATTACTGTTTCCCCCATAAATTTCTGCTCAATAGAGTCCTTTTGAATCCCTTTTGAGTGCCTATGTATTAAATACAGAGTGCGGCATCTTGAAGTACTGCAATTCCACATGAAGGCCTATACTGAAACTCTGTCGGTTAGTTTATCATCAGCTCATGGCTAAATCGACTTTCTTTTGCCCATGCATATATATCGCGCCAGTCAGTACCATCAAAGACAGACACACTTGCTTCCAGAATCCTACGAATTCCCTACATACAAGGGATAATTCAATATTTATTCAAAAGAACAATATCCTACTTTCAATATATACAACCACATAGGACTCAAGTATTTTAATCGTCGGAGTTTAAAAAATGACTAATGAGTGACACTATGACCCTAACTCCAAAACGCCGTAAACTTCAATCCCAGTTGTATCTTGGGAATGAGGGAAGATGAAATGGCCAGTCTCAATGAATTGTAACCTCCCATGGGTTGACTACCGAAGTATACAATCTAACATCGAATATCAAAAATGTGGTGTTCTGTTTAATTGGAGAGAGAACAGCAAGCGGGTTAGTCATAAAAGAGTCCCTTTTCAGCTTCGCTAGACAATATTTTAGACAAACACGTGCATTGTATTGATTAAACTAGTTACTTATTAGGCCATGGGAAGAAAGGTGTGAAAAGGTGAAATATAACTCCTCAGACAGACTAATTAAGATAGAAAAGACACCCACGAATGATGAAGAGTAATCAAAGTGCGCTAGATGAAAAAGATATAAAAATTAATAAGTTTTTGTTAACGTCTGCATATAATAATAGTAACATTGACTTCATTAAGCCCAATAAGTTTACACAATATGCGTAATTTTCAGCGTAGGTTTTCACATGATATTTCCTCTTCATCTAGGAGTTTTAAGAAAAACAGTCATTTCCAGTACATCATTTGACTCAGTAACGTTAGATATGAAAAATTAAATAATCCTTTATGGTGTTATTTTTTGGTCGCCCAGAACTCAATAACAGTAGGTGATCGAGCTTTTTACAAGCTTAATTTCCCCCCTGCTCAACCAAGCTGGTAAATGTTATCGAACCTGTTCAGATTGACTTCTAATTCATAATATGGGAATATTTCACACTATTAAATTAGAAATGTGTATGAGTTCATTTGGCGAACCACGGATGTATCCTAATGAATATGACAACAAGAACTAAAGAAAATAAGATGCATCATCTCGGATTGAAATTCAAGTAACCCAGTGATTCAAGCAGACCGCCAAGGAGTAATTATTAGGTCACATTTTATCTGCAATAGTGTAGAAACAAGTGAAATTTCATTATTGGAACTTTGCAGTTCAATTCAGGTATTTAAATTGTCCTACTGTGTGAAAACGCCTATGAACGTAGGGAGGAAGGGAAATTTTGGGAGAGTGTGGAGAAAAAAAACGATTCTCATCTATGATCCCAACAGTTTCTAGTCATTGATTCTTACTAAGTGTCTCAAGATCCTTAGCGAGTTAGTCTAAACTACCTTATGTTGCTAAGACCAACAGTCAGCGACTTAATGTTTTGATGACATGTCTTAATATGACCACCCCTGGCTCTTTTACAACCTACTCATCTTCTAACTAAGATTGCTTGTCAAGGATGCCTGTGGTTCGACTTGTGTAACAGCTATCTAGGCAATTTGGATCAGCAAAATTCCATAACCTCATTGACTGGTTTCTCTCCTTACCCAACATACTATATTTGACCTTGAGAATACTGAAAATATTATACTACCTAAGGAAAAATGAACACAGGAAGGATCAATGGATACTACACAGAAGATGAACTACAAAGTAATTACGGCAATATTAATCAATAGTGCTGAGGGACAAGAAGAACTAGTTGTCTCTAAGTGCTGAGAACAGCCTTCGCCAAAATCATAGTTACACAAGAAAGTTCTATTATTTTTCGCTAGTTAGATTTTTGTCTTGAACCAACACTGTTTACAGAGGTAATTAAAATCCTGAGGACACCAGACAGCTATTCCTTTCCAGTTTGGGACTTCTCACCAGTGCACAGCCACGAAATTGCTGCAAAGGATAGAACCCTCCACCTTCAGGCTGCGAGACCAGACTCAGTGATCATTCAATCACTCTAGCTGGAATTCAGTGACTCTTGGGTTTTTAACTCTGTCAACTTGTGAGGTAACGCTGCCTCCACTGATGCTTTCGATAAGCACCCACGTTACGTAGACACAGTAGGCCCCACTGGTCATGACCTCCCCCTACGGTTTCAGGAAACGAAATGAGATATTTTCACTCAACAGAATTCGGCATGAGTCCGTCTAAGCACAAAATATAACCATCATCAATACTCACACACCGCCTAAGTTCAAAACCAGGACCTTCTGGTTACAAGGCTAGCGAGCTCGAAGACCAGTAAGCCACTGGGACCCGACCCAATGACCAGACCATGAATTCTAACTTCTGCTAATTGACGACATAGCGCGAACCTTAGCCAGTGTTTTCGGCGAGTATTTGTCCTCACACCCAGCTTGCTGCACCCTACTGGTCACGAATTCTAACTAGAACCTCAGGTAACTACCTATCTGATTAGGGCAAGTCGCTAGTGAGCATCTCATTGATATTCAAGTGTTGGTTTGTAGGGATTTGATTTGTTACATCAATCACCTAGTGCACAAGAATTCATTTGACCACATCTCTAGTCTGTTTTTGTTTTGAGTCTGATAGCCTGCATAGATGTGAATGTGGACTGTTCAAGAGTTCAAGTAGAGGAGGAAATATCAATCTATTCAACACACTCATTGGTTTTCAACAGTACTCTTACCTAAAATAAACTGAAATTAAATGTATAATATACTTATATATATCCAAACCAAGTTCACATTTAACGGTTTGAAAAAATTTGGGCATTGGGTATATGATATTCATTATAATAGTTTTTTTTGTATTTCCCAATGAATGAAAAAACAAAACGAGATTGTTTTTACTGACGTTTCGCTATTTAATGCTAAAAGCTTTCTCAAAGTACTATTAAACCGGAATTTACAAAATCTCAGCATATATATAACAAAGAATTAGGGGGTGAGAAAAATATAGACTTAGTTCAACTTAAAAGGACATATTGAAAGTCAAAATAACAATGAAGATCATTCAAACCAAATATCAAAGATAATAGTATATCTGTTATTATATCAAAATAAAGTTTACTAATAATATCTTTTCAAACATACTCACTCCTAAAATATGGTTAAGATATGTGGATGATACTTTTGTAGTACTAAAACGGGATCTACACAATTCATTCCTGGAGAAAATAAACTGTGTATCTCCCAAAATCCAGTTCACTTCGGAAGCAGAATCAGACATCGGTGAACTTCCATTTCTAGACTGCCTAGTTAAGAGAAAGGAAAACGGACATTTTAGTATATCCATATTCAGGAAGAAAACCCACTCCAACAAATATTTAGACTTCAAATCATCACACCCCATCAGCGCAAAGATTTCAGTTGTTTCAAGTCTTCTTAGACGAGCACACTCCCTGATAACAGATGAGCAAGAAAAAGAAGAAGAAATTTCAAACATCACTAAAACTCTCAAGCAAAACAACTACCCAACGAACTTCATCAACAAAATCAACACAGACATTAAGTATGGCCGAAAATGCATTCCGAAAACATGGACTTCAACAGTCGTCATTCCATATAGAGCAGAGACATCAGACGATATCAGAAGAGTACTTAATCAACTCGACATTAGAGTTTTCTTCAAAACATCGGACACACTTCAAAACAACCTTGTCCATATAAAAGACCAAATCCCGAAAGATTCTCTATCTAATTGTGTCTACAAAATAAAATGCTCGGAATGTGATGCGATCTACATCGGACAAACATCTCGAGAAATCAAAATCAGAAGAAATGAACACCGTAGAGCTTCTCTTCGACCACCAAGAAATCCAGTTGAACTGGAAAAACTTCAAAAATCATCAGCCATAGGTCTACATGCTATAGAATCAGGCCACAAAATTGATTTTGACAATATTGAAATAATCCAGAAAAACTTCAGAAACCACAAAGAACGTCTAATATCAGAAGCACTTCATATCAAGTGGAATCCAAATTGCCTGAATAGGAATGATGGACTGAAACAGAATCTAACCTGGCTACAACACCCTCCCCCATGAAGTAGCAAAATCAACGCAAATGTGGTGAGCAAGTTCACTATGTAAACGCACACTACTTTCATAATTCTACACACTGACAAAATCCAACAATCTACACTTGGTTTTACTATCTTTACCAGTTCGCTAACTTGACAACAAAAAACGACCCAGACTGATGAATGATGATCAAGTATTTCACAGCCTACACTTAGTTTAGTTACCTTTACCTACTCCCCAACATGACAACCAAAATGACCTCATACTGACGAACGATAATCAAGTATTTCACATTCTACACTTAGTTTGGTTACCTTTACCTATTCTCGAACTTGACAACCAAAAATGACCCCAGACTAACGAACGATGATCAAGTTAGTAAACTTTATTTTGATATAATAACAGATATACTATTACCTTTGATATTTGGTTTGAACGATCTTCATTGTTATTTTGACTTTCAATATGTCCTTTTAAGTTGAACTAAGTCTATATTTTTCTCACCCCCTAATTCTTTGTTATATATATGCTGAGATTTTGTAAATTCCGGTTTAATAATACTTTGAGAAAGCTATTAGCATTAAATAGCGAAACGTCAGTAAAAACAATCTCGTTTTGTTTTTTCATTCATTGGGAAATACAAAAAACCTCTATTATAATGTATAATATACTTAAGTCAATGAAATATAAACAAACTTGACAGTCTAATTCACTTTGCTTGCAGTGTAAATTACTCTTGTTCTGATTATTTTTCTATGTGAATAGTACTCTGATTTTAGGATTTGCTCAATCTGTCTGTTTTATTCCACTTTTTTTTGTTTCCAAATAGCAATTTCTCGAACTCCCCTTCCCCTATAGTGTTGGGTATTCAAATTTCTGATTTGATTTCCGTAATGATAATTATTGTTAGCATTATTTTTCATCTTATAAACAATAACCCACTTTTTATTTTTTACCTAATTTGATTTAAACATTGTGAGTGCTTTTTCAAGCGTTTAAAGCGAGTGTGAGTGGGTGTATTTTTGAGTGCGATGGATACCAAATTGCCATTCAGCTGAGATAATGTCAACAAACTAGGAAGTCGCCTAGAAAAGTCTAGAAGACAATTATTCTCAGACAAGATAGTGTGTATCAATGCAACTATAAGAGTAGTAAGGAAAACGAGAAAAGATCAGCCATTAGTTCACACTGCCTCATTTTTCTTTTTGTAATTACATTATAGAAATGGTGGGTGAAGGATACATCCAAAATGCTCTGGTTCAAATGGGTTATCCTAGGAGGAGACACGTGAACACCAGGTATAATAAGGAGAAACTAACAACAGTTGAAAAGAAACAATTGTTTATGAAATTGCAATTTAATGCGGACTTGGCTAGTGAAGTCTTGCACCTGAGATTATTGAGACCGATAAAACGGACTTATACTGCTGCCATCCTTTGTTTGTCATTTTCCAGCCGGCCAGTTATGATTGCTCAAGTGAAAGATAAGCTACCTAGCTGTGCTACTTCTATGTATATCTATAAATTTAGTTTCTCCTGTGGAGAGAGCTATATAGGGCGAATAACTAGACAGCTCAACAAACGCATTAATGAGCATCTTCCTTCATGGTTCGGAAAACGTCAAATAAAATCCGTACGAAGTTCTGTTTTGTCTCATTTGATTGATAGCGGTCACCAAGCGGACAAAAATAGTGCCTTCAAAGTTATCTATCGCATTTCTCCGAGCCTTTCGAACGGAATCAGAACTCGTCTTTTACACTTAGCTGAAGTTATGAGAATTCGAGAGAACAATCCTAGTCTTTGCATACAAAAGACGTTTGTTCTATCTTTGTCTCTCCCTTAGCTTAGGTGATTTCTATTCAACCCCCCCTCCCTACCCTTTCTTATTTTCCATCTCCTTCGTATTTTTATGATATTTATTTATTTAAAGTCTGATTATCTATCCACTTCACCTTTAATATTACGTAACTTTTAAGATTTGACCTAGTTTATTGTCTACAAATACACATATTACTACCATTGTTATTCTTATCGCCACCTGCATAAACCTTATCAATATTTTGCCATCATTATAATCATCGTTATAAACTACGTTCAAAACATTTACCACATTATTATTATTATTATTTGATCCACAAAATCACCGTCATTGGTTAAAATGTTTACATGTAAAACTATGTAAATTAGAGTAAGGCCTGATGAAGACCTAATTGAAAAACAGTATTGTTCGCTTATATGTCTTGTTCTGAAGATTTATAGCTCAGATGGATAATTTCGATGTACTTACGTTCTCTAGGTGGGGTAGTTAAAAAAAATGCCCAGATTTCATTGTCCTTTAAGTCAAATGATTCATTGAAATCCGTTAGAGAACCACTGAAAACTAGGTATTACTGGATAACTTCTTCGTTTTACTTCCGTAATATTCAGCCATTCGCACCGTGAATACTAAAAAGGATAGAACCTAACACGTTTAGGTTACAAGATGAGTTCATTGACTATTCAATCACTGGAAGTGAAGCCAGTGACACATGAATTCTAAATTGTATCTATTAGTGATTTATAGTGACACCACCAGACAATGACATTTGTTCTCATAGCTCCACTGTTATCGACTTACGAACAACATTTTAAGCGGTAACTTTTAGACAAAGTGACCTTTTATGCTTCTCCTTGGAGGTATTAACCATGACTTCTGAGGAAAATGAACTTTACTATTCGTCTTCAGTGACCTTCTTTCTTCTTGTTGACTTGCATTGGTATTTACGATTTTGCTGAACAGATATTTGACCTTTCATAGAAGTAAATACAATAGGAGTAGAGATTGCTGCAAGTTGTTCTGCAATATTCATTGCTGCTCTAGTTGAATATCAAGTAATTAGGATGGCAATTTAAGAGGCTTTACCACTTCACATCTCATAGTTTATTGGTGAATAAAAGCTATGTGGTTACTATTAAGTAGGATAAAAGGAAAATAACTGCATTTGCTTGGGTTGCAATTGGAACGTAGGGTTTTAACACCTTATCTTCATTTTGTCCAGTCCTCTCTAGCTGGCCCCACAATTGTCCATAATCTCTCACCTCCTCCATGACGTCCTCAGATCTACGCCTTACCCTTTGTCTCTCATTCGAGTTCCACTTGAGCTATTGCCTGGCTAGCGATGTGACCCGACGGTCTCTTCGGCGTATAAACTCGCCTAGTTTACTATTTCGCTATTTCTCGAGCTGTGGCTAGTCACCCTACTCCAGAAAATCAATCTAGCCGCTACAGAGAAATCAAAGCACAACATTCTTATAAGGCCAGGTTAATCATTGTTCATATTTTGACCATAGAAATCTACTTCATATGTTAACGTGTACTTTTATCAATTTTGTAACCTGTTCTTATGTTGGTAAATTATCAGTCATGGCATTTTAATCATATATATGTCACAAAAACCATGTTCATTGTAAAGTGTGTAAACCTTTAAGGTTGGGATAAATCAATTTGTCTTATTTTAGGTGTTTGGATGATGAATCCAGCCAAAATTTATAAATTCACGAAATGCTGTCTTCTCGACAACTGTCATCTGTCTTTTAATCTCTGTGTGTCATTTATATCAGAATCATAAAAAATTCAGGGTACTCTGAACAACTACTTCGTCTTTGTTTGACACTACATCTAAGTGTGTACTCATGACTGTACAAAAGATGGAAACGAAAATTCCATTCCAGTGGCGGCCTAGAAGTTGGTTTCTATCATTTTAAGTCCACAGAGGATGTTCATGGATTATTTTAATTGGTGATATCACCACAATAAGCCTTGATTCATTGAATTTCAACCTGTTGGCTCAATAATAGACAGGTTGAGCTAGTAACCTGAAGATTCAGCGTTCAATTCTTGATGAACTCATGAGTATGCTATTTCGAACAGTTTGGAAATTGTTTTAGACCATCAGTAAGACTCTAGAATTATAACCATTTGTTATGAAATTCTCATTAGATTTTCACAATATAAAATTTACTAAATAAAACAAATTTACCAAAATAAGGTCATTTGGTGATGCAGTAACAAAGACCACACAGCTGATACTGACAGGTATCTATAGGGAACAAATGCCAATAATAAAAAGAAAATCTAATTTAGTTATTCAGTAGTGTGCGATAAACTTTTGTACTTTTCTCTTTATATTTATAAAGCCATCAGTCATATGAACGAAAGAGGCAGCTTACATGGATTATACCACTATATCCAATGTTCTCATCGCTAAGCTTCGTGATATATATATATATATATATATAGATAGATAGATAGATAAAAAATTGCGCCTTTCGATTCAGTGCATTACTTTTTGCAGTAATTTATAAAACTCTCATTTCTTTGCTATTGCTCACCACGAAGTTCTGGAAATTATTGAATTCCGTTAACTTTCGAACGCTTAAACCCTGGATTTACTATTATTGACTACTGATACCTATTACAGAGTTTTTGGACATTTGTATCCTTTAAAAAAACCTCATATGTAAAATTGTATATTTTATTGGATTTATATGTTCAAGTTGGCCCAAGTCAGTGAGTCTGTGATTTTGGTATAATTTTAGTTAACTGTGCTGAACTATATTGCATGTTGTTTTATTGTATAGTTGATGTCGCATTTTGCCCTTTTTGCTGTGAATTGTTTTCCTTTTGTTGGTGTTGTTCTGATTGTTTTAACCCTTGTTATCTGATTTTAAGGGGAGCAACCCAAAAGGTCGCTACTCTCTAAACGTTATCTTAATGTAACCATCCATTTCTCAGGCGTGAGGCTAGCAACCCCACACTGTAAACAAAATTGCTACAGAAACTTCAGCACGATGCACCTCTTCGCACCCAAAGAAAAAGTCTCTGTAGGGAAATGGAAAGTCCGCACTATGTACGAGACAGGGAAAGCTGCCCAGATCGCAGACGAGATGAGAAGATACGGAATCCAAGTGCTGAGAATATGTGAAAGCAGATGGAATGGGAATGGACTCACCAAATTGTCCACAGGTGAGTCAGTGATCTACTCCGGTCACCCGAAAGATAACCACACGCACACCGAGGGCGTGGAAACAAAGGCCCTGATGCAATGGGAGGGGATCTTATCCAGGATAATGACTGCCAGATTCAACTCCAAAGGAAGGAAAGTGTCGGTTATACAATATTACACACCCACAAACAACGCAGACCTCGAAAAGAAAGAAGAATTCTACAGGCAACTACAGGCAGCAGTGGACAATACTCCAGCTGGTGACACTGAAATACTAATGGGAGACATGAACGCCAAACTGGGACCAGACAACACAGGAAGGGAACTCATCATGGGTAGAGAAGCTCTCGGAGAAATGAATGAAAACGGAGAACCCTTCGCCGACTTCTGCGCCTTCAACGAACTAGTGATTGGTGGCAGCGTATACAAACACAAAGATATCCACAAGGCTACATGGGTGTCACCAGATGGGCAAACCAAGAACCAAACTGACTTCATCTCAATCTCAAGGAAGTGGGGGCGCAGCCTACTGGACACAAAAGCAAGAAGAGGAACAGACGTTGGCTCAGACCACTATCTCGTACAAGGGACAATCCAAATCAAATTAAAAGCTTTTAGAGAAGGAGGAGCTGCAGCCAGACCACAAGCCAAGTTCAACACTCAAAAACTGAAGGACCAGGCTACAAAGGACATCTTCATTGCAGGCGTAAAGGACAAAGCCGAGACACAAATCAACACCAGCGAAGAGGTCGGCGTCGAAAAGCACTGGGAAAACTTGAAAACGGTGTGGAGCCAAACCTGCATGGAAGTTCTAGGTAGAAAGAAGAGGCAGGACAAACAGTGGCTCACTATGGACACTTGGAGACTAATAGAAGATAGAAGGATGGTGAAACAAAAGATTATCCAGTGCACTGACGAGCAACAAAAACAGGAGTTGAATTCAAGCTACTATACACTGAACAAAAGAGTGAAGAAGAGTGCCAGGGAAGACAAAAGAAAATATTATGAAACCATGGCAAGTGAAGCAGAACAAGCTGCAGGCAAAGGAGACCTCGCCACACTCTACCAAACAACTAGGAACCTATCGGGCAAAAGTTCGACACAGATTAAGCCAGTCAAGGATGACAATGGAAAGTCAATCACCAAAGAGGTGGAGCGAAGAAAGCACTGGGTTGAACACTTCAAAAGACTTCTAAATCGACCGCCACCTACAACGCGCCCATCAATACCAACAACGGAAGCAGAACTACCAGTGAACATTGACCCCCCGACGAAATCAGAAGTCCTGAATGCAATCAAGATGCTAAAAGCTGGGAAAGCAGCTGGACCAGATGGAATCCCAGCAGAAGCATTGAAAATGGACCCAGAGACAACAGCGGACTTGATGACACCACTGCTGGAGAAGGTGTGGAAAGAGGGCAAAGTACCCGAGGATTGGAAGAAAGGATACTTATTCAAACTTCCAAAGAAAGGAGACTTAAGTCAATGTAAAAACTGGCGCGGAATTATGCTCCTGTCCATCCCAAGCAAAATACTAAGCCGCATCATCCTGGAGAGAATCAAACAAGCCCTAGATGCAAAACTTAGACCGGAACAAGCTGGATTCAGGAGAAACAAATCATGTATTGATCAAATCGCCACTCTACGGATCATCATTGAACAAAGCTTGGAATGGCAGTCACCTCTCTATCTCAACTTCATCGACTTTGAAAAGGCCTTCGACAGCGTCGATCGAGAGGTGGTTTGGAAAATACTTCGCTACTACGGGGTCCCATCGACAATTATACATCTCATCCAACAGTTATACGACAATGCTGCATGCCAAGTAATCCACAACGGGAAACTTACGGAAGCCTTCGAAGTGAGGACGGGAGTGAGACAAGGCTGCCTACTATCACCAATGATTTTCCTGATTGCAGTAGATTGGATAATGCGACAGACAACGGCAACCAACGAGGGAGCAGGCATAAAATGGACTCACACAATATACTTGGAGGATCTGGACTTCGCCGATGATATATGTCTGATTTCCCACAAACCGGAAGATATGCAAGTGAAAAGCAACAAGTTGGCAGAAGAAGCATCAAAGATAGGACTTCAAGTGAACATAGAAAAAACGGAGGTGATGAAGATTCCTGGCCAACATCATCAGCAACAACAGACAACAATCAGCCAGCATAAATGGGAGGAAAGAAACAATCTCCTTTACCTAACGACCTGCGAAGCATCGTTTCAACTACAGGCGGAACTGACGAGGATATCAAAGAGGCGAGGATCGGAAAAGCAAGACAAGCTTTCATTACTCCTAAGTCTGTGTGGAGGTCAACAGCACTCAGCATCAAAAATAAGGTCCGGATTTCCAACTCCAATAGGAAGTCAATGCTACTATACGATTGGATCAGAGACTTGGCGCGTCATAAAGAGCATCTCAAACAAACTACAGACCTTCATTAACAGTTGTCTTCGCTCAATACTCAAGGTCAGATGGCCGGCTAGAAAAGATCAGCAACAGGGATCTCTGGCAATGAGCGAACCAACACAGCAGGAACCGATTGTGAAACAAATAGGTAGGAAGAAATGGAGATGGATTTGCCACACCCTGAGGAAACCATCAAGAGACAACACTAGACAAGCCATTGCTCGAGTGGAACCCGAAAGGGAAGTGGCGAAGTGGTCGTCAGTGCGAGGGCGGGGTGACTTGGAGGAGGTTATGTGAAGAGGAGATGAAAGCATGTGGGCTGACTTGGAGCGGAGTGGAAAAGTTGGCAGAAACCGGAAGGAAATGGAGGTGCGCAGCTGAAGCCCTATGTTCCTCTAGGAACTAAAGGATATAATATATATATATATATATATATAAAGTTTTGATATAGGAATGGTATTTAGGCAAATAGTCCCTAGTTCGATGAATACACGGATAAAATATCTGCTAAACATGTTTGAAAACAAGTGAATGTATAATTTATGCATAAATTACGCACAGAATTCATATTTTGTTACTTTATTATTATGATTATCACTACTTTTATCGAAATATGAAAAATACTCATTTGTATGCTGGTGAGAGTGAGAAAAAGAGAGAAGGATAGTGAGAAAACTTTGAGTACACTGATACAAGTATTATTCATGCAATTATTGGCAAAGAATGAAGTTTAAGTAAAGATGAGAATCGTGACAAGATGCGAATCAGTAGTCTTCAGAGTACAAGTCACACTACTTACTAGCTGAAATATGAAATTCCACCGCTAACTAGGTCATCATTTCACAGTTAACACCCAGCTATCATGTGAATCAGCGGTGAGTTATTGTCCTAACATGATAATACACTGGCAACCTAGGTAGGTCGTATTCTGTATACATCAGTTAGGGAATCATTGAAAACGAAGTGAGCACTGAACAGTTAGTTTGTGTTATATTAGGACTCTTGACGAGTGATTAAATTGTCAATCATATATGAAAATAGGTTCGCCTCATCTCTTTATGTCCCAATCGATTATCATACGCCTTAAAGACTTACTTCTGACGAGCAACAGAATCCCTAACCTCACTCACAAGCTCTCCTGTTTCCAAAGCTTAATGATAATGTCTTTATTCTGAACACTATTCATAAATTGTACAGAATTTTCCATGGAGTTTATTGCATGGCATTTTCGTTACGTACAATATCTTCAAATAAAAGAATTAATTGACGGTATATTTTGTGACACAATGGTCTCTAATATGAAGTACAAACCATCCCATTATGGTATATGTGGTTTTTCTCCTTCAGAAAATCCCCATCATCTAGTTGAAGAAGTGTACATTAAGAGACCCAAGGATATAATCAGACCATTCCCAATGTTTGGTAGGAACTTGAGAATGAAGAGATTGTAAAAATATAAAATACCCACAAGAGTCGATAATACCATTCGAGGTCACAGCTTTATTGTTTAAAATCAATCAAAAGAGAGAAAATATATGCAGTAAGGAGGTAGAAGTTTTTGGTAGCCCAAATTTTAAGCAGCTTTTAAACTAGGTAAGGTATACGCTTGTGTCAGCCGGGAATCGAATCGAGACCATTTCTCTGGATGGCGGACACTTTACCACTGAACTACGGACACAAAAATTTAACTTAGAGAATAATTACATATACAGTAGTTTGAAGATGAGGCAGTAACTCATCGAAGAAGACATTCCGAAATGTTCGCGCATAGTCGTGAATTGGAATAAGTTGGAATTCAAGGACGATTGGATCAGGTACCAGTGGCTCAATGGTCTATGAGCTCGCCTTGTAACCAGAAGGTTCTGGGTTAGAACCACGGTGGGTGCGTACTGATGAAGAGTCCCAAACTAGGACGAAACAGCTGTCCAGTTCTCCCAGGTTTTCCAGTGGTTTTCTAACTGATTTTAACCCATGATAAAATCCTCCATGAAATTACATATAAAACAAATCATCAGTTAATAGTAATTCTAAATAAATGCTATCAGACTGACATTACATTCGTATCAGTAGATGGAAGGTTGCATCTCTTGAACAGGTTGATTGTCTAATTGAATGTAGAAGTTAACCAGATAGAAGTAGTTTCTGCACAGCACGCAGTCAAGTAGTACATCATAACATATATTTCAAAATTCATTCGGAATTTAACTCAATATAAAACAATCTTTCCCTCTTCATATCGATTACATGTTCAAAAATATTTCAACTGAAAAACTCTTCAGGTGTATTAAAATGTGGGCACTTATTATGCTAGATTGGATTGACAAATCTGTATATATAAGCATGTGATTAATGTTCATGAATGCATCACAGGCGAATAGGGTGATTAGGCTACATGCTGGTATGAATTTATTGAAAAACTCACCATTACCTCACTTATTTACCACGTATATTATTTGATGAAAAAGGTGCTAGACATGAAATCACTAACCTACTGTATATCAGTAAATAGACGCCTCCTCTTATTCTTCCTGTCATTAATTGAATTGTAGTCACTATTTATTTAATGCTCTTTTAGATTTTTCCGTTGATTGATTGGATCGAAGTGCTAGGTCTCAGGTTGACATGTCGGCTTCTTGTGCAGATGCTTCGACGATGCCTTGGCATGTAATTAGAAAATTGGTGGATGGTGATAAGCAGTGGAATCCAGGATGCGCATTTCGTACCATTTGGGACTCGTCACTTGGATGTATTTGCATTCCCCATTGAGTGATGATGTTCCCACCGAGGCTCGAACTCAGTGCCCTTAGTCTCAAACGCTAAAGCGTTATTCACCAGACTATTGGGCAACGAGAGCCACCTCTTGTGCAACGAGTCATATAAATCAATAGACGGGAAAACCTGCAAGTGAATTAAATAACTAGTATGACTCGGTGCACAAGAAGTGGCTGTCATTGCCCAAGGGGTCCAGTGGATAACGCCTTGGTATCTGAAACTATGGGCACTGGATTCGAGCCTCGTGAGAACATTATCACTCACTGGGGAATGCAGGCACATCCGGATGATGAGGCCCTCATAAAACGAAATGGGCATCCTGTAGTCACTATTTATACTAATTTTCATTTTATTTTTATATTCATGTATTATTGCTATTGTTATCATTACTGTAAATATCATAAATGATAACAGTTGTTGGCATGCAGGGATTTTGCTGAGTTCAGTAATGACCACCTACTAACTTCGGTTAAAGAACCATTGAAAGCAAGGAGTAATGGATAGCTGTTCGATTGCTGCTTGATACTCTTCAGCAGTACACACCTATAACCTCACCTGGATCGCGCTGTGTCCTAAATTGGCAGAGGTTGGAATTCGAGGGCTATTGGATTCTGTCACAGTGAATGAATAACCAGCAAGCTGCTCTTAGTGCCTGAAAATCCTGGATTCACTACTCGATGGGGTCAAGCGCTTATACTTGTGAAGAGTCCCGAACTAAGACAGAGTCAGCGTACAGTACTCTGTATTATGAAGGGTCCGCTAACTGAAGTCAGTTCATGATTAGTCTTCGAACAACCAAGGAATACAAGAGAGTACTGAAAAGCTGCTCCACCTTCGTTTAGCATTTTTCAGCAGTGCATCCCGACGACTCTATCGGGGATCAAGCTCTGAGCATTTGTGTCATGAAACCAGTCGAGTGATAATTCAATTACTCGGATACCATTCAGATTTTCGTGACCCAGTTCAACACATGCATATGTAAATATGGCGAATTTTGTAAAGTTTGTTAAAAGCGGTCAAGCATGACCCTATGAGGTATTTAATCCAAGAGTATAATTTTGCAATGCTTTCACAGTCTCACTTTAACGCAAATCGACAGAAGCTGAAATTTCGAATCTTTACAGTGCTAACCCGGTAACTGTATGTTGAGATACTGACATGGTCATCTTGTTTTTATTGTAGTGAGAGCTGTCTGTTAGCGAAAATTGGTAGACATCAATTTACGTCACTGTTTACTTCCCAAATCTTGGTCATGAGAAAAACAGGAACAGAGACTTTGCGTGGGCAGATACGATTTGCAGATATATGGTCTGACCTTCAAATAAACGGCCACAAAGTCATAACAGACTAACTTTCAGCGAGAAAACAACCAATCAGAAGAGTCTGTTTCTCTGCTAGTAATAACGAATAATAATGTATATAAAAGTATATAAATATCTCTTGATTTCCTCAATAAACGGTCTGTCGCCTGACCTTTGTCTTCTGTCGTTACATTATGACTTTATTCTAAGTAAATAGCACAGGAGTAAATAAACTCGTTTCTGTACAAAATCCCGTAAGTCTTACACATGAAGAAGAAAGTCACTACCAACCTGTTCTTCTAGACATACTACATATTACTACAAAAATGATAGATTTACAGAAAGCCTACTTGAATAGGGCAATTATATATGATTTATTCTGTCCCTAAGAAAGATGTCTTCATCGTTTTACCGTACAATAGGGAAATAAATAATGGGATTTTAAGGTAGACTAAACTCAGTCATCCGTAGAACCTACTATGCAGCCTGACTTCGAATTATTGAAAATGTCGGAAACATGTCCCACTAAAAGCTTAAGAAGTGAACAAGTGATTATAAACATAAAAATTACGTGTGTGGTCACACATACATTCTTTTCTCTTTTTCCTTCACGTTCCCAGTGGAACATAGGGCTTCAACTAGTGGCTTGAAGTTTCGGTAGCGGTGTTTAATTTTACAGGATAGGGTTGCTCCATGCCCAACCTTTCCTATTCACCAGCATTATTTCTGGCTTGGCGAGGTAAAGGAGTGGGTCGGCCGAAGATCGATCCCCGGACCATGTGCATGGTCAGCGAGCGTCCTAACCGCTCTGCCACTGACGCACCACACATACATACGGAGGGGTAATTGTGCTCTGCGTATGAGTGTGGGAAAACATTATCCTAAATTGTTAGAAAATTGAATGAACTGTGGAAAATCGATAGACGCGGATGGAAGACTACCAACTTCGTATGAAGCTAAACACTTAGTCGATATGAATCGCTAACTTGATATCAAAACAGCTTTTAAGATTATTTATAAAATACGCAGAGGTGATAGCTATTCGTAAACTTAAGCCAATCCTCCTGTGTGTACGAAACAGCTTATTATTAGGCTTAACCTGCCTCCTTATCTGATTACATAACCAATCGTAGTAATATTCCATATTAAATAAGTTTAGTTTAATTATCACTCAGCGCAGCACTGTTAACAACTGGATGACATTTCGGGCATAAATTATTGCTCATAATCATATCAATTCAGTCACACGGTTTCACAGTTTTTCTCTCTACGCTGTCTCTCTGACTTCCCATTATTGTTTGTTGCCATAGACCGTATTTTCGGTATAGGCGTTGCATCATTCCAATTGCATGTGCGTGGCGATGAATTGATAAACAGAGGTTCACTGATCAATGTCTCTCCCCAATTAAATATACTAATTTCTAAGACTTTCATTCTATCCCACCTCACTGTATGATTAAATGCAGGTGAATGCAGTGCAATGGCTGATCTATTTTCGAGGTTATTTAGTTTACCGGGGTCAATTATTCTAGGTCTAGCCACATTGTTATGCTCCAATAATCTAGTTGACCCTGATCTACTGTTTGAACTACATAATTGACCTCACATTCATTACATAGTATTTGGTAAATTGTAATATTCTTCTTAATGGTATCCATCGAGTCGTTAAGCGAACAAAGGTTATCTTTGTTTACATGTCACCCTAATTCCAACCTCACCGGGAATCCTAACTAAGGCCCCTAACGTTCCTTCTTTGTATGGAAGCACAAAAGAGACTTTGAATTCTATATTAGTTCCTCTATTTTTTCATTTACACTGCTAATCTCATATTTTACTGTGACTGCACATAAATTTCTGAATAGATTCTGGTGGGTAGTTAGTTACTAGTGAATGACTACAGTTTATGTTAATTAAATTCCGGACACTTATCGGATTTATTATTTTATTCAAATGCTTTGTCGGCCATTGCCACCCACTTTGCTACGCTCTCGCGAAAAAAAATTCCAGGAACGATTAGGAACGGTATGTTAAAGCGTTTTCAAAAACACACCAATAAATGCGAGATAATTTAAAAGACAGTTTTGTCAGAAGGTTGGGGGTTATCAGGCCCCAAACATCAAATAACAATTTAGGATAAAACGTGATGGTGAGCCACCTGGCAAATTGACCACATTTCAAATTTGACTGATAGAATCAAGTCTACACCAACACCAAGAGCTAGACGCGTGACATTAATTTCCGCACAGTGATTTAAACAAAGACAGAAAGGCTGATTCGAAGCGATATATGTTTGATGGTAGAGTGTGTTCTTGGTGGCTTAGTGGCCGGTTCTGTTGATTCATGATGAGACGATGAAGAGAAATAAACATGTGCCGCGTTCACATTCACCTAAAACTTAATTACTTAGTAAAGACAGCACTAATCAAAATCACATAGTATCTTATACTGAATGATTTAAGACATTATTACAATACCGAAAAAAGACAAACAATGAAATGAAATGAACTTCCTGAGTGCAATGTATCCAAGCAATTATTTCGTTTCCCTATAAGCAGCTTAATTTAGGTGATTACATATTTCGTAATTAAAAAAATCTCAGAAGTCTTATACTTTCCTAAATTTAATTTTTTTTGCATATTCTGTTGTTGAAGTACTTCAGCAAATGGTAAGAAATGTTTTAAAAAGCACATAAAAAGTTGAAAATTGAATTTCATTTTCAACTTAATATATTTATTTGTTATTAAATTGGATTATTTTAATCTAAAGACTAAAACTTTATCGAATACAAATTTCAAAAAGTTATTTATTTCATCTCGTTTGAATAATTTCAAAATTTATTAGTGATTTTTTGTTTAAATGAAGTATTGAAATCACTTAAAATATGGCGCCAATATAAATCCACGTTATTGAAATGTTTACTTATTATTTAGTTTTCAGTAGTAAATGAAAGCTTTTGTTTACAGAATTATATTCTAAAGAGCTTTTTTAGTAGTTTAACTTATTGGGAAAGTGTAACATAAAACCATTCTGCTTGTTAAGTTTTCATGCTTTAGCTAATTCAATGGAATTATTATAATTACTACTGAAAGCACTTTCTACCAGACTGTTGCAGTTTTATCAAAAGTGCTACCTTAGTTGCATACTAAAGATCAGCTCAGATCCGATCAAACTGGATTGGATGAGAAACAAGAAACTCTGGCAGTGAAGTGAACAAGCAAACAATTTATTTCTTTATTTATTTATTGCGTCGGTGGCACAGTGGTTAGGACTCTCACCGACCATGCACATGGTCCAAGGTTCGATCCCCTGCCGACGCGCACCTGGTATCTATGGTCGGCCTGCAAAATTTGGGCTACCGATATCCATGCTGAAAATTCCATACTTGTACCAAAAATACAGTGTGGAATCAAGCTGTAAATCAAAAGTCAAAAAAAGTTAAAGGAAGGAGACAGATGAATTGGAGGTACGCTGAGAAAGTACTCAAGTGACGTCATACTTGTGTAGGCAGTCCAAAGTAATAGTCAAGAGAATTGTGTGCAATAGGGAAGAACCTGGCTCTTCTACTCGGAACTCAAGGAATGAATAGTAATTTAATAATGTAACTCAGGAGTTGATTACGGACTGATATCAGTTAGAGAACCATTGAAAACCAGGGAGTACTGGACAGTGGTTTCACCCTAGTTTGGGAATCATCGGCATTACGCACCCATTGGGTGGCTTTCGAACCCAGGATTTTCCGGTTACAAGGCAAGCTCCTATATCATCCAGCCACTGGGACCCGATTTTAATGACTAGTGCATGAATTCTAACTTCTACCCATTCGTGATTTAGAGCAACATCGACCTGTCCAGTACTTCCTGGCTTTTAATGGTTCTCTGACTGATATCAATCCGTGATCAACTCATAAAAACGAAACTAATCCTTACAAACCAACTATAAAACATATAAATTACCGTGCGTCAGTGGCACGGTGGTAGAATGCACGCCAATCACGCAAGTGGATCAGGGTTCGATCTCCGGCCACCAACGCAATCCCTTACCTTGCTGAGCCAGTAATTAGACTGGTAAAGAAGGAAGGTTGAGCATGAAGCTTGCAAACCCATCCTATAAAAATAGAAACCACTGCTCCTGAAATTTCAAAGCTCTAGCTTGAAGCCCTATGTTCCCCTTGGAACATAAAAGAAAAAAAGAAATACACCTTACCACTGTCATCTTGAGTATAAATGCTGTTAGTCTTACTACCTAAATAACTTCCCCATCAGCTTTTTCTTCACCCTTACAACTCCACTACTATTTTTAGTATAACTATTAATACAAGATCCGTAGTTTTTAAATCCATTTAACAAAAAATTAAGTCTAATGGAAAAAAATCATTCTTATGTCAGCTGTAAAAGAAGCATATGTCTCACATAAAAAAATATGAAAATGAAGAAAAAATCTAAGAGAAATGAGACAAGATGACGTAACTATTCGTTGTGAAATCTCAGTCTGTAGTTAGCTAACAACGAGAGTGTGTATGTGTGTATGAGAGAGGGTGAGAGAGGGAAAAAAAGGCGGCATACTTGCTTTTAAATAAATTTTTTAATTGAATAAAAAATATTTCTTATAATAGAGGTTTTTGTATTTCCCAATGAATGAAAAACAAAACGAGATTGTTTTTACTGACGTTTTGCTATTTAATGCTAATAGCTTTTTCCAAATATTTCTCCCCAAAATAACGCCATTTTTTTCTTTCACGTTTTAGGATTTGCTTGTACACTGACTGCATAATGATTTAGAGAAAAGACTAACACAACTATTTACTACTTATTAGTTTTCAGTAGTTTGGTTTGGGAAAAAATTCATTTTGATATCAAAAGTCACCGCTTAAACTTACTCATGTGGGCCAAATTGAAGAGTAAAACTTCTTTTTAAATATTTTAATAAAAAGATATTTTTATGAACTACTGATTACAACAGAAAGAACTGATCCAGTCGGTTAGTGATGACTGCGAAGTGAAATCTCTTCATTCAGTGCTTGTTATTTTGTGTAGATAACTAATCTTTCATCGTAGACAAGATAAAATCGATTTAACTGCTCCTGTGGAGTTAGTTACATAAGCCGCACAATTAGGCGTTTCTCGTCGAATTTCCGAACATCAACCTGCGTGGTTAATTAAAGGACAAAAAAAATCTATTCGTAGCGCTATTCTATCCCGTCTTGTGGATACAGAACATAAGATTGATGTCAATGAGGCGGCTTTCAAAATCATTTGCCGCGTGCCAACAAATCTTAACTTCGCCTTAAGAGTTCGTCTACTAAATATTGCTGAGGCTGCTGTTGGAATCTACATTAAGAAGCCTAATTTATGTGTCCAAAGAAATTAGTTCAGACATTGTCCTTACCTTGTCCGTCTGGGTTGAAATTATCCTCAATTTTTTGTAGAAATTTCCTTAATTTTAGTTGATATTCTATTAATTTTACAATTTAAGCATCTTTAATGAACTGTAATCCCAATAATCTTACTTAATTCGATATTATTTAAAAAACACTAATATTGTTATTGACTACTATTCTAGAATATTCTATGTATATAAACATATGTATATAATTATCGATCCAGAAGAGGATATTATCGAAAAGGATATTCTTTTGCTCAGTTATTTTGTTTATTATCGATTTGTCAGTTCTTGTTATGAAATTGTGATCTCCTCCATGTCACTCTTGAATCCTCAACTCCCAACTAGTTGGTCTACGTTCAAGTTCCAGTTGAGCGACTGACTGGCAAGCGATATCAGTCGATGGTCTCCTCAGTGTGTGTCCCATCCATCTCCAATTTCTTCTGCCTATTTGTTGAACAACAGGTTCTGATTGGTTCGTTCCCAGAGCCTCTTGTTGATATTTCCTTCTGGCTCGCTATCTGATCTTCAGTATGAAGTCAACGCAGGTGGCTATTGATAAAAGTTTTCATTAGCCTGTTTGAAATGCTTTTTGTGGCGCCGAGTTTCTGACCCATAAAGAAGATTGGCTGACTTAACGTTGGTGCTAAAAATCTGAATTTTGTTGTTAGTGGTGGGTACAGAAGATTTCCGTATTGATTTCAGTCTGATGAACTTCTGTCTCGACTTTCCAATTCCGCTTTCGACATCCTCATCCATGCTGTCGCCTGTAGTAGAAATGATGCTTCCTAGATAAGCAAGGCAAGTAATCTCTTTCAAATTTCTCCCACTCATAGCGACTGGTGAGTGTTGTTGTTGGTTGGCTGGGTATTTTCACCATCTCTGTCTACTCGATGCGTACTTGTAAACCGTCTTTGCTGCCTCAGATTTGAATAAGGGACTAATTGTTCTTAATTTTGTGAACTTATATACACATCTATATTGTTCATAAAGGCACCACATCAATTAGCTTAGTGCCTAAACTGCATAATGCATCGGTAGATTTCAGTTGATAACTTTTTGCTAGAAAATTACATAATCTATTAGCTAGTCGACATCAACAGCTTCTGTTCAAATAATAAGTGGTAAACTTCTATTCACATTCAGACGTTATATTTCTTTGGTTTAGATTTCTTTTCAAATGTGGATTTTGCCTGGAGCTGATTACATAAAAGTGGACAGGATTCAGGTGTTAGTATCAATCTCTTCAAAAGTGCGTATCCAACACTGTATAGAATATTAGGCTCACCAATCTACTATTTTTGGGAAGTGTGCTGGCGGTCATATCAATCAACTCTACAAATTTGGCTGGCATCGGAATGGCTTTCGTCGATGTACTATAGAAGAGTCATGAGAAATGTTATCCACTAAGTAGGAATAGGTATTCAGTGAAGAAAAGCAGTGAATAGCAATACTGCTAAACCATTCAGTGATAGAAACTGGAAACAATGAAACAGTGAAGGAGCCAGTGGTGAAACGCTCGCCACCCATATAAGTGGTCTGGAATCGATTCCCAGCCGACACACTTACAAACCTCATCTAGTTTGTTAGCTAGTATTATTCTCGGGTAAAAGCAGAGACTGTTAGTGAGGTTAGCGATTCCATTACTCCTCGAATGTTAAGTTTGAAGGCGTATCTCCCATCATTTGGAACGTAAAGAAATGAGAGGAACCTATTTTTATGCATATATGACAATTTAATCACTCGGGAAGAGTAATAATCTAACAAACTAGCTGTCCAGTGCTCCATTAATCTTCAATGAATCTTTAAATGATGTATATGTAATGGAAACATTGTTTGAAGAATCCTTCCTGGATGATGTAATCATAATATTCATACTGATTTGGATGTTTCAACTAAGCATACAATTATTATCCCAATTTCTTCTAGACTGTGAATCATTGTTCTGATATTTTCGGATATCGTCTGTTGACTTAATTCCAATGATGTTTCTTTGTTTCTGTTCAATCTGTAATTTGAATGGTCTTCTTTGTGGTTGCGTGATGATGATATTGACACTGCATTTTACCACGACTGAGAATTTGTTTGAGTGAGTCAAGGTCACCGTGACCTTGTGCTGACTTCGGCAATTGTCGTTATCGAATTCGCCTCTCTGGGAATATTCTACTTGATTCTAAAGCACTTATGGTTGTTATTAAGGTGTACCATGAATGTAAATTCCAAATTTGATGGCATACTTTACAGACAACTGGATGGGGGGGGCGATGGTCCCCTAACTGGGTCCCATTTTGGCAGATCTATTTCTAAGTAAACTAGAAAATGGACCTTTCAACAATCTTAGCAGAAAAATCTAATTTTATTGCCGGTATATTGGTGTCATTTTCATTCTTTGTGGTAATGATTCGTGTAAGAAAAAAATAATGACTGAATTTAATAAAGTACACTCTGCTATGAAAGTCACGTGCAAAGAGGAAACTCAAAATAGAATTGCCTTCCTGCATGTCCACCTTACAAGGAAACCAGATGTTGACATAGAAGGAAATTTGCATAGATTAAGTAATTCGACAGGACAATGTACACATTATCGTAGCTTGGTTCCTCGCCATTACAAAAGAAATTTAGTAAAGACCCTCAACCACCGAGTTAAAGTTATATACTCACAAGACGTAATTTAAGACGAACTAAGCATTGTATATGATACCTTGATTGAAAATAGCTATCCCGACTAGTTCATCAAGAAACACATGACGAAGAAAACGGAAAATATCTTCTCACTATCCGTAAACAAGAAGCCTCTAACTTACGACTGTAATTCCAGGGCGATATAGAAAGTGAAACAATTACAGAGAAATTAAGAAAATCAGTTCAAAGAAGTTTTAATGACAGTGAACAACAAGCCATGTTTACTACACGACGGATGGTGATTAATCAATTGAAATATGAAGACCAGTCAATTCCAATTGTATCTAACAATTCAACTGCGCTTGTGAAGCGGGTTACATTGGCCGTTGCTCTAGGAACTTGAATTTTCGTGCTTCCTCGGAAATATCTACCAGTGTGGCCAAATAAAGTTGCAGTAAAAACCATCAATAGTTCGATATGAGACCGCCTTGTCCAAACAGGCAAAACACAAATCCAGTATTGAGGAATCCTTCTCTATCGTCTACCGGGTACCAAATAAATTGCCAGAAACATTGAGGTACCGCATGCTCCAAACAGCAGAGGCTATCGAAACTCCCTTCAAAAAACAGGTGCTCTGTGAGCAAAAGAAGCAAAAGAACTGTAGAACCTGATGATGAAGTTACAGAAAAGAGTATTCTTTTTTCAGTAACTATTCTTTTGAGAATTTCAGTTAACTCATTTTGTTCTACAGTACTTATTTTTCAATAAGAATGTTCTCTTACCTATACAGCTGGCTGACGGTACGGTTAAGGTTATGCTGAGTTTTCGATGTTTTATTTCTGTTAAACTGTACCATGGATTTTATCACAAATAACTGTCTGTTTGCTACCGTTAGGATATTCTGTGACCGTGAGTAGCTGACGAATGTTATAGTCACCCATACAGTAGAACTCAAAGGTCATTTTTCTGCGTTGAAATCACAACACGTGTGTTTCAGTCGTCACAACCTTTGTATATTACATAATACATGCAATGATCTGCTTAAATCTCTAGTCTAGCTAATTTTCAATCGATTGAAATGTATTACATTGCTTTATTCCACATCATGTTTTAATCATCACTCAATTATATCCAAGTTTCCTCCCACTTCAAACTTTCATTAGTGCGCAAACATGATCCCAACAGGGATTAAACCCAACTTCTTTTGTTTACGAGACTAGCAAGTTGATCATTGAGCCAATGCGAAGTGATTCATGATGGCGCTGCCGTTAGCCAGCATCATCGGGGATTGTTTGCTTTCATGGGCGATTCGTGGATCCCACCCGCCAAAACTTCTCAACAAGAGATTTTATTCCGTGGTCAGCTACTATTGGGTTGGTCTATAAATCGTGAATTGTTAGACTACTGGATTTATTCTAGTGGCAGAGTAATTTATGACTTCGCCTGGTAACCTGATGATCCTAAGGTTGGATGGTGAATGCCTACTGTGAACTGTCTCTAACTAGGAAAATATAGCCGACTAGGCAAATATAGATTTTGCCTATATTTCCCCATCATAACTTTTTAACCTCTATCCTTTTTAGATTAGTAATAGTTGACTATATTCTAGAATTATTTTCAATTTATAGTTGACTAAGGTTAGCTGTCTCTGTTAACATATCAGCCACTGGTACAGATGCTGAGATAACGACTGAAGATTGACATAATGTAGCTCTGGGCAGTGATTGACTGGCAGTGGAATCCAAAAAGCACATTTCGTTCCATTTTTGATACTCACTGTCTAGAGGTACATCATTTCTCAGTGAGTGACGATGTCCCTATTGGGATTCGAACTCAGTACCCATAAATTCCGAATCTATAGAGTTATCTACTACCCCACTTGGTTACAAGAAACACGCTTGTGTGAAATAAGTGTCACACTTAGAAGTCTAGTGATAATACCGTTGGTGATTCAGGTACACTCAGCAGATGAGTTACATAACAGGAAGGTATGAGCATCTTGGTGTTTATTCTTAGTCATCGTCAACCAGATAGCTTCATATCAGTAAATAATGTTTTACTTAATGTTTGTCTATATCCTCAATTCTGCAGAACTAATCTTTCCCCAGTTACACTTGCAAAAATAAAAAAGAAACTATAAAGAAATCTAATAATTATCTCACTTTGAAATGTTTAGTTCCCTTAACACCTTTCATCTATTTTTAGCCTTTCAACACTCTAATCTCCTTTATTTTTGAAAAACAAACAACAAACAATCAAAAATATGCCACAGATGGTTAAAAATCAAACTTCAAATGGTTAGTAGTATGAATAAACAAAGCATAAATTTGAATACACCTCCATTATCTTTCTGTTGCTCTATCTTATACCCTTATTAATAAAATTATCAAATAGATATCCACATATTTTGATTGGCTGTTGTTTAGGTGCGTCGGTGGCTCAGTGGTTAGGACTCTCGCCGAACATGCACATGGTCCGGGGTTCGAGCCCACGCCGACGCACACCTGATATCTATGGTTGGCCTGCGAATTTTGGGCTACCGATATCCACGCTGAAAATTCCATACACGTACCAAAAATACAGTGTGGAATCAAGCTGTAACCAAAGAAGAAAAAAGAAAAAACTTCTATTGGTCTTAAATTCATATTATTACGCCATCTCTTTTCACATTGACAGCTGCAGGCAGTTTACCAAATCGGTGGTAAGGAGGCTATCAAATATATTAGTGTGGCATGAGAATATTTATTTTTTAGTGTGTAAACCATAGAAATAGGTCGAACTACCTTGTTAGGGATAATGAGTTAAATATTATCTTCAAGATTTGGTTTGTTAGGATTAAATTTGTTTTTACGAGTTTGTCCATGGATTGATATCAGTTGGCGAACCATTGAAAACCAGGGAGTAATAGTAAGCTGTTTCGTCCTAGCTTAGTGATCATTGGCAGTACGCACCCACTTGGTGGGTTTCGAACCCAAGACGTTGCGGTTACAAGGCAAGCTCGTGATTAACTCGTAAAAACACAACTAATCTTTACAATCCAACTATAGAAAATTAATCTGATGCTCGCTAGTGACTTGCTAAAGGAGGGAGTTTCCTGCAGTTTTTGTGAGAAGTCGTGACCAGTGAGGTTCAACCGGTCAAGTGTGAGGATGGATTTCCCACCGATGACAGTGGTTGATGGTCACGTTAAATATCACGAATTGGTAGAAGTTAGGATTCATGCACTGGTGATTAAATCGGGTTCCTGTAACTGAATGGTAAACGAGTTAAATATTATTTAGATCATTTGTAATTTTAAAAGGCCATAGTGACGTATAAAAAGTTTTACTACGTCAATATGTTAGAATTAAAATTTGTGTACATTTATTCTAAGTTCAAAGAACGTAATATATAAACTCTGGTAACCACAACACTTTTGAAGGTTGTTGTTTTATTTCAGATATGAATAAAAATACAATGTAATAGTTACAGCTTAATGTTATGTGGGTCTTTTGGTACTATTAAGACCGATGAGAATAGAAATCTCATGACAGTGATATATAAACACGGAAGTGTATACTAATTATGCATTTCCTTGAATAGGTTAGAAGAAAAATGAAGACCAGAAAAGAAATAAATATACGTCGACAGCATATCTAATTTCTGAAGCACTATATGAAGCAGATACCATGGTAGCAGTGAAAATGTCTTTCAGCAGGACTAATAGTGACCTCAGACTACTGTTACATCACTAGCTTACAAAAATGCCTCTTCAATTACTTTATCTTGGTTGTTTAGTGCTCCGAAATAAGCTTAAATCTATGAGTTTTTTTCTTTCAAACACATAGGCATCCGACCTAACTCGGACTTGATTCTGCACTTCCAGTTGGTTCTGGTAATGCACAAATTCAGAGATTCTGTAGTTTGGTAAGACTGGTATAGTCTAATACACAATCTAGGCAGTTATTTATGGTGAATGTTTAGGTGAGATGCGCACGTTTATAGTGACGGGGAGGAAAATAACCTGTATATCATAACAAAGTATGTTAGTGATAATGAGAAAATGGATCATATTAACTTGGTATTTCTAATGACTTGGTGTCACCAGGATTTCGAACTTGTGGATGACAGTAACGAGGGAAAAATTCGTACGTCTTACCACCTTGGATACCGTTATTATTGTCGATGAAAATAATATTGTGCCGTAAACTACTGATAATACCGAGGCAAAACGTAGGAGACACGATAACAAGACAAAGAAACACAATGCAAAGGGTAGAAGCAGCATAACACCGAAGATCTGTACAAATTACGACTTTGTATACTACTCACATTATTTATCAGTAGTATACGCCACAATATAACTAATTTATAATTCAACCGCATTATCACATGAAATTATTGACTGAAAATAAACCACACATTGCCAAGATATTCAAAAGACACAGTATTATTGTGGTGAGAGCAGGCTGCTAGCCAATTGGTGGACATTAATTTATGTCAATATCTATGTCGTGGCCATGAGAAAATATGAACAAGGCTGATTCAACAACCAGTCACAGCAGACTTAACGTGGGCAAATATGATTCGCAGATGTATGGCTTAGCTTTCTGAGAAACCAGAAAGAACCAATCAGAAGGCTGCGTTTGTCTGCTTGAATAGGCTATAGTTATGTACGTGAAATATATATATATATATATACGTGCTGATTTCCGTAATAAAACGATCTGTTGCCTGGCCCTTGTCTTCTGTTGTTGCATTATGAGTGAATCAATATTAGGATACATTTATTCTAATGCACATGAATAGTCTAGCAAAACGCCGTTACCCTTCAGTCAAATTACTGAATTGTGAAAATCATATTTGTAAAATGTCAACGAAATTGAAATGCATAATTCCAAAGTTTCGTTCGGCAAACTAGTTCGAACTTCTTCAGGGAAATTAATCGAAATTTAAATGATAACTGAGGTAAATATGTATATATATAAATGACATCTCTTGTTTTATTGTAAAACTTTATCTTGTCACAGAATACAATGGTGTCTGCGCATGTATATGTGTAAGGTTAAAGAGTTGTAAAACATGTGTTAGCCCCTCCATGAGAAGAAACAGACAGTCGGGAATTTTAAACCAAATCTGATTAATTAATGATGCATATCCACTTTTTATTTATTAATCAGGATTTGTCACGCACTAGCTAACTTCATGCCTTCACATCTGTTCAAACTGCTAGTATCTAGAATTTTATGATTAGACGTATTATCAAAATTATGGTGTTTAGGATGAAGTCAAAATTCTTCTTAAAACTTAAATATACTGTTAACGACAGTCTTCAATTCTGGTGTAACCAACCCAGATAGTATTTCACCAATCATCGAAATGATTCAGTACTTTTGGTTGCTGTATGAACTCGTTCTCGCTGAAATGCATATACCCATATATATATATATATATATATATATATATATATATATATATATATATATATATATATATATTTGTAAGTCAGAGGTCAAATTTTGATCACAGCTCATATAGTTTTGTTTGTTTATTATATTTTGATACCCGCTTCACGACTCTTGTGGTTGAACAAAGTTTTAGAAAAAACAAGAGATGTCATTTATATACACATATGCATACCTCAATTATTATTTAAATTTCGATTAAATTCCCTGAAGAAGTTCGAACCAGTTTGCCGAATGAAATTTTGGAATTATTCATTTCAATTTCTCTGAGATCTTACAAATATAATTTTTACAAATGTCTACTTCTCACTCGGCACGCAGTCATTTGGGAACCATTCTGTCAAATCTTGATCACAGTTCATATGAAATTATTGATTGTTTGAGATAATTGAGGTATGCAGAATTTGATGTAGTACTTCTCCAGTGAAAGAATAATAGTAATGATTTAATTTATTCCAAAACCAGTAATTGTAATACAGAATGGAATTTTCAGCATTAATCACAATATTGCAACTAATTTCTTCAAATTATAAATAAAATTAATCACACAGAAAATTTTCCACATTTACAGTAGGGGTAATGTCAAAAACATGCAGCATATAAAATGGAAATAATAATGATAACAGTTCAGGTAATAATAATACAGGTGAAAACTGTCATGGGCTTGTTTCACACAGTATTGGTAATGTAGGGTAGAAATCCTAGCATGTTTAAAAATATTGAATATAATGCTCTCTTTACATGATATGGTGAGGGGAAAACAAAGATTACGACAGTCATAGAGATAAGTTGGTGCTTGGAATTATGAGAGTAAAACAAAGAAGCAACAGGACCATAAATAAAATAGAAATAATAAAAGTAAAACTTAAAGGTATATAAGGATGGATGGAGGAAACTGTTTATTTACTAGATGAAAAAAGGTTAGTTAATTCTTGCCTGACACTATTTTCACTATCACATAAAATACGCGCTAGGAATGGTATCATAGAATTTTTATACTTAGACGTGGGAGCATACAGTTTTCTGAAGTCACGTCTTGTTCTACCTGAGGAGATGCAAGGTGAAAGCTGAGGGTAACGTGGATGCTGCAAGTCAGACAAAATCCCTCTAGCATTCTACAAATTGTGACATAGTCCTTTGTAAGCAAACCAGGAAAGAATAAGGGTGAAAAATAAAGAAGAATAGGTAGGATGCAAGAGTTTATGAACTGTAAGAGGAGGGGTTGAGTTATACTCGAGTGCCTTAACTTCTTAACGTAAAATGTCAAGCGGAATATTTTACTGCAGATTGCTAAGACATGGGAAGACCAGCAGAGATCAGAAGTGAGAATAAGTCCGAGATAGTTAATTTCTGATTTGATTCCTATATCATTGTCGTCAATTTTACAAGTGTCATGAGAATCGATGACTTCTTTTAACTGTCTTTTACATCTTAAGCTGAAATTAACAGTTTGACATTTAGAAGGATTCAGTTTAAGACCGTTGGACTCAGACCATTTACTGACTTCCGACACGAAGCTATTCATTTCGGTACAATCTAGCTGGGAGTTAACAGCCATGGATCTGAACATATTATTACGTACAAGACGTCAGAAAAGAACTTTTGATATCAATGGGAAACATAAAAGTATAACATAAAAGTATAACTGAATTAGACGTGATAACGCACTATGACCTTGAAACTGGTTACACTGTTTTTCTGTAATTAGGAACAAAATTGTCAATCCCACTCATTTTGAAACTTTACATTAAAACTTTCATATGATTTTAAAAAACACAAATAACTGATTGTTTTAATTGACAGACTGAATATATTTAAGCACAGATGGTAGCTAGAGAAAATTTTAAAAAATAGGACATATTCTAACAAAACGGAACACCAGTTAAACTTGGTTTTTCTTCTCTTAAAAACAAGTTTAAAAGTCTATGTATGCTTGTTATCAGGAATCACGTGATTTTATCATTATTATCTTATTCTACTTCTTTCTCTACGCTATGTATAAGGGGGCTTGAATCTTCAGTAGCAATGGTATCATTTTATTGGGTGGGGTTGCTAGCCTCACACCCAGCCTTCCTTTTTTACAGGATTTAATACCACTGGTCTAGCCAGGTTTAGAAGTGAGCCGGCTGGGATTTGAACCTTAGAGCACGTCAGATGTGGTTAGCGAGGGTTCTGCTGTTGAACCACCACCCTAAAAAGAACGAAATCACGTGATACATCTTTAATAATGGTAATAATAGAGCTGATGTTTCTCTGTAGATTCATCAGCTACCCAGCTGACTACTGGTGGCTTGGAGCCTACCATATTATAAGAATACCTTAAGTATTTATTTACTTCCTTTGAAGTGAAGAAAAATTGTTTCAGAAATACGTCTTCACTCCATTCGAAACTTTACAGTCATTCTTATCTGGATACAAAACTTTTCGAAAACTTTCATTCCCTCTAAATTTGTAATTTTCACCTTTGAAAGTCCAGTACATCCGTCTGTTTCCAGTTGGGTTACACTTGACAGCCTGGCGTGTGATGTCACTTGTAATGTAAGCCTTTACAGAGAATGTCCAATCTGTCTTTTTGATTTTCCTAATATTTGTTGTGCTTATTTTCTAAGTTTATTGTTATTACCACTATCAGTAGTAATTATAATCGCTTTAATTTAAACAGCTTGGAATTTTTGACATGTAACCACAGGAACTTCATGTTCTTTCCAAATGTAACAATATATAAACACTTCGAAAAACATGGCAGATGTTTCTTTTTACTTTTACACAGGCAGTGATGTGTTACTAGAACTATTTTAACATTTGTTCTGTTTGAACACAACGTTGGGTAAACAAGATACAAGCGAACTCTTGAAAATTAATCTGATGCTCACTAGTGAATGCCTATAGGACGAAGTATCTTGGGGTTCTAATGAGACGTCGTGATTGCTGGGGTCAACCAGGTAAAGCGCGGGACAAATACTCGTCAAAAACATTGGTTGGTGGTGGCGCCAAAATCGCAAACTGGTAAAAGTCATAAACAATAGGCCATACAATCGAGAAACATCGTAAGCCCCAAGTAGGATTCCTGATTAGACTGCCGCTTAAATCAACCAACCAGAGGCATACTTTATCAGCTTAGGAACCCAAAAGATCCAAATAAGAAAATAATTTTTTTATTCATTTACGTTTCGAGTGGAACATAGGGCTTCAAGCTAGAGCTTTGAGGATTCTGTAGCAGTGGTTTTGATTTTACCCATAATTTACCAAATCCCATCTAATGTCCTTCGGGTGATTCGAAGGGCTCAGACTGGTAGATCGAAGTCATTTTGATTTGGAACTTTGATCTAAGAATACAGCCACAGCTAGAGTATTTGACTCTGCTGAGTTAAATAATCTAGAGAAAAAGAACTTATCTAAATTGTGATTTTGAGGTTTTGCCAACATTTGACGTCAGCTTATAATACAACACCAAGTCGGTATTCTCAAAAGTTCTACTACATTCACAGGATTATTATTTTAGATCGGTAAAGGTCATCAATGGAGTTTTGAAATGACAAATAGCAGGGAAATATTTGCCATCTGTCCACAATGTTCATTACGCATCGTAAACCATAAAGTTACTCTTACTGGATAGCATATCATTATTGAATTCAATGAACCACATGTCCCTTAGGTTAAGTTTACTTAGAGATGTTGGTCATCAGTTCAGTAATTAATGTACAGATCAACTGTTCGAGTCCTGTCATAACACTGACTTTTGTTTCAACGTTAAGCAACGGCCGTTACATTAGCAGTAGTCTGACAATCGAAGTATGTCAGTGGAAATCTCACGGCTTTTCCACTCCTCCTATTTCGGTGTAACCAGGATCGAAAGGAGGACATGCTACGAGTCGGGGGTAACTTAGAATAGACAGTAATATATCATATATTCACAAGACAATTGGAGGACCTGCCTTAAAACCAGATTCCATTGTTAAGCTGATAGATCATCACGCTAATGATTTGAAGCTCACAAAGTTCGAATCCTGTAAGTACTGGAATTTTCATTTCATCATTAATCATCACCCAGAAAGAACCAGCAACAAGAAACTCCGAAAACGAACCCAAGAAGAACCTGTTAGCCGACAGATATGCCAAAAAAATTGGAGATGGATGGGGCACATGATGAAGAGGCCATTGGGTAACATCAAACGCCAGACCATCGCTTGATTGGTAGACGGCGGGTTGGGTAACATGCAGGAGATCGTGTGGGGATACCAGGTAAAGACAACTGCAGGGAATAGAACAAAATATAAATGTGCTATTGAGGTCCTATGTCCCACTCAGATTCCAAACAAGTAACAATATTAATGAAATATCCCTCATTCTGACATACACGCATATGAATCTACCTACTTATTATGCCAGTGGTGAGCATTCTACTGACATTTCCTACTAGAAAAGACATAAAATCAGGCAAAATAACTATGATTGTCGAATTCCAGTTCTTTTTCCATTTCTTAGAAATTTATTTGCTGAATATATAAAAATATTAAATGTATGTTTTCTGTTTTACAAAAGGTGATAACTTCTTATCGGCTGAAACACGCAATATATTGCGCTAAAATTCACTGCTCACATTTTTTTGTGACAGTCATTTCACAAATCTAATCTAATAACAGAAGAGTAGGAGAAACGAAGGCTTCATTCAGACTTTTGTGTTGCTATTGATTTCCATTTTTTTCCCAGCCTAGATTTCAACATAAACTGATAAGAAATTTTTTTTAAAAATCACTGAAAATTAAGGCAAAGGAGCAGTAGACAGACGCAGCTGTTTTTTCCCAATTCGATACTCATCGGAAAGATAAAACACGTAGTTCGGTGAAAAAGTTCTTTTTTGGAGAATTCATTTTTCCCATTAGCTGTAAAATGGCAGGCAATAATACGTAAAGTTGATCATCCACTCCTTCAGATTCTAGATATTTCAGGTCCTTGTTAACATTCTCATACAAAATGCTTGGCGGAGATTTTGGGACCTATAAGGAAACATCCATGCATGTACTCACTGCCTGACACTTTCCGATTCATCGACTGCACAAAATACATGAATGTTGCTAACAGTATTATGTCATCTTATGACAGTAAATCATCGTTCACCAATGTCCCACTTACGGAAACCATCTATTTTATATATATTTAAACATATATATAACATCTAGTTCAACAGTGGAATACCAATACCTGCAGCTAAGATATACTCTCAGTGTACAGATCATTTTCAGTAATAAGATCTACAGATAAGATGGTATTTCAATGGGACCTCACTATGGTACATTACAAGCAGATTGTTTCATAGCTGGCCTCAAGAAGGGTCCATCTGAATCGATAACTGACGATTTATAAATGCATACAAGGTACGCAGATGATATCTGTAACAATGGTTAGTCGGTTGCTATAAGCATTTAACAACTGCCATTGGGCAATAAAATACACTCCTGAAGTGGAAAACGAATCCGTAATTTCCTTTCTTGATGCGGGACTAACAAGACCGCCTGAAGGTAAATTCAGAGGAAACAGACTTGAAAGGTCAACTAAAATGCTTCTACAGTTGTTACCTGTTGAACTAAGACGATATTTAATCAAATCTCTTCCAACTTGTATCCGACACATCTGTAGTTCTAAAGACCAAGAAGCAGAAATAAATCTTCTGAAAGAAACTTTCCTTCTAAATGGATACCAACGAAGATTCATCAACAAGAATATCGAACCAAAAGTTCAGAGGAACAGAACATTAGTTCTTCCAAAAGAGAAATTTTATGAGAACCTGGATTTCCGAAGAGACTTAACCTGAGATATCCTTCAAGTGTTGGTTTGCAGGGATTTAATTGGTTACAGGATTTCATCATGAGCTAATGTCATTTATGTTTTTTAGTGGTTTTCTAACTGATGTCAGCTCATGATGAAACCCTGTAACCAATTAAATCTATGCAAACCAATACTTGAATATCAGTCTGGTGCTCACTAGTGACTTCCTCTATTCAGGTAGGTAGTTACCTTGGGTTCTAGTGGGAAGTTGTGACCAGTGTGGTGTAGTAAGTCGGGTGTGAGGAAAAATACTTGCGATGGATGGTATTGGCTAGTGACAGAGCTATATCTTGAATTGGCATAAGCCGCAATTCATGGGCCTTTGGATCGGGTCCCAGTAGCTTAACGGTCTACGAGTTCACCTGGTAACCACAAGGTGTTATGTTGTAATCATGGTGGGTGCCTACTTATGAAGAGTCTCAAACCAGGACGAAACTGGTATAAAGTGCGCTCTGTTGGTTTTTCCAATGGTTCCCTAGCCTATGTCAGCTCATAGTGAAATTCCATATCTTATTTCTTTTGTCAATGACCAGCTTGGTGGGTACATGATACGCGGCTTATTCAGTTAGGTAGTGGATAGTAGTGGTTTCCATAACGTGTATTTCATCTTATTTCGAACTTTTCAGATTCGGTATTTGAAAAGATGGACGCTGCATTTGAGTCTTAGTGGAAAACTCATGATTTCCGATTTTCATAAGATAAGAACAATCACTTACTGTATCCTAGTTTAAGCCATTATCAACTGAATAACACCTTGTTAACCGCAAAGGATTGTCTTAGCATCCATACTAATGGCTGATATATATGGCTAACGACTGAACAATTTTGTCTAATCCAGTCAGTCATATGGGAAATTCGGAAATATTAATTTGAAAGAATACATGGTGTGCAATTTACGCTACTTAAAAATAAACAGTTGGATTCACCAAACAATATCCAACTAGATGATAGTGCATTTTCCAGTTCAGTTTCATGTTCGCTTTTATGTGTTATTGTATTCAATGTCAATTAGTAGCGTAGTGCAAGGTGTTCATTTCGTCTCATTTGGATCTGGTCACCTGGAGTGATGGAACTCCTATTTGAGACTTGATACCTGCCTCATTCATTTCAAACCTCAATGGATTATCTACTATAATATCAGGGCCTCATGAGTCACTTCTTATGGAGCACACATCAGTAATTGTTCGTTTTCAAGACGAAATGATCACCCTAAATTTGACTGCTTGTCGCTATCAACGAAAACAAAACAAAAGTCGCTAGAGCGTCTGTTCTTGGAAATCATATATCAACATACATTGAGCATTTTGACCGAAAATGCGAATCAACATGATAACAAATATCCCTATTTTTGTCTGATTTCTGCTCACAATTTTATAATAATTATTCTTCGCAGCTATTGTGTCATCATGATGCCTTTTGTATTTCCCGCTGTTTCTAAATGCTGAATTATCATTGGCTGATGATTCTTTAAATTGTTCAGTGAAGTTATTATCTACCAAGATGATTTAAAAGCCATATTATTCATTACCAGTATCAGATGTCTTGAGATGGTAAAAGCTGTTTTAGAAACCAACGGTCCGTCTTCTCCCCGTTGTCTTCTCATGTTGTTGGTGCGAAGACTGTTTTATCACACGTTATGAGTAGTTGATTAGTTGTTGAAGATCTACTAAGTCGTATTACCTGTAATATAACATAATGTGGCCAAGTTAACCTTAAAGCACCGCTAACCACCAATGGAATGTGTCCGCACTGGTGGCCTTGAGACACTCACTTAGCAAGTCAGTGAAACCTGGCAAATAATGTTGCCATCATCAATAAAATATCCTCATCGAAGTATTATGCTATTAAACGGGATATCTGGCAAGTTTCAGCTTAAGCTTTAAGCCAAGGACAGGTCAGAGTTATCTTAACCTAATAAAGGCAACATTAGAGTTGGTTCGAGTTAGATAACAGTTAGTTAATGGATATTTTCACGTCGTTCAACGAGCACCCCGTCCAAGAGGATTCAAGAACACTATCCAGCATGGTTGTGGAAAGGAAATAGTGGTGCAATAAGGAGTGCGATAACTGAACACTTGGTTAACACTGATCATTCCATCTCAACAATAGCTGACTGCTTCAAAGAAATCTACAGAGTCAAGAATAACCTACCAAGGGAAATACATTTTCATCTTGCCATTCACATAGAAAAACTGGAGCACACAAAAGAAAATTACTCAACCACTTCTACTGTCATGGTAACAACTTTGTTGAGTTTTGATGACTTATTTTTGATTGTTTGCCTGTTCTTTAACTGCTTATAATTCTTGGATTCATTTAGAACTCTTACGTAATTTCGTATTGTCTACTTTGTTCCAATGTGTATCCTGAGTAAAACTCAATCATCAAACTATTCATATTATTACATAACTTCTTTTTAACAACTGTTTGTGACAACTCATCACCTTTGTTACTACACGAGTTTCATTAACACCCAATTTTCTTGACCGATTTCGTATTATGTAACTCCAATTACCAATCTTCACCTGTCTACTTAGAATAACCACAACCAATTGTATTTTCTTTTGACAAACTTAATGTACACATACATACAAAATAACACATATATATTTGCGATTGTACAGCCAAAGTGGAAAATGAATTCGTCTCCGAAAAGAGACTCTTCACTGAACTACGTATTTTGTTTTCATTAATGCCAAAATAGGGATTATTCATGAATTGAAACAATAAGAATTAGAGAAAATATGATGCGTTGTGTTGGGTGGATGTTAAGGTAGTCCAGTGACTCAACTAGACCTCCAACCAATCTGACTAGTCATTTAACGGCTTCACCTTTCAGGTATTTGCAATATATGTAGTACATTTTTGTCTAATGAAGTGAAGTGCCCTAAACTGGCTCGCACGAGTTGGCATGCTACTTTATCTGCATAAGCCAGGGGGGGCTTAAGCACTTAGTATCAGGTATTTGGTTATTATTGGAGTTACCTATTCACATTTCAATATCAAACCAACGAATCAGCAGTATTAATACATCAGTAGATATGATACCACCAACTAGTTGCATCTGGAGTGACGCATTGATCCTTGGTTATTTGCTTCCTGTTCTTCTTCTTCTCTCACATCTATACACTTGGCTACATCATCATTATAAATATCCCAGTCATTTTCTTCTTTTGCTGTTTTCAAAAGGTGACCAAGTTAAACTTTAAGCACCAATAACTACCTACCGATGGAGTGCGACCACATCAATGACCTTGAAACGCACACTGAGAAAGTTAGTGAAACCTGGCAAATAATGTTGTCATCATCAATAAAATATCCTCAACGAAGTGTTATGTTATTAAGTGGGATATCTGGCAAGTTTCATCTTAGGTATAGGAAAGATTAAGTTACGGTTTAAGCCAGGGGACAAGTTAGAGTTAGGTTAACCTAATAAAGGTGACATTATGGTTGGTTCGAGTTAGATCACTGTTGGTTTAGGGATATTTTCACGTAAGGGTTAGATTCAGGAAAGATTACGGTTATCATGATGGTGAGAAGACCTAAAAATTACATGCATAGAATGTGGTTAAATTACTTTGTTGATGTAAGAATAGAACTTGTTCACTGTGGTAGAGTGTAATTCCACTGGTGGTAGCATTTATTTTGATAAAGTCTGACAGGGTTATACGGTCAAACTTACTGATAACCACGTTTCGAGCACAATTTATTACTCAGGAAATATTACTGTATTACACTATGGAAATATGTCAAAATAAATGCTAGCCACAATGAAATTATACTCTGTTGATACTCCAACCTAAAACTGAGAGATATTTTTATCACATGTGAGAGGAGGATATCTTCTGTAACACTCTTCTACAGTTTTTATGCATTATTTCATAAATTTGTATGTGTATTCCATACGCAAAAATGCTTCCTTCCCCTGATTGGTGCGTTCAAGGTCATTCGCTGATTGGTAGTTACTGGTGTTTAAAGTTTAACTCTGCCCATAATGTTCACTTATGATAAGAGGATGATAACACGTTTTGTCAGAAATATGTAATAAAATATATGAATAATAACTGATAAAAAATGAAAAAAAATAATATTGCAAACAAATATAAAACTTATAAAACAAGAAGTTGAGCAATACAACTGTTACAATAATTCGTGCTAAGTCCACTTAAAGAATTGGTAACTTCATAAACAACACGATTGGGGAGAGAAACTCTGTTCGAAGTAATTAACTTTAAAGAATAACAATTCGACGAAATGTAACAGTTTCATCGAAAATTATTATTTTCTTTTAGAATTTGGCTCACATCGTAGTCAAATAAATGTTTTGTTTCTTACTCACAGTAGAAAGCTGTTTTATCTTATAAATTTTGTTTTTACACCTACGTGATTAAGATCATTTTTCCTGACTTAACTTGGTACATACCATTTGGAACCAGTTTGAAATGTATTTAGTCTACTAAGAATCCTTCGAAATGATTCGCTTCTCTCAACTAAGTCGTTCCATGTGTATTGACAATGAGTGGAGTTACATATCAAGGGGGAACCACCTTGCGATATTTCGGATTATTTCAATCTGGCTGGTAAGTATTACTGTTTGAGGAGGGCATATTTACTACTAACGATGTCATTCAGTAGTATATGCTATTTCGTCTATTTAAGTGGGTTTTTTCTTTGTTGTAAATGGTAGATAACTGATCGTTTAGTAATTTGAATATCCATCCCAATAATTTAGTCGGAATACAGGTAATTAGAGCGAATAGTTGTTTTCAAAAGAATTTTTCTTCAGGTTCTACAATTATGAGTCCACTCACTTTAGCAGAAGATAGCGACTAAAGGCAAGTAACGATTCCATCAAAAGGTGTATCACGGAGCAAGTGCAAGATGGAGTAATAACGATAATAGTCAGTTGGTTTTAATTATTAGTAGAATATGTATGGTCAGTAAGAGTATTAGATAAAATGAGATGAAATAATTCACTTATGTCTGCGTGTTTATATATACAGTCAACAAAGTACAGATTTCAAGAAGGAGTGGAGTCAGCGGTATGTGAGACACTATGAATACTACAGAAAATAAACCGACAAATGGGATGCGCCAGATGTAAATTCAAGCGTGACACATAGCAGTAATAACGATGGTGTGTTGTAAATTTGAAAATGCAATTAGTAAACGACTGTCAAGTAATATGTGCGTCGGTGGCACGGCGTTAGAATGCTCGCTAACCACTCAGATGGTTCAGAGTTCGATACCCAGCCACCGACGCACTCCTTTACCTCACCAAGCCAGTAATAAATTGGTAAAGAGAGAAGGTTAGGAATGAGACTAGCAATCGCATCCTTTAAAAATAAATACCACTGGTGCGGAAACTTCAAAGCTCTAGCTTAAAGCCCTATGTTCCACTGGGAATGTAGAGGAATTAAATAATATTGAAAATAAATAATGTAAGGTATTAGTGGATAATAATTATTATATTATTACGTAAATTCAAGGTAAAAGATCACTATAAGAAAGGTCATGAAGTCGTAAAAGGTCTAAAATGAACGTTTGACAATCAGGTAAAGTAAAAAGAAGAGAAAAGAATGGTATATGAGCTGTCTTCACTCAGTACTCAAGATCAGGTGATCAGAAAAGATCTGCAACAGGGATATCTGACAATGAACTAACCCACCCAACAAGAACCAACTGTGCAACAAATATTCAGGAAGAAATAGAGGTGGATTGGCCATACTCTGAGAAAACCATCAAGTGATATCACACTTATAAGCTGACAGGTTCCAATTCATTAGTCTAACATTGATGTACCCATCTCAAAAACCTGGAATTTCTGGATTTTCCGCCAGTCGTCGAGATGAGTGTTACTACTGAACAGTCCCATAAGAAGACAAAACATGATGTCAGTTCTGGACGAAAATTACAAACCATAGTTATATTATCAAAATTTAGATAGTTAGTAGTCAAATTAAACTTTAATATCACATTGATTATTTAATAATTCATAGGACATTAGGTGATGAATGCATGAGAGCTAGAAACTTCAAACTATGGGATATCTAGTTTCAATGAAATCTATTTTTATAGGATTTCATCACGAGCTGACATTAGTTAGAGAACCATTGGAAAACCTGGTAGTACTAGACAGCTGTTTCGTCCTAGTCTGGGATTCTCCAGCAGTACGCACCAACCGCTAGGACTCGAAACCAGGACCTTCTGATCATAAGGCGACCTCGTAGACCAATTCACGACATAGCGCGACCATTTCGCAATATCTTCTTCGATGAGTTACTGCCTCATCTTCAACCTGCTCTACCTTACTGGTCATGGCTTCTCACTGGAATCTCAGGTCACTGTCCTAAGAGAGTCAGTCGCTATTGAGCATCAGATTGATGTTCAAGGCAAGTGGCTCATAATGAAATCCTCTATCCAATAATATAATGCCCGAATTATCGCTTGAATGTTCTTTCTGACATTTCAGACCTAACATGTAGGTTGAATAGAGATACTGATTCATATGAACAGATTAAAGTATCGAAATTAACTACTACTGTGGACTGTGCCGTTGACAAGAATTTGTAAGTAGCATATTACGGAATGTCTTTGAAGTAATTTTAAATAACTGAGGGACAAATAAAGTTTCAAACATGAGAAATAAGGATAAATAAGAAGCAATATGGAAAGGATAAAGTGGAGACTAAAGGGTGAAAATACCAACAGTATTTTAAATTGGTAGTTTTTATATTTTTTTCATCACTATATGTCATTTAGCCAACTAACCTATATTGCTACAAAATGTCTCTGTTTAATTCAGGCACCTCTAGCTGGGTTTGAACCATGTTCATCATTAAGAAAGCCGAAAAAGGAAACTTCCTAACAGAACCTAACTTAATATCAAAATATATAGAGTTTACTAATGAAGTAGAATCCGACGAGGGAATTCAAAACTTTCTGTATTTTCTTGTTAAAAGACAAACTGACGAGAAACTAAAGTTCACAATATACAAGAATCCGACACATTCCAACAAGTATTTGAATTTCCAATCAGATCATCCAATAGGAATGAAAGTTTCAGTAGCTTTAAAACTCGTTAACAGAGCTAGAACACTTGATAACAGATAATGATGATATGGGGAACGAGATATCCAATATAAAACAAATTGTGATTGGAAATGGTTATCCAGAAAAGCTACTAATTAATATTACCAATAAAAAGGAGCAGAAGGGAAGACAGAAAATTAAAAAATTTTGGCTTTCGACGATAGTCATTTCATATCGAAAGGAGACAGCGGAACAACTTCAAAGACTATTTGCTTCATATAATATTAAAGTCTATTTCAAGCCCTCTAATTCTTTAGAGAAACCTCTGGTGAATGTCAAAGATATGGTTCCCAAAATGTCACAAAGTAATTGCGTCTACAGGATAAAGTGTTCAGAACGTGAAGCTTGTTTGCTATATAGGGGAGAGCAGTAGACAGGTGAAAGTCAGAGTGAATGAACATACACTGTGCACAAAACGTTTGCCTAGAAATGAAGTAGAATTAAAAAGTCTAGAAAAAAGATGAACTACAGATAGCGGACATAAGATTGATTTCGACAATGTCGAAATTCTAGGAAGAGGATGTCATTCACATAAAGAAAAGTTGACCTCTCAAAGCCTTTCATATTTTAACCAAATCGAATGAAGAAAATGGAAGAGAAGGGATAAACTTATCACCTATATGGCGAACACTAATGAAGCAAGACAGATGGAAAAACAAAAAAAATCTCTATGAACTTCCATGACCTTTATAAAAAGTATTATCATGTGAATCGACGTCTTTTCCATACGAAAATCAATATAAAATAACACACACTCATAAAGACAAATATGCACAATCACAAAGTGACATTAGTCATAATAAATAAATGGTGACTGCTTACATATTTCTATTGGTACAAATGTCTATCCACAAGTGACCTTCAAATGAACTGACTTCAATTTATGTAATTTTTGACTAAGCATTTTTATGATGAATAAAAATCCGAATAGTTCTGCTGAAGAGGCTGTGGTTTACACAACGAAACGTTCAGAAAAAAACACTTGTTTTGGTTTTTTATTAAACACTCTGGGATCATTCTAAATAATTTATTATTCCAGGAAATTCGTAACATCTACAGTCTGGAAAATCATAACATGTTCACTGTGTTTAACTGTATTATTTGAATCTCAAAGCGAAAACGTGTAGTATATTTCACTAGTATAAACCAAAACAGACATCGTGGAATCTTACTTAAATGTATTTCATTTAACAAAATTTATCAGCACGTTCAAATGAACAGAAGCAATGGTTGTACTGAAAGTAAGGGAGTATAAAACATTAGATAAACAATAATATTCCCAGTGGAACATAGGGCTTCAGCAATATACACTTTTGTTCCATCTGGTTCTATACCATCACTTTGAACTAGCTGTAAGAATATTCACAGGGTCTTATTTCTTTTTAAACATGAACTTTCCCATGTTACCCTCGGATACTCTACTATTCATTGCTCATTGGGGTTCCAATCAAGTGTTTGGCGCTTGATGTCACTTGAATGCCTCCTTAAAAGATGTTCTAACTATCTGCATTTCTTTCTGCATATTAATTTGTCCAGTAATAAGTCGTTGGCTAGATGGCTGCCAGAGTTGCTCATTCCAAATGCTTTCTGGATGACAATCTAATCTTCTGTATTCAACAAAGACACTTGTTGAGATAAAAGCCTGCAGTAGGATATTAGAAATGCTATTGGTAACACGTATGCTAGATAGAAGCACAGACTTTACATTAGTGTTAAGTGAAAAGATGGCTTTGTTTAGCCTTTTCTTATTCATGTCAGCTGCCACTTGTTGTTTGTGGTCGAATGTTCTCATCGCCTCGTTTCTAAAGCTCATGGAAAAACCAGTACTTCTTAAACTCGAACCCTCGCTTAAAAGCTTCGAAGACCCCAAACAACTTGCCTAAAGACAGGTTAAGAGTACTTTAGACACTGCAGCCGTCTTACACAACAGTATTGTCTCATCATTAGACAAAGGTGCCAAATATGTCCGCTGCACGTTTCTTGACTTCACTTCTGCTTTCGACTCTGTACCTAGATGTCTTTTGCTAAATAAGCTCTCCATGACACAAACCGAGTCCTGGGTCACTAACTGGTTGCATTCCTACTTTTCAAACAGAATGCAGTACACCGTATACAAAGATGAATCCTCCTCTGCTGTGCTCACTGAAGCTGGTGTCCCCCAAGGTGCCGTACTCTCCCCACTTCTCTTTTCATTCTTCCTACATGACCTACCGTCTTCAAATGACATTAACTTTGTCAAATATGCTGACGACCTGACTGTATTTTTACTTGTCAAATGTTAAAGTGACTGTTCTTAAACTAAATGGCTTTTTATCAGAAATCAGCCAGTGGTCCAAGGAAAACGGTCTTACCTTAAACCCCCCCCCTCCGCGAATTCCAAACAGTCACTTTCACCTTTAGGCATAAATCTGACCTAAACAAACTGGTTAGCACTCACGAGGTGTGCAACATAGATGGCACACAAATACAGACCAAGTCGGAAATTAAATACCTAGGCGTCATTCTATCTGCTGATCTTTCCTGATCGTCTCATATCTTCATGATTTCTAAGAAAATATTCCGTCTTACCTTCTACATCAAGAAGTTAAGATATTCTGTGATAACCCAACCCTTACTCCTACAATTTGTTAACTCTTGCATCCTGCCTATTATTCTCTATTGTTCCCCCTAAGTTTTACCAGGGCTACTGAAGAAAGACTATATCTTATTACGCAGGTTGTTAAAGGTTGTCAGCAGGGTAAGCAGTTTGCCACTTAGCCAGCTTGTTAATATTCTGGTGGACAGGCACATGGACTCATGTGAAAAATGGGTGACATCCATCTTATCTGACTCACAAGACCCTCTACATTCACAACTCTCCCCATGTATCTCTTCAGGGAAAACCAGAATCCTATATAGGAAAATATATGCCCGCACTAGCAAGTACAAAAACTCATCCATACCCTACCTAGCTCGAGTTCTGTGCGACAAAGAAAGCATTAGGCGTGAAACCTTTAACTTATTAAATAGTCAGTAGAACAAATGGATCTCGTCTTTCCAAGTCACATCATTTACAGGTACAACGTTTTCTCTCTACCTTTATTTTCATTCTGTATTTATTTTTGCTATGTGCTGTTTTGTTTCTCTCTTCCTTGCAAACTCTACTTAAGACATTCTTGGTTCGTTCTTTCACACTCTGTATATCTCGATCATTTTTGCTATCGCTTACGCCAGTAAATATGCTGGTAGTATCTACTTTTCTAACACCATCAAACACTGTTTAAATTTTGGCTTTGCTACCGACATGCTAATATGTTGTTGTCAAAACTGACTGAGATAACTGTAATCCATGTTGAACTATATTTATTGTTAATGTACTAACTGGATGCAATATTGTAGTAAAATGCTGAGAATTCTATTCTGTATCACAAGTACTGATTTGGAATAAAGCTTATCTTATCTTATCTCTGCCTTCTCTATTGTTCATCTGAAGTGCTGTTTTCACTAACTGTTCACGAATAAATAGTTTGAAATTTTGAAATAATGTTTACTAACTACTTCAGTAGCCTTCGAAGAAGGTTAAAATATCCACTGTATGCCAACAAACTGAAATTTTCAAATTGGTATTGAGTTGATAAGATTAATTGAACTTCCCATGTTTTATTGATCAGCAGTATTCTTAGTGTATTTTAATAATTCATCTTAATGTTTGATGGTTAACTCCACTTAGTATCACACTGCATTTCACCACACCATGGGTAAAACACCATAGCGAATATCAAACAGAAGACGTACAGTATAAGGCAATGAAATCCTTGGTGGTATAAAATAGTCTTGACTAACAAAAGTATCTTTGCAGTAAATGCCTTTTAATAAGATGTTGATCACACTCAATGATAAGAGAAAATAGAAGAAAGAATTCAGGTTTCTTCCATTTGAATACTAATGTTATGATGCTAGATCTTCTTCTCGAGGTAACTGCTTAACTACTGACCAGTGCCCACTTAACTGGTAAAGCAGAACACGCGAGAATCAGCGGTAAAACCAGAATCATTTTTATATGACAAAAGTGACTGTACTTATACAAAAATAAGGTAGACTGGAAATCAACCAGTCCGGTTGAGAGTTTGGAATTGTGCAAGCGTCTAATCACTTGTAGGTACTTTGGCGGTCTTGGTTGTCGTTGTGATCTCCTTGGCTGCTGGGACACTTTGCCTTTGTTTCGACTATTTTGGCCATGTGACGTTTTCGGATCCGTCGTATCTATCAATAGCTCAAATTGTACGTCGGCGGACTTGGAATCGTTCAACTGTTTACCAACTAGTCTATTTCTTATTTGATTGGCATGCCTGACCCAAATAAGGTCTCCAACCTTGACCTTGTAAATGACTTGGCCTTTTCTTCCAACGATCACTCCAGAAACCCATGGGCGATCTCTCCGTATGTAATCACGAACCAGTACCGACTGACCAACCATGAAACTTCTTTGCTTGGTGCCATGACGTCTATTGAACCAAAATTCACTATTTCGACCACATTTGCTCCGTCTTGATGGGATCGGGATAATTGTATCCAAAGTAGTACGTAATCTTCTTCCAAACATAACTTCTGCGGGAGATGTTTGATTTGGGCATGATGGGTTGGTTGTGGTTCGATAAATGAAGAGGAAATTGTGCAATACATCCTCTATCGATCCCTCCCCGTTTGACTTCTGAAGTGCGCGCTTGAGTGTATCAACAAAACGCTCTGCTTGTCCATTTGACTGAGGATGGTAAGGCGGGCTGCGAATATGCTGAACACCTAGCCGCTCACAAAACTGTTTGAATTGTTCAGCTGTAAACTGAGGTCCGTTATCGGAAACGATGATCTCTGGAACACCAAATCTGCTGAAAAGCTGAACCAACTTATTTAATGTTATCGTCACTGTGGTATTTTGCATAATGAAAACCTCCGGCCACTTGGAATACGCGTCGATTACCACGAGAAACTGTTTGCCATTGATTGGGCCGGCAAAATCTATGTGGATTCTTGACCACGGTTTTCCTGGGTTGGGCCACGGCTGTAGGTCTGTCTTGATAGGCATTTTCAAAGCCTGAGCACAGCGAGAACATGAGCGAACCATCACTTCTAATTCACGATCGATATTTGGCCAGTAGACGTAACAGCGTGCCAACGATTTCATACGGCCAATACCAGGATGCGTAAAATGTAGTTGACTCATGACTTTTTGTTGGAGACTTCGAGGCACGACCACACGTTCGCCAAACATAATGCAGTCATTGACCAGGGATAACGAATGTCGTCGTTGATAGAACTGTTTTAAATCTGGACAATCAATACGCGAGGGCCAGCCACAACGCAGATACTGTTGAACTGACTGTAATGTCGGGTCACGCTGCGTCTCTCGTTGAACCATGTCGGCTGAGACAGGTAAAGTGTTTATTGCCGTCATCAATACGTGGCACACGTCTTCATCGACAGAAACGCCGGCGATCACAGCGTCCTCCTTTGCGGGCTTGTTATAGCTGAGTAAACGCGAGAGGACATCTGCATTCCCGAAATCTTTTGTAGATTTGTACTTGATCTGAAAGTCGTATCCTAGTAGCATAGTCGCCCATCGTTGGAGTCGATTGGCTGTATAGACTGGAATACCTTTCTTGGAGCCAAAAATCGATAATAGTGGTTTGTGATCAGTAAAAAGTGTGAACTTTCGGCCAAGCAGCATTTTGTGGAACTTTTGAATCCCAAACACGAGCGCTAATCCTTCCTTTTCGACCTGACTGTAATTCTGCTCTACCTTTGTCAAGGTTCGCGATGCATATGCTATTGGCTTTTCAACACCGTCTGGAAACACATGTGAAATGACAGCGCCAATACCATAGTTGGACGCATCTGCAGCTAATGTTATATCCAGCTTTGGATTGTAATGTGTTAACAGCAGGTCAGACTGGAGTAATTTCTTGACCTTGATGAAAGCTTGTTGGCATTCTTCTGACCAGTTCCATTTAGCATTCTTCATGAGCAACTGATTCATTGGGGCCCTGAGACGATGTAAATCTGGCAGGAACGCACTATAGTAACTGATCATCCCCAGGAAGGACTGCAACGTACTGAGATTATTAGGGGCAGGCATCTGTTGAATTGCTGACACACTGGAGGGGTCGGGTTTGCGACCATCTTTGTCAAAAATGAATCCCAGGTACTTCACTGAAGTCATGAAAAAATTGCACTTATCCGGACGTAAATGGAAACCGGAATCACTGAGTATTGTCAGGACTTTATCCAACCGATTGAAGAGTTCGAATTGAGTTTCTCCTGTGACTATGATATCATCGAGGTAAACGGCCACTCCCGATACACCAGCTAATATTGCATCCATTATCTGTTGGAATATAGCAGGAGCAGGTTTAACACCATATGGAAGTCGCTGGAACTGATACAGTCCTTTGTGAGTGTTGATTGTCAGAAGCTCTTTAGAATCATCTTCGACCTCGATCTGTAGGTATGCCTCAGCTAGATCAAGTTTACTGAAGTATTTACCGCCATTCAGTTTGACAAATAGATCTTGCGGTACTGGTAGTGGATACGGTTGATCTTCAAGGGCATTATTGAGTCCTGTTGAGAAATCAGCACAAAGTCTGATGGTACCGTTTGCTTTCTTGACAACCACTATGGGGGCTGCCCAGGATGAGTAATCGACTGGCTTGATTACGTTCAACTTTTCTAAACGATCCAGCTCTGCATCAAGGGACGATAATGCGGCATACGGTACTGGGCGTTTTGGTCTAAAAACTGGTTTGGCATCAGGTTTGAGGTATAGTCTGGCTTTTTGTACGGTACAGCAACCCAAAGACTCTTGAAAAACGGCAGCGTGTTTGGTGCGAAGATGACTGATGAACTTTGCGGTCGAGTTCGGATGCATCAACATGTTGGTAGGACTATCTGAGCACTGTACATTGGAACAAACTGAGTTCAGTGGGACATCCCAGAGTTTCATCTTTTCGATCCAGTCAATACCAAGCAAGTTCAAATCATGACGATTGGTGATGTAGCATGTTCCTTGGAACGAGGTCGACCGGAAAGTTACGTCGCATTCAATCTGGCCAGATAATTTCATTACGTCACCCGACGCGTTTCTTGCAGTATGCTCCGTTCTCTGATAAGGTGGACACCCGAGTGCCCGCCACGTCTGGGGAGATATGATTGTGATATCAGAAGCAGTATCTAACTGTAGTCGAACTGGCTTCTGGTTGATAGAAAGTGTGACAAACTTTCTTTTTGACTCGAAGTCAACTTTGAAGGTAGCGAACATACTGCTGATTTGAGGTTTCGTCGACCGAGATCGAAACTTTCGTGACTGTGCCATCGTATTGTGAGATCGGATTGATCTAGGTTTCACTGGGGGACAAAATCCTTCCTTGTGACCATACTTGTTACAGATACTGCATTTATGTCTTTTATACGGGCAAAATTTACCAAAATGCCACGATCCACAAAACCAACAATTTGTGGGAGGCTTGTGTTTGACTTGCAGAGAATTGTTTGACTTGACAGCCTGAACAGAAGTAAATTCATGAACTTGACCGTCCTCAATCAACTTCGTGTCATGCTTTAGATTGATGATTCGCTGGCACTCAGCAGTTACCTCCTGTAAAGTCATGTCCGGTTTGCGTTCAATCTCTGCAAGGATTCGGGTACGAATATCACTGTCAACTGAAGATTTGAGACCGCAGACAAAGATCAGGCATTTAAACTGGTCATCCGTAAGTGATCGAATTTTCGATCGCTCGCATTCACGATTCACCTTACCAGCATAGGTGAGAATATCATCTCCTGGATCTTTGGATATCTTGAAACAATTGTAACGGATACTGAAGAGAGATAACTGTTCACCGAAAATATTGGTTAACGTTTGAACGGTTTCTTCAAAGTTGAGTTCTCTGGAGTTCTTTGGTAGAATATGATTGACATATTTGTTATGTTCGGCTGGACCAAGTTTCCGAAGGAGTAGTCTCACTTTGGCCGAATCATCTAGGTGAGCGCATTCAACCCGGAACAGATCTTCATAACGTCGAAACCAAGCTTCAAACGTCACGCCTGTTGAAGGTTCGAAATTGAACTCTACAATTGAACTCCCAATAGATTCGGTTTTCTCTGAGTTGGAACTGCCGAGATTTTGAATTGAAAACTGCTTTGTAAGTTTTTCAATCAAGCTGAGCTGGCAAGCTTCAAACTGTTGCTGTTGTTGATGAAGGAGAAGTTGCATTTGTTCAAATGAAATTGTCATTTGGAAGACAGGCTGGATGTACACTGGATGATCTGGATTTTATTTGACTGTATTGAACTGCAATGGATTCGAAACCCCGTCGCCAATTGTTATGATGCTAGATCTTTTTCTCGAGGTAACTGCTTAACTACTGACCAGTGCCCACTTAACTGGTAAAGCAGAACACGCGAGAATCAGCGGTAAAACCAGAATCATTTATTATGACAAAAGTGACTGTATTTATACAAAAATAAGGTAGACTGGAAATCAACCAATCCGGTTGAGAGTTTGGAATTGTGCAAGCGTCAAATCAGAAAGCAGAAACAAATGCATGTCAGCGACATGATAATAACTTTATAATTGCATGTGTTTTGTCTCTTCCTAACAACTAAACAGTAGTAATCGCTTTATTCTAGAAAATGATTTTATAGATAAATAATTACTCCATCTACATGTAGATTCAAAAGACATATTTTATGCCGCACTGTGTTGGCAACAAGAAACTATGGGAACAAACAAACAAAACAAGAATCAGTAGCCCAATAGATATGCAGGAGAACGTGGAGATGGATTGGACACTCTCTAAGGAGGCCGCTGGGTGACATCGCGCGCGCATCAGGCCATTGCTCAAGTGGAACCAGGCCGAAAGGGAAACGGAGAGTGGGTCGTCAGAGCAAGAGTGATATGGAGGAGATCGTGTGAAGAGGAGTTGAAACAGTATGGACTAACATGGATGGATGCGTGTGAAAAGTACAGCAGAAGACAGAAGCAAATGGAGACGTGCAGTTGAGGCCCTATATTCCACTAGAAACCCAAGGGAACAATAATAATACTGTGTTGGGTATTTAATGTTAGAATGATTGGCAGCCACTCCTATGGTCTGGAATCGATTCCCAACCGATGAACTGCTAGACGTTGCCTAGTTCACCAGGTAACAGTAAGCTCGAAGAATTGGGCAGGTTAAGCGTGAGGCCAGCAAACCCACTCTGCATAAACACAATCGCTGCTACTAAAACTTCAAAGCTTAAAGGTTGAATTCTTTTGCTACAGTCGGAAAGCAAAGGATTGAAAAAGTCACTATTGATCTCTGCTATCCATTGTGATATTTTTCCTCAAAGTTATGATTATGACAAAAATCAATAAGTAGAAACATATTTTTTTAAATTGAGCGGGTGAAAATAACACGACTTGAAGATATTTTTAATTAATTAAAACGAAGAAAAAGGATGTAATTTTTAAGTAGTATATTTTTAATGAAGGAAGGAAGTGATACGTTTTGCTGAAAATTTAGACAAGTTATCAGATTGGAAAGAAACTTCAAGTTACTTAGGTAGCAGCGTGTTCATATGATGATCTCTAAATCTGTGATACATTTCCTGAAAAAACTCGGATTAATTAATTCTAGATACAATACAATGTTTATAACTTATTCGGATGTTTCAACTAATTTTGTAATTATCATCCTCTTTTCTTCTATACTATATGTCACTGTTCTGATATTTGCATATGTTATTCTTTCTCCTCGTTGGTGTTCAATGTCCAATTTTAAAGATTTTCTATGTAATTTTTTGATGATATTAATAGTGTGTTGTTTTATGACTGCGACTTTGTTTGAGTGAGTCAAGGTGGTTCTTACCTTGAACTGTCTGTGGAAATTGTCTGATGTGGGATTCTTGTGGACATAGTTCTGATTCTAGCTTGTTGGGAATATTCTGCTAGATTCTAAGGTACTTCTGACAATGGAAGTTTGATCAACTGATTTTGCTCTACAGTGCTTGTTTTGTCCTCGAGAATGAAGTGGATTTGTATAGCTCCCTAAACCGCATTTTTGAGGAGATTTTCACTATTTGATATGTTATTATTATTAAACAGTACCGTAGATTTTAAGTCAAATAACTGTCTTTTTTTGTCGTTGAGGCCTTTTGTTCCCAACCGATAGCTGCTACCTTGACGTTGTGGTCGAGTTTGCATATCGAAATGACCCAACAAGCTATTCTGGCTGAAACTATTGTTTCTGCAGATCTTACCATGCCGGGACGGTTGTAAAAATAGCGATTAGACCAGAAGCAGTTATTGGACTAGTGTAAGAATCTTTCTTATATTATGCTGGGGCTCTGTGGGTGAAGTCGTAGTGCTGGGGAACAGGGTTGTAACAGCGTTAAGGTGTTTCCCTCAGGTGACCAGCATGCTAGCTATGCTGTCTCTTTACTCTGGAGAGAGAGGGTTAGCAAAGGTCGATCCAAACAATCGTACATCCCGACTTATCCTACGGTGGTCCGTAACCGGCGGCAAATTTATTAATACGTGGCCAATCTAAGAAACCAGTTCATGCAGGCCGTGTGTGACCGGCGGCCTCAAGCGGTTGTCCCCTGGACTCTACAATCACGCAACACCTACCCTCTTTCTGTTTCAGATACCCGAAGAATCAAGCAACTTCCTCATTGTGTGCAGCTGGGAAGTAAACACCGCCTAAACACCTCCAAGAGCACATGAAGCCTTCCAGTGAATCATCATTCTCATAATCCTTTTCTGACTGCTTATAATTCAGGGAAGTTCTCGTCAGCTGAACAGTAGAAAGCGAAAATTGGTTTCCTGCTTCCAGACAAGAATAAGTTGGTTTTGGTAGTTACACAAAATGTGTATAATTCTCGTCTCAAAAATAACAAACACAGTTAATTTTGATTCTTTTCTGTTACTGTCTATATCACATTGTGTATTATTTATAGTCTGTTTAATTTTATGACATGATTTTATTTTTACAACAATTAATAAGCTGAATAAAACACAGATCAGTGCTAAATGTTTGCTATAACATCATCAAAAAACATAAGACTGTCTCACTGTCTGTAGTTCAAATCAACTGGAAAATTATAATGAATTAGATCTGAGAACATCAAATTGCATATAATCTTATACTTTAGTGATATTTATGTAACATAATGTTGTTTGTCGTGAGCGTTATGTTCTACTTGTTAGGTAGTTAACGTCATCCCTCCCCTACAGCACTATTACCGTTTACTACTGATAGGAAATTGTAGACAAACAATTCATGGATTTCAACATCTTGTATTCAGTGAATGTTCACGAAAAGAGAATCAAACTGTTCTCAGGTGATATATATATATATATATATATATATATATATATATACATATACATGTATGTGCAGAACAAGCTGCAGGCAGAGGAGACCTCGCCACACTCTACCAAACAACTAGGAACCTATCGGGCAAAAGTTCGACACAGATTAAGAAAACACTGGGCTGAACACTTCAAAAGACTTCTAAATCGACCGCCACCTATAACGCGCCCAACAATACCAACAACGGAAGCAGAACTACCAGTGAACATCGAACTCCCGACAAAATCAGAAGTCCTGAATGCAATCAAGATGCTAAAACCTGGAGAGGCAGCAACACCAGATGGAATCTCTGCATAAGCATTGAAAATGAACCCAGAGACAACAGCGGACTTGATGACCCCATTGCTAGAGAAGGTGTCGAAAGAGGGCAAAGCACCCGAGGATTGGAAGAAAGGTTACTTATTCAAACTACCAAAGAAAGGAGACTTAAGTCAATGCAAAAACTGGCGCGGAATTATGCTCCTGTCCATCTAAAGCAAGATACTAAGCCACATCATCCTGGAGAGAATCAAACAAGCCCTGGATGAAAAACTTCGACCGGAACAGGCTGGATTCAGGAGAAACAAATCATGTGTTGATCAAATCGCCACTTTACGAATCATCATTGAACAAAGCTTGGAATGTCAGTCACCTCTCTATCTCAACTTCATCGACTTTGAAAAGGCCTTTGATAGCGCAGCATCGATCGAGGGGTTATTTGGAAACTACTTCGCTACTACGGGGTCCCATCGACAATTATACATCTCATCCAACAGTTATACGACAGTGCTGCATGCCAAGTAATCCACAATGGGAAACTTACGGAAGCCTTCGAAGTGAAGACGAGAGTGAGGCAAGGTAGCTGCCTAATATCGCCAATGATCTTCCTGATTGCAATTGATTGGATAATGCGACAGACAGTGGCGAGCAAGGAGGAAACAGGCATAAAATGGACTCACACAAAAACTTGGAGGATCTGGACTTCGCCGATGATGATATATGTCTGATTTCTCACAAAATGGAAGATATGCAAATGAAAAGCAATAAGTTAGCAGAAGAAGCATCAAAGATAGGCCTCCCTTCAGGTGAACATAGAAAAAACGGAGGTGATGAAGATTCCTGGCCAACACCAACAGAAACAACAACAACAACAGACAATAATCAGCCAGAATAAATGGCAGGAACCTGAAAGAAACAACCTCCTTTACCCACCTACCTGGGAAGCATCGTTTCAACTACAGGTGGACGTAACTGACGAGGATATCAAAGCAAGAATCGGAAAAGCAAGACAAGCTTTCACAACTGTCAAGTCTGTGTGGAGGTCAACAGCACTTAGCAAGAAACTGAAAATAAGATCTGGATTTTCAACTCCAATGTGAAGTTAGTCAGTGCTACTATATGGATCAGAGACTTGGAGAGTCATAAAGAGCATCTCAAACAAACTACAGACCTTCATTAACAGTTGTCTTCGCTCATTACTCAAGATCAGATGGAAGGCGAGAAAAGATCATCAACAGGGATCTCTGGGAGCGAACCAACACAGCAGGAACCGATTGTGAAACGAATAGGCAGGAAGAGATGGAGATGGATTGGCCATATGCTGAGGAAACAAACCATCAAGTGGCATCACTAGACTAGCCCTCGAGTGGAACCAGAAAGGGAAGCGGCGAGTTGGTAGTCAGTGCGAGGGTGGGGTGGCTTGGAGGAGGTCATGTGAAGAGGAGATGAAAGCGTGTGGGCAGACTTGGAGTGGGGTGAAAAAGTTGTCAGAAAACAGAAGGCAATGGAGATGCGCAGCTGAATCCCTATGTTTCTCTAGCAATTAAAGGATATATTAATAATAATAATATAAATATATATGTAGTAATTTCATAGAAATAAAGATTAAGGATTATCTAAGAAATAGTCTGTAAGGATTTCAATTGTTTCAGGTTCACTATCATTTAGAGAACCATTGAAAACTAGCAAGGAGTACTGGTTAGCTATTTTGTTATAGTTTTCTAGACTTTTAAGCAGTACTCACCCACAAGGAATCGAACCTAAGACCTTTTGGTGACAAGGCAAGATCGTAGACCATTCAACCAGTAAGACAGGAACCAGTAGTTCATGAGTTCCAATTTCTACCAGTTCGTGATCTCAAATGACCACTAATTAATGCCATCCACGGCAAGTATTCGTCCTCACTCTCGACCTATTGGATCCCTCTGGTCACGACTTCCCACTGGAACTCCAAGCCACTTCATTTTGTAGCCAGTTACTAATGAGAATCAGAATGATGTCCAAAAGAGTTATTGTGTAGGGATTTGATGTGTTTCAATTACAACCATTAATTGACATCAGTTACAGAACCACTAAAAGACCAGAAGAGAACACTGGACAGCTGCTTCGTCCCAGTTTGAGACTTCAAAATTGGTAAACATTAGAAATCATGTCTAGCCATTGAGTTAGGTCTTAGCGACTAAGTAATTTATGAGGCTACCTTGTAACCTCGGTCCCAAAGTCTGGTGGATGGACACCACCGACGAGTCTTGAGGTAGAACGAAGCATCTGTTCAATAATTTCTGATTTCCAGTAGTTGTCTAACTGATACGAATCCATCGTCATACTTGAAAAAGGTTGTAACACGGGTAGGTGTGCTTGGTGAATTTGTGTTCTCCGAGGTGGGTGGTGTATGTGCGGAGCTTGGTAGTCGCAATGAGAAGACCGCATTGTCATTCTATACAATATACTCGAATTTAAGTTGTGAATGAACTTAGCTCTCATATTTCTTCATGGATGAAGTATTTCTTCTTCCTGGTGATCCAGAATATAGTTGGCTGTTTCCGAAGATCTGTTTACAGTTATATCCATTTGTAATGATACTGATCTTTTCGCTTATCGAATAACAAAGCCGATCCATATGTCTAGTGATGATAAAATGACCAGCGTACAAAGCCTCTAGGAATTCTCTGGCATTCTTCATATCCATTCTGTTAGGATTTCTACATTTTGTAAGTTGAACTAATGTTCTTTTTTATGTTATCACGTCTTCTGATTACTGTTTTATAATTGTGGAGACAAAGGTAAATACGATGTCCTCTTTGAAGGACATTTGGGCTATAAATATGTTCTATCATTTCAAAAAATGTATGATACATTTGTAGCAAATAGGAAGATTAACAGTGTGAAGGACGAATTAGCTATTATGACATATAAAGTAATTGTTTTTGACGATAAATACTTCATTTTTTCTAAAACGTTTTAGAGTCATAATCTGCTTTGCTTTGGTAAGTGTAAACTAAACTGTCCTTTTTCGTGGAATTAATTTCTAAAAATTTTGTTTTCACTAAAAAAGGTTTATGTGGGTGTTGATGGCAACACATAACATGCGAATGAAGGGCAGTTAAGATGAATAAATTGACTTCCAGCTAGTGACCGAATGGATGAGTTAACTTCGTGATCTGCAGGCAACAGGATTGATCCCTAATGAGGACATGGATGCGTCCCGAACTAGAATGAAATGGTTCATGGTGACTTTTACGTTGTAATCAGTCAAATCTCTGCACATTTACACTGAAAAATTCAAGGAATTCGGATTATAATAAATGCTGAAACGAATCTTCATGTTACAAGTCTGATCACGAGTTGACATTGGTTAGAGAACCATTGGAATACCTGAGAAAACTAAGCAACTGTTTCATCCACGTTTAGGACTTTTCATCAGTATATATCGCCGGGGTTCGAACCCTAAACCTTCCCGTTACAAGGAAAGCTCATAGACCATTCAGACACTGGACATGATTCTATGGCCCGTGAATTCTAACTTCTACAGATTCGTGATTGTAGAGAGACCACAAGCCAGTGTCATAGGTGCGCATTTTTCTCACTCCCGACCAGATGGAATCCACTAGTCAGTAATTCTCATGAGAACTTCACATAATTTCGTGCTGTAGCAAGTCATTAGTGATTTTTAAGAGTTTGTTTGAAGGCTGAGACCCGGTAGCTGGATGGTCTACGAGCTTTCATCGTAACTAAAAGGCTCTGAGTTCGAAGTCTGGTGTGTGCGTATTGGTAGAGTCCCAAAGAAGGACCAAACAGATTTCTAATGATCCTTGTTGGCTTATTCTATGGTTATCTAACAGATGTCAACTCCTGATGGAACCTGCAAACCAACATTAATATATGTGTGGAACTTGGGAACTGTGGTAGTGAGTAATTCCATATTAGTTTGTTTATTAGATGTATCACACAGTAAAACAGTATTATTTCATACTGGATGACGTTTCAAACAAAATTTATTACTGTTCATAATCATTTCATCGATTATAATCAAACGACTTCGAAACTTCAGTTGTATAGTTTTTTTTGTCCTCTCCTATTTGCCATCGTTGAGGAAGTAGAATTTTCCAGATATCAGGCACAGGTTTTGAATCGTTCCTGTTACATGTATTTGCAGTTGACTCGATAAACAAAGCTTCCGTTATCAATCTCTCCTTCCACCCTGTGACATCAGATTTTAAAACTGTTATCACATCCCATCCTATTGTATGGTTGAGTGTTGTCGCATGTAGTGCTTTAGCCAGCTGAACTATTCCCTAGATTTCTTATCTTATTCGGGTCAACCATTCTAGATTTTGCTAGGTTTTTATGTTCAGCTAGTCTGACTGCCCTTGATAATGATAATAATAATATCAATGTCGACATGCATGTCAAATATGCGCAAGACAACGCCAACAATAAGGAATCTAAATCATTAGTAGTAATTCCCTTCAATGATGGAACCTCGGAAGCCTTACGCAGAATTCTTAACAAGGCAGGAATAAAAGTGACTGGCATTCAAACCCACAAACTCAATTAGAAACAAGCTTTGTCGGTTAAAGGATCAACCCTGTGGAGCCTTTAAAACAAAACATTTTAGTTCATCTAAATTATGCAATGATTGTCAGGTCAAATACGTAGGTCAAACTAGTAGAACAGGGGCAGTCAGACTAGCTGAACATAAAAAACCTAGCAAAATCTAGATTGGTTGACACAAATAAGGTGAGAAATGTAGAGAATAGTTCAGCTGGCTATTACACACAACCATACAATAGAATGGGATAGGATGACAGATTTAAAATTTAATGTAACAAGGTGGAGGGAGGTATTGATAACGAAAGCTTTTTTTATCGAATCAACTGCAAACAAGTACATTGGGAATCATTTAACACCTGTCCCAGATATCTGAAAAATTCTACAACCCCTACGACGGCAAATAGGAGAGGACAAAGGGAACTATAAAACTCAAGTTTCAAAGTCGTGTGATTAAAATTGATATGATTATGAACGATACATTATTATCGAAACTTCGTCATCCAGTATGTAATAATACTGTTTCACTGTGTGATACAACTAATAAACAAACTAATATGGAACCGCAAACCAACACCTGAGAATCTCTATATCTCTACAATAATCACTATGGCTGAATACTGAATGGTTTGTATTGATGTCTCTCTAGTACAGACGAATATAAAGTATTTTTCATAAGTTACGACATTCCATATTGGGCTTTTCGTTAACTGATCTAGCAATGTCGATCGTAATAAACAGTGACAAGAAATTACTAGTTACAAGAATACCTAGGCAGATTTTGTTTCCTATCATTTCGAATTTTACTCAACTGTAAATAATAAACCAATCAATACATGTTGTAGCACTGTTGACTAAGAGAAGTTTCTCTCAGAGTTTATTATGCATTAATAATCTGTTTATGCTAGAAGGGATTAACAGGTTAAGCTGAGATCACACTACAGGAGGAAGAAATAGACTAAAAGCGAAAGATGACAGAGATTAAGGTTGTATAAATTCCGGTCACCAAATGTTAATTACTTTATCTCGTATTTCTTCAGTCATCAATGTAAATGCAATTACCTCGATTTTGTTACATGATTTAGGTAAAGGAACAAAGTAACCCATAGTTTTAGTTATATCTCTAACGAATTCATAAATTCATATTCTTCTCTTCCTCATAAAACTGTCCTACTTTTCTCATTCAAATTCATTCGAAATATCCAAACCGAAACATGCAAATCTTATGGAAAACTGTAGTCAGAAAGCAATTATATGCAGATATTTGAGAAAACTCTGAACAACCAATATTCAAATGATCACGCGAAAAATTAAAACATATATATATATACAAATAGAAGAGCTATCCTTTGTGTTCAAATTCTATACTCCAATGAAATTTACTGACAAAATCGACAATAAAACCCAGTTTAAAAAGTGTATATCATCAAGTGCCTGAATTAAAACTAATAGATGAAGAAGGACAAGGCTGGCCTAAATCTCGGCTTGTTAATTCGGCTCCCTAGTGAACTGGATTTACAAATCCATAGTTTGTGGTTTTGGTCAGCAATTTATTGGACGATACTAAAGGACTTTATTTAACAATAAATCCATGGTTATTCTCCAGTTGGATAAAGAACCAGGGATTGTTACAGGATATCATCATGAGCTGACATCGCCTAGAGAACCATTGGAAAACCAGCAGAAAGGACTGGACAGCTGTCTTGTCCTAGTTTAGGAATCCCCAGCTACACGTTTCTACCAAGATAATAACCCATGACATTGTGGTTACAAGGTAAGCTCGTAGACCATTAAGCTACTGGGACCCTGTCCAAAGGCCCATGAATTCCAACTTTTGCCAATACAAGCTTTCACACTGGCCAACGCCATCCATGGTGTGTATTTTTCCTCAATCCCGACTTGAAATGCCCCACTGGTCACAACTTCCTACTAGAACCCTACTAGAACAACCTACATAAATAGGGCCAGTCGCTAGTGAGTACCTCACTGATATTCAAGTAATGGTTTCTAGAGATTCGATCTGTTTGTAACAGGAATTCATTAGTTAACATCGGTTAGAGAACCAATGGAAAACCTGGGAGTATCGGACAGCTGTTTCATCCTAGTTTGAGACGTACTGCTGAAGAGTCTGAAACTAGGAGGAAACAGATGTCCAGTATTTCTAGGTGGTTTTCCAATGGTTCTCTAACTGATTTCAGCTCATGATGAAATCCTCTAGCGAATATATGTGTTTGTTAAATGCATCCAAGCTTGACGGTTAGACATGTCTCTGTCAATGCAGCATTTAGGATGAACCTTATTCTATTACCGGCATCATAACGCTATTCACACTATTCAGTTTTCCAGTCCGAATTTTCCTTGTTTGCAGGTTAAATTCCTCCAATACTCATTACGAATGTAGCATCTCATTACTATGGATAATCTTTATTCGATGTTGTTTCTGAGCTAAGCTTTATTGCGTGGTCGAACAGCATTCTCACAAATCTCTTTTTGTAACTTATAAGGTATAACCTTTCGTACTTCAGATAAAGCGTCCTTCACATCTCTTTCCTGTAGATATGTCTTATGATTTTACAGTGTGTTACGTTAAATACCGGAGTCAATAAAAATGAAATTCTGTCTTAAATGTTCTATTAGGATGAACATTTTTCAGGAAGCTTATTACTTGAAATGCATCTTTAAAGCTACCATAACTGGCTAAAATGTCGCCAAAATACGTGGCACAGAAGTCTGTCTGTCTGACTATTGATTTCATTCTCGTTTGCCTATGTAAAGGTCTATCACAGAATCGGACCATATATTTTGACCGTAACGACTCCATTAATCTAGCGACATAGAAGATTGTTAAGCTAATATTACATGTCTTTGGTACACATTATTAGAATCATCTGAGCTTGTTTTATAACAGAATAAGTTTAAGTTATAATTACGCATAACTTGCATAGTTTCTATATAACGTTTTCACTCACCTGTTTTAACTCAACGTATATTAAATAAGGCAGCGTTAGACCAATAAATGTAAATGTAACCGCCAACAGTAGAACAGTTGTACGCGTTTGACCAACGAACCATCCTTTACCACATGAATTCGATTTATGCTTACGCAGTAATATATGAATATCTGTATTCTTTCTACTATCAGTATTTGATGAATTATTCACATCATATTTATAATTTGAACAACATTGAACATCATTGAAATGTTGAACAGTATTACTTTCATGGTTTGTTTGTTTACATTCATCAGCATCATTATCAATATCATTAGAATGACTAACAAATAATTGACTTGGTGAATTATTTGAAATTGTTGACACATAACATGAATATTTTGAATTATCTGAAATAGCATCTTGTGTACTTGAGAGTTGACAATCTTTAGAATTCACAGGCTGACTACAATTCAATGTACCATCCCATGTATGTGGTGTAATTACTTGTGAATGAATAATACATCGTCCAGATGTTGAATAGTAGGCTGTCAATGTATGATCATTAAAGTTATTAAATATTTTAACCAATTTATGTGTATTTTTACGTTTATTCGGAGGATATGAACTTGTAGAACCAATAATTATTGGATTATTCTCTGCACGTAATACACATGAACATGGAATGATTGGTTGGAGAGGACTGCTCAACTTTTCTCTATTTTTATTAACTTTAAACTTTTCAATTACACTTGTACCAAATTTATTTAAATGCGTTATTATACCTGAATTGTGCTTTGAATTATTTTCAAGTGATTTATTATTATTATTAATATTATTGTTAGCATTACAACTATCTTTAGGATAAAGCCATGGCAGTGTTCTCAGATAATGAATCAACAATAAATTGAATATAATTGTGACTGTATATGGAATAAAACCAAAAATGATTAAATGTTGACGACTTAACCAGATACTGATATGGCGGGCAATTGAAAATGTTGTCTTTACATGTTTTGTTTCCAAAGGTTCCGTGAATACACTATGAAATGCCAGTAGTTGTTTACAGTCTGTTGTCTGATTGAAATCTGTAGACAAATTACTACCGAATAGGAGTGATGTACCATTGATAAAATGATTATGTAATCCGTCTAATTCATCTGTTCCTGAATGGGTGATAGGTAATTCCATGTCATTCGATACATCTTTTGATTCTGTTGGATCCATAAATATACAGAAATGACTGTGCTGAAGAGAGAAAAATCAATGCAAACTAAGTCAGTAAGAGGGTAGCATCGTAAAGCAAAATAAACGCGAATGTTAAACACCATCATCAAATTAAAAATAATTGGCTATAAATTCAGGTGTTCAGGGGCGAATTTATGATGTGCTTTCATCTGACAGTGACAAGGACTAAAATGTTGCATCTCCCTACTGTGGAAAACAATTTCATTGGAGTCTTTATTTTGAATTATTCAGTTTGATGACTGGCTGATATCGGTTAGAGAACCAATTAAAACCCGGGTGTTCATCTGCCATGATCAAACATACCAGCATATCAAATCCTTCCACACTAAATCATGAGAATTAATCTGATGCTAGACAGCGTGCGGCTTCATGGTGGAGTTTCCAGGATATCTAGTGAGAAGTCGTGGGCAGTGATATCCACCGGGTTGAGCGTTAGAATAAATACTCACTGATAACGTTGGCCAGTGGTCACGCTAAAGTAATGGACTGGTAGGAGTAAGAATTCATGGGCTAACCAATAAGTCCGTTCTTAGTGGCTGAATGGTCTGAGGGCCCTCGCTGTAGCTGGAAAGTCCTAGATACGAACCTCTGTGGGTGCATACTGCTTAGATGAGATATCTATCCAGTACTCTTTGCCAATTTTCTATGGTTCTTTAAGTGACATCAGTGCGTGATCAAACTTGAAACAAAGGTCCCTAATTGTTGTCAAGTATTTGCTTTTAGCAGTTGATAGCTAAAAGACACTAGCTGCCTATACTTGTAGAGTAGTGAGTGGTGAAGTTCCCCCCCTTCACCTCCCCCCCAAAGTCTTCAGTCACTTTTACTTTCAATCTGATTAATGTATAAAGTATAAGGCATCAGAATATTCAATTTTGCAGACGAAAACACTTTCAGGTAATTACTATGTCTAGTAAAAGCAAATGTTTTTCAAAGATAATTATAGGCATCGAGAGAAAAGTTGTTTCAAAAAAAACGAATTCACTTGGTTATCTTCATCAAAGCAAAGAAAAAAAACTTGACAAAACATTCTTCTGTCTAAACACATGGCAAAATTAACGGTGTTGATTATGTATATGTAGGCAGGCATACTTACTCCCGTAGGCTTTTCAAATGAGTTTAGCATAAGATACATGATGATATACACAATCTCCACTAAGATATCATGTAATATTACTCATTTACTCAAGTTAGCTGTTGTAATTTTTGTTGACGTTTTTTTATTCATTCACATTTCCGAACAGTATCTGATTGGTGATCATGCAAACCAGCATTATCACACTTTAGTACTTCGTCGAAGTGTCCATATTGTGAGCCAACATTTTAACATAGGCGGAACATTTAGGTTCAGTCAGAGGAACAAGGGTAACAATCAGAACTGACTTAAACAACGTAAAGACTGATTCCCGTTGCAGAGAAATTGGCTATTGTTACCTAAGCGATCCAGTAGATGACGCTTTGGCATTCGAGAGGGAGGAAATTGGGTTTGAGCCTTAAGTGGGATACCATCACTCATTGGGGATTTTAGGTATACCCAGTTGACGAGTAGTCTTGATAAAGACGAAGTGAGCATTCTGGATATTACTACTAGTGACCATTTAACAAATTATTTCATGTTAACCCTAAGACATCACCGAAGCGTCTTTACTAGGAACCTGCTTATCGATTAGGGTTGAATATTCCGGTTCAATCAAACAATAGTAAACGCGTCGGTGGCACATCAATCGAATGCTCGCTAACCACGCAGGTGGATCGGGGTTCGATCCACGGTCGACTCACTCACTCCCTTACCTCGTTAAGCTAGTAGTATGATTAGTAAAGAGGGAAGGATGGTCATAAAGCTAGCAAACTTATCCTGTATAGATAATCACCACTGCTATAGAAACTTCAAGCCTCTAGCTCGAAGCCCTATGTTCCATTGGGAACGTAAATGAATAAAAACAAAACCACGGCGAAATGGAAATTGATTTAAACCAATAAAGATGTATTTCTTATTGTCTGTTGTAACTCAAACATAGTAACGATTGAGTGACTATGAAAGCTAAGGCAACGCAAAGAGAAGTTTCTATCTGAAATATCTGTTTTTCGACAATGCAATGAATACTAATCTCGGTTGCACAAATAACCCAAGAATTGGGTAATGATAACTGAACTAAATACGTCGTTGTTCGAGGGGGAAATTAACCACGGTTTTCTTTGACATTCAAAACTCTTCAGATTAAAGTAGATGCACGAACTGCTTGACAACATCAGGAACAATCAGGAAAAACAACAATGGGGTGCATACTACTCACTGGTATGAGTAGTGTGAGACCACCACCCACGCCAAAGATCTAAGATCACTAGTCCTTCATCAGCGATGTAACTAGTCATATTCTACTTAGAGAGTCTAATGACAAATCTACCTAAAAGCTTTACCCATTTATCCAAGTAGGTAATCAGAATTCGGCTGGTTTTAAATGATCTCTCTCCCTCAACAACAGTCAAAATAATTTCCATTTCAGGTCAAACATACCTTAAGAAATTAGTCTGTAGCTACACTTAAATACAATCAAACGCAAGATGCGATTCCTAAAGAATAGATTATCATCAGGTGGATAAAACAACTCAGATGAATCGCCTTTCAAAAAATTGATATCATGAGGGAATCATTATACTACTGATGAAGGAAGTAAGTAGTTAAAGTTGGTCAGTGTTTTTGTAATTTAAAAATAGTTTCATTAATTGACATTAGAGGATATATGATGCATTAAATTCGATGGAAATTCATGTAGCCCAATGATTCAAACTGACTGCCAGTTGACAGTGTATCCTACTGGTCAAAATAATAGTAGTTTTCAAAACTATTTAATTCGCATGAATATTTCATATTTTCTTCTCATTAAAGCTTATTATGAGATATACACATTTTTTTAATAACTCGGTCTCATCACTAACTCGATATTAGTTAGACAATCATTGTAAGTTAAAGTGTACTGAGCAGCTATTTCGTCCTAATTTGGGGCTATTAAGAGGTATACAACCACCACCTTAACAGGGGTCATACCCAAAACCTTCAGATTAATACTCAAACACGTTACCATTCACGCACTGTCTAGAAATCCAAAGGCTCATAAATACAAACGTCTCACAAGTTATGATAATAGTAGTATAGATTAGCAATATTAGTAAGGCTAACGAATAAACGAAATATTATGTAGAAGAGTACAACATGATCAGAGAAGGACAACTAATATTTTTTCTCAAGGTGGAGCATGAAAAATAATTAAATAAAGAGGATAAATTGGTGCAAAGACTGACATAAAGGCCATTCTATTTTTAGACACCTTTTCTCTTCATATTATAACGCTTCTATCCTGCGTCACTATTCTCCAGAAGCTGGTTTCATGTTTGATCATGGACTGATATCAGTTAGAAAACTATCAAAGATCATATAGTACTTTACAACTATTTCGTCTTGCTTTGAGACTCTTTCGAAGTAAGGAGATATCGCTACACATAGAATTGAAACCCAAAAGCTGCAGGTGTCGAAATTAGCCCGTTGTACATTCAGTCCCTGTTATAAAAAACAATGGTTCGCCAATTCTAATCTCTGCCATATAGCGATATATAGTCCTACTGCCAGCCAATATCACCAGTGAATATTCATCCTCATACTGGACATGGTAGACCCCACTGGTCACTATTTCTCACCAGCACTGCATGCAACGTTTTCCCGTAACTAGTCACTAATGAGCATCAAACTTATTTTGACAGCGGCCGAGCATTCAAAGTACTCGCTTCGTAACTTGTAGGTCCTAGGTTTATTCCCATTTGAGATCATACTGCTGAATAGTCCCAAACAAGAAGGGAAACAGCTACAGAGTACCTCTTGGAATTTTCAACGATTCTCTAACTGATATTAGTTGGTAATCAAACTTAAGAGGAATACTTTGTCTAAAAGGATAGACAAGACTTTGTAATTCAAACATGCAGCTCATTAAAACGGCTTAATGTATTTTCAGAATACCAATATAATTTCGTTCTGTCAGTTAAGGTGACCATGAGTCTGATTAAGGATTGATATCTGTTAGAGAACCAGCGAAAATCAGGGATTACTGGTAGGTTGTTTCATAGTAGTTTAGGACTTTTCATCAGCACTTACCCACCACCAAGGTTTAAAACCAGGAGCTTCCAGTTGCAAGGCATTCTCGGTGACCATTCACCTACTAGGACCCTACTCAACCGTCCATGGAATACACCTTTATCAATTCTTGATCTTAGCACGAACACTAGCCAATGTCATCGGAGAGTATTCGCTTTCAAACCCGACTGGATGGATCCAACTGGTTGCGACTTTTTACTAGAACTACAGGCAACCTTATCCCTTAGTGAGAAGTCGTGACTAGTGGGGTCCACTGGGTTGGCAGTGAGGACAAACAATGATCCACGCTATTGCCTGGTGGTTGTGTTAAGATTACCATTTGATAGAAGTCGCAGTGCATGTGCCTTTAAAATATGCTCCTTGAGGGTGAATAGTCTTCGAGTTTGACTTGTCGCCAGAAGGCGAGTGAGTACTGCACTAGGACAAAATTGTTTAACAATTTATGATAACCATTATGTTTATAGTCACACAGCAATGACTGTCACAGAGATGTAATAACTTTTCCACAATTCACCTGATTACGTAATACTGCTCACTAGGTGAAGAAATAACGATAATCACTCAAAAAATATTTCCTCTACCTTCTAGAAGTAAGGTAAACTAATTTGAGTCTAACAGTTGATCTAACAGTTGTATTTAGTGAGATTGAATTTAGACTGGTGAACTCACCATCGGATCAAATTTGTCATTTAATAGTTTCAAAACATTTGGGCATTAGATAAACAAAATTCATTATTATCAAAAGAAAATATTTGTATTTCCCAATGAATGGAGAGCAAAAAAAAACAAAGCCATATTGGTTTTACTGATGTTTCTCTGTTTAACGCCAATAGCCTTAGCAAAATAATATTAAACCAGAATTTAGAAAATTTCAGTTTTTATACATATGGTTTTTTCCAGATTGAGGCAATTTTCACGGCACTTAGTGGGTGTTAACAAGTTAGCAAAACCATGCGCAGATTGTTAGTTTTGTTAAATGTACGAAATCATTCACAGAAATTTCAAAAATCACAAAGAACACCTGATATATTGAAGCATTTCATATTAAATGAAATCCAAATTGTCTGTATGTGAATGACAGAATTCGACCTGGTTTTCAACACCCCTTCAGCTCAAGAAGTGACAAAATCAGCACAACTGTGATAAGGATTTGCATTAACGCAGTAAACACATGTTGTTTTTATAATCGCATACATTTATCTAATCTAACAATCTGCATATGGCTTGTTATCTTTGCCAGTTCATTCACTTATTGGTGTAAACAATTAAAAAATTTTGAAGTAACCGATTTTATGCGCACACAATTGTTGAAAAAGGTTTTAGATGTTTCTGTAAAATAATGCACAATGAAAAGATGTTCCTGCTTCAGTTCACTTCATGATATTCTTTTCAGTAGATTCTCATCAGGTTCTTACGAGTCATCCGGTATGTCATAAGCGAAAACGGATATCCATAGAAGTATTTAAAAGTTAATATAGGTTATAACAGTCACAAACATCAACAGTAGTGGTGGAGAACACGCCATTATTTTTACGTCTACAATTCAACTGAGACACTGTTGCAAAGATTCTATCCTAACGTCTAACGAGAGCAGTACAGAAGACTTTCTACCCTGCACGTCTGTTTTATCCTTCAGTAGCCGTCCAGTGTTTAATCAGAAACCGAAAGACGTTTCACCTAACCTTAGCTCTTCTTTATGTGTATATTGTTTCAAACGTTCCTGTGGTTCAAATTATATAGGAGAATCTCTTCGCTTCAGAGATATTGGATTCCAGTTGTATTCAATACTGTATTGAAAGAAGCTGAAAATCCCTCAAACTATCAGTCTTCAAAATCAGCCAAAGGATATTTAACTGCTTAGCTAGAAGCGTAACTCTCCTACGGACTGCGACAAATCAGTAACTCAGCGACAAATATGTCCGACATTGAGCAAGTCTATCTGATGTAATACTATAATAATATGTAAAGTCGATGACGTTTGTAGTACAGCTTAGTGCTCATTGTCTTATCACTTTAGGGACACGTCTTCTCCAATAACTTGGTTTCCAGACGTACAGATACATTATTTTCTCTTTATATATGTAGTTTTATATATGCGACGCGATGATCACTTAACTTGATATTAAAGAAGTACTGAATAGTTGTCCAGAGATCTCTGGTTTCTCAAAGTTGTTGATCTACCTTTGTTCCAATTTTCCAACGTGTTACTGCATCAGTAGTCTGTAATCACTCAGTATGACTACTTTTCACAAGAACTGTCAAATTCGACCTCATTTTCCATTTAAATAGCCCAAAAAACCTTAGTCTGTTTACGCTTTTGGTAAGGCGTTATTCTGAAATCCGAAACAGTCAAGATCACTCGGGTGTAAAAATCATAACAAACATTTACTAATTCCTAACAGATATTCTAAATACTAAAAGTAAAAATTTCTCCGGCCATTTTTTTCGCCAACTTCCAGCTTCTTATGCTTCACAGGTTCCCGTTAAAGGGAAAAAATAAATTACCTGTATATTCGCATTTTGACAGATAGAGTCACATGGAGTTGAGTAAATAAATAAATGACATAGTAGGCGGATGTATTTAAGTAAGTCTATAAGCTATATGTATATAGCAGAACAAACTTGGTGTACTTTTATCTCACTATACTTGAATGACTAGAACGGAGGTGGACATTTACGATGTGAATTTTATCAGATATTTGCTCTTACGTAATTTGCGTTTGGTTGCTTCGAAAAGTGTTTTATCGAACGCTGGAATATCTCTTGTAGCCTTGTAACTGCAATGTTCGGGGAAACATCTCCCGTTAGCTTTTATCTTTATCCATGTGTTTCATCAGGGTGATTTAAATACATGAGAAATTGACACACCCGATAGAAATATTCTAATACATCTGTGAACATATGCCGTTTCGTTCGGTAGAAAAAAGCTGACTATATGAATAAATAGTATTGGCATTTTCTAATTTCATGAATAGTGAACAGACGATCAGAATACAAAAAGTCTAAATGATGATATATCTTGTTGCTGATTAAATTGCTCAAACGTTTAGCTGCTATTATGAAAGTCAGTATATGAATAAGTATTACCTACGCATTAAAGAAAAGAGAGTGTTAAACATTTATGTATGAATTGGCAGACTTTAAAGTGATCACATGCTTAATTATTTCATGTTTCTATGCTTTCTATCATATCCCTGGATAATTCTGTCATGACTTATTTGTCCCACTTACTCATAAAACAGTCATCCAGTTTATACTACTGTCTGACTGATATGAGTAATCAGAAACTACTAAAAAAATGCTTGTTAAACAGATCAAGGTGATTTAAGTGTTTGGCAGACATCACACTCACTTATCATAGCGCTTCACAACATTTTTTCGGGAGGATATGTGGGATTGGAGAGTTAGAAGAGTTCAATCCACTGAAATTCTAGCCGGCTACATTGGGATCGAATACCTCACTTGCACAATACATCGTTTAAGGCGAAAATAATAGTGACACTTTTGTTTTGGATAAAGTATTCATACAGTGTACAGAATTTTCAATATAGTTTGCCGCATAATATTTCACCTTTATCCAGGACCTTCCAGTAATATAAAAAATTTGTAGTGCACCCTTTGACGTAAGGCCGGTCGATATGAAGCAGAGACTAATTCCCTATGATATTTTTGCCTCACCTACAGGATATGCTGACCGATAGTTTTCAAATTAAAAATGTGCGTTAATACATTTTTCCACTCAAGGATATAAGTGAATGACTAAAACAATAAGAATTAAAGAAATTACAATCCACTGCGTCGAACAAAAATTCAGACAGCCTAGGTATTTAGGCATTCCACCACTAAATCACCGACGCGTCGATAACACAGCTATAGATTGCCCGTCAATCACTCAGGTGGTTCGGGGTTCTATCCCTGGCCATCGACGCACTCCTTTACCAGTAATAAGACTGATAAAGAGGGAAGGTTGGGCATGAGGCTAGCAAATCCATCTCGTAAAAATAAATACTACTGCAACCGATACTTCAAAGCTCCGTCTTCAAACCCACTGTCCGACTGGGAACGTAAAGGATAAAAAAAGTTATTCAAGCAGTCGGCAATATATATACATATATATAGATCATAACATATGATTTGCTTGACATTATAAGTGTAAATCAACGAAGCAAACAGCACACCAGTGTGATATGCATTGTCAACCAGAAATATGTTTTCTGGACAAGCAACAATCCAAAATTAGTACACAGCAGTTTAATTTCATTGACGAGAAAGATCACTGACAGGTAAGTTAATTCCTACCGAATTGGGCGAATGGTCAAGGAGCTTGATCTCACAGACTGAAGATCCCCTTGGTGGGGTTGTTAGTGAGCTCTCCTGAAGAGTTCTGAAATAGTGTGAAACCTATGTTAAGGTGTACACAATGTTTTTTTGACTTCTGTGATGGTGATGACAAACAAAATCTAACAAGTGAAATTAAATTTTGTCCAAAAACCAACAAATTCCATCATCTAAGTTTACTAGCTATTTGTCATCGCATGAATCGTCCCAATCAAATCTTTTTGTCTTTCAAAATTTAATTTTCTGTCATTTCAGACACTGCAGTATATATATATATATATGTCCCTTTTGAGCGCGAACTCAGAGGTATCCAATATCTTTATTGAATACATTATTTTGCATACTTTTAAATCACATTTCCCAAAACTATCATCTGTCAAATGTTTGATTTATTTTCTCAATGGCATTCATTCGTCTCCTTTTCCATAATATAATTAATGGGATAATCTGATTTATGCCCTTTTTTACTGATTATCGTGTGATGCAGTATTTATTAATAGAAGCATACATTTTCTTTAGTATTCTTATATTTCCCACTAGGCATTATCAAAACTGAAAGTTTAGAGACCTCATACCATTATTTGCCTTTATGAATTCGGAATAAAACAAGAAAAACAGCGTATGCAGAATAAGATGCTACTATCATTGTTTATTTCGTTGGCTTCTCATCAGCTGCGTACACTCCACAGACATTACTGTGTTTATGTACAAAACAATTTTAACATACTTGTAAATGTAGACAGGAGACTAAAAACTTAATGAGCAGCTGTCAGAAAATTACACCTGAAAAGTTTATACCAACAGAATTCTGTTTCAAACGAAAATAAATGTTTGCATGCAATGGCTGAGAAGTTACTCAGAAAAAAGGCAGGAAGTGAGTAAGATGAAAGGTAACTAATAAATTGAGTAACAGAATATTGAATTCAACTCAAACCACAGAAACAAGAGACAAGGAAAATTACACGTAGGGGTAGCAGTTAAAGCCAAAGATCAGGCAATCAAATGAAGGAGGGAATAAAGATATCCAGTTACCAGGGCAAGGAAAGACTGATAACTGCTTCTTTACGAACACATAGATCGAATTTTCCGGCATATGATAGCGACAGCTTTGACAAATATCAGGAACAATGCAACTATTTTGCATACTGACAATTTTAAGGGACTTTATGACATCCACCTCATGATTGTATCTATAATACGTCTGAGAATAATACTATTGTTAGAATTTGTTCTCTTGACTTGTAGGCTCTTTAGTACGCACTCAGCGATTTGGAGGTATTCGCTGCTTTCTGTTATCAAAATGAAACTGCTACCACAGATAAACGGAAAAGGCAATTTGTTGACTTCTGGTTGCACCAGACAGCAGGTTGTCCACTAAACGCGGACCAAATTTGCTGCGGTATAGGTTCTGGCTAGTGACGTATTCAATCTTCTGATACCTGGTTTACAATCATTGATGAGAAGACGAAGAAGGCTTCCACTTTAACCAGTGTAATATTTTCCACAGTCATTACAGTTTATTTTGTGGTTAATGTTGCTTTTGACTTCTTTCTCTGTTGAGGCCTAAGGGTGACATAATGATTTTATTGATCATTGGACTAAATCGATTCTAAAAAAGGTTTGAATAGTTTAACAGTGATTTCGGAAATGTTCTTTGTATATGGTAGGCCAATTTTACTTATGCTTACACTGCCGAATTTTGATATGATTGGCTGGTTAGTTTGAGGTTAGATATTTTATGACTACGTTACGTGGATATTCATTTTTTGGGAAGACGGCCATAAGATATTTTCCTTTTATTTTCCTTAAGACATGAGTGCTACGGTGAATAATGCTTGTATGCAACTAGTTTTGTGTGTCACCGGATAGTTGCTGTTGTAAGTAAATATGTCATCAGTGTGAGTGGCCTTTCTGCATACTTGAATTTCTAATTGTTCTTTAGTTGTTCGACTGAGTAAGATGTCAAAAAGTGAGAGTTCATCCTCGGATTTCTCTTCTCTTGCTGATTTGATGTCATTGAAGGTGTTCCTTATTAGTTAATAACGACATAGTATTTTATTTAAGATGGATTGAAACAATTTGCCCAGGACTGTGAATCTAGGTCTCATGCTTGCTGGCACTTTTCTGCAAGACTCATCTACACATTCAAAGGAACTTTTATATCTTTGGAGACTAAAAGCCACTTCCCCCTAGTATTGCCGTCAGAGAGATCATTGTCGAGCTATTCAGAATCACGATGGCAAACCTGACTGATAGTAATGAATCAGCACCAACATGAAGGGTCAAATGGATAACTTCAGGTACTCTTAAGTGACCAATCGATACAGTAATTCATTTGCATGACTAACACTTATAAGTCGATTAATCTAGAAAAATGACTTAGCCATTACAAGGCATTAACTTTCATGCAATCACACAGTAAGTTCGGTTAAGCTAAAAGCAACAGAAAAAAGTGATTAGGCGGAGGGAAGTTAACTACCTCATCGACATGAAACTCATGAAGTAGGAATAGTGCAAAGACTATCCCGAATATAGGGAAAATTACAGTGAAAATAGGGGCTAGTGAAGCCACATATACATGAAGACCAAAAAGAATATAAGACTCATAGATACAGTGATATGATGCTGAGCAATAAGTTGTGCTCGAAACATCAATCAATTATTAGTCATGTTTAACTAAGTATTACATTACATAAACTTATCTGATAAGAAATTTATTCTACCACTGTGTCCAGAAGCACTCCTGTACACTTGATTTCCGTAAATGTACATCAGTTTGGCAACCTTGTCTAGTACTTTCTGATGTACTCTTTGTCTCAATTTTTGTATTATAATTATTATTGTTCCTTTGGTCTCTAATGAAACATAGGGCTTCAACAACACATCTGCACTCTGCTCTATTTTCAGCTGTCCTCTTCATCTGACTGAGCCCATTATTGACCATAATCTCTCACCTCATTCCCTCTCCTCCTCGCCACACTATCCCCTCCATATCACCCTCGCACCAACGGCTCACTTGTCGCTTCTCATCGGGATTCCACTCGAGTAATGGCCTGTAATGCACGCGATATCATTAAACAGTCTCCTCAGTGTGTATCCAATCCGCCTCCATTTTTCTCCGAAAGTCTGTTGAGTAATCAATTCTTGGTTGGATTGTTCCCCAGAGTATTTTGTTGTTAATTTGTTTGTGGCCTACTGTTTGATCTTCAATATGAATTGAAGGTAGTTGTTGATAAAATTCCCCCGGTTGGCTGCCCGAAATGCTTTTCATGGTGTGACAAGTTTCTTTCCCATTTAGAAGCATTCAATGGCTTAAAATTTGTGCTGAATACCAGAATGTTGTTTGTTATGATGACTGAGTGCAGAATTTCTCGAAATTTATCACAGATTGATGAAGGTGTACTATGCTTTTTCGATTCTAGTATTGAAATATTTACAATCATCATTCGCGCAGTCGCCTATAGTTGAAACAACGCTGCCTAGATAAGTGAAAAAAGTGACGACATTCAAATTTCCCGCCTTGATAATGACTATTGATTTTTATATATATACATATAATAAAGCTACATTTTTGCTACATATTTACATTATTGATTTAATCATTTCAGTGATGCTTTGCTCCAGATTTGATTCAATACATATGGCCTTTTATGTTAATAAACTCCGCTTCACTTTAAATGCACTGCTCTGATTCCAACTTTATCAATGTCTCTCTTTCCTTCTTCCTGCTGTATTTATCATCAAAAAGATTCATTTTCCTATAGAAGAATATTTCATTCTTCATAAAACAATAGAGTTGGGATATATATATATGTATATATTCAAATCTCTAGTGAAATAACGAGAGTTTCGTGACATGAAAAAATATATATATATATGTGATTGTTGTCTTCTTATTTAAGATATTATCCTTCTGGTTAATGATGGATTGACTGAATGTAACACAAACAAAAAATTGTACTTTGATCAAACCATTGTGAAATCGGTGATTATATACCACAATGTGAAAAGAGAATTTTCTAGGTTGAATAGGTAGGTAACACTAGTGATGCAGATTATATCTTCCTCATAGGAACAAAATCAAATTTCGATTTCTACTGTCGTGATTATTTTGTGCACGTGAAATTATTATTATTGTTATCATTGTTATTGGATAAGTTATTTCTGTAATCTGATATTATTTTATAGGAACAATAGAATAAAATATAAACTAAATGTGAGATCGGTTTTTTTGTGATAAATGAATGATTGTAATGCGTTTTCCAACTGGTTGTGAACTGGATAATTTTAATACTTCTGTCTAACTGAAATCAGTTATTTAAGTGTTGGTTTATAGGGATTAGATTGGTTACAGGATCTCATCATGAGCTGACATCGCCTAGAGAATCATTGGAAAACCTGAGAGTACTGAACAGCTCTTTGTCCTAGTTTAGGACTCCTCAGCAGTACGCACCCCCGGGTTTCGAACCCGCGACCTTCTGGTTACAAGACGAGTTATCTTTTAGACTATTAAGCCACTGGGACTCAATCCAATAGCCCGTGAAAACCAAATGCTGAAGAGTTTCAAACTAGGACGAAACAGCTGTCCAGTACTCCTAGGTTTTCCAATGGTTCTCTAACCATTGTCAGCTCATGATGAAATTGTGAAATCAGTTAATCAGCTACCCTCAAATCCATTGAATTCTCGCAAACCAACACTTGAAAATATGTCTGATGTGGACTGACTAATGACTGACTACAGGATTCTGACGAGAAGTCATTACAAATGAGGTGCACGCAGTTGGATGTGAGAACAAGTACGCATTAGTGACACCGGCGAGTTGTTTCTCTTATAAATTAAGAAAATCAGTTCAAAGAACGTTTAATGCTGGAGAACTACACATCTTATTCTCTAAACAACCGATGGTGCTACCTCGACTGAAAGATGAAGTACCTAGACTAGGCACTTCGAATTGTGTACACCAATTCAAGTGCGATTATGGCGGAGCGAGTTTTATCAGCCATTGCATTGGGAACTTGAATTTTTGTGCTCACTCGGGAACATCTCCCACTACGGCTAAGTAAAGATGTAGTTAAAGCCATTAACAGTTTGATATTGGACCATCTGGTGCAAACCGGACACAAAGTTAGCAGCATTGAAGAATCCTTCTCTATCATCTACGGGGTGTCTATTAAACTGCCAAAAACATCGAAGCGCCGCATGCTCTAAGCAGCAGGGGTTATTGAGATTCGCCCCAAACAACCAGTGCTCTGTGTGCAAAAGAGACAATCCAGCCACTACTACTGCCCTGGCTTGCCTTCAGTAGAGATTATAAATTCATGCATCGGTAATATTATCTTTCCTAAATTTTCTGGCATTTAGCTTATTTTATGTCGACGCTATTAAATTGTAATCTATTGATATTATTGATTCAATGTTATTTAATCAACGTTAATGTTGTTCATAACACTAATTCATTCATTCATTCACTACAATGTCTATATAACTGTAGAGCCTGATGATGAAGAGGTTATCGAAAAAGTATTCTTTGTTCAGTATCCATTTTTTTGTAAATCGGTATTAGTTGGGATTCGCGGATGGATTCCCTCCTATGAGCCGAATGGTAACCGAGCTGGTCTCATAACCTGAAGGTTTCGGGTTTAATCTCAGGTAGTGACTCGCGTGCTTAATGATGGAGAGTTCAAAAGTAGTGAAAACTTCTGGCTGAGGTCAACAACCTTTTGAAGTGGAACAGTGTGAAAATTCTAAACGGCGAAAATACTACAAATGCTAGAAAATTCTTAGAAGTTCGGTATTCGAATTAATTTTCACTGAACAGAAATGGTTACGTTCGTTAGTTTATCAATCTATAGAAGAACAAGTCATCTGACCTAAAGGCCAAATGCCAGATCAACCGTACAACCGACAGCAGGCAAAAAGAGCACAAGCGGAAGGAAACTTCTGAAGACAACCAAATAGTTGAACTCAGATATTTTAGGTACTTACATCATTTACGAGGAATTCCAGAAATCGCAGCTCACACTGAAATAAAAGCTGAAGTTGTCATCTAGAATGACATTGAAAGCCTTGTTATTACGCTACCTTTCTCAGAGTACAGAAATACACCAAGAAGTCATAGAATTTGATGTGTATGAAGAATGAATCCTGATAAACAACGAGTGATGTCAACCTAACTTGTTAACCTTTTTAATACTAGTGAGGAGTTAAACTGAATGTAATATACTTTCTAAATGAACTTGACTAACACCAAATTTATTGATACACTAAAAGCATTAACACACAGTTAAAGTCTAGTCTTCGAAAACAGCGTCAAAATTAAAGTAACTAGCAACGGCATCAAAAAGGCGGTAAAACAGTAATTTAAATTCGCACGACAATTATTTTCGGATTTTAGGGTATATGGTACGAATTATAAGTGAAAGGCAGAGTGTAAGTGAAATGAGAAAGTGATGTATATATATATATATATGTATAAGATTAAATTGTTTAGAAGACTTAAATTCTACAGCCCAGCACACACTGTTATTACTGAGATATAATTGTAGACTTTGAAATAATGCGAAATTACATACCTTACGTAAAAAATTTAGAGTCAAGTTCTTTTTTACGTCAATTTAATGTTGAGTAACATCTAATTAGTAAAAACTCCATAAATATTGAAGCGAAAATTATCTAATATTTTAGCAGCCATTAAGCCGAAGATGTCTGTCTGTCAAGCTGTAACAATATATACCAGTGAATCCCAGGGTATAATTTTATGCGACAAACTTACATAGTCTTTATGCCATTATCCAGTCTCATAATTCAGTTAAGCTGTTCCTTCCTATCATAAAAGAAGGCGAACCTTTCGAAAATGCTTACAAAAAAATATTCCTCAAGGATTTAAATTTTGACGGACATTTCCATTCAATTAGAGTATACACATCCAGCTCAGTAACCATGACAACAAACAACTCAAAGTGATGTAAGTTTAACTCTTATTTTGTCATTATACGACTTTATATGCTTAATGCATCGAATTTTAAGTAATCATACTTTCAAACTTCTAAAACTTCTTTTGTACTTATGTCAAGTTTAGACAGTAGTTAAATATGAATTTTACTCTTCTAAAGACTCTTCCTTTAATCTGAATGACCTCAGTCATTCTGAAATATCTACTTTAGAATGGCAAATGTTTAAGTGAATTTTCAATTTAACTACCAAAATTTCTGAAAAAAAGAACGAAACATGCTGATAAAGATTGATTACGATGGCGGTTTGCTTAAACTTTTGGGTTACCTTAATTTTCATGCAGCATAATGCGTCTAGTTCTCGCATTTCTTATTGCTGTAATAAGCTTCTAATTAGGCCCTTAGATAGCGATATGAACTCACACATATTTCTTAACTAGTTTTCAAACTAACGATTATAAAGTTTCAAGAGACAATCAAGGAAAATTGTCACAGAGTATTGAATTTCGCTTCAGTGAGAAGGATATTGAGTCGGATGATATACTGTTTATGAATAGTTTATCTGAAGATCCTTACCGTCAGGATTTTGTACTGTGTGTCAACATATTGTCCAGAATAAAGATGATATTATTATAATAATCATGTTTGGTCACGAGCTAACAATAGTTAGGCAGAAAATGGGAAACCAAAAGGAATACTGGACAGCTATTTCGTCCTAGACTGAGACTCTTCATCAGAGCGTACTGACTCGAGTTTAAGCCATGTAGCTTCAAGTTAAAAGGCAAGCACGTAGACCATTCAGACTGGATCCGAACCCTGTGGTCTGCGCGCTGATGAAACGTTTCAAACTAGTACGAAGCCAACGTCAAGTACTCGTAGGTTTTCCAATGGTTTTGTAGCTGATTTCAATTCGTTAATAAACCTGTAAGCATTTAAGTCCCTGCATTTCAAAACTAAGCAGCTATTATAATCGTGCAGTTCAAGAATTATCAACTAACTTTTTCTGTGAGAAACGACTTCTAACCTACCTTTAAATTCACTTATATTTTTCTACTAAATATGCCGTTATACACTAAGTTAATTGTTAATACAACTAGACATAAAATGTTGAACATTAATCATGAGTACTTTTATATTGTTTTAATTAATTAATAATTATTATTATTAAATGGAGTTAGCCTACATTTGCTTTAGTAACTGCTTTAAATGAATGTCTCGTTTTTAGCTTGCAGTTACATTTCACTACTGACTGTACTATTATCTCAGGAAATTGGATAATTATTTCCGCCATATGAAAAAAGACCTGTCTGACGGATTTAAAAATAGTGTATATTTCCATAATGTTACTCACTCCTACGTACGATATAAAAAAAACTGACAAGTCTTCAGAAAAAGTTTTATCAGTTTATCTAATGCTCTAGTTTTTAGTTAACTGAGAGGTGCAGCGTGGTAGAGATTAACGACCGATACAAATCTTAAACACACGGCTTCTATTCTATTCATCTGTCCAATGATCTAACGCTAATTCTAAGTACTGATGACTCACTGGCTAGAGATCGAACGCCTAGATTGAAAGCCATAGAAATCTTTTCCTATTCTCCTGGATTAAACTATTTTAAAAATAACCTTGTGGCGCTAGATAATTCTTCGCACAAGTAATGGAGCTTTGAAACATTGAACTTTAGCATTAAGAAGCGGAATCTCATATGAGTAGAGAAGAGAATGCGGTTACTTTTTTGATTGGACACTAGTGTCAGCAGCTAGTGTCTAATGAAAAATAGCCATTACAGTCCCACAGGAGGTGAATCGCGAGCCCCAAGAGATCAATGGCAACATCTATGACTGCAGGACTGGGCGACACGTGTTTAAATCTCAGAAGGGATATGAGTCCCCTCAAGGTTGCAGATACGCCTCGCTGACTGGTGAATGCCAGAAAGCATAAAACCTAGGTGGAAGGCTTCCTGCCGGTTGCCGTCAACCATATAATACAAACAATGTAATACCTAGTAATTTATGGTGTATTTAGACGTTAAAAGAGACACCTGTGCCTTACACGAGTGAATCGCATAAGTTAGGGGTTACTTTTCACAGTCATGAATAATGGGGGAATTTACATTTTCACCTAATTCTTCATGGAAAAACCTTTTAAAATAGATTTGACTGACGAACTGCCCCCTCCCACCAGTAAAGGTTGATATGGTATCACAGGGCTACTCAAATGTATTTGAGTAGAGGTATGTCAGGCTTTTGTCACCTCATGACAAGAGAATTACACTTAGAAAATCAGTATTACAACAGGCAATTTATAATTCGAATGTACATTTCCTAACAAGAGCGTCTACGGAATCCTTAGAAACGCAGTAATAATAGTCCGTTGTGTCATCTTATTATGAAGCTCCTCAGCGGAGTTTAAATACTGTCATACAAAAGGTCGAACCTAGAATCTTCAGGTTACGACTAGAGTCAGCTGTCCATTTAGATACTGGGCTGGAGTCCTGTGGCGGCAAACTAACCAAACAAATGTCTAATGTTCCCCTAAGTACATAATTATCTGGCTGATGTCACTTCGTCATGGGAAATACAGTAAAGTTGATGTAAACCTATACGAATCCAAAGTGTGATTATTATTATATAATTACCACCCTGTCATTTTAAATGGGAATATAAGTCGCGGCAGAATTCAAACGAGTGACCCCCAGTTTACTAGTCCGTCTATTCACCAGTAGAACTATGGCACCTAACTGCTAATCAAGTAGTTATTTCGATACTAACACCAAGGGTAATGTCTCATTGCTGCGTCAATCAATGATACACAAATTGCGTTGTTCATCACAACAGTTTTCCAATTAGGTATTTCCTCGTTAATCCTAATCGCGTTGAATTAGAAGGTGAAGAGTGTATTGTTAGTTGATGGTAGGACTATGTGAAATAATCTTAGTTTTTGAGGTGAATGCTAAAATACTGAATGATGATTACAAGATTTAGAATGATTAGACAAAAGATGACTATCGGAAAATATTCTCACTAAAAATTATCATTGGTGTTTTTGGGGACATTCGAAATTAAGCTAGTCAATAACTGACAAAATTACCAACAAACATCTACAAACATCAGCGATCATTAATTCTGGCAGCTAGCCTACCAACAATCTCTTAGCCAACTGGAAAACATGCAAAAGAAAATCGAGATGGATTTGGTATGCATTACGAAGACCTTCAGGGGATATCATAAGCCAGACTTCAGAGTAAAAGAAGACTGAAAATCAAACAAACAATAAATATGTGTTGCTAAAACCCCTCATCACACTCAGAAAACCAGAACCAAACAATAATCTACACAAAATTTTCCGCAAAAAATGTACCCGTAGTTTGCTGTTATTAGATATTTGGCGGCAATCGGTAGGTAACCTTCGACCTAGTTTTCATACTTTCTGGCACTTACCAATCAGCAAGGCGTATCTGCAGCCCTGAAGAATCTCATATTGGGGTGAGAGCTGGCCGCTAGCCAAATTGGTAGACATTAATTTACGTCAAGGTTTATGTGCCAAATATTGGTCGTCAGAAAAATAGGAACAGAGACTTTGCGTAGGCGGTGGCCTGTTGCCTCGCCCTTGTCTTCTGTTGTTACAATATGTCTTCTGAGATCTGAATCCATGTCCCCCCGTGCTTCAGTGAGTTTAGTAACAACAATTCAGAGTGCACTATGGTGGCGAGCTACGTGGCATGATGGTTACATTGGCAACGTGACTTATGCCATTCAGTCTGCAGTAAACGAAGTACTACATGCATGACGTTAGTTAGTCTCAATTCGAAAAAAACACCTGTTTGAAGTTATTGAGAGAAGAATTTGACGAGAAGTTTAACTTTTGGTATGAGTAGCTAATTTGTATAGTTTCCAACTCCTTAATTTAAAAGTCGGATATGACTTCCTTTTAAGTTTCAGACGTATCTTTGTAGTGGATATTAACAAACATGAGAACCAAGAAAAACAGAGTTCCTCTAAATTGACCCCTTACCAGAGAGAGACGAATTTTGAGTCTCACTTGTGTTACAGATTGAGAACAGAATCTATTATTCGCTTTTCGTCCTAATTGAGACTCATCAGTCGGATCTACATGCATGTCAAGTGAGTAATGGTATCTACTACTTTAAATAGAAAAGTACTATCAAATAGGTCAGTTGACCCCAAGAGCCTTGCCCCCCTGCTCTAGGTATGATTCGAACTAAAGCTGATCAGTTCAGCCGATATATTCTGACGGGCGGTCAAAAACATGAAAAAATAAATAACTAGGTTTTGCTTAGATTCAGGAGTGAGTTTACTAGGAAGTTTTCTATTTATCATACTAAGACAATAAAATATAATATTTATAACCAATAAACTGCTTAACAGAAAAGAGAAAGTTAATAAGAAAATACTTACCCCACATGGCATTTCATAGATTACAGACTTCACATAGATCAGAAAGGGGAGATTAACAAGGGCCAAAAAGATGAGTATTCCACCACCAATCAACCAGGCACGATAATGCAGTGTACTTCTACTTCTCAGCATATTCAACTGTTTCAAACTAGCATATCTGTCGATACTGAGTGCCATAACTAACCATGCTGAAAGTTGAAGGCCTAAATGCCAAAAGTATAAAAATAATTTACAATTCCAATCGCGACGCCATACATTCGATGGATGTGATAAATCCTCTAGTGAGATTAGCGTATAAAAGTCAACAGCAACTGAATTACGATATGCATCAATTGTCTGCATAATCACTACGAGAGAATCAGCCAAAGATAAAAATACGAATAGGATAAATGTACCAGAGAATTTCAACAGATGTGTAATAATAACAATACAGCTAAGCAGATTACCGGTTAATCCGAAACATGCCAATAAACCCATTGTTATTGCAACAAAATATTCACGTTCAAGCATCCATTCAAAACGTTGGATTTTTTCACATGGTCTATTCAACTGTTCCATTGTTGAGTGAATTTCTTCAGTGATATTTTTAAGCCACGTCTGATTATAGAAATGATTCAGTTCTTGTGAACATAATTCACTCGGAAGTAATTGATACTCTTTGTATTGTGGTAAGATTTGAGAACCGAAATCAAAATCCAATGGTTTAGTCATAATTTAGTAAATGATCATTGCCAAGAAAAGTATTTAATGCATCAGTTAACACTGAAGAGTTTGGTGATTTCGATAACGTTTTTTGTATATATTATTATTATATATATATATATATATACTGCTCAATGTTCAATTGTTTCACACATCTGTTTGATTTGTTCGCCGTGTATTTTCGACATTATCAACTTCTCGGGATTTTGATTGGTCAATTCAAATTTGGTATTCCACCAATCATTTTAATATATTTTTGAAACAAAACATTAACAACCAAAAAGAAGGAAACCTTCAAGTTTTTCATTATTCAACAGAATGCCAGAAAATATGATTTGTTAATTATTATCTAGTTATAAATATGTATTATTTCCCCGAATAGTGAACACATTTCATATCTGATTGATTTGATTCTCGAAATTTCCCTCGTTATAGTCTTTTTTGAAATCTTTCGTAGTCTTGAGCAGAACGGGTTTTTTGAATATCTTTTTTCAGCCTTACGGATCAAAGTAAGTGAAGCCGTTTGTGAAGAGAGGGAAAAACAATAAGTTGGACAACACTGCATGATGTCATAGTATTATTCCGTGCATTGGTGATTCCCTGGTAATATGCTTGCCAACCACGTACGACACCCAGATACGATTCCCAGACAACTCACTCCTGAATATTGCTTACCCAGTATCAAGCCCCCCAAAAAAGAAAAGGTTGGGCATGAAGCTAGCGAATCCAGGCCGTGAAAACAACATCTCGTTACTGAAACTTCAAAAGCTCTAAGCTAACTGTCCCATTTAATGACTTTTGTCATTGCCTAATTAAACAGTAGAATGGAACGGATTATCAGTACATACAGAAATGTTTACAAGAATACCGCATAACTAGGAAAGAAAGTCGCAAATTGATTACAGGAGTAAAATTCACGATACGTCAAATTTTTGGACATGCAAGAAGCACGAAGGCATCATTGATCCTAGAGCACTCAGTTAGCAAGATTGTGAAAGCAGATAATTGACACTATATTCATGAAAAAAGTATGATCAAAAGTATGATATTTGATGATTATCAGAGTAGGTTTGGAAAAGATCGAGATTAAGCCTAGGCTACATTAACCTGATAACTGGAGATATTAGATCTCGTTCGAGACAGATTAGGATTGTGATAAGGAGAGATAAAGGTAGCGCTTTTCGGCGCTGTGATATTCTCCAAGCTAATTGGTTCGTTCACTGCACACCCACTCCTTTCCAGGTGCCTAGACTTTAAAATTATTGATCCCTCCCCCAAAGATATAGAACAAGGATTTCAAAGAAGAAAATTTGTTTTGCAACGACTTTTTTTCATAGTTGCATAATCACACTTATTTATGGATTATGGCAGTGATGAATAAGTTCAAGTGTTAGTTCGCAGGGATTTGATTTGTTTCAGGATATCTTCGTGAACTGATATCGGTTAGAGGACCATTGGAAAACCAACAGGGAGTAGTGTTGCGTCAGCCTAGTTTAGGACTCTTCATCAGTATGCACCTACAGAGGTTCGGACCTTCTGTTTACAAGGCAAGCTCGTAGACCATTAGGCCACTGAGAATCAATCCAATGGCCCATGAATTCTAACTTTTGCCAATTTATGATGTGGAGCGACCATTAGTGAATGTCACCGCAAGTATTTGTCGTCACACCCGAAATGCTGTATTCCACTTCAAGTATGTTTGTTGTGTTTATACGCATGTTCACGTGTTGATATTTGACAGTGGAATATAAATCACAAGTTGATTAGAGATATAAAAGAATAAACAAAGATTAACAACACAGAGTGCAATAGACATAAGTAAATAAATGATAAAAAGATGAAAAGCCTTCAGGAATATAAATATGTGAATATTTGTCGGGTTAAACGAGATAAGATAAGATAATAAGGTAACTACTGGTAATAAGATAAATAATATGTTAGCATAAGATAATGTGAAGTGAAATAGAGCAGAAATAACCGAAACAATTGAGATTAAAAACCTTTTATTGAATAACAAGATAAAGTTAATTTCAGTATGATGAAAGAAGTTTTATATCCGAAGCCTGGCTTTATCCGACGTATTGCCATCGGTTCTGCCATGCGAAATAAATGCAACCATATTTTTTTAGTCTAAATTCGTCGGAGAAGCATATGTCAGCAGCTGAATGGGCACTATCTGCTGCATGTTGTTTCATGGCAAAGCGCTTAAAACTTGAACTATCACAAACTTCCATCTCTCTATTGAATATATTTTCTCTCTTTTGGGTTGTTTTAATGGATAAGAATATCACCCCTAGTGGATTACCTACTCTCAGGTGTATTTCGAATGCTTACATGCTCCTCATTCACAAATTACTATTAAACTTGAGTAGTGGCCTGATTGTGGACGGCACAGTATCCTAATACATGAGATAACTGTTCTTCACTTATGTCACTGAGTCTCAAAATGTACTTCTCAACATCTCACAACTGGCTTTCAACTACATATTGTACATTTATTGAATGAAGGAGACAAAACAGATATATCATCATGGAATGGTTTGTACTTCAGCTCAGAAACCATTGGGTCACACGAAGGATATACTTAGTAATTTGCCTGAAGATGTAAATATCATGCAATGGACTCTTCTGAAAATTCTGTACATTTAATAAATACTGTCCAGAATATAGATGTTATTATCAATAATGGCTATACTTTCTCCTTTGCCAGGCCAAACTTGGAGGTGATCTGGATAAACTTCCTACGTACCTAGCTCTACAAAAGCGCATCAATATACGAAATAAAAATGTATCATAGTGTATCGAGGTTAACAAGAACTTTCTACTCATATGAACAAGCTGAAGGAAACATTTTTTAATTAAGTAAATTATGTGAGTAGTTTCTGGGATATTCACGTTAAGACTATATTAGGATCAATGCAGCTGACAAGTACCGACGACATAATATGATGAAATCATACTACCCTAGTAAATCTGTTACAACAACCTTCTCCCAGTCCACTTGAGGGGAAAAATTATACGAAGAACATTTTTCTTCCTTTGTCTATAAATAAATATCCAGAGCATGAATATCAGGAATCATTTGAGATCAATTTTGCCAGTGTTTCAGAGTGAATTATTTTTAGAATTATTTAAAATTAACTGAACACCATAAGAAACACAAAATGGCAGTTGTCCTGAGTAATCTACTGCGTAAGCTGAAGATTCTTTAGCCGTGTTACTCAAATTTCCTTTGTGAAACGACAAAAATAACATTTTCTCAAACCGATAGCAATCTGTAACAAAATTGTTCTTTCAAAAATTTCATACACTTGGTTTACCTCATCAGATCCGCAGTAAAAAATGATATCCTCAGCAGGTGCAAGCTACTTCAATGTTTGAACGGTAGTAAGGAAAACATTATAAAATCAACGCATACGAAATACTAGCATTACGAAGCGAAGCGATATCACAAAGGATTGACAAGAGAATGGAAAGGAGCAATAAAAAGATGCTTTCCTGCAGCTAAGGTCATAACGCTATACAGCAACGCATTCTCTATGAGGCCAATCCAAACTGGATAAGCACCATACCGATGTCAACCCCAACTGCAATTGCGGCAGCAACTACCCTGGAAGGATAGAAAGAACGACTTATATCAGGTTTCCAGAGCATATTCCAAGAAACATATGTCTAAAGGGAAGCAGATATTCTCAAAGTGTAATTACCAGACACCCTGTGGATAAAGGCCACTTCATCGAGATTTCTAAATCTTTGAAAATATTGAGTAAGCAAAGGACATCAAATTTACTACGATCTGCTGAAACAATTAAACTTAAGCACTTAAAATCAAGGTTATGCATACAGAAGGAGATAGTAATCAGTCTATTATCACCCGGGTAACTACACTTTGATTACACTGATTAGTCATCCATAGAAGTGTTTTCAACTCATTGAGAAAGTTTTCAATTTTATGAACTATTGTAACAACAGAAGACAACGACCAGGCAACAGATCGTTTATTGAGAAAAATCAAGAGACATTTATAGATTTTTATGTACATAGCTGTTAGCGGAGAAGCAAGCTCTTCTGATTGGTTGTTTTTTTCATTGCTGTAGGTTATTCTGTACTGCTTGCGACCGTTTTTCAGAAAGTTAAGCCATATATATCTGCGAATTCTGGCTTGCACACGTTGAGTCTGCCGTGATTGGTTGGTGAGTTCCTCAAGGTTAAGCTCTATCATTGTTTTGAATTGACACTAGTAACTAGTGTGATGCGTCTAGTCCTCTGATTGGCGTAGACTGAATTCTATCACTCAGGTTGTAATGTGACCACCATTCTAGCTAGCTCGCCATCACGGTGCACATTGATTTGATGGTATTAGATGGTTGGAGGCAGTCGGCAGGAAGCCTTCCACATAGGTTTCGTGCTAGTTGGCACTCTAAAGTCAGCAAGGCGTATCTGCAACCTTGAAGGAACTCATGTACCTGATTCTGAGATTCGAACCCGCGTCACCCAGTGCTGCAGTCAGAGTCGTTAGCACTGACCTATTCGGGCTTGCGATTGACCTCCTGTAGGAGTGTTTTCGTAATGCCCCCGATTCGGGACGTGAACATTGACGTAAATGGTTGTCTACAATTTTGGCTTGCAGACAGTTCTCATCAGACTATGACCTTCTTGAGTTGCTGTAGTAACACTGTTTATTCGATTTTTCTGTTTTCTATCTTTCATCCCCTCCCCATCCTCTTCCATTTTGAAAGCATATAGATTGACGATAGCTTAAACGAAAATTGCAATACTTATATTTCGGATGCGTTGATTCTATGGTGTTTTCTTTACTACTTTTCAAATATTGAAGTAGTTTGGAGATGATAAGTACTTCAGGAAATACAATATTATTAAAAATTGTTTTTATTTGATTGCACTAGTAATTTCTGGTTTCCTTTCCACTTAATGGATATTATATGTGTCTCTTAGTGTACTGGTTTTTGAACTAAAGTATGTGAGATCCTTTTATTTCAATTTCAAGTTGTTTGTTGAATGCTGAGCAACACTGATCCCTACAGAGAGAACATCACTGACTGCTAATCAGACATATGAACCTTATTATTCCGAAGAGATCAGTCGATTCACTCGAGTAAAAATAAATCACTTGAAATGATAAGCATCCATGAAATGAAAAATGCTGCCCACAAATCATTTGTTGGATCTGTCAACCTGTAATTTTGCAGATAACACGTTGGTATGTGATGAGAGAGTCAGAGTTGATTACAGGATTTCATCATGAGCTGACATTGGTTAGAGAACCAATGGAAAACCAGCTGGGAGTATTGGACAGCTGTCTCGCCCTATTTTGGAACTCTTGATCAGTATGCACCCACCGGGGTTCAAATCCAGGACCTGCTGGTTACAAGGCGAGCTCGTAGACCATTAGGCCACTGGGACCGGATCATAAACTAGAATGAAACAGCTGTCCAGTACTCCCAGGTTTTCCAATGGCTCTCTAAAGAATGTCAGCTCATGACGAAATGCTCTAACCAATCAAATCCCTACAAATTAGCACTTGAAAGTCAGAGTTGATTTCAGTTTCTAGTAGAAGAACTAAGGTCTTTTATTTGAGCTTTATTGTTCCTCACTGTTCTATGGATTTATTTTTGTTTCTTGCTTTTCAGATGGAGCTTAGGATAGTGGTGGTTTTGATTTGACAGGATGGAGATTACTAGCCCCATGCCCAATCTACTTCTCTTACCAGGGTTGCTGTTGGCCATTTAACTAAACGAGGATTAGGAGTTCGTCAACTGAGAGTTGAAACAGGACCACACGAGTGGTGGGAGGAAATTCTACCAGTGAATTGCAGAGATTAATTTATATTTTAAAATTGAATAGCTCATTTAGATGGTGCTTTAACTATGTCACTTCATGAATTGTAAGTTACACACATAAAGTTCATGCAATGTTATTAGAGGTTTGAATAGTATCGTTACAAAAAATTATCTACATAAAGCCATTTTGCAGGTAGTGACTAGCAGTGGAATTCCAGACGCGTGCTTCGTTTTTTCTCCTTCACGTTCCCCAGTGGATCATAGGGCTCCTTCAAGCTAGTGGCTTGAAGTTTCTGTACCAGTGTTTATTTTGCAGAATTGGGTTGCTAGCCTCATGCCCAACCTTTCCTCTTCACCAGCATTATTTCTGGCTAAGCAACGTATCAGTTGGCTAAATATATTCTGTGTAAGTTGTAACATACGCCAAGTTGTCAAATGGAACGTGAATGTAAGGAGAATAACTGAGCATCCTCGGGTAACATAAAGGAAATGAAACCCTATGAACAACCATGAGGCCAGCTAATCAAGACTAAGAAAAATACAGTGAAATGACGATGTGTTGTTGAGGCTGTATGTTCCATATGGGGTTCAAGGTGACTACTGCATATTCCTACTTAAGGCATTTTAGACAAAGCTTCATTCATATTTTAATGGTGTATTGTTGACTAATGAGATAACAGATTTCTTCGAATTAAACTCAGTAGTTACCATTCCCGTAAAAAGTTTTAGAATCACACATATAATGCTGACAGAGGCTTTGATTTATAAAGTGGATATTTTTTATCACAAATGTATACATAATTTACATAGTGGAGAAATTTGTTTTAGGTTTATTTGAGGCTTAAACGTGTTGCTCAAAAATTATGACAATTATTATACCCTTGAGTTCCAGGTGGAACATAGGGCTTCAACAACACATCTCCACTTTCTATTTTTCAGCTGGCCCACCTAAAGATTGCCCAGAATCTCTCATCTCCTCTTTACCACACAATCTCCTTCATATCGCTCTCACACCGACGATCCACTCGCCTCTTCCTATTCAGATTCCTCTCATAAAATGGTTTGCGTTTCGCGCGGTGTCATTCGGCGATCTACTCAACTTATGTCCGATCCATCACCATTTTCTCATACGTCTTTGTTGAGCAATCGGCTCTTGCTTGTTGGTTTGTTCCCATCCACAATTTCTTGCTGCTGATTCTTTCCGATTGGTTGGACATTCGATCTGCAGCATGGAGCCAGCCGGAGAAGCAGGCAGCTGTTGATAAAAGTCTGCAGAACATTGTTAGAAGTCATATTCGAGACACGCGGTGTAAATTTCCTACCCATATAGAAGGACTGACTTACTTCACATTTGAATTGAAAATCCGAAACTTGTTCATCATGCTAAGTGAGTGAGGATTTTAGGTCAACGAAGGCGTATCTTACTTGTCTTTCCGATTCTGACTGGCTGCCTGGCTTTATTATCTTCTGTTATGGTTTCCTGTGTTTGAAACCCTACTTTCCATATAAGTGAAGGAAAAAAGCAACCTCTTTTAAATCTCTTCTATGAATGGTGATTGCTGATGTTTGTTGTTGCTGTTGCTGTGCGTTGGTTGGTTTTCGTCATCACCTGCATCATCTCTATGTTCACATGAAGTTCTGTCTTTACTGCCAGCTATTTCAGTCAGTTTTTTGCTTTTCACCTGTAAGTCTTCGAGTTTATGGGACACTAAACATAAATCATCCACGAAATCCAGATCATCTAGATTCTTCTTATCTATCCAACGTATAGGAATACGTTCACACTTCCTGTGCAAAGTTTGACGCATAATCCAGTCCCCCCCCCCAAATTAAGAATATCATCGGAGATAATAGAACAGCCTTTAATTACTCCTGTATTCACTTGAAATACCTCTCTGGGTTCTCCATTCTGGGTCACCTGACACGTGGTACTATCGTATAGCTAGGCGTTGAATGTGGTTGATAAAGATTTGGGTGCTGCACGTCATAGTGTTGAAGCAGTTTCCAAATTACTTCTCGGTTAACGCTGTCGAAGGTCTTTTTGAATTCGATTAAGTTGAGGCAGAGGTTTGATTGCCATTCAATCGTTTGTTCGGTGTTACCTTACCAGGCTATTAACTACTACAGCCAACCAGTGAACTAGTAACAGTTCAGTCAAGCATTATCAATCGAATAATAAACGGTTTACTTCACACTGCTTTATTTCTGAGGCATTTCTACTGAGTTTTGTAGTTTGTTAATTACCGAAATGTTCTAAGTCCTGTAGTTCACCTCCCATATATTCGACATTGTCAATTAAATATCAAGCAGTTTATTAAGTGAACGCTCTTTTCAGTAATATAGATATATGATTTTTAAGAAACTGTATCAGGCAACGAAATTTGAAGAAAAGAGGTGACTACTGATAACACCGTGATAACAATCGAAGTTCAATATCAAGCGATGAAAGAAGACATGTTATAAATAAAATAGGTCATAGAGTTTATAGACTTTAGAATGGGATGTAAAATTAGTAGGATTCAAAGTGAAGAGTTGTACATTTCAAAAGGTACACTTAATTAAAGTACTGGAGGAGACAAATAAAGTAAAGTAGGAAATTATTCAGAGGTAAATAATAATGATAAGAATCGTGATAATAAGAGGAAAGCAAATAGACCAAATAAAAAGGATGAAAAATCAAAAAATCTTCATCCCTACGTTTTATTTTACAGCTAAGTTAGAAAAGAGACTTATTTTGTACACAACTATCTAGCCGGAGTTCATGAATAACCATGGCTTCTGTTGTCTTCGGAAATTTTGTACGAAGAAAATGTGGCAAGTTAGCCTGATTGTCGAAAAGATGATCTTGAAATCATAGTCAGGTTTCGTTGCGTAACAAAAGTCAATCGAGTGGCTGAGAATACAGCTTCTCACAACCTTCCATTCTACTTTATATGGCCATACTGGAATGTGCCCTTTTTGTAACCGTATGAAAAGTATCCTCTGGCTACAGTCAATATACCTGACCTCGCAACAACAGGTAAACTGACAGACTAAGTCGCCTCACAATCGGTGACAGAATTAAAATTGTCGTCATCTTCATATAACTTTTGTAGCTCAAAAGTATCTAAGAGTCTAGTTTAGCATCAGGCTGTATATATCGAATTCCTAGAACTTCAAACATCTGCGCTACTGTAGCTTATGATTAGATTTTAGTCAGGCTTCACTCAAACTAACTATCTGAGAGACTTAGTAGTGAATGAATGTCCCAGAAATAACTTTTTTCGTTTACCTGCCCACATATTAATTTCAGAGTACTTTAACTAGTTTCTTATTCCTCTGCTAAAAACGGAAATAATTAGATTTACCTACCGCATTTTCCTTGTAAAGTAGTCAAATAATTAGTTTTTGTCTACATCAAACTGAAACGTGACTTGTCTAGGTTGTTCGCCTTCACTTCAATACGTTCTATTTGATTTTTTAGTTTGCTACACCCTGTATTTGCTGTTATTACTTCCACTATTCCCTTGGGTTCCTAATGGAACATAGGTCTTCAACAGCACATCTCCATTTTGTCTGATTCCTTGTTATCTTTTTCATACGACCCTAAGATTGCCCATAGGCTCTTATCTTCACCTAACACAATCCGCTTTATGTCAGCCTAACATCCACGTCCAACTTCTCATCTTTTGTTCCGGTTCCAATCCAGCGATGGACAGGCACATGATGTTAGCCAACTCTGTCGTCAGCGTGTTTCCGATCCATCTTTCTTTTCCTTAGAATATTTTTGGAGTAATTGGTTATTGATCGGTTCGTCCCCAAAGTTCCTTGTCGCTAACTCTTTCTGGCTGACCAGCCATTTGATCTTCAGTATAGAGCAAAGGAAGCTGTTGATGCTTCTACAGTAGCTTGTTGAAAATGCTTTCTTCAACTAGTCTGTTGGTATTCGCCCAAATATATTTGAGTTTGCGTGACATTAGACATTAATCGTCCACAAAATCCAGACCTTCTAGAGTCTTCTTACAAGTCAAGAATATTCTGGACAGCTCGCTTTCAGCGCCAGATGTGTCAAATAATCCAGTCCACCGAATTCAGGAAAGTCATCGGTGATAATACGCAGCTTTGTGTTACTCTTGTCTTCACTTCAGAATCCTATCTGGATTCTCTATTCTGGATCACATGACATGTGGAATTGTTTTATAGCTGCTGAATGAGGTCTATAAAGATTTGAGGCACGCCATTGCGCTGAAGTATTTTCCAAATTACTTCCTGGTCAGTTCTGTTGAAGGCCTCTACAAAGTAGGTGAAAATGAAGGAGAGCTTTGACTGCCGTTGAGGACTCTGTTTGATGAGGATGTGTACTAAATATATACATATATGACATTACGATCCGTCACAATGGGTTTATTAATAGTAATAATAACATCTTTATTCTGGAAAGTATTTATATAATGTACAGAATTTTCTGGGGAGTTTACTGCATGACATTTTCCCTTCGTAAATTATCTTCAAGTAAAATACTAATCGACAGCATATCCTTCCTGTGACATAACGGTCTCTGAACTGAAGCACAAACCATTTTATGATGACATATCTGTTTTGTCTCCTTCATTCAATAAATCAACGATATTTAGTTGAAAGCCAACTGTAAGATGTTCAGAAGTACATTTTTAGACTCAGTGAAGAACAGTTGTTTCATATATTGTGATAGGTTGCCACCCACAATCAGGCCACTCCTCAAGTTTAATAGTAATTTGTGAATGAGTAGCTTGTGACATTTGAAATACACTGAAGAGCAGGTAATCTCGTCAGATGTTATATCTTAATCTATTAAAACAAACCCAAGAATAAAAAATATATGCAATAGAGAGATGGAGTGCGTCAGTGGCACAACGTTAGAATGCTTGCCGACCACGCATGTGGTTCGGGGTTCCAAGGCCACCCGTGCACTCCTCTACCTCGCTTAGCCACTAATAAGAGTGGTAAAGAGGAAGGCTGGGCATGAGGTCAGAAGCCCCATCCCGTAAAGCCCTATGTTCCACCGGAAACGTAAAGGGATAAAATGCAAAATAAAAAGAAAGATGGAAGATTGTGATAGCCTACTTTTTAAGCCGGTCGTTGTATCGCTATTGAGTTAATTCCAGTTTATTCATGACGCGCATAACTGACTGACACGAAAGTTTATAAGAATAATTATGCCTGTCCCTATACACATGCATAACAATAGTATGAATGGTCCATCTATGCCGGTGGGCTCTTGTGTGGTTGCACCAAGGGGTGATTTTTTTATACTGTTCTGGTCTCGCAAAATGCCAAACTAAGGGTTCAGCTTTACTACAAATCAATGCATATATCATTCAGGGAATAAAATAGTCGATCCTTTCAGTAGTCATATGCTTCCCTCAGTGACTAAGCCGTGCGTGTCGAAGGACATAACTTAAAACAGTGAAACTACAGAGAGTTCATTAAATCAATCATACTTGCTCGGAACATTAGAGTTACATGAAAAAATTTAGTAATCCTGCACCTAATACATTTAATTATGACCTGATCGTTAGAGAAGAGCGAGACAGAAGACGGAGGCGATGAAGATAACCAACCACCCCCCTCAATTACAATGACCATCAGCAATCACCATCAACGGAACAGATGTTACGGAAGTCACTTCCTTCACTTATCTGGTTAGGAAGCACGGTTTCAAACACAGAAACCCATAATAGAAAATGTTAAAGCCGGCCAGCCAGAATCGGAAAGACATCGGCCTGAAACCAGTTTGGAAATCTTAAGCAGTCAGTTAGCATGAAGAACAAGATTCGGATTTTATTCAACACAAATGTAAAGTAAGTCAGTCCTTCTATATGAGTAAGAAATTTGCATTGAGTGTCTCGAATGTGATTTCCAACAGTGTTCTGTAGACTTTTATCGACAGCTGCCCTCTCTGACTTCATACTGAAGATCGAATTTTCAGCCGATCAGATAGAATTAGCAACAAGAAACTCTGGGTTTGTACAAACCAACAAGCAAGAGCCGATTGCTCAACAAATACATAGGCGAAAATGGAGACAGACTGAACATACACTGGCTGGGGAGGTCATTGAGTGACACCGTGCTCCATGCAGGCCATTACTCGAGTGGGTCTTCAATAGGTAGCAGCCAGTGGGTTGCCAGTGTGAGAGTGTTATGAAGGAGATTGTTGGGGGAGTAGGGGTGGAGATTTTGGGCGATCGTGTTGTCAGCTAGCTGAAGAGGATGGCATTAAATAGGGGAAAATTGAGGTGTGTTGCTGAAGCCCTGTGTTCCAGTTGGAACCCGAGGAAATAATAATAATAATGACCGTTAGGGAAGTGACTTACTTTTGAAAACAAAATATGCTAAAGTCTCTTTGGAAACTTTAGATAAATATTTAATTTAACTGACGGCTGATTTTTCTACATCTCTGGTGCTTTCAGTTTTATATCCAGTAAGTGATATCTCCAACTTGTAGTACAATGAATTTCCAGTCTTCAAATGCTTACACACAATATTGTCGCTCAATGAAATAAAATTGATTGAAGGTATTCACCGGAAGAAATGCAAACAGTTAAAATATAGACATCTCATAATTTAAATATTTCGAGTAGACTGCTTTCCGAATAAGCACTGTCTTGAAAAGAATCACCAACGTCAATCTAGTTATAATCCACACTGTAATTTAAGAGTCAAGTGCGAAATTTCTAGACGACACACTACCTGTGATAATGAAAGCTTCAATATAATGGATGAGTTCTAAGAGCGAAATAAAAATCCAGATCGCGGTAGGTTTCGAACTAACTTTCTGTGAATTTATTGACCCCCATTTGTACGAAGAAGAAGAAGAAGCGAAGACATGACTTCAAATGCAGACAGAGAAGACAGCAACAATGACGTTACCAAACCACTAACAACAATAAATACCAATCATGATTAACGAGAGAAATGTAAAGGAATTCACCTCTTTCACTCAGCTGAGCTTGGCAGCATTATTTCAACTGCAGGCAGTGGCATGGTTGAAGATGTCAATCCAGCCAGGTGAGAAAGAGGAAGACAGACCTCTGTTATTCTTAAATCAGTGTGAAAACCTGCTGCATAAGGCATAAAGAACAAGGATCGGATTTTCAACAATAATGTCAAATCAGCATTTATAAGTAGTTCAGAGATTTGATGTGTCCCAAAAAGAAATTCTCGCAGTCTACTACAGACTTTCATCAGCAGCTGGCTTCCTTAGATACTGCAGATCAGATTGCCGACAAAAAACGATAAAAAACTAACATCTATGGTAACAAATCCACCCTAAACCTAACTCCTAACAAATACAAAGAACAAAAATTAAGGTGGAGAGGACACTGGCTAAAGAGAACTTAAGTGTCATAACGCAATGCAAGACTCATAAACAGTTTTTTTCTTTGGTACTGTGATTTGTTTCGGGGCGGATTTTTTCTTGATGTTACGTTCAATGAACCTTGTGGGATAACCACTGTTAAGGAGATTTGATCGAAGGTTATCTAGTTCCCTATCGATTGTCTCTGTAGGGCAGATTTTACGAATTCTCGAGCATAAGGAATGAATAAGTTTTCTCTTTCTCCCTAAAGGTACCTAACTTGTGAAGTTAGTGTACTGTTAACATTTAGAGAGCAGTAATCTTAACAATGGGTATCCTACAAGGCTTATTGAACGTAACATCAAGAAAAAATCCGCCCCGAGACAAATCACAGTATCAAACAAAAAAACTGTTTATGAGTCTTGCATTCAAAGGTGACACCGTTTCTGAATTGATTAAAAATCGTTTATCTAAATGTATTAAACGCACTTTTCCTGCAGCTGACTTGCAACTAATTTTTACCAGCCGAAACATGATTAGAAAATGCGTCAAGGATAGAATACCGCTTATGTTCACATCTATGTGCATTTACTCTTTTACCTGCTCTTGTGGAGCTGATTATATTGGACGTTGTAAGCGTACTCTCCGAAAACGTGTAGCCGAACACTATTCGGTTTGTTTAATGAAAAGCGAACGTAGAACTGCAAAGTCGTCTATTTGTGATCACCTCTTAGAGTCTGGTCATTAAGCCCCACGTGATTCATCCTTCAAAGTTATCTTTATGGCAAAATCGAATCGATCCAAAAGTTTACGTTTTCTTCACTTATGCATAGTCGAAACTTCAGCTATACATGAAGAGAAATCGAAATTATGTGTTCAAAAACGTTTCGTCAAACCCCTTTCTTTACCTTGGTCACAGTAATGTTCTTTCTAGTTTTTATTTAATTTTATTTTCACAACTTGAAATCATTCCACTTCACCTCACATCTTGATTCTTATCGTAATCGTACTCCTAATTTTTTTTTGAAATTTTTAGACAACGCTTGACATTTTTCTCTAAACAGTATTTTTGGCACCAATTCACTTATAAAACAATCTTTAATAATTTTGTAATCCATCCACTTCAACTCTACCCTTTTAACATTGTAATTGTCGTTATTCTTATCACTTATATATGTATATTGACTGAGCGATTATTTAGTGCCACTTAATAACTTTTTCTGTAATATAAATACAACTGTACAGCTTGAAAATGAAGTCGTTGAAAAGAAATTTCTTCGCTGAACAAAACACTGTGATTGAATATGTGCAAAAATGAGTTAATTATTTTCTCGTTTTCTATAGTTGGTTTGTGAGGGTTAGTTTTGTCTCAGTGAGTTGAGGACGGATTGATATCTGCTAGAGGACCATGGAAAATCACCCAGGGAATACTGGAGTGCTGTTTCATCCCAATAGTTCTGAAATCATCGGAAGCACGCAACCACTGCACAGTTCGAACCCAGGAGCATCCGATTAAAAGGCAAGCTGGCTCGTATACCTTTCAGCCACTGTGACCCAATTCAATAGTTCATGAATCATAAATTTCTTATTATTTTCTATTTGAACACTGAACAAAAACAAGTTTAAACTTTGCTCGTAAGGCTCAGTTTTAACAAGAAATTTTAAGAATGGATCTCCGTCATGAAGAATACTTTTTTTAATTGATTGAAAATTCGAAAAAGTAGTGGATCATGTTGAATTTAACTGACTGATGTATCCGGTAAAGAGAATTTCCATTTTCTTTGGAAATGAATAAAATGACTTTCAGTGAAGGAAGCAGTTCCCTCAATTTTTTTTCTGTTTAACTCACTTATGTTAGCATACACCTTTCCACTCAAAAACAATAACTGAAAAAAAAGGATTACGTCATAGCAGAATATTCAGAAGTGTAGTCGTCATTCATTTCGAAAAACAAGTGCACGGATGTTATGCAATCATTTTAAACTGTAAAAAGGAAACAAGATATTTAAGACAACAATGAATACATGGAACTTGACATACATACATCATGAAAAATGGAACAAACAATAAGACAATATTTTGAAGAGTTAATCTGTTGTGATTTGACTTATTTTGAGTTTGACCGCCAAATGATATCAGCTAATGAACCAATGAAAATTCGTTGGGGAATACTGGATAGCTGCTTCATACTTATTTGGGACTCACCAGCAGAATACACCTACGACACCTCCTGGAATCAAACTCACAGCCTTTAGTTTACGAGGCAACATTCAGTCACATGGCCAGAATTCTCGCTTCTGTCAATCCACGATTATATTTTTACTGCGACTTCCAGCCGATAAAGTAATGATAGTGATGGAATAAAATACAAATTTGCAATAAAAATGAGGATTTCAAAGCACTTGTCAAATTCGATCTCTAGATTCCTTCCTTTTTCCGCAACCTTTGAGATGACCGTATAACATGTGTGCATTAGTTGCGGAAGTTGAATAACATGTTTATTACTAAATATTCCATGAAGACGTATTACCCTCTTTTATGATTAGATATTTAAAAAATACAGGTTTTGTTCATCAAAGAATTGTTTTTCTTGTTTTTTATATGTTTGAAAGCAGAATGAGGTAGTGTTTGCTGAACGTTGTTACCATTTGACAAAATGATTTTCATTCTAACTCGAGGATCAACCAATATCATAGGCTGGAAATTCATCCTTACTATCGACTGGATGAACCTCAGTTGTCACGGCGTCTCACCAGAAGTTCAGGAGACTCTATCCTGTAGCAATTGACTAGCTAGCATCAGAATAATTTTCAAGAGTTGATGACATTAGTTGTTGCATCACGAATTGATAGAAGTTAGAATTCATGAACGATTGAATCGGTTCTCAGTTACTGAATGCTATACAAGCTTGTCTTGTAACCGGAAGGCCTGGGTTCGAACCCCGGTGAGTGCGTTATGCCGATGATTCACAAACTAGGAAGATGAATTACACAAGCTAACCTTGTTCTAACTGTATCTGTCAGTTAAGCTTCTTCTGTGGAGTTACTTTTATTGGCTGTTGCTCTTGGAAGCTAATTTTTCATGCTCGATAACGCCTATCAGTGTGGCTAAATAAAGATGCCGTAAAAACCGTCAATCGTTCTATTTTGGATCACCTCTAACGAACAGGCAACAAAGGTAGCTGGCACTGAAGAATCTTTCTCTGTCATCTATCGAGTATGGTGTAAATTACTAAAGGATCCTGGATACCGAGCACTTCAAACAGTAGAGGCCACTGAAATTCACTTAAGTCGACTGGAGCTCTCCACATGCAAATGAAGCAGGTTCAGTGAGTACCACCGTCCTGGCCTGTTGTGGAACTTATGAATTCATAAATTCTATATTACTTCCCTCAATTAGCACAATGCTCATTGGGTTTAGTGTTATATTAATGCATATTATCTCTTTCTGTCTCTAAATGATTCTCTTGAAATGTAATCTAGGAATATTATTGATTTAGTATAATTTAAAACAGTATTATTTTGCTCATGCAATACTTCTTGAATTATTATGGTCATATTATTGTTTAAACCGATGACGAATTTATCGAAAATAATATTCTTTGTTTATTAATCAGACTTTCATATATATATATATATATATTTCTGTGACGCAGTGACTGCAATGAAATGATCAGTAGGTTAACAAAGGGCGGTACAGAGCCTGGTCATAGATCTAAATCATGGTTGTTTAAATCATACTACATAACATTTTCATTCGCCCATCAGTCATCAACTTGCATATACATCTGTATATTATAAAGGAAGGAAGGAAGGAAGTAATTTGGTCTCATTCTCTCGTCTGACGTCAAGTCCACTAATATAACTAAAAATATTATCTTACTATTATTGCTTGTGAACGATTTTTCTCATTACTCACATAAATTTTATTATTTTTTTATTTTTGATTACAGCTTGATTCCACACTGTATTTTTGGTACATGTATGGAATTTTCAGCGTGGATATCGGTAGCCCAAATTTCGCAGGCCGACCATAGATATCAGGTGTGCGTCGGCGTGGGCTCTAACCCCGGACCATGTGCATGGTCGGCGAGAGTCCTAACCACTGTGCCACTTAACCATATTTTCAATCTATAATTTTTGGACTTCAGATGAGTTAGGTCATTTTTCACACTTATTACACAATATAACCTACCATTTCTGAATCTCCTCGTGTTCTTTCTTTCTCCTCGTGTAACTTAAAATAATATATATGAAACATTTTCTAAAGCATAAAATTACCAGTATGTGATTGATGATTATAAATTCCCTGATGAATATATACATAAATACAATTGTAGAATAAATTTACATGATAAAAGCACACAGAGAGATACAATATTATGCTCGATAGAGACTTGCTACAGGATAGAGTTGCCCGGACTTCTAAAAAGAAGTCGTGAAGATGACATTGCTTAGTGGTCGCGCTAAATGTCACGAATTGGTAGAAGTTAAAAAACTCATGCACTGACTAGTGAATTGGTTCTGACTGGCTGAATAGTAACCAGAAGGTCCTGGGTTTGAACCATGGCAGTAGGTGCGTACTGCCGATGATTCCCAAACTAGGATGAAGCCGCCATCCAGTACTCCCTGGACGATTTTCAATGGTTCTCTAACTGATATCACTCCATGGTCAAACTCGTATAAACAATATTATTTATTTACTGATGACGTTTTGAGTACAATTCATTCCTGTTCATAATCATATAGAAGCAATCACTCAAATAACTTCCCAGCTTCATTTATGTGGTTCCATTATTTCTTTTCCTTTGATTTATTGGTTGTAGTACTCTCCATATCTCTAGTACTGGTTTCATATCATTTTTATTGCAGTTTTTAGATGTAGATTTGATGAACAAAGCTTCAGTAATCAACCTTTTCCACGCTGTATTGTGTTTTTCGGTGCTAATCCATATATTCCAGTTGATAAGTTCCTTTTTGCCAAGCTATTCCTCATTGACGGGGTCAATCATTCCACACTTATCCATTGTATAATGGCTTTTGAAAATGATTCGATGGAAAGGCCTGTTTTATTCGCCGTCACATCTTCAGTCTTATGATTCAAGATTTAGTTTTCTCATTATTTAGGTGTATAAGCATGATATGACACGTGATAACGACGGTGAAAAGAATAATTGCCTAAACGCTTTTTTTAATACAACGTGATCTCAAGGAGCTTCAACTTCAATTCGAAATTACATCTGCTTAATTGATAAACACATTTTAAAAACGACGCAAAATTTATTTTGTCCATAAGACTTTTATATGTATATATGATAACAATAGTTATTCAATATGGCATCACTATTTAGCGAAGAAAAATATTTGTGTAGGCAATTCACGTGTAGATTCTGAAAGTACTCAACTCACACATGTATGACAAAACAAAAGCATAAGGGATGAATACTGGCTAATGGCTCATGAGTGATACTAACTTATCGCTTTTGATGAATTCAGTCTAATCACTTACCACTCCAGTGTAATTACCAAGTGCTCAAGCAAAGAGGAGAGAAGGTGGGTGGATCATTAAAGCAAACCACTTTACTGTATTTGAATAACAGTCTAGACAGTGGACAATATCGCTAAATATTTGTTGCAATTGACTACGACAGGCATCAAATTCACTGGCAAAGTTAAATGCTCAATGAGATTCCACTCTTCAGAAACAATAGGAGACACAAGAGATAAAAAAGGCCCAACATCAGCAATTTAATTTCGCAATAAAGCTAATTTAAGACTATAGCCAAACTTAATGGCAGTTAACTCAAATTACGGGAAGAAAATGCGCGTCGGTGATCTAGAGATGTCGAGTGCTCACCAACTACGCATGTGGCCCAGAGTTCGATTTCTCAGCAGATGCACTTCTAAGCCTCTCTATGACGGCAGAAAGCCTGGTAAACAAGAGACGTTAGGCGTAAAGCTAGCAATTCATCCCTGTAGAAAGACACGACTACTGCTGGAATTTCATAGTCCAAGCTTGAAGCCCTATGTTCTCCTCAGAACGCAAAGAAATATGTCCTAATTGTATATAAAATACAATTACAAAGTGGTATTTTTAGAATATGATTTAATGAATTCACCAGAAAACAATCCATGATTTGCCTTGAGAATTCACCCGAAACACTCTAACCTGATATAGGCTCGATTACAGCACTGGTCAGTTTAACTCTGAAATGAGTAAAATGGCATCCCAGACGTCTAGACCACAATACTATAGCTTAACATAAATGCCTTCTGACTATTCTTACCACTCAATAGTATCTACCATATTGTAGGTTAAATACTCCAGATTTGACCACGAGCTGAAATCAGTTAGAGGATCAGTGAAAGTTAGGGTGTACTGGATAACCATTTCATCTTAACTCAAGAATCTTCAACAGTACGTATCCGCCGAGGTTCAATCCCAGGACCTCTCGGTTAAATGACAAGCAGGCAGACATCCACCTATTGGACAAATCCATTGGGCTATGAATTCCAAGTTCTGTCAGCTCACAATGTATAACTCAACCACTACCCAGAGCACAAGCGAGTAATTGTTGGATGCAAGTATATCAGTTCATTTATCTCTGTGAGCTCAAGCAAATAGGTCATTCAAAGCGTATCCTTTCTAAAGGGTTGAAGAACACTGCTGAACACGACTTCAGAAAGGTAGAAGCATCTGCACAATGTGATCAACAGTTAAACACCCTGTTATCTTTGACTTTTCTAAATCAGTAAACTCCTAATTCAAAGCTGTCTACATAGTGAAGAACAACTCGCCAATGACTATATACTCCCCGCTAGTCATTCATATTAAGAGAAAACCCTAGCACTGCTTTTAAAGCAGAATTCCTCTAGCACTTCCGTTGTTACTGTAATGTTGCTATTGTTTTCAACCAGTCTTTTAACTCCCTCTTATTCTTTCACTTCCTTCTAACTCTTACATAATATCATATTTTTCCTGTTTCCATGTACATCCTGATTACAATTCACTCAATATACTTAACTTGGTGAATTTTTTCATCGTTCTTTTTTAACTCCCTTCAGGTACAAGTTGTTAGTTACAATTCGTCTCTTGCGTTGCTATCCTTTCTTCTTTACATCCAAAGAAAATGAGATCACCACAATGAACCGCATCGCTTTTAATTTACCCGTAGTTTCTTTGTTATGTGCTCTTGATTCCATGTTAATATGAGAGCTATATTAAACGTACCAGTAGATCTTATCTTTTTCAAACAGTTTCTGCTAAGCAGTATTCGATCAACAGTTAGTCAAGTGAATGACTCTATCTTTTTATATCTCTCTGTAGATATATTATGTGATATTATTATGATTGCCAGGTGAACCGTTTATCTAAGACAATCAAAAACTCTTTAACCAACAGCCTGTCTCCTTCATTTCTTGCGTCTTATATCAGTTATTTCTTGCTGTGGTGGTCGTCAATGCGAATGGTGATTAGAACATTAGGCTGACAAATCTACTAGTTAGGAAGTTCGTTGATATGTTTTATAATTATTATTATTTTCATTAGTTCCTAGAGGAGCATAGAGATTCACCAGTACGTCTCCATTGCGTTCGGTTCTCTGACAACGTTTTCACCTGACTCCACGTCTGCCCACATTCTATTATCTCCTCTTCACATGACCGACTGGCCGCTTCCAATTCAGATTCCATTCGAGCGATGGCCTGGCCTGTGATGTCACTTGATGGTTTTCTCAGAGTATGGCCAACTCAACTCCATTTCTCCCTGCATGTTTGCTGCACAATAGGTTCCTGGTTGGTTGGCTCCCACGGATCCCTCTCTGCTGCCGATCTTTTCTGGCCATCTGATCTTGAGTATTAATCGAAGACAGATGTTGATGAAGGTCTTTAGTTTGTTTGAGATGCTCTTCATGACGGGTCAAGTCTCCGATCCGTAAAGTTACACTGACTTCACACTGGAGGTGTAAATCAGGAGCTCATTTTTATGCTGAGTGTTGTTGACCTCTACACAGACTTGAGAGAAGTGAAAGCTTACTTTGCTTTCCCTATCCTCGCTGTGACATCCTCGTCATTCCCATCTGCCTGCAGTTGAAACGATGCTTCTTAGGTCGGTGGGTAGGTAAAGCAGGTTGCTTCTTTCAGAATTCCTCCATTTATGCTGATTGTCTGTTGTTGTTCCTGTTGCTGATGCTGTCAGCCAGGAATCTTCATCATCTCTGTTTTCTGTATGTTCAAGTGAAGACCTATCTTTGATGCTTCTTCTACCAACTTGTTGTTTTTCACTTGAATATGTTCAAGTTTGTGGGAATTAAGACATATATCATTGGCGAAGTCCAAATCCTCCAATTTTTGTGAGGGTCCATTTTATGCCTGTTTCTTCTCTGTCCACTGTCTGTTGCACTACCCAGTCTACCACAATCAGGAAAATCATTCGAGATAGTAGGCAGCCAGCCTTGTCTTACTCCCGTCTTCACTCCAAAGGATTCCATGAGTTCCTCATTGTGGATTATGTGGCATTCGGCATAGTTGTACAACTGTTGGATGAAATGTATAATTGTTGGCGGCACCCCGTAGTAGCGAAGTAGTTGTCAACTCATCTCTCGACTGACGCTGCGCCATCGAAGGTTTTTTCAAAGTCAATGAAGTTGAGTGAGGTGTAGAGCTGACTGCCATTCCTAGCTCTGTTCAATGATGATCCGCAGTGTTGCGATTTGATCCTCCTTAATTCAGCCTGTTCCGATGAAAATTTTTCAACCAGGGCGTGTTTTATTCTCTCCAGGATGTTGCGGCTTATTATTTTGCTTGGGATGGACAGGAACATAATTCTGTGCCAGCTCTTACATTGACTTAAGTCTCATTTCTTTGACAGTTTGAATAAGTAGCCTTTCTTTCAATCTGCATGTGCCTTGCCCTCTTTCCACACCTTCTCTAGCAACGGTGTCATCAAGTCCGCTGATGTCTCGTGGTAGATTTTCAATGCCTTTGTTAGGATGCTATCTGTTCCTGCTGATTTTCCAGCTTTTAGCATCTTGGTTTCCTTCAGCACTTCTGTTCTCACGGAGGTAGAAGTTCACTGGTAGTTTTTCTTCCGTTGTTGGTATTATTGAGCGCGTTGTAAGTGGCTGTCGATTTAGAAGTCTTTTGAAGTGTTCAGCCCAGTGTTTATTTTGCTCCACCTCTTTGGTGATTGACTTTCCATTGTCATCCTTCACTGACTTAATCTATGTCGAACTTTTGCCCGATAGATGCCTAGTTGTTTGGTAGAGTGTGGCGAGGTCTTCTTTGCCTAAAGCTTGTTCTGCTTGACTTGCCATGACTTCATAATAATTTCTTTTGTCTTTCCTGGCACTCTTCTGTACTCTTTCGTTCAGTGTATTGTAGCTTGCTTTCAGCTCCTATTTTTGTTGCTCGTCAATGCATCGGATAATCAACATCACTCTCTCTTCTATTAGTCTCCATGTGTCCATAGTGAGCCATTGTTTGTCCTGTCTCTTCTGTCTGCCTGGACCTCCCATGCAGTTTTAACTCCATACCACTTTCAGGTTGTTTCACTGCTTTTCAGCTCTGGTCTCTTCTCTAGTGTTGATTTGTGTCTCCGTCTTTTTCCTTGTGTTTTCAGTGAAGGTGTCCTTAGTGGTCTAACTCCGCAGTTTTTGATTATTGAACTTTGCTTGTGGTCTGCCTGCAGCTCCTGTTTCTTTGAAAGCTATTTATTTGATTTGGAGTGTTCCTTGTACGAAAGTGGTCTGAGCCAACGTCTGCTCCTCTTCTTACTTTTGTGTCCAGTAGGCTGCATCTCCACTTCCTTGAGCAGCATTGAGGTGAAGTTAATTTGGTTTTTGATTCGTCCTTCCAGTGACACCCGTGTAGCTATATGGATATCTTTGTATGTGTATACGCTGCCGCCAAGCACTAGTTTATAGGTGGCGCAGAATTCTTTGAAGAGTTCTCCATTTTCATTCATTTCTCCCAGAGCTTCTGTACCCATGATGAGTTCTCTTCCTGATGTGAGAGACTCATAAACTATATGGTTATATTGACAGTCACATCACAGCTGAAGTGCTTATTTTTCTTTCTTTCATGAATACTTACTTAGATGAGAGTTATTCATAAATTTTAAAGTCTTGAAATATACGATAGTTTTCCTAATCAAATGGTTTTGGATTTATTGATTTAACTCCATAGGGAATTCGAAATTAAGTTGTTGATTGAATTAAAAAGATGAAAATTTGAATATTTAGTAGGTTGAATAAAAATTCTTACAGCAATACTCTACCGAATTCTTCCAATGTATTCGGTGGAAAGATGCATTGGTGAAGTTAACAAAATATGTTTTTATTTACGTATGACAATAACAGAAGTAGTCCACTTTAAATTATTGTATGCAGAAGATGAATGGAAGTGAAGGAATGATTTATCACGTAACAAATATGAATAGTTTGTTTGGTTTGTAAGGATAAGATTTGTTTGAACGAGTTTGATCACGGATTGAAATCACTTAGAGAACCACTGAAAATCAGCCGGGGAGTACCGGACAGCTGTTTCATCCCACTATTTATTTTTTTATTATTTTTGATTACAGCTTGATTCCACACCGTATTTTTGGTACAAGTATGGAATTTTTAGCGTGGATATCGGTAGCCCGAAACTCGCAGGCCGACCATAGATATCAAGTGTGCGTCGGCGTGGACTCGAACCCTGGACCATGTGCATGGTCGGCGAGAGTCCTAACCACTGTGCCACCGACGCACACACTAGTTTGGGAATCATCGACAGTACGCGCCTGCCGCCAGGGTTCGAACTGGGGACCTTCTGGTTATGAGGCTAGCTTGTATACCACTCAGTCAATGGGACCCAATTCACTGACCAGCCCACGAATTCTGACTTTTCCCAGTTCGTGATACATTTAGCGCGACCACCACCAACCAATGTCATTGGTGGGTAATCCATCCTCACTCCCTACTGGATAGACCTCACTGGTCACGACTTCTTGCTAGAACTTCAGGAAACTCTGTCCTAGTTCGAACCTCAGAGGGTGCGGCATGCCAGTGATTTCCAAACTAGGATGAAACAGCTGTCCACTACTCCCTGGTTTTCAATGGTTCTCTAACTGATATCAGTCAGTGGTCAAACTCGTATAAATAAGAATAACCCCCTTTTATTAAAGATTCATTTTAATGACTGAGTAAATGTGGCTTATTAGCTTACTTTAGCACTCCACTTCTAGTCAAACAATTTAGCGTTTGAAACGTCCACTCTGATTACTTTATCCTGAACAGATGGATAGTATATTCCGCCTCTGTAGAATAGGTAACTCTTAATCTAGTGAAGGAGTAATCTGTTCCCAATAGGCAAGGACTAATCCATTTTAGGAATAGTCAAGATCAAGATTGAAAAAAGGCAAGCCAGGTGTTTGTTACTCTCAGATCATCAGAAATGAAGATTCTAGATAAAAAATTTCGCTAATTGCCTAGAAACTGGAAAATGAAGAATAAATAAGCAAGTTGAGTGAAGTAACCTAATTGACAGGGTTGAAGAGAACTCATCTAAAATTAAAACTGAACAAAAGTCAGGTTTATAAGTGTGAAATATTCCTCATATCATGAAAGGTTAATCTGAACGAAGAATATTCTTTTCAATAATTTCTCCTCTTCAGGTTCTTACAATTATAAAATATAATATTTATTGTCGTTACAATAATGGCCACTTATGCTGGGCATACATTTTAGCGTAGAACAACAGATTAATAGGTATGGTGTGTCAAAATAAATAGTCGTATTTGTGTGACAAACGTGCTAGTAGGCTGAAATCGATTACAAAATATTGTAAAATGTGAGACAATAGTGGTGATTAGTTACAAAGTGGTCTGTCTTAAACAGGAGATAGTTAGGCTGCAATGAGAGGTTCATCATGGAATAACCAATGTGTGAAATGAAACAGGTGAAGGCATATACTGAAAAAAAAGAGATGATGTCACTAATAATAAGTCCGGATAGCATAAATGGAAAATTCGATAGTATTGAGAGAATGTTTGAATTAAGGGCCTATTAGGCTGTGCTCAACTAGTGAAACGCCGAGGAAAAAAAAAACGATACTACCATCTTTTTCTGTACAAACTTTTATTTTTCTGCCATATTCACATAAAAGGGAGTGGACTGAGAATTTTAACACTAGTGTCAATTCAGGGAATCTATTTGCCTCAGAAATTCGGCACATGCATGTAACCAAAAAGATTTCGAACAGACCGCCTGCCTTCACTTGACGTTTAAGAACATGTGGATGGCCGACAAGGTTAATAACAATAAGGAACCGTGGCAACGAAGCAATCACATAACAGTTAATATGCAGAAGGAAATGGAGATGGATTGAGTATATGCCGAGAAGAGCTTCAAGATACACCACAAGCCATTCCCTTTATTGGAATAGGAGTACTGAGATGAAGGTTGAGCTGAATGCGGATGCAATAGTGATATGAAGCATATCATATGAGTAGAAATTGACGGGTTATAGTCATTTATGAAGTCAGTTGAGAATGAATTCAGAGAACAGAATATAGTTGAAAGTGCAGTAGTGAAGCCTCATGTTTCATCTGGAGCCCAAGGGATGAATAATAATAATAATAATTGTTATTATTGTTAATGTCTTCTTTGAAAACAATTTCAAATAAACAAACTGTTTTCTTTTATTTTTCAATTGTAATTTTTAATCCTGATAGTCATGCTGTTTGAGATAGTCCTAGATTGGTGTGTTTCTTCTGACTTAATTCGGGCTGGGTGATGAAAAACAAAATTTGAGTGGGGGCAGGATTCAAACTGACAGTCTCTTGACCAACATGCTGTCGTTGTACCAGCTGAACATCAGAGTTGGCCAAGTGCTTTATCATTCATTCATTTAGCGTGGTTAGATTTCCCATTACTTTGGCTTATTCATGTTTGACTGCAGTAACAGTTAATTATATGTATACATATCACAGAAGACGTAAAATTAATGGTTACTGGGTCTTCTTATAACAGTACTGATTTCAGCAGAAAATAAATAATCAGTTACATAAACTTATTCATAATCCTAATTACTTTTTATTTGAAGCTAAAATTATCTCACGAGTGATCGCAATCAATCCATGTCAAGGATTATTGTTTTCTGAGCAGATCGAATTGATTTCACATGGTGGCTACTTTACTGATTTGGGGTTAAGGTGGTCAACATCGTTTGACGCATTCTAGGTTCTGAATTCAGTAGGAAATAGGTGCGATAATCAGCTGATTTCCGCATCAGTCACCTTTTTTCAGGTTAATTTAGGGTGTATTTATGGATTTTTTTAGCGGAATTGTGCTTTAAATACCGTATTTCAACAACAAAACATGTAGAAATGGAGAAGAATAGACATTTTCTGTCTGTTGAAACAACACTCACTTTTCACCGAATTGATGTGATGGAGTGTCTATGGAATGTTAAAACTCGTTGTTAATTATCAATTACGACTAGGGGTGTTAATTAATTAAAACAAAACACGTATATCAGGCAATACGGTTTCGTCTTCTTTGTATCGCTCAAGCTGTGGCCATTCACATAGAAAAACCGGGGCTATGCATACAAAAGAGAATTACCCAACCACTTCTACTGACACGGTAACAACTTTTTTGATTTTGATGACTTAATTTCGTTTCTTTGCCTGTTTCTTTAATTGCTTATAATTCTTGTATTCATCTAGAACTCTTACGTAATTTCGTATTCTCTACTTTGTTTCTATGAGCATCCTGAGTCAACCACACTCGTCAAACTATTCATATTATTACACAACTTCTTTTAACAACTGTTTGTGACAACTCATCACCTTTCTTACTACCCTGATTTCATTAACACCTAATTTTCTTGACTGTTTTGTATTACCAATCTTCACCTGTTTAGTTAAAATAACCTTAACCAATTGTTATTTTGTTTGATAAACTTAATGTACACATGGATAGAGAATAACTCATACATATTTGCGATTGTAAAGCTAAGAAAAGGAATTCGCCGAAAAGAGTCTCTTCGCTAAACTACGTGTTTTGTTTTCATTAATGCCTGGATGGGGATTATCCATGAATATTAATTAATTCACATCTATGGAACATATTTTCCGGATCGCAGTCATAACTTCCGCAACTATTTAGTGTATCTAGACAAAATTTGACTGCTCTCGTGGAACCAGTCACATAAGCTGTTACATAGGCATCTTTAGCGTCGGATTTCCGAACACTATCCTGCGTGACTAACTAAAAGATAAACAAAATCCATTCACAGTTCTATTCCATCTCATTCTGTGGATACAGACCACAAGATTGATGTTAACAAGGCAGCTTTTAAAGTCATTTATCGCATACAAACTAATGTTAATTCTACCCTAAAAGTTCATCTACTACATATACCTGGGCCTGGCCGTTGGGATCTACATTAAGAAGCCTAACTTATGTATCCAAAAGAAGCTGGTTGGTTCAGACACTGTCCTTACCCCTCTGGCCATCAAGCTTTTATTGATCCTCAATTTGTTGTGGAAATTTCCTGAATTTTATTTGATGTTTTGTTTACTATTATGATTTTATGCTTATTATAATTTATGCATCTTTCTTGAACTGTAATTTCACTGATCATAACAATCGATAGTATTTAAAAAAACACTAGTGTTGTTAATGACGGCTATTCTACAATAGTAGAATAATTGTAGAACAAGAAGAGGAAATAACCGAAAACAATGTTCTACGCTCGAATTTCCATTTGCGATGTTATTGTTATAATATTTTTTAAAGAAATAAATATATGTTGAAATTCGATACTCCATTGACGCATTAATAGTACTTCTTGTTTATCAACGGATGGTCGATGAGGTGAAGATGAATAATGAGGCTAATTTAGACGACGTGATATGCCTATATTAATGTCTTATTTGAACGTGATTAAAGTTGAGTATGATGAAATGCTACTATTGATCTTTAGTAATGATTTTACTTATTGCAGTAGATTGTATAATGCGACAAACAGTGGGCAATGAGGAAACAGGCATAAAATGGACCCTAACGAAAAACTTTTGGGATCTGGATATCGACAATGTGATATATGTCTGATTTCCCACAAACTGGAAGATATGCAAGTGAAAAGCAACAAGTTGGTAGAAGAAGCACCAAAGATAGGACTTCAGGTGAACATAGAGAAAATAGAGGTGATGGATATTCCTGGCCAACAGCACCACCAACAACAACAGATAACAATCAGCATAAATGGGAGAAATTTGAAAGAAGCAACCTCCTTTACCTACCCACTGACCTGAGAAGCATTGTTTTAAATACGGTCGGACGGAACTGACAAGGATATGAAAGCGAAGATCGAGAGGCAAGTCAAGCTTTCATTTCTCTCAAGTCTGTGTGGAGGTCAACAGCGTTCAGCATCAAAATAAGGATCCGGATTTTCGACTCCAATGTGAAGTCAGTGTTACTATGCGGATCAGAGACTTGGCGCGTCATCAAAAGCTTCTCAAACAAACTTCAGACCTTCATTAACAGTTGTCTTCGGTCAATACTCAAGACTGTATGTGTGGCCAGAAAGTCTCAGGAACAGGGATCTCTGGGAGCAAACCAATCCAGCGGGAACCGATTGCGCAACAGGTATGCAGGAAAAAATGAAGATGGATTGGCCATACGCTGAGGAAACCATCAAGTGACATCACTAGACAAGCCCTCGAGTGGAACTCAAACGGGAAGCGGCGAGTTGGTCTTCCAAGGGTGACTTGGAGGAGGTCATGTGAAGAGGAGATGAAAGCATGTGGACAGACTTGGAGCCAGGTGAAAGCTCTAGCGGAGAACGGAACGCAATGGAGACGCGCGGCTGAAGCCGTATGTTCCTCTAGGAATTAAAAGATATAATAGTGATGACTTTATTAGCCGACTTCAAACAGGTCACATGCAAAATGAAACAATAAAATTTAAGCTGCAGAATGTTGGGACGACAAAGTAGTCAGTGAAGTTGAGTGAAATGGTCAGCTGATAAATAAGTGTAGGCGTTAATGTGTTCATGTAAAATGTTGTTGACACGAAATGATAATATAAGAATAGTAATTATAGTTTTACTTTTAATACCTGGTGGGTTGACTGAATGGTGACTACCAGTGAAATCCAGGATGCGTATTTTTTTTCCTACTTGGGAATCTTCAACTAGACACACCTACATTCCCAGCGAGTGGTGGTGCTCCCTCTGGGAATTGAACCCAGAAAGCATCGTCTGAAACACGGAATTGTTGTCGAATCGATATCGAAATCTCCAGCCTCTGCTGACATGCTAGTTCCTCGTACAGTTGCTTGGACGATGTCTGAAGGCTAAATTGATGTCATATGGTAGGCGGTAGCTTAACAGCAAATAATGACTGATGCCTGTTTCACAAGAAGTAGCTATCGTGGCCTAAATGGTCTAATGGGGAGTTTCAAAACTATGGGTATTTGGTTCGAGTCTCATTTGGAACATCATAACTTACGGACAATACAGGTGCATCCAGATGGCGACTAGTCCCAAATAGGATGGAGTGCACATCCTCAACTTCACGGATAGTCACAATCCACTAAATTACTTCAAGTTAACCCTCAGGTATCGTCGAGGCATCCACACGAAGAGACAGCTTATCAGCAGAGGCAGAATATTTTGGTCCACTCAATGAATGCGGAAATCACAATTGAATTAAAAACTTAGAGATTTCCTTCGGAGCAGAGATATTATAGGCAACATAAGAATAACAGGCTATTGGGATAAATAGAATACAGTTGAGTTTTATACTTACATACGTCTACCATCGCTTTAGTTGCGTAGTACTTCAGGTTTCTTGTTTTCAACGTTTCTTTTTTTCATTTACTTTACGTTCCCAGTGGAACATAGGGCTTAGAGCTAGTGGCTTGGAGTTTCTGTAACTGTTTATTTCACAGGATGGAGTTGCTAGCCTCATGCCCAACCTTTCCTCTTCACCAGCATTTTTATGGCTTAGCGAGGTAAAGGAGTGCGTCGGCCAGGGATCGAACCCGGATCATGTGTATGGTCAGCGAGCATCCTAACCGCTTTGCCACTGACGCACTCAACGTTTCTTACGAACTACATATTGATCTTACAGCTAGAACTTTTCTTTAGTGTGTATTTTGCTAATCTCTGTTAATATATAAAGGACATTAGCTCCTATGCACTCTATGTTATACACATGATATATGCATATATATTATCCTTGAATGAAAATAGGTCTGCAAAGATATCCATAAAAGAGCATACATTCCTTAACTGGTCTTTCATTATTCTATTGCAGACACATGCAATATATTAATTTATGTTTTGTGTCGGTTTTTCGTGTTAACACTAATCAACAAGAATATTATGAGAAACCGGATCAAGTGTTACTGAGACAATCGATGTAAGCCTTGCTGATGTATTGAAGAAAGAAGGACAGCATAAGACTATGACAGCACTTAATACAAGCATTACTACGTTGCCTTTCATTCTCATTGACTATGTCATGTCCTACAAATGATAAATAAAAGAGATACATGCAGTCTACAGAAATGTATATATTTACAACGAAATGACAATCATTTAAGTTAAAAGTAAGTCAGTATGAAATAGTATATGTCTACATAGAAAAAGGATTACCTTTAGCTGAGTCATAGCCATTACACAATCTTCTAATTGTACTGTCATCATGGCCTGAATCAGTTTCCTTTAGTTGGTGTTAGGCAGAATTGGACCAATCTTTGCAATTGTTAGATTCTCCAAGAGAAATTCTATGTAATGTTTTCTTGCAAGCAAAGAGATTTTATTCCCTCGATTACCTTTGTCTGTAGCACGAAATATATAAGAACAGACATTAGGGGAATTGATCTCACCTCTAGGGAATAACCCCCTACAATAGGTACATAGAATTTGTGAAAGAGGGAGGAGTTCACTTTTCTAGGGGAAAATACTAACCTTTCGTACATCCCATGACAGATTTGAGAATTCTTAGGACTTATGATTCACCTGAGAGTTTCTCTTAGGCATCAAGTAAATATTACATGCTTGCTGACAACTTGATACAGGATGAAATCGTCTGGAGTTCTAGTGAAAAGTAGTGAGCAAAAGGGTCTGGCAGGTCAACACTTGAGAGAATTACTGGCCAGTGACATTGGCAGGTTGTTGCGATAAGATCACAAACTGGTAAAATTTGGAATTTATGGGCCATTTTAATGGGTCCTTGCGGCTAACCTCGCCTTGTTACTGAAAGGTCCTGGTTTCAAAACCGGATGGGTGCGTTCCAATCTAGGAGAAAAGTGTTCTCCAGTGCTCCCAGGTTTTCCAGTGGCATTCCAGACGACATCAATCTGTGTTCACACTTGAAACAAGTTAAATCCCCATAAAATACCTCTTGAATACGCCATACACCTGCCTCTCCCACATCTATACCTTATAAGCGACTGAAAAAGGCTGGATCTTTGAACATTTTACTTCTTAAGTTACCTTAGGTAATTCCTTTTGTAAGTGGAGTCAGTGTATGTCACCTCTGGAAAATTTATGTATATATATATATATATATATATATATATATTGATTCGCTTCCGTAAGCTGAAACATATAGTACCTGTCTAACCATTTTTACTCTTTATGAAAAACTTCTTCAGCTGCCTGCAACCTTCCCGGAATCCAAGTCGTGCTTCTCACACCTAGGGTAGCACGAAGCAATTACTATGTTATATATATATATATATATATATAAACATTTTTTGCTTTCAATTCAACGTAATCTTTTCTGTTTATATATCTTCCAGATCTCAAAATAGCTGTATTTCTGGCTATAGCAGTTGAGTCTTGCACTCAGGCAAATCTTTCGCATATGACTCCTAAGAAGGTGTAAATATATCCGACATGTTCAGAATCAAGACTTTTCACCGTCTATATCACCACCGACAAGACTTCAACACCCGTTTCAGCAACAACACATACTACGTATATCCCAAAGTATTCACACAAAGCAAAATTTACTAATCACTCTATGCAGAGTTGATTTTCAAGTGCTGTGCCTTCAGCATAAATGATGACTGCCTTTATCCACTGTCTTTGAATTCTGATAAGCTGTCTGGTTTTCACACCATTTATACCTACCTAGCAAGCGATTACATTCAGTGTGTGTGTGTGTGTGCGGTTTCCAGCTATTGGCATTTGTCAATAGTATATATCATCCTACAGTTATGCTTCTTTGAGGTGGGTAATTTAATTATGGAGCTGGCACTGAAGATATTGTCCAGAGGCACAGAGAAAGCCTTGCAAACAAATTACCTCGCTCAGAGAAGGCAGCCACATAAAAAGGTACTATTTCTTAATAGTAATGGAAAATTTACTATTAATGTAATTCGGCGTATATCAATATTTAGCTTAAACAACAGGTAGTAAGTGTTATACAGTTTTGTCCCTTGTTTGGTACAGACTGAATTATATTAGTTAAGATTGCACTCTGGCCACCATGATGCACTGTGAATTATTGTCGTTAGATGGTTGATGGCAATTGGGCCGGAGCCTTCAAACACAGTTTGGTGCTTCCTGGCATTCACAGGTCAGCAGGGTGTATCTCTAACTTTCAAGGAACTAATATCACCCAGTGCTGTAGTTATAGACCCTACAACTGAGTCATTTGCGCGCTGAGTGATCTCCTGTATATTTGGAAGCTGCAAATAGCTATTTGAAACACTGAGTGTAATTCAGTCGGCATTCAGGTGAACGCAAAAGACGGTAGAAAAATGAAGTAATACCAATGTATGTGTTAGCCCATATTATGCTTTATGAAGTTAAGTCAACCATAAAAATTAGGTAGTTTTTGTTACTGTTGATCATCACAACGTCTAATAGCCGGTAATGGACCCAGAAAAGCGGGAAGGTCAGACACGACGTTATCAACGTCACCTCGTAGAAAGTAAGACCACTACTACTTAGACTTCAAAACAAGACGCTTGAAGCGCCTATCTTCCACTGGAAATAAGAACAATAAAAAAAAGAAATTATGTAGTGGTTAATGGCTTTCAGTGGTATCCAGGAAACGTGTTTCCTTTTATTCTGTGTACGACTTCTCAACTGGATATATTTTTATTCCACTGCTAGTGACCATCACTCATAATATGTGTATTTAACCTTAAGCTATTGCGTCAGGTAATCTGTAATCAGTAAGTTAATAGAGACTTCGAAGTTTTGGTTAAATGCAGTCATCCAAAGAAAAATTCAAGTTAATTCCAGAAAAGTATCTACTTTTAATTAAGAAATCCACTGTCCCCAGTTAAACACAACATGTTATAACATATTAAGTAACAATTCTTGAAATGTAATCACATGTAAATAAGTCCTTTTATTTGCATTCATGAATAATCCCCATCCAGGCATTAATGAAAACAAAACACGTAGATCAGCGAAGAGACTCTTTTCGGCGAATTCCTTTTCTTAGCTTTACAATCGCAAATATGTATGAGTTATTCTGTATCCACGTGTACATTAAGTTTGTCAAACAAAATAACAATTGGTTAAGGTTATTTTAACTAAACAGGCGAAGATTGGTAATACAAGTCAAAAAATTAGGTGTTAATGAAATCAGGGTAGTAAAAAGGTGATGAGTTGTCACAAACAGTTGTTAAAAGAAGTTGTGTAATATAATATGAATAGTTTGACGAGTGTGGTTGACTCAGGATGCTCATAGAAACAAAGTAGAGAATACGAAATTACGTAAGAGTTCTAGATGAATACAAGAATTATAAGCAATTAAAGAACAGGCAAAGAAACGAAATTAAGTCATCAAAATCAAAAAAGTTGTTACCGTGTCAGTACAAGTGGTTGAGTAATTCTCTTTTGTATGCATAGCCCCGGTTTTTCTATGTGAATGGCCAGAGCTTGAGCGATACAAAGAAGACGAAACCGTATTGCCTTTGGTAAGTTATTCTTGACTCTGTAGATTCGTTTAAAGGAGGTGTTTGTTGAGATAGAATGATCAGTTTTAACAGGTGTTCAATTATCGCACTCCTTATTGCACCATTATTTCTTTTTCGCAACCATGCTGGTGAGTGCTCTTGAATCCTTTTGGACAGGATGGGCGTCGAATGACCGATGTGCCTGGCTCCATAGCAGCAGGTGAACTGTTGTATGCACATAGAAGTGGTCAGATGCGGAATCTTGTCCTTGAGGCTTCTGCGGATCAATGGGCGACTGGGTTACACTATTCTTAGCGTCATTGCAAAGAATGTTCTTCTCAGAAATGATGTGATCCTTCTCTTGAGAATATCGCTTGCTAAATCTCCCTTGAAATCCCAGTTCATGTAGAGTTTCTTTTTAGGCGCAAGTGAAGTTTCATTTATCCAAGTTCTTGGTTTGATATTTTTTTCAATGAATCTTATTGGGTATCCACTTTGGATGAAGAATTCTCTAAGAATATCTAATTCTGTTTCTAAAACATCAGAACTACAGATGCTTTGGACGCGAGTGACAAGTAATTTAATTAAATTCCGCTTTTTGTTGAATCGGTACCCAGCTATAGAAGCTTGTTAGTTGACCATTCCAAGTATCTTTTCTATAGATGGATCTTCTTGGGCTCCAGTCAGCTCTTCTAGTTAGTTCCACATCAAGAAACGGAATTTTTGACTCGTTTTCCATTTCAAGAGTGAATTTAATTGCTGGATGGCAACATACGTACAAAATAACACAAACGTACTTGCGATTGTACAGCTAAGAAAATGAATTCGCCAAAAAGAGACTCTTCGCTGAATTACGTGTTTTGTTTTCTTTTATTTGCAATTCGTTAGTTTATCTTATTCCCTTTATTACTAAAATAGACTGTTAACACGTTTCAAATTACCTAGATCAGTAGTGCCAATGCTGTCTGCTCGTTTACTGCAGTGATTCAAATGTTATTTAAAAGAAAACATTGTAGACTTTGTTACTTTCAGTTATGATTTCTGTATGATTCTTTTTATTGTGGATGTGTACTTACTACTGAATAACTAGCGCCCAGCACTCTGATTTGCATCTATCCTAAATGTCTCAAATTTCAATGCTAATCAAGTTAAAAGCTGATGGAATGGGGATGGAATATGAGATAGGATATATCCCACTGTTTTTGGTAGATTGCATTACTGGAATACCACAATGAACCACACTATTCTTTATATATGTCCAAATCAAGTTCACTTATAGCAGTTTGAAAAAATTTGAGCATTGGGCATATGATGTTCATTATAATAAAGGTTTTCTTGTATTTCCCAATGAATTGAAAACAAAACGATATTATTTTTACTAACGTTTAGGTACTTAACGCTAATAGCTTTATCAAAGTATTAATAAACCAGAATTTTTAAAAATCTCAGTTTGCATTATATAACAACTTAATTATCGTTCCTCAGCATGGGGTCATTTTTGCATTGTCAAATTGACCAATTGGTAAAGATAACAAAACCACCATGTGTAGATTGTTGAATTTGATAAGTGTATAAAATTATAAAAGCAGCATGTGTTCACATAATGAAATTGCTTATCACATTCGTGTTGGTTTTGTAGTTTCATTGGTGAAGGCGGGGGTGTTGTAACCAAGTTAAGTTTTGTTTTAGTCCATCATTCCTACTCAGATAATTTGGATTCCATTTTACGATCTGAAGTACTTCTGAAGATGTTAGATGTTCTCTGTGATTTCTGACGTTTTTCTGGATTATTTCAGTATTGTCAAAATCAGTTTTGTGGCATGATTCTATAGCGTTTAGACGAGCTATGACTCATGAATTTTCAAGCTTTTCTAGTTCACACGGATTTCTTTTATCCAAAGTTTGTACACAGTTTACAAAGTTCTACTGCATTCTTAACTATTGATCTTGTCATTAGGGCTAATAACGTCATTTTGGTACCATCAGTGGATAACTGGTGTACAAGAACACCAAGTTAATCCGTCCAATGCCTCTAAGCACGTAAAACATGACATCCAAAGAGTTTAAGTAGTGTATGCCAGACCTTCATCAACACCTACCAACCGTCCATACTGATGATCAGATGGCTAACAGGAATATATAAGTAGCAGTAGCAAGCACTAGTAGCACACCGCGTCAGTGGTATAGCGGTTAGCACGCTCGCCGACCATGCATATGGTCCGGGGTTCGATCCCCGGCTGGCACACTCTTTTACCTCACTGAGCCAGAAATAATGCCGGTAAAGAGGAAAGGTTGGGCATGAGGCTAGCAACCCCATCCTGTAAAAATTAAACACTGCTACAGAAACTTCAAGCCACTAGCTTGGAGCCCTATGTTCCACTGGGGACGTGAAGGAAATATTATTATTAGTAGTAGTAGTAGTAGCACACCACCCAAGAATCTATTGCTCAACAAATGTACAGACAAAATGAAGGTGGATTAAGCATAAGCTGAGGACATGACACATTATGCTCTCAAGGGGAACCCAAATGAGAACCGACAGGTTGGATTTTTGAAGGTGACATATGAAAACATAAGGAAGATATAAAAAAATTCCTGGGTAGTTCTGTGGTCCTTTAAGTTTGAAAACAAAGAAGCCAATGCAGTGGAGATTTGCCATTGAGAACCTATGCCCCACTCAGAACTCAAGATATGACTAATTATAGTAAGGTGGACGACTTTGTAATATAAGAAAGAATACCATTCACCTACTAATTTCATTATCAGATCGTCTATATTCCTTCAATGTATTTTACTTGGGCAAATATTTCAGCCCTTTATGCAAACATTCTCTCAATACTATCAAATTTTCATTTATACGGACTTATTATTAATGATATTATCTGTTTTCTTAATATATGCCTCCACCTGTTCCATTTCACATATTCGTTATTCCATGATGAACCTCTCATTGCATGCAGTCTTACTATCTCCTGTTTAATACAAATCACTTTGTACTAGCCACTCACCTGACACCTTTTATAACCTTGAACTGACTTGTCAGTTTTTCTACCCCACACTCTACAAATCTATTATGACTAATCACCAACATTGTCTCCAATTTCACCGAAATATTTTCTAATCGATTTCGGCCTAGCACGACATTTGTCACACAAATACGACTATTTATTTTGTTATTCTACGTTATCCACCGCATAACTGGCCATTATTGTAACGACCACAAATATTATATTTTATAATTGTAAGAACCTAATGAGGAGAACTTATTGAAAAGAATATTCTTCGTTCAGATTGACTTTTAAATATTTCAGTGTCAAACAGTGGAGATGGTTATGACTGACTGCTTCACATGGAATGGAATACAGATAGACTGAAAATCTATGCTTATAATATCTAAGTACAATCTAAATGACAGTTCGGTAATGTATGCAAAAATATGTTGAATGCTGTCAATGTAGTTGAAGATTGAACGATCAATTCATGGTTGTTTACTCAAAACCAACTTCCCCAATTTTCGCGGAGGCATCAATACGACAGTCATCGTCTCATCGGTGGCTGTTCAGAAAGAAGTCAGCAGAAAACCGTCAGAAGTAATATTGTGATTTATTATTGTAATATTTGTTCACAAACCTTAGTTGTAACAGTGTTTTTATATGTTGGTGTTACAATAAAGAATCCTCGAGTCGCCAATTGGTGTTTTGGTTTTTGCGTCCGTCATTACTAAGCGTTTCTGAGAAACTTTAAGGAACAGCGTGACCCCGAGTGCAGCAAGAGCTGGGCATTAACAGTTTATGAGACGTGGCTGACAAATGCCAATAGTTGATATTTTTCATTAAACTTTCCCCAGCGAAGTATGCATTTAAATTACTGATTGACAGTTGTCTGAGTTATCATTTTTTCTTGGTCTGATCACATGCTGTCTATAATAATAGCTAGATAATCCTCCAGTGAGTAGAACATTTCTATCAAAATAGAGAATTGGTCTTATTCCATATACTCTAGCACATTTCACTCAAAAACGCATGGATTTAAACCCAAATACAATGGTTTATTGTAAATATCCTTGAAAAATCATTGTGTTAAACCCTACTTCTTCTGAAAAAGCATGGATGCACTGATGACAGTGTCTAGTACGATAACCAAACGTTTTAAAATAAAAGTTCTGGTAACGACAAAAAGTGTAGTACTAGAACAGGAGATCAGTCACCCTACATATACAAGTGCCTAAGTATTTCCCACAACCATTTCCATCATCATCTTTACGCCACTTTAAATCGCTTTTAGCTTAGGACAATTGAAATCACTTTCCAGGCACCATCTATAATTACTCTGAACAGAAGGATGCATTCGAAAAGTCTCCTATGCCATCGATCAACTCTTGACTAGTGAACATGAAATTCAGCCAGTATGCTTAAAAAATACAAAGACTTCTATAAACAGTCTGCAGTTTATCAAATTATAAGTCATTATGAATAATCAAATGGGTAAAGACGAGTGTCACTCATGTATGAGGCAAGAAACTCCTCCTTCACGGTATAAAATGGCGTCATTTTGTTTTACAAGTTCTCATCATCTGCAGACCACGACGAAATTACGTTATTTCATACTAAAAATCATATCTTGCTTTAACGAATTTATCAAGAGAACCATATGGAAGAGAAATACTCATTTTATCTTGACCGCTACTCTGGCAATTCAATTTTCTGTGCTTGATGGGGTTGATCAAACCATCAAAAGTTCAATATTAAACCACCCTGATCAAAAAAGCCATAAAGATAGTATGGAATAATCTTTTTCTATTATCTATCCGGCACCAGGTAAATTGCTCAAAGCCTCCAGGTACCAAATATTCAAAATAACGGAAGCCAATATGATTCGTTTAAAACACCTGGTGCTATGACTGCAAAACAATAGGTGCAATCACGTTTGCTACCCTATTTCACAATGAAATCCTCCAAGCAATGTATTACTTACAGATGAAAACAATGTATGCCTGATCTTTTCCAGTTGTTATGAAATTTCTGACTACTTATATCCCTTAATCAACTTGTCTGCATAAATGTTATCAGCCAGAGTTTGTGTCAACTTTCTGTCTTTTTCATCAAGTGTTTCTCCAGTGCATATGTGTTGGATCCTACTAAAGAGGCACCTTATTAAGGCTCTTTTGAATGCACTTATGGCCACATATGCATAGGGAGGACTCATCGATTTTTGCAAGTAAGTGCCAACTTCAGAGCATATTCCCAAATAACTACAGAAACAAATGGAATCTTCAGAACCCATTAATGGTGAGAACAGGAGACCTAGCTCCTCTGTTGTGAAACATATTGTAGAGACAGGACATAAAATTGACGTTAACACATCTTTTAAACCTATCCATCCATAAAACGTGTTTGGGGCGTATCCTAAAGTTTGTGGAAGCCCTAGCTGGCAATTAGAAGGATTAGTAAACCACCTTTATGCGTTCAAAACAATTCGTCATCACACTGAACTTTCCCTGGCAAATTTTGTTTTGATACCATTGCAGATGTACTATTACTTCTGTTATTTGGTTTAGTGGTCTTCATTGTTATTTTCGCCTTCAATATACACTATTATAGTTTCATTATTATTGTAATGGAGAAATTCATTGTTAAACCTCTACTGGACGAATTATGTATAGTGTTTATACTCACTTGGACATTTTAAATAACTTTTCAGTTAATATACGTTTTTTTTCCAAGAATACGTATCATTAAAGTCAAGTAGTGGATGGCAGCTAGTAGTGGAATCCAGGATAAATATTTCTCCCGATTTGGAACTCGTCATCTCGATAAACCTGCATTCCCCAAATGAGTGATGGTGTTGACATAGAAGCTTGAACCCCAAGCCTGTAGTTTCAAACGCCAAAGCGATATCCACTAGACCACTTGAATCATTAATTTGACATTGGCATATAATATGTCGATTCCCACCTTGCTTATCCAAATTTGGTTTCGTTTAGTCTTTCATGGTAATACATCAACAGTGTATTGTTTAATCATATGGGTTGATTTGAGTAAATGAAGGTCATCCTGATCCGAGACTGTCTAGAAAAAAAGCGTTGGTGTGTGATTCTTACGAACAGAGCTTTTGATCCCATCTGATTGGGAATATTCCCCTCCATTTTCTCAGGTACTTTTTACCACTGAACTTTAGTTAACTAACTTTGTTGTGTATTTAGAAACACACATTGCTTGCATTGCCGCCCCACAGCATAACTGAGAAAAATTTCAGTTCTGATGTTTGGGTTCATGTTGTTTAGCAGAACCACTAAAATATTGAAGAATAACCATCTTTCCCGTGGTTTTGCAACGTTTCGTGATAGTCCGTGTCTCAAGGACGTTTAGTTGACTGTATAGTATAGAATGCAGGCATAAGTTTCTCACAATCAGAGCATAACCGAATTATTCCGGGGGTTCCAGTGATGGTGCTCTGAAGACTGACGAATGTCCAGACCCCTTATGTATCCATGTGTATCAGTCGAATTATGAGCCTGTTCATTCAAGTTGTTCTACATGACTGACTCAACTAAGTAAATGGTGATTTCCATTTAGCTGTTTTTCATACAAACATATTCCCTTGATAAACTTGGACAATGTAAGAAGAACATGTTGTGCAGGAAAAAAGACGTCATTATACTTCATTAGTTTCTTCTTTCAGCTGCGCATACAATCACATACAATTTTTCAACACAAGACTGCACCCACTGAATTATTGGACCGATAAAAGAAAAAATAAACATCTTTATATTTGCAAAAACAGAGTAATTTAGACGTGACAATTCATAATTAAGACAAGATCAGAATGACGACATCTGAAGTATGCTGAGAAAATCCAATGTAATGAGAGGAAAATTCATTTCAAAGCCTGACAGTAAGTCGAATTACAGTATAACAGATGGATTATACAATATTATTAATCCAGAGGCAAAAGCAACTATCTTAGTTTACTTTATTTGAATAAAATCTAGTCGTATACTCTATAATTCCAAATGTCAGGCAGTTAGCTTTACTTTCAAGCATCGACGTGACATACATGAACTAGTTAGTTCCCACGATGCCTGTAGCATAGATGGCACGGAAATTGAAACCAAGTCAAGTATTAAATACCTTGGATTAGTTCTTTTCTCTGACCTTTCATGGTCATCCCACATCTTATCAATCTCTAAGAAAATGTTTCGTCTTACCTTCTACATTAAAAAGTTTAGACAATCAGGTATCAACCAACCTTAGTTTTGCAAATTTTAAACTCCTGTATTTTACCTATTGTACTCTATTGCTCTCCATTAATCTTTCCTGGCTTCTCAAAAAAGACTATATCATATTACGAAGGGTATTAAATGCTGTGAATAGGGCTTGTGGTATGCCACTGCGTGAGCGCGCCAATACTTTAGTCGAGAGACACATAAATTCCTGTACAAAATGGTCAAAACCCGTACTTTCAGACCACCTTCACCCCTTTATTCACAACCATCCCCTTGCATCTCATCAGGTAGGACGAGAAGTCAATATAAGAAGTTATATGCTCGAAATACTAAGTACAAAAATTCTACAATACCGTATTTAGCCCGTATTTTATGTGATGGAGACACTGTTAGACGTGAAACATATAAGTTACTATGTAATTAGCAAAGTGAATTGACGCTTTCATTGTTCATCTTTCTGTAATTTTATGGTGTCACCCTTTCTATCGTTTAATTATAACTTTGCTATTTTATTTTAGTTGTTATTACTCTTATTACAGCAATTTTATACTTTATGCATATTTTTCTCCGTATCGCATACTGTAATCTCCTACATAGCTGCTATAACAACGTTTTGTTATTATTATTATTACGTAATGCTTTTGTCGTTTTTGAGTAAATTAGATGCAATATTGTACTGAATGCTGAAAATTCGTTGCTGTATCATTAGTACTGTTTTTGGAATAAAGCAAAAATTATTATTATTATTACGATTTCAAAGATATGAGATTTAACCAGCACTAATCACCATCAACGGGAGAGATTTGAAAGAGGTTACTTCACTTCAAACACAGGTAGTCGGACAACACGGATCAAGATGTCAAAACCAGCTAGCCAGCCAAAATCGGAAAGACAAGCAAAAAGGCGCCCTCGTCAACCTGGAACCAGTCTGGAAATCTTCGACACTCGGTTAGCATGAAGAACAACATTCGGAATTTCAACACAAATGTGAAGTCAGTCATTCCATACGGCTCGGAAACTTGCACTGAGTGTCAGTCACGAAAAGGACTTCCAGCAAATCACTGCAGACTTTTTTATCAGCAGCTGCCCCCTCCGTCGGCTGCATATTGAAGATCAAATGGTTAGCCGGTTAGCCAGAAAGAATTGACAAAAGGAAACTCCGGCTGGGAACAAACCACCGAAGAGGCAATTGCTCAACAAATATGAAGGAGAAAATGGAGATGGATTGGGCACACAGTGGCTGAGGAGGCCGTCGAATGACGTCGCGCACAATGCAGGCTATTGCGTGGGCGGAATACTGATGGGAAGCGATGGATGGATTGTCGGTACGAGTGGTGACGTGGAGGAGATCGTGTGAGTTTGGGGGAGGAGATGAGAGATTGTGGGCAATTGTGCGATTATTGAGTCTACAACCAAAACATGCAACAGAAATGACTCAACACAAATACCATAAATATGGAAGATATTATTACCACCAGTCAGTCAAATCAGAGGAGGACAATAAATAATCTTAAAATTCTATTTCAATTCACGCACGATATGATATTCTAACAAGTTACTTAATCTGACTATGAAAACACTAGTCTTATTTCCCATCTGATTGCATTTGATCGATAATACTAATATTGTTTCTGAATGTAGTTTATCTTATATTGATTTTTTTTATTCAAATATCTATTCAATTTTACTCATGTATATAAATGGAGCAGGAAAGGTGTGTGAATGACTTGATATGATTATGAGTACTAGTTTGTGCTCGAAACGTCATCAGTTAATATCACCATACAACACTGTGTGATTTATCAAAATAAAATCTTATCTATAGTGGAATAATGAGATCAGCCAACTGAATAGGACAGCAGAAAATAGAACAGAGTGGAGATTTATTTTTTTTTATAAATTTTTGATTATAGCTTGATTTCACACATTCCTTTTTGGTAGAAGTATGGAATTTTCAGCATGTGATATCGGTAGCCCAAATTTTTCAGGCCGACTATAGATATCAGGTGTGCATCGACAGGGGATCGAACCTTGGACCATGTGTATGGTCGGCGAGAGTTCTAACCACTGTGCCACCGACGCACCGAGATGTGTTGTTGGAGGTCCATGCTCCACTCGGAATCCAAGGGAATAATAATAATAATAAGGCTGTGATTGTTACCAAAGCGATACCAGACATTTAGCAGAAGAAGATAAGACATATTAATAACAACAACTTCAAACACCTAATTCCTCAGAATAGTTAGAACACGACAAAAAGTTAATACTTATAGGATACAAATAGTTCCTATAATATTTCATGAACTTTCTTCAACTTAATTGAATTTTAGATTTTCCCGTCGATTGAATGGACCAAAGTGCTCGGTCTCAGGTTGACATGTCGGCGGCTTCTTGTGCAGGTGATTCGACAAGAGGTGGCTCTACTGGCCCAAGTGGTCTATTGGATAACGCTTTGGCGTTTGAAACTATGGGCACTGGGTTCGAGCCTAGGTGGGAACATCATCACTTACTGAGAAATGCAGGTACATCCAGCTGACGAGTTCCAAATAGGACGAAATGCGCATCCTTTCTTCACCTTAGCCCAAGAATGACACAGGTTATAATAAGACTATTTTAATTCAGACATTGTATAAGAATTCTAAATTACAGTGATGAATTAAGTTTAAAACAATTAGTCCCTTTTATAAATTTTGGTAGCGTTATTAGAAGACTGAGATTCTCTTAAAAGTATGATGTATTTGCGCTATACATTTCAAACAATCTGATCACACATTTACTTGTCAAGTCAGTATATATGGAAAAGTTGAATCCAACAAAGTGACAAAAAAGAAAGAATTAAGAATAATTAACACAACGTTTGGTAATCCAATCAAATAAGGATTACCCGGGTAGGTCAAGAGTAATAACAAACTGTTTTTGAATACACAAGGAGGGTCAACAATGGAACTATATAAATAAATTTAGGAAGTCGTGTGATTACCTTGATATGATTATGAGCAATAAATTGTGCTCGAAACGTCATCAGTAAACATTACTGTAAACACTGTGCGATTTATCAAAATAAAATCTTATCTATAATGAAGCATAACTTTAGCTTTTTCCACAATTACAAGCTGGGCTGCAGCATAAGCTCTACGGATGATCGGATTCAACCTTTGTCTCAAAATCATACTGTTTATTTCCCCGTTATATGGTAATTTGATGAAAACATTTTTCTTAGGGGCGGTGTAAATTGTAGGTTTAGAAACTAATCGACTTCTACATCTATTTAAAAAATTTAAAACATATCCGTTTTCAACAAGAGTATCCATCAATATTTTGCTTTCTTCGTCTATAAAATCAGCCATGCGAATACGCTGAATCCTTTTAAATAAACACTTCACCAAGCCCCTCTTATATTGTAATGGACAGAAGCTGTGAAAATTAAGGTATTGCCCTGTCCAAGTGGGCTTTCTGTAGATAGACCATCTTATTGAGCCATCGTCTCTGTTATTACTCTTAACCTACCCGGGTAATCCTTATTTGATTGGCTTACCAAACGTTGTGTCAATTATTCTTAATTCTTTCTTTTTTGTCACTTTGTTGGATTCAACTTTTCCATATATACTGACTTGACAAGTAAATGTGTGATCAGATTGTTCGAAATGTATACCGGAAATACATCACATTTTTCAGATGAATTAAGTGGTATGAATGAAAGGTAGATATTAATTAGACAATCAGAGTTTATTTATACACTATATAACAGAGAGTTTGGGAAGAAAATGCGAATGATGAAAGGCAGGACTGTTACGCAGACAAATAATCAAATCAATTGGAATATTAATAATGTGACCAGGTCAGTGAGTGAAAGTCAAAATTACACTCAGAGTGCGACGCAAGTATACACACTGAAACGAAGTAGATACATCTGATTACCAGGGTATTGCGAGAATAATCACTCCACCTTTATATATACAAAGGTTAGATTGGAGATATTTGATAGTTATGACCTTTACAAGGTGAAGTAACGATGGTCTTCTCCGCACACTGATTAATTTGTAAACTTGATTGTTGTCGACTGTAAGTCCCTTGTCGATAGGGAACTCAGCGACTGCACTTGCAAAGAATTTCATACTTTTCCTATGAAGATTCTTGCAAATGTGCTCAAAAGATCCAGCCTCCTTATGTATTTGCTAGTGCAAGTATATGTCATTTGGTGGATACAACTACAGTTGGGTGTATTGATCAGCATCTGGTGTCATAAAGATAAATTAACCTAACGACACGAAACGTCCTTTTCAGTGCATTTTTAATCCTTTTTATCGATTTCTGGTAATGGTTTCTTCAGTTTGGAGGTTTGTTCTTTTTCATATTTCATTATGAACTTCGTTCGATGTCTCTCTCGCATTAGATTATAAATGGCATATATTCAACAGAAGGCCTAATAGATTGGTTATAGGATTTCATCATGAGCTGACATCGGTTAACAAACCATTGGAAAACCTGGGAGTACTGGACAGCTGTTTCGTCCTAGTTTGGGACTCTTCAGCATTACGCACCCACCACCAGGGTTTGAACCCAGGACCCTCTGGTTACAAGGCGAGCTCGTAGACCATTAAGCCACTGGGACCGATCCAATGGCCAGCCCATGAATTCCAACTTCTGCCAATTTACGATAATAGATTATTCAGAGTTATTAAGTAGTATCACTCGTGAAACAGTTTATTTTAAATGTGATATTTACACAGGTAGAACAGCTGCATTTTTTCCAGTCTCCACGAATTATTTAAGCAACATTGAATATGCGTATTACATAAAGGTTTTAGATACAAATAAATTCCCTTTTAAAAGGTTTTTAATTACTAATAAAACGTCTTCATGTTAGTTTGTATAAAAATTATAATATTTCATAATTTTGATCGTTGAAAACAAGTGAAACGAATAACACCACTAGTTCCATTATTGATTTTGACTTCTGTATCCAGTGCGATCAACCATATCAAGCATGACGCGGACACCCATCGGTATTATCTACTAAATGATCAACAAACTCAAGCACTCAAATCTCAAGATTGTCATCGGTACACACTACTGAAGATTCATTGAAACAGTGTGAAGCACCTGTCTAGTACGCTTTAGTTTTTAGTCATTCTTTATTTGCTACCGTTTCTTGATGGAATCCACAGAAATATTACAAATCCATTTTGGTGAATGGTTCCAATGACTTTATTTTGGTTGGTGGTAACCAACAGTGGAATCTGATATATATTTCACCCCATCCGGAACTTTTCATCTGGGTCTATGTGCCTCTGTAATGAAAGATGGTTCTCCTCCTGAGACTGAAACTCCATACGATCGGTTTGAACTCCAAGCATTAAGCAATGGGCCACTGGACCACTAAAGACGTCTCTTTTCAGACAAGCGCAGGTTATTACTCGTTTTTTTGGGCTAACCTGTACTTTCCACTGATTGATTATTTTGAACCGAAATGCCTGATATCAGGCTTCAGGGTTCAAGTCTCAGCAGGAACACCATCTTTTATCGGAGAGGACCAGTGGATTGAGCTGACGTGATCAGAAGGAGAGAAATGCTCATTCTGGATTCCACTTCTAGTCTCCATCAACCGAAATAACACAATGTTGTTCTTTAGCCATTGTCATAGCGTCCGTGCTCAGAGCTGACATATGGCAACAGACACAAAACACATTTTGATTACAACATAGTCGGCTAAAAAGAAATGTAAATAATAACTTAAAACTAAATAATCGGTGGTTTCAATGTTTATTGAATGAGTCACTTGTAACTTATCTGTTATCTCACCTTCTAAAACATTTCCGTAGAAATATTTTATATATATATATATTATATATATATATATATACATTAGGATCTAATGTTCTTTGATAATGACAATAGTAATAGCAGTTATAATAATGTAATTATTAATAATGATACTGATAATAACAGCTCGTGATAATCTAATAATCCTGTGGTCATTATTATTCTAATTCTGCCAAGAATGATATTTACATTCCTTCCTTAGTTATCGCCCACATGTCTTATACAACTTATTAATTGTTGTGAGAATGAGCGGGAAATTATACTTCAAGAGTAAACCAGTTATTAATCATGCTGAATCACTTTGTGTTATGTCAAAATATCATTATTATCATTGTTCTTTTAGTTTCGTGTGTAACATACAGCCCCAACAACACAATTCCAATCTGCTCTATTTTCTCCGGTCTTCTTCACCTGGTTGATGCCCCTTGTGCCAACGATCCAACTGTCGCTTCCCATTGGGATTCCAATCGAGTAATGACGCGCATGCCCGATCCATCTCCATTTTCTCCTACATATTTGTTGAGTGATTGACTCTTTGGCGGTTTGTTCCACTTCAGAGTTTCTTGTTGCTAATTCGTTCTGGCTTGTGGTCCGGCCATTTGATCTTCAGTATGGAGCTAGCCAGCGAAGCGAGCAGCAGTTGACAAAAGTCTATTACGTGATGCATATCCTTTCCATGACACAGAATTCAAGTTTCTAACCCTTATATAATGACTGACTGCCTCTACATCTGTGTTGAAAATTTGAATCTTATTCTTTATGCTGCGGAGTGTCGAAGATTTTCCAACTGGTTTCGGGTTGATGAAGGCGTATCTTGCCTTTCTTATTCCGACTTTGACATCTTCGTCTGTTCCACTGTCACGGTTGAAACAATGCTTCCTGGATAAATGAAGAACGTGAATTAACTCCTGTTAAATCTCTCCCGCTGATGATTATTAGTGCTGGTTGTTGTTGTTGTCGCAGTTCATCACTTCTGTCTTCTCTGTGTTTACTTGGAGTATTGTCTTCACTACCTCCGTCTTCAGCCAGTTTGTTGCTTTTTGCCTGTAAGTCTTCGAGTTTTCGGTGACTTTAGACGTGTATCATATGCGAAATCCGGATCTTCGAGAGTCCTCTAATCGGTCATCAGCATGTTCCTGTCTCCTCGATCCTCATAGTCTGACGCATAATCCAGTCCACCACAATTAAGAATATCATCGGTGATAATATGCAGACAACATGTCCTACCCCTGTATTCACTTCAAACGCCTCACTGAGTTTTCCGTTGTAGATAACCTGACACGTGACATTGTCCTATACCTTTTGAACAGGATTTCTGCACTCTATACTGTTGAAGTACTTTTCAAATTACTTCTTGGTCAACATTGTCGAAGACATTTGCGATGTCGATGAAGGTGAGGCAGAAGTTTGATTGACATTCTTTGATTTGTTCGATGATGTCTTATGTAGGATCTAATGGTATTCTACCACACTACCCAAATTCAAATCCTGCATTCGGTGCTAAAATATACCCGCTAGTCCTATCCAACTATAAGTAGGATAGTTTGAATCAATGCATCCATCTAATTTAAATCAAGAATAACAGTTTGTGCAGAATAAGAGGGTACAATCGTTTATTTCGTTGACTTCTCATCAGCTGCTTGCTTACGTTGATTGTTCATCGAAGCACATACAAATATTGAATTAACCATGGACCATAAAATCGATAGAAAGTTTCATTTCCTTGATGTCGCCATTTAATGCCTGGAAGACAGTAGCCTCCAAAGATCAATTCATCAAAAACCTACAGGAAATGGAAAATACGTATATTTTAATGAATTTTGTCCAAATGCTATAATCAAGCCCTAACAAAACTCTGTTTTATTGAGTCAGGAGGAACAATCTCTGTTCGTCGAAAAAAATGTTGAAAAATAACGGCTGCCCTCAGAAATTCCTCAGCAAGTACAGAAGAAGTGAAGGCTCAAACACAGGCTCAAATCACAGTGGTTGAAAAGTCTGTCTTCATTCAACTCAATTTTAAAGGTGATAATGTCACAGGAATATGCAACAGAAGATTGAATACCTCATCAGCCAGAACCTATCCTGCAGCTAAACTGATTCCCGTAAATTGGACAACATTCTATTTGGTGTAATTAGAGGTCAGTAGACACTCTTCTCATGTTGACTCTGTGTTTGCAAATTTACATGTATCTGCGGTGGCAGTTACATGGGGAGTACAGAAAGAAGACCGCACCTCCAATTTGCTGAACACGTACAAAAACACCTACATTTGAATAGAACAAAGGCTAAAAAACTACCATTTCCAGACAACTTATCAACACGGTCATGAGGTGAACATCATCAAATCCTTTGAAATTATCAGTATGGAAAACAGCCCAAGTAATCTCTATCAAACGCCTGAAACCCAGTTAATGTGTTCATAAAGAAGTAGTCACCAGTCTTCCCATACCCTAATAACTGGACGTCTTTATTCTTTATATGACCCGATTACGTAATTTAGGCTTTAACCTCTCCTCCTTCCTTTTGATATAAAGTAAGTGATTATCTCTTTTTCTTCGGCGTGACCAATAGGGTACAGCAAGTGGGGATGAGGACAAATACTCGCCAGAGGCGTTGGCTTGTGGTCGCGCTATGTTGTGAATCGGCAGAATTTGGAATTCATGGATTGGCCATTAGATTGGCTCCCAGGGGCCTAATGGTCTGCGAGCTCGCTAGCCTCTTAACCAGAAGGTCCTGAGTTAGAACCCTGGTGGTGACTGCGGACTGATGGAGAGTCTCAAACTAGGACGAAACACCTGTCCATTAATTCCTGTTGGTTTTCCAATGGTTTTCTAAACGATGTTACCTCATGATGAAATCGTGTAATCTCAGTATTATTATTTTCGTCAATACCAATGAAATTCAGTTTCCAAAGATTTAATGGATTTCAGCGTAGATCTTGTCACTGACCAATGTCTCTTAGAAAATAATCAGATATCATCCTCAAGGACTCTGTGCAACAATAGGCGTTCTCCTGTCTTTGGGCAGCGCTTCCCCAATATACCATTATGATCTTACCAAAGGCTGAACCTAGTAGGTAACACCGGAATCATCTATATCCACTAGATAGTGGACACTATTACGTGAGCTAAATGGTGATCTCTTGTTTCAGCAACATTATAAGTCCTCACTGAAGCTATGGGTAGGTAAAAAATGGCTGTTTACTGCTCCAGAGTCATCAGTGTGCATTTAACTGATGTTGTTGTTGTGTTGTTTTTTGTAGTGAAATCTACCATTTAGGAATATTCACTTACTCTATTAAAATTAGATTATGAATGAATTAGAAAATAATGCATTTCAAACTGTGATAAAATTTTACAAAAATGAATGGCATATATGAACACAACACATACATTTATTCTTATTATTCCCTTGGGTTGCTAGTAGACACGCTTCATGATATCCATTCAAGTTTCAGCTAACTGTATTTCAGGAAAATCAGCATAATGTCATACGAGGCATTTTATCCTACAAGTTTTATTTCTTCATAAATAGTAGTTGTCGTTAGTTCTACTACACCAGAATGTAGCAATAAATTCATCAAATATTCATTGAATACCTAAGTACGAGATAAATAAGGACGTTTCATAATGCAAATTCATAGGTTGTTCTCCCCACGAAGTTAGACCTCAGAAATTCAACACACCATTGATTTTGGAACACTCAGAGAGAGCAAGGCAGTGAAACCGATAAAATAACACTCAATCCATGAAGAAAATCATTGAATGAACTATACTAATACTTAGCGTGATATCTGGTTAGTTTCAGGTTAAGCTAAGGTCAGGTTGGAGTTAGATTAACCCAGTTAAGGAAAATATAAGCGTCGATTAGCAGTAGATTCGGTCTAGATTAAGGTTGAGTTAAGTTAAGATTAGCTTTATCAGCCTGAATTTGCTTTTGAACGCAATCAGCCATAACTAAGTCATTGACGCGTGCGCGTCTCTTGGCTGTCAACTTCGCCGAACATACATTATAAACTGCTTCAAATGAGAAGCATCTTTACATAAAAGAAATTCTTAACAACTTGTGAGCATCAGTTATGGAAATTCCTTTTCGAAGAGAACAATGAAAACAACGCCCACCAAAAGGTAATGTATAAATTCAAAAGCATGATGCAATGTCAGATACAATCAAACCTACATCAATAGGTTACTTAGACATATATGTATATATAAGGAGGGAGAGAGAAGCAGAGAGTAAACAGAGCACCCGCATCGCGCCACATTTACCCTTTAATGAACTAATCCATAGTATCAGTCAAAGCAAAGGTATTCATAGGGAACATCTGTTATTTAACCATTTGTCATCATTACTTATTATTCAAATTGCTAACTCGTTAAAAAGCAGGACTTGAATTAAATCTTGAAGTTTTCTGTTCCAAAGACAATTAAGACTGATGTTTGGATTTGCGTGAATTCCGTTCAGTTCTGATGTGAATTTCTCTGCAAACTGATATTTGTTAGGGAATGATTGAAAGCCAGGTGGCGATAGCCTGATATTTTGTTTTCCAGTAAATGGTCTTCAGCGGTGTTTACACATGATTCCCACTAGGAATTCTCTCATTCTAGGTAGGAAAAAGATGTATGTAGATGACTGTGAATAGTAGTGGTGCTATAAAGTAAATCGACAGAAATTCACTCATGCAGAGGACCTGGCTTGATTCATGACTAAGAAGATACTTCGTAACATCGCCTAGTTTTCTGGCCGGCAGCAAGCTGTGATAAAAACAACACTACCACGACGAAAATTCAAACTTTGAAGGTTTTGGTCCACTTGTAAAGTATGCAATAAAAACCGCTTCAGAGGACGAACGACTTGAACTCAGAATCTGAATGATCAGTGGGCTCATCTTGAAATCTGAAAGTTTTTCAGTGGATCTTCGGCGGATTAGTGCTTTTTTTCCATTCACGTTCCCAGTGGAACATAGAACTTCAAGCTAGTGGCTTGAAGTTTCTGTAGCAGTGTTTAATTTTACAGGATGGGGTTGCTAGCCTCACGCCCAACTTTTCCTCTTTACCAGACTTTTATAACTGGCTCATTGAGGTGAGGGAGTTCGTCGGCCGTGGATCGAACCCCGAACCATGTGCATGGTCGGCGAGGAATCCTAACCGCGAGACTAGTGGCTGCGCACTTCTAATAAGTTACGACAAAACGGAAGTTTTGCTGCCTACTATCAGGCATGATATTCCTAACTGTGGTGGACTGCGATATTTGGGAGACTGAGGGGAGCTCCAGGACGGGAATTTGTTAGATCGACAAGATTTTAGAAGGTCAGGATTTTGCAGACGATTCATGTATAATCTCACACAAACCCGAAGAATTACAGGCGAAAATCAACAAACTGGCTGAAGAAGCAGGCAGCGAAGGCAAGACTCGAAGTGAATATAGAGAAGATGAAGGTGACGAAGATAAGCAACCAACAGCAAAAGCAACCTGCACCAATTACTATCATCGCGAAGAAATTTGAAAGAGGTCGCCACATGTGACATAACAAATGACAATATCAAAGCCAGACAGTATTGGAAAGGCAAGACACACGTTCATCACTCCTAAATCACTCTGGAAATCTTCTGCACTCAGTCAGCATGAAGGACAAGATTCGAATTTTCACCACCACTGTCATGTCAGTCAGTTTTTCTACACAGGTGAGAAACGTGGTGCTTGATTCACGAAGAGCCTTTCCTACAGGCTGCTGCAAACTTTTATTAAAACAGCTGCAATAACTGGCTGCATAATGCAAATCCAATGGCAGTGAAGAATTGGCAACAAGAAACTCCGAGGAAGGAAGCAACCAAAAATCTATTGCTCGGCGAACATGTAGAAGAAAACAGAGATGGATTCCACTAACAACTGTGAGGTCCAGCCGAAGAGGACCTCAGAGTACAAGAGAAGATAAAGATGTAATACTGAAGCTGTGTATTCCACTAGGAATTCCCTAAGGATAATGATGATAATGAATACTCTTAAAAGATGTTGGATTTTAAGGAAACCAACGTTGAAATTGTATTCACAGCTCTCCACATCATGTGAAATCACTCAACTCTATTGCTGGACAATTCTATTATCCTACCTATTCAAGTTAAGCAAAAGGAGGGGAATTATTTTCAGTTTACGCATAAAATACTCTTTTTTCTTTCAATGTAGTGTAATTTACCCTGTAAGTATAATTTTCCATTGAATTACAGTAGTATGCTTTGTGGTTTTGCCCCTGCTATCTTTTCTTCTCTCATCCTATTATTACGTAACAAATCAAGTGGTAGAAAAAAGATAATGTTTTCCACCGGTAATATTCTACCAGAGTATGGGAGAACAAATGCAAAAAAATGTAAATGATGCGTATAATTAAATCTAGCGTGTGTATTTGTGCGCGCATATTAACCGTTCCGAAAAAATTACGTGAAATGATAAATAGTCTTTCCCCATCTGCGTCTAGATTATTTTCCTTGTAAATACTTCATTTCACTAAGCATGTTTATATCTGCTTTCGCTATCGTCTCTGTTTGTTTTCTGTGCTGTCGTTCTTGTTGCTGTGGTTGTTGTATATTCCTTGAGCTGGATAGGATAATTTCTGAGCCTTCTTTATCTTTTTGAGCATTCATCTGAACTAAAAATGTCGTCTTCTTCTTCCATTATTTCCAAATAATTTTCAGGCAAGTTGGGACTCTCTGTGTTTTTGCAGGGATCTTTCTTCCTCTACTATTGCTAACTGCTACAAAATGTATCGGCTCCATGTGTACTACTCTCTTCTCATACTAGAATTGATATTTTATGAAACCAATTACTTATTCACCGTGTGATATTAGATAATTGCATACAATAGGGGAATGATAGAGTGAATAAGAAACTGTTCTGCCTTTTTCCCCTACCTACCTTTATCCAAAAAATATTTTGCCTTCCATAATAGGTGTATAAAAGAAAACAAGTTGACCATCAATTAGTTAGTTACCTGTAAGTATATTTTGCAATTAATTCACAGAAGAAGAAGAACAATAACAGTGAATAGTTTAAAAATGTAAATAACATTAGAGAGTTCATAAGTAAAGGGTAATATGATAAAAAGATTGTATTTAGACAATGCATTGAAATATGCCAATGTTCAAATAATAGTCAGAAGTATGGAGGAAACGAAGGTTAATTTTCCAGGGCTGGAAGAGAGCTGTTGATGATTGATAAGCCTATCTCAGATAGTCGTAGATTTTTAGAAAAGCATTGGTATAACGTGTAAACGCCAACGATGCTCCAGGATTCAAATCACTGAAGTGAGGATAACTGATATAACTCTGCTATTGTAATTCAGTATAATTCGAAGAGGAACGTTATACCTCTTTAAGTTGCTGAAGGAGCTATGGGCAATATCTGGAACTTACTTGAACTTCCAAAATAGGGCTTCATTTGTACGTCTCTATTGAGTTCGGTTCTCTGCCAAATTTTTCACCTGGCACGCGTCCATCCACATGCTTTCATCTCCTCTTCACATGACCCCCATGTCACTCTCGCACTGAAGACCGACTCGCTGCTCCCCGTAAGGGTTCCACTCGACAGATGGCCTGGCGTGTGATGTCACTTGACGATTTGTTTTCTCAGAATATGAACAATCCACCTCCATTTCTTCCCTCATATTTTTCATACAGTTTGTTCCTGGTTGGTTCGCTCCCAGAGATCCCTGTTGCTGAGACTTTCTGACCGGCCATCTGATCTTCAGTATTGAGCGAAGACAGCTGTTAATGAAGGTCTTTATTTTCTTTGATGTGCTCCAAATGACGCGCCAAGTCTCTGATCCGTATAGTGAGTAGTACTGACTTCACATTGGAGTTGAAAATCAGGATCTTGTTTTTGATGCTGAGTGCTGTTAACCTCCACACAGACTTGAGAGTAATGAAAGCTTGCCTTGCCTCTCCGATCCTCGCTTTGATATCCCCGTCAGTTCCGTCCGCCTGCAGTTGAAACGACGCCTCCCAGGAGGGTACGTAAAGGAGGTTGCTTCTTTCAGATTTCTCCCATTTATGCTAATTGTTGACTGTGGTTGTTTCTGTGGCTGTTGCTGTTGACCGTGAATCTTCATCACCTCTGTTTTTTCTGTGTTCACCTGAAGTCCTCTCTTCTCTGGATGCTTCTTTCGTTAACTTGTTCCTTTTCACTTGCATATCTTCCAGTTTGTGAGAAATCAGACATATACTATCATAACCGAAGTTCAGGTCCTTCAAGTTTTTTGTATGGGTCCATTTTATGCCTGTTTCCTCCGTGCTCACTGTCTGTCGCATTATCCAGACTACCGCATTCAAGAAAGTCATTGAAGATAGTAGGCAGCCAGCCTTGTCTTAATACCGTCTTTACTTCGATGGATTCTGTGAGTTTTTCGTTGTGGATTACTTGGCATGCAGCATTGTCGTATAACTGTTGGATGAGATGTATAATTGTCGACGTTACCGCAAACTAGCGAAGTAGTTGCCAAATGACCTTTTGATCGACGCTGTCTAAGGCCTTTTCAAAGTAAATGAAGTTGAGAATGGTGGAGAGCTGACTGCATTTCCAACCTTTTTTCAATGATGATCCGTAGTGTGGCGATTTGACCAATACATGACTTGTTTCTCCTGAATCCAGCCTGTTCTGTTCGAAATTTTTCATCCAGGGCTTGTTTCATTCTCTCCAGGATGTTGCGGCTTAGTATTTTGCTTGGGGTGGACAGGAGCATAGTTTCGCGCCAGCTTTTGCATTGCCTTAAGCCTCCTTTCTTTGGTAGTTTGAATAAGTATCCTTTCTTCCAATCCTCGGGTACTTTGCCCTCTTTCCACACCTTCTCCAGAAGTGGTGTCATCAAGTCCGCTGTTGTCTCTGGGTTCATTTTCAATGCTTTTTCTGGGATTCTATCTTGTCCTGCTGCTTTTCCGGTTTTTAGCTTCTTGATTGCATTCAGGACTTCTGATTTCATCGGAGGGATCAATGTTCACTAGTAGTTCTGCTTCCGTTGTTGGTATTATTGAGCGCGTTGTAAGTGGCTGTCGACTTAGAAGTCTTTTGAAATGTTCAGCCCACTGTTTTCTTTGCTCCACCTCTTTGGTGATTGACTTTCCATTGTCATCCTTGACTGGCTTAATCTGTGTCGAACTTTCGCCAGATAGGTTCCTAGTTGTTTGGTAGAGTGTGGCGAGGTCCTCTCGTCTGCAGCTTGTTCTGCTTCGTTTGCCATGGTTTCATAATATTTTCTTTTGTCTTCCCTGGCACTCTTCTTCACTCTTTTGTTCAGTGTATTGTAGCTTGCATTCAACTCCTGTTTTTGTTCCTCATCGGTGCACCGGATAATCTTTTGTTTCACTATCCTTCTCTCTTCTATTAGTCTCCAAGTGTCCGCAGTGAGCCACTGTTTGTCCTGTCTCTTTTTTCTGCCTAGAACTTCCATGCAGGTTTGACTCCATACCGTTTTCATGTTGTCCCAGTGCTTTTCGTCGCCGACCTCTTCTCTAGTGTTGATTTTTGTCGCGACTTTGTCCTTTATGCTTGCAATGAAGACGTCATTTTTACCTCGGTCCTTCAATTTTTGAGTGTTGAACTTGGCTTGTGTCTATCTTCACCTCTTGTTTCCCTGAAAGCCTTTAATTTGATTGGATTATCCCTTGTACGAGATAGTGGTCTGAGCTAACGTCTGCTCCTCTTCTTGCTTTTGTGTCCAGTAGCTGCGCCTCCACTTCCTTGAGATTGAGATGAAGTCGATTTGGTTTTTGGTTCGGGCATTTGGTGACACCCATGTAGACAATCAAATACACAAATATTCTGGTATTGGTTTGTAGGGATTTGATTAACTATTTACAGGATTCCATCAGTAGCTCACATCGGTTAGAGAACCATTGGGAAACCAACAGTGAGTACAAGACAGCTGTTTCATCTTATTTTTGGACTTTTCCAACTTATCGCAATTCATGGGCCGTTGAATCGGTTCACAGTAGCTTAATGGTCTACCACATTGCTCGCCTTGTAATCAGAAGGTGGTAGGTTCGAACCCCTGTAGTGGGTAAGTACTGGTGTAGAGTCCCAAAACTAGGACAAAACAGCGTCCAGTACTTTCAGGTTTTTCAATGGTTCTCTAACCAATGTTAGCTCATGATGAAATCCAGTAACCACACAAATATTCTACTAATTAAAATCGAGAGTTTATCACCTAAAAATAATTAAACATATCAAATTAGAAAGCCATTAGGTTATAACTATATGAACAAAAAATAATGTTTTTAGAAAAGTCATTGGATAGATTGTCTGTTTCACAAAATACTTACTTTTCTAAAATTGTGCGTCAGAGATTCAATGGTAAGACGCTCACCAGACACGCAGGAGATATGGGTTTGCTTTGCAATAGACCTGCTCCTAAAACCTCACCTAGTTTATTAGCCAACAATAAGCCAACAGGAAAAGAAGGAAGGCTGGGAATGAATCTGAAAATCCTACCGTCGCCAATGAAATTTCAAAGCTTGAAGGTTTGTGTTTCACTCTAAATGGAAAGGACTGAAATAAAACTAACTCTTATGGAATTATGTGAATTTTCCCTTTCAATTACTGCTTAATTATTGTCTGGGTGAAAAGATAATCAACCTAGTGCATGCGTGAAAGGAATGATATGCAAAAGTTGAAGATTAGCACAATGTAGAAGTAGAACCTAGACACAGTGATTGAATTTAATTCTGTATTATATAAGCCTATTTGATAGAAACACAGAGTGAGAGTTGCAGATACGCCTTGATCACTGGTGAGTGCCAACTAGCACGAAACGTAGGTCGATCAAGGCTTCCTGCCGACTGTCTTCAACAATCTGATGCTAACCTTTGAATTATTTTCCTCCTTTCTCCTGGGTAGTATATCATTGTTCTGGTATCTGCAGTTCATATTTAATTTTTTAATTATAATTATAGGTTGATTCCACACAGTATTTTGGTGCAACTATGAAATTTTCAGCATGTGGTATCAGTAGCCCAAATCCAGCAGGCCGACCAATAATATCAGGTGTGCATCGGCAGGGGATTCAACCCTGATCATGCGCATGTTTGGTGAGCATCTTAGCCACTGTGCCACCGCTGCATATATGTTGACTTAACCCTAACTATTTTTCCGCGTTCCTGTTCAGTCTCTAATTTGAATGCCTTTCGTTGTTATTATGCACTGATATTGATAATGCGGTGTTGTTTGAGTGTGTCCAAGTCATCTCAATATTGGATCTCTTATGAGAACTGTTTGGCATGTGTGATTCTTTCTGACAGAGTTTAAATCGTACCTCGCTGGAAGTATCCCACTTAATTCTCACGTATGTTGTAAGGTGAAGCTTGGTTAAATAATTGTGTTGTATAGTATTTTATGCACTTGAGAAGGCAGTTTAATTTGTGTAACCGCCTGATGGCATTTTTGCGATGATTTTGACTATTTCATGTCGTAATATTGTTAAATAGCATGGCAGTTTTTACTGTGAATAGATGTCTTTTTTCTGTCTTTAGATCATTTCGTGACTGTGATTGACTCAAGGAAGACGTGATGAGCTATACAGTTGGACGCAAAGATTGGTCTCCTGCATTTGGTCCATAGCACCTGCGTTTTGGTCGTTACGCCCAGACCTATTAGTTGGACCTATGTCAGTGGAATTAAAAACGTTACATGGTGTTCGGTGAATTATATTGGTTGGCCTAATCGGATACATGAGGTCTCTAGGCCACCAGTGTTCGTCTCTCAGTAAGTTGGTTGGCTTATATGCTACTCTGATTTCAGCCTTATTAAGAGTTTCACTAGGGGTTTCTGATGACCATTCTTTGTATGGCAGTACTATCCAGGTTCTGGATTCTTCATCCTTTGCATTATTTTCATTATATACATTACTAGTTATATTTTCCATATCAGTCTTCTTACATTCCATTTTAAATGACTAGTCTGTAACTATAACTTGACAGCTTTTGGTTCGCAAAATTAATTACACACATGCAAGTTTATAATAATAGGTTCGGCAGCGTACCTGCCTAGTTGCTTCTGATTGTCTCAACGGAAATTTATTCAAACAAAGGTCAATGTAGCCGCGAAGCTAAGTGACTTAATGTCTACTACACATAGAGGTGCCCACTTCTTCCGAAATGTCCAGTTGCATGAAAAGGGTTCATTTACCTTCTCCAAGATGCATAATGTAATACATGTAAATTTAAGTCATTGTATTGGTTGTCATTTGGCAAATGGTTTATCCTTCAGAGTATTAGTTTTGACATAAACAACGGCCAGATCAGACATGTTGTGGTCTGAACGCTGGAAGTAAATCTTTGCATCCTACTCTATAGCTTACCAGAACTTCCTTGACTTGCTCGCAGTCATAAAAAGCTTCAACGATAGTAAAGAGACAGTTGTTTCTGGTAAAATCTGCGGTACTGTTTAACAATCATAACACTAAATGGTCAAAATTACTTCAAAAATACCGTCAGGCAGCTATACAGATGAAATTAGTTCTGAAGTACAAAACAGATACTGTAGATCAAATTTAGTTAACTAAATAAACCGTACGAAGTACCTGAGAAGTGATAAGAATATTCCAAACAGCATGTATCAAAACTCTGTCCACAAGGAACAAATGCCAACGCTTCCAAGGAGAGTCCAGGTTAGAACGACCTTGATTCACTTAAACAAAATCTACATCGATGGAAAACACGTTATTATTAATAGTAATAGCTTGATCCCAAACAGTATTTTGCCACAACTATGGAATTTTCAACTTGTGATATCGGTTCCCAAATTCATCAGGTGGACCATTGTTATCAAGCGTTTGTCGGCCGGGTAACGAACGCTGGGCTGCTATGCCACCAGATAAACGCAAAGAAAAGTAATAAAATCAGATATCAAACAGCAACAAAGAAAAATAATAGGAATTGAGTCAATAGAAGATATGCAAACATTGTTATTTATTATTATTATTTATTCTTTTACGTTTCCAGTTGAATTTTAGAGTTTTGAAGTTTCGGTAGCAGTTGAAATTATTTTTACGGGTTGAGGTTGCTAGCCTCATACCCAAACTTCCCTCTTTACCAGTCTTACCGTTGACTTAGCGAGGTAAAGGAGTGCATCGCTGGCCAGGGATCGGGTTCCGAATCACCTGCGTGGTTGGCAAGCATTCCACCGTTACATCACAGACGCATAAAATCTTGACCATATCGATCAGTAATCTTAAATAAACATCTAAGATCGAAAATTACTGATCCTTTTATATCTCCCACTTTCAAGGTCATGTCACAAACAAAAGAGAACGAATTGTTGATAATTGCCACCTAGTTTTGGCAAAATGATCATTAAATAAGCCGAGTGGTTATTATGTGAACATTAAAGAATATATGAGTTTATATAAAGGTTTATGTAGAACCTAATTGACACATCAGAAGTGAAAGCTTCCTTCAAATATATGATTGCCAATCACCTCAGGGAGGCAAATATGATAAAAAAATTAGATGAGAAGAACGTTAGGACAGTGATATGTATCTGAGAAAAAACAGAGTAATATTCACGAAGTTAATTGAAACATCCGGATAAGTATCAACATTGTAATTATATCAGTAAAGACAGATTTTCCAGATAGTTATTGCTTTGCAACAGTCACACGATAATGCTACATGCCAAGTAATCCACAACGAAAAACTCACAGAATCCATCGAAGTAAAGACGGCAGTAAGACAAGGCTGGCTGCCTACTATCTTCAATGACTTTCCTGATTCAAGTAGTCTGGATAATGCGACAGAGAGTGAGCACGGAGGAAACAGGCATAAAATGGACCCATACAAAAAACTTGAAGGACCGAACTTCGGTTATGATGGTATATGTCTGATTTCTCACAAACTGGAAGATATGCAAGTGAAAAGGAACAAGTTAACGAAAGAGCATCCAGAGAAGAGAGGACTTCAGGTGAACACAGAAAAAACAGAGGTGATGAAGATTCCGGTCAACAGCAACAGCCACAGAAACAACCACAGTCAACAATTAGCATAAATGGGAGAAATCTGAAAGAAGCAACCTCCTTTATGTACCCTCCTGGGAGGCGTCGTTTCAACTGCAGGCGGACGGAACTGACGGGGATATCAAAGCGAGGATCGGAGAGGCAAGGCAAGCTTTCATTACTCTCAAGTCTGTGTGGAGGTTAACAGCACTCAGCATCAAAAACAAGATCCTGATTTTCAACTCCAATGTGAAGTCAGTGCTACTCGCTATACGGATCAGAGACTTGGCGCGTCATTTGGAGCACATCAAAGAAAATAAAGACCTTCATTAACAGCTGTCTTCGCTCAATACTGAAGACCAGATGGCCGGTCAGAAAGTCTCAGCAACAGGGATCTCTGGGAGCGAACCAACCAGGAACAAACTGTATGAAAAATATGAGGGAAGAAATGGAGGTGGATTGTTCATATTCTGAGAAAACAAACCGTCAAGTGACATCACACGCCAGGCCATCTGTCGAGTGGAACCCTTACGGGGAGCAGCGAGTCGGTCTTCAGTGCGAGAGTGACATGGGGGTCATGTGAAGAGGAGATGAAAGCATGTGGATGACGTGTGCCAGGTGAAAAATTTGGCAGAGAACCGAACTCAATAGAGACGTACAAATGAAGCCCTATTTTGGAAGTTCAAGTAAGTTCCAGATATTGCCCATAGCTCCTTCAGCAACTTAAAGAGGTATAACGTTCCTCTTCGAATCATACTGAATTACAATAGCAGAGTTATATCAGTTATCCTCACTTCAGTGATTTGAATCCTGGAACATCGTTGGCGTTTACACGTTATACCAATGCTTTTCTAAAAATCTACGACTATCTGAGATAGGCTTATCAATCATCAACAGCTCTCTTCCAGCCCTGGAAAATTAACCTTCGTTTCCTCCATACTTCTGACTATTATTTGAACATTGGCATATTTCAATGCATTGTCTAAATACAATCTTTTTATCATATTACCCTTTACTTATGAACTCTCTAATGTTATTTACTTTTTTAAACTATTCACTGTTATTGTTCTTCTTCTTCTGTGAATTAATTGCAAAATATACTTACAGGTAACTAACTAATTGATGGTCAACTTGTTTTCTTTTATACGCCTATTATGGAAGGCAAAATATTTTTTGGATAAAGGTAGGTAGGTAGGTAGGGGAAAAAGGCAGAACAGTTTCTTATTCACTCTATCATTCCCCTATTGTATGCAATTATCTAATATCACACGGTGAATAAGTAATTGGTTTCATAAAATATCAATTCTAGTATGAGAAGAGAGTAGTACACATGGAGCCGATACATTTTGTAGCAGTTAGCAATAGTAGAGGAAGAAAGATCCCTGCAAAAACACAGAGAGTCCCAACTTGCCTGAAAATTATTTGGAAATAATGGAAGAAGAAGAAGACGACATTTTTAGTTCAGATGAATGCTCAAAAAGATAAAGAAGGCTCAGAAATTATTCTATCCAGCTCAAGGAATATACAACAACCACAGCAACAAGAACGACAGCACAGAAAACAAACAGAGACGATAGCGAAAGCAGATATAAACATGCTTAGTGAAATGAAGTATTTACAAGGAAAATAATCTAGACGCAGGTGGGGAAAGACTATTTATCATTTCATGTAATTTTTTCGGAACGGTTAATATGCGCGCACAAATACACACGCTAGATTTAATTATACGCATCATTTACATTTTTTGCATTTGTTCTCCCATACTCTGGTAGAATATTACCGGTGGAAAACATCATCTTTTTTCTACCACTTGATTTGTTACGTAATAATAGGATGAGAGAAGAAAAGATAGCAGGGCAAAACCACAAAGCATACTACTGTAATTCAATGGAAAATAATACTTACAGGGTAAATTACACTACATTGAAAGAAAAAAGAGTATTTTATGCGTAAACTGAAAATAATTCCCCTCCTTTTGCTTAACTTGAATAGGTAGGATAATAGAATTGTCCAGCAATAGAGTTGAGTGATTTCACATGATGTGGAGAGCTGTGAATACAATTTCAACGTTGGTTTCCTTAAAATCCAACATCTTTTAAGAGTATTCATTATCATCATTATCCTTAGTGAATTCCTAGTGGAATACACAGCTTCAGTATTACATCTTTATCTTCTCTTGTACTCTGAGGTCCTCTTCGGCTGGACCTCACAGTTGTTAGTCGAATCCATCTCTGTTTTCTTCTACATGTTCGCCGAGCAATAGATTTTTGGTTGCTTCCTTCCTCGGAGTTTCTTGTTGCCAATTCTTCACTGCCATTGGATTTGCATTATGCAGCCAGTTATTGCAGCTGTTTTAATAAAAGTTTGCAGCAGCCTGTAGGAAAGGCTCTTCGTGAATCAAGCACCACGTTTCTCACCTGTGTAGAAAAACTGACTGACATGACAGTGGTGGTGAAAATTCGAATCTTGTCCTTCATGCTGACTGAGTGCAGAAGATTTCCAGAGTGATTTAGGAGTGATGAACGTGTGTCTTGCCTTTCCAATACTGTCTGGCTTTGATATTGTCATTTGTTATGTCACATGTGGCGACCTCTTTCAAATTTCTTCGCGATGATAGTAATTGGTGCAGGTTGTTTTTGCTGTTGGTTGCTTATCTTCGTCACCTTCATCTTCTCTATATTCACTTCGAGTCTTGCCTTCGCTGCCTGCTTCTTCAGCCAGTTTGTTGGTTTTCGCCTGTAATTCTTCGGGTTTGTGTGAGATTATACATGAATCGTCTGCAAAATCCTGACCTTCTAAAATCTTATCGATCTAACAAATTCCCGTCCTGGCGCTCCCCTCAGTCTCCCAAATATTGCAGTCCACCACAGTTAGGAATATCATGCCTGATAGTAGGCAGCAAAACTTCCGTTTTGTCGTAACTTATTAGAAGTGCGCACCCACTAATCTAGCGGTTAGGATTCCTGGTTCTCAACCAGGCGGCTCGGGTTCGACTCCCGGCGCGGGAGCGCTTGTGCGTCGGTGGTATAGCGGTTAGGACGCTCGCCGACCATGCACATGGTCCGGTGTTCGATCCATGGCCGACGCACTCCCTCACCTCGCTGGGCCAGTTATAAAAATCTGGAAAAGAGGAAAGGTTGGGCATGAGGCTAGCAACCCCATCCTGTAAAATTAAACACTGCTACAAAACTTCAAGCCACTTCACGTTCCACTGGGAACGTGAAAGGATAAAATCCACTAATCCGCCAAAGATCCACTGCGAAACTTTCAGATTTCAAGATGAGCCCACTGACCATTCAGATTCTGAGTTCAAGTCGTCTGTCCTCTGAAGCGATTTTTATTGCATACTTCACAAGTGGGCGAAAACCTTCAAAGTTTGAATTTTCGTCGCGGTATTGTTGTTTTTATCAGAGCTTTCTTCCGTCCAGAAAACTAGGGGATGTTTCGAAGTATCTTCTTACTCATGAATCAAGCCAGGTCGTCTGCATGAGTGAATTTCTGTCGATTTACTTTATAGCACCACTACTAACCACAGTCATCTACATACGTCTTTTTCCTACCTAGCATGAGAGAATTCCTAGTGGGAATCATGTGTGAACACTGCTGAAGACAATTTACTGGAAAAAAAATATCAGGCTATTGCCACCTGGCTTCCAATCATTCCCTAACAAATATCAGTTTGCAGAGAAATTCACATGAGAACTAAACGAAATTCACGCAAATCCAAACATCAGTCTTAATTGTCTTTGGAACAGAAAACTTCAAGATTTAATTCAAGTCCTGCTTTTTAACGAGTTAGCAATTTGAATAATAAGTAATGATGAAAAATGGTTGAATAACAGATGTTCCCTATGAATACCTTTGCTTTGACTGATACTATGGATTAGTTCATTAAAGGGTAAATGTGGCGCGATGCGGGTGCTCTGTTTACTCTCTGCTACTCTCTCCCTCCTTATATATACATATATGTCTAAGTAACCTATTGCTGTATGTTTGATTGTATCTGACAGTGCATTATGCTGTTGAATTGGTGCATTACCTTTTGGTGGGCGTTGTTTTCATTGTTCTCTTCGAAAAGGAATTTCCATAACTGATGCTCACATGTTGTTAAGAATTTCTTTTATTAAAGATGCTTTTCATTTGAAGCAGTTTATAATGTATGTTCGGCGAAGTTGACAGCCAAGAGACGCGCACGCGTCAATGACATAGGTATGGCTGATTGCGTTAATAAGCAAATTCAGGCTGATAAAGCTAATCTTAACTTAACTCAACCTTAATCTAGACCGAATCTACTGCTAATCGACGCTTATATTTTCCTTAACTGGGTTAATCTAACTCTAACCTGACCTTAGCTTAACCTGAAACTAACCAGATATCACGCTAAGTATCAGTATAGTTCATTCAATGATTTTCGTCATGGAATCAGTGTTATTTTATCGGTTTCACTGCCTTGCTCTCTCCGAGTGTTCCAAATCAATGGTGTGTTGAATTTCTGAGGTCTAACTTCGTGGGGAGAACAACTTATGAATTTGCATTATGAAACGTCCTTATTTATCTTGTACTTAAGGTATTCAATGAATATTTGATGAATTTATTGCTGCATTCTGGTGTAGTAGAACTAACGACAACTACTATTTATGAAGAAATAAAACTTGTAGGATAAAATGCCTCGTATAACATTATGCTGTTTTTCTGAAATACAATTAGCTGAAACTTGAATGGATAAGTTAAGATAAGATAAGATAAGCTTTATTCCAAACCAGTACTTGTGATACAGAATGGAATTCTCAGCATTTTACTACAATATGACATCCAATTAGTACATTAACAATAAATATAGTGGATATCATGAAGTGTGTCTACTAGCAATCCAAGGGAATAATAAGAATAAATGTACATGTTGTGTATATATATGCCATTCAATTTTGTAAAATTTTATCACAGTTTGAAATGCATTATTTTCTAATTCATTCATAATCTAATTTTAATAGAGTAAGTGAATATTCCTAAATGGTAGATTTCACTAGAAAAAAAACAACACAACAACAACATCAGTTAAATGCACACTGATGACTCTGGGGCAGTAAACAGCCACTTTTTTACCTACCCATAGCTTCAGTGAGGACTTATAATGTTGCTGAAACAAGAGATCACCATTTAGCTCACGTAATAGTGTCCACTATCTAGTGGATATAGATGATTCCGGTGTTACCTACTAGGTTCAGCCTTTGGTAAGATCATAATGGTATATTGGGGAAGCGCTGCCCAAAGACAGGAGAACACCTATTGTTGCACAGAGTCCTTGAGGATGATATCTGATTATTTTCTAAGAGACATTGGTCAGTGACAAGATCTACGCTGAAATCCATTAAATCTTTGGAAACTGAATTTCATTGGTATTGACGAAAATAATAATACTGAGATTACACGATTTCATCATGAGGTAACATCGTTTAGAAAACCATTGGAAAACCAACAGGAATTAATGGACAGGTGTTTCGTCCTAGTTTGAGACTCTCCATCAGTCCGCAGTCACCACCAGGGTTCTAACTCAGGACCTTCTGGTTAAAGGCTAGCGAGCTCGCAGACCATTAGGCCCCTGGGAGCCAATCTAATGGCCAATCCATGAATTCCAAATTCTGCCGATTCACAACATAGCGCGACCACAAGCCAACGCCTCTGGCGAGTATTTGTCCTCATCCCCGACCTGCTGTACCCTATTGGTCACGCCGAAGAAAAAGAGATAATCACTTACTTTATATCAAAAGGAAGGAGGAGAGGTTAAAGCCTAAATTACGTAATCGGGTCATATAAAGAATAAAGACGTCCAGTTATTAGGGTATGGGAAGACTGGTGACTACTTCTTTATGAACACATTAACTGGGTTTCAGGCGTTTGATAGAGATTACTTGGGCTGTTTTCCATACTGGTAATTTCAAAGGATTTGATGATGTTCACCTCATGACCGTGTTGATAAGATGTCTGGAAATGGTAGTTTTTAAGCCTTTGTTCTATTCAAATGTAGGTGTTTTTTGTACGTGTTCAGCAAATTGGAGGTGCGGTCTTCTTTCTGTACTCCCAATGTAACTGCCACCGCAGATACATGTAAATTTGCAAACACAGAGTCAACATGAGAAGAGTGTCTACTGACCTCTAATTACACCAAATAGAATGTTGTCCAATTTACGGGAATCAGTTTAGCTGCAGGATAGGTTCTGGCTGATGAGGTATTCAATCTTCTGTTGCATATTCCTGTGACATTATCACCTTTAAAATTGAGTTGAATGAAGACAGTCTTTTTAACCACTGTGATTTGAGCCTGTGTTTGAGCCTTCACTTCTTCTGTACTTGCTGAGGAATTTCTGAGGGCAGCCGTTATTTTTCAACATTTTTTTCGACGAACAGAGATTGTTCCTCCTGACTCAATAAAACAGAGTTTTGGTTAGGGCTTGATTATAGCTATTTGACAAAATTCATTAAAATATACGTATTTTCCATTTCCTGTAGGTTTTTGATGAATTGATCTTTGGAGGCTACTGTCTTCCAGGCATTAAATGGCGACATCAAGGAAATGAAACTTTCTATCGATTTTATGGTCCATGGTTAATTCAATATTTGTATGTGCTTCGATGAACAATCAACGTAAGCAAGCAGCTGATGAGAAGTCAACGAAATAAACGATTGTACCCTCTTATTCTGCACAAACTGTTATTCTTGATTTAAATTAGATGGATGCATTGATTCAAACTATCCTACTTATAGTTGGATAGGACTAGCGGGTATATTTTAGCACCGAATGCAGGATTTGAATTTGAGTAGTGTGGTAGAATACCATTAGATCCTACATAAGACATCATCGAACAAATCAAAGAATGTCAATCAAACTTCTGCCTCACCTTCATCGACATCGCAAATGTCTTCGACAATGTTGACCAAGAAGTAATTTGAAAAGTACTTCAACAGTATAGAGTGCAGAAATCCTGTTCAAAAGGTATAGGACAATGTCACGTGTCAGGTTATCTACAACGGAAAACTCAGTGAGGCGTTTGAAGTGAATACAGGGGTAGGACATGTTGTCTGCATATTATCACCGATGATATTCTTAATTGTGGTGGACTGGATTATGCGTCAGACTATGAGGATCGAGGAGACAGGAACATGCTGATGACCGATTAGAGGACTCTCGAAGATCCGGATTTCGCATATGATACATGTCTAAAGTCACCGAAAACTCGAAGACTTACAGGCAAAAAGCAACAAACTGGCTGAAGACGGAGGTAGTGAAGACAATACTCCAAGTAAACACAGAGAAGACAGAAGTGATGAACTGTGACAACATCTACAACAACAACCAGCACTAATAATCATCAGCGGGAGAGATTTAACAGGAGTTAATTCACGTTCTTCATTTATCCAGGAAGCATTGTTTCAACCGTGACAGTGGAACAGACGAAGATGTCAAAGTCGGAATAAGAAAGGCAAGATACGCCTTCATCAACCCGAAACCAGTTCGAAAATCTTCGACACTCCGCAGCATAAAGAATAAGATTCAAATTTTCAACACAGATGTAGAGGCAGTCAGTCATTATATAAGGGTTAGAAACTTGAATTCTGTGTCATGGAAAGGATATGCATCACGTAATAGACTTTTGTCAACTGCTGCTCGCTTCGCTGGCTAGCTCCATACTGAAGATCAAATGGCCGGACCACAAGCCAGAACGAATTAGCAACAAGAAACTCTGAAGTGGAACAAACCGCCAAAGAGTCAATCACTCAACAAATATGTAGGAGAAAATGGAGATGGATCGGGCATGCGCGTCATTACTCGATTGGAATCCCAATGGGAAGCGACAGTTGGATCGTTGGCACAAGGGGCATCAACCAGGTGAAGAAGACCGGAGAAAAAAGAGCAGATTGGAATTGTGTTGTTGGGGCTGTATGTTACACACGAAACTAAAAGAACAATGATAATAATGATATTTTGACATAACACAAAGTGATTCAGCATGATTAATAACTGGTTTACTCTTGAAGTATAATTTCCCGCTCATTCTCACAACAATTAATAAGTTGTATAAGACATGTGGGGGCGATAACTAAGGAAGGAATGTAAATATCATTCTTGGCAGAATTAGAATAATAATGACCACAGGATTATTAGATTATCACGAGCTGTTATTATCAGTATCATTATTAATAATTACATTATTATAACTGCTATTACTATTGTCATTATCAAAGAACATTAGATCCTAATGTATATATATATATATAAAATATTTCTACGGAAATGTTTTAGAAGGTGAGATAACAGATAAGTTACAAGTGACTCATTCAATAAACATTGAAACCACCGATTATTTAGTTTTAAGTTATTATTTACATTTCTTTTTAGCCGACTATGTTGTAATCAAAATGTGTTTTGTGTCTGTTGCCATATGTCAGCTCTGAGCACGGACGCTATGACAATGGCTAAAGAACAACATTGTGTTATTTCGGTTGATGGAGACTAGAAGTGGAATCCAGAATGAGCATTTCTCTCCTTCTGATCACGTCAGCTCAATCCACTGGTCCTCTCCGATAAAAGATGGTGTTCCTGCTGAGACTTGAACCCTGAAGCCTGATATCAGGCATTTCGGTTCAAAATAATCAATCAGTGGAAAGTATAGGTTAGCCCAAAAAAACGAGTAATAACCTGCGCTTGTCTGAAAAGAGACGTCTTTAGTGGTCCAGTGGCCCATTGCTTAATGCTTGGAGTTCAAACCGATCGTATGGAGTTTCAGTCTCAGGAGGAGAACCATCTTTCATTACAGAGGCACATAGACCCAGATGAAAAGTTCCGGATGGGGTGAAATATATATCAGATTCCACTGTTGGTTACCACCAACCAAAATAAAGTCATTGGAACCATTCACCAAAATGGATTTGTAATTTTTCTGTGGATTCCATCAAGAAACGGTAGCAAATAAAGAATGACTAAAAACTAAAGCGTACTAGACAGGTGCTTCACACTGTTTCAATGAATCTTCAGTAGTGTGTACCGATGACAATCTTGAGATTTGAGTGCTTGAGTTTGTTGATCATTTAGTAGATAATACCGATGGGTGTCCGCGTCATGCTTGATATGGTTGATCGCACTGGATACAGAAGTCAAAATCAATAATGGAACTAGTGGTGTTATTCGTTTCACTTGTTTTCAACGATCAAAATTATGAAATATTATAATTTTTATACAAACTAACATGAAGACGTTTTATTAGTAATTAAAAACCTTTTAAAAGGGAATTTATTTGTATCTAAAACCTTTATGTAATACGCATATTCAATGTTGCTTAAATAATTCGTGGAGACTGGAAAAAATGCAGCTGTTCTACCTGTGTAAATATCACATTTAAAATAAACTGTTTCACGAGTGATACTACTTAATAACTCTGAATAATCTATTATCGTAAATTGGCAGAAGTTGGAATTCATGGGCTGGCCATTGGATCGGTCCCAGTGGCTTAATGGTCTACGAGCTCGCCTTGTAACCAGAGGGTCCTGGGTTCAAACCCTGGTGGTGGGTGCGTAATGCTGAAGAGTCCCAAACTAGGACGAAACAGCTGTCCAGTACTCCCAGGTTTTCCAATGGTTTGTTAACCGATGTCAGCTCATGATGAAATCCTATAACCAATCTATTAGGCCTTCTGTTGAATATATGCCATTTATAATCTAATGCGAGAGAGACATCGAACGAAGTTCATAATGAAATATGAAAAAGAACAAACCTCCAAACTGAAGAAACCATTACCAGAAATCGATAAATAGGATTAAAAATGCACTGAAAAGGACGTTTCGTGTCGTTAGGTTAATTTATCTTTATGACACCAGATGCTGATCAATACACCCAACTGTAGTTGTATCCACCAAATGACATATACTTGCACTAGCAAATACATAAGGAGGCTGGATCTTTTGAGCACATTTGCAAGAATCTTCATAGGAAAAGTATGAAATTCTTTGCAAGTGCAGTCGCTGAGTTCCCTATCGACAAGGGACTTACAGTCGACAACAATCAAGTTTACAAATTAATCAGTGTGCGGAGAAGACCATCGTTACTTCACCTTGTAAAGGTCATAACTATCAAATATCTCCAATCTAACCTTTGTATATATAAAGGTGGAGTGATTATTCTCGCAATACCCTGGTAATCAGATGTATCTACTTCGTTTCAGTGTGCATACTTGCGTCGCACTCTGAGTGTAATTTTGACTTTCACTCACTGACCTGGTCACATTATTAATATTCCAATTGATTTGATTATTTGTCTGCGTAACAGTCCTGCCTTTCATCATTCGCATTTTCTTCCCAAACTCTCTGTTATATAGTGTATAAATAAACTCTGATTGTCTAATTAATAACTACCTTTCATTCATACCACTTAATTCATCTGAAAAATGTGATGTATTTCCGGTAAACATTTCGAACAATCTGATCACACATTTACTTGTCAAGTCAGTATATACGGAAAAGTTGAATCCAACAAAGTGACAAAAAAGAAAGAATTAAGAATAATTGACACAACGTTTGGTGAGCCAATCAAATAAGGATTACCCGGGTAGGTTAAGAGTAATAACAGAGACGATGGCTCAATAAGATGGTCTATCTACAGAAAGCCCACTTGGACAGGGCAATACCTTAATTTTCACAGCTTCTGTCCATTACAATAAGAGGGGCTTGGTGAAGTGTTTATTTAAGAGGATTCAGCGTATTCGCACGGCTGATTTTATAGACGAAGAAAGCAAAATATTGATGGATACTCTTGTTGAAAACGGATATCTTTTAAAATTTTTAAATAGATGTAGAAGTCGATTAGTTTCTAAACCTACAATTTATACCGCCCCTAAGAAAAATGTTTTCATCAAATTACCATATAACGGGGAAATAAACAGTAGGATTTTGAGACAAAGGTTGAATTCGATCATCCGTAGAGCTTATGATGCAGCCCAGCTTGTAATTGTGGAAAAAGCTAAAATTATGCTCCACTGCAAACCTGAAAAGTGCACAAGTGATTATATCACATTCCACACAATATACCAATTTTTTCGTGTGTGGACACACATACATAGGGAGGAGTAATCGCACTTTGCATGTGAGGGGGGGAGAGAGCATATCCCAAAAAGGTTAGAAAAACAAATGAATTGTGAAAAGCCAGTAGATGCAGTGTCAGACTACCAACCTCGTCTATAGCTAAACACCTGGAGAGAATAAAGGATGCACTGGATACAGAATTCCGACCAGAACAAGCTGGACTCAGGAAAGGCAAATCATGCTCTGAACAAATTGCAACTCTACGCATCATCATCATCGAACAAAGCATGGAATGGCAATCAAACCTCTACCTCATCTTTATAAACTTCGAGAAGGCCTTCAACAGCGTTGATCGTGAAGTAATTTAGAAACTACTCGAGTACTACGGCGTGTAGCGCCCAAATATTCATCAACCTTATTCAACAGCTGTACGACAACGGCACATATCAAGTGATCCACGACGGAAAACTCAGCGAGGCGTTTGCAGTAAACACAGGAGCCAGACAAGGGTGCTTATTATCACCAATTGTGGTGGACTGGATTATGCGTCAGACAGTGAGTGGGAAACGAGCAGCAGACAGGAATATCCTGGACTGACGCGAAGAACCTAGAAAGCCTGGGTTTTGCAGATGATTAATGTTTGATGTCAGATGGCCGGAAAGAATCACCGACAAGAAACTATGGGAACAAACAAAACAAGAACCAATCGCCAACCAAGAAATATGCAGGAGGAAGTGGAGGTGGATCGGACACTCGCTGAGGAGACCGTGTCATTCTTGGGCTAAGGTGAAGAAAGCATGCGCATTTCGTCTTATTTGGAACTCGTCAGCTGGATGTACCTGCATTTCTCAGTAAGTGATGATGTTCCCACCTAGGCTCGAACCCAGTGCCCATAGTTTCAAACGCCAAAGCGTTATCCAATAGACCACTTGGGCCAGTAGAGCCACCTCTTGTCGAAGCACCTGCACAAGAAGCCGACGACATGTCAACCTGAGACCGAGCACTTTGGTCCATTCAATCGACGGGAAAATCTAAAATTCAATTAAGTTGAAGAAAGTTCATGAAATATTATAGGAACTATTTGTATCCTATAAGTATTAACTTTTTGTCGTGTTCTAACTATTCTGAGGAATTATGTGTTTGAAGTTTTTGTTATTAGTATGTCTTATCTTCTTCTGCTAAATGTCTGGTATCGCTTTGGTAACAATCACAGCCTTATTATTATTATTCCCTTGGATTCCGAGTGGAGCATGGACCTCCAACAACACATCTCGGTGCGTCGGTGGCACAGTGGTTAGAACTCTCGCCGACCATACACATGGTCCAAGGTTCGATCCCCTGTCGATGCACACCTGATATCTATAGTCGGCCTGAAAAATTTGGGCTACCGATATCACATGCTGAAAATTCCATACTTCTACCAAAACAGGAATGTGTGAAATCAAGCTATAATCAAAAATTTATAAAAAAAAATAAATCTCCACTCTGTTCTATTTTCTGCTGTCCTATTCAGTTGGCTGATCTCATGATTCCACTATAGAGAAGATTTTATTTTGATAAATCACACAGTGTTGTATGGTGATATTAACTGATGACGTTTCGAGCACAAACTAGTACTCATAATCATATCAAGTCATTCACACACCTTTCCTGCTCCATTTATATACATGAGTAAAATTGAATAGATATTTGAATAAAAAAAATCAATATAAGATAAACTACATTCAGAAACAATATTAGTATTATCGATCAAATGCAATCAGATGGGAAATAAGACTAGTGTTTTCATAGTCAGATTAAGTAACTTGTTAGAATATCATATCGTGCGTGAATTGAAATAGAATTTTAAGATTATTTATTGTCCTCCTCTGATTTGACTGACTGGTGGTAATAATATCTTCCATATTTATGGTATTTGTGTTGAGTCATTTCTGTTGCATGTTTTGGTTGTAGACTCAATAATCGCACAATTGCCCACAATCTCTCATCTCCTCCCCCAAACTCACACGATCTCCTCCACGTCACCACTCGTACCAACAATCCATCCATCGCTTCCCATCAGTATTCCGCCCACGCAATAGCCTGCATTGTGCGCGACGTCATTCGACGGCCTCCTTAGCCACTGTGTGCCCAATCCATCTCCATTTTCTCCTTCATATTTGTTGAGCAATTGCCTCTTCGGTGGTTTGTTCCCAGCCGGAGTTTCCTTTTGTCAATTCTTTCTGGCTAACCGGCTAACCATTTGATCTTCAATATGCAGCCGACGGAGGGGGCAGCTGCTGATAAAAAAGTCTGCAGTGATTTGTTGGAAGTCCTTTTCGTGACTGACACTCAGTGCAAGTTTCCCAGCCGTATGGAATGACTGACTTCACATTTGTGTTGAAATTCCGAATGTTGTTCTTCATGCTAACCGAGTGTCGAAGATTTTCAGACTGGTTCCAGGTTGACGAGGGCGCCTTTTTGCTTGTCTTTCCGATTTTGGCTGGCTAGCTGGTTTTGACATCTTGATCCGTGTTGTCCGACTATCTGTGTTTGAAGTGAAGTAACCTCTTTCAAATCTCTCCCGTTGATGGTGATTAGTGCTGGTTAAATCTCATATCTTTGAAATTAATAATAATAATAATTTTTGCTTTATTCCAAAAACAGTACTAATGATACAGCAACGAATTTTCAGCATTCAGTACAATATTGCATCTAATTTACTCAAAAACGATAAAAAGCATTACGTAATAATAATAATAACAAAACGTTGTTATAGCAGCTATGTAGGAGATTACAGTATGCGATACGGAGAAAAATATGCATAAAGTATAAAATTGCTGTAATAAGAGTAATAACAACTAAAATAAAATAGCAAAGTTATAATTAAACGATAGAAAGGGTGACACCATAAAATTACAGAAAGATGAACAATGAAAGCGTCAATTCACTTTGCTAATTACATAGTAACTTATATGTTTCACGTCTAACAGTGTCTCCATCACATAAAATACGGGCTAAATACGGTATTGTAGAATTTTTGTACTTAGTATTTCGAGCATATAACTTCTTATATTGACTTCTCGTCCTACCTGATGAGATGCAAGGGGATGGTTGTGAATAAAAGGGGTGAAGGTGGTCTGAAAGTACGGGTTTTGACCATTTTGTACAGGAATTTATGTGTCTCTCGACTAAAGTATTGGCGCGCTCACGCAGTGGCATACCACAAGCCCTATTCACAGCATTTAATACCCTTCGTAATATGATATAGTCTTTTTTGAGAAGCCAGGAAAGATTAATGGAGAGCAATAGAGTACAATAGGTAAAATACAGGAGTTTAAAAATTGCAAAACTAAGGTTGGTTGATACCTGATTGTCTAAACTTTTTAATGTAGAAGGTAAGACGAAACATTTTCTTAGAGATTGATAAGATGTGGGATGACCATGAAAGGTCAGAGAAAAGAACTAATCCAAGGTATTTAATACTTGACTTGGTTTCAATTTCCGTGCCATCTATGCTACAGGCATCGTGGGAACTAACTAGTTCATGTATGTCACGTCGATGCTTGAAAGTAAAGTTAACTGCCTGACATTTGGAATTATAGAGTATACGACTAGATTTTATTCAAATAAAGTAAACTAAGATAGTTGCTTTTGCCTCTGGATTAATAATATTGTATAATCCATCTGTTATACTGTAATTCGACTTACTGTCAGGCTTTGAAATGAATTTTCCTCTCATTACATTGGATTTTCTCAGCATACTTCAGATGTCGTCATTCTGATCTTGTCTTAATTATGAATTGTCACGTCTAAATTACTCTGTTTTTGCAAATATAAAGATGTTTATTTTTTCTTTTATCGGTCCAATAATTCAGTGGGTGCAGTCTTGTGTTGAAAAATTGTATGTGATTGTATGCGCAGCTGAAAGAAGAAACTAATGAAGTATAATGACGTCTTTTTTCCTGCACAACATGTTCTTCTTACATTGTCCAAGTTTATCAAGGGAATATGTTTGTATGAAAAACAGCTAAATGGAAATCACCATTTACTTAGTTGAGTCAGTCATGTAGAACAACTTGAATGAACAGGCTCATAATTCGACTGATACACATGGATACATAAGGGGTCTGGACATTCATCAGTCTTCAGAGCACCATCACTGTAACCACCGGAATAATTCGGTTATGCTCTGATTGTGAGAAACTTATGCCTACATTCTATACTATACAGCCAACTAAACGTCCTTGAGACACGGACTATCACGAAACGTTGCAAAACCACGGGAAAGATGGTTATTCTTCAATATTTTAGTGGTTCTGCTAAACAACATGAATTTAAACATCAGAACTGAAATTTTTCTCAGTTATGCTGTGGGGCGGCTATGCAAGCAATGTGTGTTTCTAAATACACAACAAAGTTAGTTAACTAAAGTTCAGTGGTAAAAAGTACCTGAGAAAATGGAGGGGAATATTCCCAATCAGATGGGATCAAAAGCTGTGTTCGTAAGAATCACACACCAACGCTTTTTGCAGACAGTCTCGGATCAGGATGACCTTCATTTACTCAAATCAACCCATATGATTAAACAATACACTGTTGATGTATTACCATGAAAGACTAAACGAAACCAAATTTGGATAAGCAAGGTGGGAATCAACATATTATATGCCAATGTCAAATTAATGATTCAAGTGGTCTAGTGGATATCGCTTTGGCGTTTGAAACTACAGGCTTGGGGTTCAAGCTTCTATGTCAACACCATCACTCATTTGGGGAATGCAGGTTTATCGAGATGACGAGTTCCAAATAGGGAGAAATATTGATCCTGGATTCCACTGCTAGCTGCCACCCACTACTTGACTTTAATGATACATAGTCTTGGAAAAAAAACGTATAATAACTGAAAAGTTATTTGAAACGTCCAAGTGAGTATAGACACTATACATAATTCGTCCGGTATAGGTTTAACAATGAATTTCTCCATTACAATAATAATGAAACTATAATAGTATATATTGAAGGGGAAAATAACAATGAAGACCACTAAACCAAATAACAGAAGTAATAGTACATCTGCAATGGTATCAAAACAAAATTTGCCAGGGAAAGTTCAGTGTGATGACGAATTGTTTTGAACGCATAAAGGTGGTTTACTAATCCTTCTAATTGCCAGCTAGATCTTCCACAAACTTTAGGATACGCCCCAAACACGTTTTATGGATGGATAGGTTTAAAAGATGTGTTAACGTCAATTTTATGTCCTGTCTCTACAATATGTTTCACAACAGAGGAGCTAGGTCTCCTGTTCTCACCATTAATGGGTTCTGAAGATTCCATTTGTTTCTGTAGCTATTTGGGAATATGCTCTGAAGTTGGCACTTACTTGCAAAGATCGATGAGTCCTCCCTAAGTATATGTGGCCACACACACGTTCAAATAGGTAATTGCAGTGGGATGTGACCTCATTTTTCGCATGCTCAAATGGCTTAGATAGATATTTGCTTCACATTCCCAATTATTATGATATTAGCTGCACAAAAAGTCTTTTAACAGCAGTGTTCAATCTTTGCCAAAAACCAAGCTGCTAAGATGTGCCATATAGGGTAGCTTGGTGTACGCCTCCTTCTTAGAGGCGAGTTGAAGAGTGAGTCTTGTAGTTCTGACTACTTTATATCCCCTAATCAACTTGTCTGCATAATTGTTATCAACCAGAGTTTGTGTCAACTTTCTGTCTTTTTCATCAAGTGTTTCTCCAGTGCATATTTGTTGGATCCTACTGAAGAGGCACCTTATTAAGGCTCTTTTGAATGCACTTGTGGCCACATATGCATAGGGAGGACTCATCGATCTTTGCAAGTAAGTGCCAACTTCAGAGCATATTCCCAAATAGCTACAGAAACAAATGGAATCTTCAGAACCCATTAATGGTGAGAACAGGAGACCTAGCTCCTCTGTTGTGAAACATATTGTAGAGACAGGACATAAAATTGACGTTAACACATCTTTTAAACCTATCCATCCATAAAACGTGTTTGGGGCGTATCCTAAAGTTTGTGGAAGCTCTAGCTGGCAATTAGAAGGACTAGTAAACCACCTTTATGCGTTCAAAAACAGTTCGTCATCACACTGAACTTTCCCTGGCAAATTTTGTTTTTCCTTAGCCACTGTGCCACCGCTGCATAAATGTTGACTTAACCCTAACTTTTTTTCCGCATTGCATTCAGGACTTCTGATTTCGTCGGGGGGTCAGTGTTCACTGGTAGTTCTGCTTCCGTTGTTGGTATTGCTGGGCGCGTTGTAGGTGGCGGACGATTTAGAAGTCTTTTGAAGTGTTCAGCCCAGTGTTTTCTTTGCTCCACCTCTTTGGTGATTGACTTTCCATTGTCATCCTTCACTGACTTAATCTATGTTGAACTTTTGCCCGATGGATGCCTAGTTGTTTGGTAGAGTGTGGCGAGGTCTTCTTATCCTGAAGCTTGTTCTGCTTGACTTGCCATGACTTCATAATAATTTCTCTTGTCTTCCCTGGCACTCTTCTTTACTCTTTTGTTCAGTGTATTGTAGCTTGCATTCAACTCCTGTTTTTGTTGCTTGTCGGTGCACCGGATAATCTTTTGTTTCACTATCCTTCTCTCTTCTATTAGTTTCCAAGTGTCCGTAGTGAGCCACTGTTTGTCCTGCCTCTTCTTTCTGCCCAGAACTTCCATGCAGGTTTGACTCCACACCGTTTTCAAGTTGTTCCAGTGGTTTTCGACACCGACCTCTTCACTAGTGTTGATTTGTGTCTCGACTTAGTCCCTTATGCTTGCAATGAAGATGTCATTTTTACCTTGGTCCTTCAGTTTTTGAGTGTTGAACTTGGCTTGTGTTCTATCTTCAGCTATTGTTTCCCTGAAAGCCTTTAATTTGATTTGGATTATCCCTTATACGAGATGGTGGTCTGAGCCAACGTCTGCTCCTCTTCTTGCTTTTGTGTCCAGTAGGCTGCGCCTCAACTTCCTTGAGATTGAGATGAAGTCAATTTGGTTTTTGGTTTGGGCATTTGGAGACACCCATGTAGACAATCAAATACACAAATATTCTGGTATTGGTTTGTAGGGATTTGATTAACTGTTTACAGGATTCCATCAGTAGCTCACATCGGATAGAGAACCATTGGGAAACCTACAGTGTGTATAAGACAGCTGTTTCATCTTATTTTTGGACTTTTTCAACTTCATGGGCCGTTGAATCGGTTCACAGTAGCTTAATGGTCTACCACATCGCTCGCCTTGTAATCAGAAGGTGGTAGGTTTGAACCCCTGTATTGGGTAAGTACTGGTGTAGAGTTTCAAAACTAGGACGAAACAGCGTCCAGTTCTCTCAGGTTTTTCAATGGTTCTCTAACCAATGTTAGCTCATGATGAAATCCAGTAACCACACAAATATTCTACTAATTAAAATCGAGAGTTTATCACCTAAAAATAATTAAACATATCAAATTAGAAAGCCATTAGGTTATAACTATATGAACAAAAAATAATGTTTTTAGAAAAGTCATTGGATAGATTGTCTGTTTCACAAAATACTTACTTTTCTAAAATTGTGCGTCAAAGATTCAATGGTAAGACGCTCACCAGACACGCAGGAGATATGGGTTTGCTTTGCAATAGACCTGCTCCTAAAACCTCACCTAGTTTATTAGCCAACAATAAGCCAGCAGGAAAAGAAGGAAGGCTGGGAATGAATCTGAAAATCCTACCGTCGCCAATGAAATTTCAAAGCTTGAAGGTTTGTGTTTCACTCTAAATGGAAAGGACTGAAATAAAACAAACTCTTATGTAATTATGTGAATTCTCCCTCTCAATTACTGCTTAATTATTGTCTGAGGTGAAAAGATAATCAACCTAGTGCATGCGTGAAAAGAATGATATGCAAAAGTTGAAGATTAGCACAATGTAGAAGTAGAACCTAGACCCAGTGATTGAATTTAATTCTGTATTATATAAGCCTATTTGATAGAAACACAGAGTGAGAGTTGCAGATACGCCTTGATCACTGGTGAGTGCCAACTAGCACGAAACGTAGGTCGATCAAGGCTTCCTGCCGACTGTCTTCAACAATCTGATGCTAACCTTTGAATAATTTTCCTCCTTTCTCCTGGGTAGTATATCATTGTTCTGGTATCTGCAGTTCATATTTAATTTTTTAATTATAATTATAGGTTGATTCCACACAGTATTTTGGTGCAACTATGAAATTTTCAGCATGTGGTATCAGTAGCCCAAATCCAGCAGGCCAACAACTAATATCAGGTGCGGATAGGCAGGGGATTCAACCCCTGATCATGCGCATGTTTGGCGAGCGTCTTACCCACTGTGCCACCGCTGCATATATGTTGACTTAACCCTAACTATTTTTCCGCGTTCCTGTTCAGTCTCTAATTTGAATGCCTTTCGTTGTTATTATGCACTGATATTGATAATGCGTTGCCTCCAGACTGCGGTGTGTTTGAGTGTGTCTAAGTCATCTCAATATTGGATCTCTTATGAGAACTGTTTGGCATGTGTGATTCTTTCTGACAGAGTTTAAATCGTACCTCGCTGGAAGTATCCCACTTAATTCTCACGTATGTTGTAAGGTGAAGCTTGGTTAAAAAATTGTGTTGTATAGTATTTTATGCACTTGAGAAGGCAGTTTAATTTGTATAACCGCCTGATGGCATTTTTGCGATGATTTTGACTATTTCATGTCGTAATATTGTTAAATAGCATGGCAGTTTTTACTGTGAATAGATGTCTTTTTTCTGTCTTTAGATCATTTCGTGACTGTGATTGACTCAAGGAAGACGTGATGAGCTATACAGTTGGACGCAAAGATTGGTCTTTTGCATTTGGTCCATAGCACCTGCGTTTTGGTCGTTACGCCCAGACCTATTAGTTGGACCTATGTCAGTGGAATTAAAAACGTTACATGGTGTTCGGTGAATTATATTGGTTGGCCTAATCGGATACATGAGGTCTCTAGGCCACCAGTGTTCGTCTCTCAGTGAATTGGTTGGCTTATATGCTACTCTGATTTCAGCCTAATTAAGAGTTTCACTAGGGGTTTCTGATGACCATTCTTTGTATGGCAGTACTATCCAGGTTCTGGATTCTTCATCCTTTGCATTATTTTCATTATAGACATTACTAGTTATATTTTCCATATTAGTCTTCTTACATTCCATTTTAAATGAATAGTCTGTAACTATAACTTGACAGCTTTTGGTTCGCAAAATTAATTACACACATGCAAGTTTATAATAATAGGTTCGGCAGCGTACCTGCCTAGTTGCTTCTGATTGTCTCAACGGAAATTTATTCAAGCAAAGGTCAATGTAGCCGCGAAGCTAAGTGACTTAATGTCTACTACACATAGAGGTGCCCACTTCTTCCGAAATGTCCAGTTGCAGGAAAAGGGTTCATTTACCTTCTCCAAGATGCATAATGTAATACATGTAAATTTAAGTCATTGTATTGGTTGTCATTTGACAAATGGTTTATCCTTCAGAGTATTAGTTTTGACATAAACAACGGCCAGATTAGACATGTTGTGGTCTGAACGCTTGAAGTAAATCTTTGCATCCTACTCTATAGTATGCCAGAACTTCCTTGACTTGCTCGCAGTCATAAAAAGCTTCAACGATAGTAAAGAGAGAGTTGTTTCTGGTAAAATCTGCGGTACTGTTTAACAATCATAACACTAAATGGTCAAAATTACTTCAAAAATACCGTCAGGCAGCTATACAGATGAAATTTTTTCTGAAGTACAAAACAGATACTGTAGATCAAATTTAGTAAACAAAATAAACCGTACGAAGTACCTGAGAAGTGATAAGAATATTCCAAACCACATGGTATCAAAACTCTGTCCACAAGGAACAAATGCGTCAGCCGGAAACTGACCCCAGATCATGTGCATAGTAAGCGAGCGTCCCAACCACTGTGTCACCGACTCACATCCATTAATAATAAATTACTTTACTTGTTTGATTGCAATATTTAAATCTTATCGCTTACTAGTAAGGCTCCTGGCCCGATTATATAGACGTTTAACTAAACATATCTTTATTGACTCTTGATTGGATGGTTTCGCAATCGTCAAAGGGTGTGACTAAACTGATGTTATTACGAGCTATGAATTGTGATCAAAATGTCATCTAGTTGTTAGTACACCATCGTTGCATGATATTTTAAATAAACTCATATAATACGGAATAACATTCTACTACAGTGCCCAAGTTCTACACTTACCTTAGACATTACAATTCATCGGACACCGTATTCAATTTTAGTGCCTGAATTATGACCAGCTTGCTTCATACACCAAAAGTCCTAGGCGTGATACCTGTTAAATTTGTAAGTGGGTGTCACGGAATAATTGTTTGGAAAAAACCCTTCTGAACAATTTAGTTACAATATTCATAATTATTTGGATTCTTAAACCAACCTTGTAACCACCACTCGTTTTTTTTCTAGGTTATACATCATTGTCCCAACTTTTGCATATCACATGTTGACTTAATCCTCATCAATTGTCTGCGTTTGTGTTTAATCTCTAATGTTATGCTTCTCTTTGTATTTGTGTGATTATACTGAAAATGTGTTGTTTTAGGACTACATTTATGTTTGAGTGAATGAAAGTCATCTTCGTTTTAGACAGTGAGCGTGATTCACCCCTTTTTGGGAATATTCCACCTGATTGTCAGATATCTCGTGCGTTTGATTTCGGCGAATAACTTTGTTTTGCAACAACGGTATTTCACTTGGGAACTAATTTAATCTGTAGGGCTGCCTAACGGCATTGTGAAGATAATCTGACTATTTGATATCATACTATTGTTAAATAGTATGGCAGATTTTACTGCGAATAACTGTCGTCTTTCAGTATTTAATGAATTTGGTGACTGTGATTAAGTGAAAGAAGTTGTGATGAGCTATACAGTTGAATGCAAAGATTGTTTTCCTGCATTTTAGTCCAGAGCATGTGAGTTTTGATCGCTACAGTTGTTGCTGCTTAATAGTTCCGCATTGAAACAAAGAAGTCACCCAAGGCTTCCCACCTTTCATTGACGTTCCAACTGATTTCGGTTGGTGAGGAAACTTAATTTTAGTCTCAGAGAAGATGAGTAATAAATAAAATCTTTTGGTAAATTACCACTAACCTACTTTATATGTACATTTATATACATCTAAGACATTCAAATATATTTTGTTTCATATTTTCAGTATGCGAAATCCTTGTCATATCATGCTTGATATTCGCAAATCTCCTTTATAGCCTAATTTTCAGGCTTTTTAAAGGGAACTAGAATCACGTATAAACAATGGGTTATAAAAAGGCCGTAGGATTTGTATTGAAAATTGATAGGAGTAACTAGCAACCAGGTGCATTCACTGGTCGTTCGGGTAAAAATGAGTTGGCTATTACACTCTTTTGGGGATAGGATAATCTTAACAGCACTGTAGCCTCTGAAAATTTAAGCCGCAGATGAGAGAGACAATAATTCACAGACTTTTCACTACTTCAATCTGCTTAGTAATGAATTATTTTTAGTCTGTGCGAGTGCTTATTAAATGTCAATAATAATAATAATAATAATAATAATAATAATAATTAGTAGTATACAATGCACATTAATATCACAAAATATTAAAGACGAAGTTAGTAGCGTGTTGTAATTAATTATAATCGTAGTATTAGTATTTCGAGATGACCGAATTACAAGAATCCAAACAAAACACAGAGAGGGCGGAATTCAGGAATTTGTAATTAGCGGAATTCTAATGCAATTCATCTTAGAAACATATTAACAATCAACAGTATGTATTTAAACAATACAGAGATAGAAATTGTCAATCACCACATAGCGCTCATTTGCTTCATTATTTAAATTATTCTATACAGCTTAGTAAAGTCATCACGTAACTCGTCGCTTGGGAACAAACAGTTTAATGTGTCTATATTCAGTGTTAGAATTAAATGAATTCTATCAGTCAAGCTCGCTACCTCGGTCCACTTTGAATAGATGTAAAAGTAGTTCAAGTCAATCGGTAGTAAGCCATGAACCGAGATTTTCTGCTTAATGGGGTTGATAATCGCCAAATACTTCTGTGCTAGCATCTTTGACTGAAGAATTGGTGATGGACGCAAGTTTGAATCTTTGAGGGCAAATTACTTCTCCCAAGTTTGCATATGCACTCTGCTAACAACTGCTGATAAATATAAAACTAAGTTTCAGGAATTTCTGTTCATCAACTCCTACCGCCTAAAATCTATTCATTTTTGTATATGAAATCACAAATACTAACATAATACAAAGAAAGAGTAAGTTCTAAGTCATTTACGCCTTTAGACTATACAAGTCTCCGGTATCTATTTCTCTAATCATGGATTCATCATATATGTGGATGATGATGTTGTTCAAAAAATTACCATTAAGTGCTTTATTTTTTCTATGTTTGTAGCTACGATAACTGTTTCCTTACTGTATTGTATGCTACTGGTGAATAAAAATAAGTAGTGTGTGGAGGTATATCTTACAATATGCAATGATAACTTAGAAGAAAATTTAAAAAAAAAAACAGTCACTTTAAGGAAAATGTGACACAAGGTTTGCACTTCTAAGCAGAGACCACATGTAGCTACTAAAAATGACTTGTTGTGGTCTGGACGCAAGAAAGTGACTTTGCGTTCTACTGCATAGCTGACTAAAAACTTGCTTGAGGAGATACTCACAGTCATTAAACGCTCCAAAGATAGTAAAACGATGGTTATTCTTCATGAAAATCGTGGTTCTATTCAATGGTAATAATATCAAAAACTCAAAATCGCCTCAGCAGTGCCGTTAGGGCACTTATAAAGTCAAAGGAACTTTTGGGTACAAACCTAGTACAGTCAGAAAAAATCAGCAAACCAAAATCGAGTGTAAGAAGTACCTGAGAATCAAATAGAATATTTCCGACTAGGCAGAATCAAAAACTACATCAACATGAATCACACATCAAAATTATTCTCGGACATAGTCTAAAATGAGGATGTCTATCATTCAGTGTAAACAAAATTTTATTATTAAAACAACACATTACCAGTAAAATCACACAAATACAAAGAAAAGAATTAAAATTGAACATTAAACACTAACGCAGACAAATAATAAGGATTAAGTCAACATGTGATATACAAACCTTGGGACAGTGATATATGGCCTAGGAGATAAACGGGTAATGATTATAAAGCTGGTTGAAACATCCAGATAAGTATGAATATTGTAATTCGATTGTTCATGAAGTATTTCCCAAACATCTATTCTATGACACCCACTTATAAATTTAACAAGGATCACGCCTAGGAATTTTGGCGTATGAAGCAAGTTGGTCATAATTCAGGCACTAAAATTGAATACGGTGTCAAATGAATTGTAATGTCTAATGTAAGTGTAGAACTTGGGCACTGTAGTAGAATGTCATTCCGTATGAGATAGGTTTATTTTAAATATCATACAGCTATGCAGTATTAACAGTTGGATCATGTTTCGATTACTATTCACAGCTCATAATGATATCGATTTAGTCACACACTTTCACAATTGTGAAACCATGACATCTAGAATCAGTAAAGATATGTTTAGTTAAATGTCTGTATAATCGGACCAGGAGCCTTACTAGTAAGCGATAAGATTTAAATATTGAAATCAAACAAGTAAAGTAAGTGTTAATAATGGATGTGCGTTGGTGGCAAACCGGTTTGGATGCTCGCCGACCATGCAGATGTTTTGTGCTTCTGTTCTCGACTGATTCACACCTGATATGATTGGCCGGGTTGCTAAATTCGGGCTACCGATATCACATGTTGAACATTCCTAATTATTATTACGGTTCTCTTGAGTTTCCAGTGGAACATAGGGCTTCAACTGCACGTCTCCACTTGCTTCTATTTTCTGCTGTACTTTTCACCTCCATCCATGTTAATCCATACTCTTTCAAATCCTCTTCACACGATCTCCTCCATGCCACGCTTGCACCGACGTCACACTCACCGCTTCCCTTTCGGCCTGGTTTCACTCGAGCAATGGCATGACGCGCGCGTGATGTCACCCAACAGCCTCCTCAACGAGTGTCCAATCTATATCCACTTTCTCCTGCATATTTGTTGGTTGGCGATTGGTTCTTGTTTTGTTTGTTCCCATAGTTTCTTGTTAGTAATTCTTTCCGGCCATCTGATCTTCAGTAAAGTTCCAGCGAAAACAGTTGTTGATAAAGGTCTGCAATAGCCTGTTGGAAATATTCTTTGTGAACCGCCAAGTTGTAGCAAAATACTGTGTAGAATCAAGCTATAATAAAATAAAATAAATGTCTGGTATTATTTGTGCATAATAGAATCAATGCCTGGTTCGCATTTTGTTAGTGTTCATTGTACTTTTTTCTAAATGTATTAGATCTACCCCCGGTAGTCTTCTAGTCAGTAAGCTTCCTTCATTACCTTTAAGCTATTGTTGCATTGACCTACATTTGATATGATTTTGAGCAATAATTTATTCTCAAAACGTTGTCATCAGTTAACATTACTGTACAACACTGTGTGATTTATCAAAATAAAATCTTATGCATAATGGAGTTATATATACTCTACAACAGTGCCCAAGTTTTATACTTACATCATTTTGACTAGAATATCTAACTTATAATAATTTTCTGCTTTCATCCGTATGATTCAACTTTTGCCTCCATAAAAGTACTGATTCGCCTCTTATTCTGATTTTATAAAGTTCCTCATGATATTCGATGAGCCTTCAGTTACATATTCTGTGTTGATTAATGTGAGAGAGGCTGGGATTTATTTTGAACATTATATCAAGGTTAGTAAGTGCATACGTAATTGAATGATTAAAAAAATACTTCATGTACTGGTTTCATGACAGTTTTATTTGTTATGGATAAAATTGAAATTTCTCGTTACATAAAGAAATACAAAATCGAGGGAATGTTATCAGTATCCTTTCTTAGCTTAGCCTTCGCTAGACTAGACAAATATTCCTAGATTTATTAGTATTTGCCACTCATATGAATAGAACAGTAGAGACAACATTAGGTCAGAATTCTGTCTGTCTGTCTGTTTTTGATATAGAACTTTGCACAAATGTGCGGAAGTTCAAGTCGCCACACTCCGTGTAGCACGCGAAGCAAGAGAAGAAAGTACAAGAAAAGCATAGTAGAGACAGTATGCAGGGCGTGAGTAATAAAGAAAAACAAAACAGTTTTATTGGAGATCATAAGTCACAAGGAGTGGATGCATCTGCGCCACTGAGAACGATTTTGAGCCATGTCACTAATTGTTTTCAACCATAGATTTTTACCGTCCCGAGGACCCCAGCCTGGAAGTCTACACCTTCCTACGTGGCTTAGACCAACTGTTGTGGATTTCATTGACTGGTGCCAAGTTTTTGTTTGACCTCTGCTAGCTTTTTTCCAGCCTGACCCTATATCCGCAAACATTGCTCGTCGAGGGAGGCGATGGCTTGGCTAGGTCAGAATTACAGTCAAGTAGGGAGAGAAAAAAGTGAAATTACAAATTTGGGAAGAGGAAATCTTATGTGGACCAAACTACAACACTAAGCATTATTATAGAATTTGGGCGAGGTATATCAGTCAAATATCTGTCTCAAATTCATCCAGTTGGGAAATAATTTTCAAATTTCAACTGTACTATTTGACAGACCATCGAAAGTGAGAAGGCACGAGTGCATTTTGATTGAAAAGATGACTCTACAAGATCTGTACCTTTCAGATGACTTATGTTAAATGCCTCACAGACTCGAAGATCTGCATACTCAAACCAATAATTCGGCAGAGGGAGAAGCATGAATAGGATTTCAAGTTAATATAGAGAAGACAGAGGTGATGAAGATACTTAGCCAAAATTAAGAAGCCCTAATTACTATGAGCGGGGGAAATTTGAATGCATCTGGCCTGTAAGATCAATTCAATTCCCATCCTTGAATCAAGTCTACCTGTCCCGGATCAGCCTAGCGTTGTTGCAACCCGATTATCCATGCCTAACGTGTCTATCCCCTCTTGTTTAATGAACTGCGTGTATGTGTTTTTACCTCGATCCGTTTAGTCAGACAGTTGAACTCATGGCCCAATCAGAGTATTTTGTGAACTGTTATTTTTGCTAACCCATGTCTAACTTTGTACTATTCTGTCGAGTTTATCTTATTTATTGATTTTCATCTCATATAGACTGGGTAGCCGTCACATCTCCAGGATCCGCTGATAAGTTTGACAGCCGGTTACTCTTGACAACCATGGAAAATGCCCTGACACAACATGTCTTAGGTAGTACAAGATTCGGTTCTACCCAAGGATCTTCCTTGCTGGACTTAGTGCTTACTCATGACAACGACGACGTGGATGGTCTAGTTATTCATCCACCTCTAGCAAACAGTGATCATGGGGTGTTAGATTTTAACTTAAGGGCTGGCAATTTAGTCAGTTTTCAACCCAAATCCCGGCCTAGTGTTTGGCATGCTGACATAGTGGCTATAAAGGAGCGTGCTTCAACTGCCGACTGGTCAGTCAACATTGTCTCATCCATTGAAGATGAATGGGATAGATTTAAGAATACACTTGAGAGGGTTACCACTGATCTCATCCCCTGGAGGGTTCCTAAAAGGCCAACAAATCGGCCACCATGGATAAATAGACAAGCTATAACACTCCTGAGACGGAGAAAAAGGTTCTGGAATCTCTTTGTTTCTACTGGGCTACAGCAGTTCCGGCTGAAATACTGTGAAACCAGAAACCAGTGTAAAACTTTGATCCACCAGTCAAGGATAGCTTACGAAACCCAGTTAGTTAAAAGTTCACCAGGCTGCCCAAAAAGACTCTTCTCATATATCAAGAGAAGAACACGTAAGAGTGATGCTATCCCACCTCTTATGCTTGAAGATGACCAGACAAACATGGCTGAGGATAACTTGACTAAGGCTGAGGCTTTGTCCAAGCACTTTAGTCAAGTATTCTCTGATAATATTGATACCAGCTTTGTAAATTTTCCAGAAGGTAACTTGAAAATGGCACCCTTATACATTGGAAAGGATACTGTCCTAAAGTGGCTTCTAAGGCTCAATCCTGGTAAGTCCAGTGGCCCTGATGAACTCCACCCACGTATATTAACAGCATTGGCTGAAAGCATAGCCGAGCCATTGTCGGTAATCTTCAATATGTCTCTGGACCAGTCTAAATGTCCAAGAGACTGGAAAGATGCCATCATTAGTCCGGTCTTCAAAACCGGATCTAGAAACTTAGTTCAGAACTATCGTCCTGTTAGTTTGACCAGTATTGTTGTTAAACTACTAGAAAGAATAATTCGTGATGCTATCATTCAGTTCATTGAAGGGAACAAACTTTTCGCTGTGGAACAGCACGGTTTTAGAGCAGGTCATTCTTGCTTGACCAACCTTCTTTTGGCCAGAGAAAGTTGGGCAAGCTCAGCTGATGCTAATATACCGGTGGATGCCATATTCATAGACCTTAGCAAGGCGTTTGACAGGGTTTCTCATTCAGGTCTTCTAGTAAAGTTAGGTAGTCTGGGAATCAATAAAGTGGTTACCGACTGGATTCAAGACTTTCTAAAGGACAGAAGACAAAGAGTACGAGTTAACGGGGTTTTATCAACATGGGAATCGGTTAAGAGTGGCGTTCCTCAGGGTACAATTCTAGGCCCACTTCTTTTCCTGATTTATGTTAATGAGATTCCATCGGTAGTTAAGTCATCCTGCTTACTGTTTGCTGATGACATCAAGATATGGAGGGCTTTGCACGATGACAGTGATCAACTTGCTTTGCAGGAAGATTTAAACTTGTTAAGTGATTGGTGTAAGCACTGGGCCTTGGAGATTAACTTAAGCAAGAGTGTAGTTATGCATGTATCCCATAGTCACGTGCACAATTACTCAATGAATGGCATTACTCTCCCAGTGGTCACTGAGTACAAGGACTTGGGAGTGGTTGTGCAGCATGACTTGAAAACAGCAACAAACTGTAGAACTGCAGCCACTAAGGGTTTTAGAATGTTATGGGCCATACGCAAGGCTTTTGCGAACTTTGACGCTGATATATTTCGTATATTATATCCGACTTATATCAGACCTCATTTGGAATATGGGATCCAGGCAGCGAGCCCGTGTTTCAAATACGAAATAGACTTATTAGAAAGGGTGCAAAGAGTAGGAACTAAGCTAATAAAGGGTTTCTCAACCCTGTCATATGAGGAGAGGTTAAGTCGACTGGGTTTATTTCCACTGTCATACAGACGACTTAGGGGTGACCTAATACTAGCATACCGTATCCTAAGAAATGATTTTGGAGCTAATTTATCTAAATTATTTCTTCCTTCTAGCACCAACCAATTGCGAGGACATCACCTCAAGGTTCAAAAACCACGGTCGAATCGTCTGCGTCTGGAAATCCGTTTTTCGCATCGAATTGTGAACCATTGGAACTCCCTACCGGAACACGTCGTATCAGCGCCATCCGTTGATTCATTCAAGGCGAGATTGGACCTCCTGTATGAAATAAATCGAAAGGATTAACACAGGCATATAGCCTACTATCCTAAATAAATTGTAAACTGTAAACTGTATCTGTATTTTCCTACCTAGTTAAGTAGCCAATTAAATTCTATCTTTGTGCCTATGCTCGGTCTATCTCTTTTAAATGCTCTCTGTTTTATGCCATGCCTTACTTGGGTTCATTCTTCTACTGACTGCTTACCTGAACGGTCGTGTCTGGTTCCGGCTAGTTCGCAATTTTGGTTTTAACGTTATTCCGCTCTGATAGCGGTAACTTGCTTTCTGTCAAGCGTTGTGCTTTATACTCTTGAAACCGTTAAGGTTTGTTGTATATATAATTATTGATTTGTTTATTAATAGTACCGTAGAAACAGTGATCGGCTTCTTGTTTGTTCTGGACCGGGATAGCCTTGATCTACGCGTGACTTAATTTCAAGCGATATTGCGCTTATCTAGACAGTATTGTTTCAACTGCAGACTACACTGATGGGGATTTCAAATCTGGACAGGATCAGAAAAGTAGGACAGCTGTTCAGTACTCCAGAAACAGCTTGGAAATCTGTTGTACGTAGCGTGAAAAGCAATATTCGAATGTTCAACAGTAATAACAAGTCAGTTCTCCTGAGTAATTCAGAGATTCGGTGAACGAGAAACATTCCCAACAGGCTACGTCTCCTTTTCATTTACAGCTGTCTTCCCTGCAAACTCAAGATCCAGTGACCGTTCAGATAGGACAAGAAACAAGGAAACGCGCCAACGACCCTACCAAGAACTTACTTTACAACAAATATGCGGAAGAAAATGGAGATGTATCAGACATACTTTGAAGAAGCCTTTGATAAATATCACTCACCATGCTCTCAGAAGGAAGTCGAATCGAAATCGACGAGTCGGAATTACTTCCACTTGAAATGAATATCATCTTAGAAGGAGATAAAATAGTATGCGTAATCGTACAGCCAACTAAAGAGAACAGTAGAGAAGAAAAGGGTGAAATAGGGACGTGGTGTTGAAGTCGTGTACTATACTCGGGACCTAAAGGAATAATATAATTTTTATGTAAATAGTCTTTTTCTTAGATTAGCGTTTATTACCTATTTTAAACTAAACTCCTTGAAATTCTTCTGCTGTTCATAAAATGGAGAATAATAATAATTTGCTTTATTCCAAAACATTACTTGCGATATAGAATGGAATTCTCACCATTTTACTACAGTATTGCATCCAGTTAGTACATAACCAATAAATAATAACCTACATAGATTAAAGATAATCTCAGTTAGTTATGACAACAACATACTGGCATGTGGGTAGCAAAGCCAAAAGTGAACAGAATGTTTGAAGGTGTTAGAAGAGTGGACACTGGCATGTTTACTGGCGTAAGCGATAACAAAAGGTCGAGATATACGGAGTGTGAAAGAACAAAGAAGAATGTGTTTAAGTAGAGTTTGTAAGGACGAGAGAAACAAAATATAACATAACAAAAAAGAAAGATAAAAGGAAAAGAAAGAAAGAAAACGTTGTACCTATAAATGATATCAGTTGGAAAGACGGCATCCACTTGTTCTACTAACGCCTGACGCTTTCCCTATCGCAAATTGTTTGGGGTCTTCAAAACTTTTAAGGGATGGTTCAAGTTTAAGGAATACTAGTTTTTCCATCAGCTTTAGAAACGGAGAAGTGATGGCAATGGGTCTGAATTTTACATTCTTGCTATTTCCAGGTTTAGGGACAGTGACAATTTTAATAGATAAGTTACAAGTTAAAGTGAGTTTTGATCATCATTCAGAAAAGTGAGCTTCAGTTCACTCTCAAATCTAACAGCTCACCGTCTGAATGATGCATTAAGTAGGTCCTCAGTGAAATCAATTATATTTACTGTTGCTTTATTCCCTGAGCTGGATAATTTGGCTGTAAAATCGTCATATTTTGTTAGAAATGACATCCTCTAGGTGGACAATGAAGATTTCGTAACTAATCACATTCCCTTGAGATACGAATCTTCTCTTGTATTTCCAAATCAGTCCACTGTAACGGAAAACGTGCCTACTTAAAACATTTACATATAATAAAAGTAATTAAGTAAGAAAAATGATAACTTTAGGATTTGGTCTAATTAACCATGACTTACTGCAAAATGTAGGTCACAGATTTTGTTATCCTTTAAAACTGTCAGTCAAATGTTTCTCTAGTTCTGGTAATGAGAATATATCTTTTAGGTTACTGGTCACAATATGCCAATCACAACATAACCATCTACTAATCTTCACTAATTTTAACCGATCTGACGTAAAATATGATTCATTTATGAAACTACTTGATCACATTTATAGCACATTTTAACTGCAACACCAAATGTAGCGACACTTTGACTGGACAATAGGCAGTCCTACATGGGGTCAACACAGAGCCTGAATAGCATAATGGTAAGGTCTCTGACAGCAGCACTGGATGAAACAAATCCGATTTGCAGAAGAGATATGAGTTACATCAAGAGTGCAGTCACGCCTTGCTGACGAGTGTCAAAAGTCACAAAACCTAGGCCCATTTATTACTGTCGACTGTCTCCAACCATCTAATGACAACAATTGTTTGCCTATTTTCACACAATAAAATCAATATTTCTTAAAATACCATAAGATGAAATTGTGCACTGAAATAGTTTTTGATAAATAAAGGTCACGAGCTAAATTTATCCAAACTGCATGGCTTGATGTTCATATATTAAATATATGATTAATCAAAATGAACAGTAGGCTCCATAGTGAAATGCTTCTTAGCATAGCTTTTGAATCTCACAGTATTTAATATGGCCCACATTATTAAGTGTTTTGTCATCTTTACTTGTTGTGGCCATGGAGCAGGCAGCATAAGTTTACAGGAATTCGATTGACTGCATGACCTGATCCCAATTACAGAGCAGCTGGTTTGTCCTAGTTTGATATTTTCAGACAGTATTTATCAATGGCCTTATCAGGGATCGAACCCAGTAACTTCTGAGTACAAGGTGAGCCCGTTGACTACTCAGGTATTGTGGTAGAATTTAATGATCCACAACATTGGCTAGTCATGAACTAGTGTTGTACCAACTCTTTTGTTAATGCGTTAGCCTCCAGCATCATTTATTGGCTGAGATATATGCTTGTAAATATTCAGCTCACTCCATAACAATGACAGCTGAATCGGATGGAATACATGCTTCGACTATGGCATGGGTGTCTTTTATTGAGGTGTACTAATATGCAGCAAGATCCTATCTATAACCTCCTTCCAGGGAACCGATAAAATTAAGCAGTTCTAAATATAGATGACCTTAAAAGCTGTGTTAACATCAGTCTTATTGGTTCATATACATAATATTACATAATGACTGAAATTTCTATTTCTTTCAAAAGCAGTTGCGCCATTTTACTGATATTCATCGATTAATAGCTGACATCATTTAGAGAACCATTGGACAGCTGTTTCGTCCTACTTAAAGACTGCTTATCAGTTCACATCCACAGGGGTTTGAACCTAGGACACGTGGAGTATAAGGCGAGCTCATAAACCATTCAACCCCTGGAAAGCGATCATATGGTCCATGAATTCCAACTTCTACCAGTTCGTGATATATTTAGCGCAATTACCGATCGATGCCATAAGTCAGAGGCTGTCCTCTCGCCTGAATTGGTGTTCCTCGCTGGGTCCAGTCTCAGTAGTTGACTGACCTACGAGCTCTTATCGTATTCAGGAGGTCCTGGGTTTGAGCCAGGATGTGTGTACAGTGAACAGCCCTAAAGTGGGACAGAACTGCTGTCCAGTACTCCTTGGTTTTCCAGTGGCTCTCTAACTGACTTCATCTTATGACCAGTCCCAATATTCATTATAGCTAGAAAAGATGTCGCACAGTATTAAATTTAGGTGTTACACTGCTCCTTTATATCAGTTTGAAGAACCGTTAAAATATTGCAGCACATCAGAATATTAGGAATATTCAGTAGTGCATGTATATGACCTTTTCAGGTGATTCTGTAACCTATGTAGGCTGGTAACAAGATCTCTCTTAAAAATACTTCATGTAATTATAACAGATGCTAAAAGTGAAAATCAATCTTTTCTAAAGCCCTGCTTCTTTAGAAGAAGTATCCAAGTTCACTGTTAAACATAGAAGTGTGCATTTAAATAGTATATAAAGTGAAAGTTTACTAAATTTAGATAACACGACCTGAATCCTCCGAGCCTCCAGCTTAGTTCAGATTTTTCAAATAAGTGTGGCTTCGCCAAGTGCATGAAAATCTGCTTTAAAAAAACCAATTTATAACTAATTATATGAAATGAACAGGTGTATATACTATATAAATTGTAGGCAGTGTACAGTCTTTTTGCGTAATATAAGCTTATCAACTGCAAAATAATGAAACAGTACGGAGTCACTGAACTGGGTCTAACAGAAAGTTTTATAAACCCATAAATAATTCCTATTCCTATATAGTTTATGAACGTTATTACTATTACTCTCTTGGATTTCAAGTGGAATATAGGAATTCGACAATACATTTCCACTGTGTCCTGTTCTCCTGAATCCTCTTCATCTGGATTGCTCATTAGCTTTCATTTGCTTTTCCAACCATCTCCATCCTGTCACCCCCAGACACACGATCAATTTGCCGCTTCCAGCTTGAGTTTCAGCCTGGTCCGCGATGTCACCGGCCGGTCTTCTCAGCTTGCGTACGATCCACCTCCGATTCCTTTAGAATATTTACTGGGCAACAGGTTCTTTATTGTTTCGTTCCTAGAGTTTATTGTTGCTAATTCATTTCGGTTGGTAATCTGGTACTCAGTCTGGAGCCAGTGAAGGCAGATGTTGATAAAACTCGACAGTAGTCTGTTGAAAATGCTTTTCATGAAGCTCGTTCTAAGTTTCTGACTCGCATAGAAGAAATGAATGACTTCACATTGCTGTTAAAAATCCATTTTTTTTCTTTATGTTCAGTGCAACAGCTTTCCAAACTGATTCCAGAGTGATGAATGTACTTCTTGCCTTTGCGATCCTTCTTTTGACATCCACATCTATGGTATTGTAAAGGACTTAATAGCGGACTCGGTAAGGGAACAAACATTAGAATACAAAAATTCAAGTTAATGAAATGATATAGAAACAATATGTTATAAAAAATACAGGTAACTAGTTATATAAATTAACGGGTACTTGGTGTTACAGTTAAAGTTCGCTGCTTTCAAATTATAAATATAATCCACAGAAGTGTTCATTATTGGAGTCGTTTCTACTAGTAGATGCTGTGCACTGGTTGTAGAATAGTCTTCGGATGAAGAGGAGAGGTTCCTACAAAGTCCAAAGGATAAAACACGGTTATTAGTGAACAGGTTAGCGGCATAGACCAGTGAGAAGACGAAGCGTCATGCAGCACATTACATTTTAGACTGTACTCCGAATTGTCTTAAACAAAAGTTATGTACAATGTTTACATTTTTAAAATCTAACAAAAGACTGCACAGTCATATTGTTCCAGACTCCACACTGTCGGCTGTAGTTGAAACGATGCCTCCTAGACAAGTGAAAGAATTGACATATTTTGAATTTCTTCCACTGATAGTGATGAATACATCAACTTATAATTTGCCTTGGCGAACGGATGATTCTTTAAATTAATATGAAGGGATGGAGAATTTTGCTTTGAAAAACATGTAATTATTATTTAGAAATGTAAAAAAATAGTTGGGACTACACTGTGAAATGGTAGAAGGTTTTAGTGATGTTTCTTTCTTTCACTTCGATAGTTTATCTCCGAAAGCTTTATTATCTTTGTAAACCTGTTAACTGAGAGATGAAGTTAGCTTTTGGAAATTCTTTTGAGTATCATGAATGCCTCTTCTGATGAAGCTGAAAGAGATTGGTTGTTTCTGGAGTATTTCTTTTCCTTGTGTGTTATTATATCGAATTAATGCGAATAAACAACTACTAACACCAGTTCGACTGAAAAAATGTGCAAGTCTTAAAAACAAGAAACTATAAGAATACCAGGGAAATCCCAAAAGCCTGGTACGGACATACTGACAGAGGTTTAAACAATTATTTCTCTTTATAAACTTAAATAAGCCACCAAGAAATTACTGAGCAAGATAAAATGATGTCAATATATTTTTCTGGTCCTTGTCAGCTACATTCACTTCTTCTTCAATATCAATATACACGGTATTCAGATACAAAAGTTTTTGGTCATAAAGATGATGACTAATCATAAATGACATAATGGCAAAGACAAAGAGCAGTTATTAAGCTCAGTAGTATGTATAGAAATAATTAGAAACTACTATGAAATTACGAACAAAAGTTAAAAGTTGCACACCTGTGAGAGGGTCAAATAATTTAGTTTAAAAGAGGTCAAAATGGGGTCTGGTCAAGGATATAGCTAAAGATGCAATTAGGGTACGAAAATATATTTGCAAAACAAATTACGATAAAGGTAACAAAATAAAACTAAAACAATCCAACAATGCAAAATATATTTACCATGGTAAAGGAAGATTTACAACGGTTTCTTTTGAGCAGCATAGATTTGGTTTTCATCGTTCAAAGGCAGTCGCTTTAGTGATTTACAGCGACCTGGAGCTGTCTTGAAATTTAATGATAGTGACCTCTTTATGACAGGTGACGATCGATTGCACCACTATGTGCTTTTGTACCTTTCAGGCTCAGGCTTCTTGGAATACGCTTTGATATGCCGTCAAATGCAAGTGCCGAATCACACTTCATGAGTAAGCGACTATGGCCCCAAACATGGATTGAGGCCAGGACTTTCAGGTTGTGAGGCATGGTCGTTGACTTTTCAACCAATAGTTCAATCCTCTTTGGCATCATGGATGCATACTGTTAAGGAGTCCGAAAATAGGGTTAAAAAGCTGTTCACTTCTCCCTGGTCATCGATTTTTCTCTAAGTGATATCAGTCGATGATCAAACTTGAAAATAATCGAATACACCTGAACTAAAACTTGAAAATTTATTCAAGTCTTTAAGCTTGAAAAGGTCAAGAACTGCCTTCATAAGTGTAATTTTTCTGCGACTAGTAAATGCCGACAATTCAACATTTCAGTAGTATTTGTTAGCTACTTTTATAAGATTCTGTGAGTTTTGAAAAAGTAGGTCTCACTACAAACCTTTATTTCCCGTCATTTTTTTTGTTTTATCATTGAATACATAAAAAATCTAATTTATTTTACTGAGGACACACAAATATTACTCAGTGAAATTACTACTTTTCAATATGCTGTGATTACATTTCACCCTGACATAGTGCCTGATATCTTTTCACATGCTGGTGCGTATTACAGATACTTCAATATTGCCTCAAGATTTATATAATGTCATTAGGCTGCTAATGGCTAGCATGTCTTGTCCTATTTGGGACTGGTCAACTTCAGAATCTCGAGACGATGATTGCAGGTTTTGAGTCCATGTGGTAGCCTCCTCACTAACTGAAGATGCAGGTACATCCAGATGACGAACCTTAAAATGTACGAAGAGCACGCTGAGGATTCCATTTCTAACCACTAATACTCAAACAACTCCTAGATGGGATAGTGGCAGTTACTTATAACTATGTCTCCTGACTAAATTAAAATAGTGAATCGAAACACGTAACCCAGAATCATACCAAGTCTCCAGAGGCTGATAAGCTACCAATAAAAGCTGGGCTATAGTAAAGGTCTATCTCAGAAAGTTCATGATTGAGAGTTTATTTCAGTTATGCTGTTACATCTTAAGGGATACAAATCCTGGTAATAACTGATATATATAAAATGGCCAGAACCTTTTGTCATGGAAAAAGTTTCTGCAACAGCCACAATTCAAAAACTTAAAGAAGTATTCGGTCGTTTTAGATTATCTGATTTATTTGTAGCCGATGATCGAACTCACTGTACATCAAATCAGTTCCAGCATTACTGCCAGAAAAATAACATTCAGCATGTCCGATTTCTACCGTATCATCCACAGCCGAACACCAAAGCAGAACACTTTGTTGTTACACTGAAACGAACGACTTTTAAATAAAGCGAAGAAGGAATAACAGAAAAAGTGCCTTGAAAGTTTCTGTCGAATTATTGAAAAAAAACCAAATCCATCAACTACCAGCAGGCTATCATCTTCTGAGCATATGATCGGACATTAAATTCGTATTTTTCTAGATGATTTGCTTCAAAGACTTCAAAAGGAAAAAGTGTAAAGTTAGAAGAACGGTAAAATAAACATCACGGGGCAAAACTAAAACATCCTTCGGTTGTTTCATACGTTTATTCCCCTTTATGAATTTGAATAAAGCATGAACAACAGTTACTGCGGAATAAAATGGTACCATCACTGTTTATTTCGCTGGCTTTTCATCTGCTGCCTTATAGGCTAAAGTCATTATTAAGTATATCTACAAAGGGAATTTTTTATTAAACATACTCGCACAGACTTCATTTTTAAACAAAAATCAATCACTGCATGCATACAATAATAATATATATAATGATATTAAACAATAGTGACCGTACACAACGGGAACTTTCGACATTGCGTAAACAGGTGAAAGAGAGGTGAAAATGTCCAGTTACGAGTCAGGGCAAGGAAACACTGATAACCGCTTCTTTCTGAACGCATTAATCGGGTTTTAGACGCTTGATGGAGATTGCTTCGGCAATGGCGGTGGCATTATGTAAAGTATTTGCTCCTTTCGGACATAGGCTTTTTGGCAAATATTCAGAAAATCGGAGGTATGACCTTCCTTCTGTTCTTCCAATGTAACTGCTCCCGGATACATGTTAATTTTTATATACAGTTGAAGTTAACATGAGCAAGTTGTTTGATAGAGGTGATCCAGCTTAACTGCAGAATAGGCTCCGCCTAGTGACGTCCTCAGTCTTCAGTTGACTATTGTTGTAAAATTTCCACCTCTCATATCCTCCTAATGTAATTAGCTTGACATTGGAGTCTTCAGACATTCCATACTTGTTAATGAAACTTTGAACGTAAGAATTGTTTTTTCAACATCTTTCATAGAAACATAAATTCTTCCTCTAATTTCTCTGTACAGCATGGTCTCCTAGCTCTATAGTATAGAGTCTTGATTAGTGCTCGTTGCAATATACTTCAAAATTATCATTAGTCAAAAGAGTTCATTTCTCCTCAAGATTGCCAAAGCTATCTCCAAACGCGACTAAAACCCGATTAATGCGTTCAGAAAGAAGCGGTTATCAGTGTTTCCTTGCCCTGACTCGTAACTGGACATTTTCACCTCTCTCTCACCTGTTTACGCAATGTCGAAAGTTCCCATTGTGTATGATCATTCCTCTTCGGGATAAAGTGTTTATTATATATATATATATATATATATCATTGTATGGATACACCCATTGATTGATTTTTGTTTAGAAATGAACTCTGTCAAAGTTTGGTCAATAAAATTGTTAATAATGACTTTAGCCTGTAGGGCAGCAGATGAAAAGCCAACGAAATTAACGATGGTACCATTTTATTCTGCAAATACTGTTCCTCTTGCTTTATCTCAAATCTTTTTGTTGAATAATATGTGTGGATTTGTGACTTTCGAAATGCTACACCCAAATGGACAACAGTAGTAATCGAAGAAAAAGCGTGTACAATGACATGCAGAGTGAAGGTCAGAGGGCTGTTATGGTCAAGATATATAAACAATATCAGGAATGAGAGGGTTTAGTTGATATCATTTAGTGGTTTCAGGAAGCTTTACGCACGAACACGCTAAGCAGAGAAGCAAATATGAAAAATCCAAGTGAGCGACACAGTTGCGGGTTATCGCAGCTAAATCGGAATTTTGTGTCCATCTTATTGTAGGGGAACATTTCTGAGTGGTCATTTGGCTAAAGTGTCGATCCTGGAGGCTCATTATAGACAAGACTAGGCGCCAACCACAAAAATAGTAACACTGCTTTATAATATAGACATTATGAGTGTAAATTATATCAATAATAATGTCAACAATATTCTGAATTTTTTGTTATAATTATTTAAACTACTTTTATCTGAAAAAAGTAAACTTGCAGTTACTTTTCTCTTTATTAGCCAAACAAACAAAAAACTGTTATCAATGATAAGAGCATGTTAATAAGTCGGTATGTTTACCCATGTCCACATGAAACGCTGCCAAAACAAAAAATAGTTTGTCTTACAACTTTTTGTGGACAGATTTTCCTTCCTGAATTTTAAAAGATTTCATATAACCAGTTGACCGGTTTACCATGTTGTCCAGGGTATATCTGTATCGTGTTGTAATAACAATGATTTCTCCCTATTTTCACCAATACTATTAAAATACTTATCATGTAAAATCTAAACCAAGATTTAACACACCCTTTTACGCTATATTTCCGTCATTTCGCTTTTCCCACCTGCTTCATAGGGCTGGTCCCTCTGTGATTATTGACTCCTTACCAGCTATAATTTTATTTTTGGGCATTTTCTCTCTCCAAAATATGATTGTCCTGAATTGATACCACGCAGTTATCTCTTCACGAGATAGCGAAAGCGCTCTATCAGGTGACCAGTCCTCACTTTCTTTTTTCAAACCTTTGTATTACTGTTTTGGTCACAGTAGCAATTTGCAATACAATCAGTCTCTTCTCAGTTGATAAGGTCACGCATAGAACAAAATATGTTGCACTCAGACACCCTTGTATAAATGCTTTATGACTGGTGAGAACATGAAGATTAGGAATTTTTTATCTGGATGCTATTCGGTAGGCATCTACCAGCTGGAAAGTTCTCCCACGAAGTAGTATTACTAGGAGCTATTAATCATTATGAATCAATCAATAGGGAAGTGAGAATGCTGATTTTTGCACTAATTCAAATTTATTCACCTGGGTCATCCATTGAAAAAGAACTCTAGCTATTTAGCAGTGATGTGACCCATAAAACTGAATTTTAATTACTCCGTGTGAGTGTTAATTTGCTGATATTGACGTGTAATAGAAGTGCACATCAATTCCTTTGTCAAGGTTAAAAACAGGGATCAGATGACGCGTTTCGGTATAGAACTAAATAGTACCAGTGATTAAAATAAAAGAGGCTCCACAGATGTCGAAGGATTCAGTATTCTTGAGACTGTAATTTGTGAATCATGTTAAGAATGGAATTATATCAAACTACCTTTGTAGATCTTTGTAAGAAAGTAAGACACAATAAATTTATTTAATTGTCAATTGCCAGTTTGCAAGGATTAGGCGATAGCGATAGTGATAATAATAATAGTAATGATAATAATAATAATAGTGGTAATAATAATATTGATGACATCAACAATAAGGAATCTAGATCATCAGTATTAATTCCATACAACGAACGAACTTCGGAAACCTTACGTAGAATTCTTAACAAGGCAGGAATAAAAGTGGCTGGCATTCAAACCCACAAACTCAATTAGAAACAAGCTTTGTCGGTTGAAGGATCAATCCTGTGAAGGATTTAAAACAAAACAACTTAGTTTATCAGTGGTCACAGCAGGCTAGCCAAAAATGGTAGACAGTATTTTACGTCAGTGGGTATGTCGCAAATGTTAGTCGTGAGAAAATATGAACAAGACTGATTCAACAACCAATCACAGCAGACTTTGCGTAGGCAAATACTGTTAACATATAGATGACCTGACATTCAAGAAACAGTCACAAAGAGATGCAAGGTCAACTTTCTGTGAGAAACAACCAATCAGAAGAGTGTGTTCGTTTGCTTGAATAAGCTATAATAATGTACATGAAAATATATAAATGCGTGTTGATTTCTTTAATAAAGGATCTGTTGCCTGGCCCTTGTCTTCTGTCGTTACATATCTGATACCCTTTTGGAATGATTGTGAGGTCAAATACATAGGTCAAACTAGTAGAAGAGGAGCAGTCAGTCAGACTGGCCGAGTATAAAAACCTAGCAAAATCTAGATTAGTTGACCCGAATAAGATAAGAAATCCATAGGACAGTTCAGCTATAGCACTACACTATGCGCAATTACACATAACCACACACTACGATGGGATGGGATATGATGACAGTTTTAAAATCTAATGTCACAGGGTGGGGAGAGATATTGATAGGTGACTGAAGCTTTGTTAATCGAATCAACTGAGAACGAATTCGTGTAATAGGAATGATTCAACACCTATCCCATATTTCTGGAAAATTCTACTACTCCTACGACAAATAAGAGAAGACAAAGAAAACTATAAAACTCAAGTTTCGATGTCATATGATTATAATTGATATGATTATGAACAATAAATTTTGTTCAAAACTGTGTCATACAGTAAATAATACTGTTTCATTGTGTGATACATCTATAAACAAACTAATACGGAATTACTTACTACCACAGTGCCCAAGTTTTACACATATAAGGATTAAACTGGTTAGAGGTTTTATGACAAGTTGACATTAGTTAGAGAACCATTCGGAAACCTGAGAGTACTCGACATTCATCTCCGTCGTCCCAGTTTTGGGTTTTTTCATGAGTACGCACCTGCTGGAGTTCGATACTAAAACCTTACAAGTGCAAAGCAAGGTGGTAGGCCATTGAGCCACTAAAACCCAGTCTAATCGCCCATGAATTCTACCTTCCGCTGTATCACGATGTATACACATAAAGCGCAATTTAAAATAGTTCGATAATTTAATTCATAAAATAAAGAAAAACTTTCTGACTTTATAAAACCCCTCTCTAGTCACCGTGTCAGCTGAAAATTAAGATTATTGCTCGACTGGACTGCATACATACCATTTATTTATCAGAATACAGTATGTGATTTTAAAAACAGTTGATTAGTCTCTTATTTATGAAAACTATCACACTATTGTGCCTCCAGTTCTTATTTGATTTTACTTTTCTGTCTATATATGTTAAATAAAATCGATAAAATCCATTTTAAGCATTCAAATGTAAATTAACAGTGTCAAACACTAAAATTTCACAAAGAATTCTTACCAGTCTGATTGTTTTTTTTTTCACCTACTTATGCCCGGTAAAGATTGTTAGTTTTAAAGTGTAATTCAAATAGGTTTCGAGAAGAAACGTTGTGTTAATGACGAAGATGATAACCATGGTTTTTATACTTTGTTCTCAATGAAAAAACATTTGATGTCTCACTTCAAACCTAAGTGAACACTCTTCAGATTGAGGATGAGCTGAAGTGGAGTAGAAAAACGTGACTTCTGTTAGTGATTGTTTTCAATGGTCTCCTACTCATTTATTTCAAATACAAAGTGTTAAATCTATAATAAAGTTACGAGACTGTTATAGATCGTGTAACACCAAGCAGCTATGTATTATATATGTGTATATGCGTTGGTGGCACAGCAGTAGAATGCTCGGCAACCACGCCTCACGTGGTGCGGGGGTTGATTCCTGGCCTCTGACGCATTCCTTTACCTCACTAAGCCAACAAATGACTGGTAAAAAGGGAAGGTTGGGTATGAGGCTAACAGTCCCAAACTGTAAAAATAAAAACCACTGATACTGAAAATTCGAGCCTCTAGCTTGAAGCCCTATGTTTTACTGAGAACGTAAAGGAATTATATGTATATATATCGTGGTAAGAGCTCAACGACTGTCTAGCGACCCTGAAGATCACTCATTGCCTACTAAACAGTTTATATATGGAACAAGAGACAGAATTTGCAGCTTTGACGGATGTTTTCTTGATGAGGTTGCCTTCTCTGAATTGGGCGGTTTAATTTCCAAGCCTTCTCTTAAATGTCCAGATCATAAAAGATCCCAAACCGAGAGCTGATTTTAGAATATTAGCGAACAGATTGGCATTATGAGGACTGGTTATTTCTTCCTCGACAACGAAGCAGGACGAAAGGATTACAAGGTACAATGTCAATGAATAAATGTCAAGATAAGTCATAGTATTACAGCTGATCATTTGTCTCCAGCCTTCCGCCAAACAGTGTACCACTAGGAAACGGCTACCGTTATTGTTTCCCGCCAAACAGAGATCGGTTTAAATAAATAAACCATATGTTGTTCATTCAATGCTCACCAACACTGCCACCTTCACCATCGTTCTAATCAGCATCTTCAGTGTAGAAACTTCAGTATGAAAACTACTTTGCTTCATATTAAAGTCTGTACTGAAGATGTTGTGTAAAAGGACAATCAAGTCTTGGCAATTCAACAACTCACCTCGAAGAATGCAGCCACAGCAAAACAGTTCCTATATAAATTTTCTCTGTCACATACCTTTCTATATCAATTGTAATCGAATAATGTCAAAAAGAAGCATTTTCAGTGCATATATTGATCAGTTGGTGTTCTGACCGCAACACATTTTCAAGGGAGTCCGATTCTCTGAGGAGACATCAGTTCCTTAAAAGCTGTAGGTTCGTTCACCTAGTTGACGAGTCCTGACAAGCACGAAACCTTGTTCAAGGCTTCCTGCCACTAACCCAGTTTATTGTAAGCTTACATACGGAGCATATTCATGCATCAACGACAATTACTTGGCCACACTATGAAGCAATGTGATCAACATAGCAACTAGTATTAGTCCAACTTAGTCTAAACGACTAAATAAAGAATCATCGATAAAACAAACCCCGCAACGAGTACAACAGATCATCTCATATTATTATTTATCCCATGTAACTGAAATCACCAATATTACTAATTAAATGTAAAAAACATGCCAGATAATAATTATTTCAGGTGAAGTTTGTACACTAAAAATTGGATTCTGATACGACATTTCAGTATTTAAATCTGAATAAGTGATCTGCAATGAGGGTAATTCAACTTGGAGCAAAGAGTGAATCACTGCATGCTACATTTTTTATTCAATTGGTCGAGATGGCTGTAAGTGTGAATTGATTTACTGACAATTCTGAATTCATGCAGTAGACAATAATTTAATGTGGAATGAAATGGGAGAATTTTGAGCCAGCTGAGATACTCGTAGTTATTTTACTGAAATAATGAGCTGGTTAATAGTTTGGTTTATTAGGAGGGGATTAGTAATTTTGTTTTTAATTAGACACTACGCAGTAAGTGATGCGCCTCTAGTTCCTGGTTTGTTGTAGATTGAATTCTGTCAGTCATATTTGCGATTCGGTCACCATGCTAGGTAAGTCACCATCACAGTGTACTCTGAATTATTGGTAGCGCGTCAGAGGCCACATTGTAAACTTCACTTATACAGGTCAGTCTACAGCAAACTCCAGGCTAGATGCATTTTGTTAGTTGGTACCTTGTATCGGATAAAATTACTGAATACAATCCTACAAGCGGTCAGTCACGACTCTGAACAGATCAATGTTGACGTTTCCAACTCCAAAATTGTGTGACTTGGGTTCAAGTCTCGGAAGCGATATAACTTCCTTGAAATTTGCACATGTGCCTTTCTGACAAGTTCCAGAAAGCTAGAAACCTGGATCATGGCGTTCTTGTAGCTTATCTCAACCATCTAACACCAATTCAGATGACTAGTAATTTGAAAAGTGTGGTTCCAATTATGTATAGATTCATATTTCCATCTCACCTTCGGTAATCTATCACTTTTTATATCACTAGCCGTCTATCAGTCCTCTTCTCCCTTTCAGATAGATATATAGATCAGGGATAGATATATATGTAACAGAACAGCACAGACAATGATATATCTAGCACTCTGGAGTAAAATGTGAAAAGCGGAACACAGACTCAGGTCGTCAACCGTCTCGATAGAAGTCAAAGTTATTTACAACAAAAGGGCTAGGCTTCATCTGTTCAGCGACCACCGGGTTTTTCAACTGACGCCCTACTTTGAATTCGACCCATTATAGATAGATACACAGATAATTATACCGTCTCTTTTGAATTTATTGGTTTAGCCACCCATATTGACCAATATTTTCGTTTTTTTAGTAGAAATCGATCACGCATTTCAGTATCTGATGTTAATTTGTATTGTAAAACTTCTGTTTGCATCTTTTATTTTTGAATAACCTTCCATCTTTCTAAACTGCTTTATGTATTTCTGTTTATGAAGAACTGAAATTATAAAATGAATCTTATATTTCCTTTTATGTTTATTTATCTTTTACATTTGCTTTATTTTTGTGGGATAATTAACCTTCTGTTCATTTGTACTTTATCTGTTATTGTAAAAAATATTCACGTGCTTCTTAGTACCATTGTGTTCGGCTGTAATTGATTTTTCCTTTATTCAGTGATCTTAGAAACATCCTTTCAAACCCTCAGCATAATACATGATCAATTCACTCAACGGAACAGTGAGGAATCACTGCTAGATGCATGTTAACATTCATTAAGATTTGTGGTATTTTCGGACTAAGGTTCGATCACCAACAAGCGACTGGGGTTTATAACTACTTTCGTGACATTCTTATTTTCATGTATCAGTTCACGATTTATTTGTCTGCTTTGCTTTTTTTGAATGGTTTTGCGTTGTATTTGTCTTTTTTGCATATAATTAGTTTCACTGACATTTTCCATTTCATCATTTGGTTAAAGCTGCCTACACGTTTATAAGACAACAAGATGTCAAAAAGTGTACGTCACACAAAACAGTTGCGTAATATCTTGTTTGTTTTTACATGGAATTTACAATTATTTCTCCAGTTGAATCGGGTAATGTCAGACTACTATTGGCATGTATTTTGTGAATGGGTTGTTTGATAGTGCTTTAATTTTTCTTTTGGTCTTATTGTTTTCTCCATGGTAATCAGTGTAGGAATTCAAGAAAAGGGCTTCAATGAAACTTGGACTAATATTTTGGTTTGTATTAAGTTTATTTGACAGAATAGACTATAGGTGTCTATCAGAGTCGATAATGTGTTTGATTTGAATTCCAGAGTTAGTTGTGAAACGTCCGGTAGCCATAATCAGTTTCCAGTTTCAGGGAGGTACTGTTATTAGTACTATAAAATGATACCGTTAAATAAAACACACAGTAATATGAAAATCTTCGACCAGTTCAGTAAAACTATGTAATAACAATCGGCTAATGCCAGTTAAAACAGGCTGTAAACCGCCTTAAACCCATTAGACCATTGGGTTTTCGCCATAATTTATCGGAAAACCTTTGACATCGAACTATAGTAATAATATATAGCCTATTCCTGAACAAGAAGTTTACACATAGTTTACAGAATTCTCAGAGTGATTTGTTGAATGATATTTCCCCTCATCCACCATCTTGAAGTAAAACTTCAGTCTATAGTGCATCTCGTGACGAAACACTCTTAGATCTGAAGCAGGGAGTAGTCCCTTATGAGAAGAACATTCTTTGCAGCAACGCTGAGAATAGTGTTCTCCGGTCGCCTACTGATCTGCAGAATCCTCAAGTACAATATCCCGCATCTGACCACTTCTATGTGCATGCGTCAGTTCACCTGGTGCTGTGAAGCGAGGTACACAGATCGTTCGACGCGCACCCTGTCCAACAGGATTCAAGAACACTATCCAGCATGGTTGGCAAAAGGAAATAGTGGTGAAGTAAGGTGTGCGATAATTGAACACCTGGTTAACACTGATCATTCCACCTCAACAAACGCCTACTTCAAAGTAATTTACAGAGTCAAGAATAACCTACCAAGGGCAATACGGTTTCGTCTTCCTTGTATCGTTGAAGCTGTGGCCATCCACACAGAAAAACTGGAGCTGTGCATACAAAAAGAATTACTCAACCACTTCTACTGTCATGGTAAAAACGTTTTTGATTTTGATGACTTAATTTTGTTTGTTTGCTCGTTTCTTTAATTGCTTATAATTCTTGTATTCATTTAGAATTCTGACGTGATTTCGTATTGTCTACATTGTTCCAATGTGTATCCTGAGTAAAACTCAATCATCAAACTATTCATATTATTACATAACTTCTTTTTAACAACTGTTTGTGACAACTCATCGCCTTTGTTACTACACGAGTTTCATTAACACCCAATTTTCTTGACCGATTTCGTATTACGTAACTCCAATTACCGATCTTCACCTGTCTACTTAGAATAACCATAACCAATTGTGTTTTCGTTTGACAAACTTAATGTACACATACATACAACATAACACATATATATTTGCGATTGTACAGCCAAAGTGGAAAATGAATTCGTCTCCGAAAAGAGACTCTTCACTGAACTACGTATTTTGTTTTCATTAATGCCCGAATAGGGATTATTCATGAATTGAAACAATAAGAATTAGAGAAAATATGATGCGTTGTGTTGTGTGGATGTTAAGGTAGTCCAGTGATTCAACTAGACCTCCAACCAATCTGACTAGTCATTTAATGGCTTAACCTTTCAGGTATTTGTAATATATGTAGTACATTTTTGTCTAATGAAGTGAAGTGCCCTAAACTGGCTCGCACGAGTTGGCATGCTACTTTATCTGCATAAGCCAGGGGGGAGGGCTTAAGCAATTAGTATAGGGTATTTGGTTATTATTGGAGTTACCTATTCACACTTCAATATCAAACCAACGAATCAGCAGTATTAATACATCAGTAGATATGATACCACCAACTAGTTGCATCTGGAGTGACGCATTGATCCTTGGTTATTTGCTTCCTGTTCTTCTTCTTCTTCTTCTCTCACATCTATACACTTGGCTACATCATCATTATAAATATCCCAGTCATTTTCTTTTTTTGCTGTTTTCAAAAGGTGACCAAGTTAAACTTTAAGCACTAATAACTACCTACCGATGGAGTGCGACTACATCAATGACCTTGAAACGCACACTGAGAAAGTTAGTGAAACCTAGCAAATAATGTTGTCATCATCAATAAAATATGCTCAACGAAGTGTTATGTTATTAGGTGGGATATCTGGCAAGTTTCATCTTAGGTATAGGAAAGATTAAGTTACGGTTTAAGCCAGGGGACAAGTTAGAGTTAGGTTAACCTAATAAAGGTGACATTATGGTTGGTTCGAGTTAGATCACTGTTAGTTTAGGGATATTTTCACGTAAGGGTTAGATTCAGGAAAGATTAGGGTTATCATGAGGGTTAGAAGACCTAAAAATTACATGCATAGAATGTGGTTAAGTTATTCGGCTGATATAAGAATAGGACTTGTGCACTGTGGTAGAGTATAATTCCACTGGTGGTAGCATTTATTTTGATAAAGTCTCACAGCGTAATGAAGTAATATTTACTGATGATCACGTTTCGAGCAGAATTCACTGCTCAGTATATATTACTATATAAAACTATGAGACTGCATCAAAATAAATGCTACCCACAATAGAAATTTTACTCTTTTGATACTCCGACCTACATCTGAGAGCTATTCTTATCATATATGAGAGAAAAAGGTATCCTCTGTAGCACTTTTCTACAGGTTTTATGCATTTGTTTCATAAATATGTATGTATTCCATACACAAAAATGCCTCCTTCAGGTGATTGGTGCTTTCGAGGTCATTTGTTGATTGGTAGTTGGTGGTGCTTAAAGTTTAACTTTGCCTAAAAGGCTTGTTCTATAATTTTTCCACTTTCAGTAATATTTATCATTCTTTCTGAAATTATTTAGTCAACCAAAATAGTATATTTCTGTTACTGAAAGCACACACACTTTTCTCAGGTAAGCATAATAAAATCTAAACTTTGCTAACTTTAATCATGAGACACACAGAAAACAGTAACAAGACAGTATAATTGAAGCAACGAAGACGCATTTCAGAAAATTTAACTTTTACTATACTCAGCATGCTTACTATGTGACCAAGGCGATTAGTTTCTTGAGCTTAGGAAATAAATTCCGATAAAAAAGAGATTTACATACTACCACTGGTGCTGCCTAGTTACATCGACGTGACCTAAACACAATGGATGGTAATTTCTCTAATTTAAAGCCCCGGTCATCAATGGTAAACATAGGCAGAGTCGATTCAAACAGTCAGATGAAATTTCCAAGCCAGAAAATTGATCTTAGACGAAATTACTCAGCGTTTTGTAAGTTGTACAGCAGCCTAAATTCATTTCTAAACATTAGAAAGAAAAGTAAAAATATCTGTGCCTTATATCTGACGATTTTTAATGAAGATGTAAGAGGCTTTTTAAATGTTCGTAAAGAAGATACATGTAGACAGTTTGTTTTTATTTTTTATTTTTGGTAGCAGCTTGATTCCACACTCTATTTTTGGTACAAGTATGGAATTTTCAGTGTGGATATCGGTAGCCCAAATTTCGCAGGCCGACCATAGATATCTGGTGTGGGATCGAACCCTGGACCATGTGCATGGTCGTCGAGAGTCCTAACCACTGTGCCACCGACGCAGAACTCCAAGTTTGTCCCCTCTTTGGTTAGAAAAGAAACGGTATAGACACATTGCATTAAAAGTTCTTGTAAAAGCTCTTTTTTAGTATTCACTGGTGCAGCCTAACTGGCATCATTATACTCTTAGAATAAAATTCCATTTTTAGACATCTTAGCCAATCGGATAACTATAGGCGAATTAGAAACTCAAGTATGCAGAAAATTAACTCACACAGGCCAAGTACTCAGCTACAACAGTCAAAAACCAATGGCATAAAAACATTACTGAAGACAGGTAAGACGATTTGGAACACTCATGGTTTGAGAAGAATGGAGGGAAAATATATTATGGCCGTCTTCTAAAAATATTGATATCCAAAATACTTCATCAAGTGACACCTATCTTCGATTCAACCAACCAAATCCATAATGGAAATAATAAGAATGTTATTCTACTGCATGTGAATAACATCTCTGAAATCACTTCAAGAATACTCGAGACTCTTGAAATTAATGCCGCCTACAAAGCAACAAAATCACTTCATTGGGCCTTATGTCACTCAAAATACTCAACAACGAGAGAAGACAAAACCAACATGAACTTTAAGATAAACTGTAACAACCGTGGAAAACTTTACACTGGTCAAAGTGGACTGCCTTTTCGTCTTGGCATCCATGAATATAAACGGGTCCTCAAAAGACACAATATACACTCCCCTATATAGATACATGCAGACAGTCACCGAAACTACTTACACTGGGACAATAATCAAATCTTAGACACTTGAAACACCAAAAACTCCAGAGAATTTCTAGAAGCTTGGTATTCAAATGAATCGGTAATCAACAGACAGATTGACATAGACAAGATTTACCAATCCATAAGAAGGAAATCAAATGAATGAATTCCAGGTCAGGAAAACAATCAGTACCCATACAAGTGGACCAGATGGTGAAAAAATACACAAAACAAGCAGTCACATTCATGGCTGCTTGAAGAGATGACTAATAAACTGGTGGAGAATTCTAATAGCTTACTTCACAATGAAGTCTGCGCTGAGGATATCGTCCACTAAGGCATTCAGTTCAGAGAACACGTCTGAATTAAATTTCGAGAGAAATCAATCCAACAGCTCAGAAGTGGAACAATAATTTGAACAAAGAAATGCATCTCTTTTTTCGACTAGCTCCACATCAATGGTTCCACACTAATACATAGTTCTTTTTAAGTAATGCAACAAGATTACACTACTAAAATAGTGTTATGCTGGTCAGTAAGAAAGTGAAAAGATAAAATACGCAACAACAATGGAAAAAGCAGTAGTTAATGAATACATAAATTTCAGTAGAAGGACTCATCACCTAAACACTCTACGTTGTTATTTATACAGTTTTATAAGGTTCAACACATACAAACACATGAACATTGTGACGACAAAAAAGTATCAATTTGAACAAATATATTATCCATGAAGTCTCAGTAATAATCTGTTAACTTCACCATTAAATAAATAGTATTCATCAAGTAACATATTAATGCATAAACTGCAGCCATTGTGGTAGAATTATTAGTTGTGTTCTCTGAGCAGCTGGATGGTTTATTAGCGAAGTTTTCATTGCCACAGCACTAGGAAACATCTTCAGTGCATACTTCAATTTGTTAAAGTGCGCTTCTAGATTTCTCCACGAGTTTATTAGTCATCTCTCCTGGTTACCTGACCTTGAATGTGATTGGTTGTTTTTGTGTGTTTTCGCACCATCTAGGCTACTTCTTTTGGTACCAATTGTTTCTCTAACTTGAACTTTGACCCTTCATCTGTGAGATTTCCTTCTTATCGATTGGTAAATTTCGTCTATCTCGATGTGTTTATTGATTGATGATTCACTGGAATGCCAGGCTTTTACAAATTCTCTATCATTCCTCGTGTTTCCTCTGTCTAATATTTGAATGTTGTCCAGTCGAATTGATGTCCCTGGTTGTCTGTATGCAGCGATATGAGGGAGTGGATGCCAGGTCTTTTGATGGCTAGTTTATGATCATGAATACTAAAACGACGGGATGTCCACTTTGGCCATTGTCGTGTTTTTCGCAGTTGTTACAATTTATTTTGTAGATGATGTTGTTTTCATCTTCTGTCGTTGTTGAGTCTTTTGGTTGAAATAGAGCCAGCTGTGTGTGCATTGGTAGCACAGTGGTTAGAACTCTTGCCGATCATGCACATGGTCCTGCCGATGCACACCTGATATCTATGGTCGGCCTGCAAAATTTGAGCTACCGATATTAAATGCTTAAAATTCCATATCTGTTTCAAAAAATAGGGTGTGGAATCAAGCTGTAATCAAAAATAAAAAATAAATAAAGTGATTTTGTTGGTTTGTGTGCGACGTATATTCCAAAAGGCTTGAAGAGTCTTGCTGTGATTTCTGGAATGTCTTTTAGATATGGTAGGGTGATTTTCTTTGTGCTTTACTTGGGAGACTTTGATTTGGTAGGTTGGCTTAGGGTAGATGTCTTTCGATGAAAATCCATGGATGTCCATGAGATATTTTTCTTCAATCTCCGTTAAGGTAGGAGTGCTGCAATGAGTCCTTGCCCTATTGAATAGTGTTTGTATACAGTTCCTTTTGCGTTTTATTGGATTGTTGCTGTTGTAATTCAGTATTTGCTTTGTGTAAGTTGACTTTCTATAAACTTGAGTTTCTAATTTTCCTGTGATTGTTCGCTTGACCAAGATGTCCGAAAAATAGGATTTTGTTCTCGGATTCCTCCTCTCTTTTGAATTTAGTGTCGTTGAAGACGTTGTTTATTAAGTTGTGAGTTTTATCCAACTTGTTTCTTTTGATTATTACAAATGTGTCACCCACGTAACGTATCCAAATTTGGGGTTCAATCTTTGTTTTCGAGTCTTTGCACCACTGCTTCTGTAATCAAAGCTGACATGGGATATGGTAAGGGTGTCCCTTTACATTGTTCGTATATTTGGCCGTTGAATTGGGAGTACGTTGTTAGGCATAGGTCTATGCATTCCATCCAACTTGTGTGTTGCATTTTTGATTGTTGTGAAAGGTTGTCGTCGTTTCTGAGTAATTGCTCTATGGTCTCTTTTGCTAGTTTCTGTCCAGTTGAGCTACGTAATGCTGTTATTTCTTGGTCATCTATTTGGATGCCTCTGATTTTCTCTAACAATTGGATAACAGATTTGATGGAGTGGTCTCAGGAATCCATTAAGTGTTTCATTTTTCTGTATAGTTTTTTGAATAAATTGTATATTGGGGTTCCTCGAAGTGATACAGTTGGTCATAACAGGATATTCAGTTTGTGTATTTCAAGTCTGTCATAGAATCGGGCTAGAAATGGTTCATTGAATTTCATTCGCCATTGATCTTGTTTTGTGACCTGACTTGTTTTGGTGAGCTTGTTTAAGGTTCTTTGGATGTGGTTGTCTAATGCTTGGATGCGAGTTGTAGTGAGTTGTTTATATACATTCTCATCTTTCAGTAGTTCTTCAGCCATCAAATGACGTGACACCCAGTCCCTCATATCGCTGCATACAGACAACCAGGACATCAATTCGACTGGGACAACATTCAAATATTAGACAGAGGAAACACGAGGAATGATAGAGAATTTGTAAAAGCCTGGCATTCCAGTGAATCATCAATCAATAAACACATCGAGATAGACGAAATTTACCAATCGATAAGAAGGAAATCTCACAGATGAAGGGTCAAAGTTCAAGTTAGAGAAACAATTGGTACCAAAAGAAGTAGCCTAGATGGTGCGAAAACACACAAAAACAACCAATCACATTCAAGGTCAGGTAACCAGGAGAGATGACTAATAAACTCGTGGAGAAATCTAGAAGCGCACTTTAACAAATTGAAGTATGCACTGAAGATGTTTCCTAGTGCTGTGGCAATGAAAACTTCGCTAATAAACCATCCAGTTGCTCAGAGAACACAACCACATCAAATTCATCTACTTGAACTAGGAATCTTTTCCATCATAATTAATACTCTCATTAGCAACTAGATTTGATAATATTGAAACATAAGGTAACTTCGTGACAAACAAACAAATTTAACGTATGTAGGCTATACAGCACTAAATAACAGGATTTTAATATTTTTTGATCTAAACTCATAAGAGATAGTTTGAGCACCCCTAACCAAGATTAATACTCAACTATGATTTTCTTCTTGTATGTATTTTAAAGTTAGTCAACCGTATATCAGATAAAATAATGCTTATAAGAACAATAATAATGGAAAGGACATCGTAAAGTGAAGACGGAAGGGAAGGAATGTTATAAAAGTACAATAAAAGTATCCTATCAAGGTAGGCTTGAGTTGACTATTGTCTCCTTTTGTATAAAGGGATCCGGTTTCTTTGATGTGATAGCGCAGGTTTCAGCAAAACAAAGATTTTTCTTTTACTATTTTACTTAGTAATAAAAATAAATCTTTTACTCAACATCACCGTAAGACCACAATCCAATAAAATTTCGTGCCACTGAGCTCCTAAGGATGCAATCAGGAGTACTAGAAAGTCATTTGTGACAGTTTAAGGCATTAGCGAATTTCCTGTTAAGAGAGAAGCGAACAGCAGTCGTGGAATTAGGTATAACAAAGGAGTGAGAGATTGACTACACTCTCTTTCTGTATGCATAAGTTTGGTCTGAAACGCATTACTGGAATTGCTTCAGCAAATCGTAGTAAATATGCTGTCCTTTATATGTTTATTATTTGAAGGATTTGGATATCTCGACAAAATGACCCGTATTCACAGGGTGGGTGTCTGATAATTGCACTTTGTAAATATCTGCTTCCTTTTAAGCATAAGTTTCTCTGAATATGCTCTGAAAACCGGATAGAAGCCCTTCTTTCTTTCCTTCCAATGTACTTGCTGCCGCAGGTACACGTAAATCTATAAATGCAGTTGGAGGTTACATCAGCAGGGTACTTATCCAGTTTCGATAGGCTTATAGAGCATGTAGTACTGTAAAGTGTCACCATATTGGCTGCAGGGAAGCATCCCTTTATTGCGCCTTTCATCCTCTTTTCAATCTTTTGCGATACTATTTCTCCTTTGTATGGGAGGCAAATGAACACTTGCTCCTTTTCGACTGTCAGATACATCGCTTTCTCATCTCTTTCTTTGCTGAACTATAGGGTTAATCTTTTGGATGGCCGTTTTCCCTAAGGCATTTTTCAACAAAGCTTAATTCTTCTTCTACCTTGTTAGGTGAACATAACTTCCAGACCGTGTTGTACAGTGTCCTTACTAATCCCAGTTTATAGTTCATAGGACAGAAGATGTTGTAGTCGTTGTAGTAGTTTCATCATGCCACAAACTTGCTCGATGGCTAGCTGTTCATTTAAGCCAATTCGACAAAAGTTTTCAAATGATAGCTTAAATGACACCTTTTAAATTTCTAAAGAAGTCGATAACGTTAACATATCAAATAAACTAATGGTGTCATACGAAGTGACTGCCTTATTTCAAATGTATCAGTGATGGAATAATAGATATCATTTGTACACAAACAGATCTGTTGCCATTACCGGAGCCAGAGATGAAATGACTACTAATTCTTTGCACAGAGACATCCAATTTAGATTCAATAACCAGTTATACCGACAAATTGACGGGGTCGCCATGGATTCACCTCTAGGACCCATTCCAGCAGACATCTTCATGAGATATCTCGAACATACGCGACTGAGTGACGCTATCAATGGAACAGCATACTACCGTCTATACGTCGATGATACTTTTGTTGTTTTTAACGACATGGTCAGACATCCGTATTATTTGACCGCCTAAATAAGGTCCACCCAAACATTAAATTCACCATGGAATACGAACACAACGATGAGTTCAATTTCTTGAACCTAAATGTAAAAAGAAGAAACAATAGAGCGGTCGAAAAGTCCATCTATAGAAAAGAAACTTGGACCAGATAATACCTTCACTACAAAAGCTTCTTCCCTAAGAGCTATAAGCGGGGATTAGTAAGGACACTGTACGACACGGTTTGGAAGTTATGTTCACCTAACAAGGTAGAAGAAGAATTAAGCTTTGTTGAAAAATGCCTTAGGAAAACGGCTATCCAAAAAGATTAACCCTATAGTTCAGCAAAGAAAGAGATGAGAAGCGATGTATCTGACAGTCGAAAAGGAGCAAGTGTTCATTTGCCTCCCACACAAAGGAGAGACAGTATCGCAAACCACTGTAATCCAACAGGTAATATGTACAGTTTAATAATGCACTGTTACATAATCAATAATGTGCAAGATAATGATAATCAGGCTGTATAAGTGAATGTCGAAGAACAGCTTTTAGGAGAATTTTTTATTACAGTAAGTCTATAGTGCTCTTTTTCTTTAACACACACACACAAACGCTCATCACGTGAAATATAAACAAGCTACCTAAATTTCTCTTCTCTATATACATTTTACTAAGCTGTTTATGACTTCAATAAAAATTATCAGAAATAACGCCTAGATGTCATAAGAAATATAATGATTCACAGCTGTTCGTTTATCACTATACACTGAACGTCTAGAGATACACTTTCTCTATAGGGGAAGCAGTAAATTGCTAACCGATAGTAAGACAGTCGTAAACTTCTAATGATCTGTTAGCAGACTACTGTCGATGCAATGATTGACAAGATTAAAAGAGAACGGCAGTCCAAAGTTTGCCACAACATTTCTCGAGTATTCTACGATCAATGGTACACGAAAGTGCCAACAAGGTATGAAAAATTCCCATATTATTTAATCAGAATACATAATCAGCAAATAAATCTCTTTTCGTAACGTCACTTAAAAGATATTCAGCTGTGAAAAATAGTGAATAATCTTAGATAATAAGGACGATTGACAGCTAATCAGTTAATTGATGAGTAATCCTTTGGAAATAATTTATTAAGAACGAGGGAACAAAAATTGAAAATGGTTTGACCACTCAGAAGACCACCAAAAATCAAACGGGAGTACTCGGCAGCTGTTTCTTCCCAGTTTGGGACTCATCGACAGTACAGGCCAGGAACCTTTCAGTTAGAAGGCAAGCTTTCAGACCACCCAGACACTGGACCTGACTCAAATACCTACGAACTACAAATTCTACCAACTCATGGTCTTAGCACAACTGAAAATCAAATTCCTACGAACTAACTATTGAAAATTTATCTGACGCACGGTATTAACTAGCTACAGGGTGAATTTTCTTGGAATTACAGTGACAAGTAATGACCAATGGGGTCCACCTGGTCGAGAGTGATTAAAAATACTCACCAATGTCACTTACTTGCAGTCGCGAATAAGCAGAAGTTTGAATTCATGGGCCAGTGGATTGAGTCTTAATGGCTGGATGGTCTACAAGCTTACCATGTAACAGGAAAGTCCCGGGTTGGAAATGACTGGTGTAGCATTGATGTCCGATATTCCATTTTTGTTTTTCATGATGACTGAGTGCAGTAGATTTTCAAACCAATTTCAGAGTGATGAATTTCTGACTTGCCTCTCCTGTTCTACTTGGTTCTGACATTGTCATTCGTGGAGTCGCCTGTGATTAAACGATGTTTTCTAGATAAGTGAAGGATTGACTTTCTTTATATTTCTCCCATTGTTAGTGATTGGTATTTGTTGCTGTTGTTTTTAATTGGTCATCTTCACCACCCTCATCTCTTCCATGTTCACCTGAAGGTCAGTCTTCGCTACTTCTTTAACCATTTTTGGTTGGTTTTCGCCTGTAGATATTCAAGTTTGTGTGACATTAGGCATAAATCATCAGTGAAATCCAGATCTTCCAGGATCTTCTTATCAGCTTAGCTTATTCTAGTTTTCTCACTCCCCATTGGTCTGACACATAATCCAGTCTACCACAATTAGGAATGTCATAGGCGATAATGATTAGCCTTTTGTCACACCTGTATTAACTTTAAAAGCCTCACTTAGTTCCTGGTTCTGAATCACCTGACACGTATCATTGTCGTATAGCTGTCGAATGAGTTTGGTAAAGACCTTGGCACTGCATGCCGTAATGTTGAAGCAGTTTCCCAATTACTTTGTGGTCAGCGCTGTCGAAGGACTTTTCACAGTAGATGAATTTGAGGTACAGGTTCGACTACCATTCTATGCCTTGTTCTCAGATTGAGATGCCTAAAGTTGAGATTAGGTCAGCACATGATTTGTCTTTTCTGAATCGAGTTTTTTCGAGGCTGGTGGAGTTCTGAATTCAGTGTATCTTTTATTCTCCCCCTTTATCCCAAAAATTGATTTTAAAAAGCTGGATATTTCTCCTGTATTTATCCAAAGGAAGACGTAAACTAATTTATCTGTATTATTTATTGTTAGAAAAATATTGTTTTTCCTTGAAATACCTGCTAGTTTCCTTTGAACATAATTGATTTAATAATATGAAACTGCATTTACTACAATTTAACTGAACTTGAACTTTGCGCTGATTGATTGAACTGAAGTTCTCGGCCTCTGTTGACATGTCAGCTAGTTGTGGGATGCTTAGATAATGTCTGAAGATTGAACCTGAAGTAATTCGGTGGCTGTCAACTGGCAGTGGAATTCAGGATATGCATTTCGTTCTATTTTGACACGTCAATCAGATGTAAGTGCAAACTCAGTCAGTAATGGTGAGGATCAAACCCAGAAACCTGTAGTTTAAAAAGACAAAGCGTTATTCGCCAGACTACTTAGGCCACAAGAGCCACGTCTTCGTCAATAGATATCGGTTATAATAGAGTTCAATTTGGAATTTTCTGTTGATGTGGATCTAGTGGCCTAAGTGATTTAGTGGATACCTATCTGGCGTTTGAAATTGTGATCCTTTATATTTCCTTAACTTTTATATGAGTAAGACAAGTATCAGTATGACAAGCGTCATCAGAGCATCCGAAATGTGTCGCACAAATACATTACATATTTCAAATAAATTAGGTCTTTAAATTGTTTTGTCGAAGATCACAATGCTGTTTCCTTCCAATTCAGAACTTGGAAACAAACAAAGCTTATAATAAATGCTGAAAATAACTTCTTCGACAGATACAATCCAAGCTTTACAATCTAAGAAAAAATGGGGCAAAGAATATCGTTTTTGATAGTTTCCTCTTCTAGCTTTACAATAATATATATATATATATATATAGAATATTCTAGAATAACCATCAGTAACAATATCCATGTTTTTAAATACTATAGATTAGTTAAGTAAGATTAATGGGATTAAGGTTCACGAAAGATGCATAAATTATAATAAGCATAAAAGTGTAATAGCGAATAGAATATCAAAAAAATTAAGGGAATTTACACGACCCATTAGGGATCATTAAAACCTTGATAACCAAGGTAAGGAAAGTGTCTGAACCAGCTACTTTTGGATACATAAGTTAGGTTTCTTAATACGGATCCCCATATCCTCCCCAAAATGTAGTAGATGAACTCTTAAGGTAAAGCTAAGATTAGTTGGTATGCGGTAGATGATTGTGAAAGTCTCGTTAACATTAATCTTGTATTCTGTATCCACAAGATGTCTGTCTGCCTGTTTCCGACACAGAACTTTGCACATATGTGCGGCAGTTCAAGTCACCACACTCCATGTAGCACAAAAAGCAAGTGAAGAAAGTAGAAGAAATGCATATTAGAGACAGTTAACAGAGATATGAGGCAAAAAGAATAGTAATAACGAAGAACAATATAGTTTCATTGGAAATCATAATTCACAGGGAGTGGATGCATCTGCGCCACTGAGAACGATTTTGAGTCCTGTCACCAATTGTTTCCAAGCAGTGGTTTTTATCGTCCCGAGAACCCGAACCAGTCAGGAAGCCTACACCTCCCCCACGTGGCTGAAACTAGCTGTTGTGGATTTCATTGACTGGTGCCATGTTTTGGTTTGACCGCCGCTAGCTCTTTTCCAGCCTGACCCTATGTCAGCTAACATTGCCCGTCAACGAAGGCGATGACTAGGCATACGTAACACATGTGCTAACCATCTCAATCGATGTAGCTTCACAGCCTCGTCGATTGACTTCCCCTCTCTGCCTAGTACACGACGCCTAACCTCAATATCGCTCACCTTATATTACCGCTTCACACGGGAGATAGAGAGCAGGCACCTTTGATCAAACACAGCTAATCTTTTCATGTCTTCCACCCTCAATGGCCAGGTCTCACATCCATAAATGAGGACTGAGAGGACTGATGAGCAGTACACCCGCCTTTTGATCGACAGCCAGCCGATATCACGTCTACGCCAAAGACGGTGTAGAATAGAGCTATGAATGGATTTTGTTGTCCTTTTCTTACCACACAGTATGATTTTCGGAAATCCGAAGATAAACACGCCTAATCGTACAGTCTATGTGACTGGTTCCACAGCAACGTCACATAGCAGAGGCAAACCAGGTAGTTTAACGCAAAATAAGGGTGGTTTTGAAGACAGCATAATTTAATACCACTGAATGCTCTTTTTACAGCATTTCTAAGGCGTTGTGTTAATATCCCACTGATGTTATCCCCTAGCAACTGAATTTGTAAGAATGAGGCCTTTTTCATAGCTGTTGATACATGGGCTGCCTTGATTTTTATTCATATTCTTATCGATGAATTTTTCTGAGTAACCCTTCTCACTCAGCAACTGTTTAACAACATTAAGTCCTTCGTTAAGACATTCATCAGAGCAGATTGCTGTTGCTCTGCGAACAAAGCACTTTAGTAGATTGCATTTGTATTTCAAAGGCACGAAGCTGAGAAAATGAGTATACTGACAAGTTGATGTTAGTTTTTTACATATACTTCCTATTATACTGTTCTCTTTACTGATCATATGGATTAGAGTCTTTTTCTTTCTCGAAAGTAAAAATAACTGCAGGATGAACATCATCAAATTTATCCAGGATGTTCGTTACTTCATCCTCATTTTTCATAATCAAAAATGTATCATCCAGCTAGTGATGACCCTATATATACTTAGTTCCTTATTAAATAAAAAGTGAACATTCATTCATTCATTCATTGTGTATTTCAAACGAAGCTGTTTTATAAAAGATATAGGAATATCAACATCGATGTTTCTTTCGTCTTATGAATTCTTTGCTTACAAAGTCTACTATTTCCTTACTGAATTAGTACATTGGTGAATAAGGAAGATATGTCAAATGATATCATGAATGTATTGTCAATATTTAAATTTTTATCTAACCAGTTGTGAGAAGGTAACAACAGGAACACCTACCTGAGCCACACACTGATCTAATCCATCGTTTTTTTTAGATGACTTCAACAAGAGATATCTTTATTTTGCCAGTTACATATAATCGCAATTTCATTGCACAATAGAAGTAAAACGAAACTGATATATATATATATATAATCTTTATTAAAATTCTATCATAGACACAACCGTTTTGCATACTTGGTCATCATCTGATATACGCACAGGATAACAGACTGTTTTGTTTTTGCCCCACAAACTACGCACTTACAGCTGATTTCAGAAACGAGATAGGTAAAAACATATGGACAAATAGACAAAGCGATTTGATTTAATCGGAAATACGCATATATAGTAGGCCTAGTAATATTTAAGATACACAAATTATAGTTGGCAAACACAACAGCATGCAAATGAATATATCCATTAGAAAATCAAATCGATAGATTGTTTTCAGTTTGACATTCTGATTTCTGTTAACATTGATAAAGAGGTGTAAACTTTTAGTCTGTGATATGCCAGCAGTATTGATGCTAACAGTGCCGACAAGCATACTGAAGAATTGATTACAGGATTTCATCATGAGCTGACATTAGTTAGAGAACCATTAAAAAATCAACTGGGAGTACTGGACAGCTGTTTCGTCCTAGTTTGGGACTCTTCGGCAGTACGCAACCGTCGGGGTTCGAACCCAGGGACTTCTGGTTACAAGGCGACCTCGTAGACTGACCATATTCATGTAGGTAGTTACCTGGGGTTCCAGTGGAAAACCGTGACAAGTAGGGTGCTGCAGGTCGGGTGTGAGGATAAATCCTCACGCTCTGTCGCCAATTGGCAGAAGTTAGAACTCATGGGCTGGCCATTGGATCGGTTCCCAGTGGCTTAATGATCTACCAGGTTGCTCGCCTTGTAACCAGAAGGTTCGGGGTTCGAACCCCGGCGGGTGAGTACTGGTGAAGAGTCCCATACTAGGCTGACGAAATGGCTGTCCAGTACTCCCAACTAGTTTTCCAATGGTTCTCTAACTGATGTCAGCTCATGATGAAATCCTCCAACCAATTTTTCCTATTGTATTGGTCCCGAATACCTAGCTGTAGAATACACTGTAGTAGGCTGCACTGTGTCATTATTATTGGTTTTATCCCAAACAGGAAGGTTTGATACAATGAAGCATTTTCAGAGTATTTAAGTACACTATTGCATCTGATTTTCTCCACACGTGTACATAGTTTTGGGGTGGGTGGAAAAGTAATTAAGAGTGCAGTTCCAATGATTACAATGTCAATAAAGTTAAGAGAAATGCTGACAACAATATACTAATGATTGAAAGAATAAAATGCGACGTTTATTTAATGCCTTGCTATAAGTTAGTAGTTCCAAACCCAATACATTACTCATCACACAAAATACTTGCTAAATAAAGTAACGTAGAGTTTCTATACTTAGTCGTCCAAGCATAAAGTGTTTTATAATTGCTTCTATTCCTACCCGATGAGACACAACAGGAAAGTTGTGTAGAAAGAAGATTCTCAAAGTCTGGCAAGATAATATTCGCTAACCTCTTGCACAAATCCAAGTGTATGTTTACACCAATATTGACACCAGTAAGTTTAGCAATACCTCACTCACCGTATCGACAGTTTTTATTGCCTATCTCAGTGTAACAAAATCTTTCTAAAGTAGACCAGGAAAGATTAAACGGGAAAGGCGCGCAATAAAGTGCACAGGGTTCGAGTATCGGCGGGAACATCATCACTCACTGAGAAATGCAGGTACATCCAGCTGATGAGTCCCAAATAGGACGAAATGCACATCCTGGATTCCACTGCTAGCCACCATCCACCAATTGTATACAAATCAAATCCCCAGACATCGTCGAAGCATCTGCACAAGAAGCCGACATGTCAACCTGAGACCGAGCACTTCGGTCCAATCAATCGACGGGAAAATGAAAAATTCAATTCAATAATTAATATGACCCGTTGCACAAGAGGTGGCTCTCGTGGCCCAAGTGGTCCAGTGGATAACGCTTTGGCGTTTGAAACTATGGGTACTGGGTTCGAGCCTCGGTGGGAACATCATTACTCACTGAGAAATGCAGGTACATCCAGATGACGAGTCCCAAATAGGACGAAATGCTCATCCTGGATTCCACTGCTAGCCACCATCCACCAATTGTATTTAAAGAAGAATAGTTAGAATACAAGAATTAACCAACCGTAAACGTAAAGACTGTCTTAACGTCTTTACATGAAAGTGTGACAAAACGTCTTTCTAGAAACTAACATGATGTGGGAAGACTAGAAAACATCAGAGGGAAGACATAACCAAAGGTATTTAGCGTTCGATTTAATTTCAGCATAAATGTCTTGTATAACACAAAGATTATGTATGTCATGTCTATGTTTGAAAGTAAAATAAACAGTCTGGCGTTTGGAGGGACTTAGCTCAAGACCAATGGATAAAGGCCACTGACTAATTTTGAACAATCTTATTAGGAAGTAACCAGCATGGTAACGGTCATGCTGTCAACACACTTAATAAAGTTGTCTTCATCAGCATTAAATAAGTCATGTAAGAAAACAGAAAATGGGAAAGGAGAAAGAACAGCATCCTGAGGAATGCAGGATACAGTAAGCAAAGCAGTGAAAGACTTCCCCTCAAATATAGTGTACTGCTTACTAACAGAAAAGTAAAAATGCAACCGTTTGTAAATCCAGCACCCTGTATGTGTTACAGTAAGCTTGTTTAAAAAAAAGGCCTAGGTATGCAGTCAAAGGCAGATGTGTAATCTAAGGAGGCATAAAGGAGACATTAAGCACCTTTGTCGAAACTGGAGACTATGTTATGATGTAAGATATCTGTACCATCTAAAGTACAGTACAGCAATACGTCGGACCAATAGCAAGATTCTAGGACATCTGGATTTCTCAGGTGATTTATAAATAATGTCACACAAACTCGAAGATTTACAAGCGAAAATCAATTGAAGTGGCAGAAGAAGCTGGTAGGAAGTAAAGGACTTCAAGTGAATGCAGAGAAGATGGAGGTGATGAAAATAACCAATAACAACAACAAGCACCAATCACTAGCAACGTGAGAAATTTGAAATAAGTGACTTCCTTCACTTAGTTAGGAAATATCTTTTCAATTACAATCGACTCCACGGATAAGAATCTCAAAACGAGGATTGGGAAGGTAACGCAGACCTCTATCACTCCACTGTCATACAGACGACTTAGGGGTGACCTAATACTAGCATACCGTATCCTAAGAAATGATTTTGGAGCTAATTTATCTAAATTATTTCTTCCTTCTAGCACCAACCAATTGCGAGGACATCACCTCAAGGTTCAAAAACCACGGTCGAATCGTCTGCGTCTGGAAATCCGTTTTTCGCATCGAATTGTGAACCATTGGAACTCCCTACCGGAACATGTCGTATCAGCGCCATCCGTTGATTCATTCAAGGCGAGATTGGACCTCCTGTATGAAATAAATCGAAAGGATTAACACAGGCATATAGCCTACTATCCTAAATAAATTGTAAACTGTAAACTGAAATCAGCATTAGGAAGAAAATTCGAATTTTCTTTATCAATGCTAAGTGAGTGAGTTCTTTTATATGAATCAGAAACTTGTCATTTCACGGAAAGCATTTCTAACAGGCTACTGTAGATTTTTATCAACACTTAATTTCACTGGCTCCATACTGAAGATCAGATGGCTGGTCATCCAGAAGGGATTAATGAAAAGAACCTCTGAAAGCACGTCAACTAAGGACTTTTTGCGCGACAAATACGATGAAGAAAATGGGGATGGATCTGATACAAGCTGAGGAGACTTTCGAACGACATCCCGCGTCAGAACATGACTTGAGTGAAACCAGGATGGGAAAAACGAGTTGGACGTGGGTTTGAGGGTGATATGGAGGAGATGGTATGAGAAGGAGTTGAGAGATTATGAGCTAGTGTAAGGCTATATGAAATGGAAAGTAGAGAACAGGACAAGGTGGAGATGTTCTGTTGAAGCCTAATATTTCACTAGGAACTTAAGGGAGCAATAACAGTAATCAAGTACACTTAACATGCTTGTAAGCAAATTGTTTTAAGTCGCTTAAAGCTCTCAACGCAGATTCAGCGTGAACTAAGAACAATTTTTCCATTATTTTTATAAATGGTGAGATAATAGCAATAGGTTTAAACTTTACTAGTATCACTGACTGAACTCTAGATTTCTTTCATAGATTTCTATCAGTCTTTAGGATTACATAACTGTATCGATTACTAACAGATGGTCGACTGATAGTAGGAACAGAAAACAGCCTTCTATTAAAAAGACACATGCATGCAACTAATGGATTTGAAAATGTAACAGAATGTGTATCTTTAGTATTGCTATAATCTTTAAAGATTGAAATATGATATATTAAAAGCATATTACTTTTGATCTACGCACAAGATATGATATTGTAATTTATTTTATTCCTTTCATTTTACAGCATATGCGTACGTGTATTTGTGTGTGTGTGTATTGTAATAATTTGTGAAAAAAAGTAGTGCCTTTTTTTAAAGAAAACATTATCTAGCATGTTAGCAAGCTTAAGGAATTCGGCTTTGTACTTTCTCGAAATTTCCCGAAAAGTAAGTGATTGCTTACAGGATTTCATCATGAGCTGATATTGGTTAGAGAACCATTGGAAAACCAACTGGGAGTACTGTCACTTTATGATGAAAGCCTGTAACCAATCAATCAAATCCCTACAAACCAATACTTGAATATCGACGATGTGCTCACTGGTGACTGGCCATATTCAGGTAGGTAGTTACCTGAGGTTATGGTGGGAAGTCGGGTGTGAGGACGGATACTCGCCAAAGACATTGGCTAGCGGTTATGCTATGTCGTGAATTGGCAGAAGTTGGAATTCATGGGCTGGCCCTTGGGTCGGTTCCCAGTGGCCTAATGGTCTACGGGCTTGCTCGCCTTGTAGCCAGAAAGTTCTGGGTTCGAGCGCTGGTGGTGTGTGATTACTGATAAAGAGTCCAAAACTAGGCCAATGAAATAGCTGTCCTGTACTCCCAGGTGGTTTTCCAATGGTTCTCTAACTGATGGCACCTCACGACGAAATCCTGTAGCCAATCAGTCAAATTTCTACAAAGGAATTCTTGAAATGGAGTGATTGTTTAATAAATGAATTTATTCCGTTCTGTGAATTTATCGATAAATTAGGAGAGAGCCGTTAGAGGCAATTAACAAAGATTATTATTATTATTTTTATTCTCTTAGTTTCGGAGTTAAGCATTCATCCAGTTATCTGCAATCCTCTTTGGCGGATAACACCAGTGCTGATAAAGCTGTCACCCCCTGCGCACATGGTCTCTTCTGTGTCACCCTCAGACGGTCGCCTCTTCGTTTTTCAATCGAGTTCTTCTTGAGGGCCTACACTGCATGTGATATCATTCAGTAGTCTCTACACCACGTCTCCGATGCATTTTGCCATTTTTCTGCATATCTATTAGGTGACAGACTCTTAGATGGCTTGTTAAAATAGTTCCTTTTTGTTAATCTTTTCAGGTCTATCATCTGATTGTCTGTATGGAGCGAGGGCAACTGTTGATGAAATGATTTTGATGAAGTACCATGTCCCTGATTTATATCGAGGCACTAATTGACTTGACATTACTGTTGAAAATCCATATCTTGATCTTTAGGCTGTCTAGCAGATTTCTACACTGACTTCAGATTAATACAGGGCTGTTGTGATTTTCCAATATTAGTCTTGACATTCTCATCCATGCCTCTGACCGTAATTTAAATTATGCCACCTAGATAGGTGAAACAGATGACTTTTTTCAGGTTTCTGCCGCTGATGGTCATGATCAGAGATCTATGGAAACGAACGTCTGGACCAGGAACCAACTGTGCAACAAATATGCAAGAAGAAATGGAGGTGGATTGGCCATACTCTGAGAAGATCATCAAGTGAATGACATCACACGCCAGGCCATCGCTTGAGTGGAACCTGGATGGGAAGCGGAGAGTTGGTCGTCAGTGCGATGGTGACATGAAGGAGGTCATGCAAAGTGGAGATGTGGGCATATGGGAAGACGTACGCCAGGTGAAAACATTGGCGGAGAACCGAACACAATGAAGATGTGCGGCTGAAATCCCATGATCATTTAAGAACTAAAGGAGACGATAATAACATAATAATATTCTTCATCGTCGTGCGTCGGTGGCATAGCGGTTAGGACGCTCGCCGACCATTCACATGGTCCGGGGTTCGATTCTCGGCCGGCGCACTCCTTTACCTCGCTAAGCCAGTAGTGAGACTGATGTAGAGGAAAGGTTTGGCATGAGGCTAGCAACCCCATCCTGTAAAAATAATCACCAATGCTACAGAAACTTCAAGCATCCAGCTTGGAGCCCTATGTTCCACTGGGAACGTGCAAGAAAATTTAAAAAATTCTTCATCGTTGGGTACCTTCATTACCTCTATCTTCTTTATGTTCACTTGGAGTTCTACCTTCACTGCCAGCTTCTTGTTTTAACTCGTTGGTTCACGTCTGTCCATCATTGAGTCTGTGTGATAGTCGAAAAACATCTGAGAATTCTAAATCTTCTAGAGTCTTCTATTCTGTTAACCGTTCTACTGCATTCTTTCTCCCCATGGTCCTCCACAAAATCCAGTCTACCACGGGTAGGGATATCATCGATGATAATAGATGGCCTTGTCTTCTGCCTTTACTTCAAACGCTTCACTCAGCTTTCCGTCATGAACCACTTGAGATATCGCATCACCAGATAGCTGTCAAATGAGGTTTATAAATGTTCTCTTTACTGCACTCCACAGTGTTGAAACAATTTCCAAAGTGATTCTATGCTCTATTCGATAATATGCCTTATTCGTATGACTAGTTTAATGATTCCTAAATCCTTAAATGTTCTACGAAAGCTTTGAATGAAAAAGACCACTTAAAATTAAATTTTATACACTTCTGTGTCAAGAATTCATTTGTTTACTGTAATGGATAATAAACAGTTCGGCTACACCTGTTGAATTATACTTTTGTCAACAAGAACTTTTAAAAACCAGTAATTGTAATGATCAATAACAGACCATTGCACCGAAAACTACTCAATTCGACTTTAGGTTGATTTGCACTTCCCATAGACCGATTGTATTGGTCGGAATTTTCAGTCTGTGTTGATCTGGCGTTTGAAATTATGTCTGAAGGGTTCAAATCTCACTGGAAACACCATCACTCACTTACAATTCCCAAACAGGGTGAAATATGAATTCTGTATTCCACTGTTAGTCATCGTCAACAGCAATAAATTCATGTGAATTCCTAGCTAACATCAAAGCGTCCGTACTAAGGGCTGACATGTCAGGAGATACCAAGAATTTCCATCTAACATAAACAGTCAACGGCGAATGCAAACTGACATGAGAACAAATGATAACCAATACCAGCAACACAAGAGTTGACTTTCATGGAGTGGTTTAGTTAATAGTGCTTTAGAGTGGGAAACGAGCGATACTGGGTTCAGGTATCAGTGAGGACACCACCAGTAAACGGGAATGCGGGTACAAGCAGTTGACAGTTCCCCAAATGGGACGAAATACGCATCCTGACTTCCACTGCTAAGCATGATCAGTAAAAAGGAAGCTACCTCCTGTGACCGAAATCAATACCTCGCGGTCTGAACGCGTCCTGCTATACAACTAATCAAAACTTCTTTTAGTTACTCACAGCCACAAAATATCCCGAAATCAACAAAAAGACAGTTATTCGTAGGGTGAGGCTAAACGTCGCCATAGAATATTTTCGCGCAGAGTATGGGTTATCGCGTTCACGTCAACAGAGGCGTTATAATCGCTCAGTTTTGTGAAAATAGATTATATTTGACTAGTTTTAGACTTCTGTAGCCGAAAAAAGCAATATTTAAAATTTAACACGTACCAACGTATATCCTTACTGTCAATGTAGTTGAAGATTGAACGACCAATTCATGGTTGTTTGCTCAAACCCAACTCTATATTTTTCGCGGGAGTCATCAAACCAGCAGTCATCGCCTCATCGTTCGCTGTTCAGTGGAAGATAGAAAACTATCGGAACTATTATCGTGATTTACTCTTTTAACATTTATTCTTAGACCTTGCGTAATAACCTTATTGTTGGTTACATATTGGCGTAAGAATAAAAGATTCCGGAGTCGTCAATCTGTGTTCTGGTTTTCGCGTTGGTTAACACAAATTGCTTCTGAAAGTCTTCGAGGAACAGCGTGAAGTCCAAAGTAGTAAGAGATGGACATTGACAGTTTCTGACACACCCTTATTCGCAGTAATATTTACTATATTACTCAATAATCATAATATATGAAGTAGCAAAATTGCCTCAACAATGCAGTTAGGCAGCTAAAAAGAGTAAACTAGATCTCAAATACAAAACATGTACCATACAACAAAATCATTTAACCGAAATCAAGCATACAAAGTACGTGGGAAACATGTTGAATATTCTCGAAAAGGTACAGCCACAATTCAGTCAATAGGAATCATACACCAAATAATTCTTGTGGACAGTCCCAAGTCAGAATGACTTAGATTCACTCAAACAAAATCGTTGCCATAAACGAACACACTATGAATATCATAAAAATCATAAAAAGTATTGAAATTAGGGATTAAACAGGGAAAAAGATAAATAATAAGCATCAAGTCAATAGAAGATACGCAAATATCAGAACAATAATATACAGTCCAGGAGAAACACAGATTATAATTACAAAGTCAGTTGAAACATATAAATAACTATAAATATTGTAATTAGATCGTTGAGGAGGGATTTTTCAAACAACTTTTCCACTGCATGGCTCTAGTCGATTACCACAATGTTTCCTACAACCGGTAAAACAAAAGTACCACAGACATGTAAAAACAACTTGACAAGCTGGACCGTGTTGTCAGGAGAGCTTTTACTGTCTCAAACAACACTCACAGCATTTGACAGCAATGCGGAATATATAGTTTCCAAATGACATCAACAGACACTAAATTCACTGAAAACTATAAAGAGTTAGCAAGTTATGAGAATTACTAGCTTTCGAATCGGGGGAGGTAATGCAATGCGCTCAAAATACAACTGTTTTAAGGTTATAAGCCGAATTCAGGCAATCCTTGGAGAAATTTCGACTGTATAATTATCTCAACAAAAGAATTGAAAGCATGCTGTTTTTAGTTCATGAAAAATCTCCATTCTAACTTTAACAGAAAGAAGATCAGTAGTTCAACGAAGAGTCACTTTTCGGCGTATTCATTTTCTCAGCCGTACAATCGCAAATATATGTGGGTCATTTTGTATGCATGTGTACATTAAGTTTATCGAACAAAAATACAATTGGTTATGGTTATTTTGACGAAACAGGTGAGAATTAGTAATTTCTGGGTTGAGTTATGTAATACAAAAAGTGTTCAGAGGAATTGGATGTTGATGTAAGAGGGTAATAACAAAAGTGATGAGTTATCACAAACGACTGGTAAAGAAGAGTCACGTAATAACACGAATAGTTTGATGAAAGCGTTGTGTTCACCGTGAAGATGGAAACAAAACAAGCAAAAAAGCAAAAGTTAAGTCAGATCAACAGAGTTGTTATCTTGATAGTAGAAGTGGTTGAATAATTCTCATTTGTATGCATAGTTCTAGTTCTTCTAACTGAATGGCTAGTGCTTCTGCATTGCAAAGAAAATGGGAACGTATTGTCTTTGGTAGACTGTTCTTCACTTTGTAGATTACTTTGAAGTAGTCGTGTGTTGAGATGGAATGACTAGTAGTAACGAGATGTTCGATTATTATTGCACTACTTATACGGCCACTACTTTCTTTCTGCAGCCAAACAGGATAGTGTTCTTTGACCCTTTTTGAAAGGATACGCATTGAACGACCGATGTATCTGGCCCCAGGTACTCCTTACGCAAACTTCATATGAAAATGTTGCATTAATGTTATTGGTCGATAGTCTACATGATACAAATAACTTGCTAAGAGAAATAATCAAATTTTAACGTGGTTGCTCTGAAAAGGTATACGTTCCAAACCTTCAAATGGTTTTGAAATGAAAGAGATGTGTGTATCACAGCTGGGTGTTTTTGACATTGTTTTGATCTGAGTGATCCAGTTGTAAAGTTTTCATTTCCTGAAACTACCAATTACTGGTGAAGTCATACACGCATGACAGATGCATATTTCATGGAAAATCCCGTTAAGTAACCCGGTGAAGATATTTTCCAGAAAGTGAATGAAAGATTCCCAATTATAAACCACCTACCTCAGAGGAAACGATGATTTCCAGTGTTTCATGAATTCGATTATGATACTGTTGTTAAAAATTTAAAGTAGAACTCTTGACATCAGCAAGAATTAATAGATTGCACTTTTCACCTGAATGAAGCCTAGGTCCAGTTACTCTTTTCTAAAAACCGTCTTAGCCACGAAATATAGGCAGCCTTCCGATCCTTTTTTGTATTCTTCGATGCGGTTTATGCATCCAGGTTTACGAAAAATTATATTAGAAATAATAAATATCTGCATTTCACTGGTGTTATGTGTACTACTGAAACGGATTTGTAAGTAGTATACACATAGCGTCATCTTTAGAAATCTTGAAAACTGGAAGAATGGAGAAGATTAGGAAATGCACTCGGAAGCAGAATACGAATAGTTCGTGTAGATTGCATTTTCAATGAGAAGTTGCAAAATCTTAACACCAACATTTACAACACTGCCTGATAAACAATTCTACACATCAGACGTCGCGTCCTTCATTGCACTAACCCATATTGACCAGGTTAACCCTGAATTTAAGACATAATCGAAAACAAAGATTGGATGAAGTTAGCGAAAGACCTGTATTATGGTATGATTCAGGCGTCCAATGAAGCCTACACAAATTGGCTGTCACTGGTAAAAAAAATCTAGAATTTACCCCATAACACACTTCCCAACTATGCTGAACTTACAGTATATTAAGAATATCATTTATCATAATAAATTATCCGAAACCAAACGTAAACCTGGTAACTCTTTACACATTGAATAACTGTAAATTTGTTGAGCAAAGAAGTTTAGTTAACATGTAACGGCAGAAGACAAGGGTCAAGTAACAAAACCTTTATTGAGAAAATCACGTGGTATTTATAGATTTTTATGTACATTATTGGTAGCTGAGAAGCAACCTCTTCTGATTGGTTGTTTTCTTGCTGAATGTTTTTCTGTTACCTCTTTGTGGCCATTTCTCATAAAATCAAGCCATATATCCGCGAATCATATTTCCACAAATTAACTCCGCTGTGATTGGCTGGTGATCTTATTAAGGTTAAGCTTTGTTGCTGTTTTTCTTATGACCCTGATTTGGGACGTGAACATTGACGTAAACTGGTCTCTGCAATTTCGGCTAGCAGTCAGCTCTTACCACAAACTTATACAACTGATACAGCACAAGTAATACCAATAATATGATTTATAATTATGGTAAAAAGAAGTGTTTTTGAAAGTGGCAGCTAGTGAACTACTCTTTAAGTTTGATGATTTTTTCTTCGTTAACCAGCTGTAGGACTTGACAGATTTATGACCTCCAGTATCCGTCTATTTAGAATTATTATAATTTCATTAGATTTTGAGTGAAAAATAGGGCTTCAGCGGCACATCATCACCTCAGTCTCTTTTAGCTGGCCCCGTTTTCAGTTCCTCTTTATATGATCTCCTCCAAACCACCCTCAAAATCAAGGTCAACTCTTCATTTCCTATTTGGGTTTCGCTCGAAAGCCTGGTGTGTGATGTCACTCAGCGGTCTTCACTTTGTGTATCCAATCCACCTACATTTTGTAATGTATATTTTTCGGGCAATAGGGTACTGGATGGTTCGTTGGAAGAGTTCCTTTGTTACTTATGTTTTCTGGCCGGCCACCTGAAAATAGGAACGCCTAGTCTGGGAAACATATAGAAGCACTGACTGGTATGACATCAGTGTTGAAGATCCTAAACATGTTCCTTTTATGCTGATAGCAGCATATTTCCACCTTGACTTTAGAGTAATGAAGGTTCGTCCTGCTTTTCCGATCCTGGCTAGCTTTGAAATTCTCATCTGTACCACCTGTATGTAGTTCAAGAAATACCTTCCTTTAAATTTCTCACATTAATGGTGATTTAAACTTGTTATTGCTCGTTAGCTCTCTTTATCGCTTCTTTAGTTTTTGATCTGACATCAGATGCTATGATACAAATCGTTTATTCATACACTAAACCTTTGATTACTTCGAACTGTTCACATTAATCCTAAAAAAAATATTGAGTTATTATGACGGTCGTAATGGAATAATTGTTTCAAAAATCCCGCTGCACGATACAATTGCAATATCGATACTTATTTGGATGTTTGAACTCGAATTTATTATCCATTTTTCACTTAGGTTGCATACCACTGTTCTAGCGTTTGTATAGCATATATTGTCCAAACCCTGAAATAATAGAGAAGATTTGTAGCTCCAGTGGATGATATGCAATTAGTTGTGTCCTCTGAGCTGATTGATTTAATTGTGAAGCTTTCATCTTCCTTTTCAATAACATCTTCAGTTCAGGTTTTAGGATAAAATAAACTCATTTGAATTCTTCATGAATGATTTAATTGTGTCTCCTGGCAACCATCTTCGTGAGTGGTAGCTGATTCGCATCTATGTTGATCGTTTTTATTGACCTGGAATTCGAACTTTCTTGTCACTTGATGTGCTTTTTATTAGCTGGTAGATTTTGTGCATATTAATATTTTTGCATTGGACACTAGCCAGTAACTAGTGTAATGTGTGTGTCTTGTCCTATCTTGATGCAGACTGAATTCTATCAGTCTAGCTTGCAATGTGGCCACCATGTTAGATGACTTAACATCTCAGTAAACTGTGAACTGTTGGAATTGGGTGGTTGGAGCCAATCGGCAGGAGGCTACGAAGCTAGAAACACACATTACACTAGTTATTGACTAGTGTGCAGTCAAAAAATATTCAATACAGTCCTACAGGAGGTCAACTGCGATCCTGAATAGCTCAGTGGTAACGTCTCTCAATTCAGCATTGGGTGACGTGGGTTTGAATCTCAGAAGGAACATGAGTTTCCTCAAGGTTGCAGATACGCCATGCTGACGAGTACCAACTAGCATAAAACCTATGTCGAAGACTTCCTGCGGACTTCCTCCAAACACCTAATACCAACAATCTATATTAATATCATTGTTAATTGCTAACTCACTTGAGTACCAGGCTTCTAGAAATTCCCTGGCACTTTTGATGTTTCCTGTATTTAAAATTTCTACATTATCCCAATGAAATCGGTGTCCATAATTATCTACACGCATTGATATAAGAGAATATATATCATACCTTTTTACAGACAATTTGTGTTCCTGGATTCAGGTTCGAAAGGGACACCCACATTGACCGATATTACAGTTCATAAATTTATTTTGTTAGTGGTATTAAGTTTATCTTCTTTTCCTGTTGGATCTTTCTGTTTGTCTGGATCCTAATTATTCATCAATATCCCTGTTTAATCACTAATTTTAAAGCCTCCCTTTGTGACTATGTGATAATATTGATATTGTATTGTATTAACAATGAGAATTTGTTTGAGTGAATGAAGTTTATTCAAACCATACAGTGTCTACGAGAATTGTTTAGTTCAAGATCCTTGCTGACTGAGTGATGATAACACTCTGATAGGAATATTCTTCTTGATTCTTAGGTACTTTTTATAGCTGAAGTTTGGTTAACTAATTTTGTCCTAAAATGCATGTTTCATAACTAAGAACTGATCTGTTGTGTACAGCTGCCCAACAGCACTGTTGTGATAATTCTGCATATTGTTACACTATGATTTTTGAATAATCCACGTATTTTATACCGAATATCTGTCCTTATATTATCTTCGGGACACTTCCATAGTACTTGTATCCCAAGGAACTTCTGGTTAGCTATACAGTAGAACGGGAATATTCGTTTCTTGATTCCAGACCACAACACGTCAGTTTTGATCGTTACAAGTGTGAATAGAGGGAGGATTCGTGTGGTGACAGCTGGCTGCTAGCCAAAGTTAGTAGACAGTAATTTACGTCAATGTTTATATCCCAATGCTGGTCCTAAGAAAAATAAGAACAAAGGCTTTGCGTAGGCGGATACAGTTAACATATAAATGAACTGAAACTCAAGAAACAGTCACAAAGAGATGCAAAGTTAAATTTCTGTGAGAAACTACAAATCAGAAGACTGTGTTTGTCTGCTTACAATAATCTATAATATATACATGAAAATCTATAAATGTATGATTTCTTTAATAAACGATCTGTTGACTGGCCCTTGTTTTCTGTTGTTACATTTGAACCCACACCCTCCGACTTAAATCACACAACTGATGATTTCGATTGCTTCGCCAATGAAAATTTAATCTCAGTATTGCAGTAAAACACTTTATTAGTATATTTTTGTTTATATAACTAATATAAAAGGTTATGCATGCCTAAAATATACTCATAGTTACTATCGTATATTTTCAATAACTTAAACATAAAAATAGGCGTCATATATATATATACATATGTTCATAAATCTATTTATAAATAGGAGAATAAAAGATAAGGATTTAGGTAAATTTCAACATTTTTATATCTTTTATGGCTATGCTACTAATAAAGTCGGTAAGAAGCTTGAAATTCAGCTTTTCCTATATATTCTCTCATTAATCATGACCAGTATAATATGAATAGTCAGCCGATATTTTAACTGCAGAAATTAATCAATTAATAATACTTTGAATTCGATAGATTGACTGATTCTTAGCTTGACTACACTAGAATCTAATTTCTACTGATTCTGTTTGCGTATATCAGTCACAAGTACAGTTCTATAACCGCACTGCCTGTTGCCTGTCCATCGAACTCTGTCGCCAATCGGTACACCATTAACTTCCAGGTCTCGCATTCGCCCACTCGCCCCAAATGTCGTGCACCACCTTTGCTCGACCTCATAGCTGAAATCCCAGAGCAGCTGTCTTCGGCATTCGATTTCAGACACTTACCAACTCAGAAAAATCACCAGAGTTTAGCTGGAAGCTCCCTATGTCTCCTTCAAAAGAAGCAGTCCTTAATGTCTTTACCATCCGAAGACAACGAGACCATATGTAACAATACGACACAGGAGTACTTGGTAACGGAATTATTTATTCGCAAACCAATGAAACTTTATGAGACAAATACGTCCGCCACAAATCAGAATAACAATCTACACATATCTTCGCTACTAAGCTACTTTCATCTTCCGTTTTGTGCTTATTTGCCTTGCTTTCAGTTTTTCTGTATATTTTGACAAGCGTTCACTTCTTCTCTTCGTAAATGAATCAATTTCTCCGTCATTCGATATTCTTGAGAATTATATAAATCTTTGTATCTACACTACATACTACTTCTAGGTCTTGTCAGTAGCGAATGCTACACTATCTAACACAATGTTTACATTCTAGTGGTGGTCTACATTTTCGAAAAGTGAAAAATACGCTTTGTTTTATGGTGGGTGATGACTAGTACTGGAATCCAAGATTCTCATTTTGTCCTATTTCATATTCACCAGGTGAATGTAGCTTCATACCCAGTAAGTGATGGTGTCTCCGGTGAAACCAAGCCCAGCACCCATCGTCTCAATCTCTTGAGCGTTGCTCACCAGGCCCCTTGGGCCACGACAGCCAACTCTTTGTCCAAAAGGTATCATTTAACATTAGCGTCATTATACTCCTATATTTCCACCTAGTTGATTATAATGAGCAGGAAATATGAAATTAAAGTAAGCCAATATTAATTGGTGCCTGTTGCGTAAACGGTTGACATTCGTTGCCATGTGGCCCAGAGAGTAATGCTCTAGAGAGGGAATGACGGATGGTGGGCTTAGGTTTCAGTTGGGACACCATCACTAACTGGGTATGCAGCTACATTCACCTGATGAGTCCAATATAGGACGAAACGTGAATCTTGGGTCCCACCACATCACATTAATACTCAGACATAGCAGCAGTCACCGTGCAGGGAGACGACACGTTAACAGGTTATGAAAACTTTGGTCTGACATAATTAATTGACGATAAATCCACAGTTAAGTTAAACAAGTGAAAGATACACTTGCCTAGTAATAGTATGATGTGACTTCCCTGATTAAAGTCCCTTCTTATTTTTGTTAAGCGTGTTACGAAAAACACAATTGCTACTGGCTCAGAATAGCCCAATGAGCAATAGATGCAAAACATAATAAACTGTCCATCTGTTTGTTACGTGTCAATAAGAATACAAACTAACCTAAACAAATAACACTTAGTTCATGTTGCCAAAAAGGTGGCTCTTATTATCCTAGTAGCCTAGTTGCTAGGCAGCAGATGACATACTGTTAGCTTTTCTTACATGACATGTAAACGAGACATCTGCCCCTAACGGAGATTAAAGGTCACGTCAGTGGATTTTTACTGTTACGTGCTAACGGATTAAAACACAGTCTTTTTTACTTTCAGTCATTAATTTATCGATTGAGTCAAATAACAATATGAATAGTTAAAATTGCTAATTATGTTGCCTTCTGAATGCAGAAATACATCTTACCTTCTCAATCAGTCTTTTGGGTTTTAAGTTTGATAATTGACTGATATCAGTTAGGGAACGATCGTAAACGAAGGAGTACTGGATGGCTGTTTCATCCTGGGCTATTAAGTCTGACCTCAGTGGCTGAAGGGTATATGACCTTCCGCCCAGAAGGTGCTGGGTTCGAAACCTGGTGGATGCCTACTGATGGTAATTCCTAGACTAGATGAAACAGCTGTCCACTACTCCTTGGTTTTTAGTGGTTCTCTAACTGACACCAAACGGTGATTAAACTTGAAACAAGCCAAATTCCTACAAACAAACTCTTGAAAATTAGCCTTGGGTGTAATCTCAGTGCAGTAATAGCAGTCCTCCTATCGGTAGCATACTTTGGCATTACTATCGTTGAGGTCATGCAAAAAGCATGGGGACACAATATTCTCGAAATATGAACATAAAGAAGGTAAGTCTAATCATGGTAGTGGTTATTCAGATCTATCCAATCATCGGTCAACTTTCCTAACCACGTGAAAGACCAGGATAGTTTTAGATGTATCTTTAAATTATCAGCTTATTTGATTTCAGTTCGGCGCCATCCTGGACACACTGTCAGTTTTCCGAAAAATTTGAATGCGACTGGATGTCCATCAGTTTCTGCTGCATTTCTGGAGGCATTTTGAAACTGGTCGGTGAAATGATTTTTACTTATGTCAAAGAAATTTAAAGGATGAGTTTATGGTTTAAGTCTGTGTGGGAAAATCACCGATAATCAGGGGTTCAAGTTCATAACCTGCTGAAAAGTCAAAAACGGGACTAACTTTTCCAGGGAATAATAAGGGGTAACAATAAAGAATGCGTAGAATACATGAATTGATAAATTTCAAGAGAAGAGGTTAAATTATGCTAGAAAGTCTCAACTTCTTTGTGCGATAAATCAAACGAAAAATTTTCTTCGAAGTTAATAAGACATTAGACGACCAATGACGATTATGGGGAAGAGTGAGAAACCAATACAAGATAAGTAACGTTTGACTTACTTCCTATCAGAATCCCGTCAATTTCACAATAATCATGAGACTGAGCCAGTCTGCGCAAGTCCTATTCACAACTTCCGTAGTCTCATATACTATTTGTGAATTTTCAGTAGCATACGTTGCAATGCTATCCTGTAGCAGACTTCGGAAAAATTGTTATTTCTGACAATACAATCAGTATGTAGATAAACCCTTAACCTCGTGGAAAACTTACCTAGTCAGCATAATTAGTGCAGAGTCACAAGTGATTACAATTTAAACTGCAACACAATAATACATTTTATTTATTGAAATACAATGATGAATAGGGGATGAACTTGTCACTTCAGTGTAGCAAGTTTTCTCTTATATTAGTTTGTTCAGGATCGACTGAATTCCCTTTAGTGACATTAATTCTAAAGTTCTCCTCAAATTCTGAGTAGTGACATTTAGGAGATTCGAATTCTAAGAAAAATGGTTGGAAGTAGTTTGGAGGAAGCTATAGACCTTGGTTTCGTGCTAACCAGTACTCATCCTCCTCCTAGAAATTTTCACACCATGTATAAGTAATTGACTGAAAGGTTATCAGAAACCTTTCAACTAACTCATTACTCCAGTTTCCTATACACTATGACGTCAAGATGAGTAGATCTAAACGAGATAATAAACAGTTATGTGTGTGATCGAAACTAGTGTTCGCAAGTGTATTCTGTTCGTACAGTAAGATATATTCACGTCTTCCTAAAAATACTAAAATCATTCATAATACAGAATACGATCTACTAGACACCATGGATGAAATGCAATTTAAAATGATCTGAATCAATTCCCTGTGTACCTGAATCAATCTACACACACACCGCTGATGAAATCCACCGTAAACAGCCAAAAGAGCCACTTTGTATTTAGCCAACCGCGATCCAACTCTTTCTTTATTATTTGAAGTTGCAGCACGTTCTTCAGATAGCACAAAGGACTTGATGACATCAAAATGTTAGGCATATAGGAGTTTTGATCATTTCAAGCTCATCCAGCAAGTCAGAATTGAAAAGAAAGGCTGCTGGATAGGGATGACAATTCATCACTAAGTTACTGAAATTATAATTTATGAGCCAGTGGACTCCACTCTTATGTTTAAAAGTGATAAACTGACCCTCTGATAAAGTGAAGGTCCTGGGTTTGAACCATTCTGCGGTCGTGTATGCTCACTGTGAAGAATTCCATATAATGACGAAACATCTGTCCTATGGCACTAGGTTTGCAACAATTCTCTGAATGGATACTGAATAAAGAGTACTCTTTTCGGTAACTTCATCATCAGGCTCTACAGTTATATATACATTATAGTGAATGAATGATGAATTAGTGTTATGAACGTCATTAATGTTTAAATAACATCGAATCAAAAATATAAATAGATTACAGTTCAGTAGCATCAGCATAACAATACACACTGAATGTCAGAACAATTAAGAAGGATAATATTACAAATTCATGAATTTATAGCCCCTGCTGAAGACCAAGGCAGTAGTAGGGGCTGGACTTGCTTCTTTTGAACACAGAACACTGGTTGTTTGAGGCGAATTGCATTAGCCTCTGCTGTTTAAAGCATGTGGTGCTTCGATGATTTTGGCAATTTATTATGCACCCAGTAGATTATGGAGAAGGAATCATCCACGCTGGCTGTCTTTGTGGCCAGTTTGCACCAGGTGGTCTGATACCTAACTTTTGACGGTTTTTACTACACCTTTACTTAGCCATAGTGACAGATATTCTCGAGGACGAAAAATCAAGTTCTTAGAGCAGCGGCCAATATGACTCGTTCTACAAGCGCAGTTGAATTGGTAGATACAATTTGAAGTGGCTTTTCTAGTCTAGGTACTTCATCTTTCAGTCGAGGTAGGCACCATCGGCCGTGTAGAGAATAAGACGTGTAGTTCGCCAGCATTTAAAGTTCTTTGAATTGATTTTCTTAATTTCCTCGTAATTATATCACTTGGTATATCGCCCTTGAATCTTAGTCGTATATAAAGTGGCTTCTTGTTTACAGATAGTGAGTAGTCCTTTTCGGCTTGCTTTGTAATGTGTTTCCTGATAAATTTTTCGGGATAGCTATTTTCACTCAATGTATCATATACAATGCTTAATTCATCTTCAATTACTTCTTCTGACCATATAGCTGTAACTCTGTGGCTGGGGGTCTTCACTAAATTTCTTTTGTACTTGATAGGAAGGAAGCTGTGAAAATGTGTATATTGTCCTTTCCAAGTACTTTTTCTATTCTCTGAATGATGCTATCTTAATAAATCTCTGCACTAATGTTTGTAATGCACATCATCACTTGTAAATTACACAGTTCATTGTGAAATTGCAATGGGATTTTCTTTAGATAACCAAAATCTTCAAGTCACAGTATGTAGCCTGATTAACATGATGAATTGGATTCAGGAAATCAAGCAAAACCACAAGATGACATATGTATACTACTGATTTACATGAGTAGTTGACACTTGATAACAACTTTTAGTTTGTCTTTGGTTTAGGAAGAAATTATATATATATATATATATATATATATATATAGAAAGCAACGTTTCATGTGCAGAGAAATTTGCTGATGGACAAGAATAAGGCCACTTTAAATGCACAATACTATCAAATAATCTAGAATTTGGACACAATCATGTCAGTAGCTTAGTAAGATACCTTACATCCTCAGTCAAGTTGAAGAGATACCGCTGAAGGCAGTTTGGTAATGCTGAGTCATTCGTCATGGCGCAATTTTTGAATTACTTGGTTACATGAATGTTTAACCCATTTAAATACATCTCACTTACTCTATTTCATAGTATTTTAGTCACACAGTCATGTTATTGAATCGCAGTCTACATTCATGCACATTTCCGAATAGGTTTTAACAACCTCCTGCTATGAATTTTCCCAAGAAAATGGAGGAAAGGCAGCTTGGAGGGATAGAAGCATACTTCATATCGAATAATACCGCTTGAAATGATTGACAAATTATCAACTATTATATTACTTAGAGATTGGTCATAAGGAGTAAATACTTCATAATAAAACACGCTGACAATTCTGTATTTTGTGTGAACACATTTTCAGAAACAAGATATTATCGTTATTATGAAAAACCAGACATATACGAACTAACTCAGTGTAGATGTATACAATCATCCCTCAGACTGATTTCTGATTTATGCTTATTATTTGTAGATATGAGAAGAAGAGAAAAAGATCAATACATCAAAAGCCGGATTATTCAAATTCACACTACTACCTAATCTAATCCGTTCGGTCTTACTATTTGTAGAATCTTATTGAACACCTTGAACAAAATAATCTTAGCGTGTTCGACAAGTGATGCATCATTGTTCACTGTAAGATGTTACTGCAGGACTAGTTGGCACTAACTCATGATTTTAAGATATGGAGAGAAGTGGCAGAGCATGTCGACTTAACTTTAACTTATTTCAGAAGTTGTATAAGCTTTAATGAAGAGATTACTGACGAAATCTCAGCATTAATACAAAAAACTCATGTAGCATTTGCCAGCTAACTTGATCTCTTGAGTGAATGTGATATCTGGCTAGCTCTCTTTGACCACAGGTGTTTTATTTTCTATCTCCTGTGTAAAGCGGTACAATTTAATGTGTGATAACGAGATAAGATGTATAACGTTAGGTAAGGAGACAAAATCACTCGATGAGGTTGTGAGGTGGACACGTGCTTTGCATGACAAGCTACCATCGTTCACGCCAAGCAATTTTAGAAGACAGTATTAAGTGAGAAATGAGTTTAGAATGGTCAAATCAAAACCTGACACCAGTCCATGAAATATTTAACTGTTTTCAAGTATTGGTTTTGTAGGGATTTTTTCGATTGGCTGAAGGATTTCGTCTACAGCTGCATGGGTGCCTACATATGAAGAGTCTTAAACTAGGCTGACGAAACAGCTGTCCAGTACTCTCAGGTGGTTTTCCAATGGTTCTCTAACTTATGTGAGCTCATGATGAAATCCTCCGACCAATTTAACTGTATGTTTGAGCGAAATCGCGAGATCTAGATTATCTGACTGGTGTCCTCAAGATGCTAAGCACCAATAGATTAAGACTTTTAATGATATGATCCAAAATGGTTCTCAGCAGCTCACTTGTATCTATTTTTTATGATCCAAAATATCCATTAAATTCTTTTGTTTTTTTATTTAGTTATTCTTCTTCCTTTAAATTTCCGTTTACTATAGTTGGTTTGTGTCTCTTTGTTTCTTTTGTCGTTGTATACGTGCTCTTGTGAAGTGTAGGGCAGCAGCTGAACTGCCGTACTTTTGCGTACAGTTCTACACTGAAAATTCAATCGCGAGTGCTGACAACAATGGAAATTCACTTGATATATTATAGGACAGTCTCAACCACGTGACAACACTGGTCAGTTAACTTGCTTGGCGAACAGTCAAGTTACTACATTTAGATATCAGGATAGCATGTTAAAAGAAAGCACTTAATTTTTAAAAAAAATGTAAATTGCGAATACTAAAAAATAATAAAACTTATTCATGAACATTAGGAATACATCACATGAACAGTTAATACTCAATGGTAGATGACCACTTATCACTACATGACTGTCAGTTCTTACAGATGTAGACTAGACACTTGATAAAGTACTTGTAAACATTGTCATCCATAATGATAACTACTTCAGTCATATGGTCCACTTATTTCACATCTATATGAATATCATATGAAGAGAATGGCTCTTTTTAAGGCGTCATTATTCTCATGGAATGTTCTGTCACATTACTGATGGATGTAGTAAGCAATATTTAGAAGAAGAAAGTTGGCTGTTGTACTGAATGCTAGACATCTGGAAATTATTTATATATATATATATATATATATATATATATGGGTACTCTACACGTTTTGCAACTTAGTATAAAAAGCTGGATGCTCATCACTTGAACGTATCTATCCTTTCTTCTTTATTTTAATCTAACGCTCTCAAGTCCTTTTGATAAGAGACAGTAATTAGATCATAATTGATAAGACACTGGTACAGGCTATTTTTTGTGAATTCTTGTATTCTCCTGGATAATTTCACCTGCATCCTTGAGCAATGAAGCTGAAAAAATAAATAAATAATTATTGACACTAGGTTATTTAACTCATAGATGATATTTCTTAAAAAGTTTAGACTAGTGAGACGACTAAAATCGATGAAATTATTCATTTTCATGAGTTGCTTAAAATATATCAAATCGTGGAATCAGGGTATTAGAGAGTCAAAGAATAAGAAGCTTGGTAAGAAATATCTTTTCGGTGAACCTAGAATTTACATGAGACTAAGCAGTGGATATACTAAAGATGTGTAGTTCCCTAAAGAAAACCTATCCTGCAGCAACACTAACAGCACTATTCTAAACACAGTCAACTTCTTCCAAGCAATATGGATGACAAACTCCAGCATATAACTCAGCAGCTCCTATGGGGCTAGCTACATAGGTCGTTCTATGCGTGTCCTTTCAGCTACCATTACCCGGAGTGGCTGCAAAATAAAGACACTGATTTGATCAAAAGCTCCGTAAATGAATACCCGTCAGTCCAGTGTGTCACAACATCTCAAATGACTCACCATTCTCAGCCGAATGAACGAGAATCTACAAACGTAGTGTGTTTCATACTTCCGTGTATTATAGAAACATTCGTTTTATGCGTTGGTGTCCGGAGATGTGTGTTCAGAAGAATCTACTCCAAACTCTACCTACATTTACCATGAACCAAGTTCTCTTTGACTTCTAGTTTACCGTTTCTTTCAGTCTCTTCAATTAAATTAATCTTCAGCTGTGAAAATTATTATTTCAGTTTTTCTATGCATATCCTATATCCATCAAAAATTATTACGCAACTATCCTTCTTTTTTCTTTAAGTCCCCCAGTGGAACATAGGGCCTCAAGCTAGTGGCTTTAGGTCTCTGTAGCAGTGTTTATTCTACAGGATGGGGTTGCTAGCCTCATGCCCAACCTTTCCTCTTTGCCATCATTATTTCTGGCTTATCGAGGTAAAGGAAAACGTCGGCCGGGGATCGAACCCCGGACCATGTGCATGGTTGGCGAGCAAACGTGTGTCGGAGGTGGGATTCGAACCCACGCCCCCATCGTAGACCAGAACACCTAGAAGATTACTCTTGAATCTGGCGCCTTAGACTGCTCGGCCACCCCGACCTCATGCAACTATCCTTGGTCTTATGTAACTTCGTTATACACCTTAAGATCTATATTCATACATTCAAAATTATAATGTCAGGTTGAAAATTGTTATTGCCTTTAACCTCCTGTCGTTACTATTTTGAATTAAATAAAATTGTAACTACGTGAACTTTTCTATAAAATAATCTGACTGTACAACATCTGAGCTTGAAATCGCAGAAAACGACTTCCTTGCTAAGCTTTTGTGCTTCAAAACATACCATTCATCAACGTTCTGTATTAAGTGAGACGTGCTAAAATGATAGATTTAGGGTGAACATACTAATGATTGATTAACATGAGCAGTTGAATACCACTCGCAACAACCAGTGGTGATTGTTAGCCAAACTGAAATGATCTGCACACCGAATGGTTATTTCAGTCGTCTGAAGCCGAACTCAACAGAAGGTTTGACCCAACTCAGGAAATCAAACCACGTTAAATTATCTGAATTCTGACAAACTACTTTAGGCAGTTGTAGTGCACATGTTTAAATTCAAATTAAATACATAAAAAGAACATATTACTAGAAGTGACAGTTAAATATTCACTGAGAAAAGAGTCTAAAAATAGGGATGAAAGTACAGGGTCATGTTGGGATGAGCCACTATATAAAATTTTCCATCACTCACTCTGGGTTTTTTGAAATGAAAAATTTTCAGAGCTCTCATCATTCATAAATGTTGGAACGTAACATATTTTTTTACCTTAGGCACTACATTGTAGGTAGTTTTAAAAAGGACTCTGTTGAAGTTATACAGCTCAAAACTTTACTACGTGTTCCGGAACAGAGCTGGTTATTGACCTGTACCGCCCCATTAATAGCCAAGAACGAAAGTCATCTGAAGTTTGGTTTGAAAATGCTCGCACAATAACAACTTCTTGATATGTATGGAGCACGGTTTTTCAGACTCAATCATACCTACCACTCGTAAGGTATCCTGTTATCTAACAGTTGTCAAATATACTGAACAGTAATGCATTCGTAACCACTATACAACTGTGAGATATGGTCTCTAAAGGGTAGAAGTTATTCGAGGCTTATAAGTATTCTTTTAAAGTAAAACCAGGAAGTGACGTCAGTTAGAAAAGCATTAAGAAATGTGGAGAACTGGACATCTGTTTTTTCCCTAGTTTGCAACTCCTCATCAGTACACACGTGTAACTCTAACATCATTTGGACTCAGAATCTTTAGCCTGTGAGGCAAGGCCAAAGACGAATGGACCAATTAATTCTGATTCCTTCTAATTCACAATATGTAGCCCTATCGCCAGCAAATATCATCAACGGTTACTGACCCTTACACCTGATTTAGTGAACCCCAGGTATCACGGATTCGTACAAGGACTGCAGTTACTTCATCTAGCAGTCAGTTACTGGTCAACCGCATAACCTGAAGGTCCTTGGTTTAATTCCCGATAGAATCGTACTGCTAAAATCTCCATAACTAGAACAAGACTGCTGTCCACTGCTTCTTGGTTTTCAGTGTCTCTCTAAATGATGTCAGTTCGTGATCTAATTTGAAATCGAATAAATCCCTGGAAACCAACACTTGAAAATATGTCTTCACTATCATTTTCCTAGTATTGTTTGTGCTCAGGAAGACTAAGCGGTAACTAAAATTGAGATTGAACATGAAATGCTAAGTGAAAAACGTCAACTAACTTACGAGATATTGAAACGTTATCAGCAGAGATGCCTTCGATAAACGTCTAGGCAAATTATGCTACTACTGAGTATAAAGAGGAACAAGTTGGTCAGATAGTAAGAATGGGAAAGGGAGTTGTGAGCACTAAGGCTATCATTTTTGTTTTATTCCATTACGCTCCCAGTGGAGCATCGGGCGTCAAGCCTTAGTATTTAATTTTCTGTAGCAGTGGTGTTTATTTTTTACGGGGTTGGGCTGCTAGCACTATGCTTAACCTTCCCTCTTTATCGGCCTTACTACAGGCTTAAAGAAATTCAGGAGTGCGTCGGCCACATACGTGGTTGGCGAGCATCTTGCAGCTGGACAACTGACACACAATGCAAGGAAAAGAGAAATTGTTGGGGTGAGCTATAAGACAAAAGTTTTCACCATCCACCGATAGTTTTCTAGTAGCAAAGATGGCTAAAAGTTTAAAAAGTTAAATGACAGCTGACAAAACAACCAATAATAAAGGTCATCATAATAAATTCAAAAAGAAAGATAATTTTTTTCGGACTAGTTAGTGATAAAGCAGTTTAGATATTTTGTGTCGATCAATCGCTAATGACCAATCAAATGTAAGTAAACAATACAGGGCAGATAAATTTCGAGCTATGTCGAACTAATGACAACCTGCATAGTAAATAAGAAAACAAAAAACTGTTCTAGTGAAACATGAATGTTTAAGGCTAAGAATGAATTTCCTGCCTTTATAAATACTTCCACTTAATCTACACAAATTAGGAAAATAGCCATCGAGGAAAGGCAATGAAAAGACTATTTTTTCAAATGAGTCTTGAGACACTTTTACGAGAGGAATAAAATGCAATTTACTTCAATTTAGAGTAATGAAAATAACACGGTAACTAAAAATAAAATTTCAGGATTTCATCATGAGCTGACATTAGTTAGAGAACCATTGGGAAACCAACTGGGAGTACTGGATAGCTGTTTCGTCCTAGTGTGGGACTCTTCAGCAGTACGCACCCACCGGGATTCGAATCCAGGACCTTCCGGTTACAAGGCGAGCTCGTATACCATTAAGCCACTCGGACCCGATCCAATGGTCCTTGAATTCTAACTTCTGCCAATTCACGACATAGCGCGACCACTAGCCAATGTCTTCGGCGAGTATTTGTCCTCACACCTGACCTGCTACACCCTACTGGCCACGACTTCCCACTGGAACCCAGATAACTACCTACCTGAATAGGGCCAGTCGCCAGTGAGCATCTCATTGGTTTTCAAATGTTGGTTTGTAGGGATTTGATTGGTTTCAGGATTTCATCATGAGCTGACATTAGTTAGAGATGATTTATGTCTTATGTCACACAAACTGGAAGATCTAAAGGCGAAAACGAACACGTTGGCAGAAGAGGCAGCAAAGATAGGAGTTCAGATGAACATAGAGAAAACAACGGTAATGAAGGTACCTAACCAACAGTAGCAAACACCAGTCGTCGTCAAAGAGAGATATCCAAAGAAATTTAATTCTGTCACTTAATTAAGCAACATCTTTCCAACCAAGAGTGGAGTCGATGACGATATCAAAAGCAGACAGGACAGGGAAAGCAAAGTAAACCATCATCAATCTGAAATCAATATGGAAGTGTTCTGCACTCAACATGAAAGATGAGTTTGTGGTTTTCAACAATACTGACAAGTCGTAACGACCAGAAATGATGTGTTGTGGTCTGAACGCTGGAAAACAAACGTTGAGTTTCATTGTAAGGCTGATCAAAACTTCATTGAGTTAGGATCAGGAATAGAACATCCCATCGACATCAATAAGACGGTAATCTACACTAATATCCACGGTAAAATTAAAAAATACCAACATATAAAATAGTCAAAATTACCTCGACAGCGCCCTTAGGCTATGCAGATCTAATAATTTTCCAGTACAAAATAGGCACTGTAGAATAGAATTAGTTGACCAAAAATCAACTGCTAGAAGTACCTCAGAATCAAGTAGAATACTGCCAACAATGGGGAATCAAAACTCCGCCCACATGAATAACATACCAAGAATTACCACACACAGTCCAGGGTCATAATTACCTTGACTTGTTAATACAAAAGCGGAGCCGCAAAACAACATTCTATCACTATCGGCACACAGTCACGAATAGAGGCATTAAAATCAGAGATTTATCAAAAAAAAAACGAAGATAATTAGGCGCACGAGTCACCAAAGAACTTCTAACAGACTATTTCTAACGTTCATCAACAGTAGATTTCATTGCCTTGGTAATGGAGAACAGATAGTTGTGGAGAAAGGATAAGTGACATTCGAACTCTAGGAAAGCACCAGCCAACAATCTATTCTGCAACAAAAATGTCGAAGAAAATGGATGTAGATCGAACACACGTTGAGGAGACCTTTGAGTGATATCAGGCGCAAGTGAAACTTCGACAGGGAGCATTGAGCTGGGAGTTGCTCCAAGGGTGAGATAGAGGAGACAGAATGAGACGGAGATGAGAGTTAATCGGCAATCATGCAATCAGCTAAAGAGGACTGCAGAGGACAGGATGAAATGGAAATGTGCCTTTGAAGATCTATGTTCCACTCAGGATCCATGAGAATAATATCATTACTATTAGTATTACTACTATTGTACCCCAGTAATACTGATAGCAATACCACTAAAAGACAAAAGACTGTTGAGAAAAGACCAGAAGTACTATGAGTAATGTTAAAATGACAAACATTGTACTGATTTCACAATTTGTAAATCTCTTCATTCATTATGCATTTGGAATGTTTTATTCTTAATTACTCGTGCCTTTTTAGGTTGTCCATCGAAGTTAGCTAAGAATTTTTATGATAGTCTCATCTTCAATGAGTTTTTGGTAACACTTTAAAATTATGTTTGCTTTTCTGGAAATCTCACTATGTATACTACTTATATCTACTTATCAGTAACACACACACACACTAACACAGACGACACTACTTGAGCTACTAACAACATTGGTTATTGTTTAATTATTCTCATTCTTACTAATACTGCTACTGTTGCTAACATTACCACTAATAGTAATGTTAATAATACTATGCTACTCTTTAGGTGAAGAAGAAACATCACATAATGAAAGGTGGAGGTGCAGAGAATAGAAGAAGTGTTAGGCGCTTATCTCTTTTTATTACGCATCACAAAACAGACTGATAAGTAGTTTTACGGATAAATACATTTTTTCAGCCTATTCAGATACATTTTTTACTGTAGGGTTAGATTTTTCTAACATCTTCTTCTCAATACTTTTTTTCCCTCGGAAAACAAGTCCTTCTCACGCTAAGATAAACCCAGAATACTCCTAACTAAAGTCACAAGGTTTTAGATAAAGCAGATACATAAAAGAATTTTCATTGTTCTCTTAGGCTCCAAGTGGAACACATGGCTTCACTATTTTCTCTACGACATAAGTCTACTACAGGATTACCTACAGGCTTTCATTTCCCGTCCACATCACCTTCAGAAGTCCTGCTTTTTGGTTCCCATTCGGCTTCGACACAAAGTCTAGGTGTTTGTGCCTGTCACTCATTGGTCTCCACAGTGAATGTCCAGTCCATCTCCACCTCTTTCTGCATATTTGTTGAGTAAAAGACTGTTGGTTAGTTAGTCTCCGGAGTTCCATTATTACTCATCGTTCCTTCCAAGCCATCTGATCTCCAGTATCGAAACAGTAAAGTCAGTTATTGACAACAGTTAGCAGTCGTCTGCTAAAATTCCCCTAAGTATTGCACACGCCACACCGCTGAATCATATAAAATCAATGAATTGAAATTAGTGCTTAAAATTTGGATCTCATACTTGACATTGAGTAAGCGCATTAGGTTTTTTCATCCAGATTTCAAGAGTAATGAAGATATTTGCTTGTTTTTTCCAATTCCCGCAGACATTGACGTTCTCATCCATTTTGCCTAGTTAAGTGGAAGAGGACAAGGAGGTAGACTACATCTATTCAGAAGTTATGCGGTGAAAAGTTGTTGAGTCAAAATACTTCAGCTCTTTGTACAGTATGCAGAGGAAAAAGATTCCCAGGAAGGGGAACAAAAAGGAATGATTTTTTATACTGTTAGCTAAGGAAACAATATGGTGATAACAGTATGAACGAATCTTACAAATATATACTTCAGAGCTGTAATTCCGAGATGAGAAATTGCAAGGCAATAAATGTGAAGGTAGAATGTATATAGGCTATGTAAATACCCCACAAAATAAGTCTTATTTCCTTAATTGTTTAAAATAAAACACAAAATAATTGAGCAAAGAACCATTCCTCTTTTGCGTTCGGGAGTAAAAGACAAACTGCCTAATTTCGCCTCTTCCATCTGTATCTACCAATTCAACTGCTCTTGTGGAGCCAGTTACATAGGCCGTACAATCAGGCGTGTTTCTCGTCAGATTTCCGAACATGACTCTGCGTGGTTAAGTAAACGACAGACAAAATCTATTTGTAGCGCTTTTCAACCTCATCTTGTGGATACAGAACGCAAGATTGATGTTAACCAGGCTTTCAAAGTCATTTACTGCATACCAACAAATCTCAATTTCTCCTTAAGAGTTCGATCACTAATTATTGCTGAGGCTGTAGGGATCTGTATTAACAAGCCTAGTTTGTGCATCCAAAAGAAGTTAGTTAAGACGCTGCCCTTACCTTGGCCATCTAGGTTTGAATGATTCTCAATTTTTGTGGAAATTTCCTAATTTTAGTTGATATTCTACTCGCTATTATATCTTTATTATTATGATTATCATAACTTAAGCATCCTTAATAAACTGCAATTCCACTGATCTTACTTAGCAGATCGATATTTTTTTAAAACACTAATATTGTTATTGATTACTAATCTGGAATATTCTATGTATACAAACATGCATATAATTGTAGAGCCAGAAGAGGAATTTATCGAAAGGATATTTTTCGCTAAATTATTTTGTGTTTTATAGTTGTCTAAATGAATATTTTTGTTTAAAATAAGTTAAACTGACCAGGTATATTGACGTCCTCAAGCTTCCGACTAACAATTCTCTTAACAAAAGGACACACTCAAGATTATGGTGATCTGGTATAAAACTGATGAGTTATATTCTTCAATATCCATCCCTGTAATAGAATAATTGTTTGGGAAATCCCTCCACAACAATCTATTGATGTTATTGCTACGTATTTAGTCATTGCAGCTAACTTTGTAATTATAATCCATTTTCCTCCTAGACTGTACGTCATCACACTGACATTTGAATATCATAAGTTGGTTTGCTCCTTATTATCCGTCTTTACCACCGTTTAATCTCCTGGTTTATTGCTTCTCTGTGTGGTTGTGTGGTACACTGGTAATGTGTTGTACAATAACATTTTGTTTGAGTGAATAAAGATCATTCTGATGTTGGACTGTCTTCAGGAATTGTTGATGTGTGATTCTTGTGGACAGAGTTCCGATCCCATCTTGTTGGGTATATTCTACTTGATTCTAAGTTATTTCTTACAGTTGCATTTCGGTTAAATAATCGTACTTGTTCTAGACTACTTGGTCGTATAGCTGCCCTAACGTCACTGTTGAAGTAATTTTGAGTTTCTTGATATTATTTTGTCGAGGTGAACCATAGACCTATCAATGAAGAAGTGTGTTTTTGCTGTTCGTGTTCCAAGGAAGCTTCTGATAGATATATAGGAGGACTTAGAGATCGCCTCTCTGTATCCAGAACAAAATGGATCGGTTTTCATTGTTACAGTTCTGAAAAGTTACATAACACTGCAGCACACTCTCTTCTTCGCTTCCTCGAGTTTGTATTCTCTTTCGCCGCGTTTCCACATATTCGACAGGGGATACAACTGATTGATGCATAAACTCTTAAATCAATAGATGCACATTTACTTAAAATAACCAGTTAACAAGGCGGCATCAATTTCACTACCTTCTGTCAAGTCTATAACACTGTCAAATAATAAAGAAGCAATCTGTACATTTAGATATTGTTACATATTACCTGTCATTGATAATTTGTCTCTTTTTTGACGCTGGTAATTCAAACTATATGGCATTTTTTTAATTTTGTGTTATGTTTATTAGTTTTTAAATCTTTACCTTGGGGTTTTTTTTCAGTCTAAATAGTGGAAATCATTCAGTCAGCATCTCTGTTAACTATTCAAAATTTTTTAAAAATCTTTCATTTGTGTCCACTGGAAGGGATTTGATTGCTTTCAAGCGAGACATCGAAGTGACATCATTTGGAGAACCACTGAAGACTGGGGAGTGAGAGATAACCGTTTCTTTCTAGTTTATCATTCTTTAGTAGTACACTCCTGTAATCACACCAAAGATTGAGCTCAGGACATTTAGGTTGCAGAAACAGTCCATTGGGATGAAACCCAATGGCCTATGAATTCTAGCGTCTACCGATTTCCGATATATTTTGCAATCGACAGCTAATGTAGTCGAGGAGGATTTGTCCTCACGCTAAATTTCATGAGCTTTATGTTGACAGTGGACTCGTCAAAAACATTGTCTGGTAGTAGCACCATATGTCCCCAGTTGGCAGAGGTTAGAATGCAAGGATCACAACATTCTATCCAAGTGGTTAAGTTGTCATTAACCTTACCCTGTAGACTGAAATTCTTAATATCGATTCCTAGTGGGGTTATGAGTGTGCACTGATGAAGAGTTCTAAACTGTAATGGACCACCTGTCCACTACTCATCAGTTTCCAATGGTCCACGTACTGACGTCAGTTCGTGATCTGATTTGAAGATTTTGAAGTGCAAAAAATCTTTGAATACACTTGGCCATGGAAAGAAAAGTATAGTGGGACGATATGAAGTCATCTCTGTAATTATTTCATGGATTTTTGCTGAACTAATTTGCAATCTAAACAATATAGAAATATATAGACTACAAAAAAAGGGGTTCGAGCAGACGTTTGGCAATGAGTTATAGATGAGAACTATAAATAACATAAGTCCGCAATAACACGTGCAATTAAATGATCAAGTGCTTCGGTGACTGGCTATTTATAGGATAAGGAGACAAATGTGGAGTCCGAAACTCCCACCCCATATTACCTATCAAATGAGTCAACCAGTGTAAATGTACGAGTGAAATTACATACATGGATAGAACACAAAGACGAAGAGGATTATGGTCCTCTAAGAACATGAGACTGAAGGGTTTACAGACAGTCACCCTAAGTGTCATGTCTTGGACACTGGTGTGAACGCATTCAAAATAATCGATAGGCAAAACAAATCCAGCTTGGAATACTTCGCTGAAACAGTTACCAACTAATTAAATGGTTAAAACCAAATCTATGCACAAAGAAGGAGACAGTACATAACCTACCACACTACCTTGTTAATAATATTCACAAAACAAAGTAATTATTTTATGCATTCTTCTGTGCTTTTCTAATCTTTCCAGAAAATATTTGTTTTTGTCTGAACGCTACTCACCTTACTGCTTGTGCCATATTGTATGTAGTCATGCAAATTATTATGTTAACATATTCTTTTCAGATGAGCACTGTTTCTTTTCTAAATTTAGAACACTAACCCTACCCCGTTTTATAAGCAGATGATCCTTTTAACATTTAATACTTTGACTACTCACAGCATTTCTATCAATAGCTCGTTTTCAACAGAATAAAAGTATGCTCAAACTTTTATTGTAGTGTATATAATTCTATATTGTATAGGATATAAGCTTTTGAAAAGAATTCGCCAAATAATAGTAAAAATGAGCTGATATTACCATGAACAAAGCAAGAACGAACGTATTAGCATGAGAAGAATGGCTCATGATTGATGCAACTGATTTTCTTCAGCTGTTAAGGGCCTAAAAAGAACATAAAATTATTATTTATTATTATTCCCTTAGATTCCGAGTGGAACATAGGGCTTCAACAATACATTTTCACCATGTTCTATTTTCTGCCGTCCTCTCCTGCTGGGTTTACGATTGCCCATAATCTCTCATTTCCTCCTCCAACTCACACGATCTCCTCTTTGCCACCCTCTCACCGACGACCCACTCGCTAATTCCATTGGGGATTCCACTCTAAGGTCTGGTGTGCAATGTCATTCAACGGTTTCCTCAATGTATGCCCAAATATAACATAAAAAGGCGTACAGTAATAATCCTTATCATTGCAATGGAATATGCTTTATGAAAACAAGGTGGCTATTAATCAAACAAACAGAGTATATATATATATATACATTAGGTGAAGAAAAGTTTAAGAGGAGAGGGTGAAATTGAAAAGAAACGGTAAGTAAAAGTACCATTACCATATAACTAAGGAACTGCGTAAACTGAAATCGAGAAAGAAGAAGCCAATTTTTATCTGCCTTGCATAGAAAAAAGAAAAAAAATCATCAACAAGAATAGAAAACAGAAGTATAATATAGATATTTTCTGCCAATAATTTGATTTCTTTTAAAGTATAAGTTTTGTAGGGATTTTGTTTGATTGGTTGGAGGATTTCATGATGAGCTGACATCAGGTAGCTTAATGATCTACGAGCTCGACTTGTAACCAGAAGGTCATGTGTTCGACCCCTGGTGGCGGATGCGTACTACTGAAAAGTCCCAAACTAGAACGAAACAGCTATTCAGTACTTCCAGGTGGTTTTCCAATGATTCTTTAGCTGATGTCAGCTCATAAGGAAATCCCGTATTCAATCAAGCAAATCCCTACTAATTAACACCTGAATATCGATGAGATGCTCACTGGCGACTGGCCCTATTCAGGCAGGTGTGGGTACCTGGGGTTCTAGTGGGAAGTCGTGACCAGTAGGGTGCAGCAGGTCAGGTGTGAGGACAAATACTTTCCGAAGACATTGGCTAGTGATCGCGCTATGTAGTGAGTTGGCCATTGGATCGGGTCCGAGTGGCTTAATGGTCTATGAGCTCGCCTTGTAACCAGAAGGTCCTATGTTCGAACCCTAGTGAGTGTGTACTGACGAAGAGTCCCAAACTAGTGGGACGAAGCAGGTGTCCAGTACTCCCAGGTCTTCCAATGGTTCTCTAATCAATGTCAGCTCACGATGACATCCTCCAGCTAGTCAAAACGACTTCTTTTTATAACACGAAGTGACCATTAATTCAGTCTATAGTTGATATATATATCCTGCTCATGTCGACTCCCATTGCTTAAACCAATTCACAACAGTAGAATACTCCCCAACCATGTGCATGGTATGAGGTTCCATTCCCGGTCAATGCACTCCTAACTCTGGCTTAAGTCCGGTTAAGATTAAGGATTGAAAATAAGGCTAGCAACCTGACTCTGTAAAAAGAAGAATAGCATCACTGCTACTGAAACTTCAAAACTCGACCTTGAGGTCCAGTTTTCCACTCGGAACGCGAGGAAGTGAAATAAAACAATAAAATAATACACTAATGGTAGTAAGTACATAGGAAGGACTGGAAGAAGTTCATCCACTAGGTTTTCTCACCACATCCTGAACAATTTTCATATGAAAAGTAAGAAGGCGTTTACAACTGCAGTCGCTAGACTCTTGATTCAGACGGAATATTCATTTGAAATCATTCTAGCCTTCAAAATAATCAATATACACCGAAGCTCCATACTCATTTTGCTATGCAGAAGTCACTGCTAATAAACAGTCTTCACCTAACCTTTCAAACTACTCTGGTAACTGAATGTGCCTACTTTATTTCTGTGTGTTTTGTTGCACAGATTTTAATTTCCACCCACCGAATGAACGATCTTAACGATCTAATTACAATATTTAAACTTACTTAGATGTTTCAGTTAACTTTGTAATTTTTATCTTTTTTTTCCCTCAGACTGTATACCGCTGTTCTGACATTTGCATTTCGTCTACTGACTCAGTCTTAATTGTTTCTCTTCGTTCCTGTTTATTCTCTAATTTTAATGCTTCTCTATGTGGTTGAGTGGTGCTATTCTTAATGTCTTACTTTACTATTGTAATTTCGTTTGAGTGAATCAAGGTCATTCTGACCTTGGATTGTCTAAGAGAAGCTTTAATGTGTGATTCTTGATTCCACGATGTTAGGAATATTCTACGTGATTCTCATGTACTTCTTACGGTTAATTTTCGGTCCGCTAATTTCGTTCTATAGTACTTGTTTCGTACTTGAGAATTAGTCTGATCTGTAAAAGGGCACTGTTGAGGTAATTTTGACTATTTGATATTATTTTTTGGATAGATTCACAGATTTTTATGGTGAATAACCACCTTTCTTGCTACCTCTGTAGCATTCTGTGAATTTGCATCTCTCCAGAAAGTTTTGGTCAGATGTACAGTAGGAGGCGAACATCGGTTTCCACAGTTAACACCAAAACAAATCGGTTATCCTCGTTAAACATGTCATTTCACTATGAAACTCTCCTCCTAGACGTTCGATAATTTAACGTGTAAATAAACTGTGTTTGTTCATTTGACAACTAACATATCTTTTGTCTCATTGCTGTGATAAGAAATCTTATACACTCCCATTTATATTGAAATAATTTTGAAGTATGTTATAGTATTTACATTTATTATGATTTTTATCATTTTTAGTCAGTTTTCAGCTGAAAAAACACAGTGAAAACAAAAGATCGACTATTTTCATCTTCCAGGCATACATTTATTCTTGCTTTGTTTAAACTAACTAATGAAAACGGGTGTATGAAACTCTTGAAACGAAGAGGTGCGTCGGTGGCACAGTGGTTAGGACTCTCGCCGACCATGCACATGATCCGGGGTTCGAGCCCGCACCGACGCACACCTGATATCTATGGTCGGCCTGCAAAATTTGGGCTACCGATATCCATGCTGAAAATTCCATACTTGTACCGAAAATACAGTGTGGAATCAAGCTGTAAATCAAAAGAAAAACAACAACAGACTGCCATGTATTTATTATTCTTGATTTTTTCAAATTCACCCATGAGCAGTATTGTACGAAATTTCTTTATAAAAAGTTGACAATATAAACCTTCTAATCAGTTGATGAAAATGCTTAATCAACTGCATTATATAAGCAATCTATCGTCAACATATTGATGAAAACATTCTTATCAGAAGTATTTATACGTAATATGTGAGTATTGTGAGTAAGTGGTGCGTTCAGTGATGAAATGTTTCGTGTTCGACTCTTCATTGACTTCCTCGAAAACTTCAGTTAGTCTACTCGCCGGTAGTTAGTCTGGTAAAGACGGCAGGTTGGAAGTGATGCTAGCAATCTTATCGCGTAAAATAATACAACGCTAACTCTGAAACTTCAACCTTAAGGTTTTATGATCCACTGGGAACTAAATTAATGGAAAAAACTAGATGTTTTGAGAACAAATGAGTATTCAAGAAACATCTAATCTCAGCTTACATAACGTACGGTGGTCTATTTTGAAAGTTGAATGTTCAGTTTCGAAAAATAACATTTATTTGTCTAAATCCACTAACAGGTAGATAGATAGATGGATGAGGGATAGATAAATATTCATTTACTGGTTTGTGGGGATTTCACCATGAGCTGATATTGGTTAGAGAACCATCAGAAAACCTGGGAGTACTAAAAAGCTGCTTCGTCCTAGTTTGGGACTCTTTATCGGTACGCACTCACTGAGATTTGAACCCAGGACCTTCTGGTTACAAGGCGAGCTAGCTCGCAGACCAATTAGCCACTGGGACCCGCCAATCCAATAGTCAGTCCATGAATTCCAACTTCTGGCGTTTCCCAACACAGCGCGACCACTAGTCAAAGTCATCGGCGGGTATTTATTGTCACACCTGACCTGCTGCATCCTACTGAGGACAAATAGTCGCCGAAGTTATTGGCTAATGATCACGCTATATTGTAAATCGCCAGAATTTGGAATTCTTGGGCTGGCCATTGGATTGGTGGGCTGCAGTGGCTTAGTGGTCTACGAGCTCGCTAGCCTTGTGACGAGAAGGTCCTGAGTTCAAACCCCGGTGGGTGCGTACTTATGAAGAGTCCCATACTAGGACGAAGCAGCTGTTTAGTACTTCCAGGTTTTCCGATGGTTCTCTGACTGACGTCAGCTCATGATGAAATCCTGTAGCCAATAGACAGATAGACAGATAGATCAAGGAAAGATAAATAGACAGATGGATTGATTGATTGATTTCAATGTTTAAAAATTATTTGGATTATTTTATGAATGAATATTCCATTCTTTTTCTTCCAAATCAAGCAACCAGTCAATCAATAAATAAACAAGTTCTATGTACATTTTAAAAATGCTTAAAGGTGTGAATATTTCTCAGGAAAATCTAAAGCAAAAGAGCAAGAGACAGAGAGAAAATGTAAAAATAGGAAGGTAGACACATAGACAGACAAGTTCATTTATTCTTCTTTGATAAACAATTGCGAAAATCTGCACACACACACACACAAACCTGCACAGGAACACAAACATATAAGTATGCCAACTATATGTAATAAAATCTCTATTAGCCATTTTAATCTTTTATATTTTGTTTCTTACTTTTTTTGCATATTGTTACCATTTATGCGCTCTTTATTCAAACAAATACCAGGGAATTTCTTTAGACATCAGTTAGTTTCGACAGAGACTTCTTCACAAACCAACATCAGTTACAACGGCCCGTGAAAACCAGTTAGCACCAGACAGCTTTTTTCTCCTAGTTTGGGATCCTTTAGAAGTGCACACCCGCGACACAACCAAACATAGAAACCCGGCACCTTCAGGTTACAAAATCATGCTCATAGATCATTTAGTCACTTGATTGGGCGGGAATTCAATTTCCTTTTGAATCATAATTTTGCCACCATGTCAAGCTAAACAGGATGCTAACCAAAGTTGAGATTTGTGTTCTACCACAAATAAAAAAAGAGTCATTGAACCCCGGCTCAAATGGCTGAACAGTCAAAGAGTTTGATATAAGTATAAAACTTGGACACTGTGCTAAAGCATAACTCCATTATGGATAAGATTTTATTTTGATAAATCACGCAGTGTTGTACAGTAATATTAACTGACGACAACGTTCAGAGCACAAACTATTGCCACTCATAATCATATCAAGTCACTCACTCACACAACTTTCTTGCTTCATTTATATACATGTGTGGAACCGATTAGATATTGGAATAAAAATCAATATGAGATAATGTACATTCGGAAGTAATAATCTGAGTGTTATTGATCAATTACAATCAGATATTTAGACTTTAATTCATCTCATCCGTTAAATATTAAGGCAGGCTTAGTTAAGTGTTTAACAAACCGAGCAGTAGCACTAAGTAGCACAAGAAAAGACCTAAATGACGAAATAAAACAGATAGAAGAAGCGTTGGTGTTGAATAACTATCCTGTAGAATTCATTAGGAAGATCAATAAAGGCCAAAAACAAAAAAATAATTATGAAACTAGTAATGATAACATAAATAAGAGAGAATATAAGTCATCCACTGTTATACCATATAAAGAGGGAACATCTAAAACCCTACTTAGGATTCTGAATAAAGCAGGAAGTAGGGTGGCATTCAAACCTACAAACTCACTCAGAGACAAGCTCTGTAGGTAAAAGGACCCTGTTGACCCAATTAGACAAAATAATATAATTTACAAAATACACTGCAATGACTGTGAGTGAGCTCAACTACATAGGTCAAACTAGTAGGTCAGATTGTAGGAACATAAGAATCTAGTGAAAGTTAGAATGGCTGACCCCATGAAGATAGGTAATTTAGAATAAAGGCTAGCGATCGCACTGCATGCATTAACACACAATAGGGTTGGAGGGGATTCAAATTCTAAGAAGTAATGTAGGTAACTGGAGACAGAGGTTGATTACTGAATCCTTGTTCATTGAGTCTACACCCAACTCATGCAACAGAAATGACTCAATGCACATACCAGATATATGGAAGGTATTATTACCGCTGGTCAAATCAGAGGAGGATAATAAATAGTCTTAAAATTCTACTTCGATTCAAACACGTCACAACATTCTAACAAGTAACTTATTATGACTATAAAAACACTCGTCTTACTTCCCATCTCATTGTAATTGATCAATAACACTCAGATTATTATTTCTGAATGTACATTATCTCATATTGATTTTTATTCCAATATCTAATCGATTCCACACATGTATATAAATGAAGAAAAAAGTTGTGTGAGTAACTTGATATGGTTGTGAATGGCAATAATTTGTGCTCGAAACGTCATCAGTTATTATTACTGTATAATACTGAGTGATTTATCAAAATAAAATCTTATCCATAACGGAGTCAAAGAGTTTAATCTATTGACTTGAAGATCTGAGGTCCGACTCCTGGTAGTGTCATGGGTGCACACTGCTGAAGGGTCCCAAATTAGGACGAGACAGCTATCCAGTGTGCTGCCTGGTTTTCATTGGTCTCCCTCTGTCTGGAGCGAATCCAAATTCTTAGAAAAGCACATAATCGAAATATTACTTAGCATAGAACATTATTAAAATATACGTCTGGTGTAATTAGCAGATATCCTTTCTTTCACACTTATTTTTTTTCACTAAATTATTAAGATTATTGATGTCAACACGAAAAAATCGATATTTGTACAGTACCATATATATATATATATATTCGTCATCCTATTGGTTAATGCATAGTATACAATAAATATATCTTGGTAACAAAATCCTCGATTTAAAATTACTTAAATAAAACAAATTTATACCCTTAGTTAAAATACTTTTAATGATTGTACACATTTTTTTAAATTGAAAGATTTTGACTGAAATAGTTAAACTAATAACATTTATACATTTAGATAGTGTTCATCTTAGTTTTTAGACAACTTTATTTTTTAAAATAAAAACTATTTATCAGAAAATTTCAACTCTGATAAAAACAAATAATTATTGATCATTGAATTGTTCTGTATTATTATTCTAATCAGTGGTATATGATTATGGATATGTTGGAGCGAAGAGATAGATAACAACTTCCTTGATTGGTTAACTAGAATGTATTCAAAATGAAGCATCAAGTTTTCATTAATGTCGGTATGCAGCTATATACTACTGAATACTGATCAAGATGAGTAGTTATATACCACTCATATCGACCAGTAGTGCTTGTTAGTCAGTCAGCTCGAAGTGATCGAAACTCCGGATGGTTGTTTCGCTTGTTTTGGGACGACATCATCAGTGGTACACCCGATTTGACTCAACTTAGAGAGCCGAATCATTTGAAACCACCGTAGTGCTGGCTAACTATTTGGGCAAATCGGTAACACTATAAACTAACGATGCGCCTATAGACTCACTGTTAAAACCAGTTCTAGCTGACTGTTTACAAGGAGAATTAAAAAATAGACTTTTGAAAGGTTCAAAACGGTGAACCGGAATTCTGTTTTCTATACATGGTTGATACGTTTTGATTATGATAAAGTTTAATGAAGCAATGAACATCCTTGACAAATTTAATGTTCTCCATTGTGGAATATATTTTTCCTCTGAGAAAAAAAGAAACGCTAGTTTCTCACTTCTAGACGTCCTCACAACTAGGAAAGGAGATGACACAATATAAAGGAGTATATATTAAAGACCCACATTGATTGGCTAGTGTAATCATCTTCTGCGTTTCGCAATTTTGAAATCTTAGCGCAGCTTAACAGATGTTTGGTTCACAGAGCTAGAGTAAATTTATCTAACAACTGTTTCAACATAGAACTCAAGATAAATATTTTGTCTATCAAATTTTTAATATGCTCATCGAGCTAAATAACTCGATACTGCACTGAACTTTCAACTAATGTTGGACAGTTGCAGGGAGTTTACAAGAAGTTCTGAACTTCAACTTTATGGTCCTTAGCAGTCGTAAGCAAGGTATATCTGAAACCTCTAAGGAACCTATGTCCCCACAGTGATACGAAAACTCATCGCCCAGTAGTGCAGTCCATGTGGTTATCATTGAGCTACTCAGGTCTCAAGATTTCCCTCCCTAGAGAGTAATCATTGTTATATGTCTAATCCTAGATGTTGCTGTTGATCGGCTTTTTTGCGACGGTTTGTATGTAATTTCTAGATGTGTAGTGGTATAGTTGTTCTCTCAATGATGGAAGGTTCATTCGTGGAGCTTGCAGTGTCATTCCAGACAACATGTTCAGTGTAGACTTCAATTTGAAGTGAGATTATTTGAATTGTTCGCGGATTGTCTCTGTTAACGACTTCGGTTGCTATGGCTTATTAATCTTTATCGATCGTTCTAGTGACCTGGAATTTAGTATTTGGTCATGTGACTTATTCTTTATAAGTTGATAATATTTGCGTAGGTCACAAATTCATCTGAGAAGTAGCATTGTTTTAATAATCCCGTGACACTTTCCAATTCACACTGGTGCCCAAAGCTGTCAGCATGCAATGATTTGAAGGAATGGATGTTATGTTCTTTGACAGCCAATTTATGATTGTAGGTACGAAGTTGACGAGAACATTGTCTTTGGACAATTCATGATGTTTTTGCCAGTCGTTTCATTTTATCTAGTAGATGATTTTCGTTTTGTCTTTATCAGACGTTTCGTCATTCCGCTGATATTATAAATATAAATTGAAGTGGTTTCTTTGGTTTATAGACAAAATCTACTGCAAAATATTTAAACAGCCTTGAGTTCTTCCTTCAGTTTGCATTGACAGTTCAGCGGTAGAACAATGGTGAACCACACAAGTGGTACGTAGTTCGATCCCTTGTCGACGAACTCATCAATCTCGCTAGGCTGGTAGTAAGTCCAATAGAGAGAAGGCTGTTTATGGAGCTAGCAGACCCATCCCATAAAACAACGCCATTGCTAATGAATTTTGAAATCTCTAGCTTCAGGCCCTATGTGCTGCTGGGAAAGCAAAGGAATAAAATTTTAAAAATGGATCAACAGTCTTCTGGTGGCTTCACAAATGTTCTTCTCACAGAGTAAGACGATTTTTTGCATGCTTTCATTGGATGAACAACAGAGTCATTACTATGATAGTATAAGTGGCTGAAGAAGTGTCTTTTACATGCACATCTCCAGTTTTCCTATCTGCATGCAGATGATGAGGTTACTGATTAGACACTTTTTTGTATACTAAACAGTCTTTTGAAATTTATAATAGACATCTTCATCCAATTCAGATAGCGTCTTAAAAGACGAGATGTATTTTTTACCATACATTTCAGACAATCTCATCACATATTCACTGGTGATTTCAATTTTTATAAGAATGAAAAGTAATTTGAGATCATTTTAGATCAACATTATCATAAAATATTCATTAGTGAACAGAAAATATTCTTTTTGATAACTTTTAAATCAGGTTCTACAATGTTCATGAACCATCTAGTACAAACAGGTCGTAAAGGCACCATTTAAGAATCTTTTTTTGTCAATTACCAGGTACCGAATAAATCGCCAAAAACACGTCTAGATAATGTATATTCCAAGCCGTAAAGGCCATTAGGATTCGCCGTGATCAACCGGAGCTCTGCATGAATTGCAAAAGAAACAGGTCCAGCCACCTTTGATAACCTGACCTACTGGCGAACCTATTAATTCTTGAATTCTGTGATGCTTCACTTGATTAATCTGATATCGAGTTTAGTGTTATATTAACGCAAATTGTCGCCCTCTTTATGGATGCTGTTGAAATGTACTCTACCGATACTACTGACTCAGTGTAATTTAATCCAGGATTAATGTTGTTTATAACAATATCTCTTGCATAAGTTGATGATGATTTTGTCGAAAAGAGTATTCTTGATTCATTAATCACTCTTTTAAATTTATAATGGGAATCTTCAGTCAGTTAAATTAAGATCATATGCATCAGTCAGGAATGGAACACAGACATCCTGAAGTAATAAATAAGACCTTATAACCTTGATTTCTACTTCGATCCACATCAATGCTTTGAAACGTAAACCTTTTGTCTTTTCGGTGAATTCATTTCCCTCTTTAGCTGTTCAATCACATCTGTACACAATATATTAATGAAAGAGGGTACTTATAAAAGTGATGAGATGCCACAAACATAGTTGTTAAAACTAGTCAATACATAAGAGAAGTTGAATGAGTAAAGTTACGCCTTGAGATGGCTTGTAATCAGGATGCACATAAAAACAAGTGAAAACGTGGAATTATGTCACAGTTCGAAAGAAACTCAGGAGTTAGACAGAGTTAAAAACCAAACAGACTAAATCATGTTAGAAAGATACAACAAGCTTCCTACCGTGATCGTAAATGTGGTTGATTAATTCTCGCTTCTACGTAGAGCTCTGGTTTCTCTGAATCAATATCTAAAGCATCAGCAGTGTAAGAAGGATGAAAGTGTATTGCACTGGCCAGATTGTTCTTCAATTTATAGACCACTTTGGAGTAGGCGTTTGTTGAGACGGAACGACCAGTGTTGACAAGGTGTTCAGTTTTCACAATCCTCATAATGCCACTACTAACTTTCTGCAACCATGTGACATAGTGTTTTTGAATCCTTTTAGACAGGATACACGTCGAAAGATCAATATACTCGGCTCCATAACAATAGATGAACTGATATATGCGCACAGAAGTGGTCAGATGCGAGGCTTTTGCAGACTTCTGAACGACTGTAGAACATTACTCCTAGCTTTGTTGCAAATAATGTCCTTCTCAAGATTGAGGAAATACTTCACTTAAGGATATCACAACATCCTTCAAGAACAGTATCCTACATGACTACAAAAAGCCAAGAATGTCTCTGTGAGGAGTGTGTTAATCGAACACCTTGTCAACACTTATCGTTCCAACTGATTAAAAATGCCCATTAAAATTTTCAAGAGAATGGATACTGAACAAAGAGTACTCTTTTCGATAAATTCATCATCATCAGGCTCTACAGTCATATATACATTATAGTGAATGAATGAATTAGTGCTTTGAACAACATTAATGTTGTTTAAATAACATCGAATCAATAATATTGATAGATTACAGCTGAATCGCATCAACATAAAATAAGCTGAATGTCAGAAGAATTAGGAAGGATAATATTACAAATTCATGAGTTTATAGTTTCTACTGAAGGCCGGGGCAATAGTAGGGGCTGGACTTACTTCTTTTGGATACAGAGCGCTGGTTGTTTGAGGCGAATCGCAGTAGCCTCTGCTGTTTTGAGCCTGAGGTGCTTTGATGTTTTTGGCAATTTATTTGGCACCCGGTATAATACAGAGAAGGATTCATCTATGCTGGCTTTGTGGCCGGTTTTTACCAGATGTTCCAATATCAAGCTGTTAATAGTTTTCACTACACCTTTACTTAGCCGTGGTGGGAGATGTTCTCGAGCACGAAAAATCAAGTTGCTAGAGCGACAGCCAATATAACTGGCTCCACAAGAGCAGTTGAATTGATAGATACAATTAGAAGTGGCTAATCTTATCATTCCACTTCAAAAAACGCCTCCCCCAAAGTAATCTACAAGGTGAAGAATTACCTCACAAAGTCAAAATCCTTCTTATTCTTATTACATCTCAGTCATCAAATTATTCATCACTTATACAATGACTAGTATTAACAACTATGATTGTGACAGCTCGTCACTGCTGTTACTACCCTCCTTCATGAGGCACTTGCATATAAATGCGAATGTACAGCTAGAGAAGAGAATGAGTTCGCGGAAAAGTGCTTCCCCGACAAACTACATGTTGTTTTCGTAAATCTCTGAACGAGGATCATTCGCGAACTTTTTCTCTCTTTCCATTTAACTGCAAATTATATGTATATTCATACCCTGTTTATGCATTCTACGGTTAGATATTGAGCTAAAAACTATTTTTAATTATTGTTCAAAATTATAATCGAATTCCTTAATTAATTTTTCAAACCTTTATGCTATTTCGTAATTAATTTCCACCTCATGTCGTATTTGGGGTTCTTTTTTATCGTATCATGCTATATATTTATATGTCGGTTGTTCTGTGGTAGAATACTTGTCAATCAGACGGGATATCCATGTTCAGTTGCTAGCCAATGCACTCCGAAAGTCAACTTATTATGTTAGTCGTTATTGAGTCAGGAATAGAGAAAAGGGCGGATTTAGGGCTAGCCACCATACTGTGTAAAAACTTCATGTAATTCATCTTGTGATATACAACACGAATATCGTACAAACTATAAAGGAATGAGAAGCTGAAATCCTTAGCCTATAAAATATCGACCCCTTGGAAAGGCTGTGCAAACCACTGAGAATTTCGACCTATAGATTATGATTTCATAAAAAAAACATCCGGATATTGCATCCAGGAACTGTGCAATCGATTCATAAACAGCACCGGATTCTTGACCAGCTACTTATGTTACAAACAACGTTCCTCTTCCAGAACAATAGCTACTGTTGGCCAAGGAACAACTAGTGAAAGAGCGCCAACTAATTTTAAGGCTTCTAAAAGGTGTGTTTTCAACTGTTCACGTTCACATTCAGAATTTGGTGACGGTAGATTATTTTTTGCACTAAAATTTCCCAGTTGTTGCTGGTAAATTTTTGTCATTTCAAACAGTGCCACAATCGGTTGAGGATTTAAAATATTTTTACAAGATAACTTAAATTATTCTTCAGGGCCTCCGGTATTTCCCTGTCACTGCCATTCTCCATCTTATTAATGTTGTTAGAGTTTGACAGTCTAGAAGATATATGAGTAGTACTGTCAATAGAGTAAGTTCCATTCAAGAATTCTGTACAACCGGGATCGTCGTCTGCATCTGATGATAAATTTTGTGATGATAGTGAGAGTTTAACCTTTACATTGCTAATTTCTGTGGTAGGAGCTGGGAGAGGAAAAGACAGAGAACTACTAGGTTCATCCCTGAAGGAAACTACTTCATCCTGTTTATAAGACTCCTTTGTGGGTGACAGACTGTCAGGAGCATAACTTTCAAGAGTATTCCAAGGAGCAATTTCACACACCTTTCTGTTTGAAGAAGGTGACTTTATACGTGGAGGGCAGGTGGGTGCACAAAATTCAGAAGATATAACATGCTTTTGAACACGTGGAAGTGCAGATGGGGGTGATAACCAAGTAGAAGGATAACCAGATGAAAGACTCTGAGTACGTAAACGTTTCCGGATGGGCAGTTGTGGAGAATCAACACTCTTCTCAGTATCAGTTGTTTGACTTACACTCATCTTGTGATGAAAGCTGGCTACGAACAAGCTAAAATTGCAAACAACAGATTACGTCAATGTTACGTCCCGAATCAAAGCCATGGGAAAAACAGCAACAAAGCTTAACCTTGAGGAACTCACCAACCAATCACAGTAGACTTAACGTGTGCAAACAGGATTCGCAGATAACTGGCTTAATTTTCTGAGAAACTGTCACAAGTAAGAAAACAAGTAATCATAAGACGTTGCTTCTCCGCTGACAATCTATAAATATCTCCTGATTTTCTCAATAAACAACCTGTAGACTAGCCTTTATCTTTTGTCGTTACAATCTGTCGAATACGTTTTTGATTATTCGCGTGTTTTCGAGGTGACGAAACATGAACACCTTAAACAAGTGAATGGAAGCACTCTTAGGATTAAGAACCACTTTCATAGGTACATCTTCCATAGTAAGTGTCCAAGTTGATCACCTTTTGGGGCTGAAAATACACTAAAATGTATACTTGGAATAAACAAGACTCATTTATTCAAACTTTTAAATTTATCGGTATATATTTTCACTGTTAAATCCTCTGACTATGTTGGCATACGGTGCCTGTCACGAACGCCGCAAAGAGACGCTTTGACTAAGTGGATGTCATTTAATTTGATAATGTATTCGGATGGGGTCCAGGATAAGCGACCGTTGGCGGGACATACGCCCGTAACTCAATAGATAATAATATTTCTAGAAAGACTTCAACCAAGCGACTAGTATTCACAAATGCCTAAACATTTTAATTCATAAGTTTCACTAAAGGCTGCACTACAGATGGCTGTCATGGTTCACTAGGTATAGTTTAAAATGTTTTCTGATTTGAAGTGAAGTGTGTCATATTGTAATCTCCGTGGAAAATACTTCTACTAACTAGGATGCAGATACATGTATACAGCTGATGTGTGGTTGATAGGACAAGACATTCAAGCTAAATTCCACTACCAGCCACCACGGACCAAATAATGCATAGTATATAAGGTTCAAAAAGCTTCGTATTAAGCCAATCAACAACCAACCACCTAAATTCTCTTCTTCAAAGTCGTCGTGTAGGCGTTTCCTTCTGTACCATTAAATGATTTATATATGTAAGCATAAAAGCTTCAGATCTTATACACAAAAAATAAAAAATGATTCTTTAGAGCCAGTAATTGATTTTTTTATTATTCAAAAAATCATTTACGCAATCATTTCTTTAATACTGTTTAATGAAATAGGAGCGTAGGTTAACATTTGCTTGCTTTAATGATAACAAGATGAGAGTGTAATTCTTATCAACTGATTATGCAACACTTATGTCTAGCCTTCAATTGATTAAAAATAATAATGTAGAACTATTATTTTTTTTTCGTTGAAAAAGACACCTGGGCTGCAGCACATCTTTGTTTCAGTGCTACAATAAAAATAGAACTGACTATAATCTATTTGTCTAATAAAAAATGTTATTCAAGGACAAAACGAAGGTCACTGATTGGCCAGTTGAATCTAGTTAATATGGTTTCACCAGCGTAAGAGTTACGTGCTTTGATTATTTATGAATAAAAGTTGAAATAAATAGATTTTACAGCATTTATGAAAACTTTAATTTCTAAAAGTTTACCGTAGAGTATGAATAACAAAGGAAGTCACTTCTTTCACCTACCTAGACACCATCAGCTCAACTAAATGTGGTAAAGAAGAGAATGTCAAAACTGACCAGGATCGGAATAACAAGACAGACTTTCATCAGTCTGAAATCACTGTAGAAATCTACTTCACTCAACATAATAAACAAGATTGGAATTTCCAACACTAATGTCAAATAGGCAAGGTTCAACAATAGCGTCCCAGGAGTGACCTTCAGCTGACCAATCATAAAAACGAGAAATGTTTCCTCGAAAAATGATGTATAATGACAATAAAATGCTTGAAAAAGCACTAATCAGGTTATCTTTCTCTGACATGGCTTAAAAATACGTCCTAGTTATATCGAGGAGTATCAGTTGCCAAGTCAGACTAGTTTCTGTACACGTATTCACCGAGATAACTACAGATGAGCTGTTTTTGTGAATCGTTTATCTCTCTCATCCTGCTTGCAGTCTTCCAAAACAGTCCTCGGTTGAATTATTACGGTTTCCAGCAAGGCGATAGACGACTGCTAAGCAGGAAAACGTGGATAATAAAACAAATCAAAATAAATGACATCAACTATAAATGTATCTCTAATCGTAACCATAAGCTTAATCCTGACCGTAACACTAACCCTAACTTTAATCCTTCCTCTAATCATAACCCTTATTCAAACCGTAATTCTAACCCTAATGCTAATTATAACCCTGATCCTAACCCTAACCCCAATACTTACCTTCATCTTAATCCTAACCTTAATGAGCTATTAACGCATTGCCCAAAAAGTACTTGAAAACGTGATCTGGGTGAAATTTACTGCTAAGCTGGTGAATAGCGTTGATATCTCAGCTATGATAATGACAGGTGCCGTTACCCAACGACTAGCATGAGTTCAAGGTCATTGGAGCGTTCCCACTAATGGAAAGCTTTTGTTAAACTTTTTTTCAAATTTCAAAGTCATGTGATAAAAATTGATATGATTATGAACAATAAATTGTGTTCGAAACGTCATCCAGTAAATAATACTGTTTCATTGTATGATACATCTAATAAACAAACTAATATGGAATTTGTTAAACTTCGTCGTCAAATCAATTCTTCTAGATAGTTCAGGCACTTGGTGTACACGTCACAAAAAAAGTTTTGAATAGGCTAATACTGACTTCTGCCAACAGCTGCCTTCGTTGCATGTTGAAGATGAGACAGCCAGTCAGTAAGGATATACAAGAAGGAACTCTGGAGACGAGTCAACTAAGAATCTATCACCCAAAAAGTATGCAGAAGGAAACAGAGATGGATTGGATAAACGCTGAGGAAACCACTGAATGACATCGACCATAGGGCAAGCTCTCGAGTGCAACTTGGTTGGAAAGAGATTAGTTAGGCGTCTAAAGGTGACATGGGGAAGATCTTGTGAGGGAGAGAAAAAAGTCTAGGGGCGGTCGTGGAGTCACCTAAATGAGGCTACAGAGAACAGAGTGTTATGAAGGTGTGTTTCTGAAGGGAATGATAATATCTTATATGATAACAATAAATACTGCTGAAAGCTTGTAAAGCATTTTGAAGATCTATTCATTTTGTGTATGAGTGTGTGCTTGTGTGTGCGCAGTATCCTTCATTTCGCAAGATCCTAATGGCACAGTTTCAAAAAGAGGTGGAATACAAATAACTGTTAGTTAATTCTCACTGGGAATTTAACGCTTGATGTCCTGCTCAGGACCCGAAGGAATAATAATAAACATATATCATACTGCTACTGAATACTCACACATTTATTTCTATGTCAGATGACAGCTGGGAGATGTCATAATATAATCAGTAATCTACAGATTGCCGTTTGGAAGCAAAGTTCGGAATTCATCCAAATTCCTTCAAAATGTATAGTTTAAGTTTTTTACGACTTGATCACATATTGATATCAGTTAGAGAACCATTGAAAGTCAGGGAGTAGAAAACATCTGTTTCATCCTGATTTGGGAATCATCGGCGGTACACACCCACGGCCAGGGTTCGAACCCAGGTCATTCCGGTTGCAAGGCAAGATCGTATATCACTCAGCCACTGGGACCCGATTCAACGGCCATCTCATGAATTCTAACTTCTACCAATTCGTGATTTTGCGTGACCCCAACCATTGTCGTCGGTGGAACATCCATCCTCACACGTGACATCTGGATGGATTTCACTGGTCACAACTTCTCACTAGAGCCACAGGAAACTCCATCCTGTAGCAAGTCACTAGCGAGCATCAGATTAATTTTCTATATTTTAATGTGTAAGGGTTAGTTATCTTTTTACGAGTTTAAGTACCCATCTCTAGCTCATTAATGGCTACTGAGGGAATATCTTCAAGATGTAGTGAGAAGCCGTGACCAATGAGATCCATCGTGTCAAGTAAAAGTAGATACTAATCAAAGGAATTCGTTGCGGATATCGTTATATCACGGGTAAATGTATTATATTTTGAGTGGTTGAATGATCACAAAGTTTGATCTCATAACGTGAAGGTCTCGGGTTCGATTCCTGGTGTTTTCATGGGTACACAGCCACAGAGTCCCAAACTATGGCGAAACAGCCATCCAAAGCTAGCCGGTTTTTAATGATTTCCCTAAATTATATATACATATATATATATATATGCATGGATCATTGAACGTGTCCAAGTGGCTGAATGGTCTACGGGCTTGCCTTGTAAACGGAAGGTCTCGGGTTCAAAACGCAGTGAGTGTGTTATGATGATGGGTCCCTGTCCAGTACTCCCTGGTTTTCAACGGTTCTCTAACTGATATCAATCTGTGGTCAAAGTCGCATAAACAAATCTAATCCATACAAATCAAACTATGGAAAATTAATCTGATACTCGCTGGTAACTTGCTACAGGACAGATTTTCCTGGAGTTCTAGTGAGAATTCGTGACCAGTGAGGTCCATCTAGTCAATTTTCAGGGTGGAGTTCTCACCAATGACACTGGTTGGTGATCGCGCTAAATGACGAACTGGTAGAAGTTAGAATTCATGCACTGACCACTGAATCGGGTCACAGTAGCTGAATGGTCTACGAGCTCGCCTTGGAACCGATAGGCCCTGGATTCTAACCCTATCGGTGGGTGTGTACTGTCGATGATTCCCAAACCAGGATGAAACAGCTGCTCTCTACTCCCTGGCTTTCAGTGATTCGCTAAATGATATCAATCTGTGCTGACTAGAAATATATATATATATATATATATATATCAGAGAACTCAATCTATGCAATATCGATTGAAATTTGAGTCTTAGTGATGAGAAATAATTCCTTTTTGTTTGGTATTAAATTTTGTCATAAAAAGTGTTGGTTTTTCTTTCGTTTGTTAAAAATACCAGACAATTTCAAGTTTCTTTTCAAAACTCAGTGTAATTTTTAAATGCGTGTAGATCGAAAATGACTCTGTGTATATGTGTGTGTATGTGTGCATGTGTCTTAATAAGTAGCTGACCTCATATGAAAAGTGCGTATATATTTATGTATACAATAGAATATGTCATCTTAGTGACTCTTAAGCAGCCATTGACAATGACACAAGAGTAGACTTTCGTTTCCAGTACAATAAGACCACGGATAGTCTTACCAGCTAAAGGAAAAATGACTGAATTATTTGACGTGATGATATGGAAATGTTTCTATTGTTCACTACTGCGTCAATGTGATTAAATTTTCAATTGATTTGAAGGTCAACCTGTCTAGACAATTTTTATGATAAGTAAAGAAAAAGCTTGTTTCCACAGAAAAAAAAACGAGAGAAAAAGGCGAACCCAGTATGGTTGAGTATTGTTTAGAAATAATCTCATTTATTGACAGATCAATGGGAAAGAGTTAGTCGCTTGTGGAAAACGTATATATATATATATATATATATATGTAATTTAGGCTAATGGTATCTGATATGTCGTTAGGCCATTCAGGTGGATTGGAGACTTTTATGATCAAAATATATTCCATTTAAACTCTTATATCTTTAACTAGCCTAGTAGCCTAAGGATAACCTGTCACAATGAATTGAACACATTGATTGGTCTGTTTGGAATGACCCATAATATATTTATAATGATATGGATTATTCCGAACCAATAAAGAACCTTCCCTGCTCAACAAATATTCTGAAGAAAGTGAAGATAGATCGAACTGATGCACACCGAGGAGACAGTTTGGTGGAATTGTGCACCAGGCCATCACTTGAGTGTAATTCGAATGGGAAACGAAGAGTTAACCGTGGGCCCGAGGGTGATGTGGAGCAGGTTATATGAGGAGAAGTTGAAGGCCTATCGACAGCCATCAATTCAGCTGTAGAGGACTGCAGGAGACAGGATAAACTGGGGATGTGCTTTTGAAGCCCTATGTTCCATTTGGGACTAAAGGGAACAAACGTCAGTGCATATCATATTGCTCAGTCTCTAATGTTGACAACGACTCGATTCTATCAGTCAAGTTTGCTGTATGGTTATCAAGCTAGTTAGTTGGCCACTGTGAAGCTCTTTGAATTGGTATTAAATAGTTGATGCCAATAGGCAGGAAGCTGGGAACCTTAGTTTCATGCTTACTGGCACTCATCGATGTATCTAACTAACTTCAGAACTGGATAACGAAGGTTCTAACCTCCAAGGAAGTCTCATCTTTCTGACCAACACGAAACTTGGGCTTGGAACTAACTGTCGATAACTCTCTTCCACTTAACAGAAATAAATATTTATGAAAGGATCTGGGTCGTTCATCAAGTTTTCAACTTCATATTCAATGAAGTCATAATAGCTTTATTCTGAATAGTGTTTATGTAATATAAAGAATTTTCAGCGTAAATTATTACGTAATAATTTCTCTTTATCCAGGACCTTCAAATAAAATGGTAACTGAAAGTAATTCGTGTGACACACTGATGTCTGATATGAAGCAAAAACCGATCCCTCCTTATAAAAATACACAACATTTGGTTGTAAGCTAGTTAAAAAAAGGTGCAGGAGTTTAGCTGTTAACACAAAAACAAGGTGATAGCTGAATAATTGAAGACTGCAGGTAGTGGCAGTTTGTACTAACAAATCTCAGGAACAGTTATCTCATATACTGAAGTACGTTGCCACCTGAGATTTCGCTTTATTTTAAAATTTCGTAGAAACTTGAAAATCAGAAGGTTGTAGACAAGTGTAGAAAACACCACTAGAGGTTATATTTTAATAGATTAAAACACACTTAACAAAAGAAATTATCAGCAATATAATGATGGAATCTTTTGGTAGCGCATGTTTCAAACAGTCTGCCAGACATAATAAATACTGTAAAGAGATTATAAAAAGTAGAACACTTTAACTTTTAGCTTCACTTATTTGCAATAACTAGAGAAGAACGTAATAGACATCAGACTTTGAAGTGAACAAGAATAGTGAAGTCAAAATCCAACTCATCATCTGCAAGTTATAAAGTCCCAGTTGAAAATCTATTGCTATTTCTTTTAAAAATCGAAAACGAAATATTCATATGACAGTATATGCAATATGCGTGATACCACACATGACAATCAAGAAACCAATCAAAGTAGCATAATGATGTATATGCTGCTGATTGATTTGAGAAATTGAATACCTCTCACGCCAAAAAGTAGCCAAATTGAACTGGTCTAATTATCAGATAGCTAGTCAGCATTTGGGTAGTTCAGAGTAATTCGGCTGTCTCAGCTGAGTCAAACCAGGTGCACCGTTGATGAGCCCAACCTCGAACAAAAGGGCGTCGCTTGGCTAGAAAACAATGCTGTCAAACTACTCATGTTACTAATATTAGAAACGAAAAGACGGTTACAGTGAAGAAGAAAAAATTATTTTTGGCGAAGTTATCAACTAGCCCATACATTCATGAATATGTGACAATTGAGTGAACAATTTCCAGATCTGTTACGCGTCAAAGGTCAATTTATAACTATTTGAACAACACTGTCCGGTTTACTTAGCAAGTGGATAACTAAATTGTGTCTATAGTTCGACAATAGAACATCTCATGAACTCAAAATATTCAGCACCATTTGGAGAAATCCTTCAATGTTTGATACAAGGTCCAATCAAACCACTCAAAGAGGAGTGGATTCAAGTTGCCTCTCCAAAGCTAAAGCATTTGCAGTTCAAAACTGCAAGCTAACGCAGTGTACCAAAACAATTACGTCTAACCTTGGTCTTTACTGTTTTTTCAAGAAGATATTTACTAGCTGGTTACATTTTTATCCGAACTATATATATATATATATATATATATATATATATATATATATATATATATATATAAAGGTTTATATTCGTTATCCACTCACTGAGCATACGGCTTTGGTTTACATTAAACGATATGAGATAGAGTGATCAAGTATGTGAGAATCACATTCTGTATCACATAACCACAATACGTGAAACAGCTCATTAAATTGATAGATTCATGAAGAATAACCATCCAGACTTTAATAGAAATTTTTTTTCCTTCACGTTCTCTAGTGGAACATAGGGCTTCAAGCTAGTGGCTTAAAGTTTCTGTAGCAGTGTTTATTTTACAGAATGGGGTTGTTAGCCTCATGCCCAACCTTTACTTACTCCTTACCAGCATTATTTCTGGCTTAGCGAGGTAAAGGAGTGCATCGGTCGGGGGTCGAACCCCGGACCATATGCCTGGTTGGTGAACGTCCTAACCGCTATGCCACCGACGCACTTAATATAAATAAGACAAGTAGTATGGAGATGAAACTCTTTTCGGTGAATTCATTTCCATCTTAAGCTGTACATACGTATTTATATGCAATTTCTTCATGAAAGAGGGGAGTAAAAAAAGTGATAATTTGTCACAAACATAGTTAATGCAAAGCTGTTTTCATGATAGTAGGATTCGTTGAATAATTCTCATTTGTATGCAGAGTTCCGGTTTCTCTATCTGGATGCATAGGGCTTCAGCAGTGTAGATAAAACGAAAGGTTTTTGTCCTTATCAGGTTATTCTTCTTTGAAGGAGGCTTTTGTTGAGGTGGAATGGCTGGTGTTGACAAGGTGTTCAAATATCACAATCCTTAAAGAGACACTATTGCCTTTCTGCTACTCTGTGGGATAGTGTTTTTGAATCCTCTTAGACAAGATTCACGTCGAACAACCGACATACTTGGCTCCACAAAAACAGGTTAACTGATATACTAACATAGAATTGGCCATATAAGAGATCATGTCTTCAAGGCTTCTCCAGACCAACGGACTACTCGAGAACATAACTCTTAGCGGTGTTGTCTAGAATGATCTCCCCAAAGATGATGAAATTCTCCGCTTAAGGACATTACTGACTAGGTCACTTTTGAAGTCGACGTTCATGCAATGTTTATTCTTTGTCATGGATGACGTCTCTTATCTTTGAATTTTCAGCCTGATGTTCTTGTCAATAAATCTTACATGGATATCTATTTCTCACAAAAACTTCTTTCAAAAAGTGTAATTTTTTTCTTCCAGAGCATCAGGACTACAGATGGGTCGTATGCGAGTAGCAAAAGATATAACTGGGTTTCGTTGACGACAAACTGGTACCTAAGTGTAGGAACTTATCAGTTGGCTGTTCCATGTGGGTTTCCTGTTGCAGATTCATTTTCTTTTTCAAGAATTAACATTGTTGATGGATTGCAGTTGTTGAATATCTGCAGATTGTGGAAAGGTATATAAGATTGCTAGGATTAGCGGGCAAATAAAGCATAACATAAAATGTAACAAGAGGAGAAATTTGATAAGATAGAATTTAACATTGAAAGAAAAATATTGATTCAAGATAATAAATGTGACAATTGAAATAATTTCAGCAATTGTTTAAAGTGCCAACAAAGATAATAACACTTGTAATATTAAGACGAAGATGCATAAATTAAATAAACAAAACAAAAAATAAGGAAATATTTATCCTTCTATGGGTGACGCCAACAATTATACATCTCATCCAACAGTTATACGACAATGCTGCATGCCAAGTAATCCACAACAGGAATCCTTCGAAGTGAGGACGGGATTGAAACAAGGCTATCTTCTGTCGCCAATGATCTTCCTGATTGCAGTAGATTGGATAATGCAACAGACAGCGGGCAATGAGGAAAGAGGCATAAAATGAACTCACACAAAATACTTGGAGGATCTGGACTTCGCCCATGATGATATATGTCTGATTTCCCACAAACTGGAAGATATGCAAGCGAAAAGCAACAAGCTGACAGAAGAAGCATCAAGGATAGCAAGGACTTCAGGTGAACATAGATAAAACAGAGGTGATGAAGATTCCTGACTAACACCAACAGCAACAACAACAACAGACAACAATCAGCATAAATGGGCGGAACATGAAAGGAACAACCTCCTTTACCATCCTGGAAAGCATCGTTTCAACTACGGGCGGACGAAGCTGACGAGGATATCAAAGCAACGAGGACAGAAAAAGCAAAACAAGCTTTCATTCCTCTCAAGTCTGTTTGGAGGTCAACAGCACTCAGCATCAAAAACAAGATCCGCATTTTTAACTCCAATTTGAAGTCAGTGCTACTACACTGGTCAGAGACTTGGTGGGTCAGAAAGAGTACCTCAAACAAACTACACACCTTCATCAACAGCTGTCTTTGCTCGATACTTCGCTCAAGAAAAGACAAGCAGCAGGGAACTCTGAGAGCAAACCAACCCATCAGGAACCGACTGTGCAACAACTACGCAGGAAGAAATGGAGATGGATTGGCCATACTTTGAGAATACCACCAAGTGAGTGACACCAAAGGTCAGGCCATCACTCGAATGGAACCCGAAAGGGAAGCGGCGAGTCGGTCGTCAATGCGAGGGTGACATGGAGGAGGTGATGTGAAGAGGAGATGAAAGCATGTGGGCAGACTTAAAGCCAGGTAAAAAGGTTGGCAGAGAACCGAACGCAATGGAGACGCGCGACTGAAGCCCTATGTTCGTCTAAGAACTAAAGGAAGCAATAACAATAATAAATATCCCTCTACGGTCAAGGTAGAAGAAAAAGCGACTCTACATACTTCTTTTGTACACAGTTATCTAACTTGAATTAATGAATAGCCGAAGCCACAGCTATTTCCACAACTTTGGAAAGAAGAAAATGTGTCAAGTTAGCATAAATTCGATAGATGATCCTAAAATCATGTTCAGGGCTGGTAAAGTGTCAGAAGTCAACCACATCATTTCTTTTCCCCTTCTTGGAAAAATAAATATATACATTTGTACTGCTTGATAATAAATTCTCTGAAAAGAGTTCCATCACTGCATATGGTGTTTCTAATACTATGTAACGGAATGACGGCTGAGAAAATCTCCCTCCTCAACGATCTAATTACAATATTGATGCTTATTCCGATGTTTCAACTAACTTTTTAATTATCATCCTCTTTTCTCCTAGGCTGTTCTGGTGTTTGCATATCATATGTTCACTTAATGCTTACTGTTGGCTTTTGTTCTTGTGTAATCCTTGACTGAAACTCTTAGCTTGTTCGATACACTCATAATGTTAGATGGTTGGAGGCGATCAGCAGGAAGCCTTGGACCTAGGTTTCATGCTAGTTGGCACTCAACAGCAACCTTGAAGGAACTCATGTCCCTTTTGAGATTTGAACCCACATCACCCAGTGCTGCAGTCGGAGACGTAACCACTGAGCTATTCGGGCTCAGTGGTAATTGGCAGACTGAATTCTGTCAGTCAGGTTTGCAATGTGACCACCATTATAGTTAGCTCGCCATCACAGTGCAGATTCATCTGATGATATTAGATAGTTGGAGACAATGTGTTGCAGATACGCCTTGCTGATGAGTGCCAACTAGCACGAAACCTAGTTCAGACGTGGCTTCCTGTGGCCGACTTCCTTCAACTATCTGATGTCATCAAATCAATGGGCACCGTAATGACGAGCTACCTAGAATGGTGACCACATTGCAAACCTGACTGATAGAATTCAGTCTGCACCAATGAAAGGACTAGACACATCACACTAGTTACTACTTCCCAATCAAAACACTCATAATGTGTTGTTTACAATGTGATTTTCCTTGAGTGAGTCAAGGTCATTCTACTTTTGACTGTGTGAGGAAACTGTCGGTGTGTGATCCCTATGGACAGAATTTTGATTTCACCTTGTTGGGAATATTCTATTTGATTTTGAGATATTGCTTACAATTGAATTTTGATTAGTTAATTTTTTTTTTCTACATTACTTGGTTTGTACTAGGAACTTATCTGGCCTATATAGCTGCCCAATAGCACTCTTGAGGCAACTTTTAGTTTTTGATGCTACCATTGTTGAATAAAACCACAGATTTTACGGCGAATAATCCTCTTTTTTGGCTGCTTTTGTCGAGTTGTATGACAATGCTTGTCTCAAGGAAGTTTAGTCAATATTTTGACTTGACACTAGTAGCTAGTGGGATGTGTCTAGTCCTCTCATTGGTGCAGACTGAATTCTATCAGTCAGGTTTGTAATGTGGCCACCATTCTAGGTAGCTAGCCATCACGGTGCACGCTGATTTGATGATATTAGATGGTTGGAGGAGATCGGCAGGAAGCAAGGCGTCTTGCTGATGAGTGCCAACTAGCACGAAACCTAGGTCGAAGGCTTCCTGCTGATTGCCTCCAACCATCTAATATCATCGAAGTATAGTTAGGAACTTTGCAGTAGGAAGCAAAGAACAGTTTCCAGCGTCCAGACTACAACGAGTTGGTTTTGATCTTTACATATGTAGACTCATGTTATTATCGGCTACATTTTTGACCTCTGACCCTACATGGCTCAGTAACTTTCGCAATTCCATTGTTGTACATATTCACAAATGTACAGACAGCCTAGTTGACAACTTCGTCCCTACGATCGCATGACACAGTTTTCTCATATAGTGGGAATGATGAACGATTTTTTACAAATTATAATCCCTACCCCTTCCCCCAGCAGCATTATCTTTTTTTAATCCTCTGCTTATCCCTCTTATTTGTTAAGCCTTTCCTAATTTCATTGCATGTTCAGTAAAAACAGAAAACTAGATTTATCTACTTATTTTTATTTTTTTTATTTTTGATTACAGCTTGATTCCACACTGTATTTTTGGTACAAGTATGGAATTTTCAGCACGGATATCGGTAGCCCAAATTTCGCAGGCCGACCATAGATATCAGGTGTGCGTCAGCGAGGGCTCGAACCCCGGACCATGTGCATGGACGGCGAGAGTCCTAACCACTGTGCCACCGACGCACATTTTTTACAGTTTAGAATGACGTAATCTTTTTTGTTTAGATAAGTTAAACACGTTTATTTGCATAACCACACTATTTTTACCGTTCTTATTATCACACCTTTCTCCATTGTTCATCATTGTTAATAATAATAATAATAACAGTATTATTACTATTTTTATGGCAATTTAATGCGTAATTTCTAGCTAACTATTGACACAGTTAAAATAAGCAGTCGTTAATTTACGCAGTAATAAGGAATAAAGAGAAAATTTGAATTATAATTTTAATCGATAAAGCCTAATTTACTAATCACATCATACATACAAATGTAGTCTAGCCAACCTGTAATAAACTTTTCAATGATTGGATTTTAATTACTTAGTCGTATAGTTATATGCATGTGCATTGTGAAACCGATAGTATTGAGAGGAAAGAAATATGCGATACTTTAAGATCATAAGTATGCGTTTGTGATGATGATGATGATGGTGTTGACGAATCTCAGGTAAATACCAAAAACAATTAACTTGAGTCAAGTAGGATCTTTCCTTGTAATTAAATATGTACAACACCCTGAGAGTTTTGTATTCATCATAAGATGAACTCCATAGTCTGACTATGTCTGAAAGACTTTAAAAACTGAATTAATTCAAAGTGTATTTCATTAGTACACATGACAACTGTAAATTAGGGTGTTAGCAATTCCAACTTAGTTATTTCAAGTGGCTATCCGTATATAATAAATACGATTAGTGTTTATAAATGTATTTAGCAGTACTAAAGCAAATCTTTTGAAGATATTTTCCCTTTCACCTACGTAGAACCTAAATGGCTCAGGAAGCAAACAGAATCCCCAGAAGCCATTAATGTTAAGAACGGGGGATCTAACTCCTCTATTGCGAAACATATTTTAATGACAGGACATAAAATTGATGTTTACACGTCTTTTAAACCCATGTGTAAAACGTGTTTGGGGCGTATCCTAAAGTTTGTGGATCTATCTATCTTTAAATTCCAAGGCAAAATATATTTGTTTTAATTATTTTTATTTTTTGTTTTGTTTTGATTTTGATTACAGCTTGATTCCACACTGTATTTTTGGTACAGGTATGAAATTTTCAGCATGTGATATCGGTAGCCCAAATTATGCAGGCCGACCATAGATAACAGGTGTGCGTCGGCGGGGAGTCGAACCCAGGACCATGTGCATGGTCAGCGAGAGTCATAACCATTGTGCCACCGACGCATAGTCAAACTGAAGGTGTAGCAATGGGATCACCAATATCCCCAGTCGTAGCAAATATATTTATAGACGGCTGCAAAAGTGTTGCTCTTAATACATTTAATCCTACTCCAAAAATATGGTGGAGATATGTGGATGACAATTTCACAGTGTTAAAAACAAAACATATCTCTAGCTTCTTGACACACATAAACTCACTAGTGGAGGGAATAAAATTCACATTTGAATCGGAAAATGAACAAGGAGAATTAGCTATGTTAGCTTGTAAAATAAGACGAATAGAAGAAGACAACCTACACACTAGTGTTTATAGAAAACCAACGCATTCTAAAAGATATTTCGACTTTTATTCATCTCATCCGTTAACTGTTAAGGCAGGCTTAGTTAAGTGTTTAACAAACCGAGAAATGGCACTAAGTAGCACAAAAAAGACCTAAATGATGAAATAAAACATATAGAAGAGGCGATGGTGTTAAATAACTATCCTTTAAATTTCATTAGGAAGATAGAAAAAGGCCAAAAATAACAAGAAAAAGAATTGGGAAATTAGCTGTACCTAACATTAAGCAAATAAACTCTGATTTTTATCACCAATTTCAAATCAGTGCTTCTTTATGGGTGAGCGAATAGGTGGGTGCGTCACTAAAGACAACTGTAACACCTAGCTGCAGACTTTTATCAGCAGCTGCCTTCGCCAGATAGCCGAGCAGAAAAAGTAAGTAAAAACGACTCAGAGAACGAATCAACCAAGGAATATTTTGAAACAAATGGAGATGGATTGGATACACGCTCAATAAACCGTTGGGTGACATAGTGCACCAGGCCTTCACTCGAATGGGACCTGAATGGGAAACGATGAGATGAGCGTCGGTCCGGGGGTGAAATGAAGGAGATCGTATGGGGAGGAGATTAAAGGTTATGATTAGTCGCAAGACCAGCAAAAGAGGACTTCAGAGAACACAATGAGACGGAGATGTCCTGCTGACGTTCCATGTCCCATCAGGGAACCCAAGGGAATAATAATTACAATGTTTGTTTCTATAAGCTTATCCAACGTGTTCCTCTAATCATCTTTGTCACAACAAGAAGAACAGAACTCGAAGGATAGAATGTATAAATTTTATTCCGAGCCTGAAATATACATGGCATCAATAAAACAAAAATGCACATTTTTTTTCAATTCTATTCAGTAGACGTTTCTCATGACGATAGTAGTTCAAGGAAACAACACATCGATCGAATGTGATGGCACATTCTATTAGAAAACAGTTAAGGGTGGTCAAATCAAAACGTTGGATTGCTCCATGAAATCAATGATAGTTAGTTTGAGCTACAAATAAAGGTGTAGGCTGCCTACTTGCAGTCCTCGAGATGCTAAGCAATAATGGCTGTAGACTGTTATGATATGGCTGACAATAGTTGCCAGTGGAGCAGATGTATTCACTCTCCCTGACCTCCAGTATCCATGAAACCCTAGTGTTTTCTATGCTCATATTCTTTCTCCCACAAATTTCTCCTTATTACAGCACATTTGAATCCCTTTCATCTCTCTTTTCTCTGTTTTTTTTGTGGTACTTGGAATGTGACAAGTTGAACTGCTGAAATTCTCTGTCGAAACTCAGCTAGATAAATAACACAAGCAAAGAGATGTTATTATCATAAATTGGGGCAATATTCGGGGGGGGGGTAAGGATTCTAATAGTTGATCTAACAACAAAGTCACTGGTTGAATAGCAACGTACAGGGAAAACGATGATATAGTTAAATACAAGTAAGTACTTGGAAATGCTATGAACTAAATTGAGTTGAAATCAGCAGGTCAGAATAAAGGTCATATTGTAACGACAGAAAAAAAGGGCCAGGTAACAGATCGTTTATTGAGAAGACCAAGAAATACTTATAAATTTTCATGTACATTATTGTTAGCGAAAAAGCAACGTCTTCTGATTGGTTGCTTTTTCACTGAAGGTTATTCTGTACTGCTTGTGACTGTTTCTCATAAAGTTAGGCCACATATCTGCGAATCCTGTTTGCACACATTAAGTTTGATATGATTGGTTGGTGAGTTCCTCAAGGTTAAGCGTTGTTATTGTTTTTTCTCGTGAGCCCGATTCGGGACGTAAACATTGAGGTAAATTGTTGTCTACGATTTCGGCTTGAAGACAGCTCTCACCACAATAGTGGTAATAATAGTGATAAAATAGTTTTAAAAAATTAGGGTGAGAATACATAACCACGACATAGGGGGGAAAAACTGGTACTAAGATAAACTGAGAGATCCACCTAATGTCCTGATGCTGGTAAACACAACAGACACCATATTGAGGATCTTTGAAACCCAGGCACTTTGTAGTGTGTTTGGAGAAAGGAATGGCTGCTCATCTTTCTGTCCTTCTAATGTACTTACTAATGACAAGTAATTGTGAATTTGTAAACACATTTGGAGGTGATTTCCGATATATACCTGTCAATTTGCAGTCGACAAGGTCTACGACAAGTGAGGTAAATAGCAAGAAGTTTAGCTTTTGCGTAAGTTGTAAAAAGAGCAGCTCTTAGACTCTTTTTTATACTGTATCACACATTATCTCCTTTGTGAAGATGAGCCGGAGGAATACAGACTTCCTCTTAACTGCAACAACGTTCTTGTTACTCCTGTAATTCTCTTTCGAACTGTCTTATGAATTCCTTTGGATACCTATTTTCAGACGATTGCTTTTCAACGAAGTTCAATTCTTCATCTAGGATTCTGCATTGGAGTAAACATGATGTTATCGCTTTTGTTTTCCATCATCTAGTTGTGTCTTCAAGCTATTATGGCATACTTTATTTTATGATGTGTGGTATTTGGTTAAAAGGTGAAACGACATTGGTCAAAGTGTGTTTTACCCTGGCTAACTTAAAGAAAATGTTTGCCACTTTGAATCTTCCATGCTAATAACCTTTATTTTTTGATGATTATCATCATTTTGATTACTACCCAGTTTACAATTCCTGACATTTTCAAGTTCTTCAAATAACTAACTATTTATCATAGTGTATAACTGAACTATGATCTTTTTCGATAATTCCCGCTTCTGGCTCCAAAATTATACATATTTTTATATACACAGAAGATTATGGTAGATCACAGTACCAACAGTTCTGAAACAGACCTTAGTCGTACAACTTCAACTCTTCAGGGATAACAGAAGTGAGATATTAACACAACGCCTAAACAAATGCGGTAAAAAGAGCATTCCCTGCTACTAAATTATGCTATGTCTTCAAAACCACCCCTATTTTGCGTTAAGCTGCCTAATTTCGCCTCTCCAATGTAGATCTACTAATTTGACAGCTGCTGTGGAACCAGTCACATAGGCTGTACATTTGGGCATGTTTATCTTCGGATTTCCGAAAATCATACTGTGTGGTTAGGTAAAGGACAAACAAAATCTATGCGTAGCGCTATTCTATCTCATCTTGTGGATATAGAACACAAGATTGGTGTTAACGAGGCTTTCAAAGTCATTACCATATACCAATTAATCTATCTTAACTTCACCTTAACAGTTCGTCTACTGTATATCGCTGGGGCTGTTGAGATCCACATTAAGAAACCTAACTTGTGTATCCAAAAGAAGCTGGTTCAGACACTTTCCTTACCTTGACCATCAAGGGTTTTATGATCCTCAGTTTGTTGTAGGAATTTCCTTAATTTTATTTGATATTCTATTTGCTATTACATTTTTATGTTCATTATAATTTATGCATCTTTAGTGAACTGTAATTCCATTAATCTTACTTGACAAATCTATAGTATTTAAAAACATGGATATTGTTATTGTCGGAAAGGATATTTGTTGTAATTATTTGTAATCGTAATATTAGTATTTCGAGATGAACGAATTACAAGAATCCAACCAAAACACAGAGAGGGCGGAATTCAGGAATTTGTATTTAGCGGAATTATAATGCCATTTATATAAGAAATATATTAACAAGCAACAGTAAGTATTTAAACAGTACAGAGATAGAAATAGTCAATCACCACAATATTCTTGCTTAATTTTTTCTTAGATGTCTGAATGAATATTTTCGCTATATTGAACTATAATCCATTATAATCTTAATTTTAACGTCTCATATCCTTTCGCACTTATCTATCTGAATATCATTCGTAAAACATTCGCACCTGTCGTTTTCCATGATTGTTTCATTGTGTCTTATCTGCTTAACAGTCATTTATTTCTGATTATATATATATATATATATATATAGAGAGAGAGAGAGAGAGATAAAGAAAGAAAGAGGGATAGTGCGAGTATTCAACCGAAGAATCTGCCGAAAATTCTTCAATTCATTAAATCCTGCTTTATTTTTTACACTTTTTGCTTGTCTTAGTTTAAAGTTATCGTTAGCAGCTATTCTTTAGGTGAAGTGGTGTTTGGTGACTAGTAGTGGGAACCAGGATGAACATTTCGTCCTACCCGGGACTCATCAACTGGATTCATTCTCCAATGGGGGCACTAACACTCACTGTGGAATGCAGGTAAATCCAGATGATGAGTTGGAAATAGGATGAAATGCTCATCCTGGATTCCACAGTTAGTCACCATCCACCATTTCGCCTCAAGTTAAATAATCAGACATTGTTGAAGCATATGCACAAAGAACCGACATGTCAACCAGAGGCCGAGAATTCAGCTCAAACACTCAACGGGAAAATCCAAATTTGGATAAAGTAACCACTGTTCGTGAAGGTTTGCTGATAAAACTACTGAACACCAATCACTTTCACCACTTTACTTGATTTCTCCCTTTTCACCTGAATTTAGCGTTTTTTTTAACGCACAATCAGTTGATTCAAGGTAACTGGTGTACTCGTCCAGTTAGGACTTTGTAGTCTGAACTGGATGTGTAGTCCACCTTGCGTATATGACCATATGACAGCTTTTAGTTGTCCGTTACTAATAGCCAGTAGCTCCGTCTTTTTTCATGTGGAGTATAGATCTGACTACATCCAGCATTTTTCAAACTATTTCACAATATTACAATTATTTAGTGAAAATTCTAGTTCACTTACTATCTCTTGTTTATCTTTGCTGTAACATACCGGATGACGTTAACCATTAGTAGTGACATTTAGTAGTCAGACCAGTTACATTAAATAACATTACATTGCATTGTAGATATGTGAATGTAATTGAAATGTCATATTAGAAATAATTGAACCAATCACATGACTTCAGGAAGAAAAACAGCCATGTTCCGTCTTCCGAATAATTTATTTATCAGTATGTCTGAAAAACAAAACACTGAGATAATGATGTCTGAAGTTTAGTTCAAGGAAAGCTATTATACATCTTCATGGCGAAGCATTATGCTGTTTGTATAAGCCTTATGAAAACAATGAACCGATAAAACGAAAGTCATTCACACAACGTAGTGGTATGAGAGCTAGCTCGCCTAGTAACTAGAAAGTCCTAGGTTCAAACCCCGATGAATGCGTACTGATGAAGAATCCCAAACTAGGACAAAACAGCTGTCCAGTACTACCAGGCTTTCCAGTTGTTCTCTAACTAATGTCAGCTCATGATGAAGTCCTCCAATCAATCAAACAACATAATGACCAAATTACATTCAGACTTTGTCGGTAAATTTTGTTCCGTAATATTCTGGACGCAAGTGAGTACCTAAGTCATGAACAACTTCGAAGTTAACTCCACTGATTTCATTAACAAATAAGCTTTCTAAACAGATTCACATTTTTTAATGCAAATATTAATTTGTATCGAAAACCAAAATGAGTAAAGACTGAGTCTCCAATAGTCTCAAGGAAACATTTGAAGTGAAGACAGGAGTAAGACAAGGCGAGTTATTATAGATGGTGATCTTTTCAATTATGATGGACTGGATCATACGAGAGCCCGTGGGAGCGAGAAGACAAACATACAGTGGACCGATTGAAAGACACTAGAAGATAGAGATTTGGTAGGCGATTTATGTCTAACTTCGGTGGCACAACGGTTAGAACGTTCGCGTATGGTGCACATGGTCTAGCGTTCGATCCCCGGTCGACGCATAACCGATATCAATGGTAGGCTGGCTAAATTTGCGCTACCGGTATCACATGGTGAAAATTCCATACCTGTTCCCAAATACCGTGTGGAATCAAGCTATAATAAAAAATAAATAAGTAAATAAAATGTCTAAAAAAAATAAAATTAATGAATTCGAAGACTCACAGGCGAAAACCAATAAGCCAACAGAAGAAGCATATAACGAATACAAGACTTCAAATGAACTCTGAGACGATGGAGGTGATGAAGATAACCAACAACGACAAGCATAAATCACTGCTGATGAGGAAAATTTGGAAAAGGTCACTTCTTTCCCTTATCTAGACAACATCGTTTCAGCTACAGCTAAACCCCTCCCCCCCAATCAGAATTAGAGATCTACTGCACTCAGTTATCATGGAGAATGAAATTCGGATTTTCAACACCACTGTTAAGTGAGTCAGTTCTTCGACATGGGTGAGGAACTTGATGAGTGCGTCGCCGAAAGCATTTTCAGCAGGCTACTGCATACTTTTATCAACAGCTGCATTCGACAGCTCCATAGTGAAGACCTGATATCCGGTAGGAAAGAATTAGCGACGTGAAACTCTGAGAACAAACCTAACAAGAAGCTATTGTTCAACAGCTATTCTGAAGAAAATGCAGCTGATTTACACAAACACTGAGGAGACTGCCGGATGACATCGCGCTCAATGAAGGCCGTCATTCAGATGGAACCCTGATGGAAAACGATGGTTTGGGTGTGAGTGTGAATGTGACGTGGATGAGATCGAACGAGGAGAAGGTGAGAGACGAGGGAATGTTGTGAGGCCAGCTGGTGAGGAGTGCAGAGAACAGGATGAGATTGAGATGTTCTGCTGAAACCCTACATTCCACTCAAGGCTCAAGGCAATAATAATAATAGTCAAGATTGTGAGAACCAATTAACCTCAAACACAAACAAATCACGAACACACACACCGTCGGTCCTCTCTATCGACATACACTCACACGCAACATGCACGGACGGAAACAAGCAAAGGCAAACATACAGACACACTACCGCAATGAAGTGACCACGTGAACACTCAGCATCGAACACGACCACCGCCACCTGGCATAAATTACCAATGTCAACATTCAATCGACAGTCTGACGAGCACTCACACACACGCACCCACGACCTCGCGCACAAACCCACACCCACTCATCCACAAACTACCACATCCTACACCTGCATCGCTCAATCAATCCCTCACACCCTCATGCACTACCAGTCAACCACGGACACAGTCGGGCCAACACATTCATCAATTCTCCAGTGGACACACAATCACACCTACACAATAACACGGATTATTGCTGCTCAAAGTCACACCTTCCAATCCACCATCTCAACTACACACACACACTTCCACGCAGGCACACACACACCAACCCTCCTCAGTCCACCCACTCCCTCAGTGCCATCGCATACACGCGAAACTGTCACTGTCATTCACAACGGAAGACTCGGCGAAGCCTTTGAATATGCTGCCCAGAAAACATACCAAAGGAAGTGGAGATAGATTAGACTTACGCTAAAGAGACCATGAAGTCACATCAAATGCTAGGCTCTTTAGTGGAACCCAGATGGTAACCGAAGAGATGATCCTGCGAGGATGCCATGTTAGAGATCTTGTGTAGGGAAACTAAAAGCTTATGGGCGATAGTGTAGCCAGCTGAAGACTACATCAGAGAACAGAATGAAATGAAAAAAATGTACTACCAAGACCCTACGTTCCACTCAAGGACGAATAACAATACTAATAATAGCAGTTATGTTGCTTTGTGTTCAAAACAAGCAAGTAGACCTTTTGCTTCAACATAATATGAGGCGATTACTTTCCTGATGTTCTAATACGACTAACCTACACATGTGAATAAACCCACTTATCACTCTAATCTACTGATTTTTGTCACAGAGAACGTAAATGTGGCCTCATATCGGTTGGTAAGAGTTCACTGGTTGCCTGATAGTCATTCAGACCAACCTCTTTTGATGATCTGATATTTTACGAGTTGACATATTTGTTGATATTTGTTAAACCATTCAAAATTTAAATTATGCAACCCGCATTTTCGTACGTATAACTATTTAATTTATTATTAATATCATTCCCTCAAGCTCCGAGCTGAACATAGCGTTCCAGCAACACACCTCAATTTAATTCTGTTCTCTGCTGTCCCCTTTAGCTAGCTCCACGTTTGTCCATAAACTTTCATCTTTCATATGTTAGCCTCGGATACATTCCTAACATGACGTTTCTTTCGGGTTCCACTCGAAGGCTTGGCGCTTGATGTCCCTCAACGATCTTCCTGGTGTGTGTCAATCAACTTCCATTTCTTTCGGTATATATGTTGGTGTACAGGTTCTTGGATTGGCCTTCTGTTTATCAGGGTGAAGTTAAGGTTCCAGTTGATAAAGTTGGAAGCCTGCTCAAAATGCTTTTGACAGCATGCCAAGTCACTGAACTACATACAGAATCACTGGTTTAATATTAGTATCGGGGATACACATCTTGTTCCTTATGCTAAGTGAAGTACATTTCAACAATGATTTCAGATTCATGAAGGTCTATCTTGCTTTTCCAGTCCTGAATTTGACATCCTCCGTCTGTTATTCAAATGATGGTGTCCAAATAAGTGAAGTCGTGCGGAGTTTTCCACTGACAGTAACTGGTACCTGTCGTAAGTGACAATTTATTAACTCTGAATTACTAGTTCACCCATCTACCAAGTGGGTGATGAGATCCATCTAGCAACCATGGCAATCACTATGGTTAATAACCAACTATTATATTATATCAGCGATACATTATTGTATCTTATACAACACACTAGCTGTCCAGCTGGTTCTTCTTGTGTTAATTTGTGTTAATCAGATCTCTAAATGATACTAAAACTCCCTCAGATACTGTTGGTTTGACAGGCTGTTTTGAACGTAATAGGTGATGACTTTAGGCGAAATGAAAACCCCACTTAGACCAGCTGGTTGCCAGCGATAAGCTGGTAGATCACCGTGTAATAGCAGATTTTGGTTTACATTAAATGATGTGAAATAGAATGTTCATATATATATATATATATATATATATATATCATGCTCGAAATATACCAATTAATTCATAAGTAAAAACACCGTTTTTGTTCAGCGAAGAAATATCTCTTTGCAATGACTTCATTTTTAAGCAATTGTACAGTCGTATTTATATTACGGAAAAAGAAGACATTAAATGGCACCGGGAACTGCTCACTCTACGTGCATATACTCATTCACATGCTCGCGTGGATCTGATTACATTGGATTTTGTAAGCGTAATCTACCAAGTTTGGTTAATGAAAGGTGAGAAAAGGACAACAAAGTCTTCAATCTGTGAACACTTTCTAGAGTTAGGTCATTCAGCCCTACGTGATTTATTCTTAAAATTTGTCTACAGGACCAAATACAATCACTCGAAAAGCTCACGTCTTCTCTACTTATGCATTATCGAAGCTCTAGCTGTGCATAGACAAAAACCTAAATTATCTATTCAAAAACGTTTTGTCAAAACCTTTACCTTACCTTGGTTATAGTAATGTTCTTTTATTTTATTCTATCTTACCACTTGAATTCATTATACTTCCCTTTCACCTCCTCTATTGCTTTCATCAACGTACTGTTAATTTTTTAGACAACACTTGACCTACAATTTTAATATCATTTTACCAGTTCACTTATTCAATAATATTTAAAAGTTTTTTTAATTCAACCATTTCAATTCTACCCGTCTTAGTACATCATTTTAATTATCTTTATTCTTATCATATGAGTAATATTGACTGAGCAATTTCTAGTGCCACTTAATGCCTTTCTCCATAATATAAATACAACTGTACAATTGCTTGAAAATGAAGTCGCTGAAAAGAAAGAGGATATTTCTTCGCTGAACAAACAACTAACTGTGTTTTTCCTTATATATCATTCTGTTGTTAATTTATTATTATTATTATTGTGAATTGTAGGAATATGTGAGAATAATATTTTGTTGGACACGTTGTCTGTATCAAAAAACCACAAATTGACTTTTATTTTTATTTGCTTATTTTTTTTCTTGATTATAACTTGATTCCACACCGAATTTTTGGTACAACTATGCAATTTTCAACATGTGATATCGGTAGCCCAAATTATGCAGGCTGACCATTGATATCAGTTGTGCGTTGGCAGGCGATAGAAACGCGAACCATGTGCATGATCGACGAGAGTTCTAACTGCTGTGTCCAGAAGTCACTAGTTCGAATCCTGCCATAAATCGGATTTTTGTTCCACTCATTAATCCGGAAGATTCATAGACTTCAACTAACAGACATAAACACAGGAGAGAGAGAGAGAGACGAAAAGTGTACCATGTATGAATACAATGCTAAAACTTTTGTCGGTTTATTATTATTGTTTTTTCTTCTCTGTATCAAGTAGACACAAAATTTTGTTTACTTACGTTATCTAGCTGACTTCTGTGCTGCAATGCAAATATCCTTATCGGCAGACATGCGCGCACACACACATGCATGCACGATAGTTACATATACGCACCTGGGGATTGACAAAGTAACAGGTGTTGGCCAAAATATTATGTAATATATCGAAAAAAAGCCAACCGCTGTTTAACAGATACTCTTGTGTTCATGTATACACAAGATAGAAGGATAGATAGTTAGATAAATAGATAGATAGACAGATAGTGCTTTTTCTTGAGTTCAACTATTATTCAATACAACAAAGGATAATTACAGTGTACACCGAAAAAAAGATAAAGAACTAGTCGGGTGTTCATGTCTTATCTTTATTACATAGAATTTAATATTGTAAAAATAAAGATAAAAAGTATACACATGAATAATTTTTGGTTTAAAATGTCGAGTAGATCAAGTGGAAAAGATTCAGAATGAGAGTCGTAATAATAATAATAATAATAATAATCGAAGTAATAAGGGAAAAGTACATAAAATAATAAAAAAATAATAAAAAAAAAAAAAATAAATGTCTATCCCTCTACGGCCAAGGCAGCAGTAGGGATTGTACATACTTCTTTTGTACACAAAGGTCTGGCTTAAAGTCATGAATTGCCAAGGCCTCAGCTGTCTTTAGAAGTCTGTAACGAAGAAAGCGCGGGAAGTTGGCATGAATCCTGTATAAGACCTTGAAATCATGGTCAGGGTTGACCGAGTGACAGGAGTCGATGAGGTGTTCTAAGATAGAACTTCGCACACATTTCCTTTCTCCTTTGTAAAACCAAGCTGGAATATGTTCTCGTATCCGTGTGGAGAGCATTCTCTGACTACGGCCAATGTACCTTGCTCCACAAGAGCAGGTGAACTGGTAGATGCACATGGAGGCGGTCAGACGGGGGAGCTTATCTTTTACGGAGGTAGAGAACAGTTTGCGGCTCGTGAACGTCATATGTAGTCTAGCTGCAGGAACGTGGAGCAAGGTACATTGGCCGTAGTCAGAGAATGCTCTCCACACGGATACGAGAACATATTCCAGCTTGGTTTTACAAAGGAGAAAGGAAATGTGTGCGAAGTTCTATCTTAGAACACCTCATCGACTCCTGTCACTCGGTCAACCCTGACCATGATTTCAAGGTCTTATACAGGATTCATGCCAACTTCCCGCGCTTTCTTCGTTACAGACTTCTAAAGACAGCTGAGGCCTTGGCAATTCATGACTTTAAGCCAGACCTTTGTGTACAAAAGAAGTATGTACAATCCCTACTGCTGCCTTGGCCGTAGAGGGATAGACATTTATTTTTTTTTTTTTTATTATTTTTTATTATTTTATGTACTTTTCCCTTATTACTTCGATTATTATTATTATTATTATTATTACGACTCTCATTCTGAATCTTTTCCACTTGATCTACTCGACATTTTAAACCAAAAATTATTCATGTGTATACTTTTTATCTTTATTTTTACAATATTAAATTCTATGTTATCAAATTTCACACCATATTACGTAACATCTTATCTTTATTGTTGGATGGTGCTGTTACACCCTTTAATGTTATCTGTTCTGTTTTCGTTTCCTTCTCTAATCTTCTTTCTTTTCAAGTTATTTTCATGTAGCCGATAAGATAAATAGTTAAGTAACATATATATATATATATATATATATATATATATATATATATATATATATATATATATATGGCTGTATTTACGGATGTGAAGCATGGTCGTTCAACAAAGTTGAATATTTGATGAAAAGATGAGCAGGTGTTTACGTTCTGTCCCCCGTGTTAACTGATATAATATAATGAGTAATATTAAGGTTAGGCGTAGAGTGTTATGTAAGCAGAGTATATCCTTCGATGAGGTTGTGAAGTTAAATCGAATAGGAACATTTTCTGAAATAAATAAATAATAAAGTGCAACCGCCAACTGATGTCACTGGCGAGTAATGTCCTCTTGTCTACCATTGGTGGATCGCGCTGGTTACGACTTTCCACTAGAAACTCAGGCAATTTCCTGTATTGGGCTAGCCGCTAGTGAAAATCAGATTAATTATTAAAGTGTTAGTTTGAAAGGAATTTCATTGGTTACAGAAAGTAAATGGGGTTCTAGCGAGAAAACGTAACCAGCGTAGGAGTACAGTTAATCACCCGTGACATTGGCTCGCGGTTGCGCTCAACATATATCATGAAATGACAGAAGTTGGAATTCATAGACTGTTGGGTCGGATTCCAGTGGCTTAATAGTCTACGACCTCGCCTCATAACCGACAGGTCCTAGGTTCGAAACCCGGTGGGTGGGTACCACTGAAGAGTCCCAGACTAGGAAGAAACAGCTGTCCAGTACTCTGCACCGTTTCTCCAATGGTTCTGTAACTGATGTAATTCGTGATAAAATCTGTAATCAATCAAATCCCAGAAAACCACCACCTGATCAATAATAATGAAGCTTTGTTTCAGACAATATGAGGACACATAGTGTGGTGAGAGCTAGTTGCAAGCCGAAAACTGTAGACAAAAATTTATGTCAGTGTTACGTCCCGAATCGGGGTCATGAGAGATAAAATAACAAAGCTTAACCTTGAGGAACTCACCAACCAATCACAGCAGACTTAACGTGTGCAAACAGGATTAGCAGATATATGGCTTAATTTTCTGAGAAACAGTCACAAGCAGTAAAGGGTAACTTCATCAAGAAAACAAAAATTCCTAAGACGTTGCTTCTCCGCTGACAATAATGTATGTAAAAATCTCTAAATATCAGTTGATTTTCTCAATAAACAATCTGTTGCTTGGCCCTTATCTTCTGTCATTACAAGAGTACAGAAACTCTCAGCGTTTCAAAATAAATTCCTCTTCATTAGGGATTTACACGTAATGTAATATCCTGAAGAATGTAATATGATAAGTTTTGTCGCATGGAAACAGAGAGTCAGGTCACTGGATTTTTTGTGCATTTCCTCGAAGAATTTCATGGTGTTTTGTAGAAAGCTAATTAAATATAAGCTGCTGTCCAAGTATTGATTATTTTGATACAATTACATGATTAAAACGATAAGAAATACAGAAGGTTTTAAGGATTTTGATGGATGGAAATTCTAGTAGTCCAGTAGTTTAAGCAGGCCATCTTGTGTTGCATAAGTCGAGTCATCGCCCTCCTCAACAGGCATTGATAGCTGACATAAGATTAGGTTGAAAAAGATTAAGGGATGGGTAAATACTTAAGGTCTTTGACAGTTGGTTTCAGCCACATTGGGAGATGTAGGCTGCCTGGTTTGAATCCACAGCGTCTTGAGAAGCAACGGTTTGAGACTGTTTGTAATATGGCTCTAAACAGTTTTCATTGGTGCATTCACCATTTGTGACCTCCCAAATGCATTAAATGCTCATGTTTTTCAATGTTACTATCCTTTCAGCTTTACATTTTGGTTCATTACAGTTCTTTCGCCTTTTTTCAACTTTCTATATCTTTGTATGGCATATGGAGTGTAGCACTGGAACTCCTGAACTTCTGTGTAAAGTTCTACGTTGAAATTTAGTCAATAAGTAGTTAAAATTATTTATATTCCCTGTTCATCAATATCTATATTGGATAGAAATTTTCAGTCTCTGTTGACACGACAGTTACTATCACGGACGCTTAGACGATTCAGGAAAGTTAATCTCTCTTTGATCGGTTGGTAATTGTTAGCAGTAGACTCCGCAAAGTGCATTTCTATTAGCTGATAATACTTTAACAGGACGAAAGAAGCAGAACGTTCTGATTTCAACTACTTTTTATATACTTCATGTGAGTAACACCTACCATTTTGAAGGTAAATTTTCATCACGAAGCGATAACAGCATGAGAACTATTGAAAACCAGGGTGTATTGGACAACTGGAACTGCTCAGCACCACCTATGTGGGATCCGGGACTGAACAAACCAGATATAGAGAAAGCCGTTTGTTAGTTTTCCCCTATCGCATGATAATTCTCACTTTCCCTTTCGTCTCTTTCACTGAAACACACATTTTTTTTCTAGAAAATAAGGAAAAATGTTTACTTTTCGGCAGAAAATACATACTATTCATGTGTTTTTTATAGATTGAAAGAAGCGCAAAACGAGAGAGTGTGCTTGAGACTAAGGTGGAAGGGAGGCAAATTTAAGGGAGTGTTCTTTCCGCACAACAACAGTTAACTATTACTGTTAGTTTAGATTAAATTATATAAACAGTTAGCTAATTGTTTCCAGTCTTCATTTTGCTTCTTCTTTTTTTTTGATAATTTACCTTCATGTGTGTTTACTTTGTTCAGTCAACAATTTTGTTTATATCAATTCAATCAATAAATGTAGCACTTTCAAATATGTATATCTGTTAAATGAAGTAGTAGAAAGAGTTAGAGAGAGAGAGAAAAAAAAGATAATCATATGAATGTCAGACTAAACACACACAGTATATACAACTTGTTAAAGAGGCTATTTTACATATGAATAGCTGTAGTACAACATAATGCATTTTGTTGTTATTAGGATTATACTTCAAGTTGAATATTTTTCAATCAGAATATTTATGAGAAATCAATGAATTTCAAAGTGGGCCGGAATAAGAGCCGGTGTGAGGTGTTTTTGCGCACAGTAGATCAAACACTACAAAATATATTAGATGGCTGGAGACAGAAAGCCTTCGGCCATGGCTTCGTGTTTGTTCGCACTCCCGAGTCAGCAGGACATATCTGCGACCTAAAAAGAATTCAGGTTTCCTCTTAGATTTAAACTCATATCACCCAGTTCTGCAATCAGAGGAGTTACCTATGAGATATTCAAGCTCATGAATGATCACCTTTAGGACAGTAATTGATACTTTACTGGGGTACTAGATTGTAACTAGTGAGAGCCCAAATAGTTCAGTAGTAACGTCTCTGACTGCAGAACTGAGTGACGAGGGTTCGAATTTCAGAGGGGATATGAATTCCTTCAAGTTTATAGACATGTCTTGCTGACTGCTGAGTGCTAACAAGCAAGAAATCTGGGTCGAGGGCTTCCTGTTGATTGCCTCCAACCATTAAATAACAACAATAGAGAGTGCACCGAGATGGCGAGCCACCTGGAATGATGGCCAGACTGCAGACTTGACTGGTACAATTCAGTCTGGATCAACCAAAGGACTGTACGCATGACACTGGTCACCTACTTTCTAGCTTTAAATCAAAGTGTTACAGCAGATACTCCAACTGTGTAAAAAAGTTGATAAAACACCTTTAAAACAGACTTTCCCGTCGACTGATTGAACCGAAATGCTCGGTCTCAGGTTGACATATCGTCTACTTGTACAGATGCTTCGACGATGTCTGGGCATGTGATTAGAAGTTATTTGGTGGGTGGTGACTCACTAGCAATGGAATCCAGGATGTGCATTTCGTCCTATTTGGGACTCGTCATCTGGATGTACCTGCATTTCTCAGTGAGTGATGATGTTCTCACCGAGGCCTGGACCGAGTGCCAATAGTTTCAAACGCCAAAGTGAACCATGAGAGCCACCCTCTTGTACAACGAGTCATATTAATTATTTAATTGAATTTCAGATTTTTCTTTTCAGTTGGCTGTACCGAAGTGCTTGATACATCCAGATGACGAGTCCCAAATAGGACGAAATGCGCATCCTGGATTCCACTGCTACTCACCATCCATCAATTAAAGTCAAACATGACACCTAATATGACAATATCATTCCTCTAAGGACGTTGTGAAAAGTTACTTTCAATCAACTGCTTGAGGTACTTCAAACCGTCATTGACGGCCTCTTTTATACATGTTCAAGTCTATTGAAACGAAAGTGCATCCGGTTTATTTTAAATATAACTTATATCTTTACACTTTCAAATTACAATTCTTAATGAAGTGAAAAAAAAACAGTGAAGAGAATCTCTGAAAAAAAGAAATATCTATTTCGTTCATTGATCTTGTGATCTGTGACCAATCAGTTATTTGTAGACGGCAACTGATGCTAGTTAGTTAGTTAGTATCTTGTAATAATCGACTGATCAGTCATCATCAATATAATTTAGACTAACTTACGACAATGATTGTTGTTTGAAAGTTGTACTTTTGTAGCAATCTTTACTATTCTCATCATTGGTGACAGTGCTGTACAGCAGGAATTCATCGAAGCTATAATCTAAAAGTCATAAGATCACAGCCAAGTAGGTAAGAGATAGAGTGTTCACTCAATAAGATAAAAGCTCTTGCAGAGTCATGGTTTTGTGCATCTGAATAGTTCAGTAATTAGTATGAAATAACTGGCTAACGCCAGGCGGATTGCTATATATCTCTTTAGCTGATGCCAATTTCTGATTAGAAATGTACATTTGTAGCAATTATATTTGTCTCTGTAATGGTTAGATGAAAATAAAACCTTTCAAATCATGGTATAAGGATATTGTGAGTTATTTACGATCATACGACAGACCGTGAGGGTACAAGAAGACACGAGTAAATTGTACCGATAAGAAGACTATAGAAAATCTGAACGGTGAAGTTCAACACTAGCCTACCAGGAGTGCAAACGCTTCAATGAACTTGAACGCATGCTAGTCGTTGGCTAAAGGCATCTTTCATTATCATAGCTGAAATATCAACGCTATTCATCAAATATGGAGCTAGTTTTACCCTGATCACGCTTTTAATTACTGTGTGGACAATATGTTAATATCTCGTTAGGGTTAGGATAAGGATTAAGTTAGGTATTGGGGTTAGGGTTACAGCCATAATTGGAATTAGGGTCAGGTTTGCGGCAGGATAAGGATTGTCATTAGGGTTAGGATTAAGGTCAGGGCTAGTGTTAAGTTTAGGGTTAGAGGCAGGATTAATGTTAGGGTTGCAATTAGGGATAGATTTATAGTTAATGTCGTTTATTTCAGTTTGTTTTATTATCCTCATTTTCCTGGTATGTAGTCGTCGGTTCTCTCACTGAAACCATAGTAATTTAACCGAGAGCTTTGGAGAGAACTGCAAAACAAAAGAAGAGAGATGAACGATTCACGAAACAGCATATCTTCAGTCACTTAGTTGAATACATCTACAGAAACTAGTCCAACTTGTCATGTCAGAGAAAGATAATCTGTTTAATGTGTTTTCATGCATTTTCTTGTGAATATAGGTCATTTTTTGTGCAAATATTCCTCATTTTTATGATAGGTTGACTGAAGGTCACTCGTGCGTTCGCATCACTTGGGACGCTATTGTTGAACTTTGCCATCTGAACTTCGCAGGTTACTTATGCCTTTTGTTACAGAAAATTGAAGATGCATAGGTTGAAGCCGAAAAGCTGTCAGCTAAGGCACGACTTCAAGTGAAAATACCCAGACACCGAAAATAACAAGCGTCAAACACCATCAACAGGAGGCAGCATCGTTTCAGCTGCAGGGGAAACGGGTGAAGATGTAAAAACCAGCAGGAGTGGGAAAGGCAAGACAGACCTTCATCACTTTGACATCAGGGCGGAAATCTGTTGTACTCAGTATGAACAAAAAATTCAGATTTTCAACATCAAAGTCAAGTCACTTCTTCTATATCGGAGACAAAAAAACTTGGTGCGTCACGAAGATCATTTTTAACAGCCTGTTGCCAACTTTTATCAACAGATGTTTTCTCCGGCTCCTTACCGAAGGTCGGTCAGTCAGAAGGGACAAGTAGCAAGCAACTATGAGGACAAACCAAACAAGAACTTTTGAGGGAAAAATTTTTGGAAGAGAATGGAGACTGACTGAACAAATGCTTAATAAACCAATGAATGAGCGCAACATAAACATTCGGGTAGAACCTGAATCGGGAGTGTGTTCTAGAGTGAATCGGGAAGATGAATTGTGTGAGGAGGGGATGAAAGCTTGTAAGCAGTCATGCAGGCAGAAATATAGGGACTCAAAAAACAGAATAAGATGGAGATTCTCTGTGAGGAAACAGTAATAGCAACACCGAGTCATCTACGATAAATAATAGTGTATTTATCAGATCTATGTAAACTGCACAACGCGTGAAGAGATGTACGTGATTTGAATAAGTCATGTCGAGTACAAAAACTCCCAGTAACTGTTGTTCTTATTCACAGAAATTAAACGCCAGTGAAAAGTGTAAACAAATAGCGACCGATATGCTGTATCCTCCTTTGTGGCTATAAGACAGAGACATTGAAACCAAAGGATTTGAAGTGCCAGACTGTTTTTGACCACATATGTTTGCGTTCTGTTTCCCATTTTAACTGGCATTATATGTTGAATAATATTGAGGCTAGAAGTGGAGTGCTAAGTAGGGAATACAAGTCAATTGATGAGGTGGTGGAATTATATTGACTGAAATGGCTATGATACGTGTTGCGTAAGCCTAGCCACCGCCCTTCTGGATAAGCAATGTTACATGACACAGGATTAGATTGGAACAGAATTAAGTATAGTCGAAAGAAAATATGGAGTCACTACATGAAGCTGTTTCCAGTCAGCAAAGTAGGAAGATGTAGGCCACTTGATTTTATTGCTCAGGATTCTAAGAATCACTGACTTGGGGCTGTTAGTGTTATGACCCAAAATCGTTCCCAATGGCTAGAATGAATACACTCTTTATGATTGCCAAAGTTCACTAAATCTCTTGCTTTCTACCATGTTACATTTGTGCTGATTATATTTCTTTTGAATCCCTTTACTCTACCTTTATGTGCTCTATGAAATGTAGCCACTCAAAATGATCCACTTCTGTACAAAGTTCTATGTTGATACTCAACCATAACAACTGATATCCATTGCAGAAGTGGTGATCCTTATCATCCAGTAGACTAGTAGATAATATTTTAGCATTCGAAACGATAACTGTTAAGTTCATTTCTCATATGGAACACTGTCATTCATTATGTTCCAGGTACATCCATCCAGTTGACGTGTCTGGAGTCGGACGAAGTGTGTATCCAAGTTTCAGTTCTCAACTACCAGTATTTCTTAAAAAGAGATAAGATTATAGTTTGATCTTGGTCATTTGCACTAGTTATTATTATCATGTTTATTGACTGATTGTTGTGTGAATGACTGCCGCCAAATTTAAACACATTCTTCTGAATACAATACATGTGAAGAAAGCAAGATTTAGGGAATTCATACATTTCAACAGAACTCTTCAACTGAAAACTTTATTCGCTCAGTTATAATGAAGTGTTTACAGAATTTCATCATGAGCTGACACTGGTTAGAGATCGATTAAAAAACCACATGGGAGTACTGGGCAGCTGTTTCGTCCTAGTTTGGGACTCTTCAGCAATACACACTCACCGGGGTTCGAACCCAGGACCTTCTGGTTACAAGGCGAGCTCCTATACCATTCAGCCGCCGGCACACGATCCAATGGCCCATAAATTCTAACTTATGCCAATTCACAACATAGCACAACCACTAGCCAATGTCTTCGGCGAGTATTTGTCCTCACATCCAGTGTGCTACACCCTACTGGTCACGACTTCCCACTAGAACCCAAGGTAACGTCCGGTGTTACGACAAATACTCGCCGAAGACATTGGCTAGCGGTTGCGCTACGTAGTGAATTGGCAGAAGTTAGGATTCATGAGCTGGCTGGCCGTTGGATCGGGTCCTAGTGGCTTAATGGTCTACGAACTCGCCTTGTAACTAGAAGGTCCTGGGTTCGAACCCCGGGGGTGCGTATTGCCGAAGAGTCCCAAACTAGGACGAAACAGCTGTTCAGTACTCCCATGTGGTTTTTTAATCGATCTCTAACCAGTGTCAGCTCATGACGAAATCCTGTAAGCAATCAATCAAAATCCCTACAAACCAATACTTGAATATAATGAAGTGAGTGGTAGACATCACAAACTAACAATACAACAAAAAAGAAAATGCATCGAAAGTAGTTTAGTATAAAATCCATGAAACTATAAAACGAAATCACTGTGCCTCAGGATTTATGTTCCTCAGTACTACAGAACGATAAAGACAGTACATTGATTGTCAGTAGTTTAACGTACTTAAACCACCTTGACGATCTATTTGACAAAGCAAATAAGTACACAGGTCATGTCGAAAGTTGGCTATTCGTTCAAACGGCTGAAACACAAATGCGCACTCACAAACACACGCACACACAAAAGCAAAATCACTGCATACAAATTACTGATACTGTCCAGATGAGTACTGCATTTAGCAGTCAAAACATTGCAGAATCGCAATACAGTTTAATCTTCTAAAAAACTATTTTCTCTTCCTTATATAATCTGATAACAGTTGGTCTAAATTACCATGGTAACATCTCTGACTGGCCACAGAGCCTTTGGTCACTTTGTTTTTTTTCACAAAAACAAAAGACGATTTTCATTGTTATCAAAATGTCTAGAGTACGTGCTTTGTATGTGTGTGTGTGTAACTTTGTTTATTGTTTTTATTTAATCTATTTATTATTGCACACGTTTAATGTTAGTGCTCACTTCTTAAATGACAGCAGAAATTTTAACTAGTTAACTCAATTAATTTGATTTAACCGTCTGAGCTGAATTAAATTGGGTACAGTGCTGATGAGTGTTCGTCTTGAAATAAGCGAAATGGCCGTACTGTTTTTAGATTACTTCACAATATGGCCAGAAAGCATTACTCATTGATGCGAGTAGTGCTCAACTACTCATGTCAACCAATCAGTAGTATATAGCATTATTCACACAGTCAAGTAGATCACATACTGTGACCTGAATAATTTTGGTTCCCAAAGGTAACTGTGGTGAAATTTCATGTTTTTGAACTGTGTAAACTACTAATCGTGAATTCGACTTCACTAAATGATCGAATTACTTCTTCATCGTCTTGCATTGCTTTGCATTCAGAGTGGAACATACAGTTTCAAGTTCGAGTCTCAAAATCCCATTAACACTGGCGTTTTATCCACGTTGTCGGATTTCTAGGCTCACGGCCAACCTTGACTCTTTTTTTCTAGATTTCTAATACCCAGTAAACTAGTCAAGATTTAGAAGTTCATTGTCAGGGAATTGAATCCCGGGTAAGCATCTTTTTAGTTATGGCTGTAGTTTGTTAGTCTAAAACACCTCCAGCTTGCGTTATCTAAACATCTTTTGAATTTACTCTGTTTTAATTAATTGATCTAAAGTTGTATAAGATTTTACAAGGTCTCTGTAAAACTGCCATGTATTGCGTTCAAAGGGTGATTATCGCTAGTGTAAGGTTTACGAATGCCTCTTACATTTATTATATTATTATTTCCATTAATTCCTAGAGGAACATAGGGCTTCAGCCGTGCGTCTCCATTGCATTCAGTTATCTGCCAACGTTTAAAACCCGCTCCAAGTCTGCCCACATGCTTTCATCTCCTCTTCACATGACCTCCTCCAAGTCACTCTTGACGAACAACTCGCCACTTCCCTTTCGGGTTCCACTCAAGCAATGGCCTGTCTAGTGATGTCACTTGATGGTTTCCTCAGACTATGGACAATCCATCTCCATTTCTTCCTGCTTATTTGTTTCCCAGTCGGTTCCTGCTGGTCTGGTTCGCTCCCAGAGATCTCTGTTGACGATCTTCTCTGGCCGGCCATCTGATCTTGAGTAGTGAGCGAAGACAGCTGTTGATGAAGGTGTGTAGTTTGTTTGAGATGCTCTTTATGACGTTCCAAGTCTTTGATCCGTATAGTAGCACTGACTTCACATTAAAGTTGAAAATCCGGATGTTATTTTTGATACTGAGTGCTGAGTGTTGATCTCCACACAGACTTGAGAGAAATGAAAGCTTGCCCTGTTCTCCCGATCCTTGCTTTGATATCCTCGTCAGTTCTGTCTGTAGTTGAAACGATGCTTCTCAGGTCGGTGGTAGATAAAGGAGGTTGATTCTTTCAGATTTCTCCCTGTTATGCTGATTTTTGTCTGTTGTTGTTGAAGCTGTTGCTGTTGGCCAGAAATCTTCATCACCTATGTTTTATCTATGTTCACCTGAAGTCCTATCTTCTCTGGATGCTTCTTCTGCCAACTTGTTGCTTTTCGCTTGCATATCTTCCAGTTTGTGGGAAATCAGACATATATCATCGCGAAGTCCAGATCCTCCAAGTTTTTGTGTGGGTTCATTTTAGGCCTGTTTTTTTGCTGCCCGCCGCTGTCTGTTGCACTATCCAGTCTACCGTAATCAGGAAAATCATTGGCAATAGTAGGCAGCCTTGTCTTACTCCCGCCTTTTACAAGTGGGTGTATAATACATACTGTCATTGTACTTGGCTACACTTGAATACACACATACGCAATGATTTGATATGATGCATAATCTGGAAAACGGAAAAAGGTTACTTAAATAACTTATCACTAGAAATCACAATTACGAACTGTCACATTTAAAAAAAAGTAAGTTATAGAGTTGCATCAAATTCGCAATTTGTAAATTGATTCGGGTTTAAAATTCACACAATATCTCATTTGTAAGTTGAAATTATTCGCATCTCAATATGTCTGATCTCTGCCTGATTCATAAACAGTAACGAAGAAAACGAGCATAATTGTAGATGCTTATACTAATGATTGATTGACATCATTCACTTCAACCAGTAATGCTTTCTAGCCATATTGAAGTGATGTAAACACCGGATGACCGTTTCACTCCTTTGGAGTTGAGTTCATCAGCAGTCTACCCGTTTCAACTCAGATCAGAGAGGCGAATCTGTTCAAACAACCTGAAATCAGGCTAGCTACATGGGCGAACTGTTAAAACACTAGATCGATTTTTGAATGGACACTTGTCAGTCACTAGTGTAACGTATGTGTGTGTGTCTAGTCCTATCTTAGATGCAGACTGACTTCCATCAGTCAAGTTTGCAATGTGGCCAGCATGCTAGGCAGCCTGCCAGCATGGTGCTCTGTGAATTTTCGGTATTTGGTGTTGAAGGCAGTTGGCAGGAAGCTTTGAACCTAGGTTTCGTGCTAGTTGGCAGTCGTCAGCATTTGTGAGTGTTCGATCAAAAATAGCTAATACAGTCCTACAGGAGGTCAATTGCTATGCCGAATAGCTAAGTGGTAACGTCTGTGACTGCAACGCTTGATGATGCAGGTTCGAGTCTCAGAAGAGGCATGAGTTCCTTCAAGATCGTAGATAAGTCTTGATGACTGGTGAGAAACCAATAGCGTGAGATGAAGAACGAAGGTTTCCTCCAACCACCTAATACCGACAACTCAGATTTCTCAGTCTTCAGATTAATTCACTATTTGCAGTAAAATCTCCTTCATAAACCGAGACGACTATCCAGTGTTCAGATCACTTCAACAATATGGCTAGAAGGCACTACTGACTGATGCAACTACTCATATCAAACTATCAGTAGTATATAGTATCTTGCATTTATGCCTGGTTCCTTGACTGCCATTTATTGTGTCCAGCAGACCACATACATTGCGATCTGATTGATTTTTTAGTTCTCAAAGGAAACTGTGGCAAAATTTCATCTTCTTGGACTGTATGAAATCGCAAATGGTGAATTAATCTACAAACTACCAACTTCATTTTATGTATTGCATTACCAGCTGGCTTGATTAGCTAGCCAGATATCGTGTCCGTTTGCAAAACTCGCCTGTATGGAAGCTTTGATTTCGTCAGAGTACGAATTTACTGAAAACAGTCGCAACAAACGGAAAATGTGAAAATCACTCCTTAGAAGTTAAAGAATGCTCTGCAAGAAGAATAAAGGATAGATACAGAAATCAGTGGAAGTTTAAGGCATTCAAGTAATGATTGGTTGTCACCTGACGAATTTTTCCAGTTTAGGTGCACAGTTTCAAGTAATGTAGAGTGGAATTTCTGCTGTACTCTGATAATAATATTATAAATAATATTATAAAATAAAAGACAAATGATTTTTGGTGTCAGGATAGAGTTAGTTCTCGTTCTCATGCTCAGAATACGTTAAAGGCTACTTTAGGCTAGTGTCAGTAGTAACAGTCATGTAATCTTGGAATAAAATTTACACCAATTATTTGTGATCTTACAACAGATAATATGGATGATAAGATTATCTGAAATGGTCATGATTGACAGGCTGCTACTACTGCTAATATAATTGATGTTGAATGAAAGTAAAATGAAAATCTATTCGAGCTAGTGAACTGGTGGACAGCAAATCATTATTGGTTAGAATCCTGCAACTATCCAGGTTTCCATCTCACTTGTATTCAATTATTTCGAAAAAAAAGCTTTGAGTGAAGAATCTAAATGTGCAAGTGGTTCAGAGTTCGATTCCCAACTGACTTACTCTTAAACCCCACTCAGACAGGCTAGTATTCCTACGTTTTCAGTGACTGTTTAGCTGACATCAACTCGTGATGGATTCCACAGTGGAAATGACCGAATCTCCGACGACCTCAAACCTAAATATTTAACTAGCTGGAGCAAACCTAAATAGTTTCGGTAGTTTCTTACAAAAACAGCCAGTTCTGTCCCTCCTATAGAGTGTAAAGCATCAAAACTTTTAATATTCTGTACAAAAATGAATTCCACAATACTATTATTAATATGCTTGTATGTTGTGGTATGTGCCACTGAAAAGACCTTCTATGTTATATATTGTGTGTGATGTCTTTTGAAAGAATCTTGAACAATCGAGTGACGGATTACGTTTCGAAAGAAAGAAATGAAAGTTCCATGTAAAACAATTTAGGAGGTATGGAATGAATACCAAGGAAGCCAAATAAGAACAAGTTCTGTGAATTGAAATTTCAATGTAAGGTTTGTGCATTCCGCCATCAGTACACTTTATTTTAACAAATAAAAAGGTTCTGCCTTCAAATAATGCCGTATTCTACCGTCACAAGTCCTCAGTTGTATACTAAAATTCCAAACCAAAGGAGTAAACCGTCGTGCTGACTGACACCATTTATGAAGTTTTAGCAAATGAAAATCATGGAATCCGAGATATGTATTCTACCCAACTCGATCTTGTAACATTGAGGTTTTTAAATATCAAGGTTGAATAGTTTCCGACTATCGTTCTAAAACTTAACACAAAATTTCACTTTACATTACTAACTGATTTTAAGTGTTGGTTCGTAGGGATTTTCGCTTGACTGATTACACGATTTCGTCATGATCCGGTATCGGTTAGAGAACCACTGGAAAACATGGGAGTACTGACAGCTTACTGATTGGTTACTAATCATTCAAAACCCTGCAAACCAGTACTTGAACATTAATGAGATGCTCACTGGTGATTGCCCCTATTCATGTAGGCGGTTACCCGGGGTTCTAGTGGAAAGTCGTAACCAGTGGGTACGGCGAGTCGGGTTGAGAACAATACTCGTAGAAGACATTGACCAGTCGCCAAGTCGTCAACTTGCAAGCGTTGGAATTTATGAGCCTTTGGATAAGGTTTCAGTGGCTTAATGGTCTACGAGCTCATTTCATAACTGGAATTCTGGTGGGTGCGTACCATTGAAGAGTCCCAAACTAGGAAACAGTCATCCAGTACTCTCCACCGGTTTTCCAATGGTTCTCTAACCAATGTCAGCTCATTATGAAATCCTGAATTCAATTACTCAAATACCTACAAACCAATACTCGAACATCAAAAGCATCAGTAAGAGAGAGAGAGAGAGGTAATATGCATTAATATAACACCGAACCGACTGAATACCTGATAAAATAAGTGAATTATAACAGAATTTATGAATTTATAAGTTGGAGAGCTGGTCAGGGTAGCAATAATGTCTGGACCTGTTTCTTTGGCACACACAGCTCTAGTTGATTTAAGCAAATTTCAATGGCTTCTCTTGTTTGAAAAGTATACGGTGTCTAGAAGTCTTTGCTCGTCTATTCAGTACCTGACAGATAACAGATAAAGGTTCATCAATGCTGACTTTGTGTCCCATGTTAGACCAGGGGATCTGAAGCCGATCTTTTATTGGTTTTTTACCTTTATTATTTTCACCTTTACTAAGCCAAAATCTTAATGTTTCCGAGCACAAATATTCTATGTATATCAGTCAGTTCTTTTAACTATATGCAAGACAAGTGTGATCAGTTGGAAAGTTTCTCTAGATCACTCTTAAAATATTGACAACGCAACTTGAAATAAGACAAACGTCAGCAGAGGTTCTGCTCTCTATCAGAAAGTATTGATTTCTGATATCTGTTTTAATTACTACTGTATGACTAACAGGACTAATTGATATCAGTAGAAATTCTCGGTTACTATTCCTGATTGTGGCTGACTGGATCACCCAAATACCATAAGGAGTGAGTAGACAATCATACACTGGATCGACAAGAAAGCTCTGGAAGATCTAGACTTCGCAGACAATTTATGTCTCATGCTACACAAATTCGAAGATTTACAGACGAAAAATGACAAGTTACCGAAGAATGCATCAAAAGCGGGAAATCAAGTGAATATAGCGGAGATACAAGTGATGAACCTACCTAACCAACAGCAACAACAACAAGCACCAGTAAGCATCAATGAGGGAAATTTGAAGGAAGTCACTTCTTTCACTTATCTGTCAGGGCGGCATCCTTTCAACCACAGACAGAAGGAGAACGAAAACCCACGATTAGAAGGACAAGACAGACCTACATCAATCCGCGAATCCACTGGACTCTACATAAACAACATGATCTGCATTTTCTACACTAATGTCAAGTCAGTTCTCCTATATAGTTCAGAGATTTAGCATGTCAAGAAAAGTATGTTCAACATCCAAGTTGTCTTTGTCTCATACTGAAGGTTAGATGGCTAATCAGAAATGATAAGTAACACACGAGCCAATCAGGAATCAATTACTCAACACGTATGCAGAAAGAAATGGAGATGAACTGAACACGTGCAGATGAGACCACTGAGTGACATGGTGAACCAGGCAACGCCTCGAGTGGAATCCGTATGGGGAACGGCGACCTGTGAGTGTATCCCGAACCGACATGTAGAAGATCATATGAGGATGAGACCGAAGCCTATGACTGCGATATACTAATACAAGAAATTCCTCACTTCAATAAAGCTGACAACACATCCCTCTGCTGGTGATCTAATTCACTAAAGCATCATATTAGCTTGATGGAACTAATGGCTTTTGATTCCTTCTCTACAAGTAGATTTAACCTTTATTTACTTTAGTCAGCACACTAATTAAATGAAAAGCCCAGAAGTCAATTAGCAGATGAATTAAGAAATCAACGTGGCTAGACTGATTCCTGTATAGTAAACAGAATGTTCGTTAATCCAGTCAAAAGACGGCAAATATCTTTCCTTTGTTAGCTGCAGTTGTGTCTATCAATCTATGTATAGCTACCGAAGCAGGCACAATCTTTGAAGGACAGAAAGATTCGTCTATCTTAGATTTGTGAACACATACAGAAAAGTTTGCCGTTAAAAGGAAGCAAGTCTTCGAACAGCGCAGTCATGAAAATCTGATTGACACAGGAAATCATACAGAAAATCTAAACATGTATGTGTGGAGACACGAACATAGGGAGGACCCATCGGTCTCTACAGGCTACCGCTACAGAACATATTCTAAAATGGCTGCAACAACAAATAAAATCGCCAGATACAGCTGGTCCTGGAAATAGATGTCCAATATTATCTACAGCGAAGCACATTATAGAGACGAGATATAAGGTTGATTTCAACAGTGCCTTTAGGTCCACATATAGACTAAGGTTGGGTCACATACTTAGATTCGTTGAGGCCTTAGCCATAAAATGACTTAAACCTGTCTTATGTGTCTAAAAGTTATTTGTTATTACTTTAAACCTGCCTTGGTAATCGAATTTAGAACCAAGGACCAATTTACTTCAAAATATTTTCAACCCCTTCTCTGTTTTGTCTGTCTTTCTTACCCACACCTTGAGTCATCTCTCTACCTATTATTTATGACCTGACTTTTACACAATCTGACCTGTATTGTAATGATTAATGCCTTGTTGCCTTATATAAAACTGTGCATGACAAACACGTGTGTGATCAGAATGTCCGAAATGTGTTGCGCAAATACATTACACGTTTCAGATAAACTACATCGTCTTAATGTGTTGTCCAAATTTTAATTTCTTTCAAAATAGCAAACAAACAATTCTACTCAAGTCTCCTGAAGTTCATAAAGGTCCTACCTATCAAAAGATAAAACCTGACTTATATAATTGAAAAGAAGGTGTAGTAAGTCTTTCTCTACCTCGACGGTAACTAATCTTTTGACCTTAAATGGTTAACGTAAATGATGACTTCTCTTTCTACCTCAGAAACTCATGTATTAACCTTGAATCATCATATAATCAATCTTCTATTAAACGTAAATGTTGAATGAGAAAGAAAAAGAAGAAGAGATATCAAACATTACTAAAACTCTCAATCAAAACAATCACCCAAAGAACTTCATCAACAAAATCAACAATAACATTAAGTATGGTCGAAAACGTATTCCGAAAACATAGACATCAACAGCTATCATTTCATGTAGAGCGGAGATGTCAGATGATATCAAAAAAGTACTCAATAAGCTCGACATCAGAGTTTTCTTCAAAAAATCAAGCATACCGCCAAACAAGTTTGTCCATATAAAAGACCAAATCCCGAAAGATTCTCTATCTAACTGTGTCCATAAAATAAAATGCTTGGAATGTGATGCAATATACATGCCAGAGAGAAATCAAAATCAGAAGAAATGAACGCCGTAGAGCATTTATTTTTGACCACTGAGAAATCCAGCTGAACTAGAAAGGCTTGAAAAATCATCAGCCATAGCTCGTTCACACGCTATAGAATCAGGTCACAAAGTTGATTTTGACAATATTGAAATAATCCAGAAAAATTTCAGAAATCACAAAGAACGTCTAGTATCAGAAGCACTTCATATCAAATGGAATCCAAATTGTCTGAATAGGAATGATGGACTAAAACAGAATTTGGCCTGGTTACAACAAGCCCCTCCCCCATGAAATGACAAAATCAACACGAATGTCATAAGTAATGTCATTATGTAAACACACGCTGCTTTTATAACTTTATGCATTTATGAAATCCAACAATCTACACATGGTGGTTTTGTTATCTTTACCAATTGGCCAGCTTGACAAAACAAAAATGACCCCATGCTGAGGAATGATGATTAAATCGATATATATCAGCTTAGATTTTGAAAACTCTGGTTTAATAATACTTTGATAAGGCTATTAGCAGCAGAATTAAATAGCGAAACGTCAGTAAAAACAATATCGTTTTGTTTTTCACTCATTGGGAAATACAAAATGTATTTATTACAATAAATATTAATTTCTCTTCACGCTTAATTAGTTACATCATCATTTAGTAAGCGTCATACTTGCTTAATGTGTGTCTGATATCTAACTATATGAGATTAATTCAAGTGTTGGTTTGTAGGGATTTGATTGATTGGTTACAGGATTTCATCATGAGCTGACATCAGTTAGAGAACCATTGGAAAACCTGGGAGTACTGGACAGCTGTTTCGTCCTAGTTTGGGACTCTTCAGCAGTACGAACCCACCGGGATTCGAACCCAGGACCTTCCGGTTACAAGGCGAGCTCGTATACCATTAAGCCACTGGGACCCGATCCAATGGTCCTGGAATTCTAACTTCTGCCAATTCACGACATAGCGCGACCGCTAGCCAATGTCTTCGGCGAGTATTTGTCCTCACACCCGACCAGCTGCACCCTACTGGTCACGACTTCCCACTGGAACCCAGGTAACTACCTACCTGAATAGGGCCAGTCGCCAGTGAGCATCTTATTGGTATTCAAGTGTTGGTTTGATTAATTGAGTTGGTTTGAGATTAATTCACAGTATTTTTTCCATATTTGATTTATGTATTAACAATTTTCGAACAGCTTATGTAATCTCATAACTTATGTACGACAATATCCTTTTCGTGATCTTGCTCACCAGTTTTCATCTCTTTTTCGAGAAATGTCAACCGCATGAGGCACATTACCACAGTAATGTTTTATACTTCATAGCGGTAGAAAGCTTGCCGACCACGCATGTGGTTCAAGGTTCGATCCCCCGCCGACTCACTCTTTTACCTCGCTAGGCCAGTAATAAGACCGGTAAATATGGAAGGTTGGGCATGAGTCTGGCAACCCCATTCCGTAAAAATAAATACCACTGCTATTGAAACTTCAAAGCTCTAGCTTGCAGTCCCTTATGTTCAACTGGGGATAAAAAGGAATAGAAAAAAGAAAACTTAACGTTTTGATTCATATCTAAATACATATCAAGATCACACTGTTAGCTGCTGTTCCACATTTTATATCCAATGAACTCAAGTAAGTAATGAAAATTGTAATCAAAATACTAAATTCTGCTATTCACATTGTATTCAGTTGATAAGATGCAGACAAAATAAACAATAAAAATCCGTTTTTATTCTGCATCATTTGTTGTTGTTGTTATTGGTTTGTTCGGCTTCAGAAATCAATTAAACACAACCAGCCAGAGTGTATAAGGTGACCAGTAATAAGTGAAATCCATGCCAAATAAAATTGCTTAACAATTGATCAGTATTTCAGAAGTTAATTGGTGGATGGTGACTGACTAGCAGTGGAATCCAGGGTGAAACGCATTTCATCAAATTTGGGACTCGTCAGATGGATGTAACTGCATTCCCAAGTGAGTGATGACGTTTTCACCGAGGCTCGAACCCAGTGATCATAGTTTCCAACGCCAAAGCGTTATCCATTAGACCACTTGGAACTCGAGAGGCACCTCTTGTGCAATGGGTCATATTAATAATTTAATTCAGTTTTAGATTTTCCCATCGTTCGATCAAAATGACTCATGGCACAAGGGGTGCCTCTCGAGGTCCAGGTGGTCTAGTGGATAACGCTTTGGCGTTTGAAACTATTGGCACTGGGTTCGAGCCTCGGTGGAAACAGCATCACTCAGTGCGGAGTGCAGGTACATCTAGCTGACAAGTCCCAAATAGGACGAAGTGCGCATCCTAGATTCCACTGTTAATCATGCCCAGACATCGTCAAAGCATCTGCACGAGAAGTCGACATGTCAACCTGAGACCGAGCATTTCGGTCCAATCAGTAGACGGGAAAATCTAGAATTGAATTAAATAATTAATCAATATTTTATTCAACTGAAGATGCCCATTAAAAATTTAAAAGACCGATTAATGCACAAAGAATATTCTTTTTGATAAATTTGTCGCCATGTTCTACATTTAATATGACAGTAATAATTAAAGACATCTTATTATTAGAAATACCAGTGTTTAAAATTACATTCAATCAATAATATCGACGGATTACTTCTCAAAAGCATCAGTAAGAGAGAGAGAGACAATTTGCATTAATATAACACCGAAATGACTGATTACAAGATAACTTAAGGGAAGTAATAAAGAATTCACGAATTTATAGGTTGGACGGCAAGTCAAGTTAACAATAGTGTCTGGACCTGCTTCTTTTACACGGAGAACTCCAGTTGATTTAGACAAATTTGTAACAGTCTACTCCGTTGAGAGTTTTCGATATCTAAAGGCTTTTGGTAATCAATTTAGTACTCGATAGGGAGAGATTCTTCAACGGCCTATTTCGATGTAATATCGAACTGTTTATTGTGTTTTAACTGCACCTTTATTTAGCCACAGTGATAGTTATTCCCGAATACGAAAGCATGCTGTTCGCTGGGTAACACGATCTAACAATATTACAGAGCAGCTATGTACGCTGTGTATGAAGTGAGGTGCAAATTTAATCCCAGTATCGTTTTTAAGTACTGTTTCGATAATGGGCGGATAGCTGGTTAAGGTTAATGATACCATTTGGGTGAAGATTTTGTTCGCGGCTAGGATAAGGGTTAAGGTTAAGATGAAAGTTAGGCTTAGAGTGTTTTGTTTCTTTTATCTGTATTTTTCTAGGAAATAGTTCTAGAATCGTTATCTTTCGTATTTCTCTAGTGAATAAACAGCATTTTAATCAAAATGTACTGGTCATTTTGATTGGTTATCTCAAGACCAGTGGTGTGTTCCCATTGTATTGGATGCTTTTTCATTAACGTTTCCTTCCTGTCTATGGCAGGTCTCCTTGGTTATCGATTAAGTATTAAAACTGACTTATTTAATTTATTTTAACGAGTTTCACCATGGATTGATATCAATTAGAGAACCAGTGAAAACCAGCGTTTGAGTACTGGACACCTGTTTCATTCTAGTTTGGGAATCATCGACAGTACGTACCCACCGCCAGGGTTCGAACACAGGGCCTTCCGGTTACAAGATAAGCTGGCTCGTATACCATTCAGTCACTGGGACCCGATTCAATGGCCATCTCATGAATTCTAATTTCTGTCAAATTCGTGATATTTATCGCGACCACTAACCAATGTCGTAGATGGGAAATTCATCCTCACACTTGACTGGTTGGACCTATGACATTCGCTGCTTATTACCCATTGACGAATCCATATAGATAATGTTTACATTTCATCCACATTTGAGGTAAGTAGCCCTCGGCTTTCGACTGATTTTACTCGGTTGATTTAAGTATCCCCACTATCTATCCCTTACTTTACGGATTAAATATAAACTCTTATTAACATTCCAGCGAATATGATACTAGATACTACTCATGTCTACTGTTTTGAGTAGCACAAACACACACAGAGACAACCACCGTTGTATGTACCTCATAAAACTCAAGGTAGACATAAACATTAAAATTCCTATAGTGATTCCTATTCTTGTATAGTATACATCAGTTATCAGGTAATATATGCATCTGCGTGTCTGTGTGTGTGTGTGTGCAAGTGTCAGTCAGAGCAATAAACATTTCAACTTAACCTCAGCATGAAATAAATATTCTTAAAGTTATTTTAAAAAAAGAGAGAAGAAATCAATATCATCAGTACTCTTTCTATTTTATTTGTTGTTATTAAAATTATCGATCAAAGTTGTTGTTAGTAAGATACATCTCATTGACTAGATAAGAGAAGAAGCAGCATACTTATTTCTGGTATCCACTAAGCGTTTATTAGAAAGGCAGAAGTGAAAAAGTTTTAAGTTAGATTAGACCTATTCATTATTTAAGATTGGTGTTTTTCTCTAATCAGAGACAGGTGCCACTGGCTGAACACTTTAAGAGCTTCGCTTGTAACCGAAAGATCCTGAGTTCGAAACCTAGAGGATACGTACTTCCAAACCGGGAGGAAACAGGTTTCCAGTTATCCTTGCTGGTTTTCAATGGTTCTCTAACTGATTTCAATCCTTAGTCAAACTTGTAAAGTAAGTCAAATCCACCTGCAAATCAATTCTTCAAAAGATTCTTACTCCAATTTTTCTCTTACTTCCTGTTTAGTGTTTAAGTATTATATATAACAAATTCATCTTCCAGGTGTGAAATATTTTATACAGATTTAACAAACGTTTTCCTCAGATTTCCGAACAGTTTATGCCTTCCTCGGAGAAGATAGAAGTGAAACAAAGCTGAAGACTGTCACCGATGTTCCTCCTGAATGTGGTAGACTAAATCATACGAAAAATGCCAGGAGTGGCAATACGGACATACGCCGAAATGACATAAGAAATTCATGAATGATTTACCATTGATATAAGGATAAAACGTGGGCACTGTGGTAGAGTTCAACTCCATTATGGATAAAATTTCATATTGACAAAATTATTTTTTATTTACTTATTTTTTTGATTACAGCTTGATTCCACACCGTATTTTTCAGTACAGGTATAGAATTTTCAGCATAGGATATCGCTAGCCCAAATTTAGAAGGCCGACCATTGATATCAGGTGTGCGTCGGTAGGGGATCGAACCCCGGGCCATGTACACGGTCGGCCAGAATCCTAACCACAGTGTTTGTTATACAGTAATATTTACTGATGACCACGTTTCGAGAACAATTTATTGCCACTGATAATCATATCAAGGCATTACTCACACAACTCTCTTGCTTCGTTCATATACATGAGTAAAAATTGACGATTAGACATTTTTGAATAAAATCAATATAAAATAAAGTACATTGGGAAATAGTATTAGAGTGAGTGTTATCAATAAAATACAATAACATGAGAAATAAGATGCTTTTATAGTCAGAATAAGTGACTTGTTAGAATGTTATAATGTGAATTGAATACATTTTAACATTATTTATTATTCTCTGATTTGACTGGCGGTAATAATATCTTCCATATCTCTTGTATTTGTGTTAAGCCACTTCTGTTGCACGTGTTGGGTGGAGACTCGATGAACAAGGATTCAGTAATCAATCTCTTTCTCTCCACCCACTTTTATGACGTTTTAGAATTTTGACTCTGCCTCACCCACCGTATTGTGTGGTTGTGTGTTCATGCATGCATTGCAACTGCTGAGCATTTTTCTTAACTAATTATCTTCGCGGGGTCAACCATTCTAACCTCAGCTGAATTCTTATGTTCCGACAATCTGACTACCCCCGCCCGATCTGCTAGTTTGACCTATGTAGTTGACCTCACTCACAGTCATTGGAAAGTATTTCATAAATTATATTATTGAAAACAAAACACAGATCAGCGAAGAGTCTCTTTTCAGCGGCGAATTCATTTTCCACTTTGGCTGTACAATCGCAAATATATATATATATATATTATTTTGTACGTATGTGTACATTAAGTTTGTCAAACAAAATTACAATTGGTTATGGTTATTTTAACTAAACAGCTGAAGGTTGGTAATTAATTTTGTTTCTTTGCCTGTTCTTTAATTGCTTATAATTCTTGTATTCACTTAGATCTCTTACATAATTTCGTATTATCTACTTTGTTCCTATGTGCATCCTGAGTAAAACTCACTCGTCAAACTATTCATATTATTATTACATAACTTCTTTTAACAACTGTTTATGACAACTCATCCCCTTTGTTACTACCCTAGTTTAATTAACACCTAATTTTCTTGACTTGTATTACCAACCTTCAGCTGTTTAGTTAAAATAACCATAACCAATTGTAATTTTGTTTGACAAACTTAATGTACACATACGTACAAAATAATATATATATATATATATTTGCGATTGTACAGCCAAAGTGGAAAATGAATTCGCCGCTGAAAAGAGACTCTTCGCTGATCTGTGTTTTGTTTTCAATAATATAATTTATGAAATACTTTCCAATGACTGTGAGTGAGGTCAACTACATAGGTCAAACTAGCAGATCGGGCGGGGGTAGTCAGATTGTCGGAACATAAGAATTCAGCTGAGGTTAGAATGGTTGACCCCGCGAAGATAATTAGTTAAGAAAAATGCTCAGCAGTTGCAATGCATGCATGAACACACAACCACACAATACGGTGGGTGAGGCAGAGTCAAAATTCTAAAACGTCATAAAAGTGGGTGGAGAGAAAGAGATTGATTACTGAATCCTTGTTCATCGAGTCTCCACCCAACACGTGCAACAGAAGTGGCTTAACACAAATACAAGAGATATGGAAGATATTATTACCGCCAGTCAAATCAGAGAATAATAAATAATGTTAAAATGTATTCAATTCACATTATAACATTCTAACAAGTCACTTATTCTGACTATAAAAGCATCTTATTTCTCATGTTATTGTATTTTATTGATAACACTCACTCTAATACTATTTCCCAATGTACTTTATTTTATATTGATTTTATTCAAAAATGTCTAATCGTCAATTTTTACTCATGTATATGAACGAAGCAAGAGAGTTGTGTGAGTAATGCCTTGATATGATTATCAGTGGCAATAAATTGTTCTCGAAACGTGGTCATCAGTAAATATTACTGTATAACAAACACTGTGGTTAGGATTCTGGCCGACCGTGTACATGGCCCGGGGTTCGATCCCCTACCGACGCACACCTGATATCAATGGTCGGCCTTCTAAATTTGGGCTAGCGATATCCTATGCTGAAAATTCTATACCTGTACTGAAAAATACGGTGTGGAATCAAGCTGTAATCAAAAAAATAAGTAAATAAAAAATAATTTTGTCAATATGAAATTTTATCCATAATGGAGTTGAACTCTACCACAGTGCCCACGTTTTATCCTTATATCAATGGTAAATCATTCATGAATTTCTTATGTCATTTCGGCGTATGTCCGTATTGCCACTCCTGGCATTTTTCGTATGATGTAGTCTATCATAACTAGGAAGAATATCGGTGGTGACTTTGATTAATCGTATCACGAAGGATATGAGCAGACAGTTGTCCTCTGACGAGTTCGAGGACTTCAGCTAGCCACCTAGCTATTGGGTAATCTGGGGATCTGAACATATCTAAGATAGGGGCGGGATGATATGCTAGCTTTGTGTAGCTTTGGTAGGTCATACAGTAATGCTATTATAGATCCTGTCAGTCTAAATTTCTCCTAAATTCTTCACGAATAAGATGATTGTTCTTCATTACTTTTAAGACTTCGATCAGTCGATTTTCGATTAATTCCATTAGTTAATGTCTTCTGCAAAGCGAAAAGTAATTTGCCGAAGTCACTACGTATCTGACTCGTTCTTCCTGATGAAGCTTTGACCATCGAAATAGAAAAGTGAGATCTCTGTATACAGAAAGAGCTAGTTCAACCCATCCAATTTTCATGGTCTTATTCGCTCTATGCAAAAGTATGATAATCCTGAATCATATTATGGCTTTACCTATTTTTTTTCATTTTGTCTATTCAGTTTGTATACTCTTCCTTTATTACGTCAACTGACATTACTAATACTATTCTCACTTTGAATTGTCCCTGGTATTATTTCATTTGTTCCACTTGTCATTCTAAATCAATTTTGCTTTGCAACGTTAAATTATATGCTATCAATATTCACAGTGTTACGTAACATTTTTAATTTTATTCTATTTGTCTACCAATCCTATGACTGCACACCCCTTCCAACTTCTATATATCCTATGAATTGTTCTGTATATGACATTAATTGTTTTTTTTAATTGATGGAAAATTCCCATTGTAAAATATAGAAAATCAAAACAGGTGATTCGGCGAAGAGACTCTTTTCAACGAATTTATTATCAAGCTCTACAATAGTATATATATGGTTTTTAAGAAATTATATCCAGTGAGGGAATTAGGTCAAAGGTGTGAATACATGAAATAATAATACAAGTATGAAATGCAATTAAAATATTTGTGATGATAATCATAGTTCAGTGTGATATAAGTATAAAACTTGGGCATTGTGGTAGAGTATAACTCCATTATGCATAAGATTTTATTTTGATAAATCACACAGTGTTGTACGGTAATATTAACTGATGACGATGTGAAGTTGTTCATTGTTGATTGAATGTTGTTCATATTCAGTGTGAAGTCGCAAAACAACTAATGTCATATACGGAATAATTCATAGGATGGATAGAACTTGGAAAGGGTGTGCAATTATACGATTAGTAGACAAATCGAATAAAATAAAAACATTACGTAATATTGTGTGAAACTTCACAGAATAGAATTTAACGTTGCAAAATAGAATTGATTCAGAATGATAAGTGGAACAAGTGAAATAATACCGGGGACTTCACATTTAACTATGATTATAATCACACATATTTGAATTGCATTTCATACTTGTATTATTATTTCATGTATTCACACCTTTGACCTAATTCCCTCACCGGATACAATTTCTTAAAAGCCATATATATACGATTGTAGAGCTTGATAATAAATTCGTTCAAAAAAGTCTCTTTGCTGAATTACTTGTTTTGATTTTCTCAGTATTCATTACTCTGAAATCACGGGGAATATCTAATTCATTCAACACATCGAACAAGATCTGAATTTTTAACACTAGTCAGTGCAAAGTCAGTGCTGATGTATAGTTCAGACACTCGATGTGCACGCTTCCACCAAAAGCATTTCACACAGGATTCTGAAGACCCTGGCTACCTTTGCTGTCTGCACGCTGAAGGTCAGATTACCAACCGGATAGGATAAGTAACATGGAACTCTAACAGGCAGCTAACAACTTATCGCTCAACAAATATGCAGATACATTGAACATACACTAACAGGAGATTTAAGTGAAATCACACTTCAGATACTCGAGTGGGAAAAGACCATTTGGGCGTCTACGGGTGATAAGCAGAGATCATATGACGATGAAATGAAATCTTATGAGCAGTCGTACAGCCTGTTGAAGCTGGTGACGAAGAAGTGATAGCAATGTAAATGTGACGATGAGGCCCCATGTTCCTCTCATAGAACAAGGTGGGAATAATAGGAACAATAATAATAGTATCTGTTTCATTTGCTCCCAGATCTCAGGTACTTGTCTCCATTTCATACCTTTGAATTGAAAGATAATGCAGTGAACTTTACACTTAACTTAAGCAATTAATATTATTATTTCCCAGTCCATAAGATGCTTTATTAATGAGCTTTTTGATACTTCAACGTCAGCTGTTTACAAATGCTCCATGGTAGAATTAGACGATCACTTTTCCATAAAACCTATGCATTTATTTGCACAAATACATTCAAATTGACTCAGGTAGTTTGAAGTGTAGAAGACTAGCAATCGGTCTTTCCCTTAATGTCAAGGAACTCGAGATTCGAAGCATAATACGTTCTCCTGACAAACCGGTCACCAACCATCTACACTTCAAAGGACGTATATCAGTTTCAGTGTGTGTTGTGAAATCAAATGCACAGGTCATAAGGAAAGGTGACTGTCTTTTCATATCATATTATTACTGCTCCTCGCAAGCTGAAAGGATATATTCAACCTTGAGGCAAATCATTCTTCCTTAGAATTTCGCATGTATTTCACCCAGTAGCGGAACTAAAGACTACACTACAAAAATTGAACCATATAAATATAAAGTATAATTATATTTTAATAGTTTACACACAATGATAAGTTTTGTTTTTGGTAATATTTCGAGCAATAAATATACACTATCAAGGGACAGTGAAAATTAATACACCATTGGTTAGGAATACCTTCCAAATGCATACAGTTGGTCATTTCCTAGTTTGAGTTTCTTATGCATGACTGTTCGACAAACCTTTCGAAACAATAGATTCTGCCTAATTTGTCTCAAAGTAATGGAAACGAATGTGTTCATGTAAACTGATGAGTTGTCAGACAGAAAGCAGTAACTTTGCGGCATGAACCAATAACTGAAAATTTATTATTTTTTTCTAGATTTTTAGATTTACAGCTTGATTCCACACTGTATTTTTGGTACAAGTATGGAATTTTCAGCAGGGATATCGGTAGCCCAAATTTCGCAGGCCAACCATAGATATCAGGTGTGCGCCGGCGTGGGCTCGAACCCCGGACCATGTGCATGGTCGGCGAGAGTCCTAACTACTGTGCCACCGACGCACAATTAACTTCATCTGCATAACATTAAGCAAATGGCAACTGATACACTGGTTACCAAGCATATTTATTGTTATATTATTATCCCCCTGGGTTCTGAGTGGAACCTACGGCTTCAGCAGAAAATCCTTTATTTTCATTTCCCTCCCAACAGTTTTTTAAGCTTTCATCTCTACCTCACACGATCTCCTCCACGTCACTCTCACAAACACGCACTACTCAGCCTTTCGTATTCCACGTTCCACTCGAGTACTTAATTGCCTCGTGATATCACTCAACTGTCTCATCCGCGTATGACCAGTCTATCTCATTTTCCTTCACAAACTTTTTGGGTGTTAGATCCTTGACTGAGCTCATTGTTGCTTATCCCTTCTGTTTGTCTGTCTGGTATTTAATATGGAGCTAGCGAAGGTAGCTGTTTGGTAAAAGTCTGAAACACGCTGTTGGGAATAATTCTGCCGACGCACTCACCAAGTCTCTGAACCACTGCAGAAGCACTGAATGACATGACACTGATGCTGAAAATCCGAATCTTTTTTTGTTTGCTGATTTCAGAATCATGAAGGTCTGTGTTGACTTTCCAACCCTTCCTCTGACTTCTTTATACATTCCGGCCAAGTAACTGAAAGGGGTAACTTCCTCTGCTGTCGATGATAACTGTTGCTTGTTTTTGTTGGTTGTGGAGTAGTATTCATCACCCCTCTAGCCCTCTATGTTCGCTTGGAGTCCTACATTTATTGCTTACCTCTTCTATAAAAATAATAATGCTAATTTCATTAATTTAATTGAATTTGAGATTTTTCCATCAATTGATTGGACCGAAGTGCTCGGTCTCAGGTTGACATGTCGGCGCATTTCACCCTATTTGGGACTCGTCATCTGGACTCCATTGCTAGTCACCATCCACAAATTAAATTCTAATTGAATGCCCAGACATCGCCGAAGCATCTGCACAAGAAGCCGCCGGCATGTCAACCTGAGATCGAGCACTTCGGCCCAACCAATCGATGGGGAAAGCTAAAATTAAATTAAATTAATATCACCCGTTGCATAAGAGGTGGCTCTCGTGGCCCAAGTGGTCTAGTGGATAACTCTTTGGCGTTGGAAACTATGATCACTGGGTTCCAGCCTCGGTGGGGACATCATCACTCTTTGAGAAATGCAGGTACATCCAGCTGACGAATCCCAAATAGGATGAAATGCGCTTCATCCTGGATTCCACTGCTATAAATTAAATTTCATTAATTACCATAAATTCTATATTTTAACAACCAACACTTCACCGTTTGTTTACTTGTTTAGTTTTTGTTTCTTCTAAAATCGAATTATGATCATAACAAAACTGAAAACTAGTCATTTGACTGATCAGTAGTAGAATAAAAATCAGAGAAAGAGGAAAGCGGAAAAGAATAAAGGAAGAAAATGATTTTTCTTATCTAGAATATAACGAAAGTACAACACACACACACACGCTGTCTCTCTCTCTCTCTCCTCTTTTTATAAACTACTTTTTCTATCGTATATGATAAATAATCTACCCTATATAGAAATATCCTTATCAATTCTGCTACAGAACTGTTTGGTAATTTATATAACATTTATGTAATTATCAGTAACTTTAATGAAATCATATGACCTTTAAGATATTAGTTAAGTCATACTGCTACATTATTTCCAATGCTTTATATAAAAGTACTTCACTGTTATAAATTGATATCTATGGGGAAGTTACTGAAAGCCAAAGAGTACAAGACTACAACCGTCACTTATGCGGGAGAGCATTGATATTATAGCATTGTTTCCTTTTATTCCTAGAGGAATATAGGGCCTCAGCCACATGTCTCCATTGCTTTCGGTCCTCTGCCAACCTTCTCACCTGACTCCATGTCTACCCACATCCTCTCCTCTTCACATGACCTCCTCCATATCACCCTCGCACTGATGACCGACTCGCCGAATCCCGTTTGAGTTCCCCTTGACAGTCTGTCTTGTAATGTCACTTGATAGTTTGTTTCCTCAGAGTATGACCAGTCCACCTCCATTTCTCCTCGCCTTACTTTCCCGATCCTCGTTTTGACACCCTTGTCAGTTCCGTCTGACTGTAGTTGAAACGATGCTTCCCAGGTAGGTGGTTAGGTAAAGGAGGTTGCTTCCTTCAGATTTTCCTCATTTATGCTGATTTTTGTCTGTTGTTGTGGCTGTGGTTTCTGTTGGCCAGGAGTCTTCATCACCTCTGTTTTCTCTATGTTCACCTGAAGGCTTATCTTTGATGCTCCATTTACCAAATTTTTGCTTTTCACTTGCGTATCTTTCAGTTTGTGGGAAATCATACATATATCATTAGCGAAGTCCAGACCCTCCAAGTTTTTTGTATTTTTAGGATTCATGGAAACTACTGAAGATTCCTGATACAGCGTGACTACCATCCATATTCTTACTAGTTAATAGGTTCGAAAGAGTCGTCCAATGTTTCTTGATCTTCCGTGGTTTTCTACTGTATACCGACTCATCAAGTGAACCTCATTGGTATGCTGATGTTATTTGGTGGGTGATGGCTAGCAGTGAAATCCAGGATGCTAGTTTCATCCTACTTGGGGACTCGCTACCTGGATGTACCTTCAACTCCCAGTAAGTGAGTGATGGTGTCAACACTGAAACTCGAACGTGTTAACCTATATTTAAGACATCAGAGCTTTATTCACTAGACCACTTGGGCCTCAAATTCACTGATACATGTTAATTTGCCAACAACACCTCTCGTAGGTGTACCAGGATATTATTATTACTACTGTTTATCCCAGGTGGAACATATGACCTCAGTGATACTTTTGAGAAATAGGTACTTGATTGGTTAGCAGCCTACCTGCCTGCCTACCAGAATTCCATGTTGCTTATCCTTTCTGGCCGGCTATCCGATCTTCAGTTTCGAGACGGCGAAGGCAACTGTTGAAGAAAGTCATCAGTAGCCGGTTGGCAATCCTCTTTGTGACACACTCGCACCAAGTCGCTGTACTATGTTGAAGCACAAACTTGAAATTACCGTTGAAAATTCGGACCTTGCTCCTTGTGTTGAGTGAGTCCAGTATGTCTCTACAGTGATATCAGAAAAATCACGGTGTATCTTGCTGTCCCAGAAATCTGATTGGCTCTGACATCCTCAGCTGTGCCTCTTGTAGCTGAAATGGTACAGCTCACTGAAGTGAAACAGTTGGCTTTCTTCAGATTCCTTATAACAATATTGATTGGTGCCAGTTATTTTGTACAAGCACCGTATTTCAGTCACACTTTTTGTGTGAGGATTGATGATACTACCCAATTATCCACACTGAATTAAGTGGGGTGTGTTTTACACTCAAACCTACAGGTTGGAAATTAAGTAATTTTGTTAAAAAGTTAATTGATTTGATCACCAGTTGATATCATTTAGAGAGCCATTGGGAAACCTAGGAGTACCAGCTGCTGTTTCGTCCTAGCTGGAGACTCTTTGTCAGTGCGAACACACTGGTATTTGAACCCAAGACCTTTCTCTTACAAGGCAACAATTTGCACCATCCAGCCACTGGAGTTCTAGTGAGAATTCGTAACAAGCCAGGCCCACCATGTTAGGTAAGAGATTACTTACTTACCTATGAAATTTGCTGATGATTGAGCCATATATATCGCAAAGTATAAGAAGTTGGAATTCATGTGCTAGCCATTGGATCGGATCTCAGTAAGCGGAAGGTCACGGGTTCGAACTCCAGTGGATGTGTGTTGCTGAAGAGTCCCAGACTACGACCATAGAAACAGCTGTCCAGTATTTCCAGGTTTTCTAATGGATCTCTAACTGATGTCAATTTGTGACTAAACATGTAACCAATCAGATCCCTGCAAAGTTAAATCATTGTTTTAGATGAAAAAGTTAACTAATTCCAAAGTCTAAACTTTTAATAGCTAATTAATCAACGAGACCGGAATAAAGAGAAAATGTCACTTTGGATAAATATGTGTAGTTTGTCCTTACTAGATAACTTCTAGTTATATGTTTTGGTTAGCAGGCGCTTCAATATTATACTGGATATTCTCATCAATGTACAGAGTAAGTGGAGTAATTACAGTGCCCATGGATATTTATCACACGCCACTAGACTATCTAAGCTTAAGGTGCTCCTAACTCAATGATCTATTAGACAACATACTTGTAATAAATACACTCACAAATCACCATCAAGACATTTAACTAGTATGTATTTTACAATGAAGCATCCCTTATAAATTATACGGGTGAAAAGTTCCCTAAATCATTATATTATGCACAAATCATGCTGAAAAGAAATAATTCCTTTAACTCTGCTTATTTTTGCACTTAATTTTTAATAAAACTAGTTGAGAATAACTCGAATTCGTTAAAATTCCCTTGTTTACTGTCCCCTAAGCATTAGGTTCCTATAAACAACCTGTACATTCGAGGGTGAGAAGAATTGGATATTCCTCATGAAATGGTCTCTTGCAGCTACGCGTTCATAACACTTGTCAAGTGAAACCTATTCACCACCCCCTTCATTCAACCGAGGTATTCGTCATATAAGCAAACAGGCAGACGTGAACACCTAGTGCTTACAGCCGGACTGGTGAACATGAAAGTCTACCTAGTGGAACAGGAACACACTGACTCCAGATCTGTAGTGTCCATGAGCCCCAGAATCCTAAGGGAATAAATGGCTTATGAAGCTATTTTGGTCACTAGAAACCAATGGGAACATAGCTGTTGATATCGCTCCACTAACTTGTGGATCACAATTCAATTCAAAGGCTCGAACAGCGGTAGTCCTCCAAGATGACCACCTGTTTTCCGTCTGGACACCCGGGAAGTATCTCAGCCCTTGAACAAACCAGGAGATTTTGTGTGGCGTATTTCTTGGTGACCAAAACGTATCATCTTTGTGTTTTTAATAAAAGCTTAAATCACAGGTAGTTGGAGATGGTTTTGAAACTACATCTCACATTTTAAAATTAAAACAGCTCAATAGAATGTAATACAACTGTCAGCAAAATATGTAAAGTAAAAACGGTACACTTCACGAATTAACCAACTGTCAGAGTACATTTTATCTATTTGCATATGAAATTTCTATGTAGGAAACATTAAGTAATATGACTGAAAAAAATCACAGAAGTAGATTTTGTTCACGGCTGAAATTGTACAGAATCATATGACTGGATAAAACTATTTCACATTGGTACATTATAGTCCATTTTAGATACATGTAAATCCTAGTTTCAGACATGAGTGTAAGAGATAATGATGAAAATAAAAAAAGTATTATTGATATCAAGAACACTGATTTGTGTGAATGTATGTTTCTGAAACCATTTTTGGGCTTTATGGTATATTATTTCGTTTAACTTCCCACGCACGGAAGTTAAGACACTCTGGTATCACTCAGTGTCTGCTTTTACAGTTGTTTAATTCTTGTATGCAAAGATAGGCCATCAGGTGAACACAGAGAAAACAGAGGTGATGAAGATTCCTGGCCAACAACAACAACAACAGCGACAACAGACAACAACCAGGATAAATGGAAGAAATCTGAGAGAAGCAACCTACTTTACCTACAAGGAAAGGAAAGGACAAGGAAAGTAGGACAAGCTTTCATTTCTCTCAAGTCTGTGTAGAGATCAGCACTCAGCATGGAAAATAAGATTCGGATTTTCACCTCCAATGTGAAGTCAGTGCCACTTACTATACGGATCAGATACTTGATGCGTCATGAGGACCTTCATCAACAGCTCTCTTCGCTCAATACCACTCCGATCAGCTGGTCGGCCAGAAAAGATCAGTATTAGGGATCTCTGGGAATGAACCAACCAGGAACCGATTGTGAGACAAATATGAAGCAAGAAATGGAGGCGGATTGATCATACTCTGAGACAACCACCAATTGACATCACACGCCAGACCGTCGCTCGAGTGGAATTCGAATGGGAAGCGGTGAATTGGTCGTCAGTACGAGGGTGATATGTAGGAGGTCATGTGAAAAGGAGATTAAAGGATGTGGGCAGACGTGGAGCCAGGAGAAAACGTTGTCAGGGAACCGAACTCAATGGAAACGTTCGGCTGAAGCCGTATGTTCCTCCAGGAACCAAGAGAAACAATTATAATATAATATAATAATATTCCTTGTATTCTACTTATTCTTCTTAGTGGCTCCTCCCACCTCAATTTTCCTAGGGTACTTAAGAAAGGCTTCGTCACATTGAGAAAGATACTCAAAGGGTGTCACTAGTGGTAGTGAGTACCACTAGATTAACTCGTTAATACTATTGTAGACAGACACTTGAATTCATGTAAGGAATTGAAGAATATCACCTTGTGGAACTTTAATTACCCTGTTTATACACAACTCTCCCCCATTGCATCTCATCACCTAGGAGTAGAAGCAATTATAAGAGACTTCAGCTAGGACAGGTAAATAATAAAAACTCTGTGATATGCATTCTATATGATGAAAAGTGTTAAGTATGAAACTCCTTAAATTTACTGCGGAACACTAAGTAACAGGGTCGTTCTTATTGTCTATTTCATCAATATATTGTTATCACTATTTTGTAATTTTACATTCATGTTCTTATTCATATTATTATAAGTGTAAACGCCCCCCTTAATATGTAATATGAAGAGAAAATTAGATGCAGTGTTGTATTACTTGCTAAAAATTCCACGTAATATCACATCTACTGTTTGAAATAAAAGACCTCCAGTGAAGAGTTACACTTTTCATAGATATCATTCTTAAGCTGTACAATTGCGCATATATATAGTGAATTTGCTCACCAACAAAAGGAATACCTCCAAAGATGTGTCAATAGAATTGTAAATTTTAGCTAACGAATCACGTAAAATGCGGAGCAAGCTATATCGGCTGTTGCTCTAGGAACTTGATTTTTCGTACTCACTGTGGAACACCTACCACTATGGTTAAGTAAAGGTGTAGTGAAAACCATTAACAGTTCGATATTGGACCATCTGGTACAAACCGGCCACAAAGCCAGCCAGCGTGGAAGAATCCTTCTCTATCATCTACCAGGTGCCTAATAAATTGCCAAAATCATCGAAGCACCGCATGCTCCAAACAGCAGAGGCTATCGCAATTCGCCTCAAACAACCAGAGCTCTGTGTGCAAAACAAGCAAGTCCAGTCCCTACTATTGCCCTGGCCTTCAGTAGAGACTTTAAATTCATGAGTTTGTAATATTATCCTTCCTAATTCTTCTGATATTCAGCTTATTTTATGCTGATGCTATTTAGCTGTATGTAGTCAATCAATATTATTGATTCGATGTTATTTAAACAATATTAATGTTGTTCATAACACTAATTCATTCATTCGTTCACTATAATGCATATATAACTGTAGAGCCTGATGATGAAGCTATGGAAAAGAGTATTCTTTGTTTAGTATCCATTCTTTTGAAAATTTTAATGGGCATTTCTAATCAGTTAATATGAAAAGCGTTAATAAAATTAAATGAGTAAATTGAGTGAAATAATATAAGTGGCGGGATTGAGTAGTATTCGAACAAAATTGAACGATAGTTAAGTTAAAAACACTGATAATATGGGATAGAAATTTAATAAGGGTTGAGGAGAGAAAATAATACAATTAAAAACCAAAAATTACGTATCCGGTATTCAGACAGATCATGTTCATTGTAGATTTAGTGACTGAACAAACTTCTTTTGCAAATGTATGCATAGTTCAGGATTTAACATGTGAATCACTATTGCTTCTGTGATTTGAAGAAGTCTGATTCGTAGTCTTTTAACGAGATTCCCACGTATTCTGTAGGTGACTGTAAAGTTGGTGTGTAGGTTAGCTTGGTGTACAGATTCGATCAGGTATTCCAGAACAGAGCTGAAAAGGGATCTTTTTCCTCATTTACAAAGCCACGAGTGTGAGCATCCAATGATACGTTTGGAGAGCAAATGCTGAGTACAGATGACATACCTAGCTCCACAGAAGGAGATAAACTGATAAATACGTATTGATGAGATCGGTGGTGGTAAATTATTCTTTACATTCATGCGAATCATCGGTAACTTAGAGAAACTTACTCGAAGTTCAGCTGAGAAGGTTTTCTCCAGTGGGCGGAAGAAGCAGTTTCTGAGTATTTCTGCCGGTGGGCCTCGATCAAATTCTAGATTCAAGTAGAGAAGTATTTTGGAAACCAAAATTTTAGCGGTTTTAGTTGTTTAGGCGTCATAGATTTTGTGATTATTCGTTGCGTGTAACCATTTTCACGAAGGATCCTTCTCAGAGTAGTATTCAGCTCTTCTTCCATAGTATCACGTCAACAGATTCTGTGGATTCTGTGGCTCAATGAACGGATCAAGTTTCGTTTGTATATGTAGGCAGTTTTCATTTCCCTGTTGATTAATTGGACTGGAATGTTCAGCCTCCTTCCAGTCAACCAACGGGAAAATGAAAATTGAATTAAAAATCAATAATAACTAACACCCATCGCAAAAGTGATGACTTTTGTGGCCCAAGTGGTCTAGTGGATAGCCCTTTGAAGTTTGAAACGATAGGTACTGGGTTCGAGCCTCAGCAGGAACACCATCACTCACCGAAGAATGTAGGTACACCCAAATGATGAGTCACAGATAGGACTAAATGAACATCTTGGATTTCACCACTGCCAGTCGCCCTCCACCAAACTACTGAAAGAATATAATTCCATGAATTCAATGTATATTAGTCACAAAAAAGGCTTCATGAGAGAATCATTAAAAATCAACATATATCGATAGTTATCTTTCGACAATAAGATACAGGTTTCCGATGGAAGAATCGGAGTAAGTTCATAGTGTTTGAGATGAAATTTTATATGTCCACCAAAAATAGACTGAATCCTGTCGTTCTTCATTATGTCAACATTGTGATAAACGGGAGTAGACAATTTTGGTTATCCTTAAGGATAAATGCCGAAGTGATGACATTCTGCTATTTCGACACAAGAATCTCCAGACATTGAAGAATGCAGCAGTAATGCAACCGTAGACATAAATTATCTGGTATTACAGCGATCTGACGATATTAACGGGAATGTAGATATTCATTAGCAAGAACTGATTTCTATCTTACGTCTTCAAAAGCAGTGTGACCACAAACGCCAACAGAGGAAGAGATGGAAGCTTGTGGACAGTCATAGGGACGGCCAAAGACGAATTCAGAGAACATGATAAAATGAAGATGTGCTGCTGAAGCCGTATGTTCCTTTCGGAACTCAAAGGGAATAATTTTCTATTCCTTTACGTTAATCGTGGAACACAAGGCTTCAACCTAGAGCTTTGAAGTTTTGGTAGCAGTGGTATTAATTTTTATGAGGTGGAGTTGCTAGTCTCATGTCCGACCTTCCCTCTTTACCGGTGTTATTACCTGACTAGTGAGGTGAAGGAGTGCGTCAGTGGCCGGGGATAGAACCCCGGACTACATGCCTGGGAATAATAATAATTACAGACTATAAGTTACTTAATCTATTGTGATCAAACCTTGAAAACATTTCCGACAGATGATGAAATTAAAATATCTAATCAGACTAAGCTGTCACACACGCATTACTTCAGTATACGTTCGTTAACCCATAAAATTTCTTCGATTATCAATACCAGTAGTAAGTAACTGAATAATCAATAGAAATTGACAGAAATTGATAAAAGACGTCAATATTAAGAAAATCTACTTCATGTTTAATTGACCTTATGTAATTGATCGATCAGTGGTGAATTTCTTATGACAAGGCGCATATATACACATGTCAAGTAGTAGGTGAACGGCTGTTTACTAGCAATATTAGGACTACACTTTAGTCACGTAGGATAACACTATTTCACAGTGTGGATTTTGTCACGAAGCAACATCATTTAGACAGATCATTGAAAACCAGAAAGCATTGAACAGCTGTTTCTTCTTAGTTTAGGACTCTTCATCCGTAAGCCAACGCTGTATTACGAGGGATTGAATTCGGGACCTTCAGGTCACTAGACCAAGCTCTTTGACTACTCAGGTACTCGGCGGGAGATTTAATGACCCATGAATTCTAGCTTGGCCAATTTGTGATATACCGCTACCCTCAGTCAAACGTCTCCGATTAGCGTCCGCTTCGTCTTGACATGGTGGGCCCTACTGGTCACGACTTCTCACAGTACAGTTTCAGAACATCTATCCAGTGGGCATCAATGATCTGGAGACTGATGTTTAGTTTACTCGGCTTTGAAGGACTTTTGATTAATTTCAATGATCTCTGAAATTAATGTTGGTTTGCGATGGAAACTTTATTGAAATTATTCCGAATCCCCAGAAAAACCTATAACCCAAATAACACTATTTAGCTGTGAATACTTTAAATATGCTTCGTTTAGAATCAGAATGAAAAGAGTTTATGATTCATGATCATCTTCATCAACATCATCATCATGAACAAATCTTTAAGACTGTACAACACGGCTATTTTTTCTAGCATTCTCCGTCCAATACAATCCTCAAACCAAACAATCCATAATACTCCACAACGTTCAGTAGGCATTATTACATATTATTATTATTATTCCCTAGAGTTCCGAGTGGAACACATGGCTCCAACAACACACCTCCACTCTGTTCTCTTTTCGACTGTCCGCTCTCCAACTGGGTCCACGATTGCCCATAATCTCTCATCTCCCCTCCCCCCAACTCACACGATCTCCTCCATGCCACCCTCGCACTGACGACCCACTCGTCGCTTCCTATTGGGATTCCACTAGACCGATGACCTGCGTTGTGCACAATGTCATCCAACGGCCTCCTCAACGTATGCCGGTTACATCCATCTCCATTTTCTCTGACATATTTGTCACGCGATCGGCTCTTGTTTGTTTTGTTGCCAGAGTCCCACATTACCAATTCCACCTCGCTGCCCATTTTATCTTCAGTATGGAGCGAAGGCAACTGTTGATAAAAGTTTGCAACATGCTGTTAGAAATCCTTTTCATGACACGCCAAGTTTCTCATCACCACATAAGAACAATTCGCTTACAATATATTAAAGATATGAAAAGGTTAACTATCTTTGGCCATAGGTGTCTATCTGCGTTCTCTCTCCCCTTGTAGGTAGCACAAAAATTTGAGCAATATTGAGGTTAGATTGGGAATGAAAGTCAATATATGAGGTTGTGAAGCTACATCGATTGAGATGGCAAGGATATATGTGACACGTACCTAGCCGCCACCACCCTCTTCGATGAGCAATGTTAACCAACACAGGATACCATTTGAAAATAGCTAGTGGTGGTCAAACCAAAACTTGGAATCAATTTATTTAATCTTTAACAGTCAGCCATGTAGGAAGCGTAAACTGCCTGGTAAGGGTCATCAGATGGTAAGAACCAATGACCAGAGATAGCCGGTAATACAGCTCAGAATAGTTCCGAGTGGACCAGATCTTCCATATCGAAAATAACCCTCATGTTTTCCCATGTTACTATTCTTTCTCCTTCACATTTCTGCTCATTATCGTCTTTTTGAATCACTTATTTCTCTTTTTTGTGTTCCGCAGTGTGGTGTATGAAGTGCGGTAACTCGAACTGCTGCACTTCAGTGCACAGTTATCTACTGAAACTAGCCAGTCAATCCTTGACACCTTGTGGTCTGTCTACTCAGAAAGCAAAGGAATGAATACTATAGATACATATATGTATGCATTATGAGTTTCTTACTCAACTACACCCTCAACCAAAGTGAAATATGTATATACAGAAACGCGGAGATAAATACTATTGGCTGTAAGCGAATTGAAAAGTCTTAAAGAATCTACGAGAATCGGGAGCCAAAATTTCACTGATTAGTAGCCATATATATATATATAAGTAATCAATAAGTTTTGCCATAGCAACACACAAAAAAAGAAAGACGAAACAGACTGGCAGCATAGTATTTTGCAACTGCCTCTTTGCATTTTTCTGGTTTATATTTAGCTAGACTACTTGTAATCTACACAAGTGGATCAATTTCAGTTTAAGGGAATAAGGGATTGACTGAGTGAGGTGTGCTACTGACAAACATTTTCGGTAGTACAGTGTAATGACTAAAACCGACTCGTCATGGTCTGACTGAAGGAAACCGATCTTTGCATCTCACCCACTGTAAAGTTGATCTAAACTTCCTTCAGTCACATACAGTCATAAAACACTCCAAACACAGCAAAAAGACGGTTACTCATCGTTATACCTATGGCTCTCAACAGTGCCCGTTAGGCAGTCATATAGGCAGGAGAAATTTCTAGTTTAAAACGAATACTCAGAATCAATTAGAATATCCATAACAAGGTGGAATCAAAACTGTCTTCACAAGAATCACACATCAGACAATTCCCACAGACAGTCCAAGGTCAAACTCAATCAAACAAAATCTCAGTCGTAATACAACACATTATCAATATCATCACACAACCACAATACTAATGGACTTAGCCCTAACTCACTTCAGAGACTCAGGGATTGATTTGCTACCAGGGAATAATCTCGTTGACTTAGAATATGCAGACGATATAGTCCTTCTAGGCGAGGACGTTGACAAAATGCAGAGTCTTCTGAACACCTTCAGCTGCGAACTACGAATGTTTGGCATGCGATTCACTCCCACCAAATGCAAGATGATGTTACAGGACTGGACTAAACTGACTCCTAGTTTAGAAACAGGGAGTAAAGTGGTAGAGTACGTTGACTGCTTCACTTATGTGGGAAGTTGCATCAGCCCCCAGCCCCCCTCAGCACGGACATAGAGGGCTACTTTCGTATATGCCAGTTTGCGCCGTCTCTGGCGTAGACGTAACATCCAACTATCGACCAAAGGGCGTGCGTACTGCTCATCAGTCCGCTCCGTCCTCCTTTAAGGTTGTGAGACCTGGCCATTGAGAGTGGAAAACATGGAAAGATTAGCTGGCTTTTTGACTATACGTGCCTGCGCTCTATCTCCCGTGAGAAGTGGTATAACAGGGTGAGCAATATCGAGGTTAGGCATCGAGTTCTAGGTAAGGAGAAGAAATCGTCGACGAGGCTGTGCAGCTACATCGATTGAGGTGGTTAGGACATGTGTTACGTATGCCTAGTCATCGCCTTCCTTGAAAACAGGCAGTGTTAGCTGACATAGGATTGATCAGGTTGGAGTATAGCCAGTGGTGGTCAAATCAAAGCATGGCTTCATCAGTCAATGAAATCCACAACAGTTAGTTTAAGCCACGTAGGAAGGTGTAGACTTCGTGGTTGGGGTCCTCGGGAAGGTAAAAACCAATGGTTGGAAATAATTGGTGATATGGCTCAAAATAGTTCTCAGTGGCGAAGATGCATCGACTCCTTGTGATTTATGATTTCCAATGAAACTACATTGTTCTTCGTTACTACTATTCCTTTGTTTCACACCTCTGCTTACTGTCTCTAATATGCATTTCTTCTACTTTCTTCTCTTACTTTGTGTGCTACATGAGTGTGGCGACTTGAACTACCAGACATCGGTGCAAAGTTCTATGTCGAAAACAGACAGACAGACACAACCACAAAGAGAAGTATTGAAATTAGAGATTAAACAGTAACAACGACAAATTATCAGGATTAAATCAACAGATGACCTTAGAAAATTCAGGACAGTGAAGTACAGTCTAGAAGAAAATCGGATAATGAAACGCACAAAAGTATCAATATTGTAATTAGACCGTTCAAAGGGGTGGTCTCCTGACAATCGTCCCGCTACACATAGTGTGATATCTTCTGCAAGAATCTTTAATAACAGATAGACGGATTGATTTGTGAAGAGGATAAATGAAAGATCCTTATGAAATAAAGATAGAAAGCTTGAAAGAAGGCCGAATGGAAGTACAATAGGAAGAACTTTTACAGAAGTGGAAATATGAATGTAAGGCTTCTATAGATAACTATAACTGTATGATCACTTCGCCCAATAATTTTACTGCCGGTTGTGACCAAGATCGAATGTGCGATTTGCAATCTAGACATTTCAAAATGAAGCTTCACCAAAGTTCCCTTTACAAATCGAAATTATTCAGATCACAATGTGTGTGTGATCTGCCCGATTCCATGAATAGCAATCAAGAAAGGAAGTGAAAGTGTGGTGAGAGCAGGCTGCTAGCCAATTGGTAGGCATCAATCTACGACAATGTCTTGGTCATTAATATTGGCCGTGAGAAAATATGAACAAGGCTGATTCAACAACCGATCACAGCAAACTTAACGTGGGCAAATATGATTCGAAGATAGATGGCTCTACTTTTCGATGATTACCCGAAACAACCATTCAGAAGCCTGCGTTTGTCTACTTGCATAAGCTATAATAATGTACAGGAAATATATATAAGTACGTGTTGATTTCCGTAATAAAACGATCGGTTGCCGGCCCTTGTCTTCTGTTGTTACAAAAGTAAATTATGCTATATTCTACTTATTAACTTTATATGAGTAGTCGGATACCACTTCCATCATCAGCCAGTGGTGCTTTCTAGTCAGACTGAAATGATTTAAACAACGGTCATCCGTATCATTTGTTTGTGGCCGAGTTCATCAGCTGTGTGTTTGACTCAGCCCGGAGACCCATTATAAAAGTGGAAATCCTCTTCGACTTCAAATCCGAGTACATAGGTAGACTTCGGAAGACTCTACATTTATTCCTTCACATTAATACGTGTAAACAACTGTCGGGAAAATTGTGAAAATTTAAGACAAAGAACATACTAAATATACCGGATAATTACTATAGGCCTGGTACTTAGAACAACCTTCACTCAACAGACATATTGACGTATATATATCATATTTATCATCTGATAGAAAACAAGTTACACGGCGAACAGGTTGGATTCCTGATTAACGACACAATCGATAGCCACACAAATTAACACAAGGATGAAGAAACTTCTATGGACAACAGACCACAGTCAAGTTTGTCAAGGAAGGTCACTATTGACTGTAAATTCGGAAACAGCCCCAACTGACACTGAAGTAAGCACTGTGAATGTTGTCTGGGAAGACAATGAAACGTCGAAATTAAATTACCCAGCTCAGAGAAGACAACCACATCGAAATAGTGTCTATCTGAGCAGCGATAAATTTTCTTAATTATTTCAAAGACTATTATTCCATACATATTATTATTCCCCCGGGTACCGAGTGAAACACAGGGCTTCAGGAGAGACATCATCAATTCACCCTTTTCTATGCAGTTGTTTTTAGCTGGCTCCACAATTGCCCACAAATTTTTATTTCCTCTTCACACCATCTGCTCCATGTCACCCTCAAAACTCGTCGCTATCCATTCAAATTCGAATTTTTAGCTTGGTACGTGATGTAATTCAACGGCCTCCTCAGCATATGTCCACACCATCTCCATTTTCTGCATATTTGCTAGACTATAGATTCATTTCCAGTGTTCCTTGCTGCTAATCCTTTCTAAGCAGACGTCTCATCTATAGTTTCAACGCATAGCAGCTTTTAATGATAATCTGCATATTAGCCTGTTGGAAATGGTTCACGTGACTCGCTCGACAAGTCCTTAAACCATATAGAAGCACTAAGTGACTTCAGATTAGTTCCTCATGCTGAGTTCAGCATATTTTCCAAATAACTTTGGATTTATAAAGGCGTATCCACATCGAGTGCCTTTATTTAGTAAAGTATACAGAAACACAATACAGTTGTGGTGAGAGCTGACTGTTAGTCAAAATTGATGGACAGTAATTTACGTCAATGTTTATGTCCCCGACATTGGTCGTGAGAAAAATGAGAACAAAGGCTTTGCGTGGGCGGATACAGTTAACATATAGATAATCTGGTATTCAAGAAACAGTCACAAAGAGATGCAAGGTTAACTTTCTGTGAGAAACAACCAATCAGAAGACTGTGTTTTTCTGCTAACAATAATCTATAATATGTACATGAAAATCTATAAATATGTGTTGATTTCCTTAATAAACTATCTGTTGCCTGGCCGTTGTCTTCTGTTGCTACACAGTTATTATTTATTATTATTGTTCCCTTGGGCTCCGAGTGGAACATACTGGCTTCAACAGAACATCTCCACTTTGTCCTATTCTCTACGGTCTACTTCGTCTGCTATCTCTTCCCAGCACGATGTCCTATATGTTGTTCTCAGACGCCCAACTGATCATTCCCCTTTCGGGTTTCACTCGAGCACGTGGAGCACAATCTAACCGAACAGTCTTTCCAGAACACATCCATTCTATCTTCCTTTTCTTCAGTATATTTGTCGACCAATAGTTTCATAATTGGTTCACTCCCAGAGTTTCTCATCACTGACTCCTTCTGACCATCTGATCACTAAAATGGAGCCAGTGAAGGCAGCTGTTGATAAAAGTCTGCAGCCGACTGCTAGAAATGCTTTTCGTGATATGACAAGTTTCTCACCTGTATAAAAGAACTGACTGACTGACTGACTGACTTCACAAATATGTTCAAAATTCGAATCTTTTTCTTAATGCTGGCTGACTGATTGCAGAAGATTTCCAAACTGGTTTCACGATGATGAAGGCATATCTTGACTTTCCGATTGTGACTGGCCAGCTTTGACATCTTCATCCGTGATGTCCGACTCTGCCTGTGGTTGAAGCCATGATTCCCAGCTAGATAAGTGAAGGAAGTAACCTCTGTCAAGTCTCTCTTGTCGATGGTGATTGCTGCTGGTTGTTGTTGCTGCTAATGGTTGGTTATCTTCATTACCTCTGTCTTCTCTATATTCACCTAGAGTCCTGTCTTCTCTGCCAGCCTCTTCAGCCAGTTTGTTGGTTTTCGTCTGCAAGTCTTCGAGTCTGTGTAACACTAGACATAAATCATTTGTGAAATTCAGATCTTCTAGAGTCTTCTTATCGATCCACCAACATATTCCTGTCATCGTTCCTGTCGCTCCCATACACAGTCTTCCTCATGATTAAGGCCACTGTAATTAGGAATATGATAAGTGATAGCAAGTAGCCTTCCTCGTCCTATTCCCGTCTTCACTAAGTTTCCCATTGCGGATCACTTGAGATATATCCCTGTCATAAAGCTATTGAATGAAATTGATGAAAAATGTGGAGTACAGCACTGCATAGTTTTGAAGTAGTTTCCAAATTACTTCGTGGTCAAAGCCATTTATTTTTTATTTTTTTTTTATTTTTGATTTACAGCTTGATTCCACACTGTATTTTCGGTACAAGTATGGAATTTTCAGCATGGATATCGGTAGCCCAAATTTTGTAGGCCGACCATAGATATCAGGTGTGCGTCGGTGCGGGCTCGAACCCCGGACCATGTTCATGGTCGGCGAGAGTCCTAACCACTGTGCCACCGACGCAAGCCGATGAAGTTCACATAGAAATACAGAACAGTAGCTTCCAATATTTCAAGCACAATTTATTGTTTATAATTATATTAGCAATAATCCATAAAACTATTCAAATTTTATCGCATCGAATCGATGTCTGACACGTACAATAAGACCAAATGACTCTATATCCATCTTTCTCTCTCACTGTAATATCATACACATTCAGTAAGGTCAAATCATGATCATTTATATTCATGTATGACTTTAAGATTATTCAAAATGTAATATATGTGTATTATTATTATTATATAGCTTACTCAATTTCGCTTCACAAATAAACGAAATTATAAAAGAAACTACAGCTTCAAGAAACATGATCTACGGCGGAATTTATTACCTTTGATAAATAATTGTGAATAAATTTATTGACTTTTATAGTGTTACAATACATACACACATACATACACGCATACACATACAAGTTATTTTGAATTCTTATAAAAAGAAGCAAACACAACGGACTACTTACTTCATTTGAAATTCAAATAATGAAGATATTGATGATAAAGTCACATGATTACATATATTTGTAATATTAACTATTATAATAATAATAATTATTATTATTATTATTCGAAGAAGTTTAAAAGCCAAATAAATATAGATAAATAATAAAACAACAGATAATAGGCCAAACGCTTTAAATACAACTATTTACTAACGTAATAATTTAAAAATGTAATCAATTCAAGAATCAATGGCGTTTATCGATTTAATTAAACACACACACCTGATAATTCGCATGATATAATTAATAAGTGGTGAGATTATAATAATAATAGTGAATGAAACAGACAAATAATAATAATAATATTATTTTAGGATATTCAGTTTTACAAATACAGATTTCAAAAATAGGCTAATCTCAGATTTCACAAAACCAGGAACCTATTAAGTTTTTTCATCGTCATTATATTTCTTTGCCTTTATTTCAGTAATTCCCATTGTAACATTAAAAACACAATATTCAGCAATGACACTTTTTAACGAATTTATTATCAAGCTTTACAATCGTATATATACGGTTTTTAAGAAATTATATCCGGTAAGGGAATTGAATCAAAGGTGTGGTGAATACATGAAATAATAATAGTAGTAGGAAATTAAACTAAAATGTTTGTGATTATAATCATAATTAAATGTCAAGCAGCACAACAATTAGTGTCATGTGTAGAATAATTCATAAGATGTGTAGGTGTTGGAAAGTGGTGCATAATAATAGGATTAGTAGGCTAATATAAAAATGTGTAAAATTCAATAAGATAGAATTCAACATCGTAAAAACATCTTTGGATTTAGATTGACAAGTGGAAGCAATTCAGAGTCAGAATAGTAATAACAATAATAATAATCATAGAACTAAGGGAAAAGTATATAGATTAAATAAATAAACAAAATAAGTAAATAAGTGTCCAACCCTCTATGAACAAGGCAGAAGGAGGGATTGTACATACATTTTTGTAAACAAAGGTCTAGCTGAAATTCATGAATAGTCAAAGCCTCCGCTGTCTTTAGAAGTTTATAACGAAGAAAACGCGGCAAGTTAGCATGGTTTCGATAGATGATCTTAAAATCATGTTCAGGGTTGGTGGAGTGACAAAGTCGATGAAGTGTTCTAGAATAGAGCTTTGTACATTCTTCCTTTCTCTCTTGTAAAACCATGATGAAACTTGTTTTCGTACCCGTGTGGAAAGCGTTCTCTGGCTACGGCCAGTGTACCTTGCTCCATAAGAGCAGGCGAGCTAATATATCCACATGGAGGCGGTCAAACTAAGGAAGTTACCTTTTAGAGAGATGGAGAACAACTTGCCGCTGGTAAACGTTATTTGTAATTTTTCTGTGAAGAACATCTTACTGACTAATTTAATGAGGTTTTTGAGCATATATTAAGCTTGATCACCTCTGAGTTCCAAGTTCATGAAGAAGATTTTCTTTGGAACTGAGTCAGTGACCAGTTTGGCTGCTTATCTTTTGTGTTTCTGTCAATAAATCGGTTCGGGTAACCGTTTTCTGCCAGCATAGCTTTTGGGAAGTGAAGTTCAGAGTCAACGCTATCAGAACTGCAAACGTTCCTGATTTTTAAGCAGAGCGAATGAATTAGGTTCATTTCCGTGGAGACAGGCACCCAACTATAAATTAGTTAGTTGTCCATTCCGTGTACGTTTCCGGTGGATGGATCTTTTGAGAGATCCGTCATCACGTCTACTGAGGAACACATCAAGAGACGGAATACTTAGTTCAGATTCCTTTTCTATGGTGAATTGCAAAGCGGGATGACGGTTGTAGAATGCAAACAAAGTATCAGCAAGAATTACGTTCTTATCGCAGATAACGACATTTCCTATAGATGGTAAAGTGACCGATGGTTTGACTAAGTTGAGAGTTTTCAAGCTTAATCATAAAACAATCAGCCAGCAATGGACCCAGCGGCGATCCCATCGCAATGCCATCTATCTGTCTGGAAATCTCATTAATGAAAGTGAACGTGCATCTCAATAAGAGTTCTTTCGAGTAGGTTGTCAGCAATCTATATATCAGCAATATATTTTAGTGCACCCTCAATGGCAGACTTAGATACTTGTCTTCTAACTGGTTCCTTCATTTCCGCCAGCCGTTTAGTAATTCCATGATAAGGATGACCCGCAATATCGAGAATTGGACGGATGAGTAATCCTGTCTTGTGAATTTTCGGTAACCCATATAAACGTGATATTATGGAATTTACTGGTCGGATGCGTTCATATAGATCTGACGAGATTGCGGATTTATATCTCATATTCTTTAAAACATCAGTCAGTTGGTTTTCCATTAGATGTGTCTTGTTTGTTTCACCAGCAGGTTTGGCGACTTTCATTTGTTCAAAAAGAATCACTGAGATTTTATCGTTACAATGTTGGCGGTTCATCTTTACAACAGCTCCACGTTTGTCTGGGGGGGGGGGTTATATGATAATATCATCATCCCTCTCTAATTCTTTAATTTGGTCTATATGCTCTTTGATCAACAGATTAGCCGAGCTAAGTATCGAATTAGTAAACTGATGCCAGCAATCAAGAACTATGAATTTGAATTGTTGGAATTCATTGGGTGATGGGAATATGAGATCGCCAGTCTGGATGATTAGGTTCTCGAATTGCACTTGAATATTCAATCGGTCGACTGTGGAGGCACTGTTACAGAACTTAGGACGACCCAGTGATACAAAGGAAAGAATAGGTGAATAAGTATTTATTGGCGTCAGTCGGAAACCTTCTTTCTGTTACCACCTGCTTGAGGCTGTTAAGATGTTTCAGATTAGCAGACTGAGACTGTTTTACGATAACTAGGGAGAAATGTATTCCTCAAATTGTTCGTGTTCGCAATTTTACTTCATGTAATCACACCTTAGACTCAATTTCCTCACTAGATATAGTTTCGTTAAGAAACTATGTATATACGAGTGTACAGTTTGATGATAAATTCCATAATAAGCTGACATCAGTTAGAAAACCACTGGAAAGCTAAGAAGCGACAGCTTTCTAGCGGTTCTCTAACTGCTGTCAGCTCATGATGAAATCCTCCATACAATCAAACAAAATCCCTACAAAACCAATACTTGATAATAAATTCGTTGAAAAAGGTCTCTTCTTCGCTGAATATTGTGTTCTTAATGTTACAATGGTAATTATTGAAATAATTATATGTAAGGAGCATGTGATATTGCCTAAATATTCCTAGGTTTCATCGCGAGCTGACATCAGTTAAAGAAATACTGGAAAACATTGGAGAAATGGACGATAGTTTCATTTTAATCCGGGGCTTTTCAACAGTTCTCACTTGCCAGGGTTCGAACCCACGACATTCCACTTACAAGGCAAGCTCGTAGACAATTCAACCACCAGGACGCAATCCATTAATTCCAACTTCTACCTAGTCGTGATTTATATAGCGCATCAGCCAGTCAATGTCAAAAGCGCATAATTGATCTCTTAGCTGACTTGGTGGATCCCGCTGGTCACGACTTCTCATTAAGATTCAACGGAACTCTCTGTTTAGAGTCAGTCTCTTATAAGCATTAGATTGATTATTAATCGTTGGTTCTCAGGGATTTGATTGATTACACGCTTGAACATGAGTTGACATCAGTTAGAGAACTATTGCAAACTATGTAGTACTGAACAGCTGTATCATTCTAGTTTGAGAATTTCCAACAGTACGCACCCACTTGGATTCGAACCCACGAGCTTATGGTAACAAGGCGAGTTCGTAGACCATTCAGCTACTGGTTCTCGAACTGATTTCAACTTGTAACCAATCAACCCTGTAACCAATTATATTCCTGGAAACCAATGCTTAGTACTTGAAATAGTACCAGTCGAATATTTGGACCCATTACGGAAACTGGACGTGAATTCCTTAATTGATGGGTAGTATTCCGTAAATGTAGGTCTCAAGATACTGTTGAGTCAGTCAATCGACATCTGTTCCTTCTAACCCTCCCAATAACATCAATGTTTTAAGTTACTTTTATTGGAGACTAGTTAGTAACTAGGGTGATGTGTCTAGTCCTCTCTTTGGTGCAGACTGAATTCTGTCAGTCAGGTTTACAATGTGGACACCATTCTAGGTAGCTCACCATCACGGTTTTTAAGTTACTTCGAGGTTATTCTGAGCCTTAAAAGAAAGACTCTGTTAAATTTATTAATAATAATTTGCTTTATTCCACAAACAGTACTTGCGATACAGAATGGAATTCTCAGCATTTTACTACAGTATTGCATCGTTAGTACATTATCAATAAATAAAATTCTTGAAGGGAGGTGAATAGAAGGCCAGCTGCTAAAATTTCACCAACTGACATGCTGTGCATACCGAACCATCATCTTAAACGACTCACCATTTTAAATGGAATACATTTCAGACCAGAATGTAGCCCTAAGTTGATGACGGTTGGTTTCCTTGTCACGAAAAAAGATGGAGACTATCTGACTGGGATCTTCGAAATGCTAAGCAATCTGTGAGAAAGACTATTCTTAGCATTTGCTGAACCAAACCTCAGAGAAGACTAGAGAATAAAGCAGCTTAACTGTATTCTCCAATCACCTATCAAGCGGTACTGAGTTGAGAGACTGTGTGACATGACTGTGGATTGTTTATCACATGTAAATGTACTGAATTTCTGTTCTTTCAGATTCTGCAAAGGATATTCCATTATTCTGCCTCTCGTACTTTTTCATCCAATGAACTTTCACAAAACTTCTTTAATTTACGTCAAATTTTGACAACTTGAACTCCTGTAATTTCCTATGAAGTCGTTTATTGGTAAATCAATCAGATGTATGTAAAAAGAGCCGATTTGCACCCGTAGCTTTCTAGTACAATAAAATGTATGTCTAACATCATTAAGGTCATATATTCGTTTGTATGACACACTGGAAATCGAGAATACCAACCACTACGTAATTAGGTTGGGATTACCACGTGAATAAGAACGCGCGAATTAAATATGCATGTGTTGTACTAGTTTTCAACGTGGAGCGATTAGAAGTGTCCGACATTGACAACAGTACTAAATAATATTATTATATAACTAAATGATGTTTCTACCCACTATAGAAGCTTATCTATTATGTGCAATCGAATACGCTTATGAATGGCTAATTTATGTAGAATAAGTAAGTCTACAGTGGAATAACTGCAGTGAAATATGTAAACTCCTATTAACTCATGCATAAACACTAAATTGGGGCAAAAAAGAACTGTGAAATTTTGATACAGACACTAGGACGCATTTACTGAAAAATACGGTGTAAAAGGATATTACTAAGTTATCCAATCAATGAAATCCACAACAGTTAGTTTAAACCAGCCATATAGGGAGATGTAGACTTTCTGGGGTCCTTGGGATGGTAAAAACCAATGCTGGCTGGGGACAATAAGTAATATGGCTCAAAATCGTTCTCAATGTCCGGTGTAGATGTATTCACTATTTGGTGACTTGTTATATCCAATAAAACTATTTTATTCTTCAGTATTACTATCCTTTTTGCCTGAGATCTCAGTTCACTGCCACTGTTTTGCATTTCTTTTTACTTTCTTCTCTTGCTTTATGTGCTAAATGTGAAGTGTGACGACTCGAATTGCTGCATATCGGCATAAAGTTCCACGTTGAAACCAGTCAGTCAGCCAGAATATGATTAATGGAAATGTTAGTGTGATAGTTTTTCTGACACCTGAGGTTTCAAGATTTGAATTTCCTGTAGCTGTGGTGTCTTCAGACTCGCTTCCAACCTTCTCTATCTTGACAGACGTAGTACCAACTAGTATGACTAAGCGATGTTAATGAACGCGTCAGTCTGCATTCAACAACCGACCACCCACATGGTTGCCGAACATTCCAGAATCTTAAATTAAAGATTTACAAGTTGTGTAAATAAATCAAGATTTAAAATTTGACTTTTCTTTTTTTCCTGTAACCAAATCCAATGGCAATGGATTTAAATCCCTTCTCGTAGTAAATATAAATATGTGCTCTATACCCCTCATTTTGCTAATATCTTTAAAACAATTGCATTTTATAGTTATCACACACCCTTCCGTATATCGCACTGTCTCATGAAAACCGGCCACTCATTGGTTCCTAACTCTTTACACTTATGAATGAATTTGACGTCGACCAGGGTTATTTGAAACCTATAAAGTATTTAGCATTGCTGTCATGAATTTAAGACAGTAGAAACTTTTGTGACTACGATTCAGCTTCCCTTTTTCTTTTCGCATAGTGATGCAGTTGACGTTATAAATTAGCGCGATGACAGAATGTAATATAACTGGCATTTTAATAGGTTGTATTACTGATCATATCAATATGTACAAAGCTGATATAAATCTTTTATACCAGAATACTGATTCATTCACAGATGTAGCTCATTGGCTCAGACATCTAAATTTCAGTCGACGAGCCCAGGATTCGAGTCTCACTCTATCCACTTCAACCTGAGTAATGTCATTAGCCCTCACAAAATAAGCGTAAGCATAAAGCATAGCATTGGGTTATAGATCGTTTCAATGTTAACATAATTGCTTGTCAAATTTATGCCCAACGGCCTTTTCCTTATGACCAACCACCCTTACGAATAATGAGCTATGACGTCATCCATCGTTCAGAGTGTGAATAAATTACACGGAGAACGAATGCCAAGTTATTTTTTTAACTAGAACTATTGATAAACAAGTACAAAGAGGATATATGCATATATATATATATATATATATCATTGGATATTTTTCCACTAGACATAACTTTTCTTTCATTCCTATGCCTTCCCACCGGAATATAAGGCTTCATCTTTGAGCTTTGAACTTCCAGGAGCAATCGTGTTACTCCTTTTTACGGAGTGAAGCTTCTATAGCCTCACACCGAAACTTCCCTCTTCGTTGTGCACACAACAACTGGCTAGGGGAGATAAAGGTGTGCGCTCCGGCCGGGAATGGAACCACGAACTCCAGTTGAGGCGTAATTGGCTGGCACATTCTACCGCTGGACCACCAACGCATTTGGTGTTCAGCTTAAAATTACCAATAGGCTTGATCTATTGCAAGTATTGGTTTTGTTGGGATTTTTTCGATTGTTTGGAGGATTTCATCATGAGCTGACATCAGTTAGGGAACCATTGGAAAACCGACTGGGAGTACTGGACAGCTGTTTCGTGCTAGTTTGGGACTCTTTAGTACGCACCAGCCGGGGCTCGAACCCAGGACATTCACGTTACAAGGCGAGTTGGCTTGTAGACCATTAAGCCACTGGGACCCGATCCAATGGCCAGCCCATGAATTCTAACTTCTGCCAATTCATGACACCGGTCCCAACCTAAGTCAAAGTAGCTTTCTAGTACTCCCAGGTTTTCCAATGGTTCTCTAACTGATGTCAGCTCATGATGAAATCTCCCCCCCCCCAACTGATCTATGTCAATCATCACAGTGAACCTCGAAAGAAACACCTATACATCCACTGATCAATCAATAACAAACAAAAATTAAAAAACAGGAGAGAAAAAATCAATCCAGTGTAAACTGAAAGTCATTTATTTCATTAAAACACTGTTAGTAAAATGGTCGAGCGGGAAGGGGAAGTGAGGGAGGGGATTTGCATACCGAGCACAACCCATATTCTTATATATTTCACACTCATAGTTCATTTCCATTACAAAAGTAAGTACACTGTAATTATTATTCTCACCCATTCATACATACACCTGAATTCATTATTTGAATTGACAACACAAAATGCCTTTATGACCCAGCAATTAATTACGCAAAGTAAAATCAATCAGTAGTTTAATTGGAATACTCCTCACTTTACAAATGAATGAAGAAAAGAAAAGGGAAAGGAAAGTGTTTCAGTATATCTATCTGCATGTGCGTGTCTGATGATAAGGCCGTTTGGATTGGAATACTACACACATATCTCCTAACGTCTAGTAAACAAATGACCTGATAACGATAATAATAACAATGATAATGACTGGTCGAATGAGCAGTGCACTCTCAACTACTCCAGAAGAATTTAATTTCACACGAAAACAAATAGACAAACAGCAGCAAGAAAGACGAGAAGTGAAAAAACAATACACACAAATAGCTGAAGAGAGATTTTCGAGTGATTCAATGAAGCACAGCATTGACGACGATAACCACAGGCACGCACGCACGTACACACATGCATACATGGAGGTGGTCGTAAAATTAAAGGAATTCGATAAGTTTTATTATTTGCGATAACTACCATCTATGTCTATATACATATTCAGAGATCAAACGCATCTCACCCATCCAAAAAAAAACAATTAGTTTAGTTTTACAAAAAAAATATCGAATGTATTGTAAAGGGTGGAAAACGAAAAGGTTGAGTCATAATAAAACAATAAAAATGGCTCCAGCCCACATAGTCAACGATGAACGAAAGTGATGAGTGATGAATGTGAACAAATGTCTGCGTGTGTGGGGGGGTTTATGTGTATGCATGCAATGTAGAGACAGAGAGATTGTGCAGCACCCTAACACACACTCACACACACAAACTTCTAGACAGGCTTTTATCTACTTACTTGTCGTTGTTGTTATTATTGCTGGTGTTGTTTATCTTATCTGGAAAACTAACTCAATTATAGGGTTTGCTAGTGTGACTAAGCGCAAAGAAACATATACACATATATCTCTCTCACCTTTCTACCACCACAGACTATAAATTCTGCTTTCAATGTGTTTACGAAAGTATGAGGAACGCAGAAGTCAAGAAAGCGAGAGAAAAGCAGACGAAAAAAGAAAAATCGCACAAAAATAAAGGCGAGGCTCAATCATTGATTAGTAAGTACTCACAGTCAATTATACTATACTGATTATTGTCACTAATCAAGGGATTGCCAATCACCACCTACCTATACATCGTCGAAATATTTGCATTTGTTAGCCATTCGATTTCAGACAAAATACACACACACACACATACACACCAAACAAGTGACATTTGTAGTGGACATACTCTACTAGCAAAACTACAGGCATGTACAACACAAAAGCAGTAATCGTCTTTTTATTTAATTGTTTGTTTTGAGGGGGGTCGCTATCTTGTACGCTGAAACTGGGGGAAGGACCGACAGAGTGGGAGGGGAGATAGAGAGGGAGCACGACAATCGAATCTGTACAAATGAAGAGACACAAAAGACACTGCGATTGTATATACTTATGTATATATGTATATTCATAAGTGCGTGCCTAGAAAGATAAGCCATACATACGGCACTGCACTGGACTGAACTGCAGTACCATACCATTCTTCACACACTACTACTAGCGATAATGATTGATAAGACAAAAAACCTCTAAAAATAACAAAAACACTTTTTTAAAACTATTTCAAAAGAATAATATTAATAATATCGAATAATGCTAATTGGACATTGGATAGCTATATGCAGTGAGTTGTAATCCAGAAGAAAAAAAGAGATTACAATTTTTGCCATGCACAAATAAAAACGAGGTCGGCACGCGGGGGGCGGGGAAGGTGGAGCATGGAGTACAGAACTCATCTCTAACTTTTTTGAAAACTAAAAGTTGTGAAAAGTGGAGGAAAAAGACTGACAGAGGAGGTGACAGTGAAAGGAATATATATATTCCTGCGGCACACTTGTAATGATGTGAATGGAAAGCCCGTTTCGATGATGATGAACAAGAAATAACAATGACACGAAGAGACAAAGAGAGAGAGAAGGCATGCATTGTGTGTCGGTAAAACAAAGCCAATCGACAGAGAGATCAATAGGGTGGCCGTGGTGGGAGAGAAGGGGAGGGGGTAATCATAAGGTACATAAATACAAGTCTCTACTAAATCACATCAAGTATTTACAGGAGTTCACATTTAGAAAAAAACAAAAACAAGAATCATGGTACACATATGTGCTCAAGTACACATATACATGTCACACATAGATAGACATACGCACACTTCTTGAGAAGTAAAATTACTTTGAAGTGTGGTAATAATAATAATAATAATAATAATAGTAATAAACTGTTACAATTGGAATAGCAATTTTATCGATTATTTTTCTCTCGTTAGAAAAACAGCCTGTGTTGCGACAATTTGAATGAAAGATTCAAAGACTTTCCTTTTGATTTGATAATAGTAGTAATAATAACAGTAATAATAGTCATTATTACTATTGTCATAAATAGTAATTTTGTAAAAGCCATTAGTAGTGATGATAATGATAATAATAATAAACCTCTAAATTAGCTAAATAAAAACTGAAACTGAGTAGTAGCCAAGAGAACAGCCATTTTGGTTTCAAATGTACAATAATGAATATTTATATATGTATGTATAAATGTTATGCTGACACCATCATATTACATAACACAGAGAAGAGATTTTCGCTGATTAAAAGAAAAAAGTGAAAGTGAAAAAAGTGAAGTGCGTATGTGTTTGTTGGTTGGTGATAGGTGTTTTCGTGGATTATACTGTAGACGACAGGCTGAAAAGTTGTAAATCAAGATGAACAATCCCCGAGACTGTGACTCAATAAGCACACGTGCAGCCGCACACATACACACAGACACAGACATACAAATCACGAAAGGTTTGGTTTTGGCTTTTCTGAAATGTTCGAAGTTGAACAAGAAAATAATAATAATAGAAGCAAAAACCAGTTTGTAATACCAAATCCAACTATACAAAGTTCAAAATTATCCACAGAAAAAGAAATATGTATATATTGTTACCGGAATAAGAGATTATCCAATTTGTAGACCACTGCGTGTATGTTTACGCGTGTGTGTGTGTGTGTGATAAGGACTGAATTTTTATTCCAGTTGGTTTATTGTGTATATATATTCAGGTCATCGAACAAACTGCAGAAAAATATACACCATACACGCACAAATCAGCACCATGATGGGAATAACAGCGAATAGGGAAAACTGAAATAAATAATAAGAAAAACAAAATTTGCAAAATGTTACAACACTACAAGAATATATACTTTTATACTCTAATAAATGCAACAACATTTTTTAATTCTTTACGTTCCCAGTGGAACATAGGGCTTCAAGCTACAAGCTTTAAGTTTCTGTAGCAGTGGTGTTTATTGTTAGCCTCATGCCCAACCTGCCCTCTTTTTCAGTCCTATTACTGGCTTAGCAAGGTAAAGGAGTGTGTCGGTGGCCAGGATCGAACCCTGGACCACCAACATGGCTGACGAGCATTATACCGCTGTGCCACCGAAGCACACAAATGCAACAATGGTTGTCTAACTTTCAAATATACGCCGATACAGTAGGAACCCCTCGAGCTTCAATAGATCGACAGTGCAAAAGCAAGTCTTTGAAGATTAGACTGGTTGAAGTTAAAAAATTAGAGCTTAATTTCCAAACAGTTGTGTGTGTATACTCTTATGTGTTGGAACCAAAGCTTGTTTTAAGCATACTACTATCAGCTTTTTTAAAGGAACAGTCATTGATTCTTAGCCTTAAAGAGACGCAGTGAAATGGTTGGACATTCTGACCACCTCATTTATTTGGGAAGTTGTATCAAGCCTGACGGACTGATTGCTGACGAAATCTCAGAAGGGATACAAAACGTTTTTGTCGCATTTGCTGTCTCTAGGTTAAACATGATAACTGACTATTGATCACAAGGTGTGTACACGAGCGGTGCAACAGTTCACCATGTCTTTCTTTAAGTCTGTGAGAAATGACCGTCTACAGTGTACGAAATAAAGAGGTTAGCTATCTCTAACGACAGGTGTTTGAGTTCCATCTCTTGTGATAACTGGTATAATATAGTGAGTAATACTGACGTAAAGCAGCATCGATTGAAACAGTTAGGACACGAGCTACACTTGCTGAAAACCCGCCTTCCTTGTCAACCAATGTTACTCAATACAGGGTTCGGTTGGAAGATTTGGAAATGGTCGAATCGAAACCCGCAATGAATCCACGAATTCTTTGACAGCTGGTTAGAGCCAAACACGTAGACAAGTGAAGATCTTCTGGTTCAGGTTCTCGAGGTGCTAAGGAGCCAATGGCTGGAGATAATCGGTGATAGGATTCAAAACGGTTTTCATTGGGGCAGATGCAACCTCACTCTTTTTAATCTCCCAGAGCAAATAAACCCCCAATGTTTTTACATGTTACCTATTCTATGGACTGTAGGAACTGGAACTGTTTCACTTCTGCTCAAAGTCCCACGCTGGAATTCAGTCAGTAGGAGAAGGAGGACGAGGAAAAGTTTCATATTAGATATTTGCATCCTTAAGAAGATTACAAAACCGTAAACATATAACCAATACGTAAGCATATTTATCTTCCATTGTTCTACAGTTCGTTTGTAATGTGCCTTTTTACATTTATATCATCCTTTAGCTCATCATTTCATCCTACTAATATGCTTCTCATTCAAGGGATAACAACAGCATAATACAGTTCCATCTGCCATTTTTGACGCTTTATTCTTGCTCAATAAAAAATGAAAAGTTTTGCAACGATAGAGGAAAACGAAACAGCTGACGAGTACTGTATATCTCAACGACTAACTAACTGAGTCTCAACAAAAAACTTAGCACTTAAATGCAACAGCCCAACTTGTCGTATCCCATGTAGCACACAAAGACAAAGGAGAGTTTAAAAGAACTATAAAAAGCGGAAAATTGAGAGATGAGGCAAGAGGGCACGAGAGATATGGAATTTTCCAGCACTTTCCGTTACTGCAAAAATTAATTTTATCATACAAAAAATATGAAATTGTAAAATCAACTGAGCATTAATGACCTTCTGAAATGCTACCTGTGCATCGATGGTACAACGGTGGGATGATCACCAACCCATGCAGGTGACCCGGAGTACGACTCCCGGCTGACGCACACCTTTACCTCATTTAACCGGTTGGAAGTTCGACAAAGCGGGGAGTTCGGGTGTGAAACTAACAAATCCACCTCGTGAGAAAACGCCACAGCTACTGAAAATTCAAATTTCTACCTTGAAGCCCTATGTCTCACTCGGAACGTAAAGGAATGAAATGTTACCTTCATGTTAAGCACACACACATTGAAATAAGAAAACAAGAAGTCTACACTTACACAGTAATCGTGTAATTGGATATGATTAATTTTCGAACTGGAAGATGTAGGACACTGGTTAACTGCATAAGCGTTTTGGGAAGTTGAATTTGAACTGGGCGTCTCATTGGGGGTTGCAGCCTTTTTATCAGAATCCACAGAACTCTTAGGTTCACCTAAGAGTGTAGTGGCAAGAAGTCCCTGCAAATGCTCCACTTGACGATTCGAAGCGTTTAGCTATAAAAAAAAACAAATAAAAATTAGAAGCCTAAACAACAGTTTACGATATTAAAACAAATATTTAAATCATACTTGTGCTAACACTGCTGCCTTTATCAATGTGTATCTATCCATTCACCTCATCCAATGGAGCTAGACATATCGACAGTATTCAGCGTTTGCTCTCCAAATGTATCATAGAACACTTGCCTTCATGGTTTTATAAAAAGAAAAACGATCCCCCCGGTAACTCGATCCTGGAACACCTGATCGAATCTGGATACTTAGCTAACGCACACACCAACTTTAAAATCATCTACAGAATACGTTGAAATCTCTCTAAATGGGTACGAATCGCACTTCTTCAAACCTCAGAGGCGATGACAATTCACATGTTAAGTTCTGAACTCGGCATACAGAAGAAGTTTGTTCAGTCACTAAATCTACAATGAACCTGATCTGTCTTAACACTGGATACGTAATTTTTGGCTTTTATTTGTATTAATATCTTTCATTACCCCGCCTTATTTATTAAATTTCTACTGCCTGTTACTATAGTTTTTAACTTGACTCCCCTTCAATTTCAGTTGAATTTCACTGTATCCTGTCAGTCATATTACGTCATTTGAGATCTAAAATTTACCATTCTAATGACATCTTTGGAAAAATACGTTTTATTGTTAAGAGAAATTTACAGCTTGAGAATGAACATCTCTGAAAAGTATAACTCTCTTCGCTAAACATCTTTTCTTTTGATGAAATGCTGACATAGGAATGTATGACAATTTAAAGTATAATGGCTGATTATTGCATTATTTCGTATAGTATTTATCCGTCCTACAATTACCATAAGAAATTCACCCAACAAGGAATTTTGTAAAGGTCTCTTCTCAGTAATGGGTATAACTGAAACCACCACTATTGTATAGTAATGAGCATGAAGAAAGGTGATGCATAAATTATTATTATTACCATTCCCCTGGGCTTCGAGTGGAACATAGGGCTTCAACAAGACATCTCCGTGTTTACTAGCCCGGAGAGAGGGAAGACAGTATGTATGTGAGGCTAGAGACCCAATCTCTACAGAAACCTCAATCAATGCCAGATAAATAAAAAAACAGTATTATAATAGAGGTTTTTGTATTTCCCAATGAATGAAAAAACAAAACGAAATTGTTTTTACTGACGTTTCGCTATTTAATGCTAATAGCTTTCTCAAAGTATTTTTAAACCGGAATTTACAAAATCCACTCAGCATATATATAACAAAGAGTTACGGGGTGAGAAAAATATAGACTTAGTTCAACTTAAAAGGACATATTGAAAATCAAAATAACAATGAAGATCGTTCAAACCAAATATCAAAGGTAATAGTACATCTGTTATTATATCAAAATAAAGTTTCATATTCTACACTTAGTTTGGTTACCTTTACCTATTCTCGAACTTGACAACCCAAAAATGACCCCAGACTAACGAACGATGATCAAGTTAGTAAACTTTATTTTGATATAATAACAGATGTACTATTACCTTTGATATTTGGTTTGAACGATCTTCATTGTTATTTTGACTTTCAATATGTCCTTTTAAGTTGAACTAAGTCTATATTTTTCTCACCCCGTAACTCTTTGTTATATATATGCTGAGTGGATTTTGTAAATTCCGGTTTAATAATACTTTGAGAAAGCTATTAGCATTAAATAGCGAAACGTCAGTAAAAACAATTTCGTTTTGTTTTTTTCATTCGTTGGGAAATACAAAAACCTCTATTATAATGAATATCATATACCCAATGCCCAAATTTTTTCAAACCGTTAAAAGTGAACTTGGTTTGGATATATATAAAAAAACAGTATAATGAAGAAAAAGTAAGCAACCAAATAACTAAGGGAACAGCAATAGAATGAATAACATAACTGAACTGAACTGAACCGAACTGATAAGCAATGGGAAGTGAAAAAAAAAACAATACTTACTTGATCGGATAGTTTATCACGTTCACGTAATAATTCATCAATTTCTGTCTGTGCTCTCCTTGCTTCAGAAATAAGCCGATGATGATCAGAACGACTGGTTGCAACATCACTTTCAATTACAGATATTCTAGATCGTAGAGCATCACATTCTTCACGGACTATGGATAGTAATTCTGCTTTAGCAGCATCTGGATGAAGGGAAGGAGTAAAAAAAGAGATTTAAGTTTGAAAAGTATTAGAAATAGATATCATAAAGACGAGATGGCTTTGATGTGGTTTTGTTCTCTGAGCTGGATGGTTAGTTTGCGAAGCTTTCATCACCTTACTTGGTGACATCTTCAGCGCATACTTCAATTTGAAGTGAGCTTTTAGATTTCTCCACGAGTTTATTAATCATATCTCCTGGTGACCTTGGACGTGATTGGTTGTTTGTGTGTGTTTTCACACCTTCTAGGTTACTTGTATTGGAACCGGTTGTTTCTTTGACTTGAATTTTGACCCTTTGTCTGTGAAGTTTCTTTCTTATTGGTTGATAAATTTTGTCTATCTCGATGTGTCTATTGATTGATGATCCACTGGAATGCCAAGCTTCTAAAAATTCTCTAGCATTCTTGTTATTTCCTTTGTCTAATATTTGAACGTTGTCCCAGTCGAATTGATGTCCGTAGTTGTCTGTGTGTAGTGAGATGAGGGAGTGGATATCATGTCTTTTGACGGCTAGCTTATGTTCATGGATACGAAGACGAAGGGGACGTCCACTTTGGCCGATGTAGTGTTTTTCGCAGTTGTTACAGTTTATTTTGTAGATGATGTTGGTTTTATCTTCTTTCGCTGTTGAGTCTTTTGGTTGACATAGAATCGAGTGAAGCGACTTTGTTGGTTTGTGTACGACGTCAACTCCTAAAGGTTTGAAGAGTCTTGTAGTGATTTCTGAGATATGGCTTGCTTGAATAGACAAAAAAGTATAAATAAAAACAAGATAGCTAACTCAACTATACACCTGGTTGATATAACTTAATTAGTTAGCCTACGCGATTCATTTTATTGTTCTACACTCAAAACATACAAGTCACAAACAAAAATGGTGTAAGTGATCAACTTCAATTTGAAATTTAAAAACCTCCATGAACGACCTAATACGTCCGAGGTTGAGTAAACTTCGGTGTTGCTCAAGAAATACTCTCATGCAACCATATCTTCATAACCTCTGCCAGGTAAGTCCCATTCACTACCTTCACGCGACAGCGGTGTTCCTAAAAGAAAGACGAAAGGCGAATTCGAACGTGTGGCGATTACAACTGAACCCGTAGACATGCACGCCTACCTAGGTGGGCTGGAAAAAAAGTTGTACATGGGTTACATAATCTGAAAGAATCGAGTGGCAAATGGACCCAAATCGGTCACCCGAAACTACGGGAGCGCAGCTTCTGACGCTTATCCATCGAGTTGTAGATCAATGGCTTCAAATCAAAGACTCGAGAGGGGCTTCTTAAGACAACCACTTGGTTCGGTCTGGGTGTTCGAGTAATAGTATCTTAGTTCTCACAGAAACTATGAGATTTTGTGTGGTTCGTACTTCGGTGCCAGTAGTTTACCAAGTGTGTGTTTTATTAAATAAATAATAATTAACTGTAATCAGTACGAGCAATACGTAATGTATTGATCCTTAAACACGGTAAAGAAAGCATATAGGTGATGGAACAGTTTTATCATTTTAAAAAACATCCAAAAAAAATAAACAATCGAGAAGAAGATACTTACCTTGAGTACGTAAATCATCGGTTAGTTGTTTATACTCTTCAATCTCCTTTGAAGACTCCATCAAAGCAGCTAGGTGAAAAATAATAAAACAACACAGAGAGTAGGTTATCGTGGAGCAGAACATTTAAGAATATGGAGAGGCAATCAGTCGTTTAACAATTCTTCCCTAATCTCTACTTTGATGTGTCTTAGTTGCACATTGCAACTTCTAACTGTAGTCATCTTGAAACACCAGGTTCGTTGGCTTAGATATGTGCTAAGAATGTCATGCCAGAGGCTTCCGTACCGGCCGCTGTTCGCTAGCCCAGGCGCCGAATGGAAAGAGCGGAGAGTTGGTCAGTCTATGACCTGGAGCCTTTAGAGTGAAGGATGGCTTGTGTCCAGTCAGTACCTGTGGGTAAATCACAACTGCCTGGTTTGGATCCAACAGCCAGATCGCATCGGTGGCTCGAAACGATATTAGATACGGTCAAAAGTCACAAACAATGGAGGACATGCCACAATTTATTTTTTTTCTCTTCTTTTTCTGAAGGTAAGATGAATGCTAACATATCTTAACACAATCATATTTGCTTTTTGAATGACGTCCCTCACTTATTCTATCCCTATTTTCTACGCATACTGTTGTTTTATTATTGTTCTGTGGAGCATCTCTTGGTATCCACAAAGTACCAAGTTGATGTTTGAATTAAAATGATTAATACACACTGCAAATTCAAATATTTGAAAATTGTCATCTAATATTCGACACTTCAAACTGTGTATAATCAATTTGAGTGTTTGTGGAAGCAAATACATAGGTTGTACAGAAAGGCAACTGTCTACTGGCATGATGGAGCGCATTTGCCAAAGTGATTGAAAACAGCTGAATGCAAAGTGCCAACAAAACAACATCTTGTGCACTACGGACATGATATCGACGCTATCAAGTCATTCATTGTCGTCAGCAAACAGATAAAGAAACAAGATCGCTTGAAAGTGCGGAGGCTTGTGAAATTAGAGTTTATAAACTAGGCCTCTGTGTACAAAAGTTATGTGATTGGAGCCTAATGCATTTTATCTTAATTTTAATCTCTTATACTAATGTTTGGACTTTTGTTTTAACGCATTCATTTACTATGGCGCCACGTCATCTTTTGTTTTTTAGCGTGACTGCTCGCACATGGCATCAAGAAACGCAACAGTGCATAAGCCTTGTACCTGGACTTTACTCATCAGTACATACACGATAGGTAGCGTACAAACCAGAGCTAACCAAGGGAAACAAGTTTAGGTGCTGACGTTAGGGCCTACCTAGATGTGAGTCTTCGGCACTTACACTCCTTTCTCCTCATCCATTCAAACATGAGCTGGAAAACATTCACACGTGTCATTTTGCATGATTACTCCAATGTAGTTTACTTGCGCTTATAAATCTTATATCTTCCAATGTACTTCCAATAGTATACATTTATCCCTGTATGTAGAGTATTCAGTTGAAGAGTTCTACCGAAATGTGATGAATTCATTAAAGCCTGCTTTACTAACCTTTCTTGCTTGTTTTTAATTCGTATCAGGAAATAAATCTTTCTAATACACTAAAACCTGCAACTCGAATTATGATGAAATAAAAAGTATTACGTGGCATTATTCCATACATTATCGATAGTTAAAATACACTGAATACAAGCATACAAGGTATCCAAACTGTATAATATACAGCGTAAAATAATATATGCTTATCAACTATTAGTCGTCAGGTGAACACAAAAAAAATTGTGTTATACTCACCACGGAGTTTTGAAACTTCTGCGCCTTCTTCTGGTTTTTCTTCTCCAACACCTGAATGTTTACTTAATACAGACGTCTCCAGGTGATTCAATTCAACTTTTGAGCAAATCGGTCCATCAAAATATGTTTCTGTTTCGATACTAGCATCCTTTTTGATTATATTGTCATTTACTAGAGCACTTGTAGGAGCATAGGTATCAGCTAGATTGTTAAAAAGAAAGTAATTAATAAAACCACTCAAGTGTAAAAACTGTACAAAACAGTAATGACTGATTGTATTGTATATACCCAAAGAATCATATTTTCTCCAAAATTTCCTGAAAACACCTTTCGAAATTAACCGATGAAACATCACTTTGTCGCCAGCCAGGTCTAAGAATAACATTTTCATCTCAGAAAAAAAATATTTGGCCAAAGAGCTGTGAAAGGCAAGCTGTCGCATTAGGGTTACAACAACATTCAGATACCAGTTGACTTGATACTATGGAAATCAGTCAACTCACCGTAGTATATTTCAGTCGGTAAAAACTCAGGACATTGTATACACGAACAGATCAAACCGCTCAAGGGGAATCAATTCAAGTCATCACCACGCATTCAAAAGAAGTACGTCCAACCCCTGTCTTTACGATGACTGGCTATCATAAACAGTTTGTTTTCTCTCAAGAAAATCATTATTAATGTTTTCTTATCCGGATACCAAATTTATTTTCCACTTTCATTTTTTTCAAATCCTTGTTTTTACTTCATAACCCCATCTTGTTATTTTGACCTCTTATCGGAGATAGTTCTGTAACTTTCTCGCGAATGTAAAGCCTTTTTGATAACTTTGATAAAAAAAGAGATATTTTCCTCGTTTAATTTTTTCTTCTATAATCGATATCCTATAAAACTGAACATCGGAATAGACAAACACGATTGTGATAACAGCAGGAAGAGAAACGAATGGTAACTGTATGTATGTATGTATGTACCTAATATAGTTGACATCAAAGAGATTATATTTAATCAATCGACAGGTGAAGCAGATTACAAAACCTGCAGTTATGTAACCATCTTTTATAAAATAATTCATTTTTCCCTATTATTACAATTAGTAATATCACGAAGCAGGTGTATATGGCTAGAAAAAAATAGTTACATTAGAACAAATTGGATAAAATGAAGTGGGTTCCGAGTAGAACACAGAGCTTCAAAAGCACATCCCTACTTCATTCGGTTCTCTGAAGCTGGCCTAACGGTTGCCTGTAAACTTCTTATCTCCTTTTCACACGACGACCTCCTTCGTGTTACCTTCGGACGCGCAACTAGCCATTTTCCACTCGTATTCCTCTTAAGGGACTCAAGCGCGATTTCATCTAACGGTCTCCTTAGAGTGTGTCTAATCAATCTCCATTTTTTAATTGAACTTTAGATTTTCCCGTCGAATGATTGGACTGAAGTGCTCGGTCTCAGGTTGACATGTCAGCGGCTTCTTGCGTAGATGCTTCGACGATGTCTGGGTGAGTATAGTTAGAAGTTAATTGGTGGGTGGTGACTAGAAGTGGAATCCAGGACGCGTCCTATTTGGGACTCGTCGGATGGATGCACCTGCATTCCCCCAGTGAGTTCCAGTCTCGGTGGGAACATCATCACTCACTGGGGAATGCAGGTACATTCAGATGGCGGACGAGTGCCAAATAGGACAGGTGAAATGTGCATCCTGGATTCTACTGCCAGTCACCATCCACCAGCTAAACATCTCCATTTTCTTCGAATATTTGTTCAACAACAGGTTTTTGATTGGTTTATTTCCACAGTTGCTTGTTGCTAATTCTTTCTGGTTGTTGATATGTCTGCAATCTGTTTATAAATGCTTTTCTTGATGCGCGCGTCAATTTTCGGAACCATATAAAAATAGTGACTTAGTATTGCTGTTGAAAATCTGAGTAAAAAAGATTCCCAAACTGATTTCAGTGTGATGAAAGTCGGTCTTGCCTTCGCGATTCTGGTTTTGACATCATCATCCATGCTGTCACTTGTAGTTGGAAAGGTGGTTCCCATATACCTGAAGGAAGCGACTTCTTTCAATTTTTTTCCGTTGACAACATTACAGGTTCCCACGTCGACTGACTGGCTTCCCAAAGGCACTCGCCAGTCCGCGTCATTTTGTCTCTATGATTCCAGAGAAAAACAAGTTTGTTTTTGATATTTGTGTCACGCCTTGAAGTTTTTGTAGCGAATGGATTGATTTTCTGAGGTAGAGTCATTAACCGTACACCCAACCATCCTTTTTTTACAAGCTAGTAAACTAGATGAGGTATAGGAGTGCATCTTTGGTGAATCGAACCCTGACATCCCACCTCCTGGAGTGACTTTATTTTTTTATTTAAACGCAGAAAAAACATGGCAAAATATGGCACCAAGAAAGATGAGCCAAACAATAATAATAAAACAATATAGATTAAAAGTAAAGAATATATAAGTAGAGAACGGATAAAGAACTTCATCTGGAAGGAAAACAGTCATGCTTAACAAGTTCAAACAGTATTCGTTAACTATCATCGGGAAGGGAAGAAAGAAGGAAATCGCAACACGTTCGCCATTGATTACGATTCTTGCCCATATCCGATAACGTTCCGAGCCTTCGATTCGAGCTATCTCGCGAGCCCCAGCCAAGGAGGTAGTGACACACCAACCGATGCTAATCTAGCACAAAAATCCTTCATCCCACGACGCCACGTCATGGACCACATAGCAGTAAGCTATCGTTAGCGTGGGTCGGTAGAAGATTGTCGCTCCTTCTGGAACACGTGTGTAGATTCCGATCACGCAATGGTCCGCGCTCGTGTGTGCTTACGACTGAACGGACGTAGGAAACAGCTGGCGGTAAAACCATCACGTCCCCAGCTCGATCAGGAAACTAAATCCCTATTTGAGGAAGAACTAGCTAAACGCATATCTGAGTTCGACAGCTGTGCTCACCCTGAGAAGCCTGGAAGAATATTCAGTCAGCCATAGATACAGCTGTAAAAGCTGTGAATAAGGTAAATCCAAAGGTGAGTAAAAACCACTGGATTTCGACTGCCTCATCCGAACTGATAGATGCTAGAAGACTTATTCCGGCGAGCTCCGAATTCAATGAGGAGCGAAAGCTGCACAAAAGGAAACTTACTAAAAGTCTCCGCAAGGACCGTGAACAGTGGTGGGTGACAAAGGCGAAAGAGATGGAAAAAGCATCGGCGATAGGCAACACTAGGCAACTCTTTAGACTCATCAGGGAAACGGGGGGAGAAGGCAATCATAAGTGAGACTATTTCTGAGAAAAATGGCTCCTTAATTAGCTCTCAGGATAGACGCCTTGAACGCTGGAAAGAACACTTTGAGGACAATTTAACTTGCCTACAGCCACACTGAACCTCCCCGACATCCACACACACCCGAATGGGATATAGACACTGGTCCGCCGTCTGTAAGTGAGGTCACAAAAGCTATCAGTAATTTGAAACGAGGCAAAGCGGCAGGACCCGACGGAATTATTCCGGAGGTGTTTAAATATGGGGGTGACATACTAGTTTGTAGATTAACTGAGGTACTAGGCAAAGTCTGGGAATCAGAGACAGTACCATCAGACTGGGGTAAGTCACTTATTATACCGATATTCAAGAAGGGAAACAAGTCCTCGTGTGATAATCATAGGGGGATCAGCCTAACGAACATAGTCTCTAAAATCCTAGGCTCAGTAATCATGCATAGACTAAGCAGAACTCGGGAGGAACAGACAAGGGAAAATCAAGCAGGCTTTAGACCAGGTAGAGGGTGCATAGATCATATCTTCACTCTTCGACAGATTCTAGAACATAGACACACTTTTCGGCGTCCAACAATTGTCATATTTCTTGACTTGAAGGCGGCCTTCGACTCCGTGGATCGAAAGGTACTATGGCAATGTCTGACTGTGAAGGGAGTGCCAAGAAAGTACATTGCACTAATCAAGGCACTCTATTCAAACTCACGTAGTCGTGTAAGGGCTTATGGGGAATTGTCATCTGAATTGGTAACAACCAGTGGTGTCCGACAGGGATGTCCACTTTCCCCATTTCTGTTTAACTTCATCATAGATATGCTGATGGAAGTATCCTTAACTGAACGTAATGACTTAGGAATCGACTTGTTACCAGGGAATAGTCTTATGGACTTAGAATATGCAGATGACATAGTCCTGTTAGGGGAGGATGCTGACAAAATGCAGAGTCTTCTGAACACCTTGAGCAGCAATCTTCGTATGTTTGGCATGCGATTCGCCCCTGCAAAATGTAAGATGCTGCTACAGGACTGGACACGTCAACTCCTAACTTAGTGATAGGGAGTGAAGTGATAGAACATGTTGACCACTTCACCTATTTGGGAAGTTGTATTAGCACCAACGGACTGATTGGCGATGAAATCTCAGCACGGATCCGAAAAGCTCGAGCTGCTTTCGCTGACTTACACCATCTCTGGCGTAGGCGTGACATCCGGTTATCAACCAAGGGACGTGTGTACTGCTCATCAGTTCGCTCCGTCCTTCTCTATGGCTCTGAAACATGGCCAATACGCGTTGAAGACATGAAAAGGTTGACTGCTTTCGATCATAGATGTCTGCGATCTCTGTCTCACGTTAGGTGGTTTTATAAGGTAAGTAATGTTGACGTTAGGCGTAGAGTGTTGGGCAAAGAGGGAAAATCAATCGACGAGGCTATAAAGTTACATAGACTAAGATGGCTAGGTCACGTGCTGCGCATGCCTAACCACCGCCTCCCCCGACGGGCATTACTAGCTGATATAGGTTCAGGTTGGAAAAGAGCCAGTGGTGGCCAAACAAAAACATGGCATCAATCCATGAAATCCTTGACAGTTAAACTGAGTCAGGTAGGGAGATGCAGACTTCCGGGTTGGGGCCCTCGGGACTCTAGGAATCAATGGCTGGAGACAATAGGTGACATGGCTCAAAATCGTTGTCAATGGCCAGCGCAGATGTATTCAGTCTCTGTAATCTTTCATATTCCTTTCTACCATTACCCATTCTGTTTCACTCTTATACTTGTCAAACTCTATTGATTCTCTTCACTCATCTTCTTGTCTACCTCTGTGTGCTATTTGGAACGTGGCAACTCGAACTGCTGCACTTTGGTGCCAAGTTCTATGTTGAATCCAAACAGACAGATGTCATGGACTGATTACTCCTCCACCTTTTCCATCCCGTCCCAGGGCTAGCGAACAGAGACCTGTACGGATGCCTCTGGAATGACATTCACATCCAAGCCACCAGAGCTGATGTTTCCAGATAACGACACTCAATGAATGGTGATCTCCAATGTGTTCAAACACACACCACCGAACCTCGGAATTACTCATGCGATGGTGCCATCGAACGCAAGCAATCCTGCGGAGACAGTGATGATCAAACACGCAGAGTCGCCGCCGCTCTGCTCGGAGAGGTCAGGTTTCACAGGCGTAGAGCAAGACAGCCCTCACCAAAGCATTGTATACCCGACCTTTGACAGCCAGGCTGACGTTGCGACGGGGCCAGAGGTGGCTCAAGTTGATGTATGCCACCCTAGCTTTCATTATACGGTTGGAAATCTCATCCGTCACCCATCCGCCAGCACTCACACAACTCCACAGGTACACAAACTTATCAACAATTTCAAGCGGTTCACCCGCAAGGTACAGGCTCCTACCAATCTTGTAACAGCAATTTGCACTTAGACGACGCAAAGCACGTACCATACCACACCGACCACCACAGCAAGGTAGCAGTTGTCCGCCGGGCCCTGGAGTGACTAGTAAACCTACCAGTGAACTGCTGACGCACACAATTTCATGTATACACTACTTTTATTTTGTGAACAGTATACGCAAAGAATAAACTAACCACCTAGTGAAAAAAGAAAGAAATTTCAATAATAATCATGATGAAGACGACTTTTTTTTAAAAACAAATACTTACTAGTGCTGTTGACAGCATCTGTATTATTACTATCAGGTTGATTGTGTGAAGTAGGCAAAGAATTCAAGTAAACATTAACACGATCTTGAAATTTGCCAATTAATGCTGCATACTTTGTAGCACGTTGTAGTGCTGTTTCAAAACTTTGGTCTTTACAACAATTTACTAAATCGTATTTAAGATTTTCTGTATTTCTTTCTGTACTAACAACAACACTGTCAGTTAGTGAATCTAAAGAATCAGGTTTATTTTTCAATGACTCCATTTTCACCGGTAATGACGGAGTTGATAAATCTGATCTGTGTAGTTTGTTTAAAATATTCAGTTCATCTAAATTATTCAATAAATAAAAATTGAAAAAAATTGAAAAACGTGGATTGAAAACCATATTGTGAATATGCTAATTACTAGACAAATAAAATTGGAAACGCCACTATGAATTATTTCTCTAATGCAATAATATATAGCAAGAGGAAGCATAAAATTATAAGACAAAAAATCAATAAGTGCAACAATTGATCGCAAACAAAGCTTCCTTATGAGAAGGATATGAGCGCCACACAAGTCTAGTGAGTGCCTAGTTGTCAAGACTGAAATAAGTGGAGAGAGGAAATCTAACCCCGAATCTACTGACTGTAACTTTCAAGTACTTAGACCAATGAGCCATATATCATTACTTAGCTTGAACTATAAACAATGCAAACACATCATATTTAATAATGTAACGTTTGTGTATAGTAAATCAATTTTCTTCATACGATGTCATATATAAACTGTAATATTAACTAGATGGTTTGGTATCAGCCAGGTGACTGACTGAATGGTTTCAACGTAGGACTTTGCAAAGATGTGCAGAAACCCGAGTTGCCACACTTTATTCAGCACACAAAGCCAGACAAGAAAGTAAAAAGAAACGCAGAATAGATACAGTAAAGCGAGATATGAAGCAAAAAGAATAGTAATATCGAAGAACAATATAGTTTTATTGGGTATTATAAGTCACAGGGAGTGGATGCATCTGCACCAGCCATTGAGAACGATTTAGAGCCATATCACCAATTGCTTCCAGCCATTGATGTTTACCGTCCCGAGGACCCCAACCAGGAAGTCTACACTTTCCTACGTGACTGGCTTAAACTAATTGTTGTGGATTTGATTGACTAATGAAGCCATGTTTTGGTTTGACCACCACTGCCTCTTCTCCAACCTAACCCTATATCAGCTAACATTGCCCATCGAAGAAGGAGATGGCTAGGCATACGTAACACATGTCCTAACCATCTCAGTCTATGTAACTTCACAACCTCATCGATCGATTTCCCCTCCTTACCTAGCACTCGACGCCTAACCTCAATATTGCTCACCCTATTATACCAATTCACACAGGAGATAGAACGCAAGCAGCTATGATCAAAGACAGATGTTCTTTTCATGTCTCCCACTTTCAATGACCAGGTCTCACAGCCATAAAGGAGGAAGGAGCGGACTGATGAGCAGTACACCCGCCCTTTGGTTGACAGCCGGATATCACGTCTACTTCAGAGATAAGCAAGATGCCTAGCTATGGGACTGATACAGGACACCAAATCAACATGGTGGAATCTTTTAGAGTGTTGAACAGACGAAGTACTTTATGACTATTTCGAATTTCTGAAGATGTGATCATTTGGAGAATAAAACCTGAATTGTGTGAGCAGAAAGAGACTGTTACTACCTTATTACTACCTTGGTAAGTACTGACTTTCACACTTGTTAAAACTTTATTTTATATTATGAGATAATATCTAACTATCTACTTTAGGGTGTCATATTTTACTGTGGTATATTTCTAAATATTTCAAGCGTACAATTTGGCTTTTGTCAGGTAAAAATCTTTGACATAACTCTCAGATCTATGTATAACCAGTCAAACCCTCTGACAATATCAGGTGTTTCTCGAATATTTGACAGAAATATAGACAATAAAATGTAAAAACAGAGTCCTGTTGGTTTAATCGGTAATGTGCGTGAATGTTGATAAAGTATTTTCCTCAAAACGCAAAAGTGTATTGATCAGTTGTGAAGACTCTCTGACTTCTTACAAAAGGATCACCTCAGTTATACTACTGCACACAAACTGCATACTTGACTGATAGAATTCAGTCTGTACCAAACAAAATGACATGACATTAGTGACCTAATGTTCAAATTAATAAATCTTGTAAACAAGGATAAGTGTATTGTAAATTGAAACAAATAGGAAAAATTTACCAAAATACACAGCATACACCTACCCTGTAACGATTTAATGATTTGGGCAGAATGACTGAAAAGTCGGATACTTTCATGTATTTCATCGGATGTTGGTCCATTATGTGAACCTTCAATAACTGTGGAAACAAATCGATATAAAATCAGTACACAACAAGCCGAAAAAAGCTATAAAAAGAAATCTGGTTTTTAACCAAGGTGTTTTTGAGTGTTTGTGTGTTGTATGTGAGCAAATTTATCACTATTTTCTGTGCTGACTTCTGATAACAGACAGAAAAATGGTCAAGTTAAAGAATAACGATCCAGGAGTGCGGACGCATCAATGACCTTGGACACAAACCATTCCCTGGGTAACGGGACCCACAATTATTGTAGAGCCACTATGACCGCTACGCAAGAACTATGACTGAGGTGCTAATTTCATTTCAATCCCATTTTTAAGTACTGTTTGGGTAACGGGTTGATAGTTCGCATTAGAGTCACAACCAGAGTTAGCAGTTATGAGGTATTAAGGTTTGGATTGAGATTACAACCACTCTTAGGGTTAGGATGTTTTATTTGCATTATCCGTATTTTTCTAGCAAATAGATTTAGACTGCCCATAACTGCTATCTGCACTGATCTAGTAAACAAACTGTATTTCTATGTAAAAAAAGAAAAACAACACCAGTAATCGTGATTGGTTGCCTCAAGGTTAATCGTGCGTTTGCATTACTTGGATAGCTATTATGTTTAACTCTGCCAAAAAAACCATACACACACAAACTATCCAGTGACATAACTAACGAAGTAAGCGAACAACATAACTTTTTTTTAAAAAAGTCTATGACTGGTTAGGCTAACAAAACATCACGAGTTGATTACTGTTTTCAATAATGGATTTAAAAAGGCTTGTACAAACACTTTTTTGATTCATTTCTCTCACTGAACATACATCACACGTTCAGATGAAGTGACACTCATTGGACGATTATATAAGTAAACATTAAAGCAAGTCAACAAGACGATGAAGAGTTTCAACTAAGGATGTTGTTGTTGTACGTGCAGTTAGTCTAGACATCATATTTTTGCCTACATATCACTAACTGGTAATATTTGCTAAGTGATGATAATACAAAGCAAGTGCGAACAACAAGCAATATGGTGCGAAATATATCATTAGAACATAAACTATACACTCTAAATTTGACAAACTTTAATTCTTTCCCAACCGATAGCTGCTACCTTGAAGTGATGGTCGGGCTTGCACATCGCGATGACCCAACCAGTTACACTGGCTGGAGCATATGTTCCTGCAGATCCTACCATGCCAGGAAGGTTGTTAGGATAGCGATTAGACTAAAAGCAGTTACCGGCATCGTGTAAGAATATTTCTTACACTATGCTGGGGGTCTGAGGGCGAAGTCGTACTGCTGGGGAACAGGGGAGTAACAGCAGATGATGACCAGCATGCCAGCCAGTTATGCTGTCTCTCCACTCCGGAGGTAGGGGGTTAGAAAAGGTCGACCCCGGAAATTGTACATCACGACTTACCCCACCTAAGGTGGGGTGGGTGCGTCACCGGCGGTAAGTTTACTAATACGGAACCAATCCCAGAAACTAGTTCATACAGGCCGTGTGTGACCGGCCTCAAGCAGTTGTTCCCTGAGCTCTGCGGTCACACAACACTAACCCTCTCTCTGATTTAGGCACCCGAAGAATCAAGCAACTTCCACGGTGTGGGCAGCCGGGAAGTAACAACCACCCACACACTTCCAAAAGCACAGACAGACAGACAGGCACAAACTTTGGCAACATCTCTACGCCCTATATATATATATATATAATTCAATACATCAGTTACCTTCACTTTCACAGAAGCTATCGGGTTCCAATACTTCTGGTTGAGCAATGTTATCCACAGCACTAAGTCGTTGGTTAGCATCATTATTTAATTTTTCTGAAAATAAAAAAGGGTTAAATGCGTGAATTAAAAAATCAAGTTAAATGGAGTCTGAAATTAGGCAAACTAGAGGTTGGGTATTTCTAGACATATTGTGTATATATCGTGTAATATAATAAATGACAACCGACATGATATCAGGTAATCATAATTCTATGCAAAGAGTAGTTTGGTTAGAAGCCGATCAATACGGAAGGGAGTTTTCTCAAAGTACCAGGTTATAAGGTACATTCATTTTGTTGTATGAGCACCCGAACGATACTGCTTATTTGCCGAAAATTGGTTGGTGTTATTACTGCTCCATCTCAGTAGATAATGACAACTCTCATGAAGAGGTTCATAAATGCACAACTAACTTGTCGGTCACAAACACAGCCATTACCCTCGAGGATGGGTCAATTCCTGCAACAGGGCGGATATAAAAACTTGAATGCCGAGAATACTCTGCGGTGGCTCCGTCCTCATGGTCCCAATTGATGGTTCATGGACACTGGTCCACATCTGAGCCACCTGCAACCCGAATGCTCCCAGCTGTAGAGGCAACGGTCATATGTTTCCTCTCGAAATGAAGAAACATAAGTGGTTAGGTGGTATTCGGAGGCTGGATACCCGGACCGCGGGCGGTTACACCTACGGCTGCGTTGCTTCCAATAAGTCGTGGGCGACATTAATATATGTGTAAAACTTGGCGACATCCCGACACTTGTGTGCCCGCGCAAATGGAGGTCGCGTCACCAACCTGAGCTATATTGTGGTGACAGCAGGCTGTTAGCCAAATTGGTAGACAATTATTTACGTCAATGTTTATGTCGCAAATATTGGTCACGAGAAAATATGAAAAAGACTGATTCAACAACCAATCACGGCAGACTTTGCGTAGGCAGATACTGTTAACATATAGATGACCTGACATTCAAGAAACAGTCACAAAGAGATACAAGGTCAACTTTCTGTGAGAAATAACCAACCAGAAGACTATGTTTGCTTGCTTGAATAAGCTATAATAATGTACATGAAAATATATAAATACGTGTTGATTTCCTTAATAAACGATCTGTTGCCTGGCCCTTGTCTTCTGTTGTTACAATATGACCTCGTTGGACAGTGTTTAAAAGATCACTACCAAATTACAAGCCACACTCCATTCGCTCCTAGTTACTAAGAAATGCAATCCATAACTGACCGCAATCCCACGACGCCTTAAAGGCTATTGTCGACAGTAATACACTCACAGGTCACCCAGAAGATTCGAATCGAGCTCCCATGCAGTTTTTAACAAAGGGATGCGAAACTCCCCTAAGCAGATTCCTTACTTGGTTTTTACGGTCGGGCTACCAATCACACAAAAACCCCGATTAGGCCCCCAAGGTGCCGAAACACCTCAACCAGAGTAGCGGTCCGGGTGGCACTTCCCGACTATGAGAAACAGCTGCCTCGCTCTAACAGAAGTTCACCAAGGACTCCTTACTATAGATCCTTCCCAGCGGGGCCACGTAGTATCTGTCGACGTAACTAGATTAGGGTCAGACACTCGGCGGTTACTCAGAAATGCAACGAGGCATTCGGCCACTTTTGAGAGTCATAGCTACTCTCTACTTTAACTACTGGAGACCAATATGATCCTTATCTTATGCAATCAAATCCACTAGTAGGATCAAAAGTAATAAGTGATAACTGAAATTAGTTGATCTTCTAAACAAATCTCAGACGTCAGTACTCATCAATAATCGACGACCGGCAGCATTTTGACAGGGATGATATTCACGATGTGAAATAGGTAAGCAAACAACAGGGGAATGATTTTTTTAAACAAAAATAATTGCCTGAAGGCTACTTAAAAATAACTTAAACATTATTACTTACCATCATGATTATCAATAACCTTTGAAATACCATTATCCAAGCCATTAACGAGGATATTCTCATCTGAAACATAATAGAAATAATCTGGTAAAGCTATAGGACGGTGGCTAAGTAGATATTAGCATTATTATTATCATTGTTGTTTCATTGCGTTCTAAGTGGAGCATAGGACTACAACAGCCCAATTCCAGTCTTTCCCTGTTCCCTGCAGTCCTCTTCAGTTGTCCCCATGATTGCCTATAGGCTCTCATCTCCTCGCAAGTTTTCATCCATAACCCCCTACGGACGCCCAACTCGTCGTTTCCCGTCCAGGTTCACCATAGCCTAAGCAACGGACGCTAGCTTCTTCACTTGGAGTGCTACATTTTTAGCGCCGACACCACTAACTTCCTGACTTCATCGAAAGCTAACAGCGCTAAACAGACACACAGTGGTTAGGACTCTCACCGACCATGCACATGGTCCGGGGTTCGAGAGCCCACGCCGACGCACACCTTGATATCTATGGTCGACCTGAGAAATTTGGGCTACCGATATCCATGCTGAAAATTCCATACTTGTACCAAAAATACAGTGTGGAATCAAGCTGTAATCAAAAATAAAAAAAAATAAAAATAAAACCAATGGCGAATAATAACCTATTACTTCGATTGTCAGAAGTCACTACAAATGTAAGGATAAGGAGAACTGTTATAAAATCAAAACCTGCTTTTTGACTGTTTCCACCTACATACAATAAAAAGAGCTATTGTTGCATTTGTAATCAGAAATGAAATTATTCCTTTGGTAGTATGAACAAATCTAGACTTTAAAACTGAGGAAGTGGCACATAGCACACAAAATTTTGATGTCAAAACCAAATTTATCCTACATTTTTAAAAAATGCAAACAATAAATCAGATTAGATGTGAAAAAGAAATAAAAACAATTTTATGGTCGGGCTTACATATTGTAATGATTCAAGGAACTCAACTGGTTGAGACGAATGTTCCTGAAGGGTCTACTACGCCAGAAAAGTCGTCCGGATAGCAGTCAGTCTAAAAGCAGTTACCATCATAATGTAGTAATTCACTCACACTATGTTTCGAGTCTGAGGACGAAGTCGTACTACTGGAAAATAGAGATGTAACTAACACCACGAAACAGTTTCTAACAGGCGGTTAGCAAGCCAGGTAAGCTTAGTCTCCGTTAATGCGGAAGAAGGAGTTAGACAGGATCAATGCCGGAAATTGTACACATCTCATTTTCACTTCTAATAGTCTGTGGTCATTGGTAAGATTTTCATAAAAGGACACAACTCACAGAACCACTTCAAACAGTGCGTGTGTGTGTAACCTGCCTCACATAACACTACTCCTCCTTCTCTTTCAGATATTTCAACAAGAAATCAAATTCCACAATGTAGACACGACCGATGGCTAATAGCCACACAAGCACACACTTCAATAAGCACACAAAGCTTTTCTTAATCACCACACACCTTCATTTTACATCTAAAATATTCCTATTTAGCATAATACTTAAATGTGCATCTAAATCTACAATTTAGGAGAAAATAATAATGACAATAACCAAGCAATGCAAGTAAATACACAGTTAAACCACATTTGTTAAATGTTTGCATACATATAGCAAATGGTTATATATATAACTGAAAACTATTACCGTCATCATGAATATTATCCTTAAGTGCATCACCATCATAATTTTTCCGAATGTCGTTACACCCCTTTTGCATATTATCCCAATGAGTTTCCTTTGATTCTAATTTCTCTACTTTATCCTCCTGTATATTGATTGAAAACCAAAAGAATAAATAAGTTGCAATGCAAATAAACATGATGAGCAAGAGAAAAACTAAGAATTTTTTTATCAATTGGAAATTAGTAATGTGTTTAAGCAGTCAGCTGTAACAACCAGTGGGTCTCAGAAAAGAATCTTACACCACCTAAGCGTAAGTGAGCCCTAGTTATACAGACGTTCATTTTAAGATATAACGGAAATAAATAACGACACAAGTGAAGGATATTTCACACACACACACACACACTCAGACACAAAAAGTTGTCAAAATACCTACAAACATACATAAGGTATTTAACGAGAAAATACCTGAGGAGATAAGTTTGCGCTGGAATACTATACACACATAGCAAGGAAAATCTCAGGAAACATTCCAAAGCAATATTCTTTTAATTTATAATGCTTTAGTAAATTTTGTTTGAACAAATTAAGAAGTTCAGTCACAATTCGAACTCAGGTTTGAAGTTCTAGTAGTAGTTTAGTAGTAGACATCGATTAAAGGTGTGTACTGTGTGAGAGTTCGCTGTGTCCTCCTTTGGTCATTGAAAGTAGAAGACATTAAATAGCTAGCTGTCTATGATCATAAGTGTCTGTGTCCTCTCTTCCATGTTAAGTGGTGTAACATGATGAGTAATATTGAGGTTAGGTGTAGAGAGTTAGGTAAGGAGGGGAGGTCAATCGATAAGGTTGTAAAGCAACGTAGATTGAAATGACTGGGACATATGTTACCTACGCCGAACCACTGTCACCCTTGATGAGTAATATTAGCTGTCATAGGATCAAGTTAGAAAAAAAGTTAGGGATAGTCGCAGCAAATCCCGATATCAGCCATAAACAAACTTTAAACACAGAAAAATAATTATTACATGATAACTGTCTTACAAACACACACACACACACACAAACACATCCTGTCCAAATTTAAGACTTGGTTATGTCATCATACTTCAATCAACTAACTGGATAGTAAACATGGGAAAACATGACGATTAAGTGGATCTGAAAGATTGCAATGAGTGAAGGCATTTGTGTAATTTAAGAATGACTTTGAGCTCTATATCACTAACCTGATTGATAATCAGTCTACACCGTCTACGTGACTCAAAATCAACAATCACAGATTTTAAACAGCATGACTCGTTTTTTTAAAAGGGATTACAGCAATACTATTTTTAAACGATTACAAAAATGAAAATGAGTCATGAAATCCAGCTTATTTGTGGGGTCGTTTTTTATTAGAAATTGACTGACTAGTTTGCTGTTTAAAAAACCACGGATATTATATATATATATATATATATATATATATATATAGACAATAATATGGCCTGTAATCACTTCAAAAGATATGCTCTTTTTTTTCATTCCAGATGTTGCAAAAACACAATGCCGAAAAAGGAAAGGTGACTAGCGAAGATAAATCTGTTTTAGCTACATCCCGTCAATGTAACTGGATGTTACTAGTCCGCTCATTTTTTTTCTAATTTCAAACCATAAAGCACAAATTCTTGTGTGCGTGAAGGTTAATGATACCATCTAATCACCCAGGCTAAAGTAAGTGGGGCAGGATTTGAATCCACAAAGCACATTGGGCAACAGATAAAATGATAAACCTGAACTCATAACCTTTTGGCAAGAATGAACCTGTATGTCGGAAATATTTTTACATGTTAGATAGCCTCAGAGTAAGCATCAAATGATCAATTTAGTTGAATTTGAGATTTTCCCGTCGATTGATTGGACTGAAGTGCTCGGTCTCAGGTTGACATGTCGGCGGCTTCTTGTGTAGATGCTTCGACAATGTCTGGGAAAATCCCAAATTCAATTAAATTAATATATGACTCGTTGCACAAAAGGTGGCTCTCGTGGCCCAAGTGGTCTAATGGATAACGCTTTGGCGTTTGAAACTATGGCCACTGGGTTCGAGCCTCGATGGGAACATCATTACTCACTGAGAAATGCAGGTACATCCGGCTGACTAGTCCCGAATGGGTGAAATGCGCATCCTGGATTCCACTGCCAGTCACCGTCCATCAATTAAATACTGATCAAATGATCAAATTAAGTAATACAATGGTTGGGAGAGTATTACTCCTGCGATCTGATGAATTGATTAGCAGATAACAGAAAAATATGGCGTAATTCCGTTAGCCGGTTTATAGTTGTTTTCTACGCAAAAGCTATCCATCAGTTAGGCTTTGAGAGTGAGGACGTACGGTGGTATTCATATTCCCCCGGGTGAAAGAGAGGCGTGTGCTATTAGAAACCAGAATCAAATAGCATTTGTTCTAATAACTTACACTGTCTGTCTGTTTTCGACATAGAACTTTGCACAAATGTGCGGAAGTTCAAGTCGCCACATTCCGTGTAGCACGCGAAGCAAGAGAAGAAAGTACAAGAAAAGCATAATAGAAACAGTGAGCAGAGGTGTGAGACAAAGGAGTAATAAAGAAATACAAAACAGTTTCATTGAAGATCATAAGTCACAGGGAGTGGATGCATCTGCGCCACTGAGAACGATTTTGAGCCACGTCACCAATTGCTTCCAGCCATTGATGTTTACCGTCCCGAGGACCCCAGCCTGGAAGTCTACACCTTCCTACGTGGCTTAGACCAACTGTTGTGGATTTCATTGACTGGTGCCAAGTTTTTGTTTGACCGCCGCTAGCTTTTTTCCAGCCTGACCCTATATCCGCTAATAACTTACACACTATATTTAATCGATATGGATCTTTAACAACAAGAACAACAACAACATGAGGTTAAACACAACTAATTAATTAATTAAAGCTCACCGTTAATTGTTTCTCTGATCCTTGTTTTGTAAGTAACATAGTTTGTCTTTCATTCGCTAAACTTTGATAAGCCTCTTGAATACTTTCATAATTCTGACGAAGACGAATACACTCTTTCTGAGAGTCAATTAAAGAATGCTAAACAAAAATAAAAAATATGAAGACAGTTTTAAGGGAAAATTTATGAACCGATAAAGAAATAATTAACACATTCAACAAATTATGACTTATTGGTTTAATCACGAGTTAGAGAAACATTGAAAAGCCAGAGAATACTGGACAGCTGTTTCAGCACATATTTCGAGATTATTCAGAGCGGCACGCGCCTACCAAACTTCGAACGCAGGATCCTCATCCGGTTACAACAAGGAAAGCTTGTAGACTATTCGGCCAATGGGACCCGGATGCAATGGACCACTAAATTTCCAACTGCTGTTAATTTGCGATAAATAATTTAGCGCAACAACCAGACAATGTCGCAGCCGAGTAACTGTTCTCTTATCTAACTTGATCGACCACGTTTATATTGTGGATTATTTGCATCCATCCCAAAATGAACACTCAACGGTTGTAATAATGTCTTTCAATTTTTATAGGAATCCTCTGACTTATTAATCATGGAAAACACATGTTTTAAAAATGAGACTTGACATTTACTAGGCTACGTAAGATCTAAGACATTATTATATAATAGTGGACTGCAGTAAAAAAACACTTGCGCAAAAGTGTTAACTAAAATCATTACAATATGTATTCATATTACGGCGTCACAGGGGTGATAAGATAGGTTAGACAAAGCAAATGGACGAAGCATAATAAAAGGAGGAAGAGATAAAGACATAAACAATATAGTAGCTAATCCTGATTGTGTAATTAGTCTGTATTTTCACTTATTTAGATTCAGAACTCAGAAGAAAACAACTCAATGGCATAAAGAATGGAAATAATTGAAATCAAACTCCGGTGGATGGGTACGACCGAAGATTCCCAAACTAGGACGAAACAGCTGTCCAGTAATCACAGGTTTTCTAGTAGTTCTCGAACTGATATCAGCTCATGACGAAACCCTTCAGTTAGCTGAAATAAATTTAAGTGAGCCCACGAAAGTAAGACTTCGAATGAATGAAACCTTTAGATAAAAATAAGGCATCCAGGATGCATCTGCATTTATTATTATCCCCTTGAGTTTCGAGTGGAATATAGGGCTTTAAACAAAACTTCTCCACTCTGTTCTATTTTCTGCTGTCCTCTCTACATCTGGGTCCACGACTGCAAATAATCTCTCATCTCCTCCTCCAACTTACACGATCTCCTCCACGTGACCCCTGCCACCAACAACCCACTGGTCACTTCCTATTGGGATTCCACTCGAACGATGGCCAGCATTGCGCGCCATGTCATTCGACAGCCTCCTCAGTGTAAGCCCTATTCATCTTTATTTTCTCCTACATATCTGTTGAGTAGTTAGCTCTTGATTGGTTTGTTGACAGAGTTTCTTGTTGCTTATTCTTTCTGGCAAGTCGGCCATTTGACCTTGAGTATCAAGCCAGTGAAGGTGGCAGCTGTTGATAAAAGTCTGCAACAGGCTGTTGGAAATTCTTTCCGTGACTGCCTTACCATCCCGAATCTGTCTGTCTTTACATTTTTATCCGTTCTGACTGCCTGTGGTTGAAACCATGCTTCCCAACTAGATACGTGAAGTAAGTAACCTCTTTCAAATCTCTCCCATTGATGGTGATTGGTGTTGGTTATTGTTGTTGCTATTGGTTGGTTATCTTCATTACCCCCCTCTTCTCTATGTTCACCTGGTGCAGTCTTCGCTGCCAGCTTCTTCAGCCAGCTTGTTGGTTTTCGTCTGCAAGTCTTCGAGTTTGTGTGACACTAAATATATATCATCCACGCGCGAAATCCAGACCTTCTAGAGTCATTTTTTGGTCCAACGTATTCTTGTCTTCTTATTACCCATAGTCTGACGCATAATCCAGTCCAACACATTTAAGAGTATCATCGGTGATAATTCGGGGTGGCCAGCCTTGTTGTACTCCTTATATTGCATATGCATTACTGGAGCTTAGTCACACTACGTTTTGTAGTCGTCCATTTCACCTGTCTTATGAGGTAGTAAATCATACTGTGGTGAGAGCTGGCTGTTAGCCAGAATTGGACAGTAATTTACATCAATGTTTATGTCCCTAATATTGGTTGTGAGAAAAAGGAGAAGAAAGGTTTTGCGTAGGCGGATACAGTTAACACATAGATGATGTGACAATCAAGAAACAACCACAAAGAGATGCAAGGTTAACTTTCTGTGAGAAACAACTAATCAAAGGACTGTTTTTCTGCTAAGAATAATCTATAATATGTACATGAAAATCTATAGATATGTGTTGATTTCCTTAATAAACGATATGTTGCCTGGCCCTTATCTTTTGTTGTTACAATACAACAGAACGGGTTATAAACCTTACATAACTTATACGTTCTCAAGTTGTGTCATGTTAAAATATGCATCATGAATGTCCTTTAAATGTTAAACATTCAAAAAAAGCAAAATGAATTTCCTAAGACTTATACTAATCAAAGTATAAGGAGAATCATGAAGGCGAACAATTGCTCAATATGCAAACTAAGTCAAAGAGTGAAACGCGATAGATTCTACAACATGACGAGTGAAGGCGCGTCGATAATCCAACTGTAGAATCCTCGCCAACCACGCAGACAGTCTGGGTTTAACTCCCAAACGACGCACTCCCAAACCATGCCTAATTTACTACATAATGGTAAACCCTAAAAAGGAGTGAGGTTGGGCATGAGACTAGTGACCGCACCCTGAAAAAAGACCACCGCTACTGAAAATTCAAAGATCAAGCATGAAGCCTTACATTCCAGCCCGAATGTGAAGGAATGAAGGAATAAGAAATCATTGTATTTATTTATGTACACACTTTAGTGTCGACATGATCCTAAAAAATATGTCCACACCAAAATACAACTTTCAAAACAGGACGATTAAAACACCCAACCTGTAAATTTTGATTCCCTGCAATCACACAATAATGATATTTATTTACAAAAAAGTGTAACTCTTGAAGGCAAAAAACTGTAAACATACCTCAAGATTTGTAGCTTTGCTAAAGACTTCTGTTTTCTCATTCAATAGGCGTTCCAGCATCATTTTACTCGCCTGTTCAAGGTTGAACTTCTCTTCTAGAACTTGTACTAAGTGCGATTGTAACGAATTTTCTGGTAAATCCTTTTTAAATGATACAAATACAATATGAATGAAATCCAAGGGTGTACATATTATCAAAAGTATCAAAAAAATCTACTAGAAAAACAGAAACGATTTGTTGCTGTTACCACCTACCTGTTTTAATAAGGAAAGTTCAGTTTCATAAAGGCTTAACTTCTCCAAAAGTCGTTCTTGATTCACCATTGCCTAAATGTGATAAAATAACAGAATCTTTGTAACCTACTTGCCAACCAGCCTCAGAAACATCTTGTGTCTCTTGTAATAATTGTTTTATAGATTCTAGTTTATTATCTAGAACCTGTTCACGAAACAAAGCCTCCTAAAAACAAATAAGTAAGGCATGAGTGGAAGAGCAAGAACATACGCCGATATAATGTGTAAGACGGAACATTTGCTCGCTATTGATAGTAACTGTACTGATACCACTAGCAATATTATTGCTAATAGGCTCAACACTGTAAGGCAAATATATATAATATAATAATAAGTAATTTATTTACCCTTTATTCGCTTCTACTCCATTCGGAAGGTACAAAGACACTTGTGCTATGATACAGCCATGAGTAGCTAAAGAATTAACATGTTAGCGAATATCGATGCATTACTGTCATGTTCAACAACATCAACACCGAAACGAATAATATCACGGGAGAATATTTCACGATCAGCATACTCTTCATCAATTCGCTTGATAATTCGTGTACTGTTAACGAAAGTGCCATTACTACTGTTTGTATCACGTAACCAAAACTTAAAAAAAGAAATATGAATTTAACAGAGTAATTGAAACCTACGCGACCACCTCTGTACCAAATTAAAGCATGACTTCGTGACAGGACTTTACAATCGAAAATGGCATTGTTTGATGCAGGTTTAGCACGAGCAACAGACCGTCCAACTTTGAGTACGTCACTTAATATAATAGTGCGTTCCTGGAAAGGATGTGAATCCCGCTGACAAGTGAGGATCAGAACTGGCTGTCCTTCACGTTGACTAATAACGCTTCCTGACATTGAACGGGACACACAGAATCAATACATTTGCTAAAAAGTGATAAATAATAACGTTTTTTATTAAGGAAGACAAAATCGAATGTAATAAATTGGCCTACGAAAGCGTTAGAACACAAAATTATCAACTAAATCAAAAATTTTAGGGGATTTCAATGATCTACATAGAGTTAAGAATAAAAGCATCCTATCGAGAAACTCAAATTCAACAACTCAGTTTCAGATAATTGTCATTTTTGTTGATTACTAAAACTAGTTTTCAAAGCGCTGTGTTTTTCGTCTATTGTGATATTCTAAACTAGCGAGTTTCCCTTGATTACTCAGATGGAACATTGTTAAAACAACAGCGAATCAGTTCAAAATGCCAAATTTCAAAATAACATACAAAGAAGTACATATATGTTAAGGGCATAAAGAATTAAACACCTCCGTAGTGTAAGTCGCTCATACTATGTTCAGGGTCTGAGGGTGAAGTCTTACCCTGGAAAATAGAGGTGTAGCAGCACGAAACTGTTCCCGACAGACGACCAGCAAGCCAGCTATGCTTACTCTCCATTATACAGAGAGGGTTTAGTAAAGATTGACCCCAGTAATTGTACTTCCTAATTTCACTTCTAATGGTCTGTGCCCAGTGGTAAGATTTTCATACAGACACAAATTAAAAAATCACTAAAAACACGTCGTGTATGTGACCGGCTCTAAGCACTTGTCCCCTAGGCAATGCTAATACTCCTTTTTTAGGTACTCGAAGAAATCAGCTCACACAGTATGGGCAGTCGTTAGCTAACAATCACCCGAACACAACAATAAACGCACAAAGCTTTCCTGTTCATAATCCACCTTCACCTATCGCCATATGGACTTCTGTACACATATTTTACATTCGAAATACTCTTATTCAGGATAATACTTAGATGTGTATCCAAATTTACAATTTAGGCGTAAATTATAATGACAATAACTGAACAGTGCAGGTACATAAACAGTTAAACCATATTTATTAGATGCGTATTTTCCTATTACAGCTGATACTACCTAAACCTATCAGTCATAGCCTTGTGTAAGTAGTACAAATTTATTCTTCTTTTGATAGACCTATTATATGTCACCAACGAATCTCTGTAGTTATTTATCAATGAATGCCAGAAAACGTTTGCATAAATTTTTAAACCTCTGATAAACTAGCTCAGTAAGGGATCTGCGTAATTGTTGAAAAATGATGACTAAATATACTGTTGCTTTACCCATGACTTTTGAATTATCGAAGACAGAATTACAGCTATGGTTAGATAGTTTTCTGGGAAATGACAGGAATATAACGTCTGACTGACTGGCTTCAACATAGAACTTTGCACCGATGTGCAAAAGTTCGAGTCGCCACACTTCATTCAGCACACAAAGCCAGACAAGAAAGTAAAAAGAAACGCAGAATAGATACAGTAAAGCGAGATATGAAGCAAAAAGAATAGTAATATCGAGAACAATATAGTTTTATTGGGTATTATAAGTCACAGGGAGTGGATGCATCTGCACCAGCCATTGAGAACGATTTAGAGCCATATCACCAATTGCTTCCAGCCATTGATGTTTACCGTCCCGAGGACCCCAACCAGGAAGTCTACACTTTCCTACGTGACTGGCTTAAACTAATTGTTGTGGATTTGATTGACTAATGAAGCCATGTTTTGGTTTGACCACCACTGCCTCTTCTCCAACCTAACCCTATATCAGCTAACATTGCCCATCGAAGGAGATGGCTAGGCATACGTAACACATGTCCTAACCATCTCAGTCTATGTAACTTCACAACCTCATCGATCGATTTCCCCTCCTTACCTAGCACACGACGCCTAACCTCAATATTGCTCACCCTATTATGCCAACATCCACGATGTGAGCAGCCGGGAAGTGACAACCGCTCACACACTTCCAAAAGCACGCGAAACTTTCCTGAGCATCATTCTCCTTTACCCACCTCACCATCTTACTTTCCTACTACAGTCAGTACTATTCTTCAGGCTAGTGCGTCATCTTCACTCTTTGAATATAACGTCACCCAGCAATCAGATAGATTCGTCTGTTATAACTTTTGCAGCATCTGCCACTAATCAGTAAGCGCACGCCCTGTACACCATAGTGCAGTTGAAAACTATGACTAAGTGACCGTAACCAGATTCAAACGTAATAAGTTATTCAACAACCACATACAGGTTAATACACTTGGATATGAGGGAAGATGCTACCAATTGACAGCCCAAACCTTAGTAGGCAGGGTGGGTTTAAGCCACCACAAGTGACTCCGGTGATTACAAATTTGAACATACCTTTCCTACAAAACCACGAAGAAACACATGCTACAATACACAGCGAGGTCGAGTGAATGAACACTATAAACCTTTTTACAATCTCACTGTTGATCTAAATTATACCCCAACCAAAATGTAATCATTCTGATTGCCAAATGTTTAAATAGGGAGCTGAAAAGTTTGTTCGAACACTGAACAGTGACAACAGAATCTTATCTGTATCTTTTATACAGCGAATATACCTGAGAGATGAGTTTGATATAACTATCTCCGGATGACTTCAACTCGGATATAAGGTATAGTTTCACATTGGGCGCAAATACATTCATTATTATTATTATTATTGTATCCTTTAGTTCCTAGAGGAACATAGGGCTTCAGCTGCGCACCTCCATTGACTTCGGTTTTCTGACAACTTTTTCACCCTGCTCCAGGTCTGCCCGCATGCTTTCATCTCCTCTTCACATGACCTCCTCCAAGTCACCCTTGCACTGACGACCAACTCGCCGCCTCCCTTTCGGGTTCCACTCGAGGGCTTGTCTAGTGATGTCACTTGATGGTTTCCTCAGCGTATGGCCAATCCATCTCCATTTCTTTCTGCCTATTTGTTTCACAATCGGTTCCTGATTGGTTCGCTCCCAGAGATCCCTGTTGCTGATCTTTTCTGGCCATCTGATCTTGAGTATTGAGCGGAGACAGTTGTTAATGAAGGTTTGAAGTTTGTTTGAGATGCTCTTTATGACTCGCCAAGTCTCTGATCCGTATAGTAGCACTGACTTCACATTGGAGTTGAAAATCCGGATCTTATTTTTGATGCTGATTGCTGTTGACCTCCACACGGATTTGAGAGTAATGAAAGCTTGTCTTGCTTTTCCGATTCTGGCTTTGATGTCCTCGTCAGTTCCGCCTGTAGTTGAGACGATGCTTCCCAGGTAGGTGAAGGAGGTTGTTTCTTTCAGGTTCTTCCCATTTATGCTTATTGTGGTCTGTTGTTGCTGTTGATGTTGGCTAGGAATCTTCATCATCTCTGTTTTATCTATGTTCACGTGAAGTCCTATCTTTGATGCTTCTTCTGCTAACTTGTTACTTTTCATTTGCATATCTTCCAGTTTATGGGAAATCAGACATATATCATCGGCGAAATCCAGATCCTCCAAGTCTTTTGTGTCAGTCCATTTTATGCCTGTTCCCTCGTTGGTTGCCGTTGTCTGTCGCATTATCCAATCAATTGCAATCAGGAAGATCATTCAAGCTCTACCTTTTCCTTTAATTGCTCCATTTATCTTATTCCAAGACTATTATCTTTCTTAGCTTCTCTCTTCGCACATTTTACTTTATCAGTGGAAAGTTTGGTCCATTACTTCCTATACTAATAACTCTTTCTTATACAACTAAGCAGTGATGCCGAGTCAAAAATCCTGTATCGTTATTTCAAAAATTTAGAATAGTGATGTCATTCGCTACCATGCTTAACTGACTACAATGGCAGTTACTAGCTCATATGACTTGCAAAACACTACCTCTGCGTTAAGGAGTATACGCAGTTGATGATGATTAGACATCCTAGCTTAAGTAACATACTCAGCAAATAAAAAACAGAACTGTTTGCATTCGGAGTACTAAAACCTTACAACCCAGCAGCTCAAATTTGTGCTATTCTGGCACTACAGCAACACATGGTAAACAAAAACAGAAAAACTGCCTGGATAATTCCACATGGTTGGGGTAGTCTGGACGCTAAGAACCAATGACTGGACACTACTGGAGACAGAGTCCCAAATCATTCTCGCTGGTGCAGATGCATTCACTCTTTGTAATCTCCCATATCCAATAAACCCTAATAATTTTTCCATGCTGGTATATTCTTCACAAATTTCTGACGATTATAGCACATCGAATATCTTTTTCCTTACTCGTCTACTTTTGTGTGCTACATGGGGTGTAGCAACTTGGAGTGCTGCACTTTTGTGCCAAGGTCTACGTTAAAATTAAGTTAGACAAGTGGTTACAATGAAAGGTGAGAGCGAGACATAAAACACAATTTCCTAAAAATACATAGCTTGGTAGATGTTAAATAACTTATTGGGAGCCTGTACATAATGGTGTAGTGGGATTATCATCTATATTCTGGAAATCAAAATTTTCCCCGAATAATGAATTCTCGTTATATCCTACGTCGCGCAAACTGAATAATTCTCTCACAAATTATTATTAAACACAAGATAACGAGTTACTCATTACTTGAAGATCGTTACAATTTTAGCCGTGAAAATTATCCCCAAGACAAGGTAAAGCATTAGTACCTGATTGGATAACTCTAAAGCTGTTCAAGACTGATAATAATTGACTAGCTAGTGTACAGAAGTAGTCCCAACAGACTGGTTTAGGCTGTCAATCGTCTCACTTCTTGAGAAGGGAAATGCTGTAATGAGTACAGGTGAGTCAGCTAAACTAAAAGACTACACACGATTCCACAATCTATATGGGGTTCAATTTCTCGTAGTTCACTTGGTAAAGACAACAATATAGCCGCTATTCTAAACAATTGGGTAGTGCAAAGTGGTATGTGTGCATACAACAACACTGCAAACCACATAGAGCTTGTGTTTACTGGAGAGAGATGGTCACCAGCTGAGTTCTGTCTACTTCAGAAATATGGTAAGTTGGGATACATCTAATGTTACCTTTCTAGATACGTTTGAAAACTGTCAAGTCTATAGAGCTTTTCAGAAGCTTTGATCAAAACAACAAGAATGTATATAGTAACGACGACATGTTGCCAATGCCTAGTAGTAGAAGGAAAAGGTGAGTACCGTTTTCTGTGCTTTAAATATTTTTCAGGGATGCAGGGAATACCGAAAAAAGACTTTCTTTACAACTCAATATATATTGATGTAGCTGCCAGAGAAGTTGGTTGCATCAAACCACAATATCCTGTTTTCAGTGTATTAGGTGACTTCGCACCCCCCCCCAATTCCAAGGTATCAACTTAGTCATTCATTAGAAGTATTCCAAATGCTCCGAACTTCCATTCTCCCTCCTCCAATTGGCAAAAGGACGATAACTGTATCTAAGCAGTAGGAATAATTGCGTATGTTTGCTTTAAATTGTCCTCTAACGAAGATGTCAATGAGTTGTCGACTCTTAATAGGAAAGCGCTCGGTAAATACTAACAAATAATTATATATGTATATATATATATATATATATATATATATATATATATATATATATCTGAAGAATCGCCAATGGAAACCATCACTGGGTACGAAAACATTAAACATTGTTAGTATTAATAGCAAATCTCAATGGCAAACCAACCCTCTAGCCAACAATGACCAGCACGGTGAAGTTTCCGATTGACAATGAAGATCCCTTAGAGTTGCTAGAAGCATCGTTAAGAGACTATAAATATAAGGGGACGTTTGTGAGTTCGCCCATCTAATTATCATTCTTTCTAGACAGCTAAAAGGACAAGCTACCTTCAGGGTGATCCAAAACTGTCATTGAAAGGTATGATGCACACTGTTCTCAAACCTTAATTGGGCTTGGAGTTTACATTACAGGGAACAATGAATAAGTCTACCCTTGTGCCCTATGCTTTCTATAATATCATGAGACGTAAGGTTGATTTATGAGGTATTTCTTTCTGTAGCTGTAATTATGGTATTCTCTGGCCAGCTGTCTACGAAAGGTTGGAGACATAATGGACAAAGCCACGAAATTTTATTTTCACAATCTGAAAGATAACATCCAAAGGCGCGTGCAGAAGAGAGGAAGTCAGGTGACAGTGCAAAACACAGACTCCCTCCTAAAAGTTATGTTTTAATCAACACGTTATTACAACATTAAATCTTATTTCTAGGCAAATGAAAAAAAACTTGAGAAGAAACAGATGCGCCTAATGAAGTAAACGTTTCTAAATGTAAATGCTGAAAATGCAATGACCAGACGTACTTTTCAACTAATATCAGATTTCGCTTATTTGCAGGATGCTACCAGCGGATCCTACTCGACGAATTTGCAGTACTGATGCACTTTAATGAAGTGAAATACTCCGGATAAAAATTATTTATTTCTGCCAACCCAATGAATTTCGTAATGAATAGCGATTGGCAGAAGTGTTTCTATGATGCGATGAATACGTAGGTTTCTTTGAAAAAGGACTAAAAGGATTGCTGAACTAATGTCCGTAAATTCCACCGGAATCCGCAGAGGCAATGACAATGTCAGTCAGTGGTTAAGCAGGACTAAAACAACGCTAAAAACATGTCAGCATGTGCTGACCTAAATCAGTTCTGAAATGATGCCGGTCATTGCTGAATCTGGGCGAAGGGTTGTAATAACGCTGATAGACAAACTCTGTAGGTTCTGAACTACTTCTGAAAATGCCGAGAAAAACACAGGGTACTGAATTTAGGCCAGTCATGCTAAAAAACAGCACTCAGTTCCAGTTTGTGAAGATAATTACATTTTTAGGATTCACTCACCAAAGAAAATGAGTTAGTTCGGAATTCGTCTGATCTTCAGCATTTTTAAAGCTTGAGATTGTTGCAACTGGGGAAAACTTGGGAAAACCAGGCAAGAATTTACTCACATCCTCGCCTTTCAACAGTTCCTGGGAGACATATGTATGACGTCTTATCTTTGAGCTCGCTTCTAACATATCTATAAACACAACCCTAGCCATATTCCACATGACGGCGACAGTTAATTCCGTCGGACGGGTGGATTACCGAGAATCAATGTTATGCTAATCATTAACTACTCGAACCTACACAGTCGCGAAAGATCTAATGAAGATTTATTATCTGAAGCGACGGATATAAGTAGGCACTGCTGTAGATGCCCGATTCCACTAACATTCCGAGTAGACATACCTCAAACCAAACAGCAACCAGTCAACCAAGTATGCCGTGTTAAAACTTCCCGTACAATTAATATAAGTAATTGTTGGTATGCATTAATAAAAACGTGTTAATGTAATACTATCCTTAGGAAGCTAGTGCTCCGCTGACTTAGTATCAGGTATTAGAGTACACATAAACATAGCAAGTAATATTGTAAACACAAATGCATGAACACAGGTCATTTAACGCATCTACCATATGTCCCTGAAAAAATTATGCAAAAAACAACACTTACCGATCACACAAACGAAAGCATATCAAATATCGCTCCGAAATCCCTTCAGGTTAGCAGTAGTGAACTAACAAAAGAGAGTAACTTTCGAATTTCCAGAACTTCACTCTAATTTTATAAAACAATAACTTTCGAAATTATTTCGGGTATCCTCAAATATGAATACTGCTATATGTATAGACAACTTACAGAACTTCATTTTTTATCACATTTTACAATGTGCCAGTAAAAAAATTAGGCTTTGAGTGAGTACATTTTGCCATTTACTTAAGCAAAACTACCGAAAATTACTTTGCCTAAGGCCATCTGTAAAGTTTAACTGAATATTTGCACTTTATTTTATTACGAACCACACCAATTCTACAAGTATACTTAAATAATCTCCATTGTTGTCAAATCACCTCACCACGTCCTGTATTCTCCTCATACTGCTGTCTTATCTTTTACTGATGGGATTTCTTCCTATATCACTTAAATGATAATCCGCAGCCTCATCTATAAACATTAGTGACTGTCGGCATTCATTGATTAGTGATTAGTGGATAACCAATACCGTATAATGTGGTCCTCAGTGCTATTTTGTTCATTCGGTAAAATGCTCAGTGTGGTTATTAAGCCAAAACGGCCATAGGCACGCATTTCAAACTGATTTGGGATAAAATTAATAAATAGTTGTGGACATAGCTCTCATGCTTTTTGGCACTTGTTAGCAAAGCTTATCTGAAACATCTGGCACGTGAATTAGCGTCGGTTAAGGAAATCATGACATTGTTATTCTTCCCACTATCGGCCTTAGACAGAATTCCATTTATATCAAAGAACGCATCCCGTTTACGGGTTCCAGCTGTAGTGCTTCATCTGCTTTGCTAACTAGCCGTTTAGGTGAAATTGGGTTAAGTGATAAGAGTCGTTTTTATAAGCCTTATTATCTGCACATGAATCCGCTTCCAAAATTTTAGTTCTCTTGCATTTATGCCTCCATAATTTTCGTGCACGAGTGTAGAAAACCCAGTGTCAAAGTCTCAAGAAAGTGTCCACAGACAACTGATTTTTATAGAATCGAATATCAGCGGTTGCATTGTGTTGTTATTGTGGATACCAATTATTTCCTAATATACTATCCAGCTGAGTATGCCTTGAGCAGGTTTTAGGTGTCAGAAGCAACCCAGTCACCCAATTAGGTTGGGGCTTGTGGTGCATTATATTCTGTCTCAGCAAGAGCAGTTCAGGTGAAGTTTACCATCTGTACGGCACGTATGTTGCATTTTCAGTTAAAGTGACTATACAGCAGTCAGCTGAAGTCAAACAGCAAATGATCTAATAAGCTGTCGATGTTTATAAGTATTGGTTTTATTTTTAATTCAGGCTTATTGAATGTCCCTGGTTACATTTATCAGACCGTAAACTGATCTGCTGATATATTTAATTTAACTTCCGGGAGAAAATAAACTCAAACTAGTGGGTGGCTTACAGTAACCAACATGATGCAACAATATTAAAAACCGTAACATCTGAGAGATATGTGGGGTTTGTACAACTTAATTTGCTATGGCCACTCAAATGTAGTAGGTGATCAGGGAATTCAAAAAGTGGAACGAGTTACCAAGTAGGACCTACATCTTTTTTATTATTTGTAAGGCTTCCTCTATCTACTGAATGATGAATGCCCTCCCTAATTTTTTGACTAGGCTTTCCGCTTCATTTGCGCTCTGCTGTGCTTCAAGAACACAGGTTCGAAAACACTATTCGTCTTCTACTGTCACTGATATTATTGCCGAATCACGAGGCAGACCGTGTGAATGGGAAGACAAGAATACTTCGGGTCAATAAAAAGGCTATGGAAGGTCTAGATACCCGAGACTTTTCTCATCTTGAGCAAACTTGAAGATCTATGGATGAAAGCAAACAGATCGATAAGGGATGCAGAGAGAACGGGACTTCAAATGATCGCAGAGAATGCAGAGGTGAAGCAAATAAATGACTTTCAACAATACGGAGTGTCGAATGATGTCGACGGGAAAAATCCAAAGGAAGTCAGCTCTTTCATTTATATCGACAGCATCGTCTGAACTATAGGCAGCTTATAAGCAAGTCAAAACCAAGGTTGAGGAAGCAAGACATACCTTCAGTGCCCTGAAATTAGCTTGGAAATATAAAGTGTTTACTCAGATCAAGGAACAGCACAGGCGTATTCAGCATTTGCAACAAGTCACTCAGTACACCCATATGGTTCAGTGGCTTGTTGTGCCACCAGGAGCATTTTTAGGGGCGTTAAACCTTTATCAACGGCTGCCTGCGCCTCCTAATGAAGATCAGGGGGTTAGAAGGGATGAGCAACAAGGACTCGCTTAATGAACAAATCAACAGTCTGTTACTCAGCAGATAGGCTGAAGGAGATAGAGATGGACTAAAAACACTTTGGAGACTGTTAAGTGACATCACCAGCCAAGACCTCAGATGAAACGCGAATGGAAAATAGGGAATAGGGCGTCTGAGGATTGCGTGGAGGAGATCATGCTAGGAGAAGATAAGGGATTATGAGCAAACGTGGAGCTCTGGTAAACCAATCATTTAGGCTGCCTCCGTGATTTTAAACTAGTTTTCAGTTAGTCTCGACTATATATAACACAGAACACAGATTGGCGATTCGTGAATCCTTTATTCTTACACCAATATGTAACCAACAATAAGGTTATTAAACACAAGGTCTGAGAATAAATGTTATAGTAATAAGTTACGATAATACCTCTGATAGTTTTCGATCTTCCACTGAACAGCGGACGATGAGACGTTGACTGCTGGATTGATGACTCCTGCGAAAAATATAGAGTTGGACTTGGGCAAACAACCATGAATTGATCGTTCAATCTTCAATTACATTGACAGGCCACCTTTCCTTCTCTTCTTGATGACATTTCCTTCCTTCCAGCGGTTTTGCAATAACGGCGTCAGCATATCTGCTGGAGTCTGTGGTTCCTCTTTCAGCGCTTCAAGGAGAATCCACTATCGTCCTACTGCCTTTTCGAACCTCGTTATCCTGATCGTATTCAAGACTTCCACTTTTGTTTGAGGAATGGCGTTCACTTGAAGTTGCTGCATGGTTGTCGGTGATGGTGTTTTTCGGCAAACTGCGCATAATCATCGGTCGAAGAGTTGTTTAAGGCGGTCACCCCATTGTTTTATCTGTTCATCCCTTCTGTTATTAGGTTCCCTATATATGTTTTATCTGCTAAGAAAACTGGATATCTGATATACCGTTCTGAGGTCTCTTCTATCGGCGGCCTGTTCCGCTCCACTTGTTCCACTTGTTGGAAATTGTCTTCTGTCTTTCCCAGGATACTTCCTAACACCTTTATTAAGTGCGCATCAAAGTCTGATTTTCCGTCTCCTGTCCATCTCCCCATTCTGTTTCATTATCCTTCTCCGTTCTTTTGGCTTCCAGGCATCCGTTGAGAGCCATTCGTTGTCCTGTCTCCTCCTTCTTCCAGGAACACTTGTGCAAGTTTCCTCGAAAGTCAGTTCCAATGTTCTTCCACGTAATTTTCCTCAGTGATAAAAAATAGTTTCTCCGACTTTACTCTGATCTGATCTGTGCAGAAGGCACTTAATTGGGAAGTACCATCAGCCTCAACGGGTTGATATCTGACGAAATCTCTGCACGAATACAAGGGGCTCGATTCGCATTAGCCAGTTTACGCCGACTCTGGCGTAGACGAGATGTTCCACTATCGAACAAAGGGAGGGTGTACTGCTCATCACTCCGCTCCACCCTCCTTTAGGGTTGTGAGACCTGTCCACTGAGAGTGGAGGATATGAAAACACTAGCTGTCAATGTAGTTGAAGATTGAACGATCAATTCATGGTTGTTGCTCAAAACCAACTTCCCCAATTTTCGCGAAGGCATCAGTACGACAGTCATCGTCTCATCGGTCGCTGTTCAGAAAGAAGAGTGAAACATCGTCAGAAGTAATACAATGATTTATTATTGTAATATTTGTTTTCAGACCTTAGTTCACTTATTCTTTTTATATGTTGGTGTAACAATAGAGAAATATCAAGCGGCAGATCGGTGTTTGGTTTTTTCGTCCGTTATAACTAAGCGTTTCTGAAATCTTCAAGGAACAGCGTGGGCCCGAGCGTAGCGAGAGCTGGGCGTTAACGGTTTATGAGACGTGATTGACAGAGGTATTGCACTGGAGATGCTTCAAGAGCTATACAGTGCTGTAAGTTTATGAAGCCAAAAGATGGCTACTACGAGGCTATGATCATACTACGTCAAAGGTTTGGAAGACCTTCAATGACTGTAAGGAACGTATACGAAGCTGTCAAAGGTAACGGCAGTCAACTTCAAGATGACTCCAAGGCACTTACTGAGTTTTTAGATAATCTTATGACTTATAAGAATACCTTGATTTCGACGAATTGCACGAATGACCTCAACTCGAGTTTTATACTAGAAGTAATAGCAAGACGCCTACCTACTCGACTGCAAAGGAAGTGGGTGAAGATAAGCTCCCGTATGGAGGATGAGGGTATCGAGCCAAAATTTGATGATATCCTGAAACTAGTAAAAGATAGTGTCAATCAATCTATGAGCAAGTTCGCCAGTATATTGAATCTCACCCCTAGAATAGAGCAGTCTGAGGGTAAAACGCACTCATTGATGACGAATAGGCCTCAGAGAGGTGGATATCCAGAAGGCTCCATGATGTCTAGTAATGCATATAGACCTAGTGAGTGTAACAGGTTTCGTAGTACATCCTCAACAGATAAGTTACAAGCTGCAAGACAAGCACGGTTGTGTTTTACACGTTTGCAAGAGGTGCATACAAAGGTGAACTGTGAACCAGTGAGCAAGTTCAGTGATAAACGAAATGTAAACTCCAGGCCTGACTCCGAATTGTGTGACGATAACGGTGCGGTCAAGAAGTCTGTAGTTGCAACTGGTAAGCCATTGTTGAATAGAGTGTCACAGAATAGAGTTATTGCTTCAGAAAGCAGTTCTGACTCCACAAGTTTACAAAGTATTACTATTCAGAGTGAAGATATAGAACCTTTAAGGATTTGTGAGGAGGAACCAAAATTGTCTACTTCTGTTATTAAAGATTTTGATAATGATGAGGTCGACCAATAGATGATGGTAAATTGAATATTTGTGATAATGATCATGATAGTGCAGATTTGTCTTTGGTTGATCATGATGAAATGGAGGGAATGCCTACTACCGCTAAGTTAAATAAAGGTTCTGTAGAACTTGAACGTGAAGTAGAAATAAATGCAGATTCAGTTGCAGAAGGCATGCATACTTGTGAGACCGTCAGTGTGAGTGATCAGCATGTAGCCCACCTATCATCAGATGCTAGTGCTAAACCTGAGCTGATAGTAAAAGACAGCAGTGGTGGTGGTCTTGCAGGTAGACAAATTTCTGAAAGCCGAGCAACAACAGCTTTTGATCCACCGCTAACTTCATCAACTGATATCAATCAGTCGTCGTTGGTGTTGTCATCCACAATGAAAAAGACGCCCATCAACTCAAGTATCTTGTGCAATGACTATGATAGTATTGGTGCGTTTGAAAAGACGAAAGATATTGGTCAGTTTAGTGAGGATAAGCCAAGTGTAAACGAGAGAGTAATTGTTAAATTGACTTGCATGAATAAAGGCATTTCTAGTTTCAAGTTACTATTTGAATGCTATTATCTTTGGTGTAAATTACTCTGCGTCTACGCTTGGTTGACCAGATACGTCGTGTGTTTTTCTACGATACAATGACATGGGCGTGTTACCGTTCAGATTTGAGGATATAGCTGATAGAAGGAAATCAGCAAATGAACTCTTCGACGATTTTCCAACCTAGGGCGTCAACCTGAGAAGGGTTGTAGGCGTACTGCTGTAAGTCCTACAATTCTTCAAAGGGTAGCGCATCAATGAGCAGCCCAATGTGCTCGGTGTGTGATTTTGTACATATGTTCATATTGCATATACTGAATTGATATCATCTGTCATCTAGCTGTTGGTAATTCTGTTTGTGTCCGGACGACTTCCACTTGGATCATCAACCTGAGAAGGAATGTAGGCGTACTGCTGTAAGTCCTACAGTTCTTCAAGGGTAGTTTGTCGTGCCAGAATCCACAACATTTGATGTGTTGATTGTACATATGTTTGTGTTAAATAATTGTGTGAGTTCCAATTGATGTAATTGTTGGTTAATCTTGTTTGTGTCCGGACATTCCACAACTTACAATCGTCAACCTGAGAAGGGTTGCAGGCGTACTGGTGTAAGTCCTGCGATTCTTCAAAGGAATTCTATCGACACACGATCTGCGTGTTTGTGTGTACTGTTTGTGTATACGTGTGGCGTGTCTTCTCGATTAGTGATTTTGGATTCATTGTGTTTACTCGTTGTTTTCGTACCTTGTTGTTATTACATAATTTTGTTAAAATTTTCGTCGTGATTACTTCTGAAGTTGTTTCGAGTCTTCTACATCCGTGAATGAATTGATTGATGTTAAAGAGAGCAGATGGGTCGTATACGCCTGGGAGGCTATCGATGAGAATGAAATGCATACGGAGATAATTGTTAGCTGCGGTCCGACACGCCAGGGAGAAAGAGTGTAAACGACTGAGGCTCGCATACGTCACCGTTACTAGAACTGAGGCAGAATGAGTGACAAGCGATTGCAGTGGTAATTGGTAGTGAGTAGATAAGACGATGTGCGTGGAGTATCGTGAGGTGGTGCTATGGTCACGTTGCATTCTGCAAGAGTCATTCTAGCAAGTGGCGACTGTGTTGCAATAGGATGCCTTTAACTGGAAGGCGCAGGTCGTCATTGATGTGTGAGATTGTGCTGTGGGTATGCCTGTGGTGTGTTGGCTTTTCTGTTTGTTTTCTATTTCAACTCTGTCCGAGTGCCCCAGGTTCTCGCAATGGCATCCAAGTCAACGTGTATTGGTCGTGATAGAAAAAAGCAATAGATCCTTTTTTGCCAGGGAGTGTCAATGTAGTTGAAGATTGAACGATCAATTCATGGTTGTTTGCTCAAAACCAACTTCCCCAATTTTCGCGGAGGCATCAGTACGACAGTCATCGTCTCATCGGTCGCTGTTCAGAAAGGAGAGTAAAACACCGTCAGAAGTAATATTGTGATTTATTATTGTAATATTTGTTCACAGACCTTAGTGGAAACATTTTTTATATGTTGGTGTTGCAGTAAAGAATTCTCGAGTGGCAAATCAGTGTTTTGGTTTTTTCGTCCGTTATAACTAAGCGTTTCTGAAATCTTCAAGGAACAGCGTGAGCCCGAGCGTAGCAAGAGCTGGGTATTAACGGTTTACGAGACTTGACTGACACTAGCTTTCCTTGGTCATAGGTGCCTGCGCTCTATTTCCCGTGTACTGTGTCATAATAAGGAGAGCAACATTCTAGTTAGGCGTCGAGTTCTAGGTAAACAAGGGAATCAATCGATGAAGTCGTGAAGTTACATAGACTGAGATGGTTAGGACATGTGTTACGTATGCCAAGCCATCGCCTTCCTCGACGAGCAATGTTAGCGGATATAGGGTCAGACTGGAAAAAAGCTAGCCGAGGTCAAACCAAAATATGGCTTCACCCGTCAATGAAATCTACAACAGTTAGCCTATGTCTAGGAATGTGCAGACTTCATGACTGGTTGGGGTCCTCGGGACGGTAAAAAGCAATGGTTGGAAACAATTGGTGACTTGGCTCAAAATCGTTCTCAGTGGCGCAGATGCATTCACTCCTTGTGACTTATGATCTCTAATGAAACTGTTTTGTCCTTCGTTATTACTCCTTTGTCTCACACCTCTGCTCACTGTCTCTATTATGCTTTTCTTGTACTTTCTACTCTTGCTTCGCGTGCTACTTGGAGTGTGGCGACTTGAACTTCCGCACATTTGTGCAAAGTTCTATGTCGAAAACAGAAAGACAACAGACAGACAGACAGACAGAAGGCAACCCTTTGCTTTATCCTTCAGTTTCCGAATGATAAACTTGTGGTCCGTCTCTATCTATTTTCATGTATTTCAGCTTTACCTTAAACTAGATGATGGTCTGAGCCCACAATTGCTAATCTTCTCACCTTTGTGTCCAGCAGACTGCGTCTCCACCCACTTGAGTGGCATTGAGGTGAAATCGATCAGGTTTGTGGTGTGTCTATCATGCGAAATCTATGTTGATTTGTGTTTATCCTTGTGTTTATACATGCTTACTCCGATAACCAAATCGGTGAAAGCGCAGAAGCCTGTGAATAATTCGCCATACTCATTCATTTCGCCAAGCCTCTTGACTCATAATAAGCTCACTGCCTGCATTATCAGCTCAAAGTTCAGCTGGCATTCCTATCGCCCATTAGGATTTCGGTCTCATCATTCGGGATACTGTCCATAGCTGTTTGTAGTTGTCTGTCTTCTCTTGTTTCACGCTGTTTATAGATGTGTAGTGTCGGATTGTCGTGGTTATCGTCTGGGTGGCCAAAGGAGATTACTAACTCTCCAGGTGGCAATTCGGGTAATCCACAGTGGTTCCATCTGCTTTCTCAGATAGCCAGTACTTTTAGGTCATATTTTCGCATTTCATTGCCTACTTGGGCAGCCTTCGCAGCCAGCTTCGTACATTGTGCGGACATTCAACTTCCCTATCCTTATATTTCCCTTCACATATTTTGGTGAAGTCCTCAGGTATTGATGAATCTGGTCACCTGGTGGGAAGCGCTTGTCATGAAAGCTACTAATGAACAGCATACTGTATGATTGGGATGGGATAAAAGCAATTTTTTCCTCCACGTTCCCAGTGGAACATAGGGCTTCTAGCTAGAGGCCTGAAGTTTCTGTGGCAGTGTTTATTTTACAGGATGGGGTTGCTAGCCTCATGCCCGACCTTTCCTCTTTACCAGCATTATTTCTGGCTCAGTGAGGTAAATGACCGAATCGGCCGGAGTCTGAAAACGGGACCATGTGCATGGTTGGCGAGCGTCCTAACCGCTATGCTACTGACACACGCTCAAAGCAACGCAGTGTTGCCACTACAGTAACTGCCAAAAAATCTCATAGCGTAAAATCAAAAAGGAGGAAGAGTGGCGCATGCTGATCAGCAGATATGGTAGTGGTCACAAATGTTAATCGCTCCGATCTGTAGGACAGCGACATGCATTTTCGACGGCTCGAGGATTACACACTAGTCTGTACCCTCAACGAAAAATGATAAGGGTTGTGCATGTCTAAATTATAAATAAAAAGTGCTTTTGTTGCTAACATTTGTAAGCCTGTTCAGCTTCTTCTCAAGGTGCTACCCTATGGGCTCAACAGAAATTCATGAGACATCTCACAGCCCAGCTTGTTCTACGGCTTCTAATTTTTCAGATCTTTGAATTTACTCCTCACTTAAATATCACTAAACTACCTCACAATAATCTTTCTATTTACGCACTATTATACTCTATCTGATCTTAACTATCCAGGCCTATTAAAGCTAAAGCGTGCTCTTTGTTCATATTTGTTGCTTGCCCTAAGTCTGGTAGCTTTGATTAAAAGCACAACAACACCAATGTTTGAACAAAGCTATTTCTTCACCGAAAGCATAATATATTTCATGTTTAGACCAATATGGTTACCATTTAACATTGAAAATGTATACTATCATTTCAAGTACAATATAGCTTCTTCCCGTATTTATCTTGTAAATATACTTCCAATAATGCATTATTCACTATTGCATTTTTATACCATTTCGCAGCTGATGAGAATTTTCTTCTCTTTCTGAAACTGCGTTCAATCACGTGGCGGCATAGCGCTTACCGAAATATACGCCGTTCACTGGTTGACCATAACTATCAGCAGGAAACAGAACGAAGTTTGGGTTGTGGCTCAACTTTGATGGTCACCTTAGTAAATGATTTACAAATTAACTTTTATCAGAACCTGTTCTGATTGCTTGTACAATAATTGAAAAATTGAAACCTTTGAAAGAGTATTAATTTATGATACTTCACGATTGTAATTTATAACATTACTGATCGTGTGTGTAAAAATGGCATGCATTTCCAGTAAACTTACCCGTTTATACGAAAAATAAATATTAATTATTATGAAGGAGATCGATCGCAGGCTACTTCTCCCAAGTCTTTACACAGTCGTTACAACCCATAGGATCAGCTATGACTGCATCAGAAGGACATGGGATAGATTCCGTTGACGTTGACCAAGATATCCTGCTCAACTGCCTAATGAAATCAGATGCGGGAAAATCAACCTTCATTCAAGGCTTCTCAGGGGTCTGTCAGCTGATATAGCCGGCTCATTGACCACGATCTTCAAGATATCTCTCCTAAGTGGAGTGTTACCGCGTGACTAGAAAGATGCATAGTAACCCTCATCCACAATGGAGGATCAAGACAAAGCCCTTCAAACTACAGACCTAATGGCATCACCAGCACTTTAATCAAGACGCTGGAAAGGATAATCCAGAAAAGTATATGGCATATCTGGAAAACAACACAGTGTTATCCAGAGCACAGCACGGCTTCCGAGGAAACCTCTCATGCGTGTCAAATCTTCTCAGTGCAAGAGAAAGCTGGATCAAGTCAAGGGACAATAGAAGACCCGTTGGCATCGTCTTCATAGACTTCAGCAAAGCTTTCGATAAAGTTTCCCCAAAAGACTACTCAGGAAGTTGAAAAGTCTCGATATCAAAGGTGGCTTACTACACTGGATTGGGGAATTCCTCATAGGTAGGAGGAAGAGGGTGAGGATCAACTCGAAACTCTTTTTCTGAACAGAAGTGTGCAGCGGAGTGTTACTAGGCACAATACTCGGACCTCACCTTTTATTTTGTATATCAATTAGTTATCTCTGCTCACCGATTCCCTTATGGTCCTACAGGTAGATGACTTAAAAATCTGGAGAGAGCTGAAGAGCAACAGTGATGCGCTTACGTTGTGGGAGGACCTCAGCAAATTGTCAGGGTGGCCCAGAGGATGAATGCTCCCGATCAATGTAGCGAAATGACCAACCATGCGCAACGGACGAGCAAAAATCAGCTCTTACGAACTAGAGGAAATAATACTTCCATCAGTTCAGACTTACTTGGACGTAGGTGTCATAGTTAGTCACGATTTAAAAACCACAGCACACAGTTGCGCGGTGGCTGCACGTAGTTTCAGGTCCTCATGGACAATTCGCAGAGCCTTCACTAGAATCACCAGAGAAATGCTCGCCTGTTTACATACATCTCTGGTGAAGTGAAGACTGGAAATCTATATCCAGATAGCCAGTCCTTGTCTTAGAGGGGATTGAAATATTCGGGAAAGGGTTAAAAGGAAAGAAACACGTATGGTTATCGTTATGACGAATTCATCATACGAGGAAAGACCCTTCCTGTCATACCGTAGGCAGAGAGGAGATTTATTCACAATGTCTTAAAATTTTAAATAATGACTACGGACCTGAACTACTCTCTCTTTTCCTTCCCACCAGGTTTGGAAACCTTAGAGAACATAGCAGGAGAGTTCAAAAGCCAAGAATCAATCATAATGCTGTGGAGTACTGGTCCTTCCACCAAGTCATAGACACTCGAAACTGAGTCCCAGGAGAAGTGCCGTCTATAAACTCAAATGAAAAAGCACAGAAATCTAATAGAAAAGGATCAATATTGATTCCAAGCCTTTTATCCTCAACCAATAAATCCAAATCTGAATATAGCATCTCAGAATATACAGAACGTAGAGCCAAGAAATCGCAAGGCTTATTTGGTTTTGTCACAGGTGTAGCTAATGCCAGATATTAAGACTAATGTCGTATTCATAAGTCACTTTTTTCTACAATGAGTTTTCGTGAGTGTAGGTGACCTTGTTGTTTCAGTTTACTCCGCAATCGGCGCCCAGCACGAAAGTTTTCCTTAGCAATGGTTAGTTTGTGATTACTTTAATCGGTTCCTAAACAAAGGCTCGTAGATATGACACTAGAACGACTATATTCTCACCTGAAGGTTTGTTCATCCTCTCGATACCTATTCAATTTTTGTCTCAGGTCGCTTGTATCAAGTGGAATATGCAATGGAAGCCGTCGGGCACGCGGGCACATGTTTGGGAATAGTAGCGAAAGACGGAATAGTCCTAGGAGCTGAGAGGCGTTTTATAAACAACTTGTTGGACGAAACCGTATTCTCTGAAAAGATTTACAAGATCAACGACGACATAGCATGCGCTGTTGCTGGTATTACGGCTGACGCCACAGTCTTGATAAATGAAATGAGGCTCATTGCTCAAAGGTACTGAATACCTTTTCCTTGTACACGCTTTCAAGCTAACCATTCTTAACTGTTTTAATAGAAGGTTTCGTTTTTACCTACATTACTGAAACAAACGAATAATAACCCGTCATTCCAGTGAGACAAAAGTAGTAAAAAAAGGTTTGGATGATGGACGTGGCCAATAGTAGGCGAAAGTGGGCAAATTTCGGTTATATGACATTTTCTCCTATTCTTGACTAAGATTTGACCGGTATTTTACAATTCTGATCACTATTTAACCAATATTTTACCAAATTCCAAGCAATATCTTTTCCTTGACCCATATTTGCCTATTTTATTATCATTGTTAACATTTGTCCGAAATCTGCTCATGCTGAGAGTTACTTAACTACTTTTCACTAACTAGTCTGACTGGGATGTCCAACAATGCGTGTTATTTTTTCTTACGTTTTGTAAAGTCTTATTGGAGTCTAAGGGCATCAAAAGGAGGCTGGTTTTCACTTGCGGGTGCTGTCCAACCACTTATGTTAAGTACGACACTACCGGTTAATGCATCTGGATACAGTGTTAAGGGGGAAGACAAATCATCTTTTAATTTGAGCTACCTGGGATATATGTTGTAAACAGATGCCATCACTTCCATTGATGCACAATGCTAACTGAATAAGGTTGGGTTGGTAAAGAGTTACGAATTATCAGACAAAATTCCACGAAGTCACTTAGGTAGGTGTATTCCTATTGACTGGCATTCTTTCAGTGCTAGATTTTGAGTAAAGACTTCTAATGGCATCTCAGAATCATTCAGAACAACGAAAAAAAACCGCTGTCACCTCCGCAATTATTGCAAACGTCAGTGCTATTGCAGCATCCTCCTCATCAAACTAGTTTCCTCCTATTTTGTGTGCTTCTTCTAAGTGTAGCAGCTCAGAGTACCGTAGTGTCGTTGGTAGTTTCAGACTGGCTTGTTTGTCATTAAGATGACTAACTTTCTGGGGATAAAACCAACCTCAAAAACGTCTTTTAGCACATTCATGAGACTTTCAGAGTGATGGATTATTATACTGAAAGAACGCAACACTGAACGTCAGTCATTTACAAAATTTCTTCCATATTAGTTTGTTTATTGGATGTATCACACAGTGAAACAGTATTATTTACTGGATGACGTTTCGAACAAAGTTTATTGTTCATAATATCAATTATAATCACACGACTTTGAAACTTGATGGGATAGGATGACAGTCACAAGGTGGAGGGAGAGATTGATAACAGAAACTTTTATCGAATCAACTGCAAATACATGTAATAGGAATGATTCAACACCTGTCCCAGATGTCTAGAAAATTATACTACCCCTACGAGAAATAGAAGACAAAGTAAAATATAGAACTCAAGTCGTGTGATTACAGTTGATTGGTATGATTATGAACAATAAATTTTGTTATCCAATAAATAATACTGTTTTACGGTGATACATCTAATAAACAAACTAATATGGAAAATTTCTTAACCTGTTTTAAATCACAGGTCCATACCAATCCCACATAAGTAAAATACTTACGGAAAGACCTGTCAGGTTTCTGTCAGCTGTAAAGCATCTGAGATAAAATTCGGCCAAAAAACGCTCTGCATTCATACAACTGCCAAATCAAAAGTACACATGCTAGGCTCTGTGTGTTAATGCATATTATGGGCACCAAAAGATGCTCTACACAAAATCCCAGAATTTCTACGAGCGTTGGGGAACTGTTTGGACTCTGACACCAAAGCAAGTGGTTGTCATAAGTGGTCACTCCAAGCCTTTGACTTCATATAAGTATAAAATTTGGGCACTGTGGTAGAGTATAATTCCATTATGAAATGTGAGGTCAACTACATAGGTCAAAGTAGTAGATCAGAAGTAGTGAGATTATCAGTACATAAGAATTTGGCTAAGGTCAGAATGATTGATCCCACGAAGATAAGTAATTTAGAGAAAAAGTAAGCAGTAGTAGGTGGAGAGAGGTTGATTACTGAATCCTGGTTCATCGAGTCTACACCCAACACATGCAACAGAAATAACTCAATGAAAGTACCAGAAATATGGAAGATATTATTACCAGTCAAATCAGAGGAGGATAATAAATAATCTTAAAATTCTATTTCAATTCACATACATTATAACATTCTGACAAGTTACTTATTTTAACTATAAAAACATCTTATTTCCCATCTGATTGTATTTGACTGATAACACTAATATTATTTCTGAATGCACATTAACTTAAATTTATTTTTATTCAAATGTCAAATCAATTTCACTCATGTATATAAACGAAGTAAAAAGTTGTGTGAATACCTTAATATGATTATGAGCAATAGTTTGTGCTCGAAACGTCATCAGTTAATGTTACTGTATAACACTATGTGATTTATCAAAATAAAACCTTTGGCTTTACGTCTGATCCACAAGGCAGTGAAGCAGCTTCGAAAGGTGTATTCCCAAGGTGTCCAGTGACCAAACTGGTCCTTACGCTTTTCGATCCTTTCAGATTCTGAAGCCCATATACACCAGGGACTGTAAACGCGTGGTCATATGAGAGTATTTGAAGAGGAAGACTCAAGTCTATCCATACTCGGTCAAACCAGGTGTTTTGTGGGGGCTGAACTTAAGTTAAGTAAACAAATATCTTAAAATTTTCTTATTCGCGAGTATTGCTGTCTGCTTTAATCGATGCTGAATTCATAATATATGAACTGCTGAGAATGATTTGTAGTGTAATTTCAAAAGACTAGGTAACATATTTTCGTAGTCTGCAAACTTTGTGCACTTAAAGCTGTACAGAATGTATGATAGTAGTAGTGTGTCACGGTTACTTTTAAAGTTTTTTGCCTAAATAGGTTAGTCGGCGATCAGTACCTTCTAACTAAAATCTTAATCGTGGATTAGGTTCTACAATATTCTACACCTCTAAAGAAATCTGTTTTAAATGTACCATATGGCTGTTTCAAGAACGTTATGTAACCTACTATCTTGTGGTAATATGATGGAAAATCGTTCTCAGTAACGCGGAAGCATTCAGTTTTGTAATTTCCCAAATCTATTAAAACCTCGTAATTCCATGCTAATATTCTCTTTCCCGCACAATTCTCCTTATCCTCGTTCTTTCGAATTCCTGTTTTCTTTAGCTTTATGCTCTTCATGGAGTGCACTTATGTGCATAGTTTTATGTTAGAATTCAGACAGTCAGTTATTCTATCCTGTGTTTTGACAAAATTCAGCCTTTTCAACAAAACACTGTAGGATCAGATTACATGCAAGTATTCTGACTAACCTTTTTCAACTTACCTAGAGTTAGAACAACTAGAAATGTCGGTTATTCTAAGAACTCAGTTATCCTGAACAGATACTTGATGAACTGAGCTCTATGAATCACATCTAGTGTGAGAGCACTAACGCTACTACTTAGGCTGGAATATGCGGAGCAGGGTTTTAGCTCAAATACTAACTGAGAACCACATAGCCTTCGGATCAAGTCGGATTAAGTGCCAAAACTGTCGCTTCACTTAACTATCTCCAGCTATTTGACATTAGAACAATGCTGTACTTAGCATCGTACGTATATAAGTGCAGTATTCCGTTATCTATACAGAAAATTAGCTGATATCCGTGCCCTTCAGCACGAAATCCGACCTTTGAAAGTGGTAGGTTGAGTTCTTAAACCTTTCACACAAGAAAAAGTCTGCTTTCCACATTGGATAGTCGGTTGAACCGAATGAATCAAGGGAATTCCAAAATCTCTGTACTCGCATTTACAAAGTAAGGTATAATATGAATAGACACTTGCAATCTAATAAGTAATATCTACCCACGAATTTTCATACGACTTTGAATATGTATTATAATGCACTTTTATATTCATTTTGTAGGTACCTGTTATCGTACCAAGAGCCTATGCCAATAGAGCAGCTTGTTTGTCATATATGTGATCTTCAACACGGATATACTATGTATGGTGGCAGAAGACCTTTTGGTGTTTCCATGTTGTTTATTGGTTGGGATAAGCGTTACGGCTATCAGTTGTATCAAACAGATCCATCGGGGAATTTTCTTGGATGGAACGCCGCTTGCATAGGGTCAAATGCAACTGCAGCTGGCTCCATTTTAGAACAAGACTACAATGCTGACGCTACAGTTGAAGAGGCCACAAAACTCTGTGTAAAGGTGTTATATAAAACAATGACAATGTCTAAACTGACATCAGAGAAGGTAAGGTATTTTTTGTTAGTAGAACTTCCTACCTATTTTATCAGGATATCTAACATGTAATTTCTCTCTCTGTTTTTTAAAGGTTGAAATCGGGGTACTTCAAAGACGCAATGAGAAGACTTATGTACGTCTGATTAATCAAAGTGAAGTTGATACTTTGATAAAGACAGTCGAGGGTGAAGAGACTCAAAAGAAGTGATACTTGTGTACAGTAATTCATACGTTTCATAAAGTTTATTAGAGTAATTCATGAATGTTTTGTTTTTCGTTGGAAGAGGGGTAATGGGTTAAAATGCCTATTGTGCATTTTCAGAGAGCATGTGGTGGGGTTACGGTTCAATAGATTACAATTTCGTTACCATTATAATTTCTCTTGCTATGCTTTGAGGTTTTTGTAGTGATTGAGTTGATTTCCTAGGATAGGGGTCGCTAGTCTTATGCTTAGTCTTTCTTCTTTTTCCGTATGCATATGACTGACCTGGCTGGTAAACTAGATGATGGTCGGTTCGGAACCCTGGCAACGAACCAATCAACAACTTACTGCCCAATAAATATGCCAAAGGTCTGTCTATCTGTTTTCGGCATAGAACTTTGCATCGATGTGCAGCAGTTCGAGTCGCCACACTCCATGTAGCACACAAAGCAAGAGAAGAAATCCTTAATAGAGACAGTTAACAGAGGTGTGAGACAAAGGAATAGTAATAACGGAGAACAATATAGTTTCACTGGAAATCATAAGTCACAGGGAGTGGATGCACCTGCACCAGCCATTGAGAACGATTTTGAGCCGTATCACCAATTGTTTCCAACCATTGGCTTTTACCGTCCCGAGGACCCCAACGAGAAAGGAAGTCTACTGCTTCCTACGTGGCTTAGACTAACTGTTGTGGATTTCATTGACTGGTGCCATGTTTTGGTTTACCGCCGCTAGCTCTTTTCCAGCCTGGCCCTATATCAGCTAACATTGCCTGTCGGTTGAGGAAGGCGATGACTAGGCATATGCCAAAGGAAATGGAAGTAGTTCGAACGTCCAGGAGACCGTCAAATGACATCATGCATGGAGCCCGAACGGGGAACAGCGAATTAGTTGGGCATCGGTCCGAAGGTGACACGGAAGACGTCGTGTTAGGAGGAGATGAAAGCCTATAGGAGATGGTGAAGCCGGCTCAAGGAGACTGCAGACGAGAGGATAAAATGGAGATGTGCTGTTAAAGCCGTTTGTTCCACTCGGAACCCAAGGGAATAATAATATTTCCTCTTTCACATACACATCATAGCCATTTCTATAGGAGTTGAAGGTAGTCAGTTGATGTGACGTAACCTAGGTTCGAGCATATATGTGTATTGAATCAGTGAGTATATCCTTCATACGATGAGTTCATTAGTCGCAACAAATTAAAATAAAAACAATAGGATGTGCTGGAAATTGTAATATATATTCAACATATGTTCCAAATAATTATTATGCATAGACAAGGCAGGTGGTTTTTTTGTTTAAAAGACGAAAAATAATAGAATTCAAGCACACAAAAGTCACATCTAGAAAACACAGTGCACATAAGGACTCAAAGACACAGTGTCATATGATAAATAAATAAATAAAAGCCAATTTAATTATATCAAGGAATGCCTGATTGATATCACATACAACAATTAAAAAAAAAAACAAAAAGAAAAAGCTGAAATTCGTCGAATAAGAAGAACTTGAGCAAGCTGATTAATTTTTCGATTAAGTTCTGCTTTGTTGTTGTTACGATAAATCACAGAGGAAATCACCGACTGGTGAAATTAAGTATGGGCTCTCTTCTAATTTCAAGCAAATCTAAAATCAAAAGACAAGTAAAGCTTCATGAGTATTAGAACCCAATTGGGTCAATATATTTCATATAATACGTATACAGTCATATTGAAGTATTTATCTACTATATCACTGTGATAATAATTTCATGGAATAAGTAATAAACCAAATCAACGGAGATTGTATTTCTGTACAAAGAAAGTTTTTCACTTATTTTCTAGGTAAACAAAATAGTATTCTTTGGTTGATGGTGATTAGCATTTCATCCTCCTTGGGATTCTGCCAATGAGTGCACCTGCATTTTTCAGTGAGTGATGGTGTTCCCGATGAGACTCTAACCCAGCTCCGTCGTGGCTGCTCAATTGATCTAGTGAATAACGCCTTGAGGATTGAAACGGTGGGTACTGGGGTTCGAATCCCAGTGGGAATACCATCAATTATTGGGGAGTGCAGGGACGTCCAGATGACGAGTCCCAGGGAGGACGAAGTGCGTATCCGCTGGTTCCACTGCTAGTCGCCATTTACCGAAATCACTTCAATTTAATCCTGAAACAACTTTGAAGCGTTCAAACTGGAAGCTGACATGACAACAGAGACTAAGCATTTCAGTCAAACATAATCAAATCTGCTTGAACAGGCGGAAAAAACAAAGTGATTAAGGCAAGATTCTGAGAGTTTGAAGTATGGTTTGTTTTTACTGTAGCTGCCTTTAGAAATCAAAACATTCAATATACACCATGAATTATTATGTAAGGAGCAGCACACATTTTTATGGGTATAGTTCAAACGAACTAATCCTCCTGGGCGAAGAAACAAAAATACAAGATCTTCTGAACATCTTAAGCAGGAATCTTCGAATGTCAGACATGCAGTTCGCTCCTGTCAAATGAGAGATAATGCTACAGGACTAGACTACATCGACTCCTAACTTAAAGGTAGTAAGTAAATTGGGAGACGGTGGTGATAACTTATTTAGGAAGTTGTATCAGCCCCAACAGGCTGATTGCTGACGAAACCTCAGCACAGATACAATAGGCTCGTGCATGCATTCCTCAACTTACACCATCTCTCGCGTAAACGTGATGTCCGGTTATCAATCAAAAGACGTGTGTAGTGCTCACCAGTCCGCTGTGTCCCTCTTTATGGCTGTGAGGCATGGGTGTTGAAAGTGAAAAGGTTAATTGTCTTTGATCATAGGTGTCTGCGACCTATCTCTCGTTTTAGTTGGTTCAATAGGGTGAGTAATATTGAGGTTAGGCGTCGAGTGTTAGGTAAGAAGGTAAAGCAAACCGATGAGGTTATGACCCTAGGACAGGTGTTATTGATTCCCAGCCATCGTCATTCTCGATGCGAAAGGTTAACTGATGTAGGATCAGGTTGAAAAAGAGCTAGTGACAGTCAAACAAAAACATGGAACCAGTCCATGAAATCTTTGACTGAACCACGTAAGGATAGACTGGCTTGTTGGCATCATCGGGATTCTACGAACCAATGGCTGGAGACTTTGGTAATATGGCTCAGAGTTGTTATCAATGGCCTAGATGTATTTACTTCTCTGTGACGCCCTATGTCCACTAAACCTTAATGTTTTTCCATGTCACTATCATTCTACATATTTCTGCTTATTATAATTCTTTTAAATCCTTTTCTCCATCTTTTCTCCACCTTTGCACGTTGAACAATCCTTCCTGGTTGTCGGTGATCTTTAATTGATGTTGGTTCGCGGCGAAATCTACATTGGAAACTATTCCAAATACCAACAGAAAAAGCCTATAATCTAAATATTTAATCCGTTTCTAGTTTTACTGGATTACACTGCTGTTTCATTCCACCCAGGAGTTAGTTTGTAGGGATTCGATATGTTTGAGGTTTGACCACGAATTGATATCAGTTAAGGAACCATCGGAAAGAATGGTGTACAGGACATATGTTTTCTCTAGTCTGAGACTCATCAGCACTAAGCACCCGTGGTCGAACTTGAAACAAATCAAATCCCTGCAAACTAACACTTGAAAACTAATCTGATGCTGGCTAGTAGCTAGCCACAGGGTGAAGTTTCCTCGAGTTCTAGTGGGAAGTGGTGGTGACTAGTAGTGTCCACCCGGTCAGGAGTGAGGACGAATACTCGCCAGAAATGACAGTGGTTAGTGGTAAAGCTAAAATCACGAACTAGTAGACGTTATAATTCATGGGCCATTGAGTTGTGTCCCAGTGGCTAAATGGTCTACGGGCTTTCCTTGTAACCGGAAGGTTCTGGGTTCGAACCCCAGTTGTTTAGTACAACCGATGATTGTTGGGAAAATTTCAGCGATTACTGAATTTCTTCGTCATACCATCTAATTTTCTTCACTTTTCACGGACACTTCAGCCATTCACCGTGTCGACTTCTTAAAATAGTAATATATTTGTGATACACATTCAGTAAAATATGCAAGCGTCTTCTGACCACTGTAAAGTTGGATACTTGTGAGTCGTAAGAGACGTCTCATCATCACAGGAGTCTGCAGCATCGATTGCTTAGAAGAAGAACTCTTACTTCTAAAAAAGTATCCTGGCTGGAGATGGATACCCAGCAGAGTTTGAGGAGAACATGAGAAGAGAGAAGAATGCAGTTCAGTGCAAAAGAAAACACTATAATATGAACTATATTATGAACTTAGACTTCAGGGTAGACTTAGTGGCAGGTATCCTAAACAGGAGGATCTATAGTCCGCCAAAGAAAACCTTTCCTACAGCAACATTAACAGTGATATTCTCCAGCTGCTTCCACCGTCCCTTCCCTACTGCTTCTAAATAATTCGAGGGACAAATTACCGCATATGACCACCTCCATATATCAATTCGCCTGTTCCTGTAGAGCTAGGTAAATAGGTCATTGTATGTACTTACTTTCAAAACATGTTAAAGAACACTACTCAACATAGTTTCAAAGGGGTATCATCATTTTATTATATAGTCGTCAGTCAAACTAACACTTTCCAATGTTTTAATCCATTAATGAAAATTATATTTGAGAGAAAAAGCGAGTAATCAAACAAGCAGTACGTTGAATAAATATCATATACAGCTGTCTTACCAATAAGAATACTTTGACAAGGTAAAGTGATAAATGTTGGACTAGCATTCAAACCAATCGAGGTAGCTTTTCTTCTTTCTTTAAACCAACACCAAGCTTGTCCAAATGAACTCTTGTCTCGACTAATTATTGCTAAAGGATTTTCATAAAAGTGATTTGCACTTGAATCTACAGAGATAAAGTGGAAAATTTGGAAGGTGTTAAACAATTTATAATTACCCGAGTATTCATAAAATGTCTCCGTCATCTTTCAACACTGAATCGTGTGCACCATTGCGTTTGCAGTTGTGATATATATATATATATATATTACTGTATTCAAGTTAGACCATGAAGTAACATCAGCTGGAGGACGGCTGAAAATTAGATAGTAATAGACAGATGTTTCCTGCAACCTTAAAAGAACTCATTTATCTTCTGAGATTCGAACCCGAGTCACCCAGTGCTGCGGCCAAAGATGTCACCACTAAGCTATTTGGGCTGACTGACTGCAACATTGGGTGATTCAAGTGAGAATCTCACAAGAGATATGAATTCCTTCAAGATTGGAGATACACCTTACTGATGACTGCTTACAAGCACGAAACTTAGGTCCAAAGCATTCTGCTGATTGCGTCGATCATCTAACAAAAAGATAGCTGTCTCGTCCTAGTTTGGGACCATTCGACAGCGCGGAAACATAACTCCACTAGAGATAGAACCTAAGTCCTTCATATTAAGAAGCAATCCCTCTTGACCATTTAACCACTGGAAGGGAGTAATTGCAATACTGGAATTTATCGAAAAGGATATTCTTTACTAAATTATTTTGTGTTTTATAAACTATTTAGAATGATATTATTCAGTAATAACATGTAAGTTCCACGTGGGCGTCGGGCAAAATGTGAATGTTACTCAACAAAAATTCCTGTTCATATGCAGTTAGTAATGAGCTACAACCCTCTTGTACGACAACTGACTACACTACTTGACTCGCCAAACCTCAGTAGAGGCAGCACGATTGTTCCAGATGTAGCAGAAAGCTTGAAGCTAAAGCCTTGAAGTTTCGGTAGCAGTGGTTTCATTTTTACGGTGTGGGGTCACTAGTATCACGCCCAACCTTACCTCTTTACCGGCTTAGCGAAATTTAGGGGTGTGTCGGCCGAGAATCGAATCCCAACACACGTGCATGGTTCGCGAGCATTCTACCGATGAACCACCGACGCCTATGTATACATACATGCCAAACTTCGACGTACTTCATTGTAGTTGGTTAAGTGCAATACTAGTACCATTTGAAGAGAATTATTCACACATAATCTCCTCTTGCATATGGTTATTTTCATTGAAAAAACAGTTCGGAATCAACATGCTTGAATGTAAAGTCAAATAGTGAACTCTAAATCTTAATGAAATTTAAAGTCACTTAGGTCTTCTTGTAGACACCTCCTGAAGATAAATAACAAAACAAACTAAACCATAGTTTTATCTATTATTACTATTACTATTGTGCGTTGGCGGTTCCATACTAGAACACTCACCGACTAGGTTCAGGGTTCGGCCTCCGGCCGATGCACTTCTAAACCATGCTTGGCCGGTAGTTAAGTCTGGTAAAGAGGGAAGGTTGGATGTGAGGTTAGCGAACCCACTACCGTGAAAAAATAAGCGCCACTCCTACTGAAACTGCAAAGCTGAAACATCATGCTCCTCATGAAACGTAAAGGAATAGAATCACAATAACAACAAATAACACTGTTGTTATTTGTTCAGAACTCAATTACCCACAATAAATCTATCACTTATCAGGCTAAGAGCCGAACTTATCAAGGGAGGTCTGACAGGATCCAGTTGCCGGGAATGAAGTTGGCGGATTGGGATTCGAACCTGGGATTCATTGGCTGTCCGTCGAGTGCTAAAGCCAATGAGCCACATCTCACAGAGTCACTCTTTGAAGTGGAATACATATTTCTTTTGGTGAAGCTAAACTTTAGACACCCAACTGACATGGATGCACTAATAATAACACATTGGAACGCTGAGTTCGGTAGGGCTAAGCAGTGAAACCAGCTAAATAATACTATATTCATAAAATTGGTGGATGGTGGCTAGCAGTGGAATCCAGGATGCGCATTTCGTCCTATTTGGGACTCGTCATCTGGATGTACCTGCATTTCTCAGTGAGTGATGATGTTCCCACCGAGGCTCGAACCCAGTACCCATAGTTTCAAACGCCAAAGCGTTATCCACTAGACCACTTGGGCCACGAGAGCCACCTGTTGTGCAACGGGTCATATTAATTATTGAATTGAATCTTTGTTTTTCCCGTCGATTGATTGGACCGAAGTGCTCGGTCCAATCAATCGACGGGAAAAACAAAGATTCAATTCACTATATTCATAAAGTTGTTTTATGATATTAAACAGGACCATATGACTAGTTTCAGGATGGGTCACAAAGAATATTTCCAACAGCCTGTTGCAGACCTTTATCAACAACTGTCTTCGCTCTATACTGAAGATTAGATGGCCGGAAAGAATCACCAACAAGAAACTATGGGAACAAACAAATCAAGAACCAATCGCCCAAAAAATATGCCCGAGAAAGTGGAGGTGGATTTGACACTCGCTGAGGAGGCCACTGGGTGACATCGCGCGCGCGTCAGGCCATTGCTGGAGTGGAACCCGAAAGGGAAGCGGCGAGTGGGTCGTCAGTGCAAGGGGGACATGGAAGAGATCGTGTGAAGAGGAGTTAAAACAGTATGGACTAACATGGATGCAGGTGAAAAGTACAGCAGAAGCAAGTGAAGACGTGCAGTTGAAGCCCTATGCTCCACTAGGAACCCAAGGGAACAATAATAATAATAAGGGAAAGGATTAAGGTTAGGTCTAGGCTAACCAGATTAGAGAGAAATTAGGGTCTAGGTTAGGTTAGGAATGTGCGTCGGTGGTACAGCGGTAGAATGCTCGTCAACCATGCATGTGGATTGGAGTTCGATCCCCGGCCGATGCACTTCTTTACCTCGTTAAGCCAGTAGTAAGACTGGTAATGAGGGAAGGTTGGAGGCAGGAGGCTAGCAACCTCATCCCGTAAAAAGAAACATCGCTACCGAAACTTCAAACCTCTAGCTTGAAGCCCTAGGTTTCACTGGGAACGTAAAGGAATAGAAAGAAATTAGGCTAGGAATAGACTAGGAGCATAAGGTTATCGAGATACTAAGGTTAAACAGTGGAATTCGCTTTTTTAGAACAATTGCTTGGGTCAAGACATTCGATTCTAGAAGCTTTGGATTAGCATACCTGTGCGAGTAATATTCATATTCTTTATTTTCTCTCTGCACGTACCATCATCATCACCATTAGCATTCGTGACTGGGAGAAAATCGATTTGATTGCATCAGTAGTAGTAGCAGAATTACACTGATTAATGGAATTATTCTTTTTAACAGATTTTGTTCTATGATTACCACTATTATCACCAACACCACCACAAGGAGAAAGAGATTGTTTCGTTGTACTAAAGGCATTAAAAATTTCCAATACTTTCGATGGTTTTGATTCATTCAATGAATCTATAGCATTTGTTGATTTAAATTTACATTTCCGACTAAAAATAGGCGATGATTCATGTTGATTACTCGATTGAACTGAACATTTATTGCCTCCTAGGCTACGCTTGAACAATCGAACTGGACTTGTATGCACACTGGCACCAGCAGATTTTACAGACCATGGAGATGGATATAATGTTGGCAAAGGATCCATATAAGTATTATCTTGACCATGTGTTATCAGTTCGCTACACTTTGAATTTATTCTTGATATGGAATCATAAAAATTAAGTAGACTTGTAGATTTGTGTGAATCCTAAAAATACACGAAAAGTTTATTTTGATAAATATCATTCTAATTTAGAAGAATGTAAACAATTAAGTAACAAAATATTTAATAAAAATGCAAATACTACTGATTGATCGAAATGAGTAGCTGTATACGACTCACACTAAGCAGGTGTGTTTGCTAGCCGAATCAAAGTGTGACCTAAACACTGGAAAGTCATTTTACTAGTTTCTATGGAGCTCACCACCGGTTTGACTCAGTTCAGAAAGCCAAATCAGTTCAAACCATCTGAATTTTGGCTAACTCTTGATGAAACATCTTCCTACAATTGATCGGTCATAAGAGTGTGGTTTATCATTAAACCTAATCAGACAAATCAAAGCGACTATTCGCATTCTGAATACCATTTATGTTCTATAGAACTTTACTGTAATGCTTATAAACGCTTAATTTATACAGCAGAAAAATACCGAAATTTATTTGGCTAATTCAACATTTTAAAGCTATACTTGTTTTCTATTGCAAAACTAAATTATCGACTTCCGGATTAACTGAGGTACTAGGCAGCGTCTGGGAATCAGAAGAAGTCCCATCGGGTTGGTGTAAGTCACTGATTATCCCCATATACAAGAAGGGAGACAAGTCTTCCTGTGATAATCACACAGGGATTAGCTTGACTAATATAGTATCTAAAGTCTTAGGCTCAATAATCATGCGTAGACTGAGTGGTGCTCGGGAAGCACAAACACGAGAGAGCCAGGCAGGCTTTAGACCAGGAAGAGGGTGTATTGATCATATCTTCACCCTCCGACAGATTCTAGAACATAGGCATTCCTACCGGCGTCCAACAGTCATTATATTTCTTGACCTAAAGGCAGCATTCGACTCTGTCGATCGGGAAGTTCTCTGGAGATGCTTGGCTGTAAAGGGAATTCCGAGAAAATATATTGCACTGATTAAGGCACTCTACTCGTACTCATACAGCCAGGTGAGGGCTTACGGCGAGCTGTCATCTGAACTGATGACGACCAGTGGTGTCCGTCAAGGATGCCCATTATCTCCTTTTCTATTCAACTTCATCATAGATGTGTTAATGGACTTAACCCTAGGTGACTTCAGCGACTCAGGGATTGACTTGCTACCAAGGAATAATCTCGTTGACTTGGAATATGCAGACGATATAGTCCTTCTAGGCGAAGACGCTGACGAAATGCAGAGTCTTCTAAACACCTTGAGCCGCAATCTACGAATGTTTGGCATGCGATTCGCTCCCGCCAAATGCAAGATGATGTTACAGGACTGGACTACATCGACGCCTAGTTTAAAAATAGGAAGTGAAGTGGTAGAGCACGTTGACCGCTTCACTTATTTGGGAAGTACCATCAGCCCCAACGGGCTGATCTCTGACGAAATCTCAGCACGAATACAAGGGGCTCGTTTCGCATTTGTTAGTTTACGCCGACTCTGGCGTAGACGAGATGTTCGACTATCGACCAAAGGGCGGGTGTACTGCTCATCAGTCCGCTCCGTCCTCCTTTATGGTTGTGAGACCTGGCCACTGAGAGTGGAAGACATGAAAAGATTAGCTGTCTTTGATCATAGGTGCCTGCGCTCTATTTCCCGTGTAAAGTGGCATAATAAGGTGAGCAACATTGAGGTTAGGCGTAGAGTTCTAGGTAAACAGGGGAAATCAATCGACGAAGTCGTGAAGCTACAAAGACTGAGATGGTTAGGACATGTGTTACGTATGCCAAGCCATCGCCTCCCTCGACGAGCAATGTTAGCGGATATAGGGTCAGGCTGGAAAAAAGCTAGCGGCGGTCAAACAAAAACTTGGCATCAGTCAATGAAATGTACAACAGTTAGTCTAAGCCACGTAGGAAGGTGTAGACTCCCTGCGTTGGGGTCCTCGGGACGTTAAAAACCAATTGTTAGAAACAATTGGTGACATGGCTCAAAATCGTTCTCAGTGGCGCAGATGCATCCACTCCCTGTGACTTATGATCTCCAATGAAACTGTTTTGTCTTTCTTTATTACTCCTTTGTCTCACACCTCTGCTCACTGTTTCTATTATGCTTTTCTTGTACTTTCTTCTCTTGCTTCGCGTGCTACACGGAATGTGGCGACTTGAACTTCCGCACATTTGTGCAAAGTTCTATGTCGAAAACAGACAGACAGACAGATCGACTTCAATAAGCTGGTTGACAGGTTGGTAACTATGACAGTGTTACAATCGTGTTTAACAAATATATTGTTTACAACACTTCCTACTGACAATCTTGAACAGAAAATGCCATGTCATGTTACTGAGTTCAGAGTTGGATGACCAAAGTTTAAAGTATTGGTTTTTGTAGGGATTTTGTTTCATTGGTTGGAGGATTTCGTCATGAGCTGACATCAGTTAGAGAACCATTAGAAAACTTGGGAGCAATGGACAGCTGTTTCTTGCTAGTGGGAAGCCATGACCAGTAGGGAACAGCAGGCCGAAGTTGAGGACATTTACTAATCGAAGAAGACATTGAGAAGTGGTCGAGCTATGTCGTGAACTGGAAGGAGTTGGAATTCATGGGCTGGCCATTTGATCGGGTCCCAATGGCTTAATGGTCTGCGAGGTCGCCTTGTAACTAGAACGTCATGGGTTCGATCCCCGATGGGTGCATACTGCCGAAGAGTTCCAAACTAAGATGAAACGGCTGCCCAATACTCCCAGGTTTCCCAATAGTTCTTCAACTGACGTCAGCTCATGATGAAATCCTCTGACCAAAGTTTAATCTAATCAAGAGCAGGAATCTCTAATCACAACTGGACAACAATATTATCCCACCTGATGATTACTACTTATAAATTGCCTTATACAACAAATACAAGTAATAGTCAATAACAAAAACAGTTGATGACTAAGTTTCAAGACAAAAATTCACTAGTATATCAAACAATCAAAGTATCTGCTGATGACTCCCAAACTAAAATGAAACAGCTGTCTAGTACTCCCTGGCTGATTTTCAACGGTTCTCTAAATGATATCAATCCATGGTCAAACTCGTATACACAAATCTGATGCTCACAAACCAACTCTTCAAAATTAATCTGACGTCCGCTAGTGACTTGATACAGGAGAGAGTTTCCTGCAGTTCTAGTGAGAAGTTGTGAGCAGTAAAGTCCATCCAGCTGGGAGTGAGAATGGATTTCCCTTCGATGACATTGGTTGGTGGCCGTTCTAAAATCACAAATTAGTAGAAGTCAGAATTCATGGGCTGAATAGCATACGAACTTGCCTTGTAACCAGAAAGTCATGGGTTCGAACCTCAGTGGGTGCGTACTACCGATGATTCCCAAACTAGGATGAAACAGATGTATAGTACTCAAGCGCTGGTTTTCAATGGTTCTTTAACTGACATCAATCCGTCGGCAAACTCGAAAAACAAAGTATCTGAGTTATTATTTTAATAACTGATTAAAATGATGCATAAAAATATGAAAAGACTGATTATTCGTGAACAAGGAATATCCTTTTGACAACCTCTTCTTCGCATCAGGTTCTGCATTTATGACAGTAATAATTAAGGGAATACTGTTATAAACAAACATTAATGTTTTAATATAGCGAAAATATTCATTCAAACATCTATAAAACACAAAATAATTGAGCAAAGAATATCCTTTTCGATGAGTGCCTCTTCTGGCTCTTCAATTAATTGTATAAACATCCTTATATACATAGAATATTCTAGAATAGTAGCCAATAACAATATTAGTGTTTTTTAAATGATATCGATTTGTTAAGTAAGATCAGTGGAACTACAGTTAAGATGCTTAAATTTGATGATATTAAATAGTTGAAGGCTATCGGCAAGAAGCCTTGGACCTAGGTTTCGTGCTAGCTGGCACTCGTCAGCAAGGCGTATCTGCAACCTTGAAGGAACTCATTTCCCTTCTGAGATTCAAACCCGTGTCACCCAATGCTGCAGTCAGAGACGTTACCACTGAGCTATTCAGGCTCGCGATTGATCTCCTGTAAGACTGTAGTGGGTACTTTGATTGGACACTAGTAACTAGTGTGACGTGTCTAAATGATGATTAAATTATAATTACAATAAAGATATAATGGCAAATAGAAAGAATATCAACTAAAATTAGGGAAATTTCCACAAAAATTGAGGATCATTCAAACCTAGATGGCCAAAGTAAGGATAATGTCTGAACTAACTTCTTTTGGATGCGCAAATTAGGCTTCTTAATGTGAATCCCAACAGCCTCAACAATCGAAATCTTACGGCGAAGTTAAGATTTGTTGGTGTGCGGTTCATGACCTTGAAGGCCTCGTTGACAGCAATCTTGTGTTATGTATCCACGAGATGAGATAGATTAGAGCTATGAATGGATTTTTTCTGTCCTTTAATTTACTTTACACGCAGGATGATGTTTGGAAATCTGATGAGGGAAACGGCTGATTGTACGCCCTATGTAACTGGCTCTACAGGATATGTTAAATTGGCAGATACACATGGGAGAGGCGAAATTAGATAGTTTATCATCGATTCCCGAACGCAAAACAGAGGTGGTTTTGAAGACATAGCGTATCGGTCAACTAGAAGCCTCTACATACACGACTATAATTCAAAGGTGATGTACTAATCGAAGGAAGGAATTTTAGTGGCTGTAAGCTGCAAGTCACATTTTCTATACGATCGGGTGTGATTTCGAAACTTGAAAGACGAATTACCTGAGCTAGCCACCTCTGATTGTATCTGTCAATCCAAATACCCTTGGGAAGGCAGTTAAATTGGCCATTACTGTATGAACATGATTTTCCAAGCTCGGGAATACCTACCAGTCTGGCTAAATACGGGTGTAGTTAAAACCACCAACAATTTTAGGTTAGATCACCTCGCTCAAACATGCCACAAAGCTAGATAACATTGAAGAGACTCCCTCGATCATCATCTATCGAGTTTCGAATAAATTGCCAAAGACCTCTAGATACCGAACACTCCAAACAGCAAAGACCATAGCAATTCACTTAAGTCAACCGGAGTTGTGTGTGGCAAAGAAGCAAGTCCGGCGAGTATTGCTGCCTTGGCCTGCTGTCAAAACCTATAAATTCATAAATTCTGCGTTACTTTCCTTAATTTATCTGATATTTGGTCAGTTTAGTGTTACATTAATGCATATTATCACATAAAGATGCTTATGTCTGTCTGTCTGTTTTCGACATAGAACTTTGCACAAATGTGCGGAAGTTCAAGTCGCCACACTCCAAGTAGCACGCGAAGCAAGGGAAGAAAGTACAAGAAAAGCATAATAGAAACAGCGAGCAGAGGTGTGAGACAAAGGAGTAATAACGAAGGAAAAAACAGTTTCATTGGAGATCATAAGTCACAAGGAGTGGATGCATCTGCAGCCACTGAGAACGATTTTGAGCCATGTCACCAATTGTTTCCAACCATAGATTTTTACCGTCCCGAGGACCCCAACGAGCCTGGAAGTCTACACCTTTCTACATGGCTTAGACCAACTGTTGTGGATTTCATTGACTGGTGCCATGTTTTTGTTTGACCTCCACCAGCTTTTTTCCAGCCTGACCCTATATCCGGTAACATTGCTCGTCGAGGAAGGCGATGACTAGGCATACGTAACATATGTCCTAACCATCTCAGTCTATGTAACTTCACAACTTCGTCGATTGATTTCCCTTGTTTACCTAGAACTCGACGCCTAACCTCAATATTGCTCACCTTATTATACCACTTCACACGGGAAATAGAGCGCAGGCACCTATGATCAAAGACAGCTAATCTTTTCATGTCTTCCACTCTCAGGGTCAGGTCTCACAACCATAAAGGAGGACGGAGCGGACTGATGAGCAGTACACCCGCCCTTTGGTCGATAGTCGAATATCTCGTCTACGCCAGAGTCGGTGTAAAAGATGCTTATGAGTTTCTATCTATTGATCTTAATGATACGATATCAGTTGAAAAGCATTAATGTTCTTAATAACAATGTTATATTAATTGTTTGGAGGATTTTATCATGAGCTAACATCAGTCGGATAACCATTGGAAAACCAGTTGAGAGTAATAGACAGCTGTTTCGCCCTAGTTTGGGACTCTACAGCAGTACGCATCCACCAAGGTTCAAACCCAGGACCTTAATAAGTTTCACAATCTTATAGAAATTCTCTGCGTAAACGGTTCTGATTTATTTTATTCAGAAGTAACTGTATAGTAATTAACGGAGATTGAACCAATCAGAAATCTGAAATTCACTTTCAATTCAGAACATTAAAACTTTGATTACCTTGTAAAGTGTTTTGCATTAAATGCTCAAAATGTGTACGATTTAGAGAAATTTCTAAGATGAGGATAAAAGAGATGTTGCGAAATGTTTTCGTGTATAATATAGAGAACGATACAACAGATTTTTTAACTTTGAAAAAAAAGAAAGCTGAAACATCCACACATAACAACACATCAGATATGACTACAGCATTTCTGTAGGCATGTGATTTAAAATCACATAAGACCAACTGCCTGAGGTAATTCAAACCATAATCGACCGCCTCTCCATCCTACTGATTCAAGTGTATTGAAAAGAAAGTACAGCAAGTTTGTTTAGCTGCAAACTTATATGCTCTCAATGTCCCGAAATAAGATTAACAGGCAATTCTTTCAATCAGCCTACACATGAAGAAAATTAAATGTGAAAAGTCTCATCAAGTGAAAATCCTCCTCAGAAGATATCGAAGTATATGCAATTGATTATTACAGTTGCTTTTTTTTTTCCAAATCAATTTCATCTTTAAGCTATGTTCAAATAGGAAGCCAAAAATATACTTGGAATCTGATCCTGTATGATAGGAAGAGGCTAAAACCAGCTCAAACGGACTTAGATAGAATTAAACCAGAATGAACCAATTAAACCATTGGGCTGAGGCAGGATATTTATTGAACAATGAGATTGGATAACCTTGAAGCCCGGCCTTGTGTAACTAATATAATTGGTTATTTGTTGGTTTAACTTTCTGTGATGCGTAATATTTGTATATGATGTACTATTTTTTGTGATAAAATTGAATCATTCTCGCTGGTACGGATCAATCTGTCTTATCTTCATTTTCGTGAGCTAAAGGGATTGGATTGATGAGTAATCAATAAGTGGTCTTCAGTAAAGTTTCCGATTACCATTCCGTATCAAATACGCTGACGTAACACTTTATGTGCTCCAACAGCATAGAAATATTCTGGATATCTGAAACCGTCTGCTTAACATATTCAGATACTACGGTTATAGGTGACTGACTGGTTTGGTAGAGTCACTGAATAACTAGGGTGCTGGATAATGAACTTTAATTTATCGAAGAATGTAGATGTACGGGCTAGGACAAGGAAGCTGTAGGCTCTTTGTTTTCACTGTCTAGTGTTGAATCCTGGTGGAGTCTATTTTTTAAGCGTTTTTTGCATGTAATTATTATTACTATTATTATTATTATAACATAAACTTAGTACAATGAGAGACAAGAGATGCGTCACAGGACGTCTCATGATTTTCGCGAGGGCTGAGGTACTACCCAGAACTCCACACTGAAGCAGGTGGTTGTCTTAAGTACCCTCTACCCTAGTCTTTGACTTGGAGTCCGATCCACAAGGCAGTGAAGCAATGTCATGGGCTGTGGATCCAGTGTCCAGAACAGCTTCATATGCCATTTGATACTTTTAGATTCTGGAGCCTATACACATCGCTGATTTGGAATTCGGGTTTTTCAGCTCCCTTAGGTGAACATCCAAGGTCACCAGTCCTGTTATAAGAACCACACGTTAGAATTTGCCCTTTGACAGTTGTGAGGGACACTGCCGCCGTGACGTGAAGACAGTGAATGGGAGCTTCCTGGCAGAGGCTGTGAATGCGTGGCCCCAGGAGAGCACTTAGAGAGGAAGACTAGAGTCCATTCACCCTCATTCGTACCAGGTCATATATGGGGGAGGGGATAATGTCACGGCGGGGCGCATGAACACAGCACACAACCCTCTTAAAACCAAACAAACAACCAATAATAATGTATTATCCAATCGCCCTTGGTGAATCTGTGAAAGGACATATTACGGACGTCATGAAAGACAGCATCGAAAGCGATACTGATAGAGACACAAATAAACGCACATTGCTACCTTAACTTCGTGTGTCGGTGGCGCAGGGGTTAGGACTCTCGCCGACCATGCACATGGTCGAGGTTCGATCCGCTGCCAACGCACACCTGATATCCATGATCGGCCTGCGAAATTTGGGCTACCGATATCCATGCTGAAAATTCCATACTTGTACCGAAAATACAGTGTGGAATCAAGCTGTAATAAAAAAAACTTATTGTGATGAGTAGTACTTTAATATCAATGAAAACAGTGAGATTTCTAATATCTTTTAATTACTAAAACTTATCGGTTTGTAAGACGTATCTGTTAAACTGCAACACCATATAATACTTGCCAGCCACCCTGGAGGTCTGTGTTCGACCCCTGGCAGACACACTCCTACACCCCTCTCAGTTTGCCAGCCAGTAGTAGATCCAGACAAAAAATAGCACCCTACTCAAACTTCAAAGATTGAAGTCCTAAGTTCCATTAGGAAAGTGAAGAGAAAAAGGAAAATCTGTCACACTGTGCTTAATTTCATGTTCATTGATAAATGACAAATTCATTAATCTTGATAAAGAAATAAGTTTCAGTGTATAAGTAAAGGGGAGTTAGTCTTTTGTATTAATTGAGAGGACCAACTTATTCGTGTATTTAGAATTGTGACAGACACCAGGGTTGAAACTATTCCAGGAACTCATTATTAAATAAGATTCCGTGACTCATTTAACTTAGTAGAATTCAGATACCCAATACCGAGCTGTAAGCCATACTTACTGTGTGAAGACTGAAGTAGATGGGGGGCGGGACTCAAACCCAATTCTATGTCAACCAAAAGACGCAACAGGGAAAGAAGATAAAACCAACATCATCTACAAAATAAATTGTAACAACTGCAAAAAACACTACATTGGTCAAAGTGGACATCCCCTTCGTCTTCGTATCCACAAACATAAGATAGCCGTCAAAAGACATGATACCACTCCCTCATATCACTACATAAAGTAAATCATTATTATTATTATTACATACAGACAACCACGGACATCAATTAGACTGGGATAACGTTCAAATATTAGACAGAGGAAACAACAAGGATGCTATAGAATTTTTAGAAGCTTGGCATTCCAGTGAATCATAAATCAATAGACACATCGAGATATACAAAATTTATCAACCGATAAAAAAGAAACCTCACACACAAAGGACCACACTTCAAGTCAATGAAACAATCAGTTTCAATACAAGTAACCTAGAAGGTGTGAAAGAAAACACACAAAAACAACCAATCACGTCCAAGGCCACCAGGGGAGATGATTAATAAACTCGTGGAGAAATCTAAAAGTGTGCGCTGAAGATGTCACCTAGTAGGGTGATGAAAGCTTCGCAAATTAACTTTCCAGCTCAGAGAACACAACCACATCAAAATCATCCACCCGAGCTACAAATCTTCTCTATCATATGTAAACCCTGTACCACCTATTGATTAGAAGTCGAGTGTTTAGGGTAATGGGCCATTTTTTATTCTAATTAGGCAAATATCACTCCGCAAAGGTCTCGTGTATTGAAGCTTGTTGATCGACTAAGTAGAATGAATAGCTGTATGGTATACATACATACATGCGCACGCCTACATGTGGCACTACTGAGCTGTAACTTTATGAATAATACACAAGTACATTGCCAGAAATATCCTGTCTCCTGGCAAAGTGTAAGAGCTGTAAAACGACTGACTGGTTGGTCTCAACGTGGAACTTTGCACAGGAAATGCAACAGTTCCAGTTGCTACACCCTATTTATGACACAAAGGAAGACAAAAGAGAGAAGAGGTCCAAGAGAACGATGCTAAGCAGAAATGTGAGGCAGAAACAAAAGTAACATGGAAAAACAATAGGGTTCAATGGATCTGCAACCTTGAAGGAACTCATGTCCCTTCTGAGATTCGAACCTGCGTCACCCAGTGCTGCAGTCAGAAACGTTACCACTGACAGACCTGGAGCGGGGTGAAAAAGTTGTCAGAAAACAGAAGGCAATGGAGGTGCGCAGCTGAAGCCCTATGTTCCTCTAGGAACTAAAGGATACAATAATAATAATCAATGGATCTGGAAGATTACAAAAAAGTGAATGCATCTGTGATATTGACAACTATTTAGAGCCATATTAGTAATAGTCTGCATTCAGAGGTTGTCAGCACTCTAAGGACTCCAACCAGGCAGTCTAAACCTCCCTCCCTAAGTGTCAGGCTCAAACGAACAGTCAGAGACTTCGTGGATCGATGCCAGGTTTACGTTTGACCACCCAAACCCTATATCAGCTAACGTGTCTTAGCCAACTCAATCAGTGTCAATGATTCACAACTTCATCTACTGACTTTCTTTCCTTACCTAGGACTATACGCCTAACCTCAATTTACTCGCCATATTATACCATTTGACCGGGGAAGTAGAACTCAGTCATCCCGATTGCTGTTACACCCTATTCGCAAGTAGTAAAACTTCCCCACAGACCTCCAACATTATGACGGTGACTGCTTTTAGTCTAACCGCTACCCAACACAGCCTTTTTACCATCGTAGAACCTGCAGGAACATTCATTCTAGCTAGTGTAGCTCACTGGGTCATTGCGATATGCAAGCCCAATCATCACTTCAAAGTTGGGGAATTATTTTCAATAAAAAAAGTAGTACTACTCACTATAAATGGTTGTTTGGTAACTATTTCTGAATGATATGTCTCATTCATTACCATATTGATATTCATATCTTTCAATGTTAAATTATCATTCGAGTTAACATCAATATCCGATTGAGATAAACAAACAGGATGGCAGCATTTCATAATAAAATCAGATTGATGCTGATGATGTTGATGTCTATTTGATTTTGACGATGCTGCTGATGGTGGCAGCATTAGATCCAATGATTTTCTTTGTCCACCTTGTTGTTGTTCAATGATGTAATCACTTTTCACTGGTTTAATGGCTATTTCAGCTAATCCTTTCGCTTGTGGTCCGATGACTCGCATAAATTGAACTGAACGATTATCGCCATTATTGTTGCTGTTATTATTATTATTCACAGAAGAAGAATATGAATAAAAACTTCTTGTCATTCGATTATTTCGTTGATGGCAATGATTACTAAAGTGACAATTTGAACGAGGGTTCTATTGAAGAAAAGAAAGGAGGGAGAGAGAGAGAGAGTAAACAGAGGGGTGATTGTATGGCATATCTCTTTTTTAATATATGCGTTAAACTCGGGCACTGTGTGGTAGTAGTAAGTAATTCCATATTAGTTTGTTTATTAGAGGTATCACACAGTGAAACAGTATTATTTACTGGATGACACAGTTTTGAACAAAATTTATTACTGTTCATAATCATTTCATCAATTATAATCACTCGCTTTGAAAATCGAGTTTGATAGTTTTCTTTGTTCTCTCCTATTTGTCATCGTTAGGGTAGTAGAATTTTCCAGATATCTGGATGGACAGGTGTTCAATCATTCCTATTACACGTGTTGGTTTGCAGTTGATTAGATAAACAAAGCTTCTGTTATCTTTCTCTGCCTCCACCTTGTAACATTAGATTATAAAACTGTCATCCTATCCCATCTAGCCTATTGTATGGTTGTGTGTAATTGCACGTTGTGAGTGCTGTAGCTGAACTATTCTCTACATTTCTTATCTTATTCAGGTCAACTAATCTAGATTTTGCTAGATTTTTATGCTAGGCTAGTCTGACTGCCCCTGTTCTACTACTTTGACCAAGGTGTTTGACCTGACAGTCATTCCAGCAGGGTATTAGATAAGCTAAATTGTTTTGTTTTCAAGGCTCCACAGGATTGATCCTTTAACCGACAAAGCTTGTTTCTAATTGGGTTTGTGAGTCTGAATACCACTTTTATTCCTGTCTTGTTAAAGAGGTTTCTGAGGTTCTCTCTTTGTATGGAAGTACTATTGATGATTTAGTTTCCTTATTGCTGGTGTTGTCTTGCGCATATTTGACATGCTCGTCGTCATTATTATTATTATTATCACTATCACTACTATCACTATTTATTTTATTTTTGCATTTCCCTACATACTTTTCTGGCTAATTTATCAGGGTAATTATTAAGTTTCAAGGCTTCTGTTATGTGTATCACTTCCTGTCTTAGATTTTCCTTGGTACTACTTAGATTTTGTGCTCTATTACTTAGACATTTCACCAATCCTACTTTTACTGACATAGGATGGAATGATCGGAAATCCAAATATCTGTTTGAATGTGTGGTTTCTGTAAACACTAGTGTTCAACTTCCCATCTTCTTTCCTTTACACGCTGGAATCTAACATTGGAAGTCTCCTTCCTGACTTTCCAATTCATAAGTGAACTGAATTGTCTCCACCTTTGAGTTAATTAGTTCGGAAAATCTATCTATATCCTGTGTTCTAATTACAGTGAATGTGCCATCTACATACCTTCACCATACTTATGGGGTGGGGCTAAGTTTCCCCACCTATCTATGAATATACATGCCACAATCAGGGATATTCGTTATCCCATGGCAACTCCCTCAGTTTGTTTGTATATTTTCCCCTGGAATTTAAATACTGTGGAAGTCAGGCATAGCTGCACTCCCAGCATTATGTTCTCAAGTGGCACTTTCGTCATAAGTTCAAGTTCTTGGTCAGAAATGAGTTCGTTTCTGACTGCCATATTTATTGGTATACGTGTATATAAACTGATAATGTCAAAACTAACCATTTTTTCTTCATTATCTAATTTTAAATTATCCAATCTATGTTTTAGTTAATAAGAATTTAAAATTAGATAATGAAAAAAATGTTTAGTGTTGACATTGTCACTTTATATTTTTTAAAAGATACAGAAATATATCTTGTCATTAAATCACCATAGCAATGGCTAAGACGATACATTTAGTGGAGATGTGCAATACAGCAACTCCGAAACAGAGTTTTAATATGCATATAGCCTCTCCTATCATTGAAATTTCTCATGAGCAGGTGTTTGTCTTCTAAATTCACTGAAATAATGATAATTTATAACCGATAATAAGAAACGTGTTTCATTAGTACAATAGCAGCAGACTCGCCAACCACGTCGCAAGTTATCCTAGGTTTGACTCCTGGCCAGTCGACGCACTTCTAGACATCTTTTAACCAGTAGTGAATACGGCAAAGAAGGAAGATTGGGCGTCATTTTAGTAGCCCCACTCCAGTAAACAAAATAAACACTAATATTACTGAAAATTCAAAGCTCAATGCTTGAAGCCCCCTCTATATGCCACCCGGAATGCAAAGGGATAGAAAAAAAATGCGGAAAAACAGCCACAGGAGACAGTTAAGACGGAAAAAAACCAGAAGAGAATAAAATAAACAAAACTAAGCCCATGGTATAACGAACTCTCAGTTTGTTTATTTCATAAATAACTCTAAATGATAAGTCAGTTGAAGTGCTGTCACATGTGTGTCACTGACATGGTGTTCAATTATAGCACTTCTGACTGAACTCCTGCTACCTCTTTAAAGCTATGCTGTGCGGCGTTGTCTATCCTGTTTTAAAGTGGTGTGTATAGAACAACTTGTGTATCTAGCTCTACGAAGTGGTTGAAAACTACTCACGTCAAACAGTAGTACTTGTTAACCAGACCACCAAATATGGCGATCTGACTATTTTTCATTTCTCAGTCAAATTAAACTATTAAACTATGGTGATTCCTCATTAACGAATTTTACTCTATGCATTACCAGTTCACCAAACAAGCTAGTCAGATTTCCAATGTGGTTTTTACTGATTTAGTTCTCTAAGCTGAAAATCAAAGCGGGTGTAAACAGCGTGTAAGCTCGGTCATAAACAAGCCATCCGGTGTTTTGGATAACTTCAGTCTGACTAGAAAGCACTTATTATTGTTTGACGTGAATGGTAATCAACTACTCATGTCACTTAATCAGTAGAATGTAGCAAAACAAAATATTTAGTTGATATGTCTATGAGATAATTAGCTCGAAACACAATCGTTAGAATAAACTTCTTTGTAATACTATATATATATATATATTACGAGTTGATCACGGATTGATATCAATTAGAGAACCATTGAAAACTAGGGAGTACTGGACAGCTGTTTCATCCTAGTTCGGGACTCTTCAGCAGCACGTGCCCACCGCAAGGGTGCGGACCCAGGACCTTCTGGTTACAAGGCGGGCTAGCTCGTAGACCATTAAGCCACTGGGACCCGATCCAATTGGGCAGCTCATGAATTTTAACTTCTGACAATACTGTTGAAGAGTCCAAAACTAGGACGAAACAGCTGTCCAGCACTCCCAGGTTTTCCAGTGGTTGTCTAACCGATGTCAGCTCATAATGAAATCCTCCATACCATCAGAATTCGCGTGAAAGAGCCACTACTACTGCCATGGCCTTCAGTAGAGACTATAAATTCATGAGTTTGTAATATTATCTTTCCTAATTTTTCTGACATTCAACTTATTTTATGTTGATGCTGTTGAGCTGTAATCTATCGATATTATTGATTCGATGTTATTTAAACAACATTAATGTTTTTCATAAAACTAATTCATTCATTCACTATCATGTATATATAGCTGTGGAACCCGATGATGAAGTAATGGAAAAGAGTATTCTCTGCTCAGTAACCATTCTTTTGAAAACGAATAGAAATAAATAAATGGTTATCTCTCTACGGCCAAGGAAGAAATAGGAATTGTACATAGTTCTTTTGTACACAAAGGTCTGGCTTGGATTCATGAATAACCAAGGCCTCCGTTGTTTTTAGAAGTTTATAACGAAGAAAACACGGTAAGTTGTCACGAATTCGATAGATTATCTTTAACTCATGGTCAGGGTTGGTAGACCAAGTGTTCTAGAGTAGAGCTTTGCACAACCTTCTTTTCTACCTTGTAAAATGATGCTGGAATATGTGTTCTCGTATCTATGTGGAAAACACTCTCTGGCTACAGCTAATGTACCTTGCTCCACAACACCAGGTGAACTGATATATGCACATGGAGGTGACTGAACGAGACAGCTTATCTTTTGCAGAGACGGAGAACAGCTTACGGGATGATCAGGGCCATCTGTAGTTTCGCAGAAAAGAACTTTTTAATGACTAATTTAGAGACAACTTTTCGGCATATCTGAAGTTTGATCAGCTTTGAATTCCAAGTCCATGAGGATGGTTTTCTTTGGGACTGAGTCAACCGCCAGTTCAGACTAGTAATTTTTCGTGTTTTTTTTTGGCAATAAATCGGTCCTGCTAACCGTTTCCTACGACCGTGGCTTCTAGGAATGATAGTTCTGATTCAACGTGGTCAGAAATACAAATGTTTCTTATCCTAAGGCAGAGTAATGAATCAAGTTTCTTTTCCTGGAAATAGACACCCAACTACAAAAATTTGTTAGTTGTTCATTCGATGTATCTTTCCGATGGATGGATCTTTTGAGACATCCGTCTTTATGTCTACTGAGGCAAATATCAAGAAACGAAATGCTTAGTTAAAACTCCTTTTCTACGGTAAATTGCAAAGAAGGATGAAAGTTGTTGAATGCAAGCAAGATATATCATCAAATATTACGTTCTTATTGCAGATAACGAATGTGCCGTCTTCGTATATTCTTTAAACATAAAAGCGATCGACGTTTGGACGAAGTTGAAAGTTTACAAGCTTTGCCATAAAAACGTCAGTCAACAGTGGATCCAGAGGTGATCCTATCGCGATGTCATTTATTTGTCTAACAATCGCATTTCATACTATTATTTTTATATATATTCACATCTTTGATTCAATTACCACACCGGATATAATTTCTTAAAAACCATATATATACATACGATTGTACGGCATGATAATAAATTCATTGAAGTCTCTTTCATGAATATTGTGTTCTAAATATCAAGAAGACAAGTAATTTAAACTTATAGCAAGAAAGAGCAGTATAGGCTTACTACTTAAGATATGAATAATGATGAAGGAAATCAAACCATTGCAAAATTTGTTTAGCAAACGTTTCATTATCACGCTGGACATTATTATCAATGCGATTTCATGTAAGGGTTATATTCAAACATAACTTCAAACTTGTAAATATGCATATTTGTATATACATAGCGGTAAATCAAGAGTAAAACAAGTTAACTTACACATGAGTCATAAAATTGTTTTAATGTACTATACGAAATAGTTCCAAGAAAACAAACTCCATAAACTTGTCCAGCGCGATCGTATGCAGTTAACTCAACATTCAGACATTCACTATCACGTAGAATACAATCTGAAAATGCCTATTTAGAAAAACAAAAAAATGCAAAGGAGAACAATAATTCATACAAAACTTGATTTCATTTAACGAAATGCAATAATAAACTAAAATGTTCAGCTAGTAGAGAAAGCAACACTTAGGTTTCATTAATATGCTATAAAAATTGAGAGAAGCCTAAATCTTTTAGAATAGATTCAACATGTTATGTCGTCCACATCTTTTAAATAACGGTGGGTAGTGGTCAGGAAAGCTTTGTGAGCTCATGGTAGTGTGTGGGAGGTTATTACTTCTCGGCTACCCACCCACACTTTGGAGGTTGATTTTTACATTGGGTGCCTGAAATAGAAGGAGCGTCAGTGTTGCATGACGGTGGAGTCAAGGGGACAACTGCTTCAGGCCAGTTAAACACGGTCTGTATGATGAAGTGGTTTTTAGAATTGCGTCCGTATTACCGCCGTAGGACAAGTCAAGATGCACAATTTTTGGGGTCGACCTATTCTAACCCTTTCTGCTCCTCCTCCTCCTCTTCAGAGGTGAGGAAACAGCATAACCGTTCATCTGAGGAAGACAAGTTACTGATGTCACTTACCTATTTAAAAAACATAACAGATTGAGCGAAGAAATATACTTCTTTTCAATCAGTTCCTCAGCGCTGGCTCTAAACTAATATATAGTTTTGTACATCAAAATTTCTTACCAATCAAGTGGTTTTTTTAGTTAATCAGTTTAAGGCATAGGGGGTGAAATTTGTAAAACATCGACTAAGAAGAATAGGATAACTCAGAAGAGTTACGTAAATACGTAATTAGAACTAGTTAGAATTGTAACAATTGTAAAAATTAACAAAGTCAAAAGATAGTTACAAGGGGAAGGGAAAAACTCGTTTTTAAAAACTTAACACATATTGTGTAGTTGGCCATGGCAAAGAAAAGGGCTGTACACGCATCCTTTTTGCACACATAGATTTGGCTTGTTCAGGTGAATTCCAATTGCCTTTGCTGTATGTAAAAGTCGTACTCGTAGAGTATGCGAAAGGTTGGATGAAATAAGACAAATAACTTTAAAAACTTTGTTGGAGTCGACTTGATGTCCAGTATCGACGAGATGAGCTAGTATTGAGCTGCGTATAGCTTTACTCGGACCTTTGTCAAACCAAGATGGGAAGTGTTAGAAATTCGACAATGAACTTACCTGGTCGTACGCCCTATGTAACTAGCTCCGCACGGTAGTACGATTTCTCCCACAGACTCCCTTATAGTGTAAACAAGTGATACTACGACAGTTACTGCTTTTGGTCTAACGCTATCCAGCAGCCTTTTTGTAGTGGTAGGATCTGCAGGAACATTAATTTCAACCAGTAAGTTTCGAGGTAAATGTCATCGGCGACAATTGGAAAACCATTGTAAACTCGGGAGAGGAATTGATAGCTGTTTCAGTAGTACGCACTACAACTCCACCAGAAGTCGAAAATAGTACCTTCATTCGTTATAAGATGGGTATGTGTCCATACAAACACTTCGCTCGCCTTTTATTGAGGTTATGAGTGCGCATTCCTAACGAGTCTCAGGGCATAGGTTGAAACAACTGTTCATTACTCCCATATTTATAGTTGTTCACTCACTGATATCAGTTCGTTACGAAACCTACCTTCCAATCAATTGAATTTTAGTCCATAGATAAAAAGGATTTGAATTAGCAATTAGTGAATTCTATGGATTCTATTCTCTTGAGCTCCTAGTGTGATATACGGCTTTAGCAGTACATCAACATTCCACACTCTCTTCTTTGTTTTTTTTTCCTTCACGTTCCCCAGTGGAACATAGGGCTTCAAGCTAGTGGCTTGAAGTTTCTGTAACAGTGTTTATTTTAAAGGATGGGGTTGCTAGCTCCATGTCCAACCCTTCCTCTTTATCAGGATTATTTCTGGCTTAGCGAGGTAAAGGAGTGCGTCGGTGGCAGGGGATCGAACCTCGGACCATGTGCATGGTTGGCGAGCATCCTAACCGCTATGCCACCGATGAACCTCTTCTCTGTAGTCCTCCTTTATTAGCTGGCCTCATGATTGCAAATAAGTTTTCATTTACGCCTCACACAATCCCCCCCCTCTGTTGTTACCATCAGACACTCCCGAAATCAATGTTTTCGATTCAGGTTCCACCAAAGGAATTGACGCGTGATTTCACTCAATCGTCTTCTCAGCTTAACAGGTTCTGTCATGAACCAACATCATCGAAACTCTAATACTGCCTGAGGGCTGTTGAATGGTTGTCTAGACCACATTGGAAACTCAAGCTAACAATTCCATGAAGAATCGACGCAAGATCATACAATTTCACGAATCAGAAGGATTTTTAAAGCATGAGCCATTGGATTTCTATCCAGTGACCTGATGATAACATCTTCAGTATGAGGCACAGTGATCCTAAGTGGGGTTTTAAGCTTGTACTTCTGAAGAGTACTAAAATAGGACAAAACAGACAGACAGGATTAAACTCTTTTTAATCTTTCTCTAGATACTGTCCATTCATCACAAAAACTACTGTCATATACACATTATGCACGACCTGTCTGATGGGTCAGTGTAGAAATTATCACAGAAGTGCATTATTTCAAGTTGCCGCATTTCGCAAGAGCATACCAAATAGGAAAATGTATATGGAAATGTTACCACAGCATACAAACATGGATTCGTTGAAAAGAATTATTCCACAAAGATTAGTGAAGCCTTCTAGAATCTGGACAGTGAGAAGTGAGTATAACTGTACCAGCAAGAACAATTGTGAGTTATGTCTTTAACAGCCTCCAATCGTTGATTCGTAGTATCCAAAGGACCTCCAATCAGGAAATTAACGCCTTCCATATAACTTGAATCAACAGTCAATGCACTTTATAAACTGATGTCATATTTTTTTCTGACTACCGGAAACCTATTACATAGTGATCAATTAGTGTAGGAACTGTAAATACTCTAAACTACAGTTAGACCATAGTTTTCGCATTTCTCGAATACATCTCGAAGTCACTTTTGTCGAACATGTGGATAGAAATTCAGATTTTAAACAAACGGATAACTGTTTCATCCATCTAGGAAGTAGGTAGAAAAAGTAGACAAGTGGTGGGTCAATCGTCATGGCGTGGTGCCATAGGATGAAGGATAGTTGTGTTAGCAGCTTAGCATCTGTAGGCGCATGATGACTTCCTGGTCGGGATCCGAGAGACTCTAGACAGAGAATGGTAATCAATGGCGAACATTTTCTTTTCCTCTCTTTCTGAAAGTAACAATGAAATGGTGAATGTCTCTTAAATGCTTTTCATAGGCACGTTTGCCTGCTTTCATGACCCTGTTCCTCTCAGGTACCCGACTTCTCTTCAATATATCGTGTCTTAACTTTCGTGTACGGCGCATCTCTTCATGCCCACATTTTACTTCATTTGTATTCAAATAAATATGTGAATAAATAGTGTAACTACAGAATACAAGAGTGGTTGGTAACAGAATGTTTATTTGCAGTTTGCCGTCAAATTCATGTCTCCACCACTTGGTATATTTGTGCTGATGAACGTCTTTTCACATACTTCTGATAAATCTTGTCAGTAGTACACACCACACTAGTAAATATCAGAAAGCGAGTTATCAACAAAATCTACTTTTGCGTGTCTTCCTTTGGAAACTCATGTCATATTATTACACATTCCCTTTTCCAGGGAGATATTGTGTTATGCTATTTCTGAAGCTGTTTATCCGTTAATCAATAGTGTATATGATTATTTAGAACCTGCTCAATTCGGTATGCGATTTGGTTAGGAGTAGCAGTTAGACGAAAACATTGGTATTAATTCATTGAACCTTTGACTGTTAGTTCGAACCCAGTAAGGAGATGAAAAGTCTGGCTGGAGGCTTCGAGGCTCTAAGAAGCAGTGGCTGGAGACTGTTGGATACACGACTCAAGATAGTTATCACCAGCACAGACGCATTCAATCTTTGTGATCTTTCTGTTCTATTAAGTTCTCCTTGTTCAAAATGAGTGACAAATGTGTTACACAGCTTGTATCGGAGTTACAGCAAGTTGAAGTGAGTAGGTGAAACGATTAACAGATATTTAGCTGAAATTGCTTACCTCTTCATAATTATCAATTGTAAAATATAAATCTGGATAGACTATCTGTTCGTAACTGCCTTTCACATCCATTTTTCTATGACTGGGAGATGCATAAACAGTCTACAAGAAAAATAATAATAGTAGTAGTAACAATAGCTATTTTCTCTTGAAAAGTATTTTACTTTAAGAATTTAGTTACAAAAGGAAATAGACTACTACCAATGTAATATACTACTCATTACTGTAGTACAGTTTTATCCACTGGACAGTAGAATCCAATACTAACAATATAGGGGATATGTGACTCACTGGCTTAAGCGCTCGACTTTTAGTTTGCGGGTCCCGGGTCCGAACACCACTCCATCTAGGTATTATTATCAAACCTCTTACTATCACCGATATTCATCATTGCAGTGAACTGGATCATGCATCAGACCGTGAAGACACTGATACGTTGGATGGACAAGAAGACTCTAGATGATCTGAACTTCACGAACGATTTATGCCCAATGTCACAGAAACTCGAAGATCTACGGGCGAAAATCAGCAAGTTAACAGAAAAAGCAGCGAAGAGAGGATTTCAAGTGTACATAGAGAAGACAGAGGTGGTGAAGACAACCAACCGACCAACGACAACAACCGGCACAAATCACCATCAATAGGAGGCATTTGAAGGAAGTCACTTTTTTCACTCATCTACGCAGCATTGTTTCAACGACAGGCAGTCGGCACGGATGAGGATATCAAATGCAGGATAGGAAAATCAAAACGGACCTTTTCATTAATCTGAAATTAGTGTGGAAATCTGTCACACTCAGCTTAAGGGACAATATCCGATTCTCAGCACTAATTTTAAGTCAGCCAGTGCTTCGATGTAGTTCAGAGACTTGGCGTAAGCATCACAAAAAACATTTCCCACAGATTGTAGAATTTTATCAACAAGTGCCATTGTTGGCTTTATATTAAAGATCAGATGGTTTGAAAGGGTTGGCGACAAGGAACATGGGGAAGAACCAAATAAGAATCTACTGACCAATAGATATACCGAAAGAAAGTGAGATGGACTGAACATACGCCGAGAAAACCACTGGGTGACATCATGCGTCAGACCCTTGAATGGGAAACAGCAAGTTGGGTGTTAGTTTCTAGGATGACATGAAGGAGATCGTGTGAGGAGATGAAAGCTTACGGTCTGTCGCAGAGCAGCTAAAGAGGACTGCAAGAGAACATGATGAAATGAAAATGTTGAATTAGGAAACCAAAAGATTAATAATAATAATAATACTCAACAAGTGCGTTCATAGTCTATAACAGAAAAAGTCATAGCTGAATTCACCTAGTGATGAATAGGTATCTGATTCTGATAACATGAAATTATTTGACATTTGAATGCTTAGGTAAAAATTAGACACATCTTAATCATATGAGTATCTACTAACCAAATTATTCATACACATAACTGAATACACCACTGATCACTTCTCATTTACCCATTCATGCTTTGAATCCTTTCATCAGAAAAAAAGGATTAAAAAAGTTGGGGGCAAAGAGAACACTTTTCAAAGGTATTTCTTGTTTGAATTACCTTGAATTCCAGTATACGAATATATTTAAGAGTGTTCAAGTATTGGCTTGTACGGATTTGATTGATTGGTTACAGGATTTCATCATGAACTGACATCAGTTAGAGAACCATCGGAAAACCAGCGGGGAGTACTGGACAGCTGTTTCGTCCTAGTTTTTGGGATTCTTCAGAATCCTGTAACCAATCAATCAAATCCCTACAAACCAATACTTGAATATCAATGAGATGCTCACTAGCGACTGGCTCTATTCAGGCAGGTGTGGGTACCTGGGGTTCTAGTGGGAAGTCGTGATCAGTAGGGTGCAGCAGGTCGGATGTGAGGACAAACACTCGCCGAAGACATAGGCTAGCGATCGCGCTATGTCATGAATTGGCAGAAGTTAGAATACATGGGCTGGCCATTGGTTCAGGTCTCAGTGGCTTAATGGTCTACGAGCTCACCTTGTAACCAGGGGGTCCTGGGTTCGAACGTAGTTGGGGTGAGTGAGTGCTTCTGAAGAGTCCCAAACCAGGCTGACAAAACAGTTTTCCAGTACTCCCTGGTTTTCCAATAGTTCTCTAATTGATGTCAGCTCATGATGAAATCCTGTAACCATATTTAGGAATGATTCATATCAAAAGCTACAAATCACTGTATTTTGAAATCAGTTACCTAGGACAGATGATCTTTTAATGTACCAGAATATCAGCCACATTTATTCCATAAGGGTTGATAATAACATTCTTCGCGCTTAAATAGGTGGAACATGATTCGAAAACGCGGAATTTATGGGTTGAAAGGCAATCAACTTCACCTTCTACTAAGACTGCATTAAACAGACAAAGGGGAAAATGACTACCACCACTATTTATTCTGCTTCAGTCATTTGCTCAACCCGTGAAAAGTGAACTGATGGTGAACTCAAAATTGAGACTAACAACGAAAAAAAAAGTAGACATAAATAAGGGAGGAAAACTAACCTGAGTAAATTTCTTCAAATTTGCCATTCTTGTGGTCCAGTGCGGGTACACACAGCAACCGTTAATATATAGACAAACTGAAAGGTATCAGTAGGATTGGTATTTTAGAGAAAAAGAAAAGAGAACCAAGGCTGAATATGACTCATCTTTAAACAATTAAGAATTCTTCACCAGTATTAAAACAAGAGTCTAGAAAATTTGACCGAACAGATCCACATCAATTAGGTGCCGAGTGATAAGTAGATATCACATAAAACTTATATTTGTAAAATCTAACCGAAATTGAAATAAGTAAATTCCAACACATTTCGTTCGGCCAACTAGTCCGAACTTCTTCAGGGAAATTAATCGAAATAAAAATAACAAAAGTATAGTGCACAGACACCTCGGTTACAATTCAGCACATCCCTTTACCATCCACAGTAAGTGTTGCCAAGAATTGATTAACAGAGTCAAATGTCTAATTGTTGAGAAAGAAGAGACCAACAGGGAATTAAAATTGGTTCAGTTTACTATATGTGTAAGGCTTCGGCACGTTTTAGTACTAAACAAATAAACAACATATTTGAAGACATTAAATTCACAGGAGAAGAAGAATTCGACAACTAAATTCCACTCTTAGATGTTTTAATCAAGAGAACTAGCACAGGAAATTTAGAAACACAAATATATAGAAAAACAAAGCACACAGACTAAATACTAGACTATAATAGTAATAACCCAATTACCCACAAAACAAACTGTGTGCAGACATTGTTTAAAAGAGTTTAAACACATTGTAGCACTCCGGTGTTGAAAAGATTGGAAGAAAAATACCCATTAACCATTCTCAAAAAGAATGAATACCTACACAGTTTCATCGAAAAATGTTTAAGCTCCAGTGATAACACCTACAACAAGCCAACATCAAAGATCATAAGAAAATCCACTCTGTCGTAAATAAAAATATCTCTGAAATAACAGCTAGAATATTAAGACCGGTTGAAGTAGGTACAGCACACAAGCCATCTAGTACAATCACTTCATTCGATATTGTACAAACCAAAAGATCCAACAGAAAAAGAAGATAAGATATAATACTGTTTATAAACACTACATCGGTCAAAATGGGCGTCCCCTTAGAATCTGAATCCGCGAACACCAATTGGCTGTAAAAAGACATAATTATGCATAGTCTTGCATACCACTGCATGTAGATAATTATGGACACCTATTTAATTGGGACAATGCGGAAAATTTAAACACATGAAACACTAAAAGTGTCAGGGAATTCCTAGAAGCCTGGTACTAAAGTGAATCAGCCAGTGATGAAACAAACCCATTACTATAGACCAAATTTATAAGCTAATAAAAAGTAAATCATTTGGCAAGAAATTTTGAATTCCAAGTCAATAAAAATGATCGACAGAGACGTAAATCAACTACCAATCACGGCAATGGTTGTCACGAGATACAAATACATCATTTATGGAGAATTTAAATAAGTCCATTTTACACAAAAGCCTGAACCGAAGCGATGTTGTCTAGAAGGATGACGAAAGCTTCGCAAATGAATCAAGCAGCCCAGAGAACATAACTAATTCAATACAACTATTCATCTCAATCAATAATAAGTAGTAGGTAGTTTTATGCCTCTACATATAAACTTAAGAATTTCCTTGAAGATGAAATATTTTACATTTGAAAACCACAGCCAACTGTTCTTTAGGAACCACACTTAAAAAAATATGAACATCTGACACTCGGTTATATTCCTAGTGTGTATTGAATCCAGCTCATTTTAACTGTTATTGCTCAAAGACAATAAACACTAGATCAATAACCGAATAGGAACGCCGAATTTCGGATATGTGGAGGGATTCAAACCCATTTCAGTGTATACTTCGTTACGAATCAAAATATCATATCGAAAACCATTGAAAACTAGAAACAACTGAATTTCTCTTTCGTCCCAGTTTAAAATCCCTCAGTAGTCCTCATCCATCAGGGGTCGAAGTCAAAGTTGTCACATTACAAGGCTAGCCTGCAGACTATTCTCAGCTGCTGTATCAGAATTGAACGTCGAACCAATTTAAACTTCTGTCAATTCGTAATATACCACCGCTGGTAAACAATGCAATCCAGTGCTTCTTGGTTTCCACTTACACTTAAACTTGAATAAAGCAAGAACAACAGTGGAGGTTTGTGCAGAATAATATGGTAGCATCATTTATTTCGTTGGTTTCTCATCAGTTGCTTACAGCCTAAATAAATTATGAGGTTTATGTACAGAAATGTTTTAACATACTTCCAAATTTCACGTAATCTTTGTCTTTAACCTCACCCTCCTGTTATAATCTGTCATTTTGCTTGTCTGTTTCTATGATTTGAGTTCAACTCAGTACATTGTTACCTAACTTATAAGTCACTATGCATCTAACGCACATCTCATCTTTATTACGTAACTCCTTTACCATTATATACATACATTTATTTTGTTTAAACTTGAACTGCCTGTGTAAAAACTATATAAGTGCAATTTTCTGAGCACCGTTCACTAATTGTGGAACTTTCTGTCAACTGACAACATGTAAAAAATTTGCAAGTATGTTAAAACTTTTCTGCACGTAAACCTCATAATTTATTTGGGCTGCATACGCAGCTAGCTGATGAGAAGCCAACGAAATAAACAGTGATGGTACCATATTATTCTGCACAAACTACTGTTGTTTTTGCTTTATTCAAATTCATCAAGGGGAATAAATGCATGAAGTACACTTAAACTGATGTCGGTTTTTTGATGAAATCTACACTGAAATATAAGTTTCTTTCTTAAAATGTATTTTGCTTTAAGTCTACGCCGATTCACTGATGTTATGTCCACTGCTTAATTTCAACGGATACAACAAGTTTACGCATATGGGTTAGCAATTGGCTAACTTAATGGTTTTTGGTTGGAACATTTGCCTTTCAGTCGGTAAAGTTTGAGTTTAAAATGCACTCGGACAAGTGTTATTATTGGTCTAATGTCCACTAGTTAAGATGTAACGTCAGTGGTTCAGAAGTAGAATGCTCACCAACCACACCTGAGGTAGTCCGGAGTTCGATCCTCGGCCGACGCACTCCTCAATCTTGCTTAGCTGGTCCAGCAAAGAGGAGGTTTGGGTGTGTAGCTAGCCACTCCACCCTTTAGAAGAAATAATAACACCACTGCTAATGGAACTTCAATGTTGAAAGCTTAGAGACCCCTATGTTCTACTTGGAACGTACAGGAACACAAAATTACGACGTAAGTATCTAGATAATTCGTATTTCTTTTCTTCTCATTCCTTGAACTCTGAGCGGAACATAGGGCTTGGAACTTGGGGGTTTCACTACCGGTGGCGTTGTTTTTACGGGGTGAGGGTTTCTAGTCTCACTCCCAACTCCCTCTTTTTTTTCCACGCTTATTAACCGCCAATAAACTGGGCGAGGTTTGTGAGTGTGTAACGGCGGGAAATTGGACCCAGACTTTGCATGTGGCTGGTGAGCATTCTCCCTGTCTGTCTGTCTGTTTTCGACATAGAACTTTGCACAAATGTGCGGAAGTTCAAGTCGCCACACTCCGTGTAGCACGCGAAGCAAGAGAAGAAAGTACAAGAAAAGCATAATAGAAACAGTGAGCAGAGGTGTGAGACAAGGAAGAGTAAGAACGAAGAACAAAACAGTTTCATTGGAAAAAATAAGTCACAAGGAGTGGATGCATCTGCGCCACTGAGAACGATTTTGAGCCATGTCACCAATTGTTTCCAACCATAGATTTTTACCGTCCCGAGGACCCCAGCCTGGAAGTCTACACCTTCCTACGTGGCTTAGACCAACTGTTGTGGATTTCATTGACTGATGCCAAGTTTTTGTTTGACCGCCGCTAGCTTTTTTCCAGCCTGACCCTATATCCGCTAACATTGCTCGTCGAGGGAGGCGATGGCTTGGCATACGTAACACATGTCCTAACCATCTCAGTCTTTGTAGCTTCACGACTTCGTCGATTGATTTCCCCTGTTTACCTAGAACTCGACGCCTAACCTCCATGTTGCTCACCTTATTATGCCACTTTACACGGGAAATAGAACGCAGGCACCTATGATCAAAGACAGCTAGTCTTTTCATGTCTTCCACTCTCAGTGGCCAGGTCTCACAACCATAAAGGAGGACGGAGCGGACTGATGAGCAGTACACCCGCCCTTTGGTCGATAGTCGAACATCTCGTCTACGCCAGAGTCGGCGTAAACTAACAAATGCGAAACGAGCCCCTTGTATTCGTGCTGAGATTTCGTCAGAGATCAACCCGTTGACACTGGCTGATGGTACTTCCCAAATAAGTGAAGCGGTCAACGTGCTCTACCACTTCACTTCCTATTTTTAAACTAGGCGTCGATGTAGTCCAGTCCTGTAACATCATCTTGCATTTGGCGGGAGCGAATCGCATGCCAAACATTCGTAGATTGCGGCTCAAGGTGTTTAGAAGACTCTGCATTTCGTCAGCGTCTTCGCCTAGAAGGACTATATCGTCTGCATATTCCAAGTCAACGAGATTATTCCCCGGTAGCAAGTCAATCCCTGAGTCGCTGAAGTCACCTAGGGTTAAGTCCATTAACACATCTATGATGAAGTTGAATAGAAAAGGAGATAATGGGCATCCTTGACGGACACCACTGGTCGTCATCAGTTCAGATGACAGCTCGCCGTAAGCCCTCACCTGGCTGTATGAGTACGAGTAGAGTGCCTTAATCAGTGCAATATATTTTCTCGGAATTCCCTTTACAGCCAAGCATCTCCAGAGAACTTCCCGATCGACAGAGTCGAATGCTGCCTTTAGGTCAAGAAATATAATGACTGTTGGACGCCGGTAGGAATGCCTATGTTCTAGAATCTGTCGGAGGGTGAAGATATGATCAATACACCCTCTTCCTGGTCTAAAGCCTGCCTGGCTCTCTCGTGTTTGTGCCTCCCGAGCACCACTCAGTCTACGCATGATTATTGAGCCTAAGACTTTAGATACTATATTAGTCAAGCTAATCCCTCTGTGATTATCACAGGAAGACTTGTCTCCCTTCTTGTATATGGGGATAATCAGTGACTTACACCAACCCGATGGGACTTCTTCTGATTCCCAGACGCTGCCTAGTACCTCAGTTAATGCAGACAGTAAGCTGTCTCCACCGTACTTAAATACCTCTGGAGTCATTCCATCAGGTCCCGCTGCTTTGCCTAGTTTCAGATTGGTGACAGCTTTAGTAACCTCAGTTAGTGACGGAGGACCTGTGTCTATATCCCATTCAGGGAGGTGTTGGATGCTCGGAAGGTTGAGCGTGGCTGTGGGCCAATTAAACTGCTCCTCATAATGCTCTTTCCAACGATCCAGTCGTCTATCCTGGGAGCTAATTATAGTGCCATTTTTTTCCGAGATTGTCTCTTCTCCCACCCGTTTCCCTGATGAGTCTAAGGAGTTGCCTGGTGTTGCCTATCCTCGAAGCTTTCTCCATCTCTTTGGCTTTTGTCGCCCACCACTGTTCACGGTCCTTGCGGAGACTTTTCGTAAGTTTCCTCTTGTGCAGCTTTCGCTCCTCATTGAATTCGGAGCTCGCCGGAATAAGTCTTCTAGCATCTATCAGTTCGGATGAGGCGGTGGAGATCCAGTGGTTTTTACTCACCTTTGGGTTTACCTTATTCACAGCTTTTACAGCTGTATCTATGGCTGCCTGGATATTTTTCCAAGCTTCTTCAGGGTGAGCACAGCTGTCGAACACAGATATGTGTTTAGCTAGTTCTTCCTCAAATACGGATTTAGTTTCCTGATCGAGCTGGGGACGTGATGGTTTTACCGCCAGCTGTTTCCTACGTCCGTTCAGTCGTAAGCACACACGAGCGCGGACCAGTGCATGGTCGGTATCTACACACGTGTTCCAGAAGGAGCGACAATCTCCTACCGACCCACGCCAACGATAGCTTATTGCTATGTGGTCTATTTGTGTCCAGCGTTGGTTTGATGAAGGGGGTCTCCAAGTCAAACAGTGTCTCTCCTTGTGTTTGAAGTTAGTGCTTACAAGAAACAAATGATTATCAGAACAGAACTGTAGGAGACGGTCACCGTTGTCGGTTCGCTGGCACGGGACTCCATAGGTGCCACCGACATCCTTCTCAGATTGACACAATTTCCCTACTTGAGCGTTAAAGTCACCAGCTAGAACGACTATGTCTGAGCGTTTAGCCTTTCGCACCAAACTAGACAGCTTTTGGTAGAACTCATCCTTCGTTTCATCTGAACTGCAGTCAGTGGGGGCGTAGGCGGAGATTACGAAAAGGCATCGGCGAGTAGTGCAGTCCTTTCTCCTTTTTACTGATCCGCTCAGACGGACAGCACACATTCGGCTATCTACCGAGCATTCTCCCATTAAATGATCACTCTGAATGAAAAATAAGGCACTAAAGCTTTGAGGTTTCAATGGCGAGGGTGACGTTTTTTAAGGAGTGAGATTGCTGCCTTACACCTGACCTTCCCTATTTTCCGGGATACTAATGAAGGAGGCAAGGTTTAAGAGTGTGTCAACCGGTAATAGAACTCAAACCATTGAACCGCCAACACGTCAATATACATAACCATTAGTATCAAATAGTCTATAGTATCTTAACTGTGATACTTATTTGTGACTATATATATCACATGAAGTCCAAAAGTAAAAATATCAAAAAAAAAAGATTTGCGTGATACACATTATTGAACCAATCAAATTATCCGTTAAAAGAAAAAATGACAAAAGAAAAGAAAATTAACTTACATATTGCATCAATAAATTAAGATAAACTGTCTCCTCCCAATCGATATTGCCGTCTATCCCTTTCGGAAGATTTGGACTATTCTTACGAAATACACTCAACTCTGGCTGAATTCGCATTTCCATGTATTATAAAAATGAAAAAGGAGAAAACCACTTATCATTTTTTTTAAATATTAAGAATAGAGAAGTAGAATGATTGCATAAATTAATAATGATTTGAGGGGACAGCATGATTTACACACACCCACACACACACACATGAATCCAAAAGACTTTTGATTGAACCCAAATTATATACCACGGATTAGTTGAGATGAGCAATTGGATACCACTCATACACGTCAACTAGTAGGATTTGCTGGTCAGCCACTGTAGAGTAATCTAAACATCGGATGGTCGTTGCACTTTCTTGAGTCAGAGGTCACCAGTCGTTTACTCGGTTTAACTGAATTTAAACCACACCAGAATCCTGGCTAGCTACTTGGGTCAACTGACGAGAAACTGAGGCAAACGACCATCCCAGTGTTTAAATCACTTTAATGTGGCTAGCAGAAAGTACTATTTTTTATGTGAGGGGTATCCAACTACTCATACAGATTAATCAGTAGTATACATACACAACATTAGTTATATTTGGTTGAAATAATATTCGAAAAAAAGTCGAATATGAGTCTTCATTGTCTACCAGTCTTTATCGTAATGATATTATTCTCAAGTGATAAACATATCATTCTTTTTTTCCACAAAAATTAGTACAAAGTCGACTATGCTTCACCTACACATCATAAATCTACAACATTATTGACTTCGAGTAATTAACACCCACGCTTTTTTTAAAAAAAAAAATCGGTCCGACGCATTAAGTTGAATCTTAGTGTACAAGCTGAAAAAGAAAATTACAACTCTGACTTATGCGCCAAACAGTATGGATGCTGCATATTGTGTACTGATTATATTCAAATAAATGAATTACACCACAACAATAGTAAAATAAAAACAAAACAAAATAGAAAAAAAACGAGCCAATCCAGTTATTTACCTTCTTTTCATTTTGTTTCTGATGTTGAACATAGAATAAAAGATCATCGCCTGGTCCATCAACTGAATCTACTAGATATGAAGATAAAAATGTCTGACTGAATAAATCAGACCAGAAGGTGTTATTTGTCTTTACAAGGGAATCGTCAAAACCATGCTGTATGATACATTCTAATAAATGCAATGAAGAAATGTATAGAAACATAATTACTTTTAAATACAATAATAATACTAATAGTTATCAAGTATTAATTTGCATGGATTTAATTGGTTGTAGGTTCAATAGCGAAGACCTGGGAGTACTGGACAGTTGTTTCGTCCTAGTTTGAGGCTCTTCAACAGTACACACCCACTGGGGTTCGAACCCAACACCTTCAAGACATAAGGAGTACTCAAAGATCATTCGAGCACTGCGACCCAATTCAATGAACGTTCGTAACCAGTGCAGTTCAGCAAGTCAGGTAAGGGAACAGTTACTCGCCCATTACAAAAGGCTGCAAGGTTGTGCTATATATATACAGAGAATAAGAGTAGTTATGAGTAAGATTACTTTAACGAATTGGCTACCTTGGTAATGCCAGCCGATAACTGCTACCTTGTCGTGGTGGTAGGGCTTGAATACCGTAATGACCCAATATGCTAAACTGACTGGGACTCTGTGCCTGCAGGTCCTACCATGTCAGGAAGGTTGTTTGGATAGCGGTTAAACTAAAAGCAGTTACCATCGGGTACATGGGCTCCAGTATCCAATCTGATCAAATGGCGTATGAACCCATATGGGTCACCGGAAACCATGGGAATGCAGCTCCTGACGCTGCTCTGCTGCCTTGTGGATTAGACTCCAAGTCAAAGGCTCGGTAGGTGGTCCCTTAATAAAACCACCTGCTTCGGTCTGGGCGCCCGGGTAGTATCTCAGCCCTCACACAATGAATTGAATAAGGCAACAAACAATCAATGAAACTTATCGCGTGCTATTACACGTGTTGCAGTTTTCTTCTTTCATCCCTTCCCGATGATAGTTAACGAATACTGTTTGAACTGGTTAAGCATGACTGTTTCCCTTCCAGATGAAGTTCTTCATCCGTTCTCTACTTATATATATATATATATATTTTCTTCTTTCTTTTTTTCTTTTGATCTATGTTGTTTTATTATTACTGTGTGGCGCATCCTTCTTGGTGCCATATTGTACCAAGTTTTCATGCGTTTAAATATATAAATAAGACTACCTTGGTAATACAACTAGGTCAAGAGAATAATGATAATGCCGCGTTATCCTATCTCGTTTTTCTTATCTTTTACTTTCAGTCATAAGCCATAATCTAATGTAGTATATGATTCATCTGATTATTTTGGAGTCAGTCAGTTGAAAAGCAAAGTCGAAGCAAACCCAGTGAAGTAGATCTTTACACACAGAAAAAGGGGGAATTTAACTTTATTCGTTTAATTTAATTTTGTATTTTCCATCGTTTGATTATAGAGGACAGAAAAGTTTGTTCTCTGTTAACATGTCAGCGCCTAGTACAGACGCTTCGACGATGTCTAAGGCCTAACTTCCAGTGATTTGGTTAATGGTGACTGGCAGTGGTGTTTAGGATGTGAATTTCACGCTGTTTGGGAACCATCATCTGGATATACCTGCATTCCTAGTGAGTAATAGTATTCCCACTAAGACTTCACCTTAGCAGCCATCGTTCCAAACGCCAAATTATTATCCACTAGGCCACCTGTGCAGCGGGTATTACTTGTTATTATTATTATCCAGGTGCGAATCTCAAGTAAGATGAAATGTGCATGCTGGATTCTACTGCTGGTCACCAACTACCAAATAACCTTATTATTGCACACTATGGACAAACTGGTGGAAACAGGCCTACCGTGATACAAAATTACCTAAATAAGCCACTTATTTCAGATACAAAATTAGCTTGTAGTTTGTTTATACATTTTTATTATTATTACTTGGGTTTAAAGTGGAAATTAAGGCTTCAACAACACACCTCTACTCTGTTCTATTTTCTGCTGTCCTTTTTGTCTGGGCCCACGATTTCCCATAATCTCTCATCTCTCCGCCACACGATCTTCCCCTTGTCATCCTTACTTACACTAACGACCCACTCGTCACTTCATGGAAAATGTCGAGTAGTGGAAGGAAGAAGTATATGTCTCATAACAGTACTTCTAAATAACAACCATTCTCCACACTGTCAAAAGTAGTATAAAGATGGTAGATCAAATGAATTCATTGCTCAGGTTACACCCGAAAAATATATGCATATTATGCTTCTGTGTGATCCTTAAACTAAGTCAAATTATATATAAATATACGTAAGTACGTTTGGGCCCATATTCAGCAGAAGCACAGAATAGGTTATAAGTAATGCGCTTTAGCTTATTTATCTTTACATAACCACTGGCCTTTTTTATAATCATCGCTGTGATACCGTATTTCCATCTATTCTGTATTTTCATAACGCTATCGTACTAAAATGTTACAAACGTCTTTATTCCCCACGTAAATTGAATTTGTGGTTTAATTGACAGTAAAGATAACATCATAAGAAAACAAACAAAAGTAGTTAATTTACCAGTACGAAGTTCCCTCTGATGAATAATTAACTCAATAACAGAATGCAGAGAGGTGATATTACCGACATAAGTATCAAGTAAATTTTCTTCTTGTTTAACAATATCAACACTCGGTTTTTCTGTTTCACACATAGGCACAGGTAGTCCAACAACCTGAAGAATTGATTTACATTAAAAATAGATGGATTGAATCGATGCCATTACATACATGAAAAACACGAAATATCCTGTATCTAATGTCTGGATGGGGATTAACTGCGTCCAGATCGTGGAACGTTTCTTAAGTTTCCAGTTTCTTCTCTCAACAGACAAACGTATTTTCAAGAAATTAAAGATTGTTCAGGGTTTGAAACGGTAAAGGTGAACACACGGACTTCGAAGACTGTCATTACATCTTATTGGCAGGCATAGATCAAATAACCTCACTAAAATTAATGATGCATGACAATCTTAAAATTGTCTGCGTATTTTACCGTTTTCGAACTTTTACTTATTTTGATATTCGTCTACCTTTATTTGACTCTCTTTTAGTGCTATGCTTTGAATTTGTAAAAAGCTACGTATTGATCTGTCCGGCAGCTGCCATACGAGAACAAGTTCCATGGCATTCGGATGCATACGGCTTCAAATTGATGAAATCACACTGCCTGTTTTGTTTTGCTACTGTTATGACGAAGAAAGAAGCTATTGTTGAAGGTCTCTAGATTTATTTCAAACCTGAGAGTAGCTTCAATCCAAAGATGATATGTGTCAGCAATAAAAATCGCGTGAGATGTCCAGTCAAACCACAATAAATAGCAGCACCGTATTACACTGGAAAACAGGTTTGTTTGACCATTACAAAGAATTTTGGAACTGAAGAGTTCTACACCTATTTCTAAACATTCTCATGGATTTTCGGGATCGATGAGTCGACATGTCACCCAAGAAGGTGTCTTATTTGTAAATAATCAAAACTTCTGTACTATATACGTTGCATCTTATTGGCATCAGTTCTGTACCAAGTATTCGATTGATTTGAGAAAAATAAAAGTGTAGACAGATTGACAAATGATTGATGCACTAAAATAGTGAATTATGGCTGGACAATATGTTATACATAATAATTAGTTGAATGCATCTTATTTGGGACTGTCATACTCCCAGGGGATACAGAACTGCCATATGTTAGAGGACAAAAGGACTTAGGAATTATTGTAAGGCACGACTTTAAAACAACGGCAAATTGTAATGGAGATGCCGCTAAGGATTTTCGAATGATATAGGCACTTCGAAGGTCTTTCAAACGACTAGAAGACGGTATGTTCCAACTACTTTATGCAACATATGTCAGACCTCATCTAGAGTACTGCATACAAGCGGCAAGTCCATGCTTCAAAAAGGAGGCACATATCCTGGAAAGAGCAAACAGGGTAGGAACCAAATCAGTTAGTGGGACCTCACATCTTCCTTATGATAAACGGATGGAGCATTTAAATCTCTTCCCATCATCGTACCGAAGGAGAGAGAACTTAATTTTGGCATATCGTATATTAAAGGGCGAATAAGAGATTAACCCTTTAAACCTTTCCTCTTCCTCTAGGATACATTTACCAAGTAACCACTAGAAGGTGTTCAAACCTTTGTCGAACAAAATACGTGTGGAATTTAGTTTCTCTCACAGAGTGATCAACGACTGGAACTCCTTACCTGATTCAGTAGTAACAGATCCATAGGTGAACGCTTTCAACGAGAAACTAGATCTCTGCAGAGATACATATCACAAGGATTAACATACACAATAACAGCCTTTTATCCTTCACAAGTAGGAACAAAAGCCAGTAGGCATTCAAGGAATTTTCACTATTTTGTTTCTATCTAAGTGATCCTTTATATTCGAACTAAAGGGAATAAACAACCAGAAAAATGGGACCAGAAGAAAAAATACGTTGAGCTGTTCATGGTTTGGACTGTATTAGTTACGATAAAAAGTGATGACCACAATATTATTCGAGCATGCTCGAATATATATATATATATATATATATATGCCTGTATGCATATACGCTGAGAGTTTGCAATATAGTAAGGCTCCGAAACGAAAATCCTGGTGAAATTTAAGGGCAAGTAAACCTAATCATTCTGAAGAATATTAGCATTTCCCCCAATGACCAAAATTTTCTGGAACAGTAGTGCAGTAAATAGTACGTTACTGACTTATATACATTTCCATGGCGAGTACTAAAAGGCACAAACCATGAACATTTCACACTGAATATGTGCTCATGTTGTTGCTTTTCCAACATTGCTTCTTCATGATATTTACCCCAAAAAAGCAAATATATATATGCTCATAAGCACACATAATAATTATTTACTTCGTTATTACATGATAATTACAAAGCTAAACAGACACAAAAATTGTAAAATTATTTGTCATCAATCACTTACAATTTTCTACTAGATCCAGGTCAAACTATATTCTAGTTCTAGATGTATTAAACTCTTTACATGTTTGGCTAGGTGTAACGGAACGTTCAAATATGTTGCAGGCGTAGGTTTGGTATTCATTGTTCATTCTCCAGACTTAATTGATGTCTTCGAGCTCCCTTCAGAGTTGCGAGGGCAAGGTTCCTAAATTTTTGGGGACTTTTCCGTAGTTATTCAGCTACCGTGGCTTTATTCGACCCCGTGGTAAGTAGAATGGAAGTTGGTTCTATGTGATTTGTTGTATGTTAGGTTATGCCACTAGTGCTTTCGCGTTAGTCATTTAGCGTGGTAACAAAGTGAAGCAATAATACTATTAACAGTAATGATATAACTGGTGGGGAATACTTAAACCTGCACTGAAGAACAAATGTCGGTGGCACAGCGGTTAGGACTCTCGCCGATCATGCACATGGTCCGGGGTTTACAGCCCATGCCGACGCACACCTGATATCTATGGTCGGCCTGCGAAATTCGGGCTACCGATGTCGCATGCTGAAAATTTCATACTCGTACTTAAATTACGGTGTGGGATCAATCTATAATAAAAAAATAAAAAATATATTTATGAAAAAGTGGATGAATGAAAAGGTAGGGTAATCACAATAATGAGACGAAGAAGACTGAGCAAACATTAAATAGGAATATATTTAAGACCTATGAATTAATTCCGTTATGTATGGGTTAATTTTCAGTAAGTTTAGGGGTAAAGTCAATTGAAACATAGTCCTTGAGCTGATGGAGTTTTAATCTAGGCCCCACCCAAGGACCTTCGCCAAATATGCAGTATTCAAGTGTTGGTTTGTAGAGATTTAATTGGTTTCAGGATTTCATCATGAGCTGACAGTAGTTAGAGAACCATTGGAAAACCTGGGAGTACTGGAAAGGTGTCTCGTCCTAGTTTGGGACTCTTCATCAGTACGCACCCACCGGGATTCGAACCCAGGACCTTCCGGTTACAAGGCGAGCTCGTATACCATTAAGCCATAGTAGTTGATGAAGAGTTTCAGCAGCGCAGAGCTCTCAGAGGAAACAGACAGAGCAGCACTGTAGTCTTCGTAATCCTATGTACGATTCATCGTGAGGGCGAGGTAGAATTAGGCATGTATGACTAAATGACATGGCAACTACTTTTATGTGATCCTGGTTATTTAATATCCTCGCCCAGCAACATATCAAACACACACTGTCTGTTGCAAGCATGAAAAGACATCTTCCGCAGCCTTTCGTGATGTGCTTATATCCGAAGGATCATAACCTCTTTTAACGCTATTCTTTGAAATCTTTATAAAAACCGAAATCCGTTTTCAGTAATTGAAGGGCAATGATACTGCTGAAACTCAAGGTGCAATGAATCATTCGTTTCACACACTTTTAAAGATTGCAGACACACTCACTCTTTGTAATCTGTTAGACCTATTAAACCCTCAATTTTTTCCACGTTACTCTTCGTTCTTCACATACTCTGCTCATAATAGTTCTTCTGAATTTCTACTTTCTTTCCTCTCCCTAACTTTTTACTACATGGAGTGTGGAGGCCGTATCAGTCGCACTGCTGTGTAAATTTCGGAGTTAAAACTCGGTCGCTCATCCAGTTTCGGTCTGTCTTCGACCTCTCCGAATCTTCAAAACATATGCTGTCAATGTAGTTGAAGATTGAACGATCAATTCATGGTTGTTTGCTCAAATCCAACTCTATATTTTCGCGGGAGTCATCAATGGTACAGTCATCGTCTCATCGTTCGGTGTTCTTTGGAAGAGAGAAAAACTATCAGAAGTGTTATTGTGATTTATTGTTATGACATTTATTCTTAGACATGTATTGTTGCAAGAATAAACGGTTCTTGAGTCACCAATTTGGGTTCTGGTTTTCTTGCGTTGGTTATTACGCGTATTTCCTGAAAGTCTTCCAAAGACATTATGAAGTCCAGTATAGTTAGACCTGGACGTTGACATATGCCATACTTCCTATCTTCACGTCATAAGCGTGAGGTTGAACTAGGCACTTCGAAAGACATCGCAGGTGATTAATAAACATCCAAAATACCATGTGCCATAGAGACCCTAGAACCTCGTGCAATTTCGAATGCTAATTTATGCCAAGATGACTGAACACTACTGACTTCGGTTCAGAATTCCTTTTCTTCAAAGTGTCCCCTCAAGCTTGGGAGAAGCAGATCTTCTATACCTTTCCGGCCTCCTCTGTGAAGAAAAACGTCATGCTAAATAGTAGCTGATGCCTTTTGAGAATCACACAAATTTAAATGAAGTGGAACGTACCCCAGTATGAAGTCTAGTCTTCCACGCTAAGAGCATCTTTTTTTCTGGCACCTATCCCTTTGGAATCATCCTGTGGTTTAAGTAGTGCATTACTACAATCATGGAGATGACTGATATAGTTTGCTTTCCACCCGGAGCTAGTGCTGCTGGTCTGCAGTCCACTGTGTTTTGCCGATAGCCACTCTTCAAATTAGGAGAGAATGTAGCTCCCCTCCCCCTTTGTCAGTTTCTCTGAGACGTTTTGGTGATAGAACCGGTCATTTAAAAGCCTGTAGAGAGCTGCTGCTCACTGCTCTAGAATCGACAGTCTAATATCATGGCAACGTAGGGGTTTCCTTGGTATATTTCTACGAAGCCAGTTGGTCAGATTACTTGGATTATTTTGAACTTGTTTCCAGTTGGCTTCCGCTAGGTAAAAGGCCCACGGTTCCTACCGATCCAGATAGACCTGTGTTTCAGGCCAAACTACGTGGCAACTCTTTAACCTGACTCACTTGAACCGGTGGCAAGGCTTCTCTTAACACCATCCCAGCTAGCAAAAGGAGAACACAACATTTTTGGCTGCTGAAAGGTGAATTTATTCACGAGGATTTGCGGAGTATTCAACTAGATAATCTCACCACAACGAAGCTCCTTAGATCCTTTTCCTTGAAAGTTGTATTGACCACCATTTCTTTCAGAGCGCGCGGATAAACAAATTGATCTTCATGGTCAATTTATACCAGGCTTTTCGTCTGTCTTGTTGAGAGAGCTGAGTACTTTTCATTTAACCATGAGAAATTTCTCCCTGGTTTTAATGTGAATAAGCCATCTTACGATTTCGCAACGTTCAGCCCAGTCTATGGATCGTGTTGAGCTTAAAAAACCCTTTCCTATTCTAGTGCAGTCAGCTCCGCTGTACAGCGAAATGATCTCGCAGCAACCCACTGTAATCATTAGAAAAGAACTAAACCAGACGCTACGACGGCAAAGTGGCTACTGCCTAGAAGGTCTGTTATCTGAAAGTCTTCCACTAGTAAGTAGTCGTTACTTTAGATGTAATACAGTTCTGAAGGATTTCCACCAGTGATGCACCAAGTGTTGTCTCCTACGTTCCAGGTGAACCTGGCCCTTCTGTTTGAATGCCACTCAGCATATGCAAGCCCAGGTTAAGGGCTCGGAATTAACGTCCCCCTATAATGATTTGATCGTTACCACCGTACCGTATTTCTGTGGTGATGCCATGCAGTTTTTGTTTGTGCCCTACTGTATTTGAGGGTCGTCGATAAATGCGCCTAATAAATCCATTCTGTGATCTACTGACGCTATATTGGCTCTGGGAGCTCAGTAGGTCTTCTGATGGTATGCATCTTAGGTGATTGTGGTGTATTTAGCGTTTCTGCTTTTCCCATCATTATGCTTATCCCATCTAAACAGAACCACATTCATTCATTCTGACCTCATCAGCGGTAGTAACTGGGTTCATCCAGGTTTAATCGTTATTATTATTCTGAGAACAAGACGGAATCGTGTATTTCTGAGCACATTTGTTTTGCCCCTCATCCCCCTCACATTGTTCCACAGACTCCTGTTAGTGGTTTTCACCACCTTAATTTGCAACGGAGTGGTCGGTGTGGAGTAGTTCTAAGGGTGACGAGTGAATACTCGAACAAGTTGACGGATTCCTGATGAATGGGCTTGCCACCACTTTTTCTTCACTTTATACTTGGACACTTCGGTGGACTTGATTGTCGCCTTCTTCCCCACTACACCTTTGTAGAGTGACTGAGACTTGGGGATGTTTTCTTAGAGCCCAGAGTCACTTTTCACGGCAGTATATTTCCCAGCTGAGCTCAATCTAACATCTCGTAATAATGCTGGAACACCGTAGCCAATTGCTCTGAAGACCCGAATTTTACAGCGAGCAACTGTGTGGATTTGAGTGTTATGAGGCGAGTAGGAAAAGGGAACCCACACATAACGATTGTCCTAGAAGCACTAAGTTTTCTGAGGGAACAGTTGTTTCTACTGCTGAATACTGTGCATATGTTTCTCGCAGGCATTGTTTATTCGCAGGTCCGAGACGTCGCGTACGAACAATGAAGTGCAGGGTGGTAGTTACTGTGACTGTCATGCTATTCGCCTAACTGCCCATGGCATTGAAAAGTAAAGAATATTCTGAAAGTCTTTGGCAGAACTCACTGTTGCTTTTAAAGTAGGTGGTTTACATTGTGGTACGTGGGCACCCTTGCTCAGTGTGATGCTAATCAGATAGTCCCTTTTGTTCCAGAAGGCTACTAGTATGCACCAGCACACTGGACAAAACAAGACATTTGAACCACCTACACTCAGGCTTAAGTCCAGTCCCTACTTGCTTTTCTCCCTTCCACGACATATGAGCCTAGCCTGCTTCAGGGCTTTATTATTCTGTGACATACAATATGGACCATGTTTGCTAGTGGATTTACCTGATCTTCCTGAAATGTGATAGCTACCTGCTGCTGGTACCATGATGTTTGTGGAGTTTATAGAGGTAAATCGAATAGAATGATGTATTTATGGTCAACTTTACTTCCAATAGTCATATCACGAAGACCGTAATGAGCGACACTCAGAAGTACTAATTTTTCAGCCTTAATAAATAAATCTCTTCCAGTGAATGTGTTTGCAATGATTTTTCTTTGATGTTGGTGCCAGTCTGTACGTGTATACGTTAAAACTAGTCTTGGAAGTTGGAATGTGCACCACAGGCCGTTAGACTGGTGGATATATATATATATATATACTCGCGAAATATATTCCAAATATGAACTTAGTGATTTTCTCTTCTCTTTGTCATCCTGAAATCCTTTTGGTCGGACTCCAATTACGCACACATAAATCCTATGAATTCTGCACATTTCTTCATGTATCCAAAGGTTGTGCTTTGTCGATACACACGAAATAAAATCGAAAGGCACCTGTGGATTTTAAGGAAGGTGTTTCGTTTGAGCAGCTGGATATAAATACGCGCAATCACAACCAACTCTATGTAACCAACCAATTCATAGTAAGAGAAATAAATTATTTATTTTATTATTATTCCCTTGGGTTCTGAGTGAAACAGGGCCTCAACATCATGTCGCCTTTGCATCCTCTTCTCTAAGGTTCTCTTCAGTTGTTCCCACGACTGTCCATATGTTCATATCTCCTCACGCGATCTCCTCCATGTCACTCTCAGACCAACGCCCAGCTCGTTGTTTCCTACTTCGGTTCCATTCGAGGACCAGGGACATGATACCACCTGACAGTCTCCTCAGTGTGCATCCATCCATCTCCATACATTCGTTATATTTGTTAAGCAACAGGTTCTTCACTGGTTGATTTCCTCAGTTTCTTGTTGATAATCTTTTATGATAATCTGACTTTCAGTATGGAGCGAAGGCGACTGTTGATAAAAGGCTGCAAGGGCCTGTTGAATATGCATTTCGTGACTCGCCTACGAAGTTTCTAATCCACATAGAGGAAGTGATTGGCTTGACATTAGTGTTGAGAATCCGAATTTCGTTAATTCTGGTGAGTGCAGAAAATATCCAAACTGATTTCAGAGTGATAAAGGTTTCATCTTGCTTTTCCAATTCTGGTTTTGACATCCTCATCGATGATGCCTAGGTCAAATAGGTGAAGGAAGTAACCTCACCCAGCATACTAGTTTCCTGGCTGGTTCCAAACCCAGGAAAATAGGGAAGGCTGCGCGCCGGTCTAGTAACCTTATCCTGGAAAGTCAATTCAGTCTCTACAGAAACTTCGAATAACATGAGAAATAAAACAAACACTGAATTACAAAATGGGAGTTAGTCATATAAGTCGATAATAGACAGTAACTATAGCATCAAATTACTGTGAATAATCGTGTTTCATTTGAAATTACCTTAGCATTCGTAATCAACGCACTACTTTTGACAATTTAGTATAAATCACCATGTTAATTTACAAGATAATGGTAGATTTAACTTCATGGCTGTAAGAATCTGAAGAGGATTTATTAGATAGATTATTCTTCATCCATACACCTAGAGGTGCGTCAGTTTTGTCACTACGTGTAAGTATAACACTCAATTCTTTCATTTATGTGTATGATTTCTGTCTGAAAAGTATTCATCCTCCCTACACCTGCCTTTTAATTCAGTAAAAGACGGCTATGAGATTTTAAGTAAATATAAATACGACTGTACAGTCTATGAAAATGACTTTGTCGATAAAGAAAACTTCCTTAGCCTAAATGTTATTTTAAACTTCCTCCTTGGCTCAAATATAGTTATTTTTATATGGATTAAAAGATTCAAACCTAACCTACGAATTCTAAAAACTATTAGGCATCTACTCAAGTCGTTTATCAGTTCACCATATTTAATCATATTTACTTGCCTTATGTCTAATAGTCAGTATCGGATTACTGTGCGCATGTAGAACTTGGGCACTGCAGTCGACACACTGAACTTTGATAGCAGTATAATGTAATTTTGTATATGTTAGATATGTCACACAGTGCAACAGTACTACTTCCTAAATGACGTTTAGAATACAATTTACTGTTCATAATGATATCATCAGCTGTAACTGTACAACTCGGCTTTTACAGTTCTTGTTCTCCCTTCCTATTAGTCCTAAGAGTAACGGATTTTCCAGATGTCCAGGATGAAACTCGAATCCTTTCTCTTGTACACGCTCTCATCTGATTCGATAAATAAAGCATCAGTTATCGATCTCTTCCTCTACCCTGATACATTAGATTTTCAGAGTATCAACTTGTCCCATATTATTTTATGGTTGTGCGTAACTGCATGTAGGGACACAACTGAAATTTTTTCTAAATTTCGTGCGTCGGTGGCACAGTGGTTAGGACTCTCGCCGCCCATGAATATGGTCTGGGGTTCGATCTCTTGCCGACGCACACCTGGTATAAGTGGTCGGCCTACAAAATTTGTGCTACCCATATCACATGCTGAAAATTCCTTACATCTGCTAAAGAAAAGGTACTGTGTGGAATCAAACTGCAGTCAAAAAATGTCTTAATAGGGTCTACTAGTCCACATTTCGCTAGGTTTTGTGCCCCTCTAGTCCAATCGATCTCGGCCGATTATATGATAATCATTCCAGGGTATTAGATAAGTTGAATTATTTTTCTAATAGGCCCCATAGTATCCTTTGACCAAAATATTTTTTTGACTAAGTTTGTGAGTTTGAATGTCACTTTTATCCATTCACCCAACGTAAGGTTTCAGAGCTTCCATCTTTGTGTGAGAGCAGTACAGATGCTTTTGATTCCTTATTCTCGGTATCTCTGAGTTTCTTTGAGTATGATACTCATTCATGTTATTCTTATTATTATTCCTACAACCCCCCACGTACATTTGGATTAATTTACTAGGGTAATTTTTAAGTGGCAAGGCTTCTTTCTGTGTGTCGGTGATTAAAAGGTAGGAAGCTCACTTACAGCGAACGTGGTATAAGGTTTGGTCCTCGGGCGACGCACTTATAAACCTCTCTAAGCTGATGGTAAGGCCGGTAAAGAGGGAAAGGGTGGGCATGAGGCTAGCGACCTCACCCTGTAGAAATAAAAACACTGCTACCAAAAATTCAAAGCTCTAGTCTGAAGCACTACTTTCCAAAGGGAAACTAAAGGAATAAAACAATATTAATAATAAAAAATATTTGAAGAAAGCTTCTTTCACATGTCTTACTATTAGCCATTGATTTTATTATCTGCTAAATAATTGTTTTGACCCATCATCTTTATAGTAGCTCGTATACCAAGTAATACTAGTGGAAGTTTGGTTGACCAATCGTTTTGAGTCAAAGAAGCAGCGAGCGCAGCTTTGAGTTGTCGATGAAATCGTTCGACCATACCGTTGGAACTAGGATGATACGCTGTCGTTCGTATTCGTTTAATGCCTAGTAATTCAGTTAGTTGGTCAAACAGTCGGCTTTCAAACTGGGCACCTCTGTCTGTAGTGATAATTGATGGGACACCAAAGTTGGCTATCCAGTTTTCGACTAAAGCTTTAGCTACCGTTTCAGCTGAGACGTCGATTAATGGAACTGCTACTGGCCAACGAGTAAATCTGTCAATGCAGGTTAGAATATAGTTGAAACCATTGGAAGGAGGCAGTGGACCAACTATGTCTACATGTACATGGTCAAATCTAGAGTCGGGGTTAGGGAAGCGACCAAGTGGTGCTTTGGTGTGCCGGTTGATTTTGACTCTTTGACAAGACAAGCAATTTCGTGTCCACTTCTTAACGTCGCTGTTAATGTTTGGCCAGATAAATCTTTCTCTTAGTAGCTTGGTAGTAGCGCTAACACCAGGATGCGACAAGTTATGTAACTTCTCGAATACTGTATGTCTCATAGCTATTGGAACGAAAGGTCGATATTTACCTGTAGAGGTGTCGCAGATAACTTTTGTCGTGCCGAAAGGAATTGCCTCGAGGTTTAGAGATGTTGTTTTAGAAGACATGATCTTTTTGAGTTCGGCGTCATCTCGTTGTAAGTTTGAGAGATGTTCGTAGTCGATGTCTGGGCATACAATGTTATCAATGTGCATACGTGATAAAGCGTCTGCCACTTCATTGTTTTTACCCTTTATGTGTCGCAGATCGGAGGTGAACTGGGATATAAACTCGAGATGTCGTAGTTCACGTGGAGAGTAGTTATCCTGTTTTGCTGATAAGGCTTTCGTTAGAGCCTTGTGGTCTGTAAAGACAGTAAAAGGTGTACCTTCCAGCATATGTCGAAAGTGCTTGATTGCTAAATAAACAGCTAATAACTCTCTACCAAAGGTGCTATATCGACATTGAGTAGGATTCAGTCGTTTCGAAAAGAATGCAAGGGGTTGCCATTCGCCATGTACCTGCTGTTGTAACACTGCCCCAATGGCGACATCTGAAGCATCTGTCATGAGAGACAGGGGGCGTCATTCTGGCGTCTGACTAAGAGCGTCTTGTCATTTAATGATTGTTTAACAGCTTCGAATGCTTTAACAGCTTCTGCAGGCAAATGGAATGAACGACTATGTCCACGTAAGCAGTCGGTCAACGGTTGCAAAACTCTAGCACAGTTCGGGATAAAACGCCGGTAAAAATTGACTAGACCCAAAAATCGCCGTAATTTCTTGAAAGAATCTGGTAATGGATAGTCTTTGATGGCTTGTACATCGTCGGGGACTGGTCTAATTCCTTGATTGTCAATCAAGTGACCGAGGAATTTCAGTGATTTCTTACCAAATTCGCATTTATCTAAATTGATAGTCATGCCGTATTTGTGAAGTCTTTCGAACACCGTCTTCACATGTTTCACATGCTCGGTTTCGTCTGCACTTGCAATTAGTAAGTCGTCAATGTATGCGTAGACGAAGGGCAGGCCGCGGAGTACTTGGTCGATGAGACGTTGAAATGTCTGAGCGGCGTTCATCAGCCCGAAAGGCATGCGCACGAATTCGTATAAGCCGAATGGCGTGGTGATAGCAGTTTTTGGAACGTCATCCGGGTGGATGGGAATATGATGGTACGCTCTGACAAGGTCGATTTTGGAGAAAATTTTAACCTCTGGCAAGTTGCTGGCGAAATCGTGAATATGCGGTATGGGGTATCGGTCAGGTACCGTTTGCTTGTTTAAAGCTCGATAATCCCCGCATGGCCGTATCTCACCAGAAGACTTTTTGGGTACCATGTGCAGCGGTGAAGACCAAGAGCTGTTGGATGGTCGAATAATGCCGAGCTCTAACATTTTATCGAACTCTGTTTTTGCGATTTTAAGTCGATGTGGGTCAAGGCGTCGAGGACGTGCAAAAACTGGTGGTCCAGTGGTTTTAATGTGATGAACCACTTGATGCTTTAGTTCTGTTGCTCGGAAAGAGGGTTGTAGAAGGTCAGGGAACTGATTTACTAAGTCAGTATATGGAGATGCTGGTGTGCGTGTGACCATCAAGTTCAGCGATGATGCACGGCTAATCGTACCAGCGATGTACCTTTTATTGAGCGAGTCTATAAGCTTAGGGCTTACCGGATCAACTAGCAGTTTGTGTTGCTGTAGAAAATCTATACCAAGGATTGGGGATGGAACGTCTGCGATGATGAAAGACCAATTGTAGGTATTCTGCAGACCAAAATCTAAAGTCATTCGTTTACTACCATATGTAACAATATTAGACTTATTAACGGCTTGGAGCGTAACTGCAGGGTCAGGATGTTGACGTTCCTGCGTAGTCGGAGGGAGAACACTAACCTCTGCTCCTGTGTCGACTAAGAACGTAGTACCGGTATTTCTATCTGTTACATAAAACAAACGACTGCTAGATCGTAGATTGCCAACAGTAGAAGTTTTCATACATGACGATATATCTTTTGGTTTAGCCTGAAAGTTGCAAGGTGAACGACACCGTCGTGCATTGCCTCCGTAACTACGGTGGTACCAGCAAATAGTATCGTGATGTCGTGACGTGCTGGGTGACCGAGAAAGACGTCGACGAGACGAGCTTCTAGAACGGCTTGGTCGTGTGTGTGTGGTCAGTGCTGCTAACTGACTCAGTAAGGTGTCGACTTTGTGTTCTAGAGTCTGTATCCTGTCGTCAGTGTCTGGTATTCTGCTAGTGGAAGCAACAGATTGAGGTGTTGACCTCTCGTACATGCGATCTGCGATTTTGGCAAGCTTCTCCATGTCAATGTCGTCGTCTCCGTAAGCAAGAACTTGTTGAATGTTTGCAGGAAGTCGTCGCAACCAAATTTGGTAAAAGAGACGTTTGTCGATATCTCTTCCTGCTACTAGGCTTTGCATGTGCCTCATGAGTTGTGATGGGGTTTTATCACCTAGCTCTACATTGCTTAACAAACGATCGAGTGCTTGCCTATCAGAAAGTGAAGTGCATCGAAGTACCTCTTCTTTCAACTTGTCGTAAGGAGAGTCTGTGCTGGGCTGAACGATGCATTGTCGAACCTGTTCGGCGATTTCGTCTGGTAGTACTGTACTCAATATGCCGAATTTAGCCGTCTGTGACGTGAGCTTATTGGCAGTGAAATAATTTTCCAGTCGTGCAAACCAAAGATGGGGGTCTCTGGGCCTAAAAACTGGTACAGTAAGAGAAATGGTACTAACAGATCCCAGCTCTAAGTTATCAGAGGTATTGGAAGACATGATACAATTCGTAGAAAAATGGTTTAACAGTAACAAAATAGCAAAAATTATGCACACCAAGAATATGGCAAAACAGAAAACATGCAATGCAGATGCTTACCACAGATTACTGCAAGTTGTGCGATGAGAAAGCACAAGAATGAGCTCGAAATGTCTATTATATGTATATATATCCGATAAAGTTAGAGTTTAAATAATCCAGCAAGTGTAATGATGCGTCCGGGTGAACAAAATGTCGTTGGAGTCAACAAGTTATCGTCGCAGTGAACAAGTTATCGTCGAGGTGAAAAAGTTGTCGTCGCGATGGACAATTTGTCGTCGGGGTCGAAATTTGTCGTTGGGGTCAACAATTTGTCGTTCGGGTGAACCAGTTATCGTCAAGGTCACCAATTTGTCGTCGCTGTCGAAATATCACGTCGGGCTCACCAATTTTGTTGCGTGCGTTGTCTGACTAAACTGCCGTACACATATATTCTAGTATTTCTTCGTTCTTATTCATGTGCGCAGACGTTGTGGCTACTCGACGCCCACAACGTAAATCAAAAGGCACTTGCGAAGATTACGAATGTGTATTGTAGCAGTAGTCAAATTCGAAATTGTGTCAAGGTAATATTCAACAGTAAAATGACAAATGTTTGCGAAGTACGTATAAAATCGGTCTGTATACACATATAATACAAGTATACAAATTAGATTAAAAAGCATGTTTACAGTTGGTATAGGCGTACTACAATTCCTTTGAGTAGATTTTTTAAAGTGAAACGCAGAATGCATTCTTTTTTCTGAATTTTACTGTCATTTGCGGTGAATTTTAAAGAGGTTTATATGAAAGAGAGAAGCTTCAACAGTGGACTGATGTCAGTTAAGGAACCATTGAAAACCAGGGATTACCAAACAGTTGTTTCTCCCTAATTTAAGACTCATCACCAGAACACACCCACCAGGGTTATAAACCCAGGACCTTCCGGTTACAGGACATTCCGTCACTGAGATCTGACACAGTAGCCAATAATTTAACACTCCGTAGTCAAGCTTCTTCCTATGCATGATGAAGTTGCCTGGAGTTCTAGTGAGAAATTGTGCCCATTGTGTTCCATCAGTTAGTCAGTGAGCACGAATGGTCGCCGATGACACTGTTTTGTGGTCACGTTATCGTTACAAATTGATAGAAGTTAAAATTCATGGGCCATTGAATCGGGTCTTAGTGAGTGTATGGTATACAAGACTATCTTGTAACCGGAAGGTCCTGCGTTCGAACCCCGGTGGGTGCGTAATACCGATCAGTGTCAGACTAGGTTAAAACAGATGTCTAGCACTCCCTGATTCCCACTGGTTCTCTAACTCATATCACTCTACGACCAAACTTAAAACAAATGAAATTCCTACTAACAAACTCTTAATGAAAAGAGGCACAGCATAATTGTTTTTTTCTAGGTGTTTATAATTTTATTTCTGGCCGTAAGAACTATTTCATTGCTAATCCCCGATTTTTTCACGTTTTAGAACGGAAACGATTTTAGAATATAAGGCGAATCTTAACACTATATAGGCTTTGAGTTTTGTGCAGAATACTATGCTTTTTAGACAGAAGAATACTTGTTACAGAGGTGACAAATATATCTGAATATAATCTTTCATTCCATACACAAGACTACATTTTTCTCCCTTTCATTCCACCGACTGAAAACAGTCTGAGCACATTTTATTGCTGTTCTCCTTTCTCTTTTCTCATAAACATACTCGTATTTTTAAAAAAGAATATACTAAGCTATGGCTTCATTGTATTTTTCTTTTTTAAATTTTATGTTTAATTTTCATACTACTTATTCAAAAAGTTCAGTAGATTGAAATAAAATGTAAAACAGAAGGGACGATTATTAACTCTATTGGTTTACATATTCAGTGTTACGATGATTCAGGTTGTTTTTGACACTGATCTTATGAAAGCTTTGATGGCCAAAAATAATGTACAACGTTTGTATACCGTTTAAACTTCCTTACACAGACAAAGGTGCATTCCATAAAATCTACAATTTCCACTGAAGACTATCAGTAAAAAGGTTAGTGCAAAGGACATCCATATATTGTATGGGTGTTTTAAATGATATCAAGAAGGAAACACAGATTACCATATACAAAAAAACCAGTTCTCTAATGACTGTAAATCATTCAACACGCTGTATTTTGTTCGGACTCAACGTATATTCAAAATCTACCATAGATAAACATCCGTCATCCACTCAGGTGAATGATACTGGCTAAGTTGTCTTTTTTCACTTTTCAATTTAAGTCTTCATACCGAAATTAGTGCTGATTACGTTCTGTAGAATGACAGTGAAAAATTCAGAGATGAACCATCAAGCTCAGGGAACACAACAACATTGAAATCTGTTATAATTATCAAATCGGAGTGAAAAATATGACGAGGTTTGATTGTTGAATTAAATGCAGAGAGCAATTGCATCATTACTGGGATTAAATGGCGTAAAATGTACTGAAATATTACAATGTAAGTAAGTTATCTTGATGAAATTAGGAAAACTTTTATCACTGGATGAGTATAATTGTTGATTTTCAGAGAAGTATCAGAACTATGAATTAACATTAATAACATCTTCGCATGGATTACTATGGACAATTCAGGGTCACGGCAGATTTACGCCATCTTTGACTTGAAAATTTAAAGTATTCCTGAAACCAGAGGCAAAAACAATTAGAACATCTGCATACACCATAGCTTTTCTGATAACTACTGTATAACAGGAATGAACTTCTGTCTAATACAGTCTCCAGTGTCAAAGATGACGCGATCTGACAAGTACGTAGAAATATATTTCATGTCCATTATTCAATCAAATCAGGAACCACTTTACTAAGAATGGATTTCAGATATAACATAAGGTAATTTGTCAACGCATTCGACTACCAAGCAACTCCATTAAATCATCATTATTCATGTTTATATATGTGTGAAATATTATTATTATTATTATTATTATTATAGTATTATGTTATGTTAGTTGTATCACACAACCAAAGTACATTGAAAATGATTATGAACAATAGTTTTTACCTAAAACTTTGTCCAGTAAGACAAATTAATATGGAATCATCAACTATTATGTCATTCGCTCTTTTGTATATCAAAAGATTAAAAATTTAGATTGAATGATTTAATTTCATTTGATTCTTTTTATAGATTCGACAACAGTAATAGAAGTCGATTTAATTCTGAGCACCTTGCACGTTCACTTTTTAAATTTTTAATTCTCTTCAACCCATTCATCTTAGAGTTATTCAAAAAATATTGAAAACTTGAGAACTTGTGATATGATTCAACTAATAAGTTTCTGAATTAGTTCAAAAACTGACATCGGTGACAGAATCGTTGAAAACTGGAAAGTACTGGACAGCTATTGCACCCCAGGCTGGATAACTAAACACAACTCACCCATGATCTCTCTGAGGACTGGACCCAGGCAGCTGACTATGTAGCTGCTGGGGTGGGATCCAATATCCCTGGAATTCTAACTACTGTCACACTTCTGAAGAAAACATACACTTAAAGTAGGGCCAATACCCGACATCTCATCAATAAACGTCATGAGGTGAACACTTCGAGATCCCTTAAGAATAGTTTCATTCTCCTCAAGTTTTCCGACGCAGTTGCTATCAAATGCCTGAAACCTCCTTTATGTGTCCAAAAAAGCAGTTGTCAGTCTTTCCTTGTCCCGGTAACTGGATATCTTCAATCCCCTTTATTTGATTACGTAATTTTCAGCTTTAACCTCTCACTCCTAGTGTAATTTTCTTTGTCTCTTGTTTCCGTGACTGGAGTTGAACTCACCAACCAACATTGTCACTTAACTTATTAGTTACTTATCCATCTATTGTCTTCATTACGCAACCCCTTTGTTGTCGTACCAAAGCATTTGTTTTCGTTTAAACTTAAAAATTCTGTGTATAAGCTACATAAATGTAATCATGAAAGTTATTTATTAAGTTCGAAGTCTCCTACCATTGAATGATATAACGTAACATTTGATTTCTTTTGGGCTGTACCCAGCTGATGAGAAGCCGATGAAATAAACAAAGGTACCATACTGCCTAACACAAAGCATAGTTCTCTCTTTATTCGACTTCAATATATATGTATATATATAACTTCTGCAATTAATAGTGTTCTCTGAGCTGGTTGGTTTAGTTGAGGAGCTTTCGTCGTCCACATTCTGGACAACATCCCCATTCAGCGCAATTTTTAGCATAAAGTGAACTGATTTAAATTTTTTCCATGAGTGATAGAATTGTGTCTCTCGGTAACCATCTTTACATATGTATTGATCATTTTTCTATTGACTTGGATTTTAAACTTCCTTGTCACATGATTTACTTTTATTACTTGGTATATTTGGTCTATATTAACATGTCTGTTAATCGCATATTCGTTTGAGTACCAGGCTTCTAGGAATTCCCTGGCACTTTTGGTGTTTTCTCTGTCCAAGATTTCGACATTATTCCAATCAAACTGATATCCATAATTATCTATACGCATTGATATGAAAGAACATATATCATGACTTTTCACAGCTGATTTGTGTTCCTGGATTCAGATTCGAAAGGGACGTGCACTTTGGCCGATGTAATAATGTCTGTTACAGTTCATACAATTTATTTTGTAAATGGTACTAATTTTATCTCCTTTTTCTGTTAGATCTTTGAGTTTGCACAATATCGAGTGAAGTGATTGTGCTGGCTGGCTTGTGTGATAAATCTATTTCAAACGGTTTCCGTATTGTAGCTGTTATTTCAGAGATATTTCTCATATATAGTAGGATGGATTTTCTTGTGGTCTTTTATGATGGTTCCTTGTTGGTGTTGTGATTCGATTTTAAATACCTTTTGATGAAATTTTGTGGATAACCATTCTTTTTGAAGACCGCTATTAGGTATTTTTCTTCCATTCTTTTCAACTCTGGAGTGCTACAGTGTGTTTGAACCCGCTTGTGAACAATGTCTGCACACAGTTTCTTTTATGAGTGAGTAATTGGATTATTGCTAGTACAATCGAGTATTTGATCTGTATGCGTCAATAGGAAAATGAGCAATGCAAATGTAAAGATGGTTACCGGGAGACGCAATTCTATCACTCATGGAAAAAATTTAAATCAGTTCACTTTATGCTAAAAATTGCGCTGAATGGGGATGTTGTCCAGAATGTGGACGACGAAAGCTCCTCAACTAAACCAACCAGCTCAGAGAACACTATTATTTGCAAATCATCCACCTGAGCTACAAATCTTCTCTCTCTCTCTATATATATATATATATATAATATATATATATATATATATATATATATATATATATATATATATATATATATATATAACTTCTTATTAATAACTTGTATTTAACTAAAGGGAAAGTAATGAAAAATCTAATCGATATCAGAGTATTTTAAAGCTTTTAACTATCCTATCAGATTGTACTTTTGTTTAAAACAAAGTCTGTTAAATAAATTGAACGAACACATTGAATACGGATATAAACATATGAAGATTAAATAAATAACTTATTCACAAATCAGTTCACTTGATCCCCAGATTATAGTAAAGCAAGATTAAACTTGTTCTCATCATTCAACTAGGGTTTACTTACTGGTAACCAAAACTTTTCTATTCTTACTGATAATAACGTAAAAAGCAGTAAGTGAATCAAAAATGGAAGCAGGTTTTTTTACTAAAAAAAAATGATATATTCAAATATTTATAAATTCAATTCATTTAATTTACTTTCTTTTTCTTCTCCTTGTTCTTTTTATTTTGAGAAATATTTCAAAAATTCATCTGAATTTTTACATAAAAAGGCAATACTTTTCTCGTTTCTTTGATTACTTTATGTTGTTTCTATTTTCCTCTCCCGTTCTCCCCTCGTCAAGCTTTCCTTTTTTCCATCCTTGTGGAAAGAAAGAAACAAGCAGACAAACACGTATACACACACACACACAAGCATACATACATACATAGATACAAACATATGCCTCTTCGTCTTTTTTGTTTTTATTTATCTTCTATCTCAAATCCAATTAGAATGAATTTACAGTCCAATGAACATTGTTGTGATGGGAAAAAATGCCTAACGAAAGAAAATAAAAATATTTCGATAACAGTATTGTCACTATTATTATTATTATTATCATTACTCATGAATAATTTTGAGAAACAGAATGAATTTTGTATAATACACATTTTCTTCTTCGAAAATGAACACAGATCGTTATATTTTGCTCTATTTTTCATTATTATATGTATATTCTATGTTCAAAGTCTAAATCTTCCTACGTTCGCCGTTCATACATGTTTATGAATTAACGTGGGTGGATGTTGATGGTCTAGGTAACAAATAGGAGGCGGTAAAAATAAATTAGCCAATCAGAAATAAGTTATTGAAGATAATTTGTTGATATTATTTAATTTGACAAAATATTTTTGCCTTCAGTCACTATCATTAAAAATACAAAAATTTGTATCATCGAAACGTATTTTTCCTGAAAACATTTTCCTTGTCGTGTGCGTTCCTTGTTCAGTTTCTCAGTTAGCCTTTTGGGATTATGCTTAAAGCAAGATAACAACTCGTAATATTGATGAATAGGCTCCAGAATGTATAGGGTAATAATGGAACCAGCTCGAAATATATCAATAAGTCAAGACAACACTAAAGTTTTAGTGTAGTTGTGTTCTGAGAGCTGAAGTCTTTCTAGACAAATACATCAAATGAAGTCTTCAAATCGAAGGTAAACATGTTCTCTTTATTACAGTCTTTATCTTGTGTTCTTGTCATCACTTTCTGACGAGTAACAGGCAGTTTTCTAGGCATTCAGTCTACTTCAGTAGTTGAGATTCCAAGATTTTTCAAAATTGAAATACGGCATTTGGTGAATGATGACTAGTTGTGGAATCCAAGACTTTGATCTCGTCCTATTTGGTACTCGTCATCTGAATGCACCCACAATCCCTGGCTAGTGATGGTGTTCCTAGTAAAACTCCAAGAAAACACTCATCCCTCAAAGCGCCAAAGCTCTATCCTTAAGACTAACTGTGCCAAGAGAGCTACTTCCTGTGCAGTGGGGATAAGTTGTTACTTTCTTAGGACGAGTCCTGAATCGGACGAAATATCTATCCTGGACTCTATTATTGCTAGTCACTATCCACACAGTAACATCATGTTAATCCACAGACAATGTCAAAGCTACTCTTCTAGTGGCTAACATGCCAATAAAGACCGAACATTCCGGTCCAATATAATGAATCAACTGGAAAATCGAAAGTAACATACAGAAATAAAATAAGGTATACTTCACCATGGAATAAAAAATACCTACTGACCGTCTTCAAGAACAATCGATAACTATACAGTTTCATCAAGAAATGTTGAAACCTAAATCATAATACCAACAAGAAGCTATCATCAGAAGATCACAAAAAGATTCATTCTACCACGCGTAAAAAAAGCATCTCTGAAATAATAGCTAGAATACTAAAACCACTTGAAATAGACGTAGTATACAAGCCAATACAATCAGTTCATTCAATATTGTACAGACCAAAGGGTCCAACAGCAAAAGAAGATAAATACCATCAATACCATTTATGAAATAAATCGCATAAACTGTAATAAAACACTAAAATAGTCAAAGTGGACGTCCCCTTTGAATCAGAATTCAAGAACAAAAATGAACTGTGAAAAGACACGAGATGTATTCTTTCATATCGGCGTATGTAGACAATTACAGACACCAATTTGATTGGGAGAATGTAGATATTTTAAACAGAAGAAACACAAAAATTGACAGAGAATTTCTAGAAGCCTAGTACTCAAATGAAAAAGTAACCAAGAAACCCATTACTATAGACCGAGTTTACCAACTAATGAAAACTAAATCACATGAGAAGAAAGTTCCAATTCCAAGCCTACAAAAATGATCAATAGAGATGTAAATTTCTTTGATAGGACACTAGTCAGTAACTAAAGTGATGCATCTAGTCCTATCTGAATTCTATCAGTGGAGTTTGCAGTGTGGCCACTATGCTAGATGGATTGCCATCACAATGCACTGTGAACTGTTGGTATTAAGCAGTTGGAAGGAATCGGCAGGAATCCCAACTTTACGGTAAGCAGCGTGCCACTTAACCAGCTTGTTAATATTCTGATTGACAGGCACATGGACTCATGTGAAAAATGGGCAAAATCCATTTTATCGAACTGATACCACCCTCTTCATTCACGACTCTCCCCTTGTATCTCATCAGGCAGGCAGACCAGAAGCCTATATAGAAAACTATATGCTCGCACTAGCAAGTACAAAAATTCAACCATACTCTACTTAGCTAGTGTTCTGTGCGATAAAGAAAGTATTAGGCGTGATATCTATAAATTATTAAATAGTCAGTAGAACAACTAGATCTCGTCTTTCCAACTCATATCATTTATATAATAATAATAATAATAATAATAATAATAATAATAATAATAATGGTAAAGCTTTATTTAAGACAGTATGCGAATATACGGTACGAAAATTTTCAGCGTATTCAGTTCCAAAGTACTTTTTTCTTCACACAGGATTCACATGTAAAGTAATAATCTGAAGTATATCTTCATTTCGTTGAAAAATTGTACAGCGTTTACTTTGGAGCAAGTTAAATCATCGCGCAAGTTTATGTATAGGTCATTTGATATAACTAGACGATTAAAACAGTGATAAATCCAGATGAAATTAAGCATTTTGGAGGAAAGAAATTTCGGTAGCCCAATGATTTAAGCAGGCCGCCTCTACAGATATAGGTACAACGTTTTCTTTCTTTTTTTTCCTTTTCTCTGTGTCTCTTTTTTCTGTTGTGTTCTGCTTCGTTTCTTTCTTCCTTATAAACTCTATTAAAACATTCTTCTTCGTTCTCTCACACTCTGTATATCTCGACCTTTTGTTATCGCTTACGTCAGTAAATATGCTAGTATCTACTTTTCTAACACCTTCAAACACTCTGTTTAAATTTTTCGCTTTGCTACCGACATGCCAATATGTTGTTGTCAAAACGAACTGAGATCACCCTTAACCTATATAGAATTTTATTTATTGATAATGTACTAACTGGATACAACGCTGTAGTAAAATGCTGAGAATTCCATTCTGTATCACAAGTACTGTTTTGGAATAAAGCAAATTATTATTACTATTATTATTATTACGTAGGTTTCGTGCTAGCTTGCACCCGTTAACGAGGCGTCTCTGCAACCTTGAAATGTAGATTAACAACCAATCACGACAGTGGTTGTCAGAAGATACATGCATATCATTCATGGAGGAGGAATTTAAGCTAGTTCACTCAATAATGAAACACTGCACTGAAGATGTTATCTAGAACGACAACGAAATAAGCTTCACAATTAAATCAACCAGCTCCTCAGGGAACACAACTAAATCAAAATCATCTACTTGAGCTACAAATCTTCTCTACTGCTTTCAAGATAATACTACCTGTAACCTTTTGCTGAAATTTATTATCCTGAATATTTTCCAATGAGTGAGTTACTTTTGCCTCATGACTAATAAAACAAGGCTTAGCAACAAATATCTCAATAGAGCTAATTATCAAAAAGGGAAAAAAAAGAAAAGCCGACATAAATCTGTCATGAAAAGTCAAATGAAGTCAATCATTCTTCCTTTTTTCTCATTTATAAAAGAAGTTATGTCATATCACTGTCTGTTTTGTTTTCGTTTTTTTTGAGAAAATCTCTCCTTTTACTCAATTTTTTCAGCATAAGTAAGAGGTTAGAGGAGAAATAAGTGGGAGAGAGCGCGAGAGAGTGAAAGACGAAGAGGAAGTGAGTACTATACTCTCTTCTACCCTATTTCTACTTTCTTAATGTACAAGAAGCTCACTAAGTCAGTCAATTAGTGAGTTAGTTAGTTAGTGAATTAACCGGAGGGTACATTCACTCATCTCACAAACTAAAGAACAAAAATATGAGTAACTAAAGGAAATCAGTTGAAATGAAGCAGATTCTTCCCCCTCCTCCTCGTTCGTCGTTTTGTTTTTATTCCTCTTGCTCCTTTTTATCGATATTCTGATGGTTGTGTTCTGATTCTTGTGGATTTAAGATGTCAGACAGACGAAAAACGAAAAAAAAAAACAGCAAAGATTCATTGAAGCATTGTTGTCGAGAAATGCAAACGAACTAATCGCACACACACACAGAAACACACACCTCCACTACTCGCCCTAGTAACTGAATGACTAACTTTCACCATTTCTTCCTTTTTTAAAAAAAATTAAACAATAACAGAAAGAGGAAAATAATCTGAGAATAAGGTTCACTTCACCTTATATGTATGTATGTGTTACATAGGCATAATTCGCATGGGATTAATGTTAAAGTTAGAGAAGTCTTAATATCACTCGAGTTGTCAACACATCCACCCACCCACCCACAAACACACACACACTAATCATAGACTCATGCACAAGCAGGGGGGGGGAATTATTTGAAATTCTCCTAATTAACTTTTATTCCATTAAAAAGTCAAAAAATAACAATAATATTAATGCTGTTCATAGAAGGCGGATGGATTTATGAGGAAAGAAATTTATGTAGCATAGAGATTCTAAAAACTATTTTATTCAGAAAAAAAAGAAAGTTTTAAGAAGAGAAATAATTAAAAGTTAATGCATTTCTATTCTATATGTTTGTTTGCCCTGATGATATGAGAGAAACAGTCTGAATGATAGTCATTGGGCTGAAGGAGAAAATCAAAACAGAACTGACCTACAATATCCAAAATTAAACTCTGTTAATAAAGTTTCAACTTTTATTTTCTTTTGTTTTCTTTTTTTCCAATTTTGCAGAAATTTCATTTTGATTCAATTTTAGTTGAAGGGATTCTTGATTCATTCCATTATGTTATAAGTTAACATCACTTACCTGTAGAACTCTTTTTCTTTTCGAGGTTTGCGTTGTTTGTGGGTGTATAACGTTGTACAATTGTTACTTTCTTTCCTTTTGAGTTGAATCCTGAGGTTATTATCCTGGACTAGATCGCTTCCCGTTGTATAAGGGCCTTCGTTGCCATTGGTGACATCATGAGAGCCGCAGCCTCGGTGTGCTCGTGGTTGTCTTTTGAGTGACTGGAGTAGATCACTGACTCTCCCGTTGAAAATTTGGAGAGTCCACTCCCATTCCATATGCTTTCATATATTTCTAGTACTTCAGTACTATATGTCTTCATCTCATTTGCAATTTGCGCAGGTTTTCCAGTCTCATACATAGTGTAGACGTTCCATGTCCCCGCAAATACTTCTTTCGTTGCAAGGGGACTCATCGTAGTGAAGTTTCTGCAGCAGTTTTCTTTACAGCGTGTCTACGTCTAGTACCTAATGGTGCTGAATTATATATATATATATAGAAGGTTTTGATTTCGCACATGATCTACGTATAATGTTGTAACAACAAAAGACAAGGGCCAGGAAACAGATAGTTTATCAAGAAAATCAACACGTATTTATTTATTTTCATGTACATTATTATAGATTATTTAAGCAAACAATTACAGTCTTCTGATTGGTTGAAAGTTAACCTTCCATCTCTTTGTGACTGTTTCTTGAATGTCAGATCATCTATATGCTAACTGTATCCGCCCAATCAAAGTCTTTGTTCTCATTTCTCTCACTACCAATATTGGGGACATAAACATTGACGTAAATTACTGTCTACCGACTTGGGCTAGCAGCCAGCTCTCACCACAGTGTCACATAAACTCGAAGACTTACAGGCGAAAAGCAGCAAACTGGCTGAAGAAGCTAACAGCGAAGACAGGACTTCAGGTGAGCGTAGAAAAGACGAAGGTGGTGAAGAGAACCAGCCAAACAATAGTAACAATAACAACCAGCACCAATCCCCATCAACAGGAGAGATTTGACAGAGGCTACCTCTTTCACTTGTCCGGCTAGGAAGCATCGTTTCAACTACAGGCCGAACGGATGAAGTCAAAATCGGAAAGGCAAGATACGCCTTTATCAACCTGAAACTAGTTTGGAAGTCTTCTCCATTCAGTTAGCCAGCATAAGGAACAAGACTCGGCTTAGAGACTCGGCCAGGATGTCACGGAAAAGATTTCCAACAATTTACACACTTTTGTCAACAGCTGTCTTCGATGACTCCATACTGAAGATCAAATGGCCACCAGGCCAGAAAGAATAAGCGACAAGAAACTCTGGCAAAAAGTCAACCAAGATCCTATCGCTCAACAAATATGTAGGAGGAAATGCAGATGGATCTGGCATACATTGAGGAGGCCGTCGAATGACACTGAGCGCAATGCAGGCCATCACTCGAGTAGAATCCCAACTGGAAGCAACTCGTAGGTTGTTGGTATGAGGGTTACATGGAGGAGATCGTGCGAAGAAGAGATGAGAGAGTTTGGGCAATCGTCGACGCAGCTAAGGAGGACAACAGAAAATAGAACAAGGTGGAGATTTATTGTTGAAGCCCTATGTCCCATTCGGAACCCAAGGGAACAATAGTAATAATATATATGTTCTTTCAAGCAAACTTCCAGTGCTTCAGTAAAGCCTTCCAACGTGTTTATTAAGCTGATAATGCTTACACTGTCTGCTGGTGAAAATGTGAGCCTCAGGTTATATTGGTTATTGAAAACTTTTTTGTCATTCAGAGAGTTTGGTCATGACTTATAATTAATCTTTCTCGGATAACCTAATAATAATTGTGTACACTGTTCTTTTTCTTATTACTTTGGAAACCTTCAATGTAATATTATTAATTTATAGTGGTTTGTGTAGAATAAGATGACTGTTATTGTAATTCCCTTGGGTTCCGATTGAAACATAAGGCATCAACAGCGCACATTGCAATTTCACTCAATCCTCCGTAAGTCTTTCTAACTGGCTCCATAATTGTTCGTAAGCTTTGATCTCCTTCTCAAATGGTCTTCTCTATATCCAACTCAGATTCAGGCCCAACAAGTCTTCTCCAACCCGAGCCGCATTCGAGGACCTGACATGTAATGTAAACCAACAGTCTCCTTAGCGTATATATATCCAAGCCATCGACATTTCTTGCTGCACATTTGTTGAGTAATAGACTGTAGGTTGGTAAGTCATCAGAGTCCTTTATTCCCTATCTATTTTTAATCAACCGTTATTCAGTATCAAGCGAAGGCAGATGTTATTGTAAGTTTCAAGATATGCCGATTATCTGAGACATATAGAAGCACTCACTTGACACCAGTGTTAAAAATTCAAATCTTGTTCCATATGCTGAGTGATATCGATTCTCAGATTGATTCCAGACTAATGAAAGTTCGCCTTTCCTCTTCGACCTCAATCACTTTCGATATCCTCGTCCGCGACGCGTGTAGTTGAAACGGTGCCACCTAGATAAATGAAAGGAGTGGCTTGCTTCAAAGTCCTCCTCTTGATGGTTTTTGGTGATTGTTGTTGGTTTAGTATCTTCATCACCTCTGTTTTCTGCATTTTCAACTGAAGTCCTGTCTTCGCTATAGGAAAATTAAATTTTATTTTATTTTTATTTTTTTTTTGATTTACAGCTTGATTCCACACTGTATTTTCGGTACAAGTATGGAATTTTCATCATGGATATCAGTAGCCCAAATTTTGCAGGCCGACCATAGATATCAGGTGTGCGTCGGTGCGGGCTCGAACCCCAGACCATGTGTATGGTCGGCGAGAGTTCTAACCACTGTGCCACCGACGCAGGAGGAATATAAAAGAATAAGACGATGTCATTATTCATTTCATCAGCATTTGGCTATCTGCATGCAACCTAAAAAGCATTTATAAAGTATATTTACAAAGAAATTTCAGCATACTTGCATAGGTGACATAAAGTCAGTTAACCGAAGATCTAGAAATTAGTGAACACTGTTCAGAAATAACACATATACACCCTCTCCACAGAAGGTTGAAGATTAAACAAAATGAGAACAAAAAACAACTAAACATTTGGATGCAGTGGAAAAGGAGTTGCGTAATAAGGATGTGAGGTGGTTAAGTTGAGGATAAGTCACTAATAGTATCGTGACTTGAGTTCAAACCATAGAAACAGAAGCAAGCAAAAAGGAAGGAGGTCAGAGTGAAATATTGCATAATCAGGCAAAAGGAAGAATGAATATATATATCATGGTACCAGGGTAAGGAGAGAACGATGCCTGTTTCCCTCAGGTTTTAACCCGTTGATTCCATAAACTTGAGGGGAATTGAATGATATGGTCTATTGGCAATCTTAAAGGACTTCTAGATGTCCACCTTATGATCCATATCAATGAAATGCTTAGGAACAATACTGTTGAAAGCGTGTGAGACGTAGGCTTTCTGACACATTATCAGAGAATCAAACATACGGCCTTCCTCCATTATGGGTAAGATTTTATTTTGATAAATCACACAGTGTTGTACAGAGTGGCATTCAAATCTACAAAAACACTCAGGCAGGAACAAGCCCTGTAGGCTTAAGGACATAGCGGACTCAATTAGACAAAATAATATAATTTACAAAATACCTTGCAATTACAGTGAGTTAAGTCGACTACATAAGTCAAATTAGGAGATCAGGAGTAGTGAGATGGCCTGTCAGAACATAAGAATTTAGCTAAGGTTAGAATGATTGATCTCACAAAGATAAGAAATTTAGAAAAAAGCTCAGCAATTGTACTGCTTGCATTAACACACAACCACAAAATAAGATGAGTGCTGTAGAATCGAAATTCTAAAAACCAATATACGGAGATGGAGAGAGAGAGGTCGATTACTGAATCCTGCCTGATTTATCGAGTCTACACACAACACATGCAAGACAAATACCAGAGATATCGAGGATATTATTACCACCTGTCAGATCAGAGGAGGATAATATATAATGTTAAGATATATTTCAATTCACATTATAGCATTCTAACAGGTTACTTATTTTGACTGTAAAAAACACCTTATTTCCCATCTGATTGTAATTGATCAATAACACTCATATTATTATTTCTGAATGTACATTATCCTATATTGATTTTTATTCACTTGTCTGATCAGTGCCACTCATGTATATAAATGAAGCAAGAAAATTGTGTGATTGACTTGATATGATTATGAGTGGCAATAGTTTGTGCTTGAAACTTCATCAGTTAATATTACTGTATAACAATATTGTGTGATTTATCAAAATAAAATCTTATCCATAATGGAGATATATTCTACCACAGTGGTCAAGTTTTATGCTTATATCAATAATACATAGGGCTTTCCTTTTGTTCATTCAATGTAACTGACTCCAGACAGCTAATAATATCTAGTTTATAAGTAATTTAGAGGTGTTAACTCCTTTTCAACATGACCGCCTTTTTCAAATCTCCTTCACAAGACAAAACGAAATAACTCAGCATAAAACAATCGAGCATTAACCTTTAACTTTAAAAATATGATAACACGTGGCATAGGTAGGTGGGTAGATCACCAAGTCCTACTCTGTTCTTTGTAAAAAGAAATCAAAGTAAAATTTAATTAGCTAGCTTATATCTCATGCTCCAATTATTAAAAATTTACTGATGTATGAGCATATTTCAGGACTTCAGTTTCAAAAAGAAAATCACCTTGGTTTGATTTCACACATAAAAATATGAAGAGTCTTTTTGTAAATAATACTCAACGTTAAGATGGGTAATTAACCTTTTCTCGACCTATGTGTGTGGGTGGGTGTGGGTGAGTGTGTGTTTGTGTGTATACAGGGATATGCACATGAACACACTTTTACAAGCTTGCGTAAACACATATGTACGCACCCACAAACATCCACGTGAACAGACTCGAAACCATTTAAAAATATTGATGAAAGCTATGACCTAACAAGAATAATATGCAATTTACTTTGAGCATAAAAATTTGGGAACTTCTTGTTCAGACAAAAATAATCATGGAAAAGAAAAGAAAAGTGAATAATCCTCATTATTAGTTAGTTAGTTGGCTTGTTTTAATTTTCTTAAGAAATACCAAGTTCAAAGTAAAGTAAAGTAAAAAACTGTTTGTAATTATTTAAGAAATATGAATAAAGTTATTTTGCAGGGTGAAAGGTTTATTTGAAATATTCGCTTGCAAACACACACACACACACAAGCATGCACTCACATACACACATACAGACGCACAGACAAACCGACTAACCCACAGGAAATACCTAATCCCCTGTTTTCTACTTTGCTAAAACCGTTCACGTAGAAAATTGTTTCTCTTCTTCTTGTTCAGATTTGATTTCCACCTAATTTGCAATGGTAAATCATGAATATATATAGAGGATGAATCATTCTCACTAACTATAATAATATGCCGTAAATAATTGTCACCTATTTACCCTTCATACAGAATAGATAATAGATGATGTTTAGGAGTTCAAATTTTGGGTTTTGTAAAGGATTTTTTTAGCTCATTTTATTAGAAGCTTAGTCATGAACTGATATCAGTTAGAGGATCATTGAAAACTGATGAGTACTGAAACCCACGAGGAATGAAACTTCAAGTTATGAGGCGGGAGCGTTGACCACTGAGTCATTGGGTTGGAATTTAAGCATACATGGCGTTATACCGTAAACTGATGAGAAATTAGAATTATCAAATGTTGGTTTAAACGGATTCGACTGGTTGCAGGTTTCATCTCTGTTGGATAGCCATTGAAAACCAGTATGGAGTACTGGACACTTATTTCGCTCTAGTTTGGGAATCTTCAGCAGTACGTACCTACCGCTAGGATTCGAACCTCACGACCTTCTGGTTACAAGGAGAGCTCGTAGACCATTCAGCCACTGGGACCTGATTCAATGGCCTGTGGATTCCAACCTCTGACAAATCGCAACAAATATATAGCACAGCTGCCAGCCGGTGTCATAAGCGAGTAACTAATCTCTCAACTGACTTGGTGAACCCCACTGATTACGACTTCTCACTAGAACTCCGGGTAACTTCCTATGTAGAACCAGAAGTTGGAATTAATGGACCAATGGGTTGCATCCTAGTTACTCGATAGTCCATGAGCTCGCTTTGTAAATGGAAGGTCCTGATTTCGAACCCCAGTGGATATGTACTGATGAAGATTCGCAAACTAGGAAAAAAACTGCTTTCCAATGGTTATCTAACTGATGTCATCTCGTGACCAAACCTCTAAGAAATTAGAATTCAGTGGCGTTGTAGCTCGAAAGCCCAAGGTTGAATTCTTGGCGGGTTCATTTGAACGCACTCCTGACGAGTTCTACAACAGGATAAGACAATTAACTGTACAGGGTTCGTTGACTTTGAGTAATCCTCTAACTAATGTTGATTCATAACGAAACCTATATTGATATTTCATTGTAGATAAGATTTTATTTTGATAAATTACACAGTATTGTACAGTAATATTGACTGATAACAACGTTTCAAGCACAATTTATTACCACTCATAATCATATCAAGTCACTCACTCACACAACTTTCTTGCTTCATTTATATACATGAGTAAAATTGATGATTTGACATTTGAATAAAATCACTATAAGTTAAAGTACATTCGGAAATAATAATATAAGTGTTATCAATCAAATACAGTCAAATGGGAAAAAAGATGTTTTTATAGTAAAAATAAGTAACTTGTTAGAATGTTAGAATGTATGTGAATTGAAATAGACTTTTAAGGTTATTTATTATCCTCCTCTGATTCGACTGACTGGTGGTAATAATATCTTCCATATTTCTGGTGTTTGCTTTGAGTCGTTTCTATTCCATATGTCGGGTGTAGACTCGATGAACCAGGTAGTATTCTATCTCCACCTCCTTACATTACCTTTTAGAATTTTGACTCTGTCCCACTTTATTGTGTGGTTGTGTGTTAATGCATGTTGTGGAATCGCTGAGCTTTTTTGTTTTTCTATATTTCTTATCTTTGTGGGATCAATCATTCTTACCTTAGGTAAATTCCTATGTTCTGACAGGCGATCTCACTACTTCTGATCTACTAGTTCAACCTATGTAGTTGACTTAACTCATTGCAAGGTATTAATATATCCTTTTGGACATCAACGGCTAAAAATATCCAGTCTTAGGATTTTGTGTGAAGACTCTCCTTCTCTATCTGTGGCACTATTCCAACACAGATATTTCTCTGATGAAGATTATCTCAGCGTTCTGTGTGAAAATAAACATTCAAAAGGATGCTGTTCAATTCTGCATGCAGTATGAATGACAAATAGTCTTATGAAAGTTATCAATGTCCATTGCTGTTTGCTGTTCAAATTAAGACTCGAACTCAACACTAATCGTTTAAAACTTTAAAGCACTATTCAAGGATTTCAATAGGTTTCATAACACTATAATTATACAGTATTGCGTCGGGTGTAAATAGCCAACTAAAATAAATCCCATGCTAAAAGTACATCTCTTAAGGGTCCATAATAGAGAGAGAGAGTCGGACACACTCTGAGAAGATTATTAACTGACACCAAGTGCCAGGCCATCGAATAGAACCCGGTTGAGAAACGATGAGTTAGATGACCGAGGGTGATATTGAGGAGGAGATTGTTTTCTTTAAGGTGAAAGCTTTTTGTCAGTGATGGACCCAGCTAAGAAGGCATACATAGAACAGAATGACTTGGAAGTGTGCTGCCGAAGCCATATGTTCCACTAGGAATCCAGGAAGATAATGTTATATATATATGTATATTCGACTTCTTGGAAATAATAATGTAAACAGTGACTTAATAAGTTATGTAGTTTATAAAATAGTTCATGAGAGGTATAAGTCTTAAAAAACCATATCAGATTGTTAAGGTTACTAGGCACCTGAAACGCTTCGTAACAAGGAGAGAATTTTGATAGGAATTACACTGAGTTAAATAAATAAGATTTGACAAGTGGGACAATACGAGAAATTCTTCAAAATGAAAACACTGATACGAATCGGAATAATAACATAGGGATAAACGAAATGAAGAATAATTAAGATCAACGTGGAAATGAGATCTACTTTCCTTTCCTTTCCTTTTGATTACAGCTCGATTCCATACCGTATTTTTGGCACAAGTATGGAATTTTCAGCATGGATATCGGTAGCTCAAATTTTGCAGGCCGATCATAGATATCAGGTGTGCGTCGGCAGGGGATCGAAACCTCGGACCATGTGCATGGTCGGCGTGAGTCGTAACCACTGTGTCACCGACGCACATAAAAAGATTAGTAACCATGAAAGAAGGATTGATCGAACAAACTTTTTCTCTGACTCCTCTATTTCGATGATCAAGGCCTCAACAGTAGAGATAAATGGGGTATGCATTGATTTTATCAGGTTATTTTTCGCTTTATAAACAACTTTAAATGAAGTCGTGCAGATAAGGCGACTAGTGTCTGTGAAATGTTTATTAAATACTTCTCTACATATCCAAAAGGGACTTTTTTCATTAAATTAAAAACATTTACAAATCTAGAAAAAGTGATGCTCTTTCTAGATATCTCAAAAAATGTCGTTTTGCATTCATAATTGTCGCAGTTTTTTTCCTTTATACTCTGAATTACTTCAAAATCTGAAGTGAGATGTCTATCGTTTTTTTCCCCGGGATGATTCATACTTTTAGAAGACTGGACAGAAAATTTAAGAGTGGTGGTTAAGTTCAGTCTTCAGTTTACAGCTCACTGCATTAAAATAACACGTAACAACTTCCTTAAAGACCTTTCTTTTTCTCAAGATAGAAAAGAAGAAAGAGTATTCTGTTCAAACTATTTTCAATTTTGTTTGAATGGTATTTCTTTTCAATAAATACACGAAAAACACACACACACAAACAGGTTGTTAATCTTGTGAAGACAAAATGATAATATGAATGGTTTATTCACCTGTTTGTACGAATTCTCCTTGAAATTGAAACGAAAGACACTATTTTACCAATCTAGAATAATATTTACTCGAGCGTAAAATTGCATGGACTTAAGTTTCATGACCCATATAAATTCTTGATATTTGGAGAAATATACGTATATATATATATATATATATATATATATACCGTAGAGTATTTTAAACCGGCTGTCTTCATTTCATTAACGTATCTTTCTATATATCGGAGAATGGGAAATAGGAAATCTTAAAGTATATTCCCTGTCTGTTTTGAAAATAACGACAAAATCATCCCAGTAATTCTAGGAAAAGAATACTAAATCAAATGTGGAAAGAATAGGGTGGATATAAAAAAACTTATCTATCTGTTAAGTAATTTATCTCTTATAATCCTTTAGTGATTTAGTCAACAAAGATATCATTAAACAAGCGTAAGGTGTTTCTTTTTCATAAGTGTTTATTTTTTTGTTTGCTGGACTATACTAATTCAAATATTTTTATGCATTGGCGTGTGCGCGCGCGTGCGAACGAGTGAATGGGTGAGCGAAAACGCATGCACACACGCGTACGCCTATGTATGTGCGTGCTTAGATCTGAATGAATACTTGTACTTAGCATAGCCTACGTGTTTTTAAATAATTGACCTAGTGTAGACAGTAATATGCTTATGATTTTGTTTTAACTAGTGGAATATTTCTGTCATTAAAGGAAGGTCAAGAGGTGTTCATCAAACCTACACTTTGAATTATTGTTATTATTATTATTATCGTTGTTATTCGAATCTAACTTTAATGACATCGATATTTATAGACATTAAGAGAAGCAATCAATAATGACAAGTTGAAATTCTTATCTATGATTTTCAGATGGATGCATCACACTATGATAGCTAAATACAGAAGGAGTATATAATTTATTGATCCGGTGATTGATTTACTAGAGGATTTATATATAACCTTTCCATATATACATAACAGTTATTGCTTTTTAATTCTACTGCTTCATATAGAGCATTAAAATAAATATACAATTAATCATCTTAGTCTATGATAATTTATGTGTGAATCAAAAGTGGAATATCAGATAGAGATTAAGGCGGAGATAAATAAAAAGAAATTTTGGCACTTGGTAATATATTGATGATGAAATTGTATTGAGCAATATAGAGAAGATGCGTACTCACTTGTGGTAAGAATTATGGTAAGAATTGTGGTACTGAATTATCTTTCAAATACGGAGACCTCTATTAGGATGGACAATCTATTGCTATCAGCCGTGAAGTGATGATTGATGCATACACTGACATGATAACCTGATTGGACAGTTTTGATCGATTTATTTTTAGAGGGTCTTCAAGGTCATACAGTCAATCACATACTGATTATTTATTTATCGTTTAAATTTCCATGGATGTATAACTTGTACTTTTGAATAATTAAAGGTTGTCAGTGTTGTCACAATTAAATCTAACTTTTGTGTCTATCTCACTTTGGGGGAATATTTCCCAGTCATCGGTTGGTAGTAGTGTCGAGTCCAGAGGCTCATTCTAGTCAAGTTAGACGACGACTACAAATCTCTAACACTCAGTTATAACATATTTGGTGACAGGGTTCTTCAGTTCAGTTCCATCAAAGCATTTGCTTTCATTCATAGCTCAGATTCGCAGTGAAATGATCGAATGCAGATCAGTTGGGAAGACGGATTCAGAACCAGTTGAGAGTTTCTTCGGAAAAGAAGATGAAGACAGCTACAGTGATCTATTTTGTCCAGATTTCAGGCTGTTTAACAATCTAAAGTCTTGACTACTGAGGTTTCAGTGGTTCTGTGGCTAGTTTCTCTCCTCGCTAACACGTACTTAGCATACAGTGAATTTATGATAACATTTTAAACAAATTCCACAAAACGTTCAGTCAACGTACGTTGGCCGATAAGATCAACGAAGTCATTTGTGAGATTTGCATACTAATGTTATCAAGTGATGATTGTGTTTTATGTAACAAACGAACTAAACTCAGGAATATGGGCCACTGAATCTTAGCCTGGTGACTGGATGCAACTCTCTTAGTTGTAAGGTATGTCAGTTGCAAGTTTCAACTGGTACATGATTGCTGACAGGCACAACTATACAATTCCATTCTCGAGTGAAATAGTCACCTGGTCTTGGTTTTCGATTATTTTTTGATTGTTACAAAAATAATTCTTTGGAGTGTGTTATTAATTCTACCTGTACATCGTGTGCCAACCCAGCAGACAACAAAGAATTCACCATTTCATTTGATGTATGTGAGGAAACCATGACTACCAATACACAGCTTAGCCTGGCCCCACCACTAGGAGGCTGAGAACGGAACGGAGAGAAGCCATAAGAAATGTAAGGCGTCAACAGCAGAAAGACGCCATGAAATCATAACAGGGAGAAAGGATGCTATGCATAACCTCTGAGGTCGGCGATCAAGTAAACTGTGGAGAAGGAAAGGATGCAGGTAAATATGAACCAGGTTCATGGAAACTCCTTTCGAAGGGGCTGTCATCGAGATATGTGGTCCCATTCATACCATCAAAAGAGGAGGTAAGCAGAAACGAGTTAACATCAACCAACTGCAGAAATGGTTTCAGTGGAATGAGGAAGCCGGGACCAAGGTACAACAGGAACGAGTAGAACCAAGAAGGTCAGAGCGGCTTCTTTCAAAACTGTCTGATGTGGGGCTGAGTGTGGCGCTAGCTACTGATAAGATTTCTCAGTACTGTATGCATAGACATTCACCGGCATAAAACATCAAACAGTATGGAGATAGATTTGATGTCAGAGAAAACAAATAATGCAGCGTTTTGAAGATACATGGGAGGCGCGAAAGAAGCACAGTAGGAAGGCCAGAAGTGGAATAACGTGGAAGATCTGTGCAAATGGTAATTTGAAGATAAGGTGTATATAATTCCAAGAAATAATTAAATTGGATTTAAAACACACTGTATACCACCTTAGTTCAGTGTTAAAATAACGTAGACAACAAGTCTGTAAACTTCGTTGCTGAATTATTTCATGAAATGACCAGGTGATCTTAACTTTATGGATGATATGCGTTCAGTGTTGCACAAACTCGAAGATCTGCGAGCGGAAATCAACAAGTTCGTAGAAGGAGCAGCAAAGACAGGATAGCAAGTGGACACAGAGACGACAGCATAGTTTCATCTTCGGGTGGGAAGGCTGAGGATGTGAGAACCAGGATTAGAGAAGCAAGACAAGGCTTCATTAGTCTAAAATCTCTGTGAAGATCTATAGCACTTAACACATAAAAAGACATAAATTTTTAATCTAAATATCACGTCAGTCAGTGCATCAGTACGCTTCAGAGACCTCACAAGAGTGACAACAAAAGCATTTCCAACAAGATACTGCAGAATTTCATCTCTGCTCATTGCTGAAGATCAGATGGCTGGCTAGAAAGGATAGGCAATAAGGAACTGTGGTAACAGATTTACCAAGAGCATATTGCCCAACAAATATTTCATAGAAATTGGGGATGAAATGGAATTACGTTGAAGGAACCATTGGGTGACATTATACACACCAGGCCCTCGAGTGGGATCCAAGTGGGAAACAACAGGTTGGAAGTAGGTCTGACGGTGACATAAGGAGATCATGTGAAAAAGAGATGAAAGCTTAACGGCAATTTGTGGGGCCTACTTTAGGTCATGATAGAGAATAGAATGGAATGGAGATATGCTGCTGAAGCCCTATGTTCCACTTAGTTCCCAAGAGTCATAATAAAGACTACTATTGGTTCATCTAGAAGCTGCTTATATTTTTACATCAACTAGTGAAATATGTAGGCGGTGTGACGACTAGTGAGATCAATCTAACTAATAATAATAACAATAGCTTTATTATGCACAATATGCACAATTTTCAGAGTAGTTTGTTGCATAGTATTTACACTACATCCAGGAGTTTTAAGTAAAACAGCCACTTTCAGTAGATGGAGTGACGCAGTGATGTTAGATCTGAAGAACAAAACAATCCCCTGAGGTATTTTTCTTTGGTCCCACAGAAATGCTCAATGATAGGCTGCAAATCAATTAAAAATGTGCACGAGTACATTTAGAAACCCACGGATATAACAATGATTATAACAACAAGAATTAAAGAAATAAGATACATTGTCTCGGATGGAAATCCAGCTGGCCAAGTCATTCAAGCAGGCCGCCAATATTAAGCATTTAATTGGTGGATGGTGACTAGGAGTGACAGAATCCAAGATGCGCATTTCGTCCTATTTGGGATTCGTCCGCCACCTAGATGTACCTGCATTTTCCAGTGAGTGATGATGTTCTCACTGAGGCTCGAACCCTGTGTCCATAATTTCAAGCGCCAAAGAGTTATTCATTAAATCACTTAGGTCACGAGAGCCATCTCTTGTGTAACGGGTCATATTAATTTAACTGAATTTTGATTTTCCCGTCGATTGATTGGACCGAAGTGCTCGGTCTCAGGTTGACATGTCGGCTTCTTGTGCAGACGCTTGAAGATGTCTAAGCCCTCGTAGCCCAAGTGGTTGAAACTATGGGCACTGGGTTCGAGCCTCGGTGGGAACATCATCATTCACTGGGGAATGCAGGTACATCCAGCTAGCCGACGAGTCCCAAATAGGACGAAATGCGCATCTTGGATTCTACTGCTAGTCAGTCACCATCCACCAACTACTCTCTAATTACATGCCCAAACATCGTCCAAGCATCTGCACAAGAAGCCGACATGTCAACCAGAGACCGAGCACTTCGGTCCAATCAATCGACGGGAAAATCTAAAACGCCAGTATTAAGGTCTATTATGATTTCACAATTGACAATGTGTCGCTTCAGTGTACGTGATGAATGTATGACTAGATAGGCTTGTAAAGCACCAAGTCGCGCAGTTTGGTGTACAGGATTACCTCGATTTGTTTCAAAAGTAATGTTGAGCACTATACATATAGATGTTTTGTACTCACTCACACACACACACACACTTCCATGAAATACGTACAGAAATGTTCGTTTCCATTTCTTCAAAACTATTAAAGAAGTCAATGCCTTGCTATTTGAATTTTTCGCTTATCAAACCAAGCTATAATGAAATCATGCCCACTGCCTCCGCACAGTTCATTTTCAGTGCTGTAAAACATTAATGAATAAAACTGATTGTTCTTTTACAGATATATGATGCATCCTATAAATTTAATACATTTTAGGGTGGATCAAAGGCAATCGCTGTCTAACGCAGTTATTTAAAGTGAAGTGATATTATAAGAAGGAATTGTTTAAATTCAATTACTGCTTGAAAGACGTTCCACTGTCTAACTACACATCTCAATCAGTACACATGGTAGAATGACAGATTAAATTCTCTATTTTACCCAAGTTCAACTTGACGGATTATTTGTAGAATGTTAAATCTAACTGGGTGGATGAAATACTCTTCACTAGCCAGAAATTTTTAAAGAGTTTCTGCAATCCTCATTGGAATGTTAGTTTTACTTAGGCGTTTAATATTCTAGAATCCTTACGAACTGTTAAATGAGGTGGATATTATCATTCTAAGTTATTTCAGTAGTTTCTTGTGAATTTCAAAATTTAGCATTACAATTAATAATTATGTATTATAATTTGAATAAAGCAAGAACAACAGTTTTTGCAGAATAAAATGGTACCATCAGTGTTTACTTCGTTGGCCTCTCATCAGCTGCTTACAGGCCAAAGTAATTATTAAGTATATCTACAGAAACAATTTTAACATACTAGCACAGAGGTCATTTTTAAACAAAAATCAGTCGTTCATATATGCACACAACAATAATTTATAGTAATAATAAACACTTTATCCTTAACAGTAATGATCATACACAATGGGGACTTTCAGTATTGCGTGATCAGATAAAGGAAAAGTGAGTCTATCCAGTTAACAGCACAAAGAAAGACTGATAACTGCTTCTTTCTGAACACATAGATCAGGTTTCAGGTGCTTGATGGAGATGGCTTCAGAAAACTTGAAGAGAATGGGACTCTTTTGCCTATGGATAATTTTGAACAATCTTATGACGACCACCTCATGACCCTTGTCATGGAGATACTGGTAATGGCACTGTTTAAATAAGCTCTGAAAATTGATGAAATAAAAGATCACTTTCTCATCTGTTTTACGAAGTCAACAGTGTTTTTCTAGTTTGCAAGATATATTTTACTAATATTCTTCTCAAAAGAAAGGAAATTACACTGGAGGTTTTTAAATATTATTTAAATTAACATTTATTGATATTTATTCATGTATTGCTGTTGTAATGGTGATAATTTAAACAAACGTGAACTTTGTAACGATGGGAACCCTTTTGTTATGTCCTGAACGCAGGAAACCGATGTTCATGTCTTACTGCATAGGTGAGCAGAACTTCTTTGCATTAATTATAGTCACAAAATACCACAATAACAGCAAAAAGACAGTTAGTTGCAATAAAATCCAAAGTCCGATTTAATAGTAATAGTGTAACAGCAGAATCTCAAGACATGGTAGTCAAGGTATATTTTCCGTTGATCAAACCACCATATATATATATTTATATAGTTCATTCAACTAGATTTTAAAGGTGAAGACATTGCAGAAATGGTCAACAGAAGACTGAGGACGTCACTAGCCAGAGCCTATCCTGCAGCTAAGTTGGTTCCCGTCCGTCGAACAACATGCTCTTTGGTGCAGTCAAAAGTCGATAGATACCCTTCTCATGTTAACTCCAACTGTGTATACAAATTTACGTGTATCTGCGGGAGCAATTACATTGGGAGAACAGAAAGAAGGCCACACCTCCGATTTTCTGAACATGTGCCGAAAGCCTACGTCTCAAGGGAACAAACTCTTATAGCAGCGCTATTACCAGACATCTCCTCGACACGGGTCATGAGGTGGAAATCGAGAAATCCTTCAAAATTATCAATAGACAAAGGAGCTCCATTCTCCTCAAGTTTTCCGAAGCAATTTCTATCAAACGCTTGAAACCAGATCTATGTGTTCAGAAAGAATCAGTTATTAGTCTTTCCTTGCCTTGGTAACTGGATGTCTTTTTTCTCTCATCTGATTGCGTAATCTTTGTCTTTAACCTCACCCTCCTTTTATAATCTGTAATTTTGTTTGTCTCTTGTTTCTATGATTTGAGTTCAACTCAGTACATTGTTTACCTAACTTATTAGTCACTATGCATCTAACGCACATCCCATCTTTATTATGTAACTCCCTTACCATTATATGCATACATTTATTTTTTTTAACTTGAACTGCCTGTGTAAAAACTATATAAGCGCAATTTTCTGAGCACTGTTTACTAATTGTGAAACTTTCTGTCAACTGACAACATGTAAAATTTGCAAGTATGTTAAAACGTTTCTGTACTTAAACCTGAAAATTTATTTAGGCTGTAAGCAGCTGACGAGAAGCCAACGGAATAAACAATGATGGTACCATGTTATTCTGCACAAATCAATGTTGTTCTTGCTTTATTCAAATATATATAGTTTATATTCTATATAACCAGTCACTTAGCGAGTGACTTTTTACTAACATTAAACGACATGAAACAGAATGTTCAAATACACACATAGTTTTCTGATGTAAACGCCGTATTGAACTGTAGGAATCTGTAAGAATAATATTCTCTCGGAACACACTGTTTTTACTACACCACTGCAATATAGGATATCAAAAAGCAAAATTACCTCAACAATGCTGTTAGACAGTTGTACACATTCAATTTTTCTTGAGTAAAAAACACCTACCGTACAACAAAGTTATATAAGAAAATCAATCGTAAGAATTACCTCAGCATCAAGTAGAATATTCGCAACACATGTTGGGATTAAAACTCTGTCAGCAAGAGTCAGTAAGTAAACAATTCTTGCACAGTGTTCAAGGTCAGAATCACATTTAATCACTGAAACAAAATCGCTGCCGCAAATCAACGTATTATTACTATCACCGCACAGTCATAAAGAGAAACATTAAAACTGGAGATAGAACAGTGACAAAGATAAATAATAAGGATCAAGTCAGAACAGTGATATATAGTCTAACAGAAAAGAGGAAAACAACTAAAAAAGTTAGATGAAATGTGCAAATAAGTATTACTGATATAAAAATAGTGCCGGTGGCACAGTGTTGGAACGCTCACCAATAACGCCTCATGTGGTCTGGGGTTAGATCCCGGCCAACGACGCACTTCTTTACCTCGCTAAGCTAGTAATTACAGTGGTAAAGAGGGAAGGTCGGGGATGAGGCTAGTAACCCCATCCCGTAAAATTAAACACAACTGCTACCGAAACTTCAAAGCTCTAGCTTGAATCTCTCTGTTCCCATGTTGGAACGTAATGCAATAAGAAAAAGTCAATATGATGATAAAACTTGGGCGCCGTGGTAGAGTATTAAGATAAGATAAGATAAGATAATAGCTTTATTCCAAAACAATACTTGTGATACAGAATGGAATTCTCAGCATTTTACTACAATATCGCATCCAGTTAGTACATTAACAATAAATAAATTTCTACATAGATTAAAGTTATCTCAGTCAGTTTTGACAACAACATATTAGCATGTCGGTAGCAAAGCCAAAATTTTAAACAGAGTGTTTGAAGGTGTTAGAAAAGTAGATACTACTAGCATATTTACTGGCGTAAGCGATAGCAAAATGGTCGAGATATACAGAGTGTGAAAGAACGAACAAGAATGTTTTAAGTAGAGTTTGTAAGGAAGAGAGAAACAAAACAGCACATAACAAAAATAAATACAGAAAAAAATGGTAGAGAGTAAAAACGTTGTACCTGTAAATGATGTGAGTTGGAAAGACGAGATCCATTGTTCTACTGACTATTTAATAAGTTAAGGGTTTCACGCCTAATGCTTTCTTTATCGCACAGAACACGAGCTAGGTAGGGTATGAATGAGTTTTTGTACTTACTATATAGGCTTCTGGTCTTTCCTGATGAGATACAAGGGGAGAGTTGTGAATGTAGAGGGTGTTGTGAGTCAGATAAAATGGATTTCGCCCATTTTTCACATGAGTCCATGTGCCTGTCCACCAGAATATTAACAAGCTGGTTAAGTGGCAAACTGCTTACTCTGCTGACAACCTTTAACATCCTGTGTAATAAGGTATAGTCTTTCTCCATTGTGGATAAGATTTTATTTTAATAAAGTCGTGCACAGTGTTATGCAGCAATATTTACTGGTGACCATGTTTCCAGCACAAATTATTGCTCATATCAAGTCACTCACACAACTTTTTACCTCACATATATATTTGAGTGAAATTGATTGGACATTTGAATAAAAATAAATTTAAGAAATAATATTAGTATTATCTATCAAATTCAATCAGATGGGAAATAAGATGTTTTTACAGTCAAAATAAGTAACTTGTTAGAATGTTATGATGTATGTAAATTGAAATAGAATTTTAAGATTATTCATTATCCTCCTCTGATTTGACTGGTGGTAATAATATCTTCCATATTTCTGGTATTTGCATTGAATCATTTCTGTCGCATATGTTGGATGTGGACTCAAGGAACCAGGATTCAGTTATCAATCTGTCTCTCCACCTACTTATATTACTTCTAAGAGTTTTGATCCTCTCCCCCCCCCACCCTATTGTGTGTTAATGCATGCGATGTGATTGCTGAGCTTTTTTCTAAATTACTTATCTTCACGGGTGGGTTCGACCATTCTAACCTTGACAAATAATTATTGATATTGTAATTCGATCATTTACAAGTGATTTTATAAACAATTATTACATTATAGACGTCATCAAATACTGAAACAGTTTATAGAATTATAGAAAGACACCTACTTCATGACAATTATCAACATCTTAGCAGTATAAATTCTTTTTCCGAACTACCAGTTGATCAGAATTCTCTGGCTAAATGACAACAACTTCCTACTACATCACTAAGTGCGGCGAAAGTTATCCATTGACTTCGGAAATCTTCTTACTCTAATCATCTTATCTTTGTTCACTACATTAATCTCTGAAATCCACACTTATTACTTACAAGTAGTTTTGTGATGAGAAGGTGTGTTGTGGTTTACTTTACTTCTCTGCCTTCTCCTCCCTAAATATATATATGTATATATATATGAGAGGGATGTGCAGAATAATTTATCTTACAGATTAAATTTCTGTTCATCTGTTGATTAGGTTATTTCTTTTTATTTTGACAGAAGGGAATCCTATGCTTGATTTCCTCACTGTATCTTTCAGGATTGTGTATTGCTTTGTTCTGCCTAAAGCATATTCATCCTACTACACAGTAGAAGGAAGGAAGGAAGCAGAAAGCAGAGAGAGAGAGAGAGGGAAGAAGAAGCTATTTTCATCTCTGTTGTTGTTATTGTAATTCTAAATTCAATTATTTTATATTGACTTAAACAAATTTCTACGATTCAATGTTTCAAGTGTTCTTGTCTCTGTGTTTGTTATTTTTTCTTAGTTGGGTAAATAAACGAATAAGCCAGTTAATGAATGAATGAATAAGTAAATAAATAAATAGATGAAATAAGCTAAGACTTATCGAGAGAGAATGTCAACAAACATAACAGGTGAATTTGGACTGAAACTAGATTACAGAATGGACTATAGATATTTTGAGATAATATCTTCGCTCATATATATATATATATATATATATATGAGATAAGAGAATCGAATCAGTTGCCGGTTATGTGGATTACGCCTTCGCAAATCCTTAAAATTGGCTTCGGCTAAGTTAAATCACAATCTCTCGACGAAATAAGAAATAATTTGCGGAAAATGAAATGACTGAGGGACGAATAACAAAGTAGCCGGAGAATGTATGGTTTAGAATATGATTGACATGAGTATATTAATCTATAAGCTCAGACTTTTGCTATATCAACATTTGATTGCCTTGTTAGGCAAAGTTATTATTATTAAGAATTCACTTAATCAAGAAAGCAAGCATAAATAAGAGTTGTCATATACTACTATTGACTGATTTATATAAATAGTAGGATGCCGCTCATATCAACCAGTAGTTCTTGTTGCGACCAAACCTGACTTGACTCGTTGCTCTCTAAGCGCAGAGGACGAAACCTTGCACCTTACTGTATAACTGTCCAAAACTTCATTGAGAAATGCACAGTCACAAAACGCTCCAAAGATAACAAGTAGACGATTGTTTGTGGTTGGTATCCATATCTGGTTCTACTCAACAAAGCCGAAGACATTGGCTAGGGGTCACGCTATGTCGTGAATTGGCAGAAGTTGGAATTCATAGGCCATTGGATTGGGTCCCGGTGGCTTAATAGTATACGAGCTTGCCTTGTAACCAGAAGGTCCTAGGTTCGAATCCTGGAGGCGGGTGCGTACTGCTGAAGAGTCTCAAACGAGGACGAAAAAGATGTCCAGTGCTCCCAGGTTTTCCAATGGTTCTCTAACTGATGTCAGCTCATGATTAAATCCTAGAACCAATCAAACCCCTACAAACCAACACTTAAATAACGTCAAAAATTTAAAACTAACCCAACAGTGCTGTTAGGTAGCTATACAAGCAGTGTAGATTTTCAAGCACAAAACAGTCACTGCAGCACAAAACTAGTTAACTAAAATCCAACTGTAAGAAGTACCTGAGAAGCAAGTAGAATATTTCCAGTAAGGTGGAATCAAAAAGTATGTCCAGAAGGCAGTTCAAGGTAGGGTGGGATGACCTTGATTCACTTAACCGAAGTCACAGTTGTAAAATAACACACTACGAATGCCATCACACAACGATGAGGAGAAGCATTTAAATTAGGGATGAAACAGTGACTAAGAAAAATAATAAGGATCAAATCAACATCTGATATGTAAATGTTAAAATTTACAGTCTAGAAGAAAAATGGATGATAATTATAAAGTTATCAAGAATTGTTTTTCGAGTTTGACCACGGATTGATATCATTTAAAGAACCATGGAAAACCGGCGCTTGAGCATTGGACAGCTATTTCTTCCTAGTTTGGGACTCATCATTAGTATGCACCCACTGGAGTTTGAACCCCGGACGTTCAGGTTACAGTGCTAGTTCATATACCATTCAACCACTCGCAACTGATTCAATGGCCAGTTTATGAATTCTAACTTCTACCAGAAACAGTAATAAGTGGTAAATGTTGTCAGTATGTCAGTGGTTTTCAACGGTTCTCTAGCTGGTATCAATCGATGGTCAAACTCGAAAATCAAGTCTAATCCTTACAAAACAAAACTTGAAAATTTAATCTGATGCTCGCTAGTGACTTGCTACAGGATGGAGTTTCTTGCAGCTTTAGTGAGAAATCATGACCAGTGAGGTTCATCAAGTTGGGAGTGAGGATATGTGTCCCTCCGATGACACTGGTTGGTGGCCGCGCTAAATCAAGAATTGGTAGAAGTTAGAATTCATGCACTGGTCATTGGATCGGGTCTCAGTGGTTGAATGGTATACGAGCTTGCCCTGTAACCGGAAGGCCCTTGGATTGAACCCTTGCGGTGGGTGCATACGGTCGATGAATCCCAAACTAGGATGAAATAGCTGTCCAATAATCGATTGATGGTTTTCAGTGGTTCTCTAACTGATATCAATCCGTGGTAAGACTTGAAAAAATTGGTAAGTTAGTTGAAACACCCAGATATGTATAAATGATATAACTGAATCGTGCGGTTGGGATTTTCTTGAGAAACTTGCCGCTACAGTCCCTATTAGTCAGATTGAAGTGATCTTTCTTAAATGCTATTTATGATAACAAGGAGGTCACATATTGTGGTCTGAGTAATGGTGAAATGTTTCGTCCTCGAACTGTATAATTTGCAAATGGCAAGTCTGATTCAAAGTATTACCAGTTCACCTAAGTAGCCAGCCAAATTCAGATGATTTGAACTCATGGAGCTCTCCAAGCTGATTCAAACCACAAGCATTGCGTATTAGCTCTGTTCGAAACAGGGTAAGTGGGTGTCCGGTGTTTCGATCATATCGATCCGGCTAGCAAGCACTACTGTCTGACGTGTGAATGGTTTCCATCTACTCATATCAACCATTCACTAGTGTATAACATAACAACTTTACAGCGCTTCATTCACAGTCAAGTACTACTACAACACCTCTTAATCGACAGAAGTGAAAGACTCCTTAAAGTCAAGAAATTTGACAAGTATTGGATACTAATAATTATCTGTTTCATAGAATCTGTCAACAAATGCGGATATGACAATTTTACCCTCTGCTAGACTTGTAAGTAGTCTGTTGTTCTCGGGTTGAACCCTATCTAAATCCATCTGCATATTTAAATATTATGAACCATAGAATGACTAACAGTCTGTAACATTTCACTGAGGACTATCTTAGACTCCTGAACACAAGCTAATACTTTACACAATGCGATCAATAATTCTTCTCCACAATCTTTAAAGATCTTTTGAAATTAACCAACAAGTTCATCTCTGTTGCCTGGTTTTAGTTTAAAAATAGTCCTCACTTCTTCACTTATAGTCGGTCAACCAATAACCTTTTCAGACTGAGGTGAGACAGAAGACAGTTACTGTAGCTGTTATGCAGTTTAACATTTTATCAAAGTTCAAGTTGATTTCCATTTCCCGTTTATTGTTTATGTTAGAGCCTCTTACTACATCACAGGATTCGAGTCTCAGAGTGATGCAGTTTGCAGTAAGACCCAATTCATAGATTGAATTTCAGTTCAAGTCACACTCAACCAAAGTAACCTCACATTAATTCTTCGCAGTAAGAGCCGAAATATAACAGAGACCGAACATTTTGGTACAACATAATCAATAATCAACTTAAACAACGGCAAGTGATACCCATTACACAAAAAGTGGTTCTAGTTCCCCAGTGGATTGGTGGACAGTACTTTAATGTCTGAAACGACGGGTACAGGGTTCGAGTCTCATTGTGAATAGCACCACTCACCGGGAATGCAGCTACGTCCTAAATAAGACGAAAAGTGCATCTTGAATGACACCATCAGTCACTATTAACCAAAGCGATAACACACTTTTCAAAGTAACGAATCTAATTCTTCAGCTTGATGTCTGTGGTGTAAAGCTGATAAGTTTGCATATTTGTTGGAGATAGGTTCAATTATTGTAGTCTTCTCAAGATCCATCTCTTCGATAAACCTAAATAAATGATGGATAACATCTTATTTTTAAGTCAATTTTTCTGAAATTTCATATCAATGAGATGCTCACTAGCGACTGGCCCAGTTACCTGGGTTCTACTGGGAAGTTGTGACCAGTAGGGTGCAGCAGGTCGGGTGTGAGTACAAATACTCGCCAAAGACACTGGCTTGGAATCGCTCTATGTCGTGAATTGGCAGAAGTTGGAATTCATGGGCTGGCCATTGGATCGGGTCCAAGTGGCTTAATGGTCAACGAGCTCGTCTTGTAACCCCACGGTCCTGCGTTCGGACCCTGGGTGTGGGTGCGTACTGATGAAGAGTCCCAAACTAGACTGGTGAAACAGCTGCCCAGCACTCCCAGGTTTTCTAATGGTTCTCTAACTGATGTCACCTCATGATGAAATCCTGTAACTAATTTCATTCCGCTTTCCTCCCATCATGACTCGCAGTTGATATGATAAATTTTCGGTCAGTCTGTGTTTAAGCAGTCATTGTTTCTTTTCATGTAGGAATCATTTTATAATTAGTTTTCTTTTATCGGTTAAGGATAATTTTACTAACCTTTAATTGATGCAGATGGTCATTTCCTATTGATTCATGTTCCTGTTTTGAACTGGAAATAGTGTTGGAATGATTTAAGATGCTTACCGTAGTCACTTTCACAGTGATTTTTAATCAACTCTTAGTTAAACGTAAAGATACAGTGTATGTATTGATCATTTAAGTGCTTTGCAGGTGTGTATTTTTAAACGGCTAAATAAGTTTGCTGGAAGTATTTTTTTATTCCTTTTTGTTCGCAGTGGGACACAGGGATTCAAGCTAGAGGCTTGAAGTTTCGGTAGCAGTACCGCATGTTCAGCCTTCCCTCTTTACCAGTGTTATTAATGGCTTAGCGAGATAAAGGGGTGCGTCAGCCGCAATCCAACCTTTGAACCACGTGCGTGGTTGGTGAACATTCTACTGCTGTGCCATCGATGCAGTTTGCCAGAACTAAATGCGATTAGATATTTTACTGTGTCGAAAGTATTGCAAACAACTTCTGCTACGTCATTAATTAGCGATTCACGTACCTGATGTTCTAGTAGGAAGTCATGACCAGCAGAATCCACCGAGTCAAGCAAAGCGACAGTTACTCGCCAATGATACTGGCTAGTCGTTGTGCTATCTACGTAACTAACTGACAGAATTTGGAATTCATGGACCATCGTTTTACGTCCTTGATGTTGAATACTCCTATGAGCTTATCTTGTAGCCTCGGCGTCCCAAACTGGGATGAAACACCTGTTTAGTATTCCCTAGTTGGTTTTCTAGATGCTAGCCAGTGATCGAACTTGTAACCAATCAAATCCCTACGAATCAACAGTTAACAATCAAGACAAACATAGAATTTTTCTTATATTGGCAGTGACATGTCACAGTAAGCAGTCTTCAGTAGTGCATTATATATTATAGGCGTCTTAAATAACCTGTATTTTTATTGGACACTAGTAACTAGCGTGACGTGTCTAGTCCTTTCTTTGGTGCACATTGAATTCTATCAGTCAGGTTTGCAATGTGGCCACCATTTTAAGTAGCTCGCCATCACAGTGCAAATTGATTTGATGATATTAGATGACTGGAGGCAATCGGCAGGAAGCCTTTGATCTAGGTTTCGTGCTAGTTGCCACTCACCAGACAGCAAAGCGTATCTGCAACCTTGAAGCAACTGATGTTCCTTCTGAAATTCGAACCAGCATCACACGTTGCATTTATATATATATATATATATATATATATATATATATATATTATATATATATACATATCCCGATCTCGACACCTCACTCTTAAGAAGTGAATACTCACTTATTGTTATGTACTCGTCGCCAAATTATTGTTATGTACTGGTCGAGAATTTAATAGTCCTAACGCGAGAAAGACGGAAATCAGAAGACCACTAGGTTTGCGATGGTACTTCTATTTTCCAAACACAAGGAGAATCAATGTATCACACAAGAGTGTGAGGGCAAAATATATATGAATGTCCGAACAAGTGAGTGAACAAATCAATAGACAGTCTTAACATGAATGGCTAATTATAATGGAGTACCGACCCATATATACATAGCGAAATATAACAAACATGCCAACAAACACACGTATTATATGGGTATATATATCACCAAGCAACAGACTGTCAACAAACACACATATTATATATAATATAAGGGGAATATACATTGTTAAAGGAGACAGGTTCATCAAAGTGAAATGGTCACAGACTAAGAGAGCAACAGAAAGAGAGACCACCATACACACAGCTGTCCGTATGTTGTAGAAATATATTTTGTCTTTATTCGCACCCTTCTTCACTTCCTTATTTAGTACGATATAAATTGAACCCAGCTTCTCCTTCGGTTGTCTATCTTGGCATTAGTTCATCGTCCGTTTCGGGGTCCATCTCTCCACTGTTATCTTTCACTTGTCTACGGAAAGCTATTTCTTGTTTTGCCTCTTCTTTCTGCCTAAAATGCTTTCATATGGTTTCCTTAAACATCACTGTCAGAGAGTTACAATGTTCTTCCACAGAGGTTTCCTCAATGACGTTACGTAGTGTTTAAGACTTTACTATGATGGCTGGAGCACAGGTGTCTTTTTTAGTTTCGTCTTTCAGTTTCTGAGTGCTGAAATTGAACTGTGGTCTATATGTAGTATTTTTTAAAGGCTTTTAGACTGATCTTGAAGGTTCCTTGCACTAGATAATGGATTTTGGCGTATCTGTAAGGTGAGATCCGCGTTGTCTTGTGTATATCCTTGTGGTTATACCCCCTGCCTTCAATCACCAAATCATTGAACACACAGACGTTTGAGAAGATTTTGTCATCCCTATTCGTTTCATGAAGTCTCCCAAATCCTTAAGCTTTCTCCTACTGTGTTAGCTGTTCCTAATTCATTATTTCTATCACGGATTAGGATTTAGGATCTTTTCCAGTAAAAGTTTGCCCGACCTCCCTTCTTACTCCAGGCTTGGGGCTAAGTGTTAAACTGATGAATTAGTAAACCAGTTAAAGCTGTTTTATTATTATGTAGATAGCACAGAGATTATCTCAGAAATATGATGTATTCGTGTAATTCATTTCAAACGCTCTGAACACACATTTGCTACTTGTCAAGTCAATTTACATGAAAAATAAATGGTCAAATAAAATCAGAAAAAAAGGATTTCCAGTATATATCGTTTTCCAAATAAGGCAAACTCATTGAGAAACAAAACATTCTTCTTCAGCAAACCTGTTGACGAATAAAAGCAAGTGGAGTGAATCAACCATATAGATACAAGCAACTTGTATATATACATAAATCCTCAAGCTTCCTATAAATATTATCTACTGTTCATTAAATTCACTCATGTGGATTAATTATATTATCGATTAACTCTGATTACTTCTAGACAGACAAAAATAAATTCATTACATAATTCTTGTTGTTGTTAATCGTGTAGTTTTTTATTATTATATCACCGGTTGTATCTTTTATTCACTTGACACGCTTACATATCTTATCCGATCGCACAACATTTCTTTTCTGAATTCTTTGGATCTTAGTTAATTGGTTACGCTTGACTTAAGTTAAACTAGGCAGCAATTAAATGTGTAACAGATGTAATTAGTCAGTGTGTGTTGAATGAAAACACACAGATTTCAACCGCCCCCACCACGGCCAACCCACATGTGTCCAAGTCGGCCACGAACTTATCTGACAATCAAGTCTATTTTCTTATCTCTTCGCCAAAATTCAATTCTACTTTGATAAACTTTCGTTTTTGCATAAATTGTGTGTAATTCTCTTGAGACAATTAGAGCTTATTTTAAAAATTGCATCATTTATAGAGGTGAAGTATTTATAAGTAGATAGTAGATCCCTGGTTTTCAATCTTTTTCCTCTGTATGTGTGTGTGTGTGAGTGTGAGGTGAAGTGAGAAGTTAACTGAGGTGACATAATTAGCCAACAGCAGAAGAACAACTGCTTGTAAGGTAAAGAGAAAGCTAAATTTTAATAATGTAAACTTTAAATTAAATTAAAATGAACTGAGATATAATTAAATTTGAAACAGCTAAACAAAAGAGAAAAAAGGTGTGTGCGTGTGTGTGTGTGTGAATATCCATATGAATTAATATTTAGATGTGTCTATCTGTTTCACGGTCTAATTCTTGATTATTTGGTTTAATTATTTCTGCATGAAATATTTTCTCTCTCTCTGTGTATATATCTTCACGGTTGATGTTCTTCAGATTAATATCGCTCAGTACTCTACGGACTGAGTTACAAAAGTCAAATAGTGACCAAGTTTTATTCTTACTTCGATCCTAATTAAGATAATGTATGCATATTAGCAAGCCCCGCCTAGATTGCCGGCTCGCTAGTTTTCTAGCCGGTCCCAAGCCCGGATAAATAGGGAGGGTTGGGGTGTGGTGCTAGCAACTCCATCCGCAAAACTTAACCAAACCGCTACAGAAACTTCAAAGCATATACACATTAAAAATACTGAAAATATAAACAATTACCTTACTTTTCGCTGGAATCGGAGAAGTGAAATGAAAGCCTTTGGGAAGCCAGTCAGCCGATGTGCCTTCTTTCGATTAAAGCAAAAATAAGGATGGGTACGTGGAATGTTCGTACAGTATAAGAAGCCTGAAAGGCTGCCCAGACAGCCGCAGAAATGAGAAGATATGTAATAGAAGTGTTGGGAATCTGTGAGAGCAGTTGGAACGGATGTGGAAGATGCAAACTATCAATTGGAGAGACAGTAATCTATTCCGGTCACCTGGAGGATAATCACGGGCACACCGAGGGAGTGGCCATCATGATGTCACCAACAGCAGCCAGAGCTCTTATGCATGGAATGGCAATCAAACCTCTACCTCAACTTTATAGACTTTGAGAATGCCTCCGACAGCGTTTACCGCGAAGTAATTTGGAAACTACTCGAGTACCCCATATATTCATAAACCTTATTCAACAATTGTACGACAACGATACATGTCAAGTGATCCACAACGGAAAACTCAGAGAGGCGTTTGGAGTAAACACAGGAGTCAGACAAGGGTGCTTATTATCACCAATGAATGATATTCCTAATTGTGGTGGACTGGATTATGCGTCAGACAGTGGGAAACGAGAAAACGGGGATATCCTGGACCGATGTGAAGAACCTAAAAGACCTGGATTTCGCATGTGGATGATTTATGTTTGGTGTCACACAAAATCGAAGACTTACAAGCGAAAACCGACAAACTGGTCGAAGAAGCAGCCGGCGAAGACAGGACTCCAAGTGAACATAGACAAGACGGAGGTTATGAAAATAACCAGCCAACAGCAACAACAAAAACAGCAGCAACATCCATCGCCAATCACCATCAACGGGAGGGATTTGAAAGAGGTTACTTCATTCGCTTATGTAGGGAGCACTGTCTCAACTACAGGAGGAACGGACGAGGATTTCAAATCGAGAATCGGGAAGGCGAGCGAGAAACACATCCATCAACCTGAAACCAATCTGGAAATCTTCGTCACTCAGCCAGCATCAACAATAAAATTCGGTCGGATTTTCAATACAAACGTAAAGTCAGTCGGTTCTTCTATACAGATCAGAAACTTGGCGGGCGGGTCACAAAGAATATTTCCAACCAACAGGCTATTGCAGACCTTTATCATCAACTGTCTTCGCTGGATCTATACTGAAGATCAATCAGATGGCCGGGCCGGAAAGAATCACCAACAAGAAACTATGGGAAGGAACAAACAAAACAAAAGCAAACCAATCACCCAACAAGAGGAAGTGGAGATGGATGGATTGGACACTCGCTGAGGAGGCCGCTGGGTGACATCGCGCGTCAGGCCCAGGAGTAGAATCCGAAAGGGAAGCGGCGAGTAGGACTTCAGTGCAAGGGTGACATGCAGGAGATCGTGTGAAGAGGAGTTGAAACAGTATGGACTAACATGGATGCAGGTGAAAAGTACAGCAAAAGGAAGACAGAAGCAAGTGGAGACGTGCAGTTGAAGCCCTATGTTCTACTAGGAACCCAAGGGAACAATAATAATAATAATAATAATGCATATTAACAGAGAACTTAATGATTCAAGTGAACCCAGAAGGACTGCCTCCAACACGGATCGCCTTCGAGTACGGGATATAGTAGGCATGAGTCATAGTTACTTCGTGAAAAATTAAATTATGGCTCATAGATTCTTCGTGTAATAAATTCAAATGTGATCAGAGACTGGTTTACATAGCTTGGAACGTAAAGCCGTAAACTGATGACCTGAAAGTTACTAGATGGAAATAAATGAAGTATTGTTCAAGTACTACTGCTTTTTGTAGGGATTTTTTGTTTAATTGGTTGGAGGATTTCATCATGAGCTGAGATAAGTTAGAAAACCATTGGGAAACCACCACTGGAGTACTGGACAGCTGTTCCACCCCTACCACGGTTCGAATCCAGGACTTTCGGGCTACAAGGTGAGCTCGTGAGCCATTAAACCACTGGGACACGATCCAGTGGTCAGCCCATGAATTCTAACTTCATGACATAGCACGACCACTTCGTAGTGTCTTCTTCGATGAATTACTGCCTCACCTTTAACCTGCTGTACCAGGTTTACTAATTGTTCTCTAGGTGATGTCAGCTGAGGATGAAATCCTCGAGCCAATCAAATAAAGTCACCTAAACTTGTCCTAAATACAGAAAAGTAATCATAGTGAAATTTAATGGGAATGAGTACATTCTTCTTTGAATGAATAAACCAGTTTCTAAGTTAAAAGTGTGAAAAATGATTGTGAAAACAAAAATGGCATATAAACTCAAGTTTGAACAGAATTTGAACTAGTGATTTCTGACTAATTTGTTGAATTCTCCAGTGACTAAATTACAAGATTCAACTCTAGATTTGATTTTTAATAACTTTCTAGTGTTCAAAAATCGGTTGATGGTCTGTAAGCTTTGATATCATATTTATGCATACTTCATCATCAGAGTGTGAAAATTAATGCTGAAGATTTCATCAAGCCTCATAGTGAAATGTCTATGACCAAATATCAAAGTTTGAAGAGGCTAAAATATGACCTAGATGCGGAACTCCCACCAGAATGTACCGGATTCAGGAAAGGTGAGTCATATGTGGAATAAATTAGAACGCTAAACATTATCACTGAATACAGCATAGAAAATTGGAGTCAACTCTGTATCTCACTTGCGTTGAATTTGAAAAACATTCGACAGTGGTGCCCGTGAAGCAAATTGGAAACTCATTCAACGTTACAGAATGCAGTGCTGTAAACCTTTGTCGAGCTTATAAAACACCTGTATGATGACGCCACATGTGATTCACAGCGGAAAGTTCAACGAAACCTTTGAAATGAGGGAAAAAGTAAGACAAGGCTGTTGTCTGTTATAAACGATGATATTCCTAATTATGATGGATGAGACCATGCAAAAGACCATGGAGACTGAGAAGACGCATATATATTCCACTGATCAAAAGACGCTGGTTGATATGAATTCCGTAGTTGGTTTATGTTTAGAGTCACACAAACCCGGAGATCTACAGGCAGAAACCAGCACATTGTCAGAAAGGGTAGCGAAGACAAGACTCTGTGTAAACATAGAGAAGATATAGGGGAAGACACCTAAGTAACAACAAGAAGCACAAACCGCCATCAACGGGAGGCATTTGAAGGAAGCCAGTTCTATCACTTGCCTAGAATGTATTATTTCAACAAAAGTCGATGGCATGGACGAGGATACTGAAGGCAGATGCGATAAGAAAACAAGACAAACCTTGACTTATTAGAAATCAGTCCGAAAATCGGCTTCACTCCACAGAAAGAACAAGATTCGGATACTTGCCAGTAATGTTCAAGAAACGTCACGAGAAGCGTTTTTGTTATACTCCAGATTTAAACCAACAGCTGATTTCTATGCACAATGAGGATCAGACGGCTAGAAAAGATTGGCCGCAAAGAAATCTGGTTACGAGCCGACCATCAGCCATCTTTAGAAGAAGACAGAGATGGACTAGACATACAGTGAAGAGACTGTTAAGTGAAATCATGCGTCAGGCCCTAGAGTGGAAATGGAATGGGATATCACTGGTCAGGCATCGGTCTGAAGGTGAAATAGAGGAAGTCGTGTAAGCAGTAAGTGAAAGCTTGTAAGCAACTGTAAGGTCAGTTAAAAAAGACTGTATAAAACAGAGTGAAGTCGAGATGTGCTATTGAATCTCTATGGTCCACCTGGAATAACAATAATAAGTAATCGTCGTACTCAAAACTGGCTCCTACACTCATGTTTGATTGAATCAAGTAATTCTAATTTTGTAAATTGTTATATTACCCTGATAATTTCGCTCATTGAAGAAAACATTCAGTTCAGATAAGCAGATCATTTAAATCATACAGATTATAAGTCCTGTATATGATTATTTTTCAAGATTTTTATAAGCCTAACAAACATCTCTTCTGGTATTGTTCAATGTTCAGTTATCACTTGAAAAGTCAATTTATTTTGTTTTAAAAGTTGCTTTTAAGAGGGAATTTCAAGTTCTCGGTTTTCAAGTATCACTAATAATAATTATTATTATAATAATGAAATGTAAGAAGTATTTTTAGGTATCATATTAAAAAATTTATTTTTTGAAGAATATACATCTACCTTGATACTTCACATTGAAATCATTCACGCGTTTAAACGTGTGAGTTTATGTGTGTGTGTGTGTGTGTGTGTGTGTGAGAGAGGGAGAAGGATTTAACTATGTTGAAGATTGACGTCATAATCAGGAATGACGATGATGACACCAGTGTGGAAGCAGGGTAAGTAGGAAGATAGTGTAGATAAGGATAATAGATGGGAGAATGTTAACTTGTAATGATTAAGTCCACAATTAAAAAAATACTGATTTATTTCTATAGCATGAAGGTGCTTCTCGTCTTAAAAAATTCTCTTTCTATGTTTTTTCTTCTTCATCAAACGTGTGAAGAATACTTGAAGAAAATAATTAATGCATGACTGATCAATAAGTTAGTTAGTGTGGAGCAAATTAAAGGATTATCACAGCTAACTACAAGATTAAAACACAAGTGTCTTATGTGTATGGACAAGTGTGAAGGCATACTTCAAAAATCCTTTCAAGAATTTTAAAGGTATAAAATAAACACTGAATTATGACGCTACTAAGTAATACTGCTAATGATGGTGGCCTGCTAAATAATCCGCCTACCTAACTTTTCACAGTACATACTGAGTCAAATTTACGCAGTTATACTTCCTGTTAACTAACTATTTACGTCCTTCACAAATGGTGTATACTCAAGTGAATATTTGAATGGATTTCAACATAGCGCCTGGTCTATTTTGAAGAAACTAATACGTTGAGGGTTGGGGAATGTTGGAAATAGAACAAAATTCCCCCTTACAAATGACATATTGTAGATTAGTGTTTCATTTTTTAAATACTTCACAATACTTCCCTTTAGTTGATGATCGTCATTTGGAGATATTTCAAATAGAGTTATTCATTGTGTTATTTACTTGATGGTAGCTGGCAGTGAAATAGAGGGTGCAAATTTCACTTTGTCTGAAGCTCATTGGCTGAAAGTCTTCTTCAACCAAATAACATCACAAAATAACTGAGCGAAGAATATCCTTTTCGATAAATTCCTCTTCTGGCTCTACAATTATATATATGTTTATATACACAGAATATTGTAGATTAGAAGTCAATAACGGAACACTGAACGAAAAACCCGGTAATATTCGTGATCTACTTAGCAGAAACGGATATCCGACAACATTTTTGAATAAACACATGGATTTAGCAAGTAAATAGTCGAGGGTACCCAGAGTCCCCCAAAAATCACTGTTCTTAAGAATGCAGTTCATGGAGGATGTTAATAGTGAAACTTTTTCACAACTTTCAGAAGGACTTTTAACTAATTTACGCTGTTTTTCATTAGAGAGACGATACTCAGTTCAAGAAGTAAAGACAAACTGCTCTCTTCAAAATGTACTCACCCGTTTAACAGATTGTGCTGAGCTAGTTACATTGGGCGTACGATCGTGCAAGTTCATCACAGGATTTCTGAACACCTCCCGTTTTGTTTTGGCAAAGGTCCGAACAAAGCCATACGCAGCGCAATACTAGCTCATCTTGTCGATAGTGGACATCAAGTCAACTTTAACAAAGCTTTTAAAGTTATTTATCGTATATCATTGAACCTTTCATATGCTCTACAAGTACGACTTTTACATACAACAGAGGCAATCGGAATTCATCTGAACAAGCCAAATCCATGTGTTCAAAAGAAGTTTGTACAGCCCCTTTCTTTGCCATGGCCTATTACGTAAAATATATTATGTAACCACCTTTTGACTTTGTTATTTTATTATGATTACAAGTCCAGCTAATTCAGTTAACTTGTCTGTAACTTAATATTCTCAAGCAAATCTACTTAGTCATTCTACTGTTCCTAGTCATCATTATCTCACATATTTCTTGATTATGTAACAACTCGTTGTTAACTTCTACGAATTAACTGACCTTGAATTCTGTGATGCGAGGATAATCGGATACTGATTAACAGTGAAATGAATTAGCGTGTGATAGAAACCGTTATCTGGTTACGCGTTTTTCTCAAAAGATTCTAGTACTGTGTTTGAGTGACCTTAAGTTGTTGAGTATATGGCCTACTGAAAATATCAGAATTAGGAAAAAACAGGTGTCCATTGACTGAAGATTTCCAGCAGTTCTCCGAGAGATGTCCGATAGCAATTATTTATAAATATACGGTGAAATCAACCAAACCCCTACAAATCCTTTTTCATTCCTTGCTTCAGGCTTTGAGATTTCGATAGCAGTGGTGTTGTTTCCATCGAGTAGGATTTCAAGACTTACACGCCCAACCTTCCTTCATAGTAAGCTAGGTAAGGCTTAGGGAGTGTATCAGCTTCACTGGTGGATTAGAAGGCTTCGAAAGCTGTTTTGTCAATTGTTAACTTTTGAGTATAATAATAAAAGAACGCACCTTTCTGACTCGTTAGTACATCAAAAATCAAGACATCTAAACTAATAGATGAATTTGATCGATGTGAAATATCATTAAGACTTAGAGTGGAGTTGCCTTCAAACTTCTTAATATTCATGATATAAGCAAAGTGATATTAACTCAGTTTGTTAGTTACATTCTGTTTAATGGCGGACGCATTGTTACTGTTTCACTGTTTGGTTTAAGACGAAAAATAGGGTTTCAGCAGAAAATCTCCATTGCATTAGGCTGTTTACTGTCATTTGCAACTGGCTGCATGACCGTTGAAAAATCTGCGTTTCTTCTTCACTTGAGCTTCTAAAACCACCCTCAGGCGCCCATTTCATCATTTCTCATTCAGATTCCACTTGAGGACGTGCCTGGTATGTGATATCTGTAAACGGTCTCTCCAGCGCTTGTCCAACTTATTTCCGCTTCCTCCTGTAACTTTCCGCCTGTTCGGGTTCATTGTTGCTTAACATTTCTGACCATGTGATCTTCGATATTGTGCAAAGGCGGACACTTATGAAAGAAAATACTTTTGCTTAGATGTGTGCCAGTTATCTCAACCAAATAGAAGCACTAAGTTAAAGTTAATTTTGAAATTTTGGATCTGGTTCGTTATGCTGAAGGCTGTAGATCCCCTCTCGGATTTTAGAGTAATGAATAGCCCTACTACCTTTCCGATCATAGTTTTGACATTCTAATATCTGTCGTCTGTATTTGAAACTGTGTTGTTTAGGTGAGCAAGGGAGACGACTTCCTTTACATTACTCTCACTGATAGTGTGAGTTGTGCTCTTTGTTGTTAGTTGGCTATCGATGCAACCGACTCATTGGAGTATTTCTTATTATAGATACTAGTATCATTGATAGTTTGTAAATTACGGTAAACCTACTATCCTATAGAGTCATTAGCACGAAGGGGGCACTACACAGCAAGGATCCTCTTCAAGTCAATATTCTAATTCACAGTTAAGTTTGAATAGAATTGTTCATTTTAATTTAAGATTATATCTTAGCTGTTAAACATCTAAGATGTATACATTTACCACTACTGAGTTTGTGGTCGATTTTTTCTCTAACTGGACTAACTCTCATGACTCCAAAACGATTAACTTACTGGGGCTTGGGAAGGATAATAAGTAAACAGGAGTTACTGGTGCAAGAAAACATTGAAGAAATCCTTAAGATTATTGAATTGAATTTTTTGATTTTCCCGTCGATTGATCGGACCGAAGTGCTTGGTCTCAGGTTGACATGTCGGCTTCTTGTGCTTCACTTCGGTCCGGTCAATCGACGGGAAAATCAAAAAATTCAATTCAATAATTAATATGACCCGTTGCACAAGAGGTGGCTCTCGTGGCCCAAGTGGTCTAGTGGATAACGCTTTGGCGTTTGAAACTATGGGCACTGGGTTCGAGCCTCGGTGGGAACATCATCACTCACTGAGAAATGCAGGTACATCCAGATGACGAGTCCCAAATAGGACGAAATGCGCATCCTGGATTCCACTGCTAGTCACCATCCACCAATTGTATACAAATCCTTAAGATTATTCATGAACTTTTATGAAGTAATTTGCTATTTGCTTGGCATCTCAGTTACTGAAAATTTTTCACTATTAACGGAAAACAAAGGTGTTAATGACCGATGGAGATACCTTTGGATTAACATTTTGGTCATGTAATGGGTAATAACAAAAGATAAAATGAAAATAGGCGTCATGTAGGGGTCCAGACCAGTGAACTTTGATCTAACAGCTTGAAGCAACACCACGTAAAGAGAATTATGTCACAATAATACCAACAATTATTTAATTCACACTGGATTTTCCTGTTGATTTACTGGACTTCAAGTGCACGGCCTCAGATTGACATTTCAGCTCGTTTTGAAGATGCTTATACGATGTCTGACAATTTAACTTGGCTTTCGTGGCCCAGACGGCCTAGTGTATATAACCTTTTGGCATTTTAAGCTAGGGGTGTTGGGTTTGAGCCTCGGTGAGAACACCGTCACTCACTGAGGAATGAAGGCGCATCCAGTGAAGAGTCCCGGATAGGACGAAATATGCATTCCATATTCCTCTACTAGTCACCATCCGCTAATCTACTATCAACAATTACCGGCTAAAATGTCATCAAAACTAGAAAATATGAAGACAAAGACTTCATGAGGCTTTTGGAATTATTTTTTCTACACTTCTTGAGCAATCTGACTGTTAGACGAATCAGCTATATTGAGTATATTTCCCAGTACCTTTCCAAGCTCTTTATTAACCTTGGTAAAATAAAGGTAACAGTCATAGAGAAATGCTTTAAGCTATGATATTTTTACCTTAAATTCCTCATAAATCTCTTCACTAGATGACACTGACTATAGAGTTCCTATCATTGAAGTTGGATTATTTAAAAAATTATTTTATTCCTTTGCGTTCCAAGTGGAATATAGGGCCTCAAGCTAGAGCTCTGAAGTTTTGTGCGGTGAGATGGCTAGTTTCACGCCCAATCTTCCCTCTTTGCCGGGCTTAGTACCAGCTAAGCGACATTTAGAAGTACGTCAAACGGCGATCGAAACCTGGACCACCTAAGTGGCTGGCAAGCATTCCATCTCCACTCCACCAACGCACTTGGAATTCGGAAACCGTAGGCTATTGGGACTGACTGGATGTTTTGAACGGTAAAACATAGTGCACATAGTGACGTTACTGTCGTGGGTTCGAGTCCTCATGGGGCCACAGATGAAAAGCCCCAAGCCAGGATAAAGAAGATCTTCTGTACTGTTTTAAAGTCTTCAGTGACTATTTCAATCAGTTGCTTAGTGGTAAAATTTAACTTAATTCGAATCAGAACTTCATATGTCCAGTACTTGAAGGTTAATTTCTCATAGTAGGAAAATTCATATAGCATAATATTAAAATTTTTGTAGAAAAGATTACACATTCATTGAACATACTTACTAACCTAATTCCATTTTTAGTTATACAGTAATACATTCAGATATCAGTGACGACTCTTTTGCTTAAAACAATACACATAAACAATGGATACTAAATTTTCGATTCACAGAAACTAACTACTTAAATCTCACAAAAAAGTAGATGCAAATTCAAGTCAATAGGTGGAAAGCTTGAAGAGACATAATATCATAATTTGAATTTGCTAACTAACTAACACTTGAAAATTAGTCTAATTTTTACCAACCACTGACTATAGGATAAAGTTTCCTTAAGTTTAGTGAGAAACTGTAATGTAAGGCCAAATATTCGCTGACGACATTGGCTGGCTTTCGCGCCATATATATCGTAAATTGGCAGAAGTTAGAATTCATGGGTCACTGAGCTGGGTTCTAGCGACTGAATAGTCTATGAGCTTTCTTCGTTACCTGAACGTCCTGAGTTCACTCCTAAATGGGGTCATGTGGGCGAAACAACTGTTCAGTACACCCAGAATTTTAATGATTCTGTAACTGAAATCATTTCCTGATATAACTTGGAAAATTTACAATGCTTGCTAAGGATATCTGATCCATGAGATTAAAGAATTAACTATAAAGTACTACAAAGTTACTTGTTTTGACATTGAACTCAAGAATGCACATTTCATACCTTACGCTACTCATCAGCTGGATACGTATCCATTCCTAGTGAGTGACAGCATTTGCGCGAGACTTAGACTTATCACCTGTTGTTTAAAATCCAATGACATGATGCCTTTAAATAATCAGTCGACGTGAATCACCTTTCGTACAGCAATCAAGGTTTGATATTATTTATTTATGCTTTTGTATTCCTTTTTATATTGTTTTATGATTATTGGATCAGTCTTATTTTGGTTTATCAGAGCCTTGAAACGCATTTCTTCGATTCCACTGTGAAACATAGTTAAATAAACAGCTTTAGGTTAAAAATTTCGTAATATAGAGGCTTTCGATCAAGAATCAGACACAGCAGAGTGTGGCGGACCAATACTGCCCAAAATTATCAGTTGAAGTTTATGAATGTAGGCAATTAATGTAGAGTACCTCTTCTCAGAAGGGTTTTTTCCTATTACAAAGGAATTTTTTTACTACGTATAGTTTCCCGAGTAATAACAGACTTATATTTCAGGAGTAGATTTGTGAGGATTTGATTTATTTTCGAGTTTGACGACGGATTGATATCAGTTAGAGAACCATTGAAAACTAGCACTCTAGTACTGGACAGTTGTTTCATCCTAGTTTGGGATTCATTGCCCGTATGCACCCACCGCCACGTTTCGAATACAGGACCTTCCGGTTACAAGGTGAGTTCGTATACCATTCAGCCACTAAGACCCGATCCAGTGGCCAGTGCATGAATTCCAACTTCTACTATTTCGTGGTTTAGCGCGACCACTAACCAGTGTCATCGGTGGGACATCCATCCTCCCACCTGACTGGATGAACCTCACTAGTCACGACTTCTCACTAGAACTACAAGAAACTCCGTCCTGTAGCAAGTCACTAGCGAGCATCAGATTAAATTTTCAAGTTTTGTTTTGTAAGGATAAGACTTGATTTTCGAGTTTGACCATCGATTGATACCAGCTAGAGAACCGTTGAAAACCACTGACATACTGACTACATTTAACACATAATTTCTTATCCACATATCCACAGCCATATGTTAAAACTCTTTTACATGTATAGCTCTATGTACATTAGAGGAAGGTTAACTGAAAACTACAATTACCTTACAGGTCTTATTTTATTTTGAGGAATGAGAATATTGAATGGAAATAATGAGTCATTATCAACTTAGAATTCATAAAGCATTGAGTCGAGTCTAAGTGGCTGAATGATCTACGGACTTCGTTTGTCACGTGAAAGTTCTTGGTTCGAAACCCAGTTGGTGCGCACTCAAGTACTGATTTTCAATGGTTCTCTAACTGACATCAATCCATGATGAAACTTGAAAAACAACTATCTATAAAAAACAGAAAAAAGCAAGATTCACAACAACAAAAAAACGCTTACGCTTCATTTAATCTCTGTAAGCATTCTCTCCAATCTGATTGGTCCACCCTACAACGGGATAAATACATTTACAACCAATCAAAATTAACAGACATATTGCTTCAACCAATATCTCAACCGAAAGTTGTATACGCAAGAGGAAAAATAAAAAACATGAGCAAGGGAAGAAAGAAGTGAGAGAGGAGATAAACAAATTATATTACTAACATCATAAAAACACAGAATTTCTTTTCTCCCCTGATTATTATTATTATTACTTTATGTATTAATATTTCTGTTAAATACAAAAAGATAAAAAAGAAAACAGTAAAAGAGGGAAATATGGTAGAACGAATTCTCCACTGAAATGCTTCAGTTCACTTGGACAAGTTTTACAACCACGCGCGGTTGAACACTTTCACCTTCAAAAGTAAGAAAATAAAGAATGGATGAACGAATCAGCTGGCTAGTTAGCTAGCTAGCAGGCTAGCTAGATAGATAGATAGATAGACCGGAAAAGTTGCTCGGTTGCTTATGTCCTTCTTTCCTCTTGAAAAAAAGGATAGAAAGGTAGGCGATAACAGTGTTATAAGGCGTGCGAGCGCGCGCGAGAGAGAGATAAACTAAAGAAGGATGGATATTCAGAAATCCACTGAAAAAGCACAAGAGTTAACAGGCTACACAACGCACTGACGACTGACTGACTGATTGAATGAGCGAGCGAGTGAGTGAGTGAGTGAAGCATATGAAAGAAGTAATCTATCCATTCAGTCTGTTGGAAACACAGAAAGGGAGAAAAAGAGACAGAGAGAGAGAGAGAGAAAACTCACCCTTTTTCTTAAAGACAAGTAATATGCATCTATGTATTTTGAAGAAGAGTAAAGTTAACGCCTTATCGAATATAATATAAATGTATTTATATTGCCTTTCTTTATTCAACTGACCGAATAAACACGAATGAAAAATATTCACTTATAGGCATATATATGTGTAGCTTTTTTCTCTTCTTCTCTGTTCAACTGAGTCTTTTATTCTTCATTTGCCTGACCGAATTCTGAATCCGTCTGTGAAATTCACATTACCATTATCGTCACAACCATCATCACCATCATCCTCATAATCGTCATTATCTAATCATCGTTTTTATTATCCCTTAATACAGTCAATGAATTTTACCACAAAAAGAATTCCTTTAATTACACTAATCATAATATACTTCAATTGATTACTCAATACAATGAAACGAAACAGTGATTGAAAATCAAACAGACCACAAAAAGAGAAATAAAAAAAACAGCATACATAGCATACATAATTGCCCATGTCACCGTATACTAAATGTCTTGTGTGCTTTTTTCAAAATTAAAAAAGAAAAGACTATTAACTTCAGGAATATTACCTATAAACGTGATGTTTTATTTAAACATTTTGATTTAGCTTTTTTGCACAAAATACTTGACAGAAGTTTTTCAAATTGTTCTACTGACGACTTATATGTATAGTGCTCACCCATGCACACAGCTATCCACACTCACGCACATACACACTCATACGTAATACCAAATTAAACAACTTATACATACAGGAAGATAAACAATTCATTGGAAACAAAAAAAACGAGAAGTACTCATTCTAAGTGAACTGATTACAAATTAATTACAGCTGACTTCATTTATTGTGTATCAAGCGTAATAGTATACATTTCCCATACTCATATACGCATAAACTGCATATAAATACATTAGAATACAACTAAAGCAAAGGTAAGTTTGTGTCAATACTATTCTATTTAGTGTACTAAGATATAGTTACCTTTAAATCAACTTATTCATTTAATCAGTTAGTTAGTTAGTTAGTTAGTTAGTTAGTTAGTTATTTAGTTAGTTAGTTAGTTAGTTAGTTAGTTAGTTAGTTAGTTAGTTAGTTAGTTAGTTAGTTAGTTAGTTAGTTAGTTAGTTAGTTAGTTAGTTAGTTAGTTAGTTAGTTAGTTAGTTAGTTAGTTAGTTAGTTAGTTAGTTAGTTAGTTAGTTAGTTAGTTAGTTAGTTAGTTAGTTAGTTAGTTAGTTAGTTAGTTAGTTAGTTAGTTAGTTAGTTAGTTAGTTAGTTAGTTAGTTAGTTAGTTAGTTAGTTAGTTAGTTAGTTAGTTAGTTAGTTAGTTAGTTAGTTAGTTAGTTAGTTAGTTAGTTAGTTAGTTAGTTAGTTAGTTAGTTAGTTAGTTAGTTAGTTAGTTAGTTAGTTAGTTAGTTAGTTAGTTAGTTAGTTAGTTAGTTAGTTAGTTAGTTAGTTAGTTAGTTAGTTAGTTAGTTAGTTAGTTAGTTAGTTAGTTAGTTAGTTAGTTAGTTAGTTAGTTAGTTAGTTAGTTAGTTAGTTAGTTAGTTAGTTAGTTAGTTAGTTAGTTAGTTAGTTAGTTAGTTAGTTAGTTAGTTAGTTAGTTAGTTAGTTAATTTAACCAAACACAGAAATGTGGATATGATCATTGAAATTATTTTTAGAGCAATTTTGAAGTGCAAAAGCAGATCACTGAGACTAATTTTTATTTAGTATATTCCACTCAACACTGTTGCAAATAACTTTATTGTTTAATTAATGAATGACAGTTTTATATATATATATATAGCATATTCTCAAAGTTATACACTTTATAAGACAATAAGTGGACAATCAATTTTATTAATGGTAAATAGAAATGAAATCCACGGTGAGCACTTCGTGCTACTTGGGTCTCGTCACCTGCATTCCCAGTTACTGATCTTGTTCCTACTAGGACTGAAACATTATCCACTAGGACATGGGGGTTACGACATCCAGTTGAAATCTATTTTTCTTCAGCAGTTAACGCATGAAAAAATCGTAATCCAAATTAATCGAGCTTATTTAAGTGGTAAATATTTGCATAAGTTATATAAGAAATTCAACCTAAGTGAATCTCACAACGCGCATTTCAAAATGAGCATCAGCAAATATGAGTTTTCTGAAGGCTGCGGATATTGCCAGTTGATAAGTATCAGGGCACACTAATGCATACATATATTATTAAGTATTGAGACGAATTCTCTTTTTAATTACAGATTGAACGATTTATTACTCAAGAGATTTGGTTATTTCTCTTAAGAATGATAAATAAGAGATAGTATTGCTGAACGAATTGTTACCAAAATATGTGGATATAAAGCAAGGCAATATTCTGCATTATTCTACATTCCACTAAGTATTTTATTGCTTCAGTGTCACCTGACAAGAAGTTACAATGTCGGCAGAATGAGGTGAAATACTGTATTTGTTTTTAAACAGAGATTCATTAGCTCATTAATAATTTAATATTAAACCACTAGAATAAAAACTTCTAAATTTAATTTTGACGGTTCAATAATTGATACAACTTGCATGATTCTACTGATAGTTATCTGAGACCTTAGTGAATAGCACTAAAGCAATTATTAAATTCTCGCGTCTGAAGTGGTTCAGTGGACAAAGCGTTGGCGTTTGAAACGGCAGGTACTGGGTTTGAGCCTCAGTGTGAACACCATCACTCACTGAGGAAAGCAGGTACATCCAGTTGATATGACCCAGCTAGGACAAAATGTGTCTCCTAGATTCTACTACTAAGCATTATCTACTAAATTAGCACTCGAAGAAATTGGCTCAAGAGATTCATCTCACTGCTAATGCATATCTGCATTCTATAAATATTCTAATTTTTTATGTTTTCACACCTATCCACTTTCTGTTTGCTATCTCCACTGGAGAATTAAGACATGTAATTAATTATTTATTGTATTTTATTGTCTTTTAATAGTCATTTTTGTTTGTAACTGCTTATCTTTTTATATTGTTATTGTTCAGGTGTTCAATGATCAATGGGTTCAATAAATGATGGGAATGATTTAGGCGAAGAAGGTTCAAAAAGAAAATTAAAAAGAGGTAAGCATATCATCTCCATTCAATGAACACTATTCATTATTATGATTAATTTACACTGTTATTATTAAATAATTAATGTTATTGAATGTTTGGAGGCAATCGGCAGGAATTCCAGCTTGACCTAGGTTTCGTGCTAGTTGGCACTCTGCAGTCAGCAAAGTTTACCTGTAACCTTGAAAGAAATCATGTCCCTTCTAAGATTCGAACCTGCATTACTCAGTGCTGCAGTCAGAGACGTTACCATTGACCCATTCGGGCTCTCAACTGACCTCCCGTAGGTCCAGTAACTAGTATCCAATCGAAGTAATTAATGTCCTTTTCTGTTATTATTTGAAGAAAGTAAGAAGGAATATATGTAGGGACTTAATAGCGAGCTCGACAACGGTACAGAATATCAGAATAAAGATCTGAGTTTATGAAATAATATTGTAACTGTATATTATGAAAAGTACAGTTAACGAGTTATATAAATTAATGGTTACTTGGTGATGTAGTTAAAGTTCGCTGCTACAAATTATTAATGCAATCCACAGAAGCGTTCACTGCTAAAGTAGTGTCTACTAGTAGAAGCTGTGCACCGGTTGTAGAATAGTCTTCAGATAAGGGTGAGAAGTTCCTGTAAAAATCCAGAGGACACAGCAAGGTTAGCAGTGAAACAAGTAGACAGTATGAACCGGTAAGAAGAAGCATCAAGCAGCACGCTATATATTTTTTTAATTGCACTTCAAAGTTATCGTTTTAAACAAAGGTTGTGTACTATGTTTCCACGTTCAACATCTAACAAAAAACTGTACAGTCATATTGTTCCAGACTCCACTTTTATTCGCAGGATAAAAAGAGCTATTTGTTATTTCACTACTTTTCTTTCAACTATTAACAGTCTAAAACAGTTACATAATTTATTATAAGATGTTTCTTTAACTCCTCTGCGTTCTGAGTGGAACATAGTGCTATATGATTGATGTTTGAAGTTTTGGTAGACGTGATGATATCGCTTTTACAGAATGGGGTTGCTGGCCTCACGTCAAACCTTCGCTGTTTACGGGGCTTAATAACAGGTAAGAGAGGTTAAGGAGTTTATAGACTGGGGATCGAATGTGAACCACATGTGGCATGATTGGTGAGGATCTACCAATGGACTACCGCTGGACTAAAGCGTTATCCACTAGGCCACTAGCGTCACAATACATAAGAGATGCTTCAAAGAGATTTTGAGGATTTACTTTTGTAAAAGTTATTCAGAGAAAACGTTCGCATAATATTCTAAGGTTCCATTCAACTTGATCTGTTGGATGTCATATTGTAAGAAATACTTAGCAATAAGTTTTGGAAAGTTTTTGGAAGACTTACCTTTACCCTATTTCTGTTGTGTACTGATTTTTGGAATTTAAAATCCAGAAGTATTATCTGCTTGCTCTATAGTCGATCTTCTGAATGGTGTGATATTAGTCAAACAGCTAATGTAGAAACCATTAGAAGACTGAAATGTTTCCTTTAAGTCAATTTAATTATTTAGTGAAAAAATAAGTTCGACTTATATATATAATAAAGTGTTGAACTAATAAAATAAAATGGAACGTTATATTACGCCTATTTCTTACACCTTTTGAACTAGCTGTTATTGATCTTTCTTGGAAAGTGATCATTTGGAATAGATGCTTCAATTATGACTTTGAAGTCAATCTTATCAATGTTAGAGACAGATGGTAGCTGGCATTGGAATCTAAGACACCCATTTCATCCTACTGGAGATGCATTAGATTTCGTATATGAGATATTCTGCCCTGTGTTCGAGACTCACTGGAAATATCATCAATCTTCAGGATGCAGGTGCATACAACTGCGAAGTATGAAGTAGTGTAGAATGAGTTACATACATCACCTTGTTTTCAAATTGAAATCTTTCAGAATAGTCCGGATTGAGGAGATTTATTGGTCAACATCTCTCAGATAATTAAATATGTTTATCTGAGCACGGTTACTCTAGAATTTGGAACAAAGTGAGCTAAACAACAGTTCCATGTTTGTGCCATTTGTCTTCTGTCTGGTGAGCGATCTTCGATAATCCATGTAGGTTAGTAATGTGAAGTCTAAAGACTTTTGCACACACTGGACATCATTATGAACATTAGAGCGACAACAGCAGTATTCAATGAACACTAATTTTAAGGTTACCAAATTTTTGTTAAAGACGGTGTTGGTATGTAAATAAAAAATAGTCTCTAAACATATTGTCACATTGTTTTATAGTTCTAAAAACTAACTGCCACCTCTTTATTTTATATGTTTTCCAAGAAAAATTGCAGTAAATTTCCTATTTTATAAGTTCTTGATGGAGTACCGTCAGGGTGTTACATCACATGCCTACTACTGAAATCCAGAGACTGCTTTTTCAGATGAAATGCTTTTTGCTAACATTAAAGAAGATCACATGTACTACTAACTGATATGAGTGGTTGGAAGCCACTTGCATCACCTAGTAATGCCTGCTAGCCTGACCGAGATGACCTATGTAATGAGAGGTTGTTCCTTTTACTCTACGTAGACAGACTAGGCGAAAATGGCCGAATCAATTCAGATCACCGGATGATGACTAACTACTTGGTAAGACAGAATTCTTAACGAACCTCAGACAGCTAAACGGTGGAGAGATACTTAGACCACCTTGATCTGGCTGGTAAACACTAGTCAGTGTGTCGCTGGCCTCTAACTATTCAGACTAATCCTAATATATACCACTTAGCTATTTCTTTCACTTTCTTTATGATATTTATGATGTTGAGCAAGTTACATATTGTTATTTGCATACTGGATGTTTGTAAAAGACTTCGTAGTGGATTTGCACCTTGGGCTGAGTGATTTCTCCACACCTATCAGTTGCATTAAGGAAATGTACATATCTTCTTAGTTTCAAACCTGCAGACTTCAGCATCAGAAACTAAACACTTTGAAACTCAACGATCTTAACTCACTGTATTAGGAGAATGGCTTACGTCACAAGTGAAATCTATTTTGCAATAAGACTGAGGGGAGATTTCGATTTCAGTCTGAACCAACCATGTCTACTTCATTGTGGGTGGGAGACTATTTAACACTGAAGACTAAAAAGAAATAGTAGTCCGTCTGTAGTGAATGCTTAATGTAGTAGATGATTTTATGAAAATAGCATGGATGCAAGTGAGTCACTGCTAACACTACTCACACAACTATTGACATTACGTATACATCTAATACAACTACCATCGCAGTTACGATTTCTACCACAAATACTGCCCCTACTCTCAAAGAGCAAATATTTCACCCCATGCCACGTCGTAGTTTAATTCAAACCTTCCGCCTTCCTTGTTTACTCCAATAAACACTCACTTGAATTTACGCCTATCAATATGTAAAAGTTCTTTGCATCTTTTGCGTTACTAGTACGACTTAGTGCTTTTGGCCTCGAAGTTTCACTAACTGTGATGCTGTTTTTCTAAAGGTTGAGATTGCTAGCCTTCTTTCCTGAGCTTATTAGGCGAGTTTTAGGAGTGAATTGACCGAGAAACGAACCAGGACCGCGTTTGCTGTTGGGGGACATTCTACCATAGAAATATCGATGCACTTCAAAGGAAGCATATGTAAAATTTGTTCGCCGTTATTGTTTGTAATTTTCCTTAAGAAATTCCTAATTAATAGTTTTTTTAATCATATATATATATATTTGAAGTAACTTACAAGATACCATTATCAAGCGCTACGATCTCAGAAATATAGTAAATTTTCTTACCAACAAAAGGAATATTTCTAAAGATATGTCATTAGAACTGTAAATTATGGATAACAAATTGCGTAATGTAAAAAGCGCTAAACGGGTAAAAGGTAGGATAAAATTAATTAATTAAATTGAGTGACATAATTTATTTGACGGGGTTGAGTAGAATCCATTCAAATTGAACGAGAGTTAAGTCGACAGCAGTGGTAATAAAGTATTTAATTGGTGGATGGTGACTAGCAGTGGAATCCAGGTTACGAATTTCGTCCTATTTGGGACTCGTCATCTGGATGTACCTGCATTTCTCAGTGAGTAATGATGTTCCTACGAGGCTCGAACCCATTGCCCATAGTTTCAAATGCCAACGCTTTATCCACCAGACCATTTTGGTCACGAGAGCCACGGGTCATATTAATTTTAATTGAAATTGAGATTTTCCTATCGATTGATTGGACCGAAGTGCTCGGTCTCAGGATGACATGTCGGCTTCTTAGGCAGATGCCTCGACGATGTCTGGGCATTTAATTAGTATTTAATAAAGTAGTAGAAAATCAGTAGGGAGCCAGGTAAGGAAATAAAACAGTTAGAAAAGACAAAAAGCAAAAATTACATATCCGCTGTCAAGACAGATCAGTTCTATTGTAGGCTTAGTGACTGAACAAACTTCTTCTGTATGCAGAGTTCGAGATTTAACGTGTGAATCTTCATTGCTTCTACAGTTTGAAGACGCTTGACTCATACTCTCTTAGCGAGATTCTCGCCTAATCTGTAAGTGACTTTGAAGCTGGTTTGTGGGTTATCTTGGTGTCTAGATTCAATCAGGTGTTCGAGGATAGAGTTGTGGCGCAGGGATATTTTTTGAATAGTGAACGTTGGGTACGGCCGAGATACGTAGCTCCACACAAGCAGGTGAACTGATAGATACACAGTGATGAGGCCACAAGTGGTAGCTTATCCTTCACGTCCATGCGAACCATTGGTTTTGTCTTATTCCGACAATCTAAAAGTTGTGCAATCCAAAGTTGAAATAATTTCCCTACCTTTTTGCACAATAACTGACGTATATCTAGGAAAAGTAACAATTTCAACTCCCAGACAGTAGTGTTACTTCCTACACTGATAATATTTACCAGTTTAATGAGAGTTACTTAGATGCTAGACTATTTATAAAGCAGTAAGTAGTCAGTATATATTACATTTTAATAGGAATATAGCCTGACTGACACAGTGGTAGAGTGCTTGCCGACCACGCAGGAGTTCGATCCCTAGTCGACGCACTCCTTTACCTCGCTAAGACATCACTAAGACTAGTAAGGAGGGAAGGTTGAACATGAGGCTAACAACCCTATCCCGTAAAAATAAACAACACCACTGCCACAGAAACTTCAAGCCTGTAGCTTGAATTCCTATGCTCCACTGGGAGCGTAAAGGAATAAAAATATGAAGATATAAGAAAAGAAAGCAAATTTTATTTGAATAACAGCTAGATATCTCGTCTTACTCTTCATCAACTTTTCTTACTTTTTCATCTATCGATTAGACTGTTTTAAATAGGACATAGAGAGTAATTGAAGCAAAAGTTAAGCATTTATTGTAAATGTGAAATCTGTTAAATCCCTACAAAACCAATACTTGAAAATTAATCTGATGCTCACTAGTGACTGGCCCTATTCAGGCAGTTAACCTGGGGTTCTAGGGGGAAGCCGTGACCAGGAGGGTACAGCAGGTTGAAGATGAGGCAGTAACTCATCGAAGAAGACATTGCGAAGTGGTCGCGCTATGTCGTGAATTGGCAGAAGTTAGAATTCAAGGACCAATGGATCGGATCGGGTCCCAGTGGCTCAATGGTCTACGAGCTCGCCTTGTAACCGGAAGGTCCTGGGTTCGAATCCCGGCGGGTGCGTACTGATGAGGAGTCCCAAACTAGGACGAAACATCTGTCCAGTACTCCCAGGTTTTCCAGTGGTTCTCTAACTGATGTCAGCTCATGATTAAATCCTCCATGGTATTAAACAATAGTCAGATGGAAGACATAAAAATTTAGGAAAAAAGACGATGATATAAAATTGACTGGTAATTTTCAACTCATTCGCGTGGAATAAGTGTTCAATGTTTAAAGGGAAAAAAAGTGAAGGATTCAAAAAAGCCAAAAATAAACCAGAATCAGAAGAAGAAGAACACTTCAACATTGAACCAGAATTCAATACTTCATTTAATGAATACATTAAAACCCAGTGCGACCGTAATATCAACGAATGAATATATGAAGAACTACAATTTGTGCCTCCTAAATAATATTGCGGAAAATTAACATTTTTTTATGGAGAACAGGTGAAAATTTAACTCAGTGGCTGTAGATTTTGCAAAGTTAAGAGTGAACTTATACAACAAGATGGTACATAATACTCACTGTTATGGCTAGTTTGAAGGCAGTGTTGGTGCTTACTAGCCAGAGCGACGTGGTTTAAACATCAAACGGTTGATTCACTGTTCTTAGCTGGTTGATTTAATTGCGAAACCGCTTTCGTTGTTCTTGTAGACAACATATTCAGTGCAAGTCTTAGTAGGGAATGAACTGGCTTGAATTCCTCCTCTATGAATGATATAAATGTATCTCCTGACAACCATTGTCGTGATTGGTTGTTAATTTACATCTCTATTGATCATTTTTGTAGGCTTGGAATTTGAACTTTCTTCTCATGTGATTTAGTTGTCATTAGTTGGTAAACTCGGTCTATAGTTATGGGTTTGTTGGTTGCTTTTCATTTGAGTACTAGGCTTCTAGAAATTCTCTGTCAATTTTTGTGTTTCTCTGTTTAAAATATCTGCATTTCCCAATCAATTGGTGTCCGTAATTGTCTACATACGCCAATATGAAAGAATACATCTCGTATCTTTTCACAGTTAATTTATATTCTTGGATTCTGAGTCGAAGGGGACGTCCAATTTGACCGATGTAGCGTTTATTGCAGTTTGTGCAGGCTATTTTGTATTGGCTTGTGAGTTATGTCCATTTCAAGTGGTTTTAGTATTCTAGCTGTTATTTCAGAGATATTCTTTATATATGGTAGAGTGAATTTTTTGTAGTTTTTGAGGATGGTTTCTTGTTGGTATTTCGATTTGTTCGTCGGTGGCACAGTGGTTAGGACACTCGCCGATCATGCACATGGTCTGGAGTTCGATCCCCTGTCTACGTACATCTGATATCTGTGATCGGCCTGAAAAATTTGGGCTACCGATATCACATGCTGAAAATTCCATACCTGTACCAAAATGCGGTGTAGAATCAAGCTGTAATCAAAAATATTAAAAATATAAAAAATAAAATAAAAAATTTGAGATTAAACATTTTTCAATGAAACTGTATGGTATTCATTTTTCTTGGAGACAGTTTATAGATATTTCTCTATTATTCTCTTCAGCATTGGGTTCTACAGTGTTTGAACTCTCTTAAATAATATCTGCAGACAGTTTACTTTTGTGAGTCATTAGGGTTATCGTTGTTATAGTCAAGTGTTTGATATGTATGTTTTGATTTTCTGTATACTTGTATTTCCAAATTTCTTGTGTTAATTCTCTTGATTGAGAAATCTAAGAATTGGATTTTGTTGTCTAATTCTTCTTCTCTCGCAAACTAAATGTCTTCAAATCAACCAGCTCATAAAATAAAACCAAATCAAAATCTTTTATAGTTGGTTTGTAAAGATTAGATTTGTTCTTACGAGTTCAATCATGGATTGATATCAGTTAGAGAACCAGTGTAAACCAGGGAGAACTTTACAGCTGTTTCATTCCACTTATTCGGGAATCATCGGCAGTAAGTACCCACCAACGGGGTTCGAAGCCAGGACCTTCCGGCTACAAGGCAGGCTGGCTTGTATACAACTCAGCCACTGGTCCATGAATTCTGACTTCTACCAATTCGTGATTTAGCACGACCACAGACTAATGTCATCGGTGGGACATCCATCCTCACATTTGACTGGATGGACCTCACCGGTTACGACTTCTCACTAGAACTCCAGCAAACTCCTTCCTGAGCTACGAATCTTCTCCAAAGTAGCTTCATTTTGAAAAAAATGACTTTAAACATAATACAGAATTTTCAGGGGGTTCCATTGCAAGGTATTTACCCTCTGTATAGAATCTTCAAATAATATATTAGTGAATAACACACCATCTGAAGCGATATTGTTCCATCTGAAATATGCTTCAATGTCCCTCCACAATATTCTCCGTCGATTTCCTTTGAAAAATTCTTAGTTGTAGGTAGAAAGCTGTTTGAAACTGTGCGTGAGTATAGACTACTACTTAACGTGGTAATTAGAAGATTAGAACAATACGAAATTGAGTAAAAACGATGCATTATGATGGATAGAAAATTTAGGTAGCCCAGTGATTTAAGCAGGCCGCCATATTTATGTTACAATGAATTAAATCTGTTACTTTACAAGTTATACAATTCACAGTGACAATTTACTACAGTTTACTTTTGAAATGAAAAGCATTGACTACACATTGTGTAATTAAGAAACCAACCAAAGTGGCAGTGCAGTCTATACTACTGGTTGTGATGAGTAGTAAGTAACTCTCAAGGAATTTTTTCACAAAAGTAAGCACCATTTGAAATAAATGTCCACGTTGTGTGGGTACAAACATCTTTTTAAGCGAAACAAAAATATAAGTGTGTATAACTACAGTTTTCGGTGATTTTAACATATGACTGACTATCACTGTACGCCTCTTCCATCTTGTCTTGTAGTCCTGGCAACACTACTGGTTGGAATGAAAACAGAATGAGGGGGACGGAGGGATGCGACTTACTAACGTTGATGCCTAGAATGTAAATATGGTTAAATAGCAGATTATTGTCATAGATTAGACTTCAGTGCTTCACAAATTCAATAGAATTTGCCAATCAGGCTGGAAATATATTACCAACCAACTAAATGACACCATTCAAGTGTTGGTTTGTAGGGATTTGATTGGTTTCAGGATTTCATCATGAGCTGACATTAGTTAGAGAACTAGGACGAAACAGCCGTCCAGTACTCCCAGGTTTTCCAATGGTTCTCTAACTAATGTCAGCTCATGATGAAATCCTAAATGACACCATATTATAGTGTTCAGTATATTCAGTGTGACATGTAATTGGCGACTGGCTCTATATGGGGAATTATCTGAAGTTATAGCGGCGTAAATCAAGTCGAACAAGAGGACAGTTACTCGCTGATGACATTGTCTGGTGGTCGCGATAAATTCACGAATCGGTACAAGTTGGAACCTGTGGACAGAGGGATAGGATTCTAGTGGCTGAATGGTCTACCAGCTCACTTTGTAGTCCGAAGATCCTAGGTCCGAGTCCCGGTGGTCGTATACTGCCGAAGGATCCTAAAGCAAAACATGTGCCCAGTACTCCATGGTTTCTCAATATCTTTCTGACTAACATCGTGATCAAAACTATATCCAATCAAAACCCTGGAAACTAACACTGGAAAATTGCGTCTTGCGCAACTGTGAACTACGTTCAACCTATTTGTCTAATTATTGCTGAATAATTTCTAATATTCAAAAGTCAACACAGCGCAGTATATTACTTATTTGGTGGTAGCTAGCGACTGAGTTCAGGAAGCATGGTGTTTCCTATTTGGGACCGGTCAACTGTATGTCCCTTTATTATCCGTATACCATAGTGTCATATGACATAAAGCCATACTGTCAAACTAGCGGCTGAATTTACGAACATGTAGTAATCACTGTTTTATATTAGAATGTATTTTAATACTGTTCATACTTAAGCAACAAATAAAGAAAATGAGTGAAAGTGATGGAAAAATAGTTCACCAATTTATTTTGTAAATTATTCTTCGACTGTTTTTTTAAACTGAGAAATGATTCATTTCAAAATTATTTTCAGTGTGAATATATGTCACCTAGAGGGGCAGATAGAATTAAGGACTGCTGGAAATTTGTTTATTTATAACTCCGTGGTACCAAGCAGAGCATGTTTATGACCTCATTCGTGGTGTTTCGTGATTCGAAGCAGCTAGCAGGAACCTATGGAATTACTGTCACTCGTCAAAAAAAAAATTAACTGCAGTCTCCAAAAAGGAAGTGATACATACTCGTGTAGTCGGACCAGCATTACCTCCCGATGCAATCTGAGATTTCACCACTAAGCAGTTAGGGTTCACAACTGTGGGACTGTACTGTGACCAGGCAGTAACTAAGTTTTTCAATAATTTTATAATTTCCATTGTAGCATTAAGAACACAATATTCAGCGAAAAGACTCTTTTCAACGAATTTATTATCAGGCTGTACAATCATGTATATATATGGTTTTTTAAAGAAATTATATCCGTTGAGGGAATTGGATCAAAGGTGTGAATACATGAAATAATAATAATAATATAGTATGAAATGCAATTAAAATATTCGTGATTATAATCATAGTTAAATGTCAAGTAGCAAAACAATTAATGTCATACATAGAATAATACATAAGGTGTATAGATGTTGGAAAGGGGTGCATAATTATAGGATTAGTAGGCGAATATATAAAATGTTACACAACATGGTGTGAAATTTGATAAGACAGAATTCAAAACTGTAAAAATAAAAAAATTAATAACTTTGGATTTAGAATGACAAGTGGGACAAACGGAATAGTAACAATAATAATAGAAGTAGTAATAAGGAAGAGGTACACAGAATAACTAAATAAACAAAATAATTGAATGTCTATCTCTCTATGGCCAAGACAAAAGTAGAGATTGTACATACTTCTTTTGTACACAAAGTTCTGGCTTAAAGTCATGAAATGCCAAGGCCTCCTATGTCTTTAGAAGCCTATAACGAAGAAAACGCAGCAAGTTAGCATGGATTCTATATATGATCTTGAAATCATGGTCAGGGTTGGCAGAGTGATAGAAGCCGATCAGGTGTGCTAGAATAGAGATTCGCACACACTTCCCTTCTCCCTTGTAAAACCATGCAAGAATATGTTCTCGTATCCTTGTGGAAAGCGTCCTCTGGCTACGGCCAGTGTACTTGGCTCCACGACTGCAGGTGAACTGATAGTCACTCATGGAGGCGGCGAGACGGGGGGACTTATCTTTTACAGAGATGGAGAACAATTTGCGGCTGGTGAATGTCGCTTGTAATTTCGCAGCAAAGAACGTCTTATTGACTGATTTAGAGAGACAGTTTTTGAGCATATCTGAACCTTGGCCACCTTTGAATTCCAAACTTATGAGTAATGTTTTCTTTGGAACTGAGTCAGTGACCACTTCGTGTTACCATCAACAAATCGGTTCGGCTAACCGTTTTCTGCAAGCGCGGCTTTTAGGAAGTGAAGTTCAGAGTCAACGCAATCAGAACTACAAATGCTCCTGATCCTAAAGCAGAGCCAATGAATTAGGTTCGTTTCCGCGTAGATAGGCACCCAACTATAAAAATTAGTTAGTTGTCCATTCCGTGTACGTTTCCGGTGGATGGATCTTTTGAGAGATCCGTCATTACGTCTACTAAGGCACACATCAAGAAACGGAATACTTAGTTCAAATTCCTTTTCTGTGGTGAATTGTAAACAAGAATGGCAGTTGTTGAAAGCACAGAAGACATCATCAAGAATTACATTCTTATCCCAGATAACGAAAGTGTCGTCTAGGTATCCTTTATAAATGTAGAAATAATCGATGGTTTGACTAGTTTCACATGTCTAGTCCTCAGTGACATTGACGCTGACTAAATCCCATCAACCAAGTTTTTCATTTAATCACCAAGCTAGGCGATTATTACTTAACAAATTTTTCGTAATAACGCTATGCTATGTACCTATTTGCGTACTCGTAAAAATTCTTGCGCAATACACTGAAAATTTGTACAGCCTTTAATTTATGTTATCTAATGTATTTAAATTGATACTGTTTGTCAACCTATACGATTTATGGGAATTTCGGATTAATTACAATTGTTAGATTTTCTTCACGACAGAGAACTGGACAACTATTTCATCCTACTCTGGTGCTCTTCAGCATAGTGTACTCATGACTATACAACGAGGGGTCGAACTCAGGAACTTCAGGTTACAAAACTAAAATCGTTGAGCATTCAGCCACTTCAAAGCCTGGAATCCACTGACCCCTGTAGTCTAACTTAATCAACTCATGATATATGGCGGTATTCCTCATCAATCTCATCAATGAGAATGGACTTCACCTTGTTATGATGGACCCCACTTGCCACTAACTTCCCATTCCAGTGTAAAGAAATCTGAATAAATGCTCCAATGCTGAACTGGCCGATACGCATAAAAAATAGTCGTTATTTAGTTGACGCTAAATACGTTATATTTTCGATTGAATTGGATAAATTCTAGAAAAAGTTGTTTTCTAACAAAAAAACACTAATATATCACGTTAGATGTTAGTTACCACTAATTACTCAGTCATGCCTATGTATATTATTCTTAGTTTTAAGCCTATCGAATTAACTAAATAGACAAGTTGACTGAATATAATGTTGCGTTGGTGATTAAAAATGAAGCCTATTCTGAGTGTTTCATCCTGATCTAGACTAATCAGGTGGGAGGAAGGGGTATATCTTGGTCTGAAACATATAATTACTTGTGAAGGAAGAGCTTGACAATAAGTATATGAATAGGGAAATAAACAAATAATCAATATAATGATGAGTACACCTTTTTATTGTTGACGTGATAACTCTGTTAGATATACGTATAATTTGCAGATTAATCGGCATTTGGTCACGTCTATGCAATAATCAATTACAGAACGTGTAATATATGTATACATATAAATGAATGAACGAAAATATCAAATGAATGCCTTAAGGGTAAATGAAATAAACCTTAAGTGATAAGGGGAGCGTGTGTGTGTGTGAGTGAGTGAATGTCAGAGGGTGGCTGGTGACTTGAGTAGTTAAGGCCAGGTTAATACACTTGAATAAAACACTCGTTTGCTTAAGAATCATAGTAGCGAGTAGTGGTTAAAATTCTTCAAATTTCCGAAAAAGAATCTTCAGTTACTTTTTCTAGAATTCGGATTATCACATGAACAGTAGAAGAAATAGTATACTGGTGTGTGTGTGTGTGTATGCAGAATAAAACTCACAAAAATAAAATTTCTGTGATTCTTTTAAGAAAAATATTGAACATTGTGAAATTAAGTATGAAGGTTAATTTTACGGGAAATAAAACCATTTTCTAGTTTGTTTTCAGGTAATAAGTTCTGATATCAGTTTGACAAGAAGTGAAGAATAAGAGGAAAACTTGAGAATTGTTTTGCTACAGGTTAGGGTTCTGCAACAGTAGGTAGGCGAAAATCCCGTGCACTAGCATGCCCAAAGTATCCAATTTGGGGATGATTCTCTTAGCATTCAACCGCTGGGTGAAAATCACACAGGCTTAGATGCCAAGTAATCCACAACGGGAAACTTACGGAAGCCTTCGAAGTGAGGACGGGAGTGAGGCAAGGCTGTCTACTATCACCAATGATCTTCCTGATTGCAATTGATTGGATAATGCGACAGACAACGGTAACCAACGAGGGAACAGGCATAAAATGGACTGACACAAAAGACTTGGAAGATCTGGACTTCGCCGATGATATATGTCTGATTTCCCATAAACTGGAAGATATGCAAATGAAAAGTAACAAGTTGGCAGAAGAAGCATCAAAGATAGGACTTCACGTGAAAATAGATAAAACAGAGATGATGAAGATTCCTTGCCAACATCAACAGCAACAACAGACCACAATAAGCATAAATGGGAAGAACCTGAAAGAAACAACCTCCTTCACCTACCTGGGAAGCATCGTCTCAACTACAGGCGGAACTGACGAAGACATCAAAGCCAGAATCGGAAAAGCAAGACAAGCTTTCATTACTCTCAAATCTGTGTGGAGGTCAACAGCACTCAGCATCAAAAATAAGATCCGGATTTTCAACTCCAATGTGAAGTCAGTGCTACTATACGGATCAGAGACTTGGCGAGTCATAAAGAGCATCTCAAACAAACTTCAAACCTTCATTAACAACTGTCTCCGCTCAATACTCAAGATCAGATGGCCAGAAAAGATCAGCAACAGGGATCTCTGGGAGCGAACCAATCAGGAACCGATTGTGAAACAAATAGGCAGAAAGAAATGGAGATGGATTGGCCATACGCTGAGGAAACCATCAAGTGACATCACTAGACAAGCCCTCGAGTGGAACCCGAAAGGGAGGCGGCGAGTTGGTCGTCCAAGGGTGACTTGGAGGAGGTCATGTGAAGAGGAGATGAAAGCATGCGGGCAGACCTGGAGCAGGGTGAAAAAGTTGTCAGAAAACCGAAGTCAATGGAGGTGCGCAGCTGAAGCCCTATGTTCCTCTAGGAACTAAAGGATACAATAATAATAATAATAATAATGTAGATGGCATTCCTACTTGTGGTGGACTGGATTATGAGGAGGACTATGTACAAGGAGCGAGAAGACAGAAATACGTTGGACCTCCGGTAAGAAGATTCTAAAAGACCTGGACTTTGAGGACAATTTATGTCTAGTGTCAGACAAACCTGAAGGCTTACAGATGAAAACTAACAAACAGGCTGCCAGTGAGGACAGAACTGCAGGTGAACATCGAGAAGACGGGGGTGATGAAGACAGCCAATCAATAGCAACAACAACAACGGGAGTAATTCAAAAGAGGTCACTTCGTTCAATTATCTAGGAAGCATCTTTTCAACTGAAGTCGGCTTCACGGGCGAAGATTTCAAAACAAAAATCGGGAAGACAAGGGAGAAATTCACCACTCTGAAATCAGCGTACAAAACAAAATTCGGATTTTCAGCATCAAAGTTAAGTCAGTCACTTCTTCTACATGAGTCTTGAACTTGTTGCCTGCTTCACGAAAAACATTTCCAACAGCCAGCTGCAGATATTTATCAACAACTGCCTTCAGTGGCTGTATGCTGAAGACCGAATATCCAGCCAGAAAGAATTAGTACCAAGAAACTCTGGGAACGAATCAACGAAGAACCTATTGCTCAAAAGATGCGTAGAAGGAAATGAAGGTTGATTGGGAACATGCTGAGGAAACCATCGAATGTTGTTTTGCACCAGTCATTCGAGTGGCACCCGGATGGAAATGACTAGTCGGAGGTCACCTCTAGGCTGATATGTAGAAGGTCGGGCGACGAGGAGATCAGAGACTATGGGCAATCGTGGGGCCAGCTAAAGAGGACCTCAAGGAATAGGACAAAGTGGAAACATGCTTTTGAAGCCTTATGTTCCCCTCTGAACTCAAGGAAACAATAATAATTTTATATAATTTTCCTCCATTTATTGACTGTTCACTATAAAGTGCTACTGTAGTGAAGAGTAGAGTGAAATACTTTACTGTGAAAAAGGCAGTTTTCAATCAAAATAAACTTTCTGATAAATTTTCATAGCTTACGTCACGAAATATGAATGTCTTCAGACGTTTTATCTTATTATCTTGAGAAGGTTAGTTTCTAATTAATTCAGTCATTTGCGAATGTGGATAAGACTTATTATATGAAAAAAGTGCGTCGGTGGCACAGGACCGCGCAGGTGGTCCGGGGTTCTATCGCCGGCCGACCCACTCCTTTACCTTGCTAAGCCAGTGGTAAGACTGGTAAAGAGGGAGGGTTGGGTATGAGGCTAACAACCTCATTCTGTAGAAATAATCGCCACTGCTACAGAAACTTCAAGCCTGTAGCTTGAGCCCCTATGTTCCACTGGGAAAGTAAAGGAATAGAAAAAAATATGGAGAAAAAGTAATAAGCGAAAACATTTTTGCTAAAAATGTCTGAACACAAATACGAAACCTTATCCCAAGATTTCCCGGCTACTACTTACAAGTGTATTGCATCAATAATGGTAGCATTTCTGCCATTTATAAAAACGTATAGTTAACTTGTTTGTGTGATGATTAGGTTTGGAAAAGGTGGTATCAGGTATGGCAAAGTTGAAAAGTGATTCTACTATTTTCACCATCGAAGTGACACAAACTTTGAGTTTTTTCGAAAGTTATTACCGTACAACTCCATTCTGCATAGGTTTGAATGCAAAGGTGAGGATGGCAATGCTAGTCAGGTTCAAACTGGTTTAAACAAACCTTCATTAATCTGAAAACACTATGGTAATCTAGTGCACTAAGCATCAGGAACAAGACTCAGATTTCAAACACTAATTTCAAATCGGCACTTCTATACAAAAGTATATCCAACAGGCTGTAGACTATCACCAATATCTGCATTAACTTCATAGTGAAGATAATATGGCCGGCCAGATAAGATAAGCAACAAGAATCTCTGTCAGGCAGCAAAACGTCGACAACCTGTTACCTGAAAAATATGCCGAATGAAATGGAAAAAGACTGAGCATACACTAAGTAGGTAGTTGTGTGATATCACATGCTAGGTCTTCGATAGGAACCTGAATGGGAAACAATGAGTTGGGCGTTGTCCGTAGGTATCTCATGGAGAAGATGGTGTGAGGGGGAGATTCGTGAAGTCAGCTAAAACGGAATGAAGAGAATGGGGAAAAAAGTAAATATGTTGCTAAAGCCCCATTTTCCACTGGGAACAGAATGGGATTGTAAAATTAATATGCCCATATTCTCTCGGTCTGAATTATTACTAATATTATTGTTTCCTTTAATTCCTAGAGGAACATATGGCTTCAGCCGCACGTTTCTATTTCGTTCGATTCTCTGCCAACATTTTCACCTGGCTCCACGTATGCCCACATGCTTTCATTTCCTCTTCACATGATCACCTGCTTCATGTCACCCTCGCACTGACGACCAACTCGCCACTTCCCATCTGGGTTCCAATCCAGTCATGGCCTAGCGTGTGATTTCATTCATTTGATAGTTTGTTTTCTCAGAGTATGGCCAATCCACTTCTATTTCTTTCTGATTATTTGTTGCACAGTCGGTTTCTGCTGAGTTTGTTCGCTCCAAAAGAGATCTCTGTTGCTGATCTTTTATCACTGGCCATCTGATCTTGAGTATTGAGCGAAGGTCTGTAGTTTGTTCGAAGTGCTCTTTATGACGTGTCAAGTCTCTGATCCATATATTAGCACTGACTTCACATTAGAGTTGAAAATTCGGATGTTATTTCCATTTTTATGCTGAGTGCTGTCGGTCTCTACACGGAGTTAAGATTAATGAAAGCTTGCCTTACTTTCCCGATCCTCGCTTCGATATCCTCGTCAGTTCCGCCTATAGTTGAAACGATGCTTCCCAGGTAGGTGAAGGAGGTTGTTTCTTTCAGGTTCCTCCTATTCATGCTGGCTGATTGTTGTTACTGTTGGTGTTGGCCGGAAATCTTCATCACCTCTGTTTTCTCTAATTCATCTGAAGTGCCATCGTTGTTGCTCCTTCTTCCAACTTGTTGTTTTTCACTTTCATATCTTCCAGTTTGTGGGAAATCAGACATATATCATCGACGAAATCCAGATCTGCCAATTTTTTGTTGTGGTCTATTTTATACCTGTTTCCTTACTGCCTTCCATCGGTCACATTATCCAGTCTACCACCTACAATCAGGAAAATCATTAGAGATAGTAGGCAGCCATCTAACCTTGTCTTACTTCCGTCTTCACTTTGAAGGATTCAGTGAGTTTGCCGTTGTGGATTACTTGGCATGCAGCATTATCGTACAACTGTTGGATGAGGTGTATAAATGTCGGCGGCAGCCCTTAGTATCGAAGTAGTTTCCAAATCACTCAATCTGAATAATATTACATATTTTGACGAAATTAAGATTCATTTCCTGAGAAATATATATATATATATATATATATATATAAGACTATTTAGTCCCTGTCTTTTGAAATATTACTAGAAGAGTACATCCTATAAACATTTTCTGAGCTTTTCCCCCCTCTTTCTTTAATGAACTCATTTTCTTATTGTTTCAATGAAAACCTATTAATCAACATACATAAGATATATACATTTATGCTACTTATAAGTAATATATCAAAAATGAATATGTTAAATATCTCTTCACTTGAATGAATCAAATTTACTTAGATAAATTAACTAAGAAAAAGGTTATAGTGGCATATGGATTGATGACACTACTGTTTAGTAAACAGTATCACTCACGATTATTCATGCTTTCTGATTACTTAAGAAATGTTACAGTTGAATAACTATCAACAGTGAATTTGTGATTAATCTTTCTCCATTTCTCACTCCTTCGCGTTGTAATAAATTATTCACAGTAAATAATAATTTATAAACAATATATATACATATATGAGATTAAAGCACTACTTATATACTACTGATAAGTGTGAAATCACTTAAAGTATGTGCAATCAACACTTCTGTCAACAATGATAATGACACTGAGAAAAGTAAGATTAGAAAATTCGTAATGTCAAATATATATATATATATATATATATATAATGCGTTTAATGTCAGAATTCTATATAAGCCTGCAACTATTTCGATGAGTGGAACATTGACACGACAGAAGTTGTTTTCATGCTGTCTGAGTACAGTATGTACAGTTCAAAACAGCTTTGGAACAAACTTTGTTATGCTAGTGAACTTTCCCAGCTAAAGTTATGATTTTACTCATCAACTTTCTGATATTACTGGTAAAACTTATAACATCAGTTTTGACGTTATTCTGTGTGCTAATTAGCTGAGAAATACAACTGATAATGACTTCCAGGCGGATGGTGAAGGTTGTGTTGACGAGATCTTAGCCTCATAGAATAAAAGAAAGATAATATAACTATTCATAAATGTCGACCTTTGAACTCTTTCAACAGAGACAAACTGTAATATGTGACATAGAGTTTAACAAGCAGAGTTTACACTGCATCACCCTGATTCATTTGCTGACGTTACACAAATCCTATAAATATATGTGTAAAACTTGGGCACTGTGGTAGTAGGTAATTCCATATTAGTTTGTTTATTAGAGGTGTCACACAGTGAAATAGTATTATTTACTGTATGATAAGGTTTCGAACAAAATTCATTGGTCATAATCATATCAATTATAATCAAACGACTTCGAAACTTGAGTTTTATAGTTTTTTTGTTCTCTCCTATTTGTCGTCGTTGGGGTAGTAGAATTTTCCAGATATCTGGATGGACAGGTGTTGAACCATTCCTATTACACGTGTTGGTTTGCAGTTGATTCGATAAACAAAGCTTCCGTTATCAACAATCCCTCCCTCCACTCTGTTACATTCAATTTTTAGACTGTCATCTTATCCCAACCAATTGTATGGCTGTGCATGGCTGAACTATTCTCTAGATTTCTTATCTTATTCGGGCCAACCAATCTATATTTTGCCAGGCTTCTATGCTCGGCTAGTCTGACTTTCCCTGTTCTACTACTTTGACCTATGTGCTTGACCTGACAGTCATCGCACGCAGGGTATTAGATAAACTAAATTGTTTTGTTTTACTGGCTCCACAGGATTGATCGTTTAACCGACAAAGCTTGTTTCTAATTGAGTTTGTGGTTGGTTTGAATTCCAGCCACTTTTATTCCTGCCTTGTTAAGAATTCTGCGTAAGGCTTCCGAGCTTCCTTCCTTGTATGGAATTACTACTGATGGTTTAGATTCCTTCTTTTTGGTGTTGTAATTATTTTGCGCATGTTTGATATGCATGTCGTCATTAATATTACGGTTATTATTATTGTCATTATTGTTATCACTATTACCATTTATTTTATTTTTACATTTCCCTACATACTTTCTGACTAATATATCAGGGTAATTATTAAATTTCAAAGCTTCTCTTATACACCTCACTTCCTGTCTTAGATTTTAGTTTTCACAAATCCTATGATATTTACATCAGCCCCAACGGGTTAATCCCTGACGAAATCTCAGCATGGATACAGAGGGCTAGTTTCGCATATTCCAGCTTACGCCATCTCCGTTGCAGACGTGATGTCCGGCTGGTTATCAGCCAAAGGGAGGGTGTACTGCTCATCAGTTCGCTCCGTCCTCCTTTATGGCTGTGAGACCTGGCCACTGAGAGTGGAAGACATGAAAAGATTAGCTGTCTTTGATCATAGGCGCCTGCGTTCTATCTCCCATGTGAAGTGGTATAATAAGGTGAGCAATATTGAGGTTAGGCGTCGAGTTCTAGGTAAGGAGGGGAAATCAATCGATGAGGTTGTGAAATTACATCGACTGAGATGGTTAGGACATGTGTTACGTATGCCTAGCCATCTCCTTCTTCGATGGGCAATGTTATCTGATATAGGGTCAGGCTGGAAAAAAGCTAGTGGAGGTCAAACAAAAACTTGGCACCAGTCAATGAAATGTACAACAGTTAGTCTAAGCCAAGTAGGAAGGTGTAGACTTCGTGGTTGGGGTCTTCAGGATGGTAAAAACCAATGGTTGGAAACAATTGGTGACATGGCTCAAAATCGTTCTCAGTGGCGCAGATGCATCCACTCCTTGTGACTTACAATTTCCAATGAAACTATATTGTTCTTCGTTATTACTATTCCTTTGTCTCACATCTCTGTTTACTCTCCCTGTTATGCATTTCTTGTCTGGCTTTGTGTGCTACATGGAGTGTGGCGACTTGAACTGCTGCACATCGGTGCAAAGTTCTATGTCGAAAACAGACAGACAGACATGATATTTACATAAGTTTCCCAAAAGAACAAGTATGATTCATAGGTACATCTATGGAAGTGAGTGTGTTGATTAATGATCACACAACCAAGATAAAATATGAACTATTATTCAACATGACCTTTGTCTGCTGTCAGTCGGAGATAATTTTCTGGTACATACTACTGCCAACTGATATGAGTAGTTGAAGTCCAATAATGTATGCCTCCCAGGTAGATATGATCTAAACCCAGGCAGCCACTTCGATTGTTTAGAGACCAGATTATCAGTAGCTTAAGACGAGTGACTCAATTCAAAGCGCTAAATCAGTTCAAAAAACTCCAAGCCGTTATTTATACGTGCATACAGACTAGAGTTCTGATTGATGCAGTGTTGATCATAAGAGGAAACATGGGTTTTCGCAGAAATACCTTTCAAGGTACCCTACTATCTAGAGTAAAACTACTGTAACATAGAGCGATCATTACACACACTAAACATCTGAGCAACCGATATCATTAATTGCATCTGTGTATGTATCGGATTTTGAAGAGTAATGCGATTTCCAAGCGTGAGAACATAGTTATCATAACAAAACTGAGAGCTTAATTTGACCTAAAACAAGTCTTTTTTCTTTATTTTTTCGCCTTCCTTTCTGTCTAGGTCATTCAGGTGTCAATCAATTGGGTGGAATGTTTGTCAACGGTCGACCTTTACCAGATACAACACGTCAACGAATAATTGAATTGGCTCATTCAGGTGCACGTCCATGTGATATTTCACGTATTCTACAAGTATCTAACGGTTGTGTATCAAAGATATTATGTCGGTATTATGAGACTGGATCGATTAGACCAAAAGCAATCGGTGGTAGTAAACCGCGTGTAGCAACAAGTGCTGTTGTAACAAAAATTGACATTTATAAACGTGAATGTCCATCAATATTTGCTTGGGAAATACGTGATCGATTATTGCAAGAGGGTGTCTGTACACCGGATAATATACCTAGTGTAAGTCTGTGTTTAGATATGCTTATTGTCGTCGAAAGTTTATTAAAGTTGGGAAGATTTCATTATGAGATAATACAGACATTCCCTAAATTTAGATAAAAGCCAATTAATGGGCAGAAGGTGACCTTAACTTGGACAGTGGTTACGTAAACTAGTCCTTTGATCTTGTGGACCTTGTTTGGCAGATCTCTAAAGTTGTCTATCAAAAATGCATTATCGGTACACCTTATCTACCTAAGAGAAGCATTACTTGACTTGATTTTTTTAAGACAATTGTTCACCAAATTCAGACTAGGCACACATATTAGTCATATTTTCAGAAATAAGCAATTCCAACACTTCTAGTCGGAACTTCTTCAGAGGAATGATCCTTAAATTGTTTACAAACAAACTTACCTAAAACCTTATTATAGTTCATTAAGTACATTACACTAGTTGCTGACTAGCATTCAATCAAAAATATCCAATACAGTCCTACAGGAGGTCAATCGTGATCCTGAATAGCTCAGTTGTAACGTCTCTGATTGCAGCACTGGGTGACAGAAGGGACATGAGCTCCTTCGACGTTTCAGATATGCCTTGCTTACTGGAGAGTGCCAACTAGCACGAAACCTAGGTTAAGTTGGGATTCCTGCTGATTGCCTTCAACCATCTAATATTAACTATTCAAAGTGCCCCGTGATGGTGAGCCACCTAGTGGCATGGTGGCCACATTTCAAACTTGACTGATAAAACTCACTATGCACAAAGATAGGACTGGGCACACCACACTAGTTACTGACTAGTATCCAATCAAAAAGATGAATATTCTACTTGAAGATTTTATATAGAGAGTAAATATTTTGAGAGGGAATTATACCGAGAATTATGTATCGTGTCTAAAAATAATTTCCAGAATAAAGGTATGACTATTACTGCTGTTACAGTAAGTGAATCAATGAATATACTGGAGATATTTACCAGTATTTCCTTCAAAAGTTTATCTCTAGTCATCATCCTGCATTTCATCAACTTCCTACACATTTAAAATTAATCTGCTTAGGTTATTACCATGATTTCGTCTGCATAAATGATGGATTCAAATAAAGCAATTTTAATTAAACCATGACATTCGACTGGAAAACGTTCCATTATCAACACAGTTATCTTAATCATGAGTGTGAAATGCAAACGAAGTATTCGATGGTTGGAGGCAATAGGCAGGAATCCCAGCTTGACGTAGTTTCGTGCCAGTTGACACTCCCCAGTCAGCAAGGCATATCTGCAACCTTGAACGAACTCATGTCCCTTCTGAAATTCAAACCGGCGTCAACCGGTGTTGCAGTCAGAGACGTTACCACTGAGCTATTCGAACTCGCAGTTGACCTCCTTAGGACTGCATTAGATACATTCATTGGACACTAGCCATTGAAAGTATATAGTATTACTCAAAGCTGTGCTTTCAGAAACAATACTTAATCCCCCGTGATATTTTTCCTTCATTTTTCTTCTTGAAGTACACAGCGATAGATTGGAAGATTGGAGAAAACTAGATGTATTATACTGAATGCAAATTTTGAGTAGCCCATTGAATTAAGTTGGCTATCCTCCTTAATCCTGCTCAGCTATTTTACCACACTGCCACTATTCTGTTTTTCACTCAAACAGATGAAAATTAGAAACACACAATAAGGCATTCATTCAGTCTTTCTGTATTTGTTAATGACAGAATACTAACTTCATGAAACAGATCGATAAACAATTTTCAAATATGTGGCACTAATTACAATACTTGTCCATCTCTTAGTATCCTATATAAGCTCTAAGTCTGTGCTGTTTGTAAAACACAGTCATTGTTATCAGTCTCTGTAAGTACTACATGTATAATTATACTCTGAAGGCATTCTAGAAGAATACCCGAGCTTAGGTTTTGTTATTATTAACACTCCTCATCAAGTAAATAACACTGGTTACTCCTTGCTAACTAATATATTGTGAATCTTTGAAACTCATGCTGGAATATTCTTTCAACTAGTTCCCACATAATGTCAGTTTATCATTCAAAAAAAATAATAAATTTTACTCGGTTTTAAATAATATTTTGGAAAATCTGACTGACATTCAGATTATAGAATTTAAGTGGATTTTCATCACGATCCAATATCAGTTAAAGAGATTATTGAAAACCAGAGGTCACTGAGTAGCTGTTTCCTCCCATTCTGGGACTCCTCAACAGTCAACACCGATGAATCCACGGCTAGGGACCAAACATGGAACCTTCAGGTTACGGGACGAAGCTCTCTAACCATTCGATCATCTCTGTAACTTCACATTTCGTGACAAAAATCTAACTGAAATCTGTCTGATCTGGAGTCTGAGCTTTCCAGCTTTTAATGATGAATCATAAAAAATGACGCCGTTAATCAGTTTTATCCTGGGGATAGATGATTATAGATGACAGTAAATAATGATTACATTGTATTACGAAGTAATATAATTCTGGAAAGAAGTATGGGCATATGGCTCGTGGTAGTTCAATGATAGAATTCTCAGCTGGTAACTGGAATGTCCGGGTTCGATTACCCGATAACGTAATCCTAAACCGATATTAAACTGGTTAAATAGGAAAGGTTGAGAGTGAGGCTAGTAACCCCCACCTTATGAGAAAAGTAATATCAACGCTAACGAAACTTCACGGATGAAGCCTGAAGCCCTACGTTTTAGGGATACTACCCTAGACTCAGGGTTCAAAAAGTCGAAAAATTGAAAATTTCTGAAAACGCTTCCAAATGACTAAGGAAAGTGTAAAATTGGTTTTAGTACTTGTGACTATGGGGTTTTGAGCTTATCTAGGCCTAATAGCGCTCAGCTAGGCTGCCTTCCTTACTACCCACAAATCCTATAGTAAACATGCATAAGCTGTATAGACGATGTGAGCGTGAGTTATACCATTCTCATATCTCGCTTATATGATTATGGATGATTCTCTATCGTCGTGGTAGACGTATAGAGCCCTATGCTTTACTCAGAGCACCACCAGTCAAGGCATATGAATTGTAATTCGCTGACTAATTGTCAACTTACAGTCTTTAAAATCCAGCTACTCTAAGTGTGAACCCCATGGAATAATATACATATTGAAGAATAGTCGCAAATTAGAATTAAGTGAATATTATTTATAAAAGTACTTAAAATAATCCCAGAGTGCTTAGAAAATCAAAACAAGGTTTCTCTAAATATTTCACTGTGTAAATCACAGCTTCTTCAGCAGAATTACTCAATTAAATCCAAATTATTATTCATGAGCAATTGAATAGAGTCCCAGTGACTGAATGGTATACGAGGTTGCCTTATAACCGGAAGGTCCTGGGTTCGAACCCCAGCGGGGTGGGTGCGTATCGCCGATGATTCCCAAACTAGTGAGATGAAACAGCTGTCCAGTACTCCAGTACTGGTTCTCTAACTGATGTCAATCCATGATCAACTCGTAAAAATATCGTTATAATTCAATCTAACTCTGTGCTCAAATTATTCTAGGAAATTTGTCATATCTATGATCGGTTGATGAGGCTGAAATCAATCAGCCCTCACCACATATACACATTTGTCAAATGACAGTTGGTCAACGAATAAACACCAACTTTAGTAATCGTTAAATGTGGCTATCAAATTATAACGGTCATTAGGATTTACTTCATAAATACATTGACAAGTAGAAAATAAAACGACCATAAAACATATCTGTCACATAGCAACTAGTCACATTGCTATAACCGTTTACAAATAGAGCCCAACAACAGCAGCAACATAGGAAAAAATAAGACAGCTAACTTACGCACACACACACACACACACACGCACACACACACACCCAAGACATCAACGAATCCTTCAAAAAATATTGAACAATAAACTTACTTTTAAGCCAGTTTTAATTCTTACCCTTCCTTTTCAATAAATCTTTTCTTAATTTCTTAGTTGACTAGTAGAATAAATTCCATTGTTGAATGTGTGTTCACTTCTTAGGAGGATTTATGTTTCTGTATGAATATGTGCCTTTCTTTGTGTGTGTGTGTGTGTGTGTGCGTACGTTGGGGTGTGTATCTACGGGTTTCTGAGTACACCGTGTGTCATTGAAACGGTTATGAAAACAAAAAAAGAATATTTCTATGAGCTGATTAAATAATCAGTTTAGAAGAGTGATTCAAATGATTAGGCAATAATAATAATATCAATATCTATGAATAGATTTCGGTTTCGGAATATGACATAGAGACTTTAATTAACTGAGGATAAATATATGAGAGTATTACTAAGAGAGAGAATAATCATTTGTGATTATAATGAGTTAATGGATAGTTGTTCGCTTCCACATTGTTATTGCTTTTCTTTTCTTTACCCTTTCTCAAATCCTAATAATCTTCTTATAATCTATCCACCTGTCAATTAATCAAAAGGCTTGAAGAAAATCGACTTACAAAAAAGAAGAAATGACAAATGATAACAATTAATTCCATTCATTCGATATAATGATGATTACTGAGTGAGTGAGTGAGTGAGTGAAGAGTATTCACTGACCACACAGTTTTTATGATAATTACTGATATAGATGAATCCTCTAGCCTTTTACAAATGCTTTATGTAGTCGAGTTGCTCTCTGTCTAAAAACTATTAAGACACATGTGTATATTCAGGAGAGACTTCATCACAAATCGATATCAAGTACTGGTTTGTAGGGATTCGATTGATTGGTTACAGAATGTCATCATGAACTGACACATTGGTTAGAGGACCATTGGAAAAAGCAGTTGGGAGTACTGGACGACTGTTTCGTCAGCCCAATTTGCGACTCTTCACTGGTACACCCCACCGGGGTTCGAACTCATGAATTTCTGGTTACAGGGCGAGAGAACCTGTGAACCATTAAGCCACTGAGACCTGCCAATCCAGTGGTCAGTCCATGAATCCCAACTTCTGCCAGTTCGCCACATAGTGCGACCACTAGACAATATCTTCAGCAAGTTTTTATCCTCACGCCCGACCTGCTGCACACTAGAACCCCAGGTAACTATCTACTCGAATAGGGCCAGTCGCTAGTGAGCATCTCGTGAGCCATTCGATCGGGTTTCAGTGGCTTAATGGTCTACGAGCTCGCCTTGTATCCAGAGGGTCCTCGGTGGGTGCGTACTACTGAAGAGTCCCATACTTCGACGAAGAAACAACTGCCCAGTACTCCCTGTTAGTTTTCCAATGGTTCTCTAACCGATGTCAGCTCACAGTGAAATCCTATAACTAAATCGATATCATTTAGAGAACTACCAGAAAACACGGAGAGACAAACAGTTATTTCGTCCTATTTTTAAGGAGAATCCACGACGCCACCGGGAGTCGAATATGAGACATGTAGGTGACGAAGTCATTTAACCTTTAACACATTCTCTGCGCATTACTGAAGAGTCCCAAACCAAAACGAAACGCCTATCAATTGCTGTCTAGTTTTCAACTGTTCTCTAACTGGTTTCAGTTCCAGATGAAACATACACTGAAATAAATTGAATCCTCCAAAAAGTGATAACTTAGAAAGAACCTGTCTATTGCTTTCAACAAGTATTGACTAATCTATGAAAAGTGTTCTACTGAACAATATGCTTTCTAGTTCCAAACAAAAGCCATTTCATGTGCGAAGAATCTTTCATAAATGAAAGCACAAAAACGACACAACTACACAAGATTACTTACTAATTGGTAAGTATCATTCATTCACTAGAAATGTCTGTTATTTCCTAACAGATTTTAGTTGATAATTGAAACTTACTTTAAATTTTATCAAATGAACAAGGAAGGATTCACAAGTTAGTTCTTCTATGACTCTTGAAAAAAATACTAAGTGCTATTAGATGGTCGGAGGTAATCGGCAGGAAGCCTTGGATCCAGGTTTCGTGCTAGTTGTCACTCTTTAGTCAGCAAGGCAAATCTGCAACGTTTGAGGAACTCATCCCTCCAACCATCTAATATCATCATATCAATGTGCACTGTGATGGCGAGCTACCTAGAATGGTGGTCACATTGCAAACGTGACTGATAGAGTCCAGTCTGCACCAAAGAAAGGACTAGACAAATCACATTAGTTACTAGTGTTCAATCAAAGTATACTAACTGGTGTAGTGAAAACAGTTGCCAGTGATAATTTATTCCTATTGAATATGCTCAACTGAACTACCTTATGAGTTCAAAAGAGTTGAAAAATGTAAACTACTGGTTACTGTCTCACGGCACAGTGTTTTTCTTTTGACCAGATTTATTTCTGGTCGTGTGTAAGCACGGATTAATTGTATATAATTAGAATAAGGCAAGTGTTCAGCGCTTGCCGATTCACAAGGACTCTTTAACTTAACATCGATTCACGAAGAAGACGATCATGATGAAATGCAAAAGCCTTATAAACTTTCCAAGTATTATAAAACAGATATATGCCTTTTTTATTCAAATAAAGTTGTAGTTTACAGTCACTCTATTTGACTGTATTACACACTTTAATGAGATATGATTACACTGAAACATGAAAGTTTGTATTACTTCATGACGCTATATACTACTGACTAATTCATGTGAGTAGTTGAATGTCACTCATATAAATCAGTAGTGCTTACTAGTCAAATCGGAGTGATCTGAGCACCAGAAGACAGTGTCGCTTCTTTCACTTCGAGGTCATCAGTGGTCTGCTCACCCTTATTGACTTCATTGAGCTCGAACTATTCCAATTCTGTTTAGCTACTACGGACAACTAGTAAAATTTTCAAGAGTTTGTTTGTAGGATTAAATTTGTTTTTATGAGTTTGACCACGGATTAATATCAATTATAGAACAGTTGAAATCCAGAGAGTACTAGACAGCTGTTTCATCCTAGTTCGGGGCTTATTGACAGTGCACACCCACTGGGGTTCGAACCCAGGACGAGGTTGGCTTGTAACGGGAAGGTCCTGGGTTCGAACCCCAATGGGTGCGCAATGTCGATGATTCTTAAAACTAGGATGAAACAGCTGTCCAGTACTCCAGTACTGGTTTTCCAGTGGTTCTCTAACTGATATCAATTCGTGGTCAAACTCATAAACACTGACATTATGCTAAATAAATGCTCACGATTTGCAGTTTACACAGCTCGAGTTGAAATTTAACCACAATTTCTTTTGAAAACCGAAATTATTTAAATCACAATACACATAAAAATTTGTGATCTGCTTGGTATCATAAATAGCAGTCAAGAAAGAAAGCATGTTTAAATGCATCCAGCTATGTACATATATCACTTCTATCTATCTACTAACCCCTACTGGTTCTTTGAGTTGTACTCAATCACTCATTTCACCCAATCATTAGTATATAGTTTTATACAGTTTTGCTTGATTTCTCGATTACCATCTATGGTATCGAGCAGATCACATACTCTGATGAAGTTTCACCTCAAAATGTGTAAATTTCAAAACTAGACGAGGTTAATTATAACATAGTTGTACCTTATATTTGATCATTTTTATCATTCGCCCCATTATCACTCATAAGCTTTCATTCCCTTCTCACATGATCTTTTCAATATCATTCTCGGACCCCGCCCAGCTTATCGTTTTCCATTCGGGTTTCACTCTTTCCTTCTGCATGTTTTTTGGGCTATAGATTCCTGGTTGGTTCGTTCCCAGTTGCTTATTATCCTCTCTGGTTGACTATCTCATCTTATATATCAGGCGAAGGCAGCCGGTGCTGAAAGTATGTAATGGCCTTTCGTGACTCTAGCGCCAAATACCTCTGAACCATATAGAAACACTAACTACCAAGACACCAGTGCCGTAGACCAAGTCTGTATACGTTATGTTGAGTGCAGCAGATTTTCACAATGATTTGAGGTTGCTGAAGGTCTCTTTTGCACTTTCAGTCCTAGGTGGTTTCGAAGTCTCCATTCATGCCGCTTGTAGTTGAAATACTGCTGTCTAGATAAGTGAAAGAGTTAACCTTCTTCAAATATCTCCACAAATGTTATTATCAATAATTAATTATCAATTAGTGAACACTTATATTTTATGACTATTATTATTTTCGTTTGTAGGTTTCTTCTATCAACCGTGTGCTGCGTAATTTATCCAATGAATCACAAAGACAGCTGTCATCTGCCGCGGCAGCCGCCGCTGTCGCCGCAGCAGCTGTAGCTGCCCAAGCAGCCGCCCATCGGAACTGTGTAAATAATTCGAATTCGGGAATTAGCCTGTCCAATTCAAATCATTGTCTTGCAACACAGAATTATTTATCTAATATGAAGTGTGATTTACACGGTCTAACAAAGTCATTTATGCCATCTGTGTTCAATTTCCCGCCATACAATAGACCAAATAATAATAATAATAGTAATAATAACAACACTAATAATAATAACAATAATGGTAGCAATAATCTATTTTCAATGCCACCTTCAATTCCACCATTTTATCCTCAGCAAAGTTCAAACTTGAACAGACATCCTTCTAGTTGTTTTAATGAACAAAATGTAATTGAATCATGTTCAAATGTACCACAGAAACCACATGCACATTCAAATAATCCACTTTATCATACTCACAGTCAAACGAATCATTCACCGATAATATCAAGTTATTTTCAAACAGGGACTAGTGGTAACAAACCTATATCATCGAATATAAATCCTAATACTAGTAATAATTCACAAGAAACACGTTCAGCTTATGATAAATTTAATAATTTATTTATATCTGCTGCCTCAAGTACCGCACAGGATTCATGGGCACAAGCATGGTATTCGGCTGCTGCCGCGGCATCAGCCAATAGCGTTTATTCTAATTTATACTCATCGTCAAACAGTACAAGTCATAAAAACGAATGCCCACAAGACAGACAATTCTCTCCACCGTTGAACTATTTAAATCAGTGCAGATTTTCAGGGATTTACCAGAATCTTGAAAATGCTGTCATCAATTCAGTTAGTGATAATAACAATGCCATTAATAATAACAATTTTGATATCAGGTGTTCAGAAGGTATGGAGACAAGCGTAGAGGATTAGAGGAGCAGAGTAGAAATCGATCATCACCTCATTGTTCAGAATCACAGCAACTACACCAGGAAAAATTGCCTATTTTACCCCAACAATCAGCAAACAATCCAATCTCAACATATAGCAGCAATAATACTGGTAATATCACTAGTAATTCGCCTATTCATCAATCTATTTTACCCTGTCAGTATGATACAAAGATGGACTCCAACTGGTCATCATTAGGCCGTCAACATCCTCATCCACATCACCATGTACACCAGTCACAACCGTCTGAAAATAATCAAAGACTTCACGATAGTCTATTGAAATTTGAGACAGAAGAATTCAAACAATTAGTATCTTCGATAGATGAGAAAGATAAGCTGGATAGACAAAGGAGGAAATTCCCAATTAATTCATTGTTCACTTATGAAAATTTAAGTAGTATGCGAGAACAGGCTGAAAATTTTATTCAGCTACGTAATGATGGTGATACAGTTAACACAAATTTACATCATTATTTAATTAGTAGAGATATGCATAGGATGGATACACATGGATTTACACATATACACGAAGAAGATCAGCGAATGCACGAATTAGGCGTAAGTGGTTATGATGACGAAGAAGAGGATGGGATGATGAGGATGACGGCGGTGAGGATGAAACCAGTTGTAATACAACTACAGTCAGTTCAGTCATGAATCTCCGTGTAATAATGAAAGTCGAATAAATCAGTCAGTTTCATCCGCATCTATGAAAAATGTCAACATGAACTTAAAAATAAATTTATACTCAAATGAAACACCGACTATAAAAGAAGAGAAAGGAAGTAGTGGCACAAGCTTTTTGTGTAAAAATTCCATGGGTGAAAATCGTACTTCGTATGGAGAGAGTCATATAGAGGCAATCATTTACTTGCAGCAAGTAAGTTTATAAATAATAGTTATGCTTTCAAGAAAAAGAGATTTTATTTGTACTGAGATTTCACTGTTAGATTGGTACCCATTGCACGGTAGAAGACGAAAGACTTAGTTAAGGAATGTACATTTGGAATTTGGTATCTCTATATAGCCAAATGGTGTACACATTGACTTCAACGCAATACCATTTGCACAGATCTTTCGTTCTGTACTACTTCTGCTCTTCCTTCTTAATGTGTTTCTTTGTGTTCTTTTCACGTCTCCCATGTATCTTCGAAACGCCTATCATTTGCTTTCTCTGATATGCTACTTGATGTTTTTATTTCGATGAACGCCCCTTTATGTATACTACTGATAAATCTTATCAGTAGCATACGACACACCATATTTCTTTATGCTACTTAATTATACCATATTATTATTCCCTGGGGTTCTAGAATGAGAATAGGGCTGCAACAGCACATCTCTATTTCATCCGATTCATGCTAATGACTGCTCATAAGCTCTCATCCCCTCCTTACATGATCTCCTCCAGATGATCCTCAGGACTAGAGTCCGACTCATCGTTTCCCATTCAAGTTATACTTGAGGGTCTGGGGTATGATATCATTCAACGACGTCTACGGTGCGTCTCATACATCTCCATTTCCTTCGACACATTTGTTAGGTTATAGATTCTGGACTGGTTTGTTACCAGAGTTCATTGTTGCGTACCCTTTTTGGTTGGTTATCTGATATTAATCATCGACCCAGAGAAGGCGGCTGTTCATGAAAGTTTGCAGTTACTTGTTGGAAATGTTTTTGATGACTCGTGTAGTAAATATCTGAACCCTAAATGAAAGCACTGACTGACTTGACATCAGCATTATAAACTCAAATCTTGTTTTTTATGCTGAATGCAGCAGATTTCTAGTAATGTAGGTCTGTATTATTTTTCAAATCTTAGTCAGCTTTGAAGTACTCACTTGTGCCTCCTGTATTTGAAATGATGCTACCTAGGTAAGTGAAAGAGGCAACGTCCTTCATATTTCTCCCGTTAACAATGATGATAACATAGAACTTAATGTTAACGTTTAGATCAGCTCATCAGGCAAAGTTTTTCAAATTTATTATTAATATATTCCTTAATCTTCCTAGTGGAACAAAGGGCCTCAAGCTAGAGGTTTGAAGTTTCTGTAGCAGCAGGGAATTTTTATTTTCAAGACATGGGGTTGATGGCCTCATGCCCAACCTTCCCTCTTTACCAGTATTACTACTGGCACAGCAAGGTAAAGGAGTGCGGCGGCCGGGGACTGGACCCCGTACTACATGACTAGTTGGCAACCATTCTACCGCTCTGTCACCGACGTGTTTAGGTTTGCAAATACTTTCCAAATATTCAGTACAATCATGTGTTGCAAATGAAGGTTAATCGAATAAGGAACAGTAGATAAATAAGACATATACCGCATAACCAGGCGTGAAACGAAAGGTGTTAAGCAGCTTATTGCCCTCATCAAGATACCGTCCTTATCGAAGTTAAACAGTGTTGTCTTTTGTAGACGCTCAGATAGTAGTATTAGCTAAATTGTTTTACTGAATTGAAGAGCTATGTATTTCCCACATTCCACTGAAAAGTAATTGGTAACAAATTGGTTTTTTTTTATAAAAGTATAGTAGTCTTATATTTATATGACAGAGGATAGCATTGGAAAGAATAAATATACACCAAGAACTGACACGTGTGAAGTAAATCTGCGTCTTCACTCATTAATTGTATATTCAAAGATATCTTGAATAGTGAGCATGACACAAAATAAAATTTTCAAGAGATGATTTGTAAGGATTAGATTTGTTTTCCGAGTTCGACTACAGATTGATACTAGTTATAGAACCACTGAAAACCAGCATTGAAGCAGTGGACAGCTATTTCATCCGAGTTTTTTAGCAATCATCGGCAGTATGCACCCACTGGGTTTCGAAGCCAGGACCTTTCGGTTACAAAGTAAGACCGCATGCCATTCAGCCACTGGGAGCCGATTCAATGGCCATGAATATATATATATATATATTATATAATATATATATATACGAATATAAAAGAAAAGACGTTCAGCGAATACTTACTCCTCCCGGCGATATCATTCTCAACCTGTACAGTCGCATATATATATAGTTAATTCTCTTAGCAACAAAAAGAGTATTTCAAAGATTTTTCATCAAAGTTGTAAATTTTAGTCAACAAACTACGTAATGTAGAAAGCGTCAATAGGGTAGAAACTAAAATTAATTTAATAGAATTGTAAGTTTCAGATAACAAATTGCGTTAATGCGTTAGAAACCAAAGTAAGATTAAACAAGTAAGTTGGGTGACTTATTCTAATTGACGGGGTTCAGTTGAGCTCAGCTAAAACTGAAGTGGAACAAAAGTCAAGTCAACAACAATGGTAATAAGAGGTAGACATTTAATAATGGTGGGACAAAGTATTATACAATTAAGAAACAAACAAGCGAAAGAAAGACGAAATAAAATCACGTGTTTGGTGTTAAGATAGGTCAGGTCCATTGTAGATTTAGTGACTGAACAAATTTCTTTTGTTTGCAGAGTTCAGGTTTTAATATGTGAATCGCCATTACTTCTGCAGTTTGAAGAAGTTTGCTTCGTAGCAAGATTCTCGTGTTTTCTGTAGATGGCTTTGAAGTTGGTGTGTGGGTTTGCTTCATATTCCGATTCGATCTGGTGTTCCAGAATAGAGCTTCGTGGAGACCTATTTTCTCCTTTATGAAACCATGACAGTGGGTAAGTGTTCGATGATACGTTTGGATAGGAGACGCTGGGTACGGCTGACATACCTACCTTCGCATGAACTGGTGAATTGGTAGATACATATTAATGAGGCCAACAGTGGTACCGTATCCTTCACACTCATGCTAATCACTGGTTTCATAAAGAAGGTTAGTCGGAATTCAGTCGTGAAGAAGGCTTTCTTCAGTGAGCGGGACAGGCAGCCTCTTAGTATTTCTGCTGATGAATATCCATTGAGTTGTAGCTTCAGGTAAAGGCGCTTTTAGGGGAGCGGAGAGTGTGGACGGTTTTGGTGGTTTAGGTTTCATAGATTTTGTGATGAAACCTTCCGGGTAGCCGTTTCCTAAGAGGATTCACTTCAGGGTGTTTAACTCCTTTTCTATAGTATCAGGGCTGCGAATGCCATGGGTTCTGTGGCTCTGTGAAAGGATAAGGTTTCGTTTTGTGCATAGGGGCACCAAACTATGAAAGTTAGTAAGTTGTCCGTTCCACGTTGTCTTTCCGTAGATGGATCTATTTTGTGTTCCATCTTATCCACGTCTTGTTAACTAGACGTCGGATTCCTTCTCTAGTGTGAACTGAATTGCTGGATGGCAGCTATTGAAGAAGTCCAAGATGTTAACCAAATTCTCCTCCACGTATTTCTTGCAGAATCCAAGTTTGTCAGTCATCTTCTTTAGATGTGTTTTCTAGTTTTGAAATGACAAAGTGTGCGAGCAACGGGCCAAGTGATGATCTCATAGCCATACCATCTTTTTGTCGATAAACTTCGTTACTGAAAGAGAACTGAACGTTTAGGGTGCATTTCAATAGGAGTTCCTTCAAATATTCTACGGATATACCAATGTTCATCTCCTTTGAACCAATATTTTCACATATACATCATACTGTTTCGTTTAGTGGAACATTTGTGAACAGTAATACCACACAAATGTACATTCTAGTTGATGACTTTGTTGAAATGAAAATTTTTTCCATTTCAAGGATCTTTTTAATTTCTCCTATTATCTAGTGTCTATACTTTGTGATTTAAGGAAAAATCAAGTCAGTATAACCTGTTTGTTTTTCTTTCCGCCTGATTTTAGGAGAAACACCTTCAATATTTTTTACAAGAGAATTCAATGATAATTTAAGTAGACGATTGAATCAAAAGGAACTAGAACGACAACATGAACAAAATGAAGAACACGGAGTCGGAGGAGAAGAAGAAGACGAGGATGAAAGACAACATAGGCAGAATTATTTGACTAAATTGAGTCAAATAAGTCAACTTCCAGGTAGGAATAACAACAGTAAACCGCCAACAATACCACAATCAGCAACAACAACAACAACGTCGACAGTACTAGAGAATGTGAATATGTTTACACAGTTCAGTAATAATAACAATACAAGTAATAATAATAATAATAATCATAGTAATGATAGTAACCATAGTGATAATGAAATAGTTCATGCTTATAATAATAATAATCATAATACTAATAGTTCAATGTTAGCTCAGTTAAGTACACACTTATATGAAGAGTTAAATGAACCACCGGAAACATTTATTGAATCACTGCAATCAAATTGTGTACAACAGCTGAGAGAAACAATTAAAAAGAGAACAATGGCGGAATTAGATGAGAATATGTCTGGGTTGACAAATAAAATACTGAATACTAATACCAATAATAGTAGTATTACTAATAGTGCTATTAACATGCAATCGTTATCGTCAATTAGTCCTAAATCGGAAATAACTGAAAGACCAAATTCTGTAATGAGTGAAACTAGTTCATCACAGATTGATTCAACTGATGAAAGACAGCAGGGTAACAATAAACAGAAACATCACCAACACCACCACCACCAACAACAACAACATCCTCATCCTCATCAACAGCACCAACAACAACGTAGTCGAACTTCATTTTCTAATCTTCAACTGGAAGAACTTGAAAAAGGTGAGTAGTAAAAATTGGTTTTATTCATTTGTGTTCTGAACGGGAAATAGGGCTTCAAGCGTTAGTTTGCAGGCTGAGGTAACTAGCCTCACACCCAACCTTCTCTCTTTACCGTGAATACTACCAACTAGGAGAGATTTCAGAGTTCGCTTGTGGGGGATCAATCCCCAGACTAGGTGAGTGGTTGGTGAGGATTCTAACACTGAATAACAAAGATACAGAGGTATATACTAGAAAAATGAATAATAACTATATGATATGATGTGATATGTGTGACTGCAGAAACACACACACAGGGAAGAGTAATCATGCTTTGCACATAAGAGTGGCTTGAGAGATAAGTGGACTGTGAAACCTCGATGAACTCAAGGCGACAGACTACCAACTTTGTCTTTAGCCAAACATGTAACTGACACAGTTCACTAGAGTGATACCAAAACGTCTTTCACGATTCTCTATAAAAGTAATCAGCAGCGCTTAGTGACTGTGTACATGGACACTAGTACAATCAACTTTATAACGCGTCTTAATGATGTGGTTCGAGACAGATGATGTTAGAAATCAGTTTCCAGGATCATCTGAGTTGAGTGATTTGATTTATTTCTGTAGCCACTGACGAATGTGCTCTATAGCCTTAATCTGAAGAGACTGATGGGTATAATTATATTTCAGTAGTTTACACACACTGATAAGTTTTGTTATTGGTAATATTTCGAGCAAAATTACTGCCCGTGTCCACATCACTGTTGGAATTGTTTGTTAACAAAAGTAGACCAATATTTGTAAGTCTAAGGTCAAATTATGATCACAGCTCTTACAGTTTTGTTTATTGTACTTTGATGACTGTTTCATGACTAATATGATACGACAGAGTTTTTTAAAAACAAGAGATGTCCTTTTTATATATAAAACTGTTATGTTAATTGGTGGATGGTGATTGACTAGCAGTGGAATCCAGGATGTGCATTTCGTCCTTTCTGGGATTAGTTTGCCAGCTGGATGTACCTGCGTTCCCCAGTGAGTGATGATGTTCCCACTGGGACTCGAACCCAGTGCCCATAGTTTCAAACTCCAAAGCGTAATCCACTAGACCCCTTGTGTAATGAGTCATATTCATTATTTAATTCAATTTTAGATTTTCCCGTCGATTGATTGGACTGAAGTGCTCGGTCTCGTGGCCCAAATGGTCTAGTGGATAGCACTTTGTCGTTTGATACTATGACAATGGATTCGAGCCTCGGTGGGAACATCCTCACTCACTGCAGAATGGAGGCACATCCAACTGACAAGTCCCAAATAGGACGAAGTGAGCATCATGGATTCCACTGCTAGTCACCATTCGCAAATTAACCTCTAATTACATGCCCAGACATCATCGAAGCATCTGCACAAGAAACCGACATGTCAACCTGAGACCGAGCACTCTGTTATGTTCATTTCGATTAATTGTGGATAGACATATAATGTCATGTAAGAAACTAGCGAATACTATATTGTCAGACCCCGAGCATCCTCTCTATACTCAGCTGTCTCCTTGCATTTCATCTGGTAGAACTAGAAGCAGCCATAGGAGACTATATGCTATGACTATCAAGTACAAAAACTCCACAATACCATATCTGGCACAGCTGTTATGTGATGAGAAATCCGTTAGGTATGACACGATCAACTTACTGCGGCACTCTAACAAATAGTCCCATTAGTTTTGCTTTCCTTTCTTCCTTATTATTAGACTGTTGTTCACATCTTCTATAACACACTAATTTTATATTTCATATCCTGTGGTGCATTGTTTAAAGTGTAAACGCAACGCTGTTCTTTTTATTTTTTTTTGGTGTTGCTTTTTGATTTTAAAATCTTATAAAATTTATGCGGTAATTAGATGCAATATATTGTAATGCACGCTGGAAATTCCATACCTGTACCACAAATACTGTATGGAATAAAGCTGTTATTATTATTAAAAATTTCCATGAAGAAGTTCGGACCAGTTTGCCGATTGAAACGTTGGAATTACGTATTTCCATTTCGCTGAGATTTTAAAAGTATAATTTTTACAAAATATATGATAGTTACAAAGGGAGGGGAAAACTGTTTGTAAAACTTAATATATATTATGTTGTCGTCCAATACGAATAAAGCGGCTGTACAAATCGATGCACACCTTGATGTCCAGTATCGACGAGATGAGCTAATATTGAGTCACGTTATAGCTTTATTCAGACCTTTGGCAAACCGAGATGGGAGGTGTTCAGAAATTCAACGATGAACTTGCTTGATAATATGCCCAATGTAACTGGCTCCACATGGGTAGTTAAACTGGTAAATACACATGGAAAAGGTGAGACAGGATAGTTTGTCTTTATTTCTTGAACTAAGTATTCGTCGGCTAGTAAAAATACAGCATAACTTGGCTGAGTTAAAAGTCCTTCTCCAAAATTATGAAAAAACCTCACTATTAACATCTCCCATCAACTACAGTCTTAGGAATACTGAATTTCTAGGGAATTGTGGAAATCGTCGGTTATTTACATGCTATGTCCATGTGTTTATTCGAAAATATTGTCAGATATCTTTTTCTACTCAGTAGGTGACGAACTTAACAGAGTTATTCGTTCAGTGTTTCATTTGAACAAAATACCTCCAGTGCGGTGAAGTAAACATCTGATCAGTGTTATGTTTGTATTATAGATGGGCGAAATTCAGAAAGTGAGTATACTGTCCAGTTAAACTAGGTTTCCAATGCAATCGTTCACATATTGTTCCGTCCACTCGTTTAGTCTCCAAGACATTCAAAAACGAGATAGAGTCATCATGTTCTTCTTCACTGGCAAAACTTTACAGAGGATAAAAATTCCACTTGAATAGACGCTAATACTTGACAAGTTTTCCATAAAAAAAGAAACCAGTTCTCTTTAAGAGTGTAATAGGCACAGTGGTTAGGACTCTCGCCGACCATGCACATGGTCCGGGGTTCGAGCCCGCACCGACGCACACCTGATATCTATGGTTGGCCTGCAAAATTTGGGCTACCGATATCCATGCTGAAAATCCCATACTTGTACCGAAAATACAGTGTGGAATCAAGCTGTAAATCCAAAAAAAAGATAAACGATATTAATAAATGATGATGAGTCACAGAGATTACTGTCATTCGTGGACCAACTGAAGAGGACGGCAGAAGATAAAACAATATGGAGATGTGTTTTTGAAGTCCTCTGTTCCGTTAGGAACGCAAGGGAATCATGATAATGAGGAATCGCCTTAGCTAACCAAATATTCTCCAAGTATTGGTTTTGTAGGGATTTTGTTTGATTGCATCGAGGATTTCATCATGAGCTGATATCAGTTAGGGAACCACTGGAAAACCTGGGAGTACTGAACAGCTGTTTCGTCCTAGCCTGGGACTCTTCACTGGTACGCGCCCACTGGAGTTCGAACTCAGGACCTTCTGGTTACAAGGCGAGCTCGTAGACCATTGAACGTGCTGATAAAGAGTCGCAAACTAGGACGAAACAGATGTCCAGTACTCCTACATTTTCCAGTGGTTCTCTAACTGATGCCAGCTCATGATGAAATCCTCAGTGCAATCAAACAAAATAATCCACTGGTATATATTTAGAAGTTATTATATTATGTTTTTCTATATTTCTCTAATATCCCATATCTACATTATTATTGTCATCATCATGTGTCTTTTCTATTTTCAGAATTTGAACATACCCATTATCCTGATGTATTTTCACGGGAAAAATTATCAAGTCGTATACTCCTACCAGAACCACGTATACAAGTATGGTTTTCTAATCGACGTGCAAAATGGAGACGTGAAGAAAAATTGCGAATTAAACAACTGACTTATAGAAATCAACAGAAATCACTTCATCAAAATAACAATAATAATAATAATCATAATAACAGAAGTAATAGTACTACTACTAATAATAGTTGTAACAGTGATAATAGTAGTATAACACTGGCATCCTTTATCTCACCGACAACAAGAATACAATTAAACCCAACATGTACTCAACCTACTGACAGTGACATGAAAATGAATCAAATGAAGATAAAAGATAATGGTAACAACAATATTGGAACAATAGAAATGAACAGATCAAGCTGTTTAACTTATCCTTTAGGTCATTCAAAGAATCTCAACACTAATGAACTACACTCAACCACATGTAATAATAGTAATACTAATAATGATATAATGAACAGGAATGCCGACTTATTAAGACCATTAGATGAGCATAGAATTCATTCGAGTAAAATCAATATGAAAGAAAATAAATCCAATGAAGTTATCTCAATGGTTACAAGATATTCTAGAGATGATCTGTTGATGAATAAAGGTTACGGAGAGGAGGATAACAGTCATAGCCAACAGCTCCATCAACATCATCATCATCATCATCATGACCACCAAAATCATTTGTATCACAATCATCATAATTTAAATGAGAAACACTGGTCTTCCTTACATCGTTTACAGCAGCAACAACAACAACACCAACATCAACATCAACACCAGCATCAGCAACATCCGCCACCACAGCAACACTTACAGTTGTAAACAAATTAGTTTAAACAAACAAAAATATAATAATTGAACAATGAACAATACATACATATTTAATTCAATATATATACAACATATATGAAAAACATGTGCGAGAATTTCATTTTCAAAGTCAAAGTTTAACAAGAAAATAATTGAGTAAATAATGAAATTATTATGTGGGAAAGTTTTTAAATAATGACTAATACAATCTGTCTATCTATCAATTCAATGTTCAATTTAATTTGTTGTACAGTGACTTTGAAATATTTGCAAATAAATATCTTTAATTTATTGAATTGTGTATATATTAAACTATCATGTTGTATATATATAATACGGATGGACTTAGTCAAAGTAGTAGTTAGACCTTGTCAACACCATCCATGCCAAAGATTATCAGTGTGCCATAATGATTTTTATGGTAAATGAATATGTTTAATGTCATATCAACGGTGACTATTATTATTATTTCCTTGGGTACCGAGTAGAACTTTGGGCTTCAATGGCACATCACCATTCCATTGTGTTCTCTACAGTCCTCTTCACCTGGCTCCACGACTGCCTCTATAGGCTATCATCTCCTACATAACACTATAGGATGCCCAACTCATAAGTTCCCATTCGGGTTTGAGACATCACTCAACGGTCTCTTCAGCATGTATTCGATCCATCTACATCCCCTTCTATATATCTGTTGGTAGGTAGGTAGGTAGGTTGGTAGTTCGTTCGTTGCCATAATTCATCGTTTCTGGCTGTCTGATCTTCAGTATCGAGACAGTAAAGGCGGCTGTTGGTGGAAGTCTGCAGCGGTCTGCTGGGAATGGTTTCGGCGACATGTGCTCCAAGTCTCTGAACTATGTAGAAGCATTAACTTGACATAAGCATTCTTTGTACTGAGTGAAGAAGATTTCCGTATTCGATTTTAGATTATTGAAGGCCGTAAATTGGGTTCACAACGGCATTTATTTTATTTAGGACACAAACGCGATACAATATGGGCAAAATCAAATGTACCACAGTGCGAAAGATGAGTTTTTCATTGGCTTGCTGTTTTATAATTCATGGGAGGATTGGGTTTCTGTTTAGAGGCAAAGATTGAAGTAGATACTTACCTTTGAAATTAATCTTGACGCATAAGCTGGCAAAACAACATCAGTTGTGTTCTTTAGGTTTCTGTTAATTGGAACTGGTTCACACGCGATTCTTTCCCTTTGGGCTATTGGCTCCATATACATTACAGATCTACAATCAGGATTTTCCAACTCCTTTAGGTGTAAGCCTATGCTTATCAGTCCAGTGATGTGCATAGTTAGTTCACTTGCACGCTCTAGTACATCGAATGCCTTGGAAGAGAATATGAAAGCATTTCGAAGAAATGATAAGAGTCCAACCACCCTTGACCCTGCCAAGTCATACATAGTAGGTAGGAACACGAACTAGTTACTTCTATATTAATTTCTTATTACATATATCACACAATGAAACAGTATTATTTACTGGATGACGTTCCAAACACAACTGATTGTTCGTTATCATAGTAATTATAGCTACACAACTTCGAAACATTCGTTTTATAGTTTCCTTTATTCTTCCTATTCGTTGTAAGGGTAGTAGAATTTTCCAGATGTCATGGACAAGTGTTAAATCATTTCCACTACACGTATTTTCTGCTGAGTGGACAAATAAAGCTTCCACTATCAATCTCACCCTTGACCCTATTATATTAGATTTTAAGACTGTCATCTTCCACCATCCCATTGTATGGCTGTGCGTAATTGCATGTAGTGAGTGCTATAGCTGACCTATTCTCCAGATTTCTTTTCTTATTAGGTCAAATAATCTAATTTTGCTAGGTTTACATGCTCCGCTAGTCTGACTAACCCTCTTCTATCATTGCAGGGTAGTAGATAAATTAAATAGTTTCGTTTTATTGGCTCCACAGGATCCTTTAACCGACAATTTATTTAGTTTTAAGGGGATCCGTGGGCTTGAATACCACTTCTGTTTCTGCTTGCACTGTTAGGAATTCTACGTAAGGTTTCCGAGGCTCCTTCTTTGTATAGAAGTACTACCGATGATTGAAACTCTTTATGGCTGGTGATGTCATCATTCTGTGAATGTTTGTCATCACTATTATCGTTATCAATATGCCTACTATTAATGTTATGAATTTTGTTTTCACATTTTTCTACATAATTCCTGATCAACTTATCAGGGTAATTATTAAGTTTTAAAGTACTTATATTCTGCTTGAGCAATAAGAAAATAAAGACTGGAATTGTTAAACTGTATGCATAATGTGAAACAAACGGCCTAAAGTAATTTAGACGATCGAATAATCTGTCTATACAACTTATTCTATTTAGCGTAGTACTATCTGTCATCTCTGTTGGTTGCTTATAACTTCCTACAGCGTTTGGGTATTTTGGGTTTTTATGAGTTTTCGATTGGTTAGTTGTTCAGTTCACGTTTCATCATGAGGAGATTCACCAGAGCACCGGACATCTGTTTCAGAATATTGCGCAACAACAATACCATGAACCAAACTCAATATTTTTACGGTGAATTCAATCGATGATGGAGAATACTCCAAGAAAAAGCAGTAATTTTTGTTGTTACATCGGAAACGCAGACAATAGATTATTGTAAGTGAAGTAAAATTATAAAACATGCCCCTGGGATATCTATCTAAGTGGTGCAGTTCAGTAAGTTATATTTGTGCAAGTGGAACAAGCAGAATGACAGAAAAGTTCTACTAATCATACCTCCATCTCCTTCGATAAATTCTTTTTACCCAGTAAAGTAGAGAATATGTTATCAATTGATTTTTCTGTGAGTATTACAGTAGTATAGTTAGACCGTTTGTATTGCAAACCGGGCAGTTACTGACTACCTCGAAGATCATTATTGGTAAAAGTAGTAATGAAAACCAAATTTTAAAGAAACCAAAATCCAAAAACATTTCTAACTATCGGTAACTAATCATCGTACACCTGCAATGACTCATTGGCAACTGGAGCAGAACAGGCTGGCCTCAGGAAATTCTATCTGATAACCAGGTCTCTATCAGGGAAGAGATCAACCCAGATGATGAAACCTATAAGAGAAGGTTAAGGAAATCAAATCACCAAGGAGGAGAGACAAATAAAACAATGGGCTGATCACTTCTAAGAACTCTTTAATCGACCATCACCTCCAACTCGCCCAGAAATATCACCACCGGATAAAGAACAGCCCATGGACATCAATCCTCCAACAAAAACAGAAGTCTTGAATGTGATCAAGCTACTGAAGTCCAAGAATGCAGCAGAACCGGATGCAACTCTTCCTGAAACAATGAAGAAGGCTCTGCAGCAGATGTGCTGACGCCATTATTGCAAAAGGTTTAGAAGGAAGGAAAGGTGCCTACTAATATGAAGAAATGAAACATCATCAGACTACCGAAGAAGGGCGACTTACGCCTGCCTGTGCAAGAAATGGCATGGAATAATGCTCTTGTGTACGCGTCATCCTGCAGAGAATAAAAAATTCACTGGATGCAGTACTCCGCCAACTCAATGGAGGAGATGAAGGCCTACGGGCAGTCGTGGGGCCAGACAAAGAGCACTGGCTAAAATGGAGATATGTCGTCGAGGTCCTGTGTTCCACTTATAACTCAAAGGAATAATAATAAATAATGATATCCAAGTGACTCACTCCTAAGAAGTAATGCCTCAAAAGGATTTTATTCAGTAAAGTCGAGTGATTTCCAGAACTGCTATCAAATCAGTGATGAAGTATAAGAACATGATGTTTAAGGGAGTCTTAATCCCATCATTTACTAATTTAATAAAGGAGAAAGAAATAATCTAAGCCAAAGGGATTTATTTTTGAATTACAAGAAATAGTAGATATAAGTAATTTTTGTGAAGGCAAAATAGCGACAACTGACTTCTAATACTTATCCCCTTGAGTTTGAAGTGGAACAGACAGTTTTAGCAGAGCATCGCTAATTCATTCTGCGCTTTGAATTCACGGTCTCAATGGTCTCCTCCGCGTGTTTCATTTCGTTCGATATATTTTGTCACGCTGTAGATTCGTTGCCAGATTTCCTTGTTAACTGAACTAATTCCCTCAATCCTCTTGGAAACCCAACTCGTCGTTTCCCAGTCAGATTCTACTCGAGGGCCTTTTTGTATATCTGTTGTGCGATAAGTTCTTAGCTGGTTCGTCGCCAGAGTTCCTCATCCTTTCTGATTAGCTATCTGATCTTTACTGTTCAGTGAAGGCAGAATAAATCATAAATTTACAATTTACTGTATGGACATGGTGGAAAAATTACCTATAGTTTCCCGATAGGTAATTTCAAGCCTAAAGAACCCCAGAATTCCAACTCGATTTTATCTAGTATTTCTATAATATCGTTTCAAAGGACAATGAATGGAAATTATAGATACCACAGTGAAGTGAGGATATTTTGCTTGAGGAATATTAAAACTGAAAGAAAGCTGATGATAGGTATCAACCAACCTACACATGACTTTTGAAATAGTTACAGTATGAAATTAAACGGATACACCCATCCTACATTTGAATTCATTTTGGTGGATCGTGACTAGCATTGGAATTAGGGATGCGCATTTCTTCCTGTTTTGGACTCGTCATCTGAATGTACCTTTACTCCAAGTGAGATTCAAACAGAGTACCACATAGGATGAAAAGTGCATCCGGGATTCCACCGCCAGTCCCCATTCACCCAAATTACTTCAAGTTAATCTTCAGATATCGTCAAACCGTCTGAACTAGGAGCTGACATGTCAACAGGAAAATCAAACACGATGTCAGGTTTATCTTCTGGAATTAATTTCAGTAGTTTGTAAGCCAACTAAGACCAAACGTTTAGCGTAACTCAAATAGTGTCCTACACAAAGTGTGGAAGATCTTTAGTAGGTAGGTTGAGATCAGAACATCACTTTTTTTCAGTAATTCTTCTTCAGGTGTCGATGTCAACACAGCTTTCAGGGTTATATACCGAATTCCGAAGTCATCACACACAGTTCACTTAGGTCTCCTACACATAGCTGAAGCTGTTGCAATAAGATCGACTAAACCGGAACTTTGCATCCAAAAAGAACACGTCCAAACGCTGTTCCTACCGTGGCCAAACTTGGATTATTGATTATTCTTCTCACCAAAAATGCTTCTTCACCTTAACCCTCTTGGTGTTTTTTCCTTTGCTAATTATTACAATTATTATTATTCGTCATAACTTATGCCCTTCATGCAAACATTCCCTCAATACTATCGAATTTTTCATTTATACTATCCGGACTCATTATTAGTGATATTACCTCTTTTCTCAATATATGCATCCACATGTTTCATTTCACATATTTGTTATTTCATTATGAACTTCTCATTGCAGTCTTAATATCTCCTGTTTAATAAATATCACTTTGTACTAGCCACTCACTCACCTGACACCTTGTATAACCTTGAACTGACTTACTTGTTAATTTTTCCTACCCCACATTCTACGAACCTATTATGACTAATCACCACCATTGTCTCCCATTTCACCGAAATATTTTGTAATCAATTTCAGCCTACCACGACATTTTCCACACGAACACTATTTATTTTGACACCCTATAACTACTAATCTATTATTCTACGTTAAAAAACGTGTCCGCCTTATGCGTAACTGGCCATTATTGTAGCGACAATAAATATTACACATTTTATATTTAAGTGTTGGTTTGTAGGGATTTGATTGATTGGTTACAGGATTTCATCATGAACTGACATCAGTTAGAGAACCATTGGAAAACCTGGGAGTACTGGACAGCTGTTTCGTCCTAGTTTGGGACTCTTCATCAGTACGCACCCACCGGGATTCGAACCCAGGACCTTCCGGTTACAAGGCGAGCTCGTAGACCATTGAGCCACTGGGACCCGATCCAATGGTCCTTGAATTCTAACTTCTGCCAATTCACGACATAGCGCGACCGCTAGCCAATGTCTTCGGCGAGTATTTGTCCTCACACCCGACCAGCTGCACCCTACTGGTCACGACTTCCCACTGGAACCCAGTGGCTTAGTGGTATACGAGCTCGCCTTGTAACCGGAGGGTCCTGGGTTCGAATCCCGGTGGGTGCGTACTGCTGAAGAGTCCCAAACTAGGACGAAACAGCTGTCCAGTACTCCCAGGTTTTTCAATGGTTCTCTAACTAATGTCAGTTCATGATGAAATCCTGAAACCAATCAAATCCCTACAAACCAACACTTAAATACCAACGAGATGCTCACTGGCGACTGGCCCTATTCAGGTAGGTAGTTACCTGGGTTCTGGTGGGAAGTCGTGACCAGTAGGGTGCAGCGGGTCGGGTGTGAGGACAAATACTCGCCGAAGACATTGACATATTTTATAATTGTAAGAACCTGAAGAGGAGAACCTATTGAAAAGAATATTCTTCGTTGAGATTGAATGATGTGGGAATATTTCACACTATTAAATCACTTTTCTTGACTCTTCGTCACATTTGATGAACATCATGTAAATGAGTACACATCAACCGTAAAATCTTACAAAATCCCTTTGTGAGATTAGTTTCCTTGATAAATAATCGTTTTCACAAAGACTGAACTGTTTCAATAACTGTGTAACGACAGAAGACAAGGACCAGGCTACAGATCGTTTATTGAGGAAATCAAGAGATATTTATATATTTTTATGCATATTATTAACAGAGAAACAGCGTCTTCTGACTGGTCGTTTTCTTACTGGAAATAATTCTGTCATCTTCTTGTGGCCGTTTCTTTGAAGGTCAGACCATATATCTGCTAATCATATCCGCCCACGCAAAGTCTGCTGTTATTGGTTGTTGAGTTAGTCTTTGTTCTTGTGTTTTTCTTCTCATGACCAAGATTTGCGACGTAAGCATTGCCGTGAATTGCTGTCTACCAATTTTGGCTAGCAGACAGCTCTCACTACACCTGTATTGTTTATTTTCATTCCTTTTGCCTTCTCAGTGGAGTATAGGGCTTCAAATTTGATCATTGAAGTCCCAGTGGCAGTGGGGCTTTTACAGGGTGGGGTTACCGGCCTAACACCCAAGCTTCCCTCTTTGTTGGCTTACAACCGGCTGTGGGATGGAAGATCAACTTGCTGTGCGGGAATCGGAACACGTGCATGGTTGGCGAGCACTCTACTGCTGAAACACCGACGTACACACCATGTCACTTTGCATTCTACTTATATTTCACTTCTTAAAATGCTATCCTACAACGTCAAGATAGACCAGTAAACTATTAGATGAAATGTAGCTTCGAGTTTTATCAAGGATTGATATTAGTTAGATAACCATCGGTCAACCCAGTGCAGTCATGAGTGACTACTGATGATGGATTCCTGAACTAGGAAGAAACACTTGTCCAGTACTCTCTGATGCTTTTCAATGGTTGGTTCTCTAACTGATAACAGTCAGTGATTAAACTTGATATCAATCAACTCCCTACAAACGAACGCTTAAGGAATTCTAGTTTCAAGAACACAATATTCAGCGAAAAGACTCTTTTCAACGAATTCATTATCAGGCTGTATAATCGTATATATATGGTTTTTTTAAGAAATTATATCCGGTGAGGGAATTAGGTCAAAGGTGTGAATACATGAAATAATAATAGTATGAAATGCAATTAAAATATTTGTGATTATAATCATAGTTAAATGTCAAGTAGCAGAACAATTATTGTCATGTATAGAATAATACATAAGGTGTGTAGATGTTGGAAAGGGGTACATAATTATAAGATTAGTAGACGAATATAAAATGTTACATAACATGGTGTGAAATTTGACAAGATAGAATTCAATAATGTAAAAATAAGAAAATAAACAGTTGTGGATTTAGAATGACAAGTGGTTTAAGTGGAAAAGATTCTGAGTGAGAATAGTAATAATAATAATAATAATAGACGTAGTAACAAGGGAAAGGTACATAGAATAATTAAATAAATGTCTATCTCTCTACGGCCAAGGCAGAAGTAAGGATTGTACGTACTTCTTTAGTACATAAAGGTCTGGCTGGCTTACAGTCATGAATTGCCAAGGCCTCAGCTGTCTTTAGAAGAAAACGAAGGAAGTTAGCATGAATTCTATATATGATCTTGAAATCATGATCAGAATTGATCGAATGACAGAAGTCGACCAGGTGTTCCAGAATAGAGCTTCGCACACACTTCCTTTCTCCCTTGCAAAACCAAGCTGGAATATGTTCTCGTTACAGACTTCTAAAGACAGCTGAGGCCTTGGCAATTCATGACATTAAGCCAGACCTTTGTGTACAAAAGAATTATGTACAGTCCCTACTTCTGCCTTGGCCGTAGAGAGATAGACATTTATTTATTTATGTATTTTGTTTATTTAGTTATTCTATATACCTTTCCCTTATTACTACGATCATTATTATTATTGTTACCATTCTCACTGTGAATTATTTCAACTTGTCATTCTAAATCCACAATTGTTTATTTTCTTATTTTTACAATATTGAATTCTATCTTGTCAAATTTCACACCATGTTATGTAACATTTTATATTCGTCTACTAATCTTATAATTATGTACCCCTTTCCAACATCTACACACCTTATGTATTATTCTATACATGACAATAATTGTTCTGCTACTTGACATTTAACTATGATTATAATCACAAATATTTTAATTGCATTTCATACTATTATTATTTCATGTATTCACACCTTTGACCTAATTCCCTCACCGGATATAATTTCTTTAAAAAAAACATATATATACGATTATACAGCCTGATAATGAATTCGTTGAAAAGAGTCTTTTCGCTGAATATTGTGTTCTTAATGCTACAATGGAAATTGTAAAATTCTAGTTTCATTTATGAGTACTTCTTCTGCGTTCTATCTCCCGTGTGAATTCGTACAATATGGACAGTAATATTCAGGTTAGGCGTATAGTGTTAGATAAGGAGGGTTGTAAAGCTACATCAATTTAGATGGCTAGGACACGTGCTGCGTAAGCGAAGACAACGCCCTCCACGATAGGCAATCTTAGGCAATCGGATTACGACGTTGGCGAAAAGTTATACACCAAAACATGGAATCAGTTCATGAAATCCTTAACAGTTAGTCTGAACCATGTGGGGAGGTGCGGACTACCTGCCTGGTCGGGGTTCCTTCGGATGCTAAACACCACTGGCTTGAGACTATTAATGATATGGCTCAAAATCGTTTTCAAAGGTACAGATGCATTCACTCTTTGTGATGTCCGATATCTATGAGTATCGCTATTCATTCTTCCTCAGATTTCTATTGATTATAGTACTTTTCGATCGCCTTTTCTTCTCTTTGTTTTATCTGCGTTTGTATACGTTCTACATGGATCATGGCGACTTGAGCTGGTGCACTTCTATGCTAATTTCTATGATGACACCCAGTTAGTCAGTCAGTCAATCACGTCATTTTATTTTACCTAAAGCGCGACGATGTACAGAGGCTTTTTTCTACAGGAATAGATACCCATCCAGCCATCAGGAGTGACCATAAAACATACACTTTAAAACAAAATAACTTATTATGAATTCAATTTACAATATAAAATCAAAAATTAAATAAAGAAAAAGAAAATCTATCAAGAGTAATAGTGTTAGAGAAACGCATGATTTTAGATTTTTCGTTATCTTCTCAAACAAAGAGGACCAGTAGGTGAGAAGGAGCTCAACGCAAAATAACTAAAACTAGCGAAAAACAACTCGCCAACCATCAACCAGTGTAAAATGCTAAAATAAAATAAAATGCACAAGAAACAAGTCATTTTGAAACTCTTTTCAATGATAAACGACGATTAGATGGTAGTAATGGACTGATGGGTGTTTTTGGTGTCGGTGGTGTAGACATCGCTTGAGGTGTTCTACTTGCTTGACGACGTTGACGAGTTTTCACTAGATCTGCTATACTTAAATCTGAACTATCAAATGAATCATTTTCAAACTGAGAACTTGAAAACATCGGAGAATCATTTAGATTGAAAGATGATTGTAATTTAAAAGAATTCGAGGGAGATATCTGTTGTGAAACAGAAGAGAGAATAGAAAACAAAAACATCATGATATGGTTTGGTTAGAAGATAAGTGAAATCAACAGTATGTTTAAGTTATTTTTGTAATCGTTGTTGATTGATTGTACCGGGTTGAAATACTCGTTTCTTGATGACATACCGGTTCCTAATACGGACACTTCGAAGATTTCCTGAGATGGACATGATGTTAGCTGGTTGGTGGTGACTACAAGTGAAATCCAGGACGAGCATTTTGTCCTATTGAGGACCCATTAAGAAACCCCACATATCACGTATACTGATATAGTACTATTCTATCATAACTGGTGGTAGGTGGTATTGATTCCAACAAAACTAAGGATGATCACACCAATATATTTATTAAGATGCAGCTTATTACTCTACGGAAGGGGAAGGAGAGAGACATGGTAAACTTGTACTGGCTGTGACATACTATACGAGTTCTTCAAACACCACAACAGTCGGTAAACATCACAGTCGTTGATATGAAGGCAATCCTTTTAATATGCATCACAGTGATGAACTTGCTCTTCGGTACAATCAAAAGTCAACGGATACCCTTCTCATGTTAACTCTAACTGTATAAACAAATTTACATATATCTGCGGAACCAGTTACATTGAAAGAACAGAAAAAGGGGCACACCTTCGAGTTTCTGAACATGTACAAAAAAAAGCCTACATCTCAGGGGAACACACGTTTACAGAAGTGTCACTGCCATACATCTCATCCATACGGACCATTAAATACGAAATACTTCAATTCTCTTCAAATGTACCGCAGCAGCTGCTATCAAACACCTAAAATCTCGATCTATGGGTTCAAAAAGAAGTAGTTATCAGTCTTTCCTTACCCTGGCAACTAGATGTCTTTGTTCTCTCTATCCTTTGATTGTGCGATTTTTGGCTTTAACCTCTTCCACCCTCTTTGATACAGTGTAAATGCTTGTGTCTTATTCCTATGACTTCAGTTGGAATCACTATATTGTTACTCAGTTTATTAGTCACTTATCATTTACTGACTTGCTATTGCATGCAGTTATTCTTGCCTAATCCTTGAATTCTCTATATTGTTTCAATAATTTTTCTCTTGATTTGATTGGTAGTAGCATTTTCCATATTTCGCGTATGAGTGATCAATCATTCCTATTGCATATGTTGGATGTAGACTCGATGAACAAGGATTCCGTAATCAGCCTCTCTCTCCACCTATCTATATTACTCCCACCCTATTGTGTGGTTGGGTGTTAGTTAATATATGCAGCGCAGTCGCTGAGCTTTTTTCTAAATTATTTATCTTCTCAGGGTCAACCATTCTTACCTTAGCTAAATTCTTATGTTCCGACAATCTGACTACCCCTGACCTACTAGTTTGACCTATGTAGTTGACCCAACTCACAGTGATTGCAGGGTATTTTGTAAATTATATTATTTTGTCTAATTGGATCAACGGAGTCCTTTAGCCCACAGAGCTCGTCTCTGAGTGAGTTTGTAGGTGTGAATGACACCTTTATTCCTTCTTGGTTGAGAATCCTACGTAGGTTCTCAGATGTCCCCTCTTTATATGGTATAACTGGAGGTGACTTATATTCTCTCTTATGATAGAGAAGATTTGTAGCTCAGGTGGAAACAATCAGTTCCAACGCAAGTAACCTACAAGGTGTGAAAACACACACAAACAACCAATCACGTCCAAGATCACCAGGAGGAATGATTAATAAACTCGTGGAGAAACCTAAAAGCTCACTTCAAATTGAAGTATGCGCTGAAGATGTCACCCAGTAGGGCGATGAAAGCTTCGCAAACTAACCATCCAGCTCAGAGAACAAAACCACATCAAAATTCTCTCTTATTTATGTTATTATTAATAGTTTCACAATTATTTTTATTTTTATTTGGGCCTTTTTCAATGTTCCTAATGAATTTTAAAGGATAGTAATTTAACACCAAAGCCTCTTCTATCCGTTTTATTTCATCATTTAGGTCTTTTTTTGTGCTACTTAATGCCACTGCTCGATTTGTTAGACACTTAACTAAGCCTGTCCTAAAAGTTAACGGATGAGATGAATTAAAGTCTAAATATCTATTAGAATGAGTTGGTTTTCTGTACACACTAGTGTGCAGTTTACCTTCTTCTATTCGTTGTAAAATTAGATTGTAAAATTTAAAAAAATCACTTCATGTTCTTTTCTCTCTAATGTCCTGATGGGTATTTTCCACAACCTAAATAATTATATGCTTAAATTGTGTCAATCAGACAGTCTTATTGAATTATAACACACACACTGACACGATATTCATAACTGGACGACATTTTATTATAGCTCAATTTATTGTCTCTAATCAGATCAATATATCCTCATACGACTTCTTAACTTGCCTTGAATAGACTTACTCCCCCCCGTCTGCTGTTTCTCATTGCAACTTTCCACATATCCGGGGTAGTAGGTGTCTCTTTTAATTTTATTTTTTATTCGTTTACGTTCCTAGCCGAACCTACGGCTTAAAGCTAGAGCTTTGTAGTTTCGGTAGCAGTGGTGTTTATTTTTACAGGATGGGATTGCTAGCCAGCCTCATGCCCCCAACCTTCTCTCTTTACCAGTCTTATTGTCAGATTTCTGGAGTAAAGGAGTGTGTCGGCCGTGAATCGAACCCAGAACCGCATGAGGCGTGGATGGCGAGCACCGATTGGATAGTAGGTGTTGTTCGTGTTTAGTGCTGATTCGATGGGCAAAGATTCAGTGATTAAGCCCCCCTCTCCCTCCTAACAAATTCGTATTTTGCTAACTGATGTATGATTTTACAATTTACACAATTTGAGGGAGTGAAATTTCACCACAATTTTCTTTAGAGATGGCAATTATTTGGATCACAATAAGTGATATGTTTGACATCATCAATTGGAATCATGAAAGCATGGCTAAATGAATAGTGATACTTACTTTACTTTACTTCGGCTATCTCCTACGGGAGGATGAGCCGGCTTCATGAACGAGTTCATGAAGTTTCTTGGGAATTTGGTACGAGTGATGTCCCCAGCATCGCTCGGCCTTTTGTTTGAGAGTGCAGCTCTAGCCTTTACACAGCCAAGTGTGACCTACAAGGCAGTAGGAGTGGAGTAGGGAGCCCACTATCCATTGGCAGCCGGTGACCGGAGTTCGGTTCATACGCCTTTTTGAATGGGGCCAGACATCCAGGACATCCAACAAGCCCTTTGTCCATACGTCTGCCGGTGAGCTCCGGTGAGCTTCATACGCCAGTCGTTGAAGGTTTGGAATCAGGGTTTAGCCATCTCCTCTAGACTGTCATCCAATGGACAGTCAACCCGGTGGAGAGCGCCGGGCATCCGCTTTTGCCCTCTCGCTTTAGTGAGAAACACCTCCGCCACGTGAAGGCAGTGAGTAGGACTTCCTCAGGAGAGGCTATGTAAGACGCACGGTCATATGGGAGCATTTCAAGAGGTGTGCGGAGGGGTGGCCAACCCGCAGCGCAAGACACCCACCCCCGACCATCCTGAGGCTTTGGAGGCAAATGAATAGTGATATTAACTACGGATTCATTAGTAATCAGAAATGTACTAGTAGTACACAGCGTCAAGCACCTATGCTTGCCTTCTTGATTGACATTTACGGGATTCAGGAAGCCACATTCTAGGATCTAAATAATTTTGGTTCCCACGAATTGGATGGTTTGAATTGATTCTGCATTCAGGGCAAGTCAATTAGGGTATACCTCTGACGAAGGAGAGAAATGGCAGTCCGGTGTTTAGATCACTCTGATCTAGTTGGCGGTAAGCACTGTTGGTTGATGTGAGATGGTTATCAACTATTCATATCAATCATCAATCGGTAGTACACGACTCCCTTTGCCCATAATTATATCACTTGCAATACTTTCCTTCTATCCAGCTATTAATATTGTATCACTGTGTGTTATAATCGAATAAACTTATCTAATATGGGATTATATTCTACCACAATGCCCTGGTTCTGCTCTTACAATCATAATAGGAATACTTAAATTATTATTATTGTTAAAATATCATTAAAATGTTTTAAAATATTATTATAACTATTATTATTATTAAAGGCGGCATTCGATTCTGTCGACCGAGAGGTACTTTGGCGATGCTTGGCTGTAAAGGGAATGCCGAGAAAATACATTGCACTAATCAAGGCACTCTACTCGAACTCATGCAGTCAGCCAGGTGAGGACTTACGGCGAGTTGTCATCTGAACTAGTGACAACTAGTGGTGTCCGTCAAGGATGCCCATTATCTCCTTTTCTATTCAATTTCATCATAGATGTTCTGATGGACTTAACTTTAACTAACTTCAGAGACTCAGGGATTGACTTGCTACCAGGGAATAATCTCGTTGACTTAGAATATGCAGACGATATAGTCCTTCTAGGCGAAGACGCTGACAAAATGCAGAGTCTTCTGAACACCTTGAGCTGCAATCTACAAATGTTTGGCATGAGATTAGCTTCCACCAAATGCAAGATGATGTTACAGGACTGGACCACACTGACTTCTAGCATAGAAATAGGGAGTGAAGTGGTAGAGCGAGTTGATCACTTCGCTTATTTGGGAAGTTGCATCAGTCAGTGCCAGCTGTTTGATCGCTGACGAAATCTCGGCACGGATACAGAAGGCTAGTTTCACATATGCCAGTTTTCGACGTCTCTGGCGTAGACGTGATATTCGGCTACAGTACAGGGGGTGTGTACTGCTCAGCACTCCACTCCATCCTCCTTTACAGCTGCGATTGAGACCTGGCCATTGAAAGCTGACGACACTAAAAGACTAGCTTTCTTTGATCATAGGTGTCTGCGTTCTATCTCCCGTGTGAAGTGGTATAATAAGGTGGGCAATATTGAGGTTAGGCGTCAAGTGCTAGGTAAAGAGGGGAAATCAATCAACGAGGCTGTGAAGCTACATCGACTCAGATGGTTAGGACATGTGTCACGCACGCATGACTAGCCATCACCTCCCTCAACGGGCAATGTTAACTGGCATAGGGTCAGGCTAGAAAAGAGAGAGCTACGGCGGTCAAAACAAAACATGGCTTCATCAGTGAATGAAATCTACAACAGTTAGTTTAAGCCAGCCACGTAGGAAGATGTAGACTTCCTGGTTGGGGTCATCAGGACGGTAAAAACCAATGGTTAGAAACAAGTGGTGATATGGCTCAAAATCGTTCTCAATGACAGCGCAGATGCATCCACCTCTTGTGACTTATGATTTCCAATGAAACTGTTTTGTTCTTCGTTATTACTATTCCTTTGTCTCACATCTCTGTTTACTGTCTCTAATATGCATTTCTTCTACTTTCTTCTCTGGCTTTGTGTGGTACATGGAGTGTGACGACTCGAACTGCCGCACAATGTGCAAAGTTCTATGTCGAAAACAGACAGACAGACAGTTAAAATATTCTCATCGATAAAATGTACTTACGTCTTTATCTTCTGAATCTGACGAACTTAAAATATCCTTAGGCGATGGGATTGACACTAAATTCTCCTTACCATCTGGATTTTCATCTTTATTATTATTATTATCATTATTATTGTCACAAGGCTGTGAACTACGACAACGTTTAGCTTTTGGTTCAGGTGTAACGCATAAATCATCAACAGCAATAGGCATTGGAGGAATACTTGGAGGCGGTGATTTTGTGACCTGAACACTTTCAAATTGTTTATCATCATCGTTGACAGTCTTTTTATCTGGTACAACTGATGCTGATATGGAGGATAGAGAATTTGATGGTCCAACTAAGCTTGAACGAGAACGTGTCTTCCGTGAAAGTCCTGTACGCGATGCACTTCGATTTGGTAAAGTTCGAACGTAGGGACTCTAAAATAAAATACGTAATAAATATTCAAGTGATTATAGTAGTAGGAACGCTTTACAAACATTGAATATTGGTTATGTGAAAGACAAACACAGAAATATTTTTTTTCTTTCCTTCACGTTCCCAGTGGAACATAGGGCTTCAAGCTAGTGGCTTGAAGTTTCTGTAGTAGTGTCTATTTTTACAGGATGGGGTTTCTAGCCTCATGCCCAACCTTTCCTCTCAAACAGCTTTATTACTGGCTTAGCGAGGTAAGAGGAGTGCGTCTGTGGCCGGGGATCGAACCCGGGACTATGCACATAGTCGGTGAGCGTCCTAACCGTTGTGCCACCGACGCAGAAATATTGATTCACGAAATAAACAGTCATTGTCTTAATCATATGAGAGCGATAAGGGTAACTGAGTAAGAATATTGGGCAGAAATATCACACACACACAGCCTGGTAGTCAAAACTTCTCACTAGAACTCGAAGAGTGATGTAGCTTCAGTTGACTTAAACACTTAAGTTTCAGCTGACGAGGTTTTGTTTCCGAAACCCGCCCTATATTTCATCTTGGGCAACTGGATAATAACAGAGGCATTTACACATTGAGTTTCACTAATCGTGCAGTATATGGAAAGCTTGTCTCGTGTAAGTCGGTCCGAACAACAAGAACAATGTACAAACCGATAACTCCAACCAGTAAGTAGTGGATTAATTTTCAACTCATTAAAACCATTCATTATTTATTTTTTTTTTACCTAATTAGACTGATTCTGAATCAGAATGTTTTGATAAAAAAAAATCGACTCAGTCATAATACGAAGCGAAACAAGAAAATTCAAGAAAAGATTTTTATCCTGATTGGAGATCTATCAGCTGGATTCATAGATATTCTTGTTAAGTGTTACTCCATTAATATCTACGGAGGGAGGACAATGAACAACAGGGATTGGTTGACTGGCACATTCCTAACACAGATTTATATTAATAATATAACAATTTTGAATTAGTTGTGTTCTCTGAGCTGACTGATTTAATTGAGGAGTTTTCATCGTCCTTCTACACAATATCTTCAGTGCAGGTTTTAGTCTAAAATCAATTTATTTAAATTCTCTCCATGGATGATGGTATATCCCATATATCCTGGCAAACATTGTCGTGACTGATTGTTGATTTACGTCTCTACTCCATAAAAGTGATCAATATCATCCACCTAAGCTACGCCACTGAGAACGATTTTGAGTCATATCACTAATAGTTTTCAGTCAGTGGTTCATAAGCATTCAGAGGATCCTAATCAGGCAGGCGCTTTACACTTTCCTATCTGGATCAAATTAACTGTTAAAGATTTCATGGGATGGTTCGAAGTTTTGTTTTAATCACCACCACTAACTACTGGACTTTTGGAGGCAGCATTAAAATCAACAATAAACTTGAAGACATAAGAACAAAGAAGTTCATACAAATTTGGACTTTAGTAATACAGTCAAAACTTTACTCCCTTTCTAATAATATTTATCCTAGATTTTAATTAAAAAAAGGTTTCCATACCAAAATTAAGCTATCAACTAGATATTCTGTTTACGGCATCAGTAGGTTTTCCTTTGAAATAGTTAATGCTTGAATATTAAAAAAAACTTCAAAAGCTATATCTTAACTTTTAGTATGAGCTTCTACATTCCAAGAAATATTTTACCATACAATAAATAAACATCTGTAGTTTAAACCGATAAGTTCTAACTAAACTTCACGTAACATTTTTCTGAACATTCAACAATATATATATATATATATATATATATATATAAATAATTTGGAGGATTTTATCATGAGCTGACATCAGTTAGAGGACCATTGGAAAACAACCAGTGAGTACTGGACAGATGTTTCATCCTAGTTTGGGAGTCTACGGCAGTACGCACCCACCTCAACTGGGTTCGAACTCAGGACCTTCTGGTTACAAGGCCAGCGAGCTCGTAGGCCATAAAGCCACTGGGACCCGATCCAATGACCTATGAATTCAAACTTCTGCCAATCAAACAAAATCCCTACGAACCAATACTTATATATATATATATATATAAAGATGTCCATCAGCATAAAAACATCAAATAGCAGGGAGATAGGTTGGAGGGAATAATACAGCCTTGCGGAGATAAATGAGACATCTGAAAGGAACACAAAGAAACACAATACGAAGGAAGAGTAGAAGTAGCGGAACACGGAAGATCTATGCTAATGATCCGTTGAAGATAAGGTGTACATGATTTGGCTACATAGTGATACTAAATTGTAAATAAACATTCCTTTACCAAGTCTTGGTCTTCTGTCGTTACAATATAATCAGGCTATTTTGCCACGTCTACTCCTAGTGCAGATTCTTCGATGATATCTGAAGATTAAAAGGGTGTTGTTTTAGTTGACTGTGAAGTAATTTGGGAAGAACTGCAGTGCTATGACGTGGTCAAAAACTCCATCAACCTCATTCAACAGCTATGTGACACATGTCAAGTCTGTCTGTCTGTCTGTTTTCGACATAGAACTTTGCACAAATGTGCGGAAGTTCAAGTCGCCACATTCCGTGTAGCACGCGAAGCAAGAGAAGAAAGTACAAGAAAAGCATAATAGAAACAGTGAGTAGAGGTGTGAGACAAAGGAGTAATAAAGAAATACAAAACAGTTTCATTGAAGATCATAAGTCACAGGGAGTGGATGCATCTGCGCCACTGAGAACGGTTTTGAGCCATGTCACCAATTGTTTCCAGCCTTCATTGGTTTTTACCGTCCCGAGGACCCCAGCCTGGAAGTCTACACCTTCCTACGTGGCTTAGACCAACTGTTGTGGATTTCATTGACTGATGCCAAGTTTTTGTTTGACCGCCGCTAGCTTTTTTCCAGCCTGACCCTATATCCGCTAACATAGCTCGTCGAGGGAGGCGATGGCTTGGCATACGTAACACATGTCCTAACCATCTCAGTCGATGTAGCTTCACGACTTCGTCGATTGATTTCCCCTGTTTACCTAGAACTCTACACATGTCAAGTGATCCACAACGGAAAGCTCAGCGAATACTTTGAAGTGAACACAGGAGTAAGATCATGAAGGTGCCAACTACCACGGATGATATTCCTAACTGTAGTGCTTCAGATTATGTGGAAGACTGTGGTAAGCAACAGGACAGGGACACATTGGACAGATAAACACACTCTAAAAGATCTGAATTTTGTGGATGATTTATGTCTAATGACACACAAATTCGAAGGTCCACAAACGACAACCAACAATTTGGGAGGAGACGCTGGTAGAAAAGACAGGACTTCAAGTGGACATAGAGAAGACGGAGGTGATCAATATAACCAACCAACCAACAACAACAACAAACTTCAATCACCATCAGCAGTAAAAATTTGAAAGAGGTCGCTTCTACAACTTATTTGGGCAGCATCATTTCAACAAATGGCAGTCGGCACCGATGAAGATGTCACGACCAGAATAGGATAGGCAAGACAGACATTTATCACTCTGAAATCAGTCTGGAAATCTGCTGCATTCAGCAAACACAACAAAATTCGGATTTTCAATACCACTTTGAAGTCAGCTCTTCTAAATAAGTCAGCAACTTGGAATGTCATGAAAAGCATTTCAGACAGCCTGAAGCTGACTTTTATCAACAGCTGTCTTCGCTGGCTTCATACTGAGGATCAGATGGCCAGACAGAAAGAATCAGCAACAAGAAACCCTGAGAACGAACCCTCATGCGTGTAGACAATCGCCTTTCTGTACGACCTATGTATTTGCTGCCACAAACTAATTCAATGTAGTTTGTTTACTTATCAGTCTTATATCTCCCAATGTAATTTCAAAAGTATATATATATATATGTATATCCGTGTATGTAGAGTATTCAGCTGACGAGTTCTACGGAAATTGGATGAATTCATTAAATCCTGCTTTATTAACATTTATTGCTTGTTTTGAATTCGTATCGGGAAATAAACGTTTTCAATATTTCTTAGATTCGAGTTCCACTCAACCTACTTCAGTCAAGTCAAATAAGGTGTGACTCTTAGCCTGGTATGTGGAAGACATGTTACAGGTAATGAAGTTCTAAAAAAAGAATGTGAAAATGAGAATTCTTATGAGGTCGACTTTCACATAATTGGTCAGTCAATGAGGTGGTTGTGAAGCAACATCTCGACTGAGATCTCTAGGACACGTGTTAGCCGTGCCACGTTAACACATTCTTCGTCGAACAACAACTAACTAACTGACAAACTAGCTATTTGGAAAAGAGTTTTAAAGGATGATCAAACCAAAAATTGGAGTCAGTCCATGAAATCTTCAACCATTAGTTTAAGATAGCCCCAAGTAGGAAGCTGTAAATTACCTGTCTGAGGGCCTTGGGATGCTTAAGAATCAGTGGTTGGAGATTATTACTGATATAACTCAATATCGCAGATGTATTCACTCTTTGTGATATCTATTTAACCTTCATGTTTTTCAATGTTAATATTCTTTCTGTGGGTTTTCTGATTATTATAGCTCCTTTGAAAATAGATTTCTTTTTCTACTTTGTGTGATATATGTAGTATGGCAGTTTGAATTGTTACACCTGTGTGCACGGTTCCTCGTTGAAATCTGGTCAATCTAGCGTATTCCAGAAGCAACTACATAGACGACAGAACGAAAGTGAATTGTAATGCACAGTTTTCTTTGGAAACCGATACTATTCAGGTTACAATGTGTGATATGCTTGGTACTATATATATATATGTATATGGAAATCAAGAAAGTATGCAGTAAACATTGATGCTACATACTACTGACTGACTGAAACGAGTAGTCGTATACCACTAAAATCAACCACTAGTGGTGTTCCATTATGGATAAGATTTTATTTTGATAAATCACACAGTGTTATACAGTAACATTAACTGATGACGCTTCCAGCACGAATTATTGCTCATTATTATATCAAGTTACTCACACAACTTTTTTCCTTCATTTATATGCATGTGTGGAACCGATTAGATATTGGAATAAATTCAATATACGACAAAGTACATTCAGAAATAATAATATGAGTGTCATTGATCAATTACAATCAGATGGGAAATAAGAGGAGTGTTTTTATAGTCATAATTATAGGTAACTTGTTAGAATGTTGTGATGTGCTTGGACTGAAATAGAATTACAAGATTATTTATTATCCTTTTCTGATTTGACTGGCGGTAATAATACCCTCCATATTTCTGGTATTTGCATGAGTAATTTCTGTTGCATGTGTTGGATGTAGACTCGATGAATCAGGACTCAGTAATCAGTCTCTCTCTCTCTCCACCTACATAGATTACTTCTTTGAATCTTAACCCTCTCTCACTCTATTGTGTGGTTGTGTGTTAGTTAATATGCAGTGCAATTGCTGACCATTTTCCTACATTACTTATCTTTTCCGGGTCGACCATTCTTCCCTTAGCTAAATTCTTATGTTCTGATAATCTGACTACCTGCGACCTACTAGTTTGACCTATGTAGTTGACCTCACTCACAGTGATTGCAGGGTATTTTGTAAATTGCATTATTTCGCTATTATTTTGATCCAATTAACAAAATAATATAATTTACAAAATACCCTGCAATCACTGTGAGTGAGTCAACTACATAGGTCAAACTAGTAGGTCGCAGGTAGTCAGATTATCAGAACATAAGAATTTAGCTAAGGGAAGAATGGTCGACCCGGAAAAGATAAGTAATGTAGGAAAATGGTCAGCAATTGCACTGCATATATTAACTAACACACAACCACACAATAGAGTGAGAGAGGGTTAAGATTCAAAGAAGTAATCTATGTAGGTGGAGAGAGAGAGAGACTGATTACTGAGTCCTGATTCATCGAGTCTACATCCAACACATGCAACAGAAATTACTCAATGCAAATACCAGAAATATGGAGGGTATTATTACCGCCAGTCAAATCAGAAAAGGATAATAAATAATCTTGTAATTCTATTTCAGTCCAAGCACATCACAACATTCTAACAAGTTACTTACACTTGTCTTATTTTCAATCTGTGCGTCAGTGGCACAGTGGTTAGGACTCTCGCCGACCATGCACATGGTCCGAGGTTCGATCCGCTGCCGACGCACACCTGATATCTATGATCGGCCTGCGGAATTCGGGCTACCGATATCCATGTTGAAAATTCTATACTTGTACCAAAAATACAGTGTGGAAACAAGTTGTAATCAAAAATAAAAATAAATAAAAAATTTTAAAAAAACAAAAAAAATAATTGATCAATAACACTTATATTAATATTATAGGTTTCCAGACCGTAGGTGTTACGAATTTCCTGGAAAAATTTGAGCGCCGAATCAGATTAATTCATTATAAATTATATAAATTAATCCCAGCGTGTCAAGAAACGCAAAACAAGATTTTTCCGAACGTTTCACCGTGTAAGCCACAGCTTCTTCAGCAGATTTATTCGGATTATATAATCATCAAAATATATAGTTTTTGATATATATTTTGATGATTAATTATGATCCGAATAAATCTTCTGAAAAAGCTGTGGCTTACACGCGAAACGTTCAGAAAAATCTTGTTTGATTTTCTTAACACGCTGGGATTAATTTAAATAATTTATAATGGACTTATATTAATACTTCTGAATGTACATTATCCTATATTTATCAAAATAAAATCTTATCCATAATGGAGTTATAGTCTACCACAGTGCCCAAGTTTTATACTTATATCACTAGCGGTGTTCGAACTAATTCAATTCTCTGAGTTGAGTCAAACCACATAAACCGCTGATAAGATCAGCCCAAATGAGTGGAACGGCATCCATCCGGTGTTGCTACCGCTTTCATCTGACTAAAAAGGACTAACGGTTGAGGTGTGTGGTAACCAACTACTCATCTCAGTCAATCAGTAGTATGCAGCAGCAAAATATGATACCATCAAGTGCAAATCGAAATCAAGACAGGCATTACACATAAATTAATTGTAAAATGAGGTAACTTAACACACAAAAAAGCGGTTTTAATTGACTTACATTGGTAGAAGTATTTTGTATTGGCGATTCACAACTTTGCTGTTTCTGTGGTTGAAATTCATTCGTTGGAGTAAATCTTTTAATCGGAGTAAAATTCTAAAAATAAGAAATAACACTGTCTATTAAGATATGCTAAGATATAAGTTCTTCAGAGAGAAAAATAAAAGAAGTTTCCAGGGTAAGGCAAACATAAACTGACAACCTTCACTCATCAAGTAGATTAATTAACAAGACTTTACGGAACGAATATCCTCAAAAGAGTAACTGTATAATAAGCATATCTCATTTGTCATCACGTCTATTCCACCACTACTTGACACATGTAGATATGAGATGCGCTAGCCAAGACAACTCTTGGGTTATTAGGAATCTTAAGTTCTTAATATTTACATGCGTTGCTGAGAGTGGATTCTTTTCAAATCTACTACAATCATGGACGCCAACCAACGCATTAGTTATCACTGGGAATTGCTTTAAGTACTCACTGAAGTTTGATATAAGACCTGTGAATTATTCATTCAACTAATATTTGTGACTAACATTTTTAACATTGAATTAATTGACAAGAATTTCCAAGTATTGGTTTTTGTAGGGATTTTTTCTCATTGGTTGGGGGATTTCATCATGAGCTGACATAGGTTAAAGAACCACCGGAAAACCAGGGAGTACTGAACAGCTATTGCTTCAGCCTAGTTTGGGACTCTTTATCAGTACGTACTCACCCCAAATGGGTTTGAATCTAAGACCTTCTAGTTACAAGGCCAGCGAGTTCGTAGACCATTAAGCAAATAGGATCCAATCCAATAACCCATGAATTATAACTTCTGCCAATTCATGTCATAGAGCGACCACTTCACAATTTCCAAAAGTGGCAGTAGTTAGAATTTATAGGCCATTGGATAGGGTCCAAATGGTCTAATGGTCTATGAGCTCGCTGGCCTTGTAACCAGAAGGTCCTGGTTTCGAACCCTGGCTGTGCGGTGGGTGCGTACTGTGAAGAGTCCCAAACTAGGCTGACGAAACAGCTTCCAGCTGGTTTTCCAGTGGTTCTTTAACTGATGTCAGCTCATGATGAAATCCTCCAACCCATCATTGACAAACAAAGCAAATTCAGATTTGCAGTTATGATCAGATTTCTTAAAAAAACTGGTACAGATTGTAGGAAATATTAAAAAAGACGGTTGTATGGAAGAAAATTTTCTTCTCAGTGAAGTCATCAATTAGTTTGTGTTTCATGTATTTTTAGTGATTGGGTAAGGAATTTCCATAACTATTTCCGATCAAGGGGCAAATTTACAAGATCACAAAATGGGGTTAAAATGTAATAATAAGAAAATAAATGGGAAGATTGGAAAAAAGCATAGTAGGATCAAACATTATTGAGAAAAATAACTCTTTTGTGCAGTTAGAGATTAATAAGGTAGTAATAATCAAAATGGACAGAAATTCCGGATAAAAACAAAGTAGTATAAACAGGGATTAGAAAAAAGTAAAGTGCGTCGGTGACTTAGTTGTAGAATGCTAACCGACCACGCCTCGAGTGGTTCGCGTTCCAATTCCTGACCGGTGCACTACTTTACCTCATTTAGCCAGTAATAAGACCGGTAAAGAGGGAAAATCGGGCGTGCGGCTAGCTATCCTACCCGCTAAAAATAAAATAAACACTACTGAAACTTCAGAGCTCTAGCTTGAAGCCTATGTTCCCCTGTAAACGTAAAGGAATAAAATAAAAATAAGAAAAACGTAAAAATAACAGAAGTTAAAAGGAAGTTTGAACAAGACACGTAATAGGATGATGATTAGTGAGCGAAATGACTGTTTACGAATGCCATAGTAAAGACAAAAGTTGGACATACTTCTTTTGAGTACAATTCGTGGGCTTGAACTTTAGAATCACTAGTGCTTCAGCTGTGTCAAGATGCCTTGATCTCGTTCCCTCTGAGAAGTTTATTCAGATCATGTATAGGATTTCGAACGATTCATTCAAATGGAGCTGAATGCCCTGGGTCCATCAGTTATTCCGTACACAACTACGTTCTGCCAGATTGGATAATGTTCTCGAGTGCAGCTCCCCAAGTGTAAGTGAAATATATATATATATATATATATATATATATATATATATTCACGATGAGTAACCGATGGGCGTGCTGTCCTCTCTTGGGACTATTCATTATTACCCAACCCCTGAACTTGTACAGAATCGCACCCGTGATTGGTAGGTTGAGGAGTGAACATTTAGTCACTGTGCGACAACTCACTAGCACAAGACTTTCAACGTCTGATGTGTTATATCAGTGTGTAACGCCAACACATTCACCTTGATGTAACACATACAGATTATGACCAGTCGGATTCACACAAATCTAACATATGAATATCAACCACATACTCCACTCCATAACTTAGAGACGCATTTCTAGTGAGAAAATGAGATGTGCAGCAGCTTCGAGTTACCACACTCCATTGTAGCACACAAAGCAAGAGGAGAGAGTTAAGGGAGGTTCAAATGACAGATAATAAATAAAAGTGTAAGCTATAGAAAAAGCATAGTAATATGGAAGAACAACAGAATTTTATTGGATGTTATAAATCACAAGGAGTGGAAGCAACGGACCATTGAGAACGATTTTGTGCCATATCACCAGTGGTATCTAGCCCTCATCGGTTCTTACCATCCCGAGGACCGCAACCGGGAAGCCTACATCTCCCAACGTAGCTTAAACTAACTATTGTGGATTTCATTGGCTGATACCACGTTTCAGCTTAAATATGATAATAAAACTGTACAGAAAAGTGAGATTGAAAAAAAAAACAATATCATTTTACTAATAACGCCATACTTGTTCTTTCAATGGTAGACCTTGTCTCAGCACCGATTTATTTGGCGATTCACAAACTGATTTCGAAGGTAGTAAGTAATCATCATGAAGGGGAAGAATAGGCCTTTTCGGAGTATTACTACTTAACGGAGTTGAATGCATACGACCAGATGGGGAGCCTCGTAACAAAGCAGATAAACCAATACCTGTAGAATTTGGTGTATTATTTGTCAAGAATAGTGGAACAGATTTTGTCTGATTTAAAGGCGAATCAGATATGTGAAGATTTGGATTATAGCCTGATTTTGAGCATAAATAGTCTTTGACAACTTGTTGAAGATATGAAACAGTAGCAGGATCCTGAAAACGATTATTGAAAAAAGGAGAAAAACTTCAGTTATTTTAATACATTTATGGATGTTTATATTGTTTCGATGACGATTATTTTAGCCAGGCTTCACTTGGTCGTTAAATGATTGGACTTTATTGTATTGCATACTACATTAGTCAAGTTGATTCCCCTTGCGAATACCACATGTAGATCTTTCCCCTTTCTAACTAACCGGAATGATGAACTGGCGTGGACGCCAGTCCCATTCAAGCTAGGGTGATTTAACAGATAAATGTAGACCAAGTAAAACAGTTCTGCATAGTGTCTTGACCAGAGTTTCTACAGTTTTGACTGAAAAGTTGGTAAACCTCCATTCTTCTTCGAGATCTGACAAATTTATTCAGGAATCCATCTCCTTAGTACTGATGTCTTTTCCATTTCTTTCAGTTTCATCACTCACTACTATGCATGTTTATTATGAAGACTTAGAGTCAGCTTGTCAAAGTTTATCTCCTTAAAATCATCATTTTTGATGACATTACCGGATGTTGGAGATCTTTGTTAATCATTGGTTCGAAGTGATAAACCGTCCTCACAGGTGTTTCTACAGTAAATCAATGGTAATAAACTCCTTTAGATTGAGTATCATTGTCGTTGATATAAGAATAGAACTTCGGCACTGTGGTAGAGTATAATTCCATCATAGAGTAAGATCACACAATGATACAGTATTACTTACTTCATGACATTTCGAGCACAATTTATTACTACTCATAATCAGACTCACATAAATTCAAAACTTCATTTATAATGTTCCATTATTTCTTATCCTTTGATTTGATTGGTAATAATATTTTGGTATTGATGATTCGATGAACAAAGATTCAGTAATCGTCCATTCTTTCCACCTATTTTATATTACTTTTCAGGCCCGTAACTCTGTTCTGTGTGTTAATTCATGCATTGCGATTGCTGAATTTTTTTCTAAATTACTCATCTTCACGGGATGAATCATTCTACACTCAGCTTAATTCTTATTTTCCCATAGTCTGCTTACCCCCGATAACTGTCATAAAATAAGTGCCTGGTCAAATGTTACCCATTTCAACATAGGTCTGGATGAAAGGGTTGTCTAATAGTCGCTCATTGGTTGAAGGACTTCGTCATGAGCTGACATCAGTAAGAGAACCACTGGAAAACCAGGGAGAAGTGGACAGCTGTTTCGTCCTGGTTTTAAAGCAACGAACTCCCATTGAAACTCAATTCGCGCTAGTTAAAATGATTCCAAGCAATATTGATCCCTCAGGGAACTTATTTCCCTCTTACCCTACTTTTATTTTTATACATAGTTTCCTGTGTTGTACCTTTTCTAACCTTGGCTTCTTAACCTTCGACAGCCTTTCGCCTTTGTCGAGATTCCCAGCCTATCCGTGTCGTTTCGAGATGTTAGTGAGTAGTCCTCAAAATGGTTGTTCCCAATGTGACATCTAACACGGATATCCTGAAACCGCGTGCTGCGTTCAAGCTGGCTACCTACAATGTTCGGACGCTGATGCAAATCGGACAACAGGCAGGGTTGGCAAGAACTTTGGAAAGCCTCGCTATCGATGTCTGCTGCATTTCGGAGACCCGCATTCAAGATCCCAGTGAAGTGCTTCGACTATCCTCTCCATCTGGAAGTTCTAGTAGTATGTACCACCTGCGCTTATCCGGGGACCCTGTGGCGTCGGCATCCGGCGTAGCTGGTGTCGGTGTCGCACTGAGCGCTAGAGCCGAAGCTGCACTGCTCGACTGGATTCCCATTAACAGTCGTTTATGTGCTGTGAGGCTGGAAGGTTATACGAAAGTAAAGAGTAGTAGGCCAGATAGGCGGTGTCTATTTGTTGTCTCTGCCTATGCACCGACGGATTGCAGCCCGGATGCAATGAAGGATGAGTTTTACTACCAACTGAGCGATCTCTTGAAACAGGCGGGTCGGAGGGATATCGTAGTGCTGGCTGGGGACTTGAATGCACAGGTGGGGCGTCTAAGCTCAGAGGAGAATCGTCTAGGTGGTCAGTGGGGACTACATGGTCGCAGGTCAGATAATGGGGACCGTCTTCTGCAGCTTTGCGCGGATCACAACCTATTTCTAGCTAGCACCAACTTCCGGCACAGCCATCGCCGTAGCTCTACCTGGCGTCCTCCCTCTGCGAAGCAAGCTTGGACTCAGATTGATCATATCGCGGTCAGTTTCCGGTGGCGGGGATGCATACAAGACTGTCGCTCCTTCTGGAGCACATGCCTGGACTCCGATCATGCGTTAGTGTGTGCCAAGTTCGTCTTGCGATTTGGTGGGGTTCGTAAAAGCCGTAGTCTAAGCGTTGATGTGAGCAAACTAGTAGCACCTGCTACTTCTTTGAAATATCAGAATGAGTTAAAAACAATGCTTGCCAGCAACCCCCCAAGTAGTATAGATGAACATTGGCTTCATGTGCAAGGTGCCATGCAAAAGGCGAGTGTAGCCGCTTGCGGCTTGAAAGAATGCTCCGCTAACAACCACTGGGTTTCTGCGAGTTCCTTGCAACTCATGGATGAACGCCGGTCCATTCCGGCTGGCAGCGAATACAACAATCAGCGAAAGGCGCTCACGCGCAAGATTAGACAGTGTTTACGTAAGGACCGCGAAGCCTGGTGGTCAGAACGTGCGTGTGAGATGGAGTCAGCTGCTGCATCTGGCAACAGTCGGAAGCTGTTCCAACTCATACGAGCCACCGGCAGCAAGAAACAAGGTGTCAGCGAGACGGTCTGTGAGGCAGATGGCACTCCAATTACCAGCCTGAAAAGACGCCTGGAACGCTGGGCAGAGCACTTCGGGAAGCAGTTCAGCTGGCCACCAGCTTCAGTGTCTACTATCATTAGCCCGAGTGCTCCTTGGTCGGTTAGTACCGACCCACCCACCGAAGCGGAGGTCCGTAAGGAACTCCAAGTTCTGAAACGCCATAAGGCGCCCGGCCCAGACAAATTACCCCCGGCTCTTTTTAAAGATGGTGGCGAGACTCTCACAATGGCTCTAACTGGGTTGTTCAGGAAGGTGTGGGAGACAGAGAGTGTACCATCAATGTGGAACGAAGCCATTATCGTCCCCATCTTTAAAAAGGGTCGACGTAATTCGTGTGACAATCATAGGGGTATCAGTCTGTTACCAGTCGCGTCTAAAATACTGGCTGCTGTCTTGCTTCGCAGACTGTGCAAAATACGTGAAGGATTGATTCGCGAAGAGCAGGCTGGGTTTCGTTCAGGTCGTGGATGCATTGATCAGGTGTTCACCCTTCGTCAGTTGTTGGAACACCGCCACACGTATTGCAGGCCAACGATCGTTGTGTTTCTTGATATTAGGGCTGCCTTCGATTCGTTGGACAGAACTGTGCTCTGGAACTGTCTGTTAGAGAGAGGTGTACCTGAGAAATTTGTTAACATCCTGAAAGCCCTATACAGAAACACCTCAGGTAGAGTGAGGGCATACAACCAACTATCACCACTGTTCCCAACCAACAGTGGGGTTAGACAGGGTTGCCCAATCTCTCCATTTCTCTTTAACTTTGCCATCGATGACATTCTGGAGTCAGCTCTGAAGGATGTGCGTGAAGGTGGTGTAGATCTGCTACCTGGAGATAGACTTTTCGACCTCGAGTATGCAGACGATATCGTCTTACTGTGCGATAGCATGCAGGCTGCCCAAATCGCACTTAATCAGTTGGCGATCAGTGTCTGTAAGTATGGTATGTGCTTTGCGCCGTCTAAGTGCAAAGTACTGTTACAAGATTGGCAGGAGCCTGTACCTGCACTCACTCTTGCGGGTGAACCGCTTGAAGTTGTTGATAAGTTTGTGTACCTGGGTAGTTGTGTGAGTGCTGGCGGAGGGGTGACGGATGAGATTTCCAACCGTATAATGAAGGCTAGGGTGGCATACATCAACTTGAGCCACCTCTGGCGCCGTCGCGACGTTAGCCTGGCTGTCAAAGGTCGGGTATACAATGCTTCGGTGCGAGCTGTCCTGCTCTACGCCTGTGAAACCTGGCCTCTCCGAGCTGAGGATGTGCGGCGACTCTGCGTGTTCGATCACCGCTGTCTCCGCAGGATTGCTTGCGTTCGATGGCATCATCGCGTGAGTAATTCTGAGGTTCGGCGGCGTGTGTTTGAACAAAGTGGAGATCACTATTCATTGAATGTCGTCATCTGGAAACACCGGCTCCGGTGGCTTGGACATGTGCTCCGAATGTCACCCCAGAGGCTTCCGTACAGGTCTCTGTTCGCTAGCCCTGGGACGGGATGGAAAAGGCGGAGAGGTGGTCAGTCCATGACGTGGCGTCGTGGGATGAAGGATTTTTGTGCTAGATTAGCATCGGTTGGTGTGTCACGACTCCCTGGTTGGGGTCCGAGAGATAGCTCAAATCGATGGCTCGAAACGTTATCGGATATGGCCAAGAATCGTAATCAGTGGCGAATGTGCTGTGATTTCCTTCTTTCTTCCCTTCCCGATGATAGCTAACGAACACTGTTTGAACTTGTTAAGCATGACTGTTTTCCTTCCAGATGAAGTTCTTTATCCGTTCTCTACTTATATATATTTTTTCTTTTCCTTCCTTCCTTTTTTTGATCTATGTTGTTTTATTATTATTGTGTGGCGCATCTTTCTTGGTGCCATATTGTACCAAGTTTTTTATGCGTTTAAATAAATAATAAATAAATAAATCGTCCTGGTTTAGAACTCTTTAGAAATACGCACCAACCGCACAGACAGGGTTCGATCCAGGACCTCCTGGTTACAAGGCTAGCGAATTCGTAGACCATAAGGCCACTAGGATCCGACCCAATGACCCATGAATTCTAACTTCTGCCGATTCATGACACTGCGCGACCACTTCGCAGTGTCTTCTTCGGTAAATAACTGTCATCACCTTCGACCTGCTGTACCCTACTGGTCACAGGTTCCCCCTAGAAACCCAGGTAACTGCCTGAATAGGACCAGTCGCTAATGGGCATCAGACCAATTCTCAGGTATTGGAGTTTGTAGGGATTTTGTTTGATTGGTCGGAGGATTTCATCATGAGCTGACATCGGTTGGAGAACCAGTGGCTTAATGGTCTACGAGCACGCTGGCCTTGTAACCAGAAGGTCCTGGATTAAAACCCTGGGTGTGGGGTGGGTACGTAGTGGTGAAGAGTTCCAAACTAGACTTAAGATTCAGCTGTCCAATACTCCCTGTTGGTTTTCTAGTGGTTCTCTAACCGATGTCAGCTCATGATGAAGTCCTTCAACAAATAAAACAAAATCCCTACAAAAACCAGTACTTGAAAATTAATGGTCGCTTATTTTACATCCAATAGGTTTCCAGCACATGAATGCACGAATTATATCACGGTTGGTGACCATTTATGCACTTGAGAAAGAGTATAAAGCATTCTTCGATCCACTGTATCAGTAACGTAAATTAAAATGATTTGTCTCGCTTGATGACGGCAGCAGTCTCTGGCGTGAAGCAATGTTCCTTTACTTATATTTTGATTTAGAGCGAGCTAATTAGAAATACGTGATTTTCCAAACATAACACCAAAATACAAAAGACCATTTCTAGTTCATGGACACAGAATTGTATACATATCTCCAGTGTGGTTTGCCTATCGGATGAGCTTCAAAAATCATCTACCCAGCGTTCGCTTTCCAAACGTATCACCGAACACTTACCAACATGGTTTTACAAAGGAGAAAAAACGATGCCCTCCGCAGCTCCATCTAAGAATCCGGACACCAAGCTACACCCCAAACAAACTTCAAAGTCTTCTACAGAATGCGAAGTGGCTTTCCTAAAGGTGTACGAATCAGACTTCTTCAAACTGCAGAAGCAATGGCGATTCATTATGGATAAGATTTTATTTTGATAAATCACAGTGTTGTACAGTTATATTAACTGATGACATTTCGAGCACAAACTATTGCTCATAATCATATCAAGTTACTTACACAACTTTGTTCTTTCATTTATATACATGCGTAGAACCGATTAGATATTGGATTAAAAATCAATGTGAGATAATGTACATTCAGAAATACTAGTACGAGTGTTGTTGATCAATTGCAGTTGATTTATCAAATTGCTGTCTGATTTATCAAAATAAAATCTTATCCATAATGGAGTTATAGTCTACCACAGTGCCCAAGTTTTATACTTATATCAATGGCGATTCACTTGCTAAGTCCTGAACTGAATCTGCAAAATTCACCCTGAGGGTGTCAGGAGATGCCACAGCTAGTTCACGAGGATTAGCTGGCGTAGGGATAGCTTTGAGTACTAGGGCAGAAAAGACATTGCTTGACTGGATCCCGGTAGATAGCCGAATGTGTGCTGTCCGCCTGAACGGATCAGTAAGAAGGAGGAAGGACTGCACTACTCGCCGATGCCTTTTCGTAATCTCCGCCTACGCCCCCACTGACTGCAGTTCAGATGAAACGAAGGATGAGTTCTACCAAAAGCTGTCTAGTTTGGTGGAAAGGCTAAACGCTCAGACATAGTCGTTCTAGCTGGTGACTTTAACGCTCAAGTAGGGAAATTGTGTCAATCTGAGAAGGATGTCGGTGGCACCTATGGAGTTCCGTGCCAGCGAACCGACAACGGTGACCGTCTCCTACAGTTCTGTTCTGATAATCATTTGTTTCTTGTAAGCACTAACTTTAAACACAAGGAAAGACACTGTTTGACTTGGAGACCCCCTTCATCAAACCAACGCTGGACACAAATAGACCACATAGCAATAAGCTATCGTTGGCGTGGGTCGGTAGGAGATTGTCGCTCCTTCTGGAACACGTGCGTAGATACCGACCATGCACTGGTCCGCGCTCGGGTGTGCTTACGACTGAACGGACGTAGGAAACAGCTGGCGGTAAAACCATCACGTCCCCAGCTCGATCAGGAAACTAAATCCGTATTTCAGGAAGAACTAGCTAAACACATATCTGTGTTCGACAGCTGTGCTCACCCTGAAGAAGCTTGGAAAAATATCCAGGCAGCCATAGATACAGCTGTAAAAGCTGTGAATAAGGTAAACCCAAAGGTGAGTAAAAACCACTGGATCTCCACCGCCTCATCCGAACTGATAGATGCTAGAAGACTTATTCCGGCGAGCTCCGAATTCAATGAGGAGCGAAAGCTGCACAAGAGGAAACTTACGAAAAGTCTCCGCAAGGACCGTGAACAGTGGTGGGCGACAAAAGCCAAAGAGATGGAGAAAGCTTTGAGGATAGGCAACACCAGGCAACTCTTTGGACTCATCAGGGAAACGGGTGGGAGAAGACAAATCATTAGTGAGACAATCTCGGAAAAAAATGGCACTATAATTAGCTCACAGGATAGACGACTGGATCGTTGGAAAGAGCATTATGAGGAGCAGTTTAATTTGCCCACAGCCACGCTCAACCTTCCGAGCATCCAACACCTCCCTGAATGGGATATAGACACAGGTCCTCCGTCACTAACTGAGGTTACTAAAGCTGTCACCAATCTGAAACTAGGCAAAGCAGCGGGACCTGATGGAATGACTCCAGAGGTATTTAAGTACGGTGGAGACAGCTTACTGTCCGGATTAACTGAGGTACTAGGCAGCGTCTGGGAATCAGAAGAAGTCCCATCGGGTTGGTGTAAGTCACTGATTATCCCCATATACAAGAAGGGAGACAAGTCTTCCTGTGATAATCACAGAGGGATTAGCTTGACTAATATAGTATCTAAAGTCTTAGGCTCAATAATCATGCGTAGACTGAGTGGTGCTCGGGAAGCACAAACACGAGAGAGCCAGGCAGGCTTTAGACCAGGAAGAGGGTGTATTGATCATATCTTCACCCTCCGACAGATTCTAGAACATAGGCATTCCTACCGGCGTCCAACAGTCATTATATTTCTTGACCTAAAGGCAGCATTCGACTCTGTCGATCGGGAAGTTCTCTGGAGATGCTTGGCTGTAAAGGGAATTCCAAGAAAATATATTGCACTGATTAAGGCACTCTATTCGTACTCATACAGCCAGGTGAGGGCTTACGGCGAGCTGTCATCTGAACTGATGACGACCAGTGGTGTCCGTCAAGGATGCCCATTATCTCCTTTTCTATTCAACTTCATCATAGATGTGTTAATGGACTTAACCCTAGGTGACTTCAGCGACTCAGGGATTGACTTGCTACCGGGGAATAATCTCGTTGACTTGGAATATGCAGACGATATAGTCCTTCTAGGCGAAGACGCTGACGAAATGCAGAGTCTTCTAAACACCTTGAGCCGCAATCTACGAATGTTTGGCATGCGATTCGCTCCCGCCAAATGCAAGATGATGTTACAGGACTGGACTACATCGACGCCTAGTTTAAAAATAGGAAGTGAAGTGGTAGAGCACGTTGACCGCTTCACTTATTTGGGAAGTACCATCAGCCCCAACGGGCTGATCTCTGACGAAATCTCAGCACGAATACAAGGGGCTCGTTTCGCATTTGTTAGTTTACGCCGACTCTGGCGTAGACGAGATGTTCGACTATCGACCAAAGGGCGGGTGTACTGCTCATCAGTCCGCTCCGTCCTCCTTTATGGTTGTGAGACCTGGCCACTGAGAGTGGAAGACATGAAAAGACTAGCTGTCTTTGATCATAGGTGCCTGCGTTCTATTTCCCGTGTAAAGTGGCATAATAAGGTGAGCAACATGGAGGTTAGGCGTAGAGTTCTAGGTAAACAGGGGAAATCAATCGACGAAGTCGTGAAGCTACAAAGACTGAGATGGTTAGGACATGTGTTACGTATGCCAAGCCATCGCCTCCCTCGACGAGCAATGTTAGCGGATATAGGGTCAGGCTGGAAAAAAGCTAGCGGCGGTCAAACAAAAACTTGGCATCAGTCAATGAAATCCACAACAGTTGGTCTAAGCCACGTAGGAAGGTGTAGACTTCCAGGCTGGGGTCCTCGGGACGGTAAAAATCTATGGTTGGAAACAATTGGTGACATGGCTCAAAATCGTTCTCAGTGGCGCAGATGCATCCACTCCCTGTGACTTATGATCTTCAATGAAACTGTTTTGTATTTCTTTATTACTCCTTTGTCTCACACCTCTGCTCACTGTTTCTATTATGCTTTTCTTGTACTTTCTTCTCTTGCTTCGCGTGCTACACGGAATGTGGCGACTTGAACTTCCGCACATTTGTGCAAAGTTCTATGTCGAAAACAGACAGACAGACAGAAGTCCTGAACTCTGTATACAGAGGAAGTTCTTCCAATCACTACACTTGCAATGGAAGTCATCTATCTTAGTACCCGACAAGTAAACTCTACCTAATCTTTTTCTTTCTGTCTCTTCATTAGTATTATTTCGTCTTCTCAATCTTGATACTTTACATTTTCAACTTTCCTGTTCTCCACCCCCACCCGATCTAATTTCTACACTTCATTACCACTGTTACTGACTTGACCAACGCTCAATTTCTAGTCATTTATGTTACATCATCCAACTTATTTGCTCGATTTCAGTTCTAATCTAAATGGCATTATTCTCTATCCCATTTCTACTTATTCTCTACCTGTAACTACCTCCCCTTGCTATCCTGACCTAAGTTGAAACACTTTAGTCAATTATATTACATCATCTAACTCACTAACTCAATCTTACTTTAGCTGCTGTCTGATTAACCTTGTTTCTATATTAGATCATTCTTTTATTACCTGATCAATTATCTAAACTTGGCAAACCTCATGTACACACACATACACACAAATAATTATATATAAATGCGATTGTACAGTTAGCTATATGAATGGATTCACCGAAAAGAGTCTCTTCGTTGAACGTCTTCTCTTTTTCATCTACTAATATGACTACACATGAATGTTTTGCTTTTTGCAGGAGAATGAATTACTTTTGCTATAATTACTTATCTACCTCATTCGACTTTCAGACACTGGCATTCGACAGTGACAACTCATACGTGGAAATGCACTAGTCGGATATCTAGCATGAAAGCAAAGTCAAGTAGGCAGTCAGTAGAAGCTAATTGTTTGCAAGTCAAATAATGACGGCTTTTTCCTTCAGGTTTTTATATATCATAAATTTCGAGAAAGTTATCACCCTCCCCTCTCTATGCTACCCAAAGACACGTATTACAATCAGCAACCGATGGCATGAGTATAGAGAACTACCATCCCATTCAATGTATTTTTTTTAACTCATGTTACGCTTATCACATTTTCAATTGACTTCTATAATCCTTACGCAGTTATTAGTTTTGAAAGATTTCCGTAAGTGCATTTAACAAGGTGGTCGCTTCAGGTTTACAGAAAAACTTGGTATCACAGTGTGTTTTGGTTGATGTTTGATGGTGTGGAAAAGTCAATAAGACAACTATGGTAAAATCGAATCTTTTATCAACTGTCTCCAACTAAGCAACTACAGTAAAATATGAATCACCAAGAGGTAATTTCCAGAAAATAGACAATACTTTTAATGTTATCATCATCATCATCACAAAACTCACAGTCTCATTAGTTGATGTCATTGGACCGGAACGTCGAATAGTAGCTTTCTCAGAGGTAACATTACTTGCAGAAGTATAATTCAAAGTAGTAAGAGGGATTGTACGTGTCGGTTGATTCATTCTAGACACAGTATTGATTGTTTGACATCGACGTATTTGTAAGTCAGTGAAAGATAATACACGACCAACTTGAACAATGTCGGTTAGATGAAGAGTCTAAACAAGACCAGAAGAAGGCAGAATAATGTGATCAAGGCCCTCAAAGCATCTTCAAGCTTATGAAATCAAAAAAAACCTAATTATAAGAAGTGGATATATGGATTACAGGTTTAAACAGTCTGACTATAAGCCAATGGGGCCCAAGGTTCAAATCTCGCTTCACCTACTCAGAATGCATAGTTGAGTGTGCCTTACAACCAGGTACGAAAAATATCTGTTCTCAGTAGAGCAGAGTTACTAATTACTAATTGCAGAAAGATTAGCCAATATTCTGGTGACGTCAAACGAAACAAAAGACGACAACAATGAACCCATGAACTAGCAGATTTTCGGATCAATTGTTATCACTTTCACAGACGACATTTTTACCGACATCATTATAAGAAATACGTGAGAATTTACGCAAAAGTAGGTTCAAGAGTATCAACAAATATCGAAACTATTACAAATTTGTGAAAATGTTCTAGATTTAGGAAGCAATACCTAGACATTTATACAAAGTGATTTGTAACAATCTTGATGACCCTTTGCAGGAAATTTACACCTTACAACACTAATCTGATCCAGATTAAAAATTCTTCATTGATTGATGGCATGAACCTTCCTTAACTCAATATCTTTCTCCGTAATGAAATGTATACAACTTTCGTCAACCATGCCCTATCCATGCACATGAGTAAAAATATCTAAACGTGTCATATTTTAAATTATAAGGCGTATTAGCCTACTGAACTGATTCAACTACCTGAGTCTCATCAGATACACGTCTGATAAGCTCACTCACACACGAGAGAAACTGATGTATACTGTTCAAACTACTTCCAGTTGGCTAGCGAACGCTACTGGTTGATGTGAGTGGCTTCTGATTATTCAAATCAATCAATAGTACATAGTATTATGCACTTTTCAATCACCACGAGTTAATGATTTTTTGCCTGATTGTTATTATATTATTATTATTTCCTTGAGTTCCTAGAGGAACATACGGCTTCAGCCGCACGTTCGGTTCTCTGCCAACGTTTTCACCTGGCTCCACGACTGCCCACATGCTTTCGTCTCTTCTTCGCATGCCACTCTCGGACAACCAACTCGCCACTTTTCATCTGGGCTCTAATCGAGAGCCTGGTGTGTGATGTCGCTTGATGGTTTTCTCAGAGAATGGACAATCCACCTCCGTTTCTCCCTGCATATTTGTTGCACAATTGGTTCCTGCTGGGTTGGCTCGCTCCCAGAGATCCCTGTTGCTCAACTTTTCTGGTCGGTCATCTGATCTTGAGTATTGAGTGAAGACAGCTATTAATGAGGGTCTGTAGTCTGTTCTAAGTGCTCTTCATGACGCGCCAAATATGTTTGATCCATAAAGTAGCACTGATTTCACATTGGAGTCGAAAATCCGGATCTTATTTTTGATGCTGAGTGCTGTTGATCACCATACGGACTTGAGAGTAACGGAAGCTTGCCTAGCTTTCACGATCCTCGCTTTGATATCTTCGCTGGTTCCACCAGCCTGTAGTTGAAGCGATGCTTCCGAGTTAGGTAGGTTAAGGAGGTTGCTTCTTTCAGATTCCTCCATTTATGCTGATTGCTGTCTGTTGTTGTTGTTGCTGCTGTTAACCAGGAATCTGCACCACCTCTGTTTTCTCTATGTTCACCTGAAGGTATATCTTTGATGCTTCTCCTGCTTACTTGTTGCTTTTCTCTTGGATACCATCGAGTTTGTGGGGAATCAGACACATATCATACACGAAGTTCAGATCTTGCAAGTTTTGTGTGGGTCAATTTTATACCTGTTTCTGTGCTGCCCGCTGTCTGTTGCATTATCCAGTCTATCGCATTCAGAAAAAACATTGGAGATAGTAGGTAGCCTTCCTTGTGTAACTCCGGTCTGCACTTCGAAGGATTCCGTGAGTTTCCCCTCGTGGATTACTTGGCATGCAACATTGTCGTACAACAGCTGGATGAGATGTATAATTGTTGGCGGCACCCCATAGTAGAGAAGTAGTTGCCAAATCACCTCTCGATCAATGCTGTTCGATATATTTTTATTATTATTCCCTTGGTTTCTGAGTGGAACACATAGGGCTTCAACAGAACATTTCCATATTACTAGGTTCTCTGCAGTCTTTCTGAGCGGGCTCCACTATTGTTTGTAAGCTCTCACTTCCAACTCACTTGATCTCTCCCATGTCACACTCAGACACCCAAACCACTACTTCTCACTCGCGTTTCACTCGACAGCCTGGCATATGATTTTACTTCAATGTCTCCTCAGCAATCCATCTTGATTTCCTTCTACATATTTGTTCAGCGATAGGCTTTTGATGGATTCATTGTCTGCCAGAGTTCATTGTTGCCTGTCACTGCTGACCATCTGATCTTCAGTTTCGAGACAGCAAAGGTATGTGTTGGATGAAAGTCTGTTGTGACCAGTTGAAAATGCTTTTTTTCATGCGTACGCCAAGTCTCTCAACCACATACAAGTACTGACTAACCATGAGATCAGTGCTGAAAAATCAAGTCTTGTTCCATATGCTGAGTACAGCAGACTTCCACATTGATTTCAGAGTGTTCAATGTCTGTCTTGCTTTTCTGGCCTTAAAATCCACATCCGTGTTCGTTTGTGGTTGAAATGAAGCTGCCGAGATTAGGGGAAGAGCTGACTTCGTCTAGATTTCTCCCGTTGATAGTGACTGATGCTTATTCTTGTTGATGGTTAGATATCTTCGTCTCATCTAGGTTAACTCAAAGTCCTGTATTCATCTCCTCTTGGTTTTCGCCTGAAAACCTAGCCTAACCTATTAGTCTAGTAGCTGGTCCTCAGTCTAGAAAAAGAGGGGAGGTTGAGCATGAGAACTAACAATCCTACCCGAAGAAAATCAATCCAGCTGCTACAAAAAGCGCGAAGCACAAAAGGACACTTTTTTTAAATGAAGTTATTCTTCGCTGAAATCTAGGAGACAAAATGACATGGGCTAGTGAAAGCCTTTGAGAAGCCAGTCAACTGATGTGGCTTCTTTCAATAAAAGCAGAAATAAGCATGGGGGACATGGGAAGTTCACACGATGTTTGAAGCTGGGAAAGTCCTTCAGAATGCAACAGAGATGTCTGTTAAGTAGTTCATACTGAACTTATCTAGTTCATATTTCTCTACACACATAATGATACGCATTCATCAGCAGATGTTCTGTTTAATGGTATGACTTTATCGGAGGCTTGTGAGAATAATACAGCTTTCCATCAGCAATGACCAACCGGTCACACTATCAAACATTGAGATCAATAGTTAGCGGGTTAGTGTCAGTCCAGTTTAGTACAACACAATCATGCAAGACACACAGACAAACACAATAATAATTTGTATACAATTGGTGGATGGTGGCTAGCAGTGTATACAAATTGTATACAAATCAAATCCCCAGACATCGTCGAAGCATCTGCACAAGAAGCCGATATGTCAACCTGAGACCGAACACTTCGGTCCAATCAATCGACGGGAAAATCAAAAATTCAATTCAACAATAATAATTGACTAAAACTAACTTGTAAACCATCCCAAAATTTGATCACAGATAAACACATTTCCGATCCACAGATCACATCAGTTGTATATACACAATCAACATCAGAGCTAGGAAATTTGATAGCATTAGTATCACCTAGTTTAACAGTGCTAGATTGATCTTTACGAAAGACAGACGGTTTATTCGACGTATGATACACTGCTATAATTAAACAACGCATATCAACTTCAATATTTCCTAGCGAAATTTTAGAGAAGGAAAAAGAAAGAAAATTAGTAGGCAAAGTTTAGTGATGATGGACAAAATATAATAAATTAGTCATTAGTTTAAAAAATTTAAATCATTATAGTGCTTCAATATGATATTCATAACACTTTATATGACAAGGGTGAGTAGAGGAAACAGTGCAAGATGGAAGTTTAGAAAGAGCCGTCAGTTATGATACATAGACCTAGTTTTCAACATGTCACTTTACATCTCTGTCTGTATTTCTCTCACCCTATTTATGACCTTCGAAAGCATATTGGTTGTTCACTGTTTAATTTATCAATGACATTAGTGCCTCCCAAGGTCATTTTGACATATATATATATATATATATATATATATATATATATATAAGCAAGCGCCGTCATTCTTCTTGACTGCTGTTTTGAAACAGTGGAAGCTATCTTACCAACGCCCAGTCTTTTCCCTAGTCTTTGGGGCCCGGTAGAGTTATTGTTTAGACAAACCAATAAGAGGACGTATTTGCGCAACACATTTCGAACAACCCGATGACCCACCGATTTGTCATTGGAATATATATGAAATTAATAAATAGTTAAGAGGTGAGAAAATAAATTTAGGTCAAGCTAAAAGGATATATTGAACGTCAAAATAACAATGAAGATCACTAAACCAAATAACAGAGATAACAGTACATCTATCCTGGCTGGTACCAAAACATAGTTTACCAATGAAGGTTTAGTGTGATGACGAATCGTTTGATGATGATGAACACATAAACGTGGCTTAAACTTTCTAATTGCTAGGGCTTCAAGAAACTTTAGAAGACGCTCTAAACACGTCTTATAGATAGGCTTAAAAGATATGTAAACGTCAATTTTATGTCCTGTCTCTATAATATGTTTCGCAATAGAGAAGCTAGGTATCCTGTTCTCACCATTCTGTCTGTCTGTTTTCAACAAATAACTTTGCACCGATGTGCAGCGGTTCAATTCGTCACACTTCATGTAGCAAACAAAGCAAGAGAAGAAATGCAAAATTGCGATAGTAGACAGGAATATGAGACAAAAGGAACAGTAATAACGAAGAACAAAACAGTTTCATTGGAAATCATAAGTCACAAGGAATGGATGCATCTGCGCTGTCATTGAGAACGATTTGGAGCCATATCACCTGTTGTTTTCAGCCATCGCCTTTTATCGTCCCGTTCTCACCATTAATGGGTTCTGAGGATTCGATTTGCTTCTGGAGCCATCTGGGAATATGCTCTATTATCGTTGTTGACGCGTGATTAAGACAGATTAGCCAGCAAATTAAGTTAGTATTCGCTCATAGTCTACCAGGTCGTAGTTCCGGTCATAGTAAGTTAGTATTTATTCACGCTCACAATATCTTTTGGAAGATGCTTTACAAGCTGTCCCTCCCCCTGTTCCACTCAAGATAGAGATGTAGTACATATGATCATAAACTAGAAGATATAACATTCCGTTATTATTATTATAATTATTACCGTTATTTATTTTATTTTTACGTTTCCTTAATAATAATAACAAAACTAATGACGACATGCATGTCAGATATGCGCAAGACAACACCAACAATAAGAAATCTAAATCATCAGTAGTAATTCCATACAATGAGGGAACCTCGGAAACCTTACTCAGAATTCTTAACAAGGCAGGAATAAAAGTAACTGGCATTCAAATCAACCACAGACTCAATTAGAAACAAGCTTCGTCGGTTAAACGATCAATCCTGTGGAGCCAATAAAACAAAACAATTTAGTTTATGTAATATCCTGCCTGCAATGATTGTCAGGTCAAATACATAGGTGAAACTAGTAGAACAGGGGCAGTCAGACTAGCCGAACATAAAAGCCTAGCAAAATCTAGATTGGTTGACCCAAATAAGATAAGAAATCTAGAGAATAGTTCAGCTATAGCACTCACCACTTGCAATCACACAACGGTACAATAGGATGGGATAGGATGATAGTTTTAAAATCTAATGTCACAGGGTGGAGGGAGAGTTTGATAACAGAAGCTTTGTTTATCGAATCAACGGCAAATACGTGTAATAGGAATGATTCAACACCTGTCTCAGATGTCTGGAAAATTCTACTACCCCGACGACGACAAATAGGAGAAGACAAAGAAAACAATAAAACTCAAGTTTCAAAGTCGTGTGGTTACAATTGATAATTTTGTTGGAAACGCCATCCAGTAAATAATACTGTTTCACCGTGTGAAACATATGATAAACAAACTAATATGGAATTACTTACTACCACGGTGCCCAAGTTTTAAACATATATTAAATAGACAAAAAGGGTGACATACTAATGTATTTATAGTCAACAGAATTTAGGTTTCATCGGAGTAGTGGGAGAGGAGTCATATTTAATGGTGTGTGAGGTAAATGACTACACAAAATACATACAAACAAATAGCAAAAATGAGGAACACTGAATGTACGTTCAAGCAAGGTCTGACAGATATCAAGTGTAGTGATAAAATAAAGAGATCAAATTGTGAACTGTAATAAAATTCTACACATATCATAAGCTTACTGTAAATTACAAAATGTTGACACATAATAAAGGTAATAATGAAGTGAACGAGGTGAAAAGGAATAGGAAGGCATAATATGACATGAAAATATGGATGAATAAGGTATTTAGAAGACGAATTTCGCGAGACAATATCATTTCTTTGTTTCTTTACAATCGCTTTACAACTAAGAGGGCTCACAAAAATAAAATAAAAGGCATGACAATTACTCAGTTATATAAAACAAAAGTACATACTTATGATCAATCATATTTAAATAGGTCAAGTAGTCCATGGTAGGCGAAGGTTGGAGTCTATTGTGTTTTGTACACACAGTTTAGGCTGTATGTGATTAATCCAAAGTGATTCCATCACCTTTAATAACCTTGAATTAGAGTTATATGAAACAATTGTGGAGCAGTCATTAATATCGATTTTGTGACCTGATATTATTAAGTGCTTTGCAATGGATAATGACGTTGGATTTCTATTCAGATTAATTGCATTGGAATTTTCTGTATATTTTAATAACCATTTTGGAACATGTTCTTTTCGACAACATCGGAACATTCTATTGGTCCTACCTACATAAATGTCACCGCAACTGCAGGTGAACTTGTAGATACAGTTTGAAGTAGAGTCTACAGAATTTCATCCTTTAATCGTAGGTAGAGGGGTCGAAAATGTTCGAGATGTGAGGGAAGGAGATGCGGCGTAGAATGTGCACTTGACGGCTAACCGAAGTCTTTGAGCTGTCAACTGAATAATTTGATCATTCTTGAATGGTAGGTTAATGTCTCCACTGACCTTAGAGTAGGTCAGTGTTAACAAAGAGGATGAGTGTGCTTCTTTTGCACACATAGATCAGGTTTTTTCTTATTAATCTCTACACAGCTTCCGTTATAGCTAAGAGAAATAATCGTTTGCCTTTAGGTAGATTGTAAGGTACTCGATATACAACCGTGATGTGGTGTTCACTATCTACTAGATGCGAGAAAAAAATGACACTATTCACTGATTTGATTGCACTTTTTCCAAACCAAACAGGAACAAGTTCACGAGCGCGTGAAAAGATAAATTCCTCTGAGTTCGATCCATATAACTAGCTCCACATGAGCAGTTGACCTTGGATACACACACTGATATGACCATCTCATGTTCTGATTGACTGCACACTTTTTTTATATACGTTCATTTGACAGTATTAAATAATGAACTATCAATCCATACTATAAATGTACCTCAATGCAGACAGTTTCTGATACAACTTTCACTTTAATGGCTAGTTATTTGTATTTTAATATTCATGGATTTATAACTGTAGAGCCTGAAGAAGAATTTATCGGAAACAAGTATTGGTTCAAAACCAAATATCCAACTACCAACTTCGTCTATAGCAAACACACAAGACTGACATTAAAACAGCTTTAAAGATTACCTATAAAAACTGTCAGGGGAGCATACATAAATATGCTGAGGCTGTAGCTATCCTTAAAGTTAAGCCCCCACACAACGCTGTGTGTACACAAAAGAAACTTATCACTGCTCTTAACCTACGTTGGTAATGCTTATCTGATTATATTACCAAAAAAGTAATGCAAGTTACTATCCTTCCTTTAATTTCACATAAACTGACTGACTGGATTCAGTGCAGAACTTTGCACAGATGTACAGCAGTTCCAGTTGCCACATTCCCTCCTTGTAGCACACAAAGCAAGAGAAGAGAGTAAAGAGAGATGATAAACAGAAATATGAGCCAAAAAGAATAGTAATTTTGGAAGAACAATATAGCTTTATCGAATATGACAAATCACAAAGAGTGAATGCATCTACGCCAGCCATTGAAAAAGATATTCAGCCTTATAACCAATGGCATCAGGCCATTGGTGTTTACCGTCCTGAGAACTCCAACCAGGAAGTTTACACCTTCCTAAATGGCTTAAACTAACTGTTGTAGATTTCATTGACTAATGAAGCCGTATTTTGGTTTGACCACCACTAGCTAGCTGTTTTCCAACCTGATCCTAAGTCAGCTAACACTACCTGTTGTCGAGGAAGGCAATAGCTAGGCGTGCATGCGCAACAAATGGCCTAACCATCTCACAATCAATGTAACGTCACAACCTCGTCGATTGATTTCCCCTCCCTCTCACTTAGCCCTCCACCGATGCCTAACTTCAGTGTTGCTCAACTTATTATGCCACTTCACACAGGAGACAGAATGCAGGCACCTATGATCACACAAACTGATTTGAAAACTGAGTGCGATCACACTGTTTAAAATGTATTGCACAAATATGTCACATCTTCTATAATAACACTATCCAAATCTTTAAATTAAATTTACGATTAGAAAATTAGTTGGCATTTTGAAATGAATACAGTTTGAGAAGTGAAATTTTCACCACGGTTTACTTTAGAAATCAAATTATTCAGATCACAATATTATTTGCAATCTTCTTGGTGTCGTAGGTGATAATCAAGAAGGCAAGCATATTTGCTTAAAATTATATGCTACTGATTGATTGAAATGAGTAGTTGTATACCACTTACATCAAATTCACAAGAGAAGAAGAATTAGATAACAAAATCCCATTTTTAGATGTCTTAGTCAGGAAAACTAACACAGAAAATTTAGAAACACACGTATATGAGAAGTCATCTCACACAGACCAAATACTCAACTACAGTAATAATAACCGATTACCCACAAAAGAAACTGTGTGCAGACATTGTTTAAAGGAGTAGCACTCCAGCGTTGAAAAGAATGGAAGAAAAAATACCTACTAACGGTCTTCAAAAGAATGCATATCCACACAATTTCATCAAAAAAGTATCTGAAATTGAGCCACAACACCAACAAGAAACCATCATCATAGATAACAAGAAAATTCATCCTACCACATATATATAAAAATATCTCTGAAATAACAGCTACAATACGGAAACCGTTTGAAATAGATATAGAACAAAAAATCAGTCAAATCATTTAATTCGATATTGTGCAAACTCAAAGATCCAACAGAAAAAAGAGATAAAATTAAAACCATTTGCAAAATAAATTGTATGAACTGTAATAGACATTACTACATCTGCTAAAGTGGGCGTCCCTTCGAATCAGAATCCAGGAACACAAATCAGCTGTTAAAAGACATGATATATATTCCTGTTTCATATCAATGCATATAGATAATTGTGGACATCAGTTTGATTGGGATAATGTCGAAATTTTAGACAGAGGAAACACCTAAAGCGCCAGGGAATTCCTAGAAGCCTGACACTCCAACGAATATGCGATTAGCAAATATGTTAATATAGACCAAGTACCAATTAATAAAAAATAAATCATGTGACGAGAAAGTTTAAAATCTAAGTCAATAAAGAACGATCAATACATATGTAAAGATGGTTACCGGGAGACGCAATTCTATCACTCGTGGAGAAATTTAAATCATTTCACTTTATGCAAAATATTGCGCTGAAGGGGGTTGTTGTCCAGAAGACAACGAAAACTCCACAACTAAACGAACCAGTTCAAAGAACACTACTAATTGCAAAGCAGTAGTGATGGCGAGCCAGCCAGATCAAGGTGATCTGAACATCAGATGGTCGTTTCATTCGTTTGGTGACGAGGTCATCCGCAGTGCATCTACACTTTGATTCAATTCAGAGCGCGAATCAGTTCAAACAACCACCAAATCTTTTATTTTGTTATAACTGATTTGTCGCGGTTTTAGTCATTACGTGTTCTTCATAGTGCATATAACATTGTATATAAAGGATTGAATGCATTAAATCCTGCTTTATTTACACCTACTGCTTGTTTGTAAAGTAAATACTAATACTTCTGGTCAACTCTAAATATTACAATGAGTAATTTAAAAAGTGTAAAGTATACCTTTGTTATATGAATTTAATAGTGTTTCATCTTGTTCCAAAGCGATTCGATGAACATCAGAAACACTTAATGCAATTCTTGGTTTATATACACAAGTAGTTGTTGTATCGTTAGGTATAACTGCTTTCAACTTGGATATATGACCTAATGAAAAGATACGTGTTGTACGTCCTCCAGACAAGCTCAATACAAAACCATGAGGAATATTGATTCCGATAGGTTTAACAAATCCTGAATTTGGTGGAACTGATGCAAATGGATCATTAACACGTGTAGTAGACACCTTAAAGATACAAAAGAGAAAAAAAATTAACGAATAGAAATTATGAAAATAAGCGAATGAATTATACAATAAATTTACAAGAAAACACCAAACCACACACACACACACGAACACGCACACTCACATATACACATTTACAAAATATGATGAAAGTTAACAGAATAAGAAGCCTGCTGAAAACAGATTTTCGTGAACAATCCTCATCCAGACAAAACATGTGGCGGTTCAGCGAAGATACTTTTTCTCGGTGAATTCATTTTCTTGAGCTGTACACAATAGTATTTATGTACAATTTATTCACAAATGACAGTAGTGACAAAAGTGATAAGTTGTCGTAATTATAGTTGTTAAAGTTAAGATTAGTTAATGCATAAAAGAAGTTGAGTAAGTGTACCAGAGTTACGTAAGACGACAAATAGTTTAATATGAGTAAGTTGTAATCAGGATGCATATAGAAACAAAGGAAAATGTAATAATATATCATTTTTTTCTCTAAATATACGAATGAATATTTTATCAATGGTTGATGACTGAAAAGAAATAAAGTGAAAAATTTCGATGGAGGAAAAATACTGACTAACGCCAGTTCCACCTTCCCGATTGCAAATTACTTACTTGTAAACGATAAAATTCAACAACTTCTCCTTCTTTTAAAATTGACAACATTTCATCTGTTGGACTCCATAAAGTTATAGAAGCGCCTATACAATGGGAAATTTTCAAAGAAATAAGTGTCTATTTCAAAGGTGATTTTCAAAGAAACATTACAGCATCAATTGATACACTAAGTAAGATAAGGAGTGTAAAAAGTTAAGTCACAAAGAGAACACACACAAAGGACACACTGTGAGTTTGAATCTCGAACGAAATTCCCAGACTTAATCTATGAATTACTTGGTGGATGGTGACTAGCAGTGGAATTCAGGATGCGGATTTCGTCCTTTCTGGGACTCGCCAACTGGATGTACCTGCATTCCCCAGAGAGTAATGATGTTCCCAACGGGAAAATCTAAAATTGAATCAAATACTTAATGTGACCCGTTGCACAGGAGGGTAGCTCCTGTGGCTCAAGTGGTCTAGTGGATAACGCTTTAGCGTTTGAAACTATGGTCACTAGGTTTGAGCCTCGTGGGAACATCATTACTCACTGGAGAATGCAGGTACATCCACCTGGCAGACGAGTCCCATCCTCCGATTTACCTCTAGTTGCACGATCAGACATCGTCGGAGCATCTGCACAAAGAGCCGACATGTCAACCTGAGACTGAGCACTTCGGTCCCATCAATCGACGGGAAAATCTCAAATTGAATGAAACAATTCATCTATGAGTGTTTCGTAGAAATCCTCAGTAAATAAAAAATGTAGTAGGACAGTTTAAAGACCAAATTTTCATAAAATAAACTCAAAGCAATCAGCTGACTTGCTTTATTCCTATAATCACAAAAATAATTTATAGCAATAAGCACGAAGGACACATTGAATGAGGATAAAATTCATTTCCAGAACAGATTGGATAACTAAACTTATTTAAGCATAAGAATATGAAGAAGAAAGTCCAACATTTGGGTGGTTTCAGCTGATTTCGGCTCTCTGAACCGAGTTAAGATGGATATGTCATGATGAGCCCATTCACACACGAGTGGAACAACTGTCTCGATCTGCCTAGCAAGCCCTACAGATTGATATGACGATTGGTATTCAACTGTTGATATCAATGAACAGTAGTAATATGTTATAAAGCTTGATATTATGTTTAAGCAAAATGTGCTACAGCAACGTTTGTTAGTAAAATCTGATACTTAAAGGTTATACAACTAATGGAGTCCTTAGAATTCGCATACACAAAAGTACCTTACAGAACACACTTTGCCGTGTTATTTTAAAAGAGAAAACCTCGCTGTCAATGGAAATGTTAGCTGACATAGGGTCGGTGAGGTTAGAAAAGAGGTCAAAAGTGGTCAAAACAAAACATGGATACAGAGGTCAATGAAATCTACAACAGTGAGTTCAAGCCAACCATGTAGGTAGGTATAGATTTACTGACTGGTTGAGGTCCTCGGGATGGTAAAAACCAAATGAAGGCTGGAGACAATTGGTGATATGGCTGAAAATCGTTCTCAATAGCTGACGCAGATGTATCTACTCCTTGTGACTTGCAATGCTCAATAAAACTATGTTGTTCTTCGATATTACTATTCTTTTTGCCTAATATCTCTGTTTAATGTTTCTATTTTGCATTTCTTTTTACTTTCGTGTCTGGAGTATGGTGACTTGAACTTCTGCACATCGGTGAAAAGTTCTACATTGTAACTAGTCAGTCAATCAGTTATGTGTACTAGTCCACTTATTCCTGTGAAGCTAACGATAAATAAGTTTCACTATAAAGGCATTTCCAAGATGTGACTGTGAAATTTTGTTAGTATGGCCTCTGAAGAGGTAATGTAGCTGAACTCAGGCAAATACAATTTTCTTTTTGATGTTGTTATGTTCTGTGAGTTGGATGCTTTAATTAAGGAGTTTCTAATTCTTTCTAGACAATATTATCAGCGGTCACATTAAAATGATGTGAAGACGACACATTAACATCACTTTTGTTAAAATATCCTTGCTACTCTCATAAAGCGATTCAGACTTCTCCACTACTATGATTATAGTTGTTGTTGTTGTTGTTGTTGTTGCAGAGTAAACTTTCAGGTGAGAGTCATTACGGTTTTACGCAGTTCAATATACTCTCGCGTCAATAATCAATTGACTCCCCATTCACAATTATGCATGACATTTTCTAACTATTTTCTATATAAACAGATTTGATGGAAAGTTACGAAAAGACTTATCTTTGCTGGTTCACATCTTTATAGTTGAAAAGTAAGTAAGCAGAAGATGATATTATTCGAAAAGTGATTTCGGAAAGTTGAATCTTATCACAAACTAAAATTCAGTTAAAAAAGGATCTTTGAAAACTGGGGAGTAATGGACAGTTGTATCGCAGTATTTCTTAACTATTTGCTGATCTGCTCAGCATGACCCCATTGGAGGTTAAACCCAGTAACCTTAAGGTCCCAAGACAACAAACTTACCAATCAACTAGTGGAATGAAACCCAAAGGCACAGGAATTCTTACTTAGGCTAATTCCTTACAAACCATAGCTTGAAAGGTAATCCACTGGTGATTAGTGTTCGACTACTGCAAGATGAACTTCCTAGATTCCTAATGATAAGTTATGATCACTGAGATCCACCAAGTAGCATATCAGAACAAGCATTAGTCAATGAAACTGATTGGTGCTGGTTCCATTTATTGCGAGTTGTCGGAAGTTAACATTCATAGGCCATTGAGTCCTGCCCAAGTTTCTCGCTTTGAAAGCAAAGGGTCCCGGGTGCCACCCCACTAAAGTCTCAAAATACAACAAGTCAGCTGTCCAGTACTCCTTGGTTTTCAATGACCCTCCAACTGATCTCAATTCGTGATGAGTTCCAATGTGAGATCAATCAAATCCCTACAGATCAACACTTGAAAAACTGATTTCCATTCTAAGCAGAAACTCTGACTCATTCAGTAACAACGTAGAACTGGGGTGAGGTAAAGCAGAACTAAAGATATATCGAATGCTAATATGGGAAGGTATTTCCGAGCTTTGATAAAGGATCAACTTTAAGGCATTATTTGCCTCTTAACTAAGCTAATGCTGATTACATTAACAAGTCCGGTAATAAAGAATCGAGAAACAGTTTAAACGCGTCTGCATAATATTAAACAATCTCCAGACTCAAAAATAGTTTAGTCAGTGGTAATTTTTCGACATGATCCTAACAACAAACAATATAAAAAAACAACAGGTGAAGAAATATATATATATATATTTTAATTGTATATGGATAATTTATAGGTAAACCAGTGTAACTTACCGTAATTACTGGCGATATCTTTTGGATGAAGACCTAAAACTCTTAAACGCAGAAGAGGTGTGACCTAGAGTTTAAAAGAAATAAGGTAACCGTCAATTAATTTAATTTACTACTGAGTATTGATATTAGTATACAAACAGATGAAAAATCAAAAAAAAAAGAGCTCGGAATAGATACAAGCGATGGAATTTAGAACTCTAACCTGTCTAGATGGGACACTTTCAGCTACTGCATCATGAATAACAGACTCTTTATAACGTTGTATAGCATCACGTTGTAGAACGGTCAGATTTGATTCCGCCTCAGCTGAGTCTGGAGCATTTAGAATCATGTGGAGTAATGCTTCTCCATCATTTCCCAAAGCGATGAGTTGTTCACGTGTAGGCTGAATTCGACGTTTACCTAAGGTACAGAACAGAACACAAACAGCATATTGAATAATCAAATCACAAATTAAGTTAGCTACGACACAGCTGCATAGAATATCATTCGAAGATATTTCAAAAATCACCACTAACGAAGTTAATATTAACAAGGGACAGTCACGAATAGAAGAGAAAGCATATAATTCATGGAAAATTCCCATTGGGACTTGGAAAAAAATCAAAACGAGTGATTCTGTGAAGAATCTCTGTTCCACGAATTTATCATCAAGCCGTACAATCATATATATATATATATATATATATATATATATATATATATATATATATATATATGATTGTTTGTTCAACCACTCCAATACTCATGGTCTTATTCCATCTTAGCCAAAGTATAATAATCCCAAACCATACTCTGGCCCTACTCATTTCTCGTTTTAGTTATTCAACTTCAATATTCTTCTCCCATTGTGCTGATTGTTATTGTGCACCATCTACAATGGAAAGTCCTCCACTACCTAACTTACTTTAGCTGGTGTTCATCAAGGTGTTGTTCTTTCTCCTTTCCTGTTTTCTTTTTTCTTACATGATTTGCCTCACTGTGATGTAGCCCCTTTTGTTAAGTATGCCGATGACCTCTCGGTTTCTATGCCTGTCAACTCTCAGTCAGATTGTTCCAAATTAAATAACTTCCTGTCGGAAATTAGTCAGTGGTCCTCTTCAAACGGTCTTAGGCTTAATCCGTCTAAATGTTAGGTACTCAATTTCACTTTCAGACGAAAACGTAACCTACAAAAACTAGCTAGCTCACATGGTCCCACTATCATTGACGGCACAGAGGTTGAAAATACATCTAATGTCAAGTACCTTGGACTGAGTATTTCCTCGGATCCTTCCTGGTCCTCCCACATCTTGCTAGTTACTAGAAAGATGTTTCGCTTAACGTTCTACGTTAGAAAGTTAAGGCAGTCTGGCTTGAAGCAGTCTTTGCTTTCTCAGTTTGTCGATTCCTGTATTCTACCCGTCCCCCTTTACTGCTCCCCATTAATCTTTCCTGGACTACTTAAGAAAGACTTTGCTTTGCTGAGAAGGGCACTAAAAGCCGTTAGTAGGGCAAGTGGGATATCGTTAAACCAAGTGGTTAACACTATTGTGGCTAGACATATAATGTCATGTAAGAAACTAGCGAATACTATATTGTCAGACCCCGAGCATCCTCTCTATACTCAGCTGTCTCCTTGCATTTCATCTGGTAGAACAAGAAGCAGCTATAGGAGACTATATGCTAGGACTACCAAAAAACAAAAACTCCACAATACCATATCTGGCACAGCTGTTATGTGATGAGAAATCCATTAGGTATGACACGATCAACTTACTGCGGCACTCTAACAAATAGTCCCATTAGTTTTGCTTTCCTTTCTTCGTTATTATTAGACTGTTGTTCACATCTTCTATAACACACTAATTTTTATATTTCATATCCTGTGGTGCATTGTTTAAAGTGTAAACGCAACGCTGTTCTTTTTTATTTCTTTTTATTTATCTATTTGTTGTTGTTGTTTTTTGATTTTAAAATCTTATAAAATGTATGAGGTAATTAGATGCAATATTGTAAAATGCACGCTGGAAATTCCATACCTGTACCACAAATACCGTTTGAATACCGTTATTTGAAGAGAGAAAAAACGAACATAAATGCAGGATAATACGAACTCGTTTTGTTTCGTGGACTCTTCAACCGCGTACATCTTAAATAAATTAATTATACGTTATAAAATTTCTGAACATACTTTTTACAATGATTTCAAGTTTTTTTTCTTTCTTTGCTTATTATTACAATTATTATTATTATTATTATTCATAATTTATACCCTTGTTTCAAACATTCTCTCAATACAATCGTATTTCCCATTTATACTATCTGGACTTATTATTAATGATATTATTTCTTTTTTCGATATATACTTCCACATGTTTCAGTTCACACATTGGTTAGTTCATGATGAACCTCTCATTGCATGCAGTATTACTATCTCCTCTTTAATACACACCACTTTGTACTAGCCACTCACTCACCTGACACCTTTTATAACCTTGATCTGACTCGTCAATTTTCCTACCCCACAACTCTGCGAACCTATTATGACTAATCATCACCATTGTCTCGTATTTCACAATATTTTGTAATCGATTTCAGCACAGCACGATGTTTGTCACACAAAGACTACTATTTATTTCAACACCCTATACGTACTAATCTGTTATTCTACGTTAAAAAATGTATCCGCTGCATGCCTAACTGGCTATCATTATTGTAACGACAACAAAATATTATATTTTATGACTGTAAGAACCTGAAGAGGAGAAATGATCGAAAAGGATGGATATTCTTCGTTCAGATTGAAAGTATAGGCGACATAATTTCAAAGATGATGTAAGCAGACAATTACTTAGTGTTAAAGGAAAGTGTGACAAATCATATCACCTTCACTTTCTCTCACTACCCTGCTAACCATAATTGTTTAGTCGTGTGCTTTTGTGGTTATTCTGTTGCATAATATCCCATTCAATCTTGATTTTGATATTCACTCACTGAGTTGAACTCACTATTCAAGTTCCAAATCTACTAAATTAAATTATTTAATCCATTTTAAATGTTAATTCACCATACACTCCCACCCTCCTGAACTCTCCACCACAATATGTATAAGTTAACTCTGTTGTTCCATCTTGTGTTTTGTCTCTAGTCCATCTCGGTTTCCAAGAGAAATCTGAATCCCACCCTTCCGTCTAATTACTATGTAAATAGTTACTCTTTTAACACTAAATAATTGTCTACTTACATCATCTTTGAAATTATGTTGCTTATACTTTCTATCCATAACGTGAAATCACTGTAAAAGAGTATGTTCAGAAATTTTGTAATATATTATAACTGATTTATTTAGGATGTACGCAATTGAAGAGAATCCACGAAAGAAAATGAGTTCGTATTATCCTGCAAATATGCTTGTTCTTTCTTTATTCCAACTAATAAAAGGGAATCGGCTGTATGTTACTGTTAATTTCACTTTGAACAATTTCCGGTTTCATCTTACTTGTCACCTTTATTTATTTAATTCAGTTAGTGGGCAAATTTAAAACGTTTCAAATCCCTATAAACTAACACTTGAAAATTAGTCTGATGCTGTCTAGTGACTGACCACAGGAAGGAGTTGCCTAGAGTTCTAATGAGAAGTTTTTACCAGTGGGGTTCACCATACCGGGATCTAGGACAAACACTAGCCGATGATACTGGCTGTTGGTCGCGCTAAAATCAGGAATCGGTAGAAGTTAAAATTCATGGGCCATTGAGTCGAGTCCCAGTTTTCTGAACGGTCTACGAGTTTTCTTCGTAACCAGAAACTCTTAGGTTCGAACCCTGGTGGGTGGGTACTGTCAACGAGTCCCAAACTAGGAGGAGGTAGTTGCTCAGTACTTTAGTTCTGGTTTTCAGTGGTTCTCTAACTCATATAAATCCGTGGTCAAACTTGAAAAACAAATCAGATCCTTACAAACGAACTCTTGATGATTGAATATAATTTCTGCAATATTGTCTTATCATAACTGTAACCCTGTTGCGTCACGTTCTAATTGCTTACTAGTCTCATTATTTCTAGAACCCTTTGAGATTTATGCATTTCATGAACTACTTTATAAAGTAAGTAATCAATTATTTTTTTTATGTAGAAAAAATCCCCATTTAAACATTTACAAAACAGAAAGATTGGGCGAAGAAATATTCACTTTTCAATTAGATCCTTATCTCTGGTTATACTCTATTATTATTGAAAAGTGAATAATGCTTAAGGATTCGGATTACGGGAGAAATGAGACAAAAGTTATCCCACAATTTCGAACTGTTGCTAGGGGAACGGAACTTCGTAATTATATTAGACAAGATGGTGCAAAGCATCAGTTGTCCAAATCGTTTAATATACAAATTCTTAAATGCATAGATTCACGGATCACTGTTTATCTCTGTTCCCAAAGAATTCACAAACGTATACTTCTAAACATTTCCATGATTGAATCTAAACTGAACCAGTGAAGAAAATGGATAAGCGTAAGTAATATTGGATATAGTGCAAATGTCTACTATTACAAAAGTTGTTAGATCATATTATCAACACATCGAAAGAAACAGACTGATTGAATTTCAATGTAGAACTCTGAACAGCAGTGTAGCAGTTCAAGTTGACACAGTCTATATGGCACGAAAACTTTAGAGAAAAGCAAAAAAAAAAGAAACATTCGAAAGAACTATGATGCGGAGAAATGTATGGGGGACAGAATAAGTAACATGGATAGACTGCCCGTCTGTCTGTTTTCCACATAGACCTTTGCACCGATGTGCAGCAGTTCAAGTCGCCACTCTCCATGTAGCACACAAAGCAAGAGAAGAAAGTACAAGAAAAACATAATAGACACAGTAAACAGAGGTGTGAGACAAAGGAATAGTGATAACGAAAAACAATATAGTTTCATTGGAAATCATAAGTCACAAGAAGTGGATGCATTTGCGCTGTCAGTGAGAAATATTTTGAGTCATATCACCAAATGTTTCCAGCGATTGGTTTTTACCGTCTAGAGGACACCAACCAGGTCTACACTTTCCTACATGGCTTACACTAACTGTTGTGAATTTCATTGACTGGTGCCATGTTTCGGTTTGACCGCCGCTAGCTCTTTTCCAGCCTGATCCTAACATTGCCCGTCAAGGAAGGCGATGATTAGGGATACGCAACACATGTCCTAACCATCTCAGTCGATGTAACTTCACAGTCTCGTCGATTGATTTCCCCTCCCACCTACCTAGCGCTGGACGCCTAACCTCAATATTGCTCACCACTTCACACGGGAGGTAGAGCGCAGGCACCTATGATCAAAAACATGAGGAACCTACACCTCTCTGTGTGTTGGTAAAATCAACAGTCATACACTTCATGGTTTGGACAGCCTCAGACCCTTTCCAACTTAATTCTATGTCAGCTAACATTGTTCAACGAAGAAGCTGATGTACCTGCATGCATTACGCGTGTCCTAACCATTTGAAACCACGTAGGTCTACAACTTGATCGATAGACAGATGTTAGAAAAAAATAGATTCAGAGAAATGAAGATAATAAAATTAGCAACGGAAAAGCAGTCCCAAAAGACTTAAAAATGTGATGAAAAGAATGTAAAAGTGAAGAGATATGAAAATTTAGATGTGGCTGAACCACGATTGAGGCTGACAAAATATAGTCCATTATATGCCAAATCCCCTGAAGTTTTTCATTTCACTGTTTTTAGTTGGCTTACAATGTGAATGAAGAAAACTCATACTCAGCAACACACAGAGTAATCTAACAATTAAAGACTTCTTCAAATGACTGTACTCAACCTAAGCTCACCTTAATTAATACCAGTGGCGAACCACCTCAGTCTACTACAGTTTATAACCTAATCAACCAGTACACAAGATTATTGCAAGCCTAACACAAAACCATTGCTCAAATTCACAATTCGCAAACAAATTAGAGAGCAGTTGGCAACGTACACAGTTCCAGGGTCGACATTTTCACCACAGTTTCCTTTAGAAAACAAGCTAATCAGATCACAATATTATTTGTGATCTGCTTGTTACCAGAAACTGTCGTCAACAGAGCAGACTTATTTTTGCACAAAACTGTTTACTACTTATTGATTGAAATGAGTAGTTGTATACTACTCACATCAAACAGTACTGCTTGCTAGCCTAATTGAAATTCTTTATTTATTTTATTTTTTATTTTTTATTTACAGCTTGATTCCACACTGTATTTTTGGTACAAGTATGGAATTTTCAGCATGGATATCGGTAGCCCAAGTTTTTCAGGCCGGCCATAGATATCAGGTGTGCGCCGGCGTGGGCTCGAACCCCGGACCATGTGCATGATCGGCGAGAGTCCTAACCACTGTGCCACCGACGCACCACACCAGACCGCTGTTTCTCTCGTTTGGAGCTGAGCCCATCAATCGTGACATAGGTATAACTCAGCTCAAAGAGCAGAATCAGTTGAAACCACTCGATTTCTGGCGAACTGGTGACATCATAAAAGAAATTCATAATTCGTAAATTCGACTCTTTAAGCTGAGTCTAACCAGGGGCAGCGCTGATGAGTTCAACGCTAAAAGGGCGAAACAGCCGTCCAGTGTTTAGGTCACCTATCTGGCTAGCAAACCCAACTGATTAATACGAGTGTTACATAACTATTCATCTTAATTAATCAGTAGTACATAGTTTGACGTAAAAATATTATCCGCTTTAGTGAGTTGAGATATACTGTTATTACACAGCCAAATGCAGCTGAACTCCAAGGTGTGAGTCATAGATGCAAAAATGGTTAGATTTAAACAACATAATAGGTAGTAGGTTAAGGGTAATAATAATAATTTTTTTTAAATTACCTGGATCACTGAATACAAGTTTGTCTAGAGCGGTATCTATCACTTGACGCCTTAAAATTTCATGTGCTCTAACTTCTGCCTCTTCAGCTCGTTCACTGCGGAAAATTCGACGTCGTCGAAACTTGCCAAGTGATTCATCTGTACCAGAATTTGTGCGTGATAAGGTAGTTGAAGCATCTGTATTCTGTTCTGAAATTTCTATTGTTTCCATATACTGTAAGGAATATCGACGCTACATACGAAAAAATACACATTTTTTTCATTTAGAAAAATTAAAACTAAGAATAATGTAATTACTGGAAAGTTAATAAAACTTTGATTCAACTTTTAAGACAAAAGGATGAGATAAAGTGCGGAGTACATTGAAATCGAAACGCACAAAAAGTTAAAACTTAGCTATCCACAATGCAATTCTCGCGCACCATGATATGAGAAACACCCATTGTGCAAGGACTGATGATTGATACTACCCAGCAACCTTTGAAGCCAACATCAATTAATTGAAAGTCGACTGTTTAAGCCAATACCCCTGTAAACAACTTCGTTAGACTAAGGGTGGATAGACTTCGGTTTCCCTCTTGAAATGCTATCATATGGCCACGAGTTCATAGCCCCTTCTAGACAAGTCCAATTTGCTGCCTTCACGTGACATGGGTGTTCCTCACAGAAGTGAAAGAACGAATGAGAACGTGTGGCGCTAAAAACTGGACTGGTAGACATACTGGTATACCTAGAGGAGTTGGAAAACTCTGATTTCAAACCTAGTGTACATGGGCTTCAGAATTCGAACAACCACCTGTTTCAGTCTGAGTGTCCGGGCAATCTCCTAGCCTTCTCATAAAATATGAGATTCTATGTGGCATATCTCCTGTTGTAATAATAATGCTGTTTGAACCGAAGGGCCACATCTTCAAAACGTCACAACAAAAGTACATTATTTTTCAACATACTGAGATAACAAAAAGCTTAGGTAAATAAATATTGTGGGGTCTAGTGAGAACCAAAACACTGTATAAAAAATAATGACAAGCCTTATTTTGAACACTTTTGTACGAAGACTTCTGTTTAAGAATTTAAACTTTTTGGTTTCAGTCACTATAACAGTTAACTAGAATGAGTAGAAATTTAATGGCGATATAATTAGTTACAATGGTGGCAGCTGTGGTCCATTTCTGTCTAAAAACTCTAACTTCAAACCGTTAAGTCACAGATGTCGAACCTTGCTCCACCTAACGAGATTTGGGCGATCAGACAGTTACTCTAGCCCTTATTACCCAACTGCATGCAAGCCCAAGTGGTCATTGAGTAACACCCACACATGCACACACGCAGTGAGACACGTAAGTCTAGATACTATATTTTCCTAGATGCACGTAATATGTTTGTTTTACTTCTTAACTGTGTTTGGGACAAATTAAACTTTGAGTACCAGTGGAATGCCACCGCACCAATGACTTTGAAACACCCAGTGACTAAGTTAGTGAACCCTGGTAAATACTACTTAGAATATGCAGATGACATAGTCCTGTTAGGGGAGGATGCTGACAAAATCCAGCAGAGTCTTCTGAACACCTTGAGCAGCAATCTTCGTATGTTTGGTATGCGATTCGCCCCTACAAAATGTAAGATGCTACTACAGGACTGGACTACGTCAACTCCTAACTTAGTGATAGGGAGTGAAGTGGTAGAAGTTGTATTAGCACCAACGGACTGATTGGCGATGAAATCTCAGCACGGATCCGAAAAGCTCGAGCTGCTTTCGCTGACTTACACCATCTCTGGCGTAGGCGTGACATCCAGTTATCAACCAAGGGACGTATGCACTGCTCAGTAGTTCGCTCCGTTCTTCTCTATGGCTCTGAAACATGGCCAATACGCATTGAAGACATGAAAAGGTTGACTGCTTTCGATCATAGATGTCTGCGATCTCTGTCTCACGTTAGGTGGTTTAATAAGGTAAGTAATGTTGACGTTAGGCGTAGAGTGTTGGGCAAAGAGGGAAAATCAATCGACGAGGCTATAAAGTTACACAGATTGAGATGGCTAGGTCACGTGCTGCGCATGCCTAACCACCGCCTCCCCCGAAGGGCATTGCTAGCTGATATAGGTGCAGGTTGGAAAAGAGCCAGTGGTGGCCAAACAAAAACATGGCATCAATCCACCAAATCCTTGGCAGTTAAACTGAGTCAGGTAGGTTGGGAGATGCAGACTTCCGGGTTGGGGCCCTCGGGACTCTAAGAATCAATGGCTGGAGACAATAGGTGACATGGCTCAAAATCGTTGTCAATGGCTAGCGCAGATGTATTCAGTCTCTGTAATCTTTCATATTCCTTTCTACCATTACCCATTCTGTTTCACTCTTATACTTGTCAGACTGTATTGATTCTCTTCACTCATCTTCTTGTCTACCTTTGTGTGCTATTTGGAACGTGGCAACTCGAACTGGTGCACTTCGGTGCCAAGTTCTATGTTGAATCCAGACAGACAGACAGGTAAATAATACTGCAATCACAAATAAATTATGCTTAATGAAGTGTTGTGTTATTAAATGCTTCGAGGATAGGCAACACCAGGCAACTCTTTGGACTCATCAGGGAAACGGATGGGAGAAGACAAATCATTAGTGAGACAATCTCGGAAAAAAATGGCACTATAATTAGCTCACAGGATAGACGACTGGATCGTTGGAAAGAGCATTATGAGGAGCAGTTTAATTTGCCCACAGCCACGCTCAACCTTCCGAGCATCCAACACCTCCCTGAATGGGATATAGATACAGGTCCTCCGTCACTAACTGAGGTTACTAAAGCTGTCACCAATCTGAAACTAGGCAAAGCAGCGGGACCTGATGGAATGACTCCAGAGGTATTTAGGTACGGTGGAGACAGCTTACTGTCCGGATTAACTGAGGTACTAGGCAACGTTTGGGAATCAGAAGAAGTCCCATCGGGTTGGTGTAAGTCACTGATTATCCCCATATACAAGAAGGGAGACAAGTCTTCCTGTGATAATCACAGAGGGATTAGCTTGACTAATATAGTATCTAAAGTCTTAGGCTCAATAATCATGCGTAGACTGAGTGGTGCTCGGGAAGCACAAACACGAGAGAGCCAGGCAGGCTTTAGACCAGGAAGAGGGTGTATTGATCATATCTTCACCCTCCGACAGATTCTAGAACATAGGCATTCCTACCGGCGTCCAACAGTCATTATATTTCTTGACCTAAAGGCAGCATTCGACTCTGTCGATCGGGAAGTTCTCTGGAGATGCTTGGCTGTCAAGGGAATTCCGAGAAAATATATTGCACTGATTAAGGCACTCTATTCGTACTCATACAGCCAGGTGAGGGCTTACGGCGAGCTGTCATCTGAACTGGTGACGACCAGTGGTGTCCGTCAAGGATGCCCATTATCTCCTTTTCTATTCAACTTCATCATAGATGTGTTAATGGACTTAACCCTAGGTGACTTCAGCGATTCAGGGATTGACTTGCTACCTGGGAATAATCTCGTTGACTTGGAATATGCAGACGATATAGTCCTTCTAGGCGAAGACGCTGACGAAATGCAGAGTCTTCTAAACACCTTGAACAGCAATCTACGAATGTTTGGCATGCGATTCGCTCCCGCCAAATGCAAGATGATGTTACAGGACTGGACTACACTGGCTCCTAGTTTAGAAATAGGAAGTGAAGTGGTAGAGCACGTTGACCGCTTCACTTATTTGGGAAGTACCATCAGCCCCAACGGGCTGATCTCTGACGAAATCTCAGCACGAATACAAGGGGCTCGTTTCGCATTTGTTAGTTTACGCCGACTCTGGCGTAGACGAGATGTTCGACTATCGACCAAAGGGCGGGTGTACTGCTCATCAGTCCGCTCCGTCCTCCTTTATGGTTGTGAGACCTGGCCACTGAGAGTGGAAGACATGAAAAGACTAGCTGTCTTTGATCATAGGTGCCTGCGTTCTATATCCCGTGTAAAGTGGCATAATAAGGTGAGCAACATGGAGGTTAGGCGTAGAGTTCTAGGTAAACAGGGGAAATCAATCGACGAAGTCGTGAAGCTACATCGACTGAGATGGTTAGGACATGTGTTACGTATGCCAAGCCATCGCCTCCCTCGACGAGCAATGTTAGCGGATATAGGGTCAGGCTGGAAAAAAGCTAGCGGCGGTCAAACAAAAACTTGGCATCAGTCAATGAAATCCACAACAGTTGGTCTTAGCCACGTAGGAAGGTGTAGACTTCCAGGCTGGGGTCCTCGGGACGGCAAAAATCTATGGTTGGAAACAATTGGTGACATGGCTCAAAATCGTTCTCAGTGGCGCAGATGCATCCACTCCCTGTGACTTATGATCTCCAATGAAACTGTTTTGTATTTCTTTATTACTCCTTTGTCTCACACCTCTGCTCACTGTTTCTATTATGCTTTTCTTGTACTTTCTTCTCTTGCTTCGCGTGCTACACGGAATGTGGCGACTTGAACTTCCGCACATTTGTGCAAAGTTCTATGTCGAAAACAGACAGAGTTATTAAATGGGATATCTGGCATCTTTCAGCTTAGGTTTTGGTTGAGATTAACGTAAGGTTTAGACTAAGGACAGTTTAGGGTTAGGTTGAGATAATACGGATGGGGTTAAGGAAAGACTAAGGCTATTGTTAGGGTTAGAAGACCTAGATAATTACGTTTATTGAATGTGGCTGAATTACTCTGTTGATACTCCGATCCAGAACTGAGAGGTATTTTTGTCATAAGTCGGAGAGAGGTATCTTGGTATAACAGTTTCATGCCTTTTAATTTATTATTTTCATGAAAATACTTATTTTCTACACAAAAATCGCCTTTATCATGCTGGTTGGTGCGTTCAAGGTCATTTGTCCGTTGGTACTTACTTACCGGTGCTTAAAGTTTGCCTTTGACTGAGTTTTCTTCGTTCAGTCTTCAGTTTTTCACTCAGGTTAAAAGCCAATTCTTACTCTGATATGAAGGATAACGAATTTAGACTACTAGAGGGAGTTAATGTTTGCTCCTATCTCAATATTATACTAGTCACCTTCCGGCGAAATGAATTTCACAATCTTTCCCATGGAGCAGCACATGTAGGTATACTTCTTTTGACAGATCACATAGTAGACAACATATCACAGAACAATTCTGTACAAATTTAGTAATAATATCCTCTGTTCGTTAAACAGCATTGGAGTGGCACACTTTGAAGGAAGCACAGGTATAAAACCTTTATGAATTTCAATAAAACACTACGAAGACGTAAATTACCTGATTAGTGCTCAACACACTGTGAAGAATCTCACCACACACACACACACACACACACGTATTGTCATATTTATATTCTAATCAATCAGAAAGGGGTGAGAGAAGTGACATAGATTTATTAGTGTGAAATATTCCCATATCATGAATTAAAAGTCAATCTGAACGAAGAATATCCTTTTCAATCATTTCTCCTCTTCAGGTTCTTACAATTATAAAATATAATATTTTGTTGTCGTTACAATAATGATAGCCAGTTAGGCATGCAGCGGATACATTTTTTAACGTAGAATAACAGATTAGTACGTATAGGGTGTCGAAATAAATAGTCGTATTCGTGTGACAAACGTTCTAGGCTGAAATCAATCACAAAATATTGTAAAATGGGAGACAATGGCGGTGATTGGTCATAGTAGGTTCGTAGAATGTGGGGTAGGAAAAAATTGACGAATAAGTCAGTTCAAGGTTATAAAAGGTGTCAGGTGAGTGAGTGGCTAGTACAAAGTGGTGTGCATTAAAGAGGTGATAGTGAGACTGCATGCAATGAGAGGTTCATCATGGAATAACCAATGTGTGAAATGAAACAGGTTGAGGCCTACACTGAGAAAAGAGATAATATCACTAATAATAAGTCCAGATAGTATAAATGGAAAATTCTTCGTTCAGATTGACTTTTAATTGACATAGGTCAAGTCAAAAGGCTGTGATGAAGGCTAAAATAACAATAGGGATCAATAAAAACAAAGCAGGAAGGTAATAGTACATCTATCCTGCTATCAAAACAAAATTTACCATGGTAGGCCGAATTTATTGTCAAATTGTTTTGAACACATAAACGTGATTTAAACATCCTATTTACAGGCTTTCCACCTAGTTTAGGATAAGTCCTGAACACGCTTTATGATAAGGTTTAAAAACCGTATAAACATCGACTTCATGTCCTGTATCTAAAATAGGTTTAGCAATGGAAGAGCTAGGTCGTATATTTTCACTATATAGAGGCTGAAATGATTCCATGTTTCTGAAAATCTAAACTGCAGAGGCTGATAAAGCCTCCCAATTTAAATGTGTGAAATATACACTATTCTTAGATGTAATTTGGAGAATGAATTTTGGCACCCTAGCCGCTTAATATCTCCTTATAAACTTCTTTGGGTAATTATTTTAATCCACAGTTACTGTCAGAATTCTTTCTTCACCTTCAAATCTGTCTTCTGTGAATGTTTGTTGCATCCTACTAAAAAGGCGCCACATCAGACCTCCTTCGCACAGAACAAGAGAGAAGTTGAAGCAATTAAGATACATTCCTGTCCAAATAAGTTTTCGGCAAATAGATGCTTGTATGTTCCACTCGGTTATCGACTGAGAAAAATATCTGAGGATGATAAACAATTGTCTTTCTCTCCCAAAGATTTAAGTCAGATCTTATTTTACACTTCATTTATTCGATCTAAAATTGAAGTGACAGAAATACGATTAAGTAAGAGCTTCAGAGCATAACTTTAAGTGAGTTCAGAAGCAAATGAAAGCCCCCCTCCCCAGCAACTTGTTAATGGTGAGAACAGACGACCTAGCTCTTCCATCGAAAAACTTATTATAGATACACGGCATAAGGTTAATGTTCATGAGCCTTTTAAGCTTACTATAAAATGTGTGTGAGGTGTATCTCAGAGTTCCTCGAAGCCTTAGCAATTAAGAAGTTTAAACCAAAACAAATCATCAAGTGAAACCAAAACACGTAGATCAGCTAAGAGTCTCTTTTCGGCGTCGAATTCATTTTCTTAGCTGTACAGTCACGAATATATATGTGTTATTTTGTATGTATGCGTACATCAAGTTTGTCAAACAAAATTACAATTGGTTATAGTTATTTTAATTAAACAGGTGAAGATTGGTAATTGGAGTTACATAATACAAAATCAGTCAAGAAAATTAGGTGTTAATGAAATTAGGATAGTAACAAAGGTGATGAGTTGTCATAAACAGTTGTTAAAAAAGAAGTTAAAGAAGACGAGACCGTATTGCCTTGGTAGGTTATTCTTGACTCTGTAGATTACTTTGAAGGGGGCGTTTGGTGAGATGGAATGATCAGTGTTAACCAGGTGTTCAATTATCACACTCCTCCGAATAACCTACCAAAGGCAATACGGTTTCGTCTTCTTTGTAAAGCTTTGAAGTTCTATGTTCCGAAAGTTGTTTCGAGGAAGAAATGGAAAGGTTGAAGAGGACGTTGCAGTTATTTGGTTATCTAAGCGACTGTATGAATTATGAAACGAATTAATATCTGAAAGCCTGATCTCCACTTTCCCATTCAAACCAGTGCTCACACTAAAGCACGTATAAACTACCAAGCATCACTTCTTCAGAGTGTATTTATCATTTCATTTGTTTCTATGGGGGTAACTGCATAGGCTGTACTTACAGGTCTGTATTGAAAGTTAAAATAACAATGAAGATCAATGAACCAACCAACGGAGAGATAACAGTACGTCTATCCAGTTATCAAAACAATATTTACCGTAGAAAGTTTAACTTGATAACAAATTGATTTAATTGCTTATAAATCTTGTATTCATTTAGAACTGTTACGTAATTTCGTATTATCTACTTTGTTTCTATGTGCATCCTGAGTAGGACTCACTCATCAAACTATTCATATTATAAACTTGAACAAAGCAAGAACAACAATTGTACCAGGATAATATGAGCTGATCTTTTATTATTTGGAGGGTTCTTCTCAACTGGTTACAACCTGAATGTTAAAAAATATGAATTACATTAAAGATATGAACATACTTTTCCACGATCATAAGGAATAATTCGTATTATTATTACATAACTTCTTTAAACAACGGTTTATGACAACACACCACCTTTGTTACTACCATAATTTCATAAAAATAAACCAATTTTCTTGACTGATTTTGTATTATGTAACTCCAATTACCAATCTTCACCTGTTTAGTTAAAATAACTATAACCAATTGTAATTTTGTTTGACAAACTTGATGTACGCATACATACAAAATAACACATATATATTCGTGACTGTACAGCTAAGAAAATGAATTCGCCGCCGAAAAGAGACTCTTAGCTGAACTACGTGTTTTGTTTTCATTAATGCCTGGATGGGAATTATTCATGAATTGAAAATCATCAAGTGTTGGTTTACGGGAAATTGATTAGTTAGAGGTTTGATCACCAGCTGACATCATTTACAGAACCATTGGAAAACCTGGAAGTACTGCACAGCTATTTCGTCCTAGTTTGGACTTTTCAGCATTACCCATCCATTGGATAGAGTTCCAGTGGCTGAATGGTATACGAACTCGCCTAGTAACGAGGAGGTCCTAGATTTAAATCCCGGTGGGTGAATACTGTCGAAGAGCTCCAAACTACGATGAAGCATCTGTCCATTACTCTCAGGTTTTCTAGTGGTCCTCTAATCGATATCAGCTTCTGATCATCTCTGTAGCCAAAATAAATCAATTTGTTATCAAGTTAAACTTTCTACGGTAAATATTGTTTTGATAACTGGATAGACGTACTGTTATCTCTCCGTTGGTTGGTTCATTGATCTTCATTGTTATTTTAACTTTCAATACAGACCTGTAAGTACAGCCTATGCAGTTACCCCCATAGAAACAAATGAAATGATAAATACACTCTGAAGAAGTGATGCTTGGTAGTTTATACGTGCTTTAGTGTGAGCACTGGTTTGAATGGGAAAGTGGAGATCAGGCTTTCAGATATTAATTCGTTTCATAATTCATACAGTCGCTTAGATAACCAAATAACTGCAACGTCCTCTTCAACCTTTCCATTTCTTCCTCGAAACAACTTTCGGAACATAGAACTTCAAAGCTTTACAAAGAAGACGAAACCGTATTGCCTTTGGTAGGTTATTCGGAGGAGTGTGATAATTGAACACCTGGTTAACACTGATCATTCCATCTCACCAAACGCCCCCTTCAAAGTAATCTACAGAGTCAAGAATAACCTACCAAGGCAATACGGTCTCGTCTTCTTTAACTTCTTTTTTAACAACTGTTTATGACAACTCATCACCTTTGTTACTATCCTAATTTCATTAACACCTAATTTTCTTGACTGATTTTGTATTATGTAACTCCAATTACCAATCTTCACCTGTTTAGTTAAAATAACTATAACCAATTGTAATTTTGTTTGACAAACTTGATGTACGCATACATACAAAATAACACATATATATTCGTGACTGTACAGCTAAGAAATGAATTCGCCGCCGAAAAGAGACTCTTAGCTGAACTGCGTGTTTTGTTTTCATCAATGCCTGGCTGGGGATTATCCATGAATAAAATATTATACCAATCAGAACAATTTATTATTCGCTGACCTAACCAATTTTTAATGTGGCTAGAAATCTATGCATATTGTAACGGCAGAAAACGAGAGACTTGTGAAAGAAATGTTTATTTGGAATTTGGTATCTCTACGTAGCGAAATTATGTACACCTTATCTGCAAACCGTCATTTGCGCAGACCTTCTGTGTTCTGTTACTTCTCGCCTTCCTTCATATTGTGTTTCTTTGTCTTATTTTCGTGTCACCCATATTTTGCCACCATGTTGAATCATTTGCTCTTTCTGACAAGAGATTTATCTCTCCACTTTTTGATGTTTTTCGCCGATGAACGTCCTTTACATACTACTGAAAAATCTTATCAGTAGCACTCGCCACAATATGGTGCATTTTTTGCTGAAGAAAAATTTGTTACTAATTCTCTTACCTTTTGCCATCACACAAATGCAAGTTTCATTTAGTGCGCAGGGGTACCTTAATGACGAACACCAATGGGCACTAAAATCTCTCCTAACATTTGCCATGGTAAATCATTATTTCAATGCTCTTTCTCAGAGGTTAATTGCGTAGCTGGAAGAACATTTCAATGGTTCTCGAACTGATATCAATCCGTGATCAACTCGTGAAAACAAAACTAATCCTTAAAAACCAATTATCGAAAATTAATCTGATGCACGCTAGTGACTTGCTACAGGATGGAGTTTCTTGCAGTTCTAGTGAGAAGTCGTGACTAGTAAGGTCCATCCAGATATCACACGTGTGTGGATGGATGTCCCACCTACGACAATGGTTAGGGTCACGCTAAATCACGAATTGGTAGAAGTTAGAATTCATGCACTGGCCATTGAATCGAGTCCCAGTGGCTGAATGGTATACGAAGTTGCCTTGTAACCGGAAGGTCCTGGGTTCGAACTCCACTGTGGTGGGTGCGTACTGTCGATGACTTCAAACTAGGATGAAACAGTTGTCCAGTAGTCCGTGGTTTTCAATAGTTCTCTAACTGATATCAATCCGTAATCAACTCGTAGAAAATATTTCCAAGAGATCGTACTACAGTTGCAGTCTTTGACAAAAACCATAAGTGGTATATAAGTACGAAATACAATAATAATAATAATAATAATAATAATAATGTAAGTTATCAAATATACCTCTAACTGGAATATTTTCAATATTTTGGCTTGAATTCTTCATATTCTGAATGACTAATGGGGAACCACTAAAGGGTATTTACATAGAAAAATCTAGAAACGAAAAACTGACAGTCTTAGTCAGTGTTAATTCCTACATTATAACCAATGAACTAGTGCACAAATTAGTAAGTAAACTTATTCTTTGGATGGGACGACAACGACTTACACAAAAATAAACAAAGAACATACTTGAATTACTACACGAATTGAACTGCACAATCCTCCATCAGGACTAAGAGTGCACAAAGGTACCGGATACATACCACAACCTGAATTGGGCTGTTTCACAGAGAAGCCAAGACTTGAATACCAGGTTACAGGTCGTGTAGAATTTCCATGTAGTTTTAATGACATTCCAACAGCTGAACCATGATCTCCGTATAGGTGTCTGAATTCATCATGCAATGATGCATCACCAGAAGAAAATTTCCGTTTGGTTCGACTATTACCACCACCCGACGGGTTGGTTATAATTAATTCAGCATTCGCTGTAACAAGCTTGGAACCAACACGAATTTTTCCAGATTTAATAAGAGCGATTAACATTGGATCTGGATTCCATAATATTTGATACCAACCATCTGTCAAGCGAGCCTTGTATTTTAAAAACAATAGTATCGATGAATTTTTAAGTGACTGGAATTCGTATATAAAATGCAATTAAAGTAATCGCGTATAAAGAAAAAGTTTCACGATTTACAGTATTCTTAAAGGTGGCGAAGTCATTAACGCTTCCATCATCAACTGCACATACTGACGACACTAGTTGGATGAGATCTAGTCTCTTGGAGTGTCCCATCTTATCGTTGTCACAAGGTAGATTCCATCTTCTTGCCAAAAGGTGATATACATGAATGTATTGACCATAACCATATTGTAACGACAGAAGACAAAGACCAGGCAACAGATCGTTTATTGAGAAAATCAACAGTTATTTATAGATTTTTATGTGTATTATTAATAATGTTATTGTTAGCGGAGAAGCAACCTCTTTTGATTGGTCGTTTTCTTGCTCAAGGTTATTATGTTATCTCTTTGTGGCCGTTTCGCGGATAGTTAAGCCATATATCTGCGAATCATATTTCCACATGTCAACTCCGCTGTGACTGGTTGGTGATTTTCTCAAGGTTAAGCTTCGTTATTGTTTTTCTCGTGATCCTAATTCGGGACGTGAATATTGACGTAAATTGTTGTCTACAATTTTGGCTTGCAGTCAGCTCCCACGACAATATCATAAATTGTAAATGCTCAACTTAGAAACTTGGTTTTAGAAATTTTCTTTCTTTATTCCCATTTTTAGTAGGAGTGTCACATTTTTCCAGATATCCGGGACAGGTGTTGAATCACTTCTTCTATTACACATATTCTCAGTTGATTAGATAAATAAGACTTCAGACAACAATCTCTCCCTCAATAGTGTTACATTTGATTTTATAATTTCGGAAGCAGAAGCAGGTTATTTACAAAAACAGGAATAAAAGTGGCAGTCAAACTTTCAAACTGATTTAGAAACAAATAAAGTCGGATAAAGGATGCTGCAGAGCCCAAGAAATAAAATATCTTAGCTTATCTGACACTGCAATAATTGTGAGGTTTAGACACATACACCAAAATAGTAGGCCAGGGTCAATTTGATTAGCAGAACGCTAAAACCTAGTGGAATCGAGACTAGTAGACCTAGAAAAAACTCAGCTGTAGCATCATACACAACCATACAATAGGATGGAAAATATGACAGTCTTAAAATCGCCTGTGACAAGGTTGATGGAGAGATTTATACCTGAAGCTGAGAATGCATGTGGCAGGGAATGTTTCAACGCCTGTCCCAGACATCTCAGAAATTGTAACATTCCTACGAGAAGTGGAAAGGAAGAACAAGAATTTCAAAAGTCAATTTTTGAAGCTGCGTATTTACAACTAATGATATGATCATGAGTGATAAATTATGTTTGAAAAGTTATCCAGTTTTAATAATACTGTTTCCCTATAAAACACATACAATAAATAAATATGGAATTACGTGTAACCAGTGTACCCAAGTTTTATAAATATATTAATTTACCAATTCACTTGCTTCAGTGAGACGAGATATTATAGGTCGTTCACTATGAGTTTTATCCCACAGGGTCAGGGGACATTATCCCGCATGTCTATAACAAAGAGCCGATAATGGATTCACATACAGTGAAATCAGTGAGCATATTTCCAATACTGCCAACACAATCTCTGACAGAAATTCATCCAATGTTATGTAGAAAGTCAAAAGAAGCCTCCATCAAACGTTAAGTTTTTGTATACCTTGTATTACTGTGAAGCTTTAGACATTCATTTAGAAAACCTGGATTTATACAAACAGAAGAAACTTTTTCACAATTATTCCTCCTACTCCGAAAATTATCAATATCTTGTTGTTATTACTCTTTTTGTCCTATATTATAACTACTCATTTGTTTACCATGTTTCACTAGTTACATGATATTATCTCGGCACGAGTCTGAATGTACACACACACACACAAACAGTAGTTATGTAACAACAGAAGACAAGGGCCGGCAACAGATCGTCTTATTACGGAAATCAACACGTATTTATATACATTTCCTGTATATTACTATAGTTCATTTAAGTAGACAAACGCAGGCTTCTGATTGGTTGTTTCGGGTAACCTCGAAAAGTGAAGCCATCTATCTGCGAATCATATTTGCCCACGTTAAGTCTGCTGTGATTGGTTGTTGAACCAGCCTTGTTCATATTTTCCCACGGCCAATATTAGTGACCTATATATTGACGTAGATTAATGTCTACCAATTGGCTAGCAGCCTGCTCTCACCACAGTTATATATAATTGCTATAGTACAGCTCAGTGGATTAAAATCACCGAGAAGAGTCTCTTTGCTGGACAATTTCCTCATCTATACGCATCCACAAATCAAAAGAAAGTTACTGAACAAGATGTGTTACCGGAAACTATTTACTTATGTTGTTTGATTTCAACACGCTAAGATAACAATTTAAACTGGCTAAGTTGGTAAACTTCACAACTAGGGTTTCAGGGAATGTTACTTATTTCCCAACAATTGTTATTCTTAAAAGCCATATGTAGATTTACCCTCTTTGGTGAATGGTGACCAACGGTGGAATCCAGGATACGCATTTCGTCCTATTCTGGATGTACCTGAAATCCCAGTGATTCGTGGTGTTCCCCTGAGACTTGAACCCAGCACTCTTCGTTTTAAATACCAGAGTTATCCACTAAGACCACGAGAGCCACCTCTTGTGCAGCGGGGATAAGTCATTATTCTTTCTAGGATAACGTTTAACGTTGGAAACGAAAGATACTGGGTTCGAGTGTCAACGAGAACACCATCACTCGCTGGGGATTGCAGGTACATCGAGTTAACGAGTCCCAAATGGGACGAAATGTGCACCTTAGATTCTACTGCTAGGCACCATCCACCAAACAACATCAATGTTCAACACTCCGACATGGTAACAGAAGTCGAACATTTCGTTTCGATCAATCAACATTTAGCTAGTAGTTGACATCGATCAGATGAGCAAGTGTTGGTTCAAAAGCCAAAGTTTAAAACACACAATTATATGGAATAACTAAATATTTAATGCATATATGTATACTAACCTTTACACAGTTCTCCGAAATATCCAAATAACTGACAGTCAGTATTAAGCGTCGTGCTGCAGTATCATCTTGTTCGATAACTTTTCGAAGAGCTGACCTGGAAAAAGGTACGCAGACAAATTATATTTCATTAGATTTAAAGCCATTACGAGATTTTCATAAATTGACCTAGGGAAGATGTTAACAAGCTTTTAAAGTAAATTTCACAGACATATTTAACATGGACTATTAAGCATAAATTCAAAAGAGATTTCTTGAGCAAACTTTTCATATCCACTTAGGCATTATTGTCTTTAATGAAAGAATGAGAATGGAAGAGGGTGGAATCAACGTGTTATTTTTATTTTGACAGTAAACTATTTCACACAAAAATACTTGATTTATTCAGCTCCTCTTATCTGATACTATTGCTGCAGTATTGGTCTTTTTGACCTTCAGTTATTCATTCGGTTCACTATCTCTGCTTGATTTATGTTGTAAAAGTTTTAATGGGTTGACTATTAGTATAAGTATCCAGGATATTTTGTAGTGCTTCCATTCGAAAACCCTCACAATGATCTCGCGGTGTTGGTCAAACAGAAAATAATATAAAGTATTTTAGAAAGAAATGAAGAATGCATTCAACCTATTCACGTTTACAAGTAGTCTTTACTCAAAGTATTGAAATTAGGGTTAAAATCACTAAGAAATGTTGTTATTATTATGAAAGCACAAGCTTGTTGCATTATGGACACTAAGAGATACGCCACACAAAACCTTATAGTTTGTGCGAAGGCTCGGATACTGTCCGGACACCCAGACCGAAGCAGGTAGTTGTCTTAAAGAGTCACCGTCCAAGCTTTTGACATGAAGTATTATCCACAATGCAGTGGAGCAGCGTCGGGAGCTGCGTCCCCATGGTTGACAGTAACTAAAACAGATCCATTCGATCCGTCCGGATTCTGAAGCCCAACATAGATTTGAAATGAGGATTTTCCAGCTCCTCTGGTTAGATCAGCATGTCCACCAGTCTGGTTGTAGGTGTCACATGTTCAAATTCGCACTTTCACTCTTATAGGGAGCACCCTCGTCGCATTAAGGCAGTGAACAGGAATAGGACTCGGCTGGTAGAGGAAGGTTAAGTCTAATGCTCTCGTTTTCGAAACAACTTTTTCCCTTCATATTTGAAGTTTTATAAGGTAGTGTAATGTAGTAGCTATCGGTTCGGATGAGAACACTGAGTGTTTAAAATATGCTGACTACATCTATTTACCTGTCATTTCGATAATTTAATCTAATTTACACTAAGTGTCTTTTTCACTTGATTTTAGGAATCCCCTGTTAATGTTTCCCTAAGCGTTCATTTCGTTTTAGAAAAAAACTGGTCTAGGTAGAGTGGGGGCGGTTGTTCTTTTGTTGAAATCATCGGGTGAACCAGAAGTGAAGTCTGTTTAGGACGGTGGTATCGGCGGTAATCCTGAAACCGTGATAAAAAGTAACCAGCCTATACCGTGTACGGAGACGTATGGTTGTTTTAGCATTCATTGGCGCATCATGACTTTTTCGGTGGAGTGTCAGATACGTTTCATAATCGATACGAGTGACAATCTATCTTCAGCTTTCTTATTCCTTTAACTATCATAAGAAGAGTGAATAACAAACACCCGCATGAACCAGTTTATGAGAATGCCTATGCTGCAGTTAGTTGTTTGGGAAGTACACAGTTTGAGATAAGACTTTTCCACTTCTTTTCTGTTGAACCTAGTTAATCAGAACAGATTTTTCATCTATCGGACTATGCGCCAGTGGAAGGTAGGGTTTCAAGCTTGAGTTTTAAAGTTTTAATAGCAGTGGTATTATTCTTCTTTTACGGGAGTGAAGTTGCTAGCCTCACACCAAGCCTCCCCTTTTTCCAGGTTTACCGTAGATTAGGGAATCGACCCCAGACCACAAGCATGGTTGGAGTGCATTCTACCGCTGAACATATACATTATCAGGGCAGCATACATGCCTATAGCATTCAGCCTCCTACAAACCTTACACACAACCATTCGATCGTGTGACACCCGATATTTTAAGAAGTTATTTCCGGTGTGAACGTATAAAATAATAATAATAGTATGAAATGCAATTAAAACTAAAATGTTTGTGATTATAATCAGTTAAATGTCAAGTGGCAAAACAATTAATGTCATGTATAGAATAATTTATAGGATGGATAGAACTTAAAAAGGGTGAGTAATTATAGGATTAGTAGACAAATCGAATAAAATAAAAACGTTACGTGATAAAGTGTCAAATTTGATAGCTTATAATTTAACGTTGTAAAAAAAGAATTGATTTAGAACGACAAGTGGGACAAGTGAAATAATACCGGGGACAGTTCAAAGTGAAAGTAGTAATAGTAACAATTGACGTAATAAGGAAGAGAATACAAATTGAATAGACAAGATGAAAAATTGGTAGGACCAAAATATGATTGGGGATTACCATACCTCAGCATAGAGGGATTAAGACCATGAAAGTTGGAGGAGTTGAACAAACTTTTACTGTACACAGAGATCTGGCTTTTCTGTTTCGATGTCAAAAAGCTTCAGCAATACAGATGAGCCGCGTACGTAGGGATTTGGATAAATTACTCTTTGCTTTGTAGATGACTTTAAAGGCGGAGGCTATAAAAATAGGATGATCAGTATCGACCAGATGTCCAATGATCGCGCTTCTTATTGCTCCACTTCCACCTCTTTGTAAACATGCATTTCATACTACTACTATTATTATTATTTTTATGCATTAACACCTATGATTTGATTCCCTCACCGGATATAACTTCTTAAAAAAACACCCGATATTCCCTGTAAGTACTAACCGTGCCCAACCTAGGTGATCAGAAAACAATCGACGTTTTCAACGTGAAATGATCGACAACAAAAACCCACAGACCAATCAAAGGTTATTTGGTCAAACCAATCCAATTACACTTTTGTAAATCTCATCACCAATAAACATGTCACTTTAAAAAAAGGAATAATACAAAAATAAAATTTTAAGATGAATAAGATACTTGCCTCTGACAACCTTCAATTTCACGATCATAACGATAGCGTAACTCATCTAAAACACGACTAGGTGTACAATAATCACTGAGTACTGTTGTGCATAAATGATTATAAAGTAAAGCAATACTGCCAATTTTCCACATTATTTGTAAATAATGATTTTCAATCCATCCATACGATATAAGATTTGAACAAATTTCAGGACAACTCAAAAATGCGCTAAAAGTTAAAGACAACTTATTATTAGAAAGTTATTATTTAGAAAAAAAAGTAGATGCTTGAATATCTCTGCATATTACGAATCCATCACCCAACGATAACTGATCATGTTCTAAATTCGTTAACTCCAGTTGTTGGATTTCACTACTCAGTGCACTCCTCTTCATGAGAACAAGTTTACTGATAAATAGTTAGTATAGGGTGGTTAACAGGAAGCAGTCGGTTATTTTAAGCAGAAATAGCTATACATTTGACATGTGGTATGATTATTAAAAGTTTAGGAATTGCACATTTTCATGATAAGTAACGATCACAGAAGTTTATCAGGGTTCACCCGCCTAAATATTCTGGAACTAGAACATTTTTAATTTTTAGAATAAAATCTCTGTACTAACCAAATGGATATTTAACGCTGAATGAACCTTTCCTTCAACGAACCGTATTCATGTTATTTTGGTTAATGGTGACTAGCAGTGGAACCCAGGATGAGCATTTCGTCCTGATTGAGACTCATCAACTGGATGTTCCTGAATCCCCAGTAAATGGTGGTGTTCTCATTGAGGGTAGAAACTTGCACTAAAGCACTGTCCACCAGGCAATTGGGCTACGAGAACCGTCTCTTGTGTAACGTCATGTTAATCCTCACATAACATCAAAGCATTAGTACTAGGAACCGACATGTCAACGAATACTGAGCATTTCAGTCTAACCGGGAAATGCAAATTAACCAAAGAATTGAGTTTATGTTTTTAAAACAGTGAATTTTAGATATCTCCCTTCAAACAAATACAAACAGAACTGCTAGTTCAGTTAGATTCAATCTTTGAACAGCAGTAGCATGAGACTTACTTTAAAATTTCTTGTTTACCGACACGTCCTAATTTATCAGGAATTAGGGTAAAATTATTATATTTATAATCCACAGGAATAGTATCTATGGATCCTGCATCTACAGCATACTTCATATCCCAAAGCCAGTAGAGTTTGTCTGCTGTCTGTAGAGACCATTTAGTTGCATCTTCTGAGCACCTTATATATTTTGGTAAACGAATCCCAGAAGTACATGGCTTTTGGTTACTAAGGAGAGAATTCCACTTTAAGAATGATTGCCTGTTTGAAGTACTCAAAGAACTATTATTATTATTATTATTATTATTATTATTATTATTATTATTATCGTTGTGTTGTCTACGTATACCCCATAGAAGTCCACATGGTCGCAATTTAGGCAAGGCAGGTCCGGAAACACAGGCATTTTCATTGGATGCAATGACTGACTGTTTATTTGCTATAAGATTCTGCTGGTCAGTTCGTGCATTTTGGCGATCCACTTCTAATCTACATTCATGTAACAAAATTTTAAAAAATCAAAAATAAGATTATCTGGAATTAATTGGAAACGCTAAAATACTTGTGAATGTTTTAAGATATGCACAGAAAGACAAAGTCATGTGTTTCAACGAAGTAACTAGTCTATTCTAACTAAAAGTACCATCCTTGAATGAGAACACACTTGACAGCACTATATACTTTTAATAATTAAAAAAAAAACTTAATTCTATGAATTTAAATGAGTTCACCTACTTTGACCACGGACGTTTGCGATCTGTCACCCATGTTAAGTGTGATAACATGATAAGTAATATCGACGTTAGGCGTATACTGTTAGCTAAGGAAGGCAAGTTAATCGACCAGATCATGAAGCTACACCGATTGAGATGAACACGAGCCATGCTGTGCATGACGAACCCCCGCCCCCCCCTAGATGAGCAATGTTAGCTGACATAAGGTTAGGCTTAAAAAAGCTTAGGGGTGGTCAAATCAAAGCATACCATCAATCCATGATGCATTTTTACTGCTGGTTCTAGCCAGCCATGTAGGGAAGTGTAAAGTGACTGGTTGGGGTCGTCAGACTGTTAGTGATAGGGATCAACAACAGTGGTTTGTGCAGAATAATATACTACCATCATTTATTTCGTTGGCTTCTCATCAGCTACCGCTTACAGCCTAAATAAATTATGAGGTTTACGTACAGAAAAGTATTAACATACTTGCAAATTTTACATGTTGTCAGTTGACAAAAAGTTCCACAATAAGTGAACAGTGCTCGGAAAATTGCGCTTATATAGTCTTTACACAGGTAGTTCAAGTTTAAACAAAATAAATGTATGCAAATGTAAATGTATGTAAAGGAGTTACGTAATAAAGACGAAATATGCGTAAGGTGCAGAGTGATTAATAAATTAGGTAACAATGTACTTAGTTCAACTCAAATCACAGAAACAAGAGACAAGCAAAATTACAGATTATAAAAGGGGGTGAGGTTGAAGACGAAGATTACGTAATCAGATGAGAGAATAAAGACATTCAAGTACTAGGGCAAGGAAAGACTACTAACTGCTTCTTTCTGAACACATAAACCTGGTTTCAAGCGTTTGATAGAAATTGCTTCGGCAAACTTGAGGAGAATGGAACTCCAATCAAAAACTAAAAGTCCTTAAATTAATCCAAAACACAAATGTTGATTCAGTCCAACTAGAGAGCGAATATGTTATCCCATATGAGACATAAGGGGCAATTAATGTAACTTTTGTCAGACTAAAATGCACGTGTTCTTTTTCGGTTGGTTAACTCGAATTCATTCATTGCAGGAATCAAAACACGTGCAATCGTTTAGGCGCTTACATGAAAAGCAATACTGGAAAGTGTTTGTGGAAGCAAATACATAGGTCGTACAGAAAGGCGATTGTCTACTCGCATGATGGAGCATTTGCCGAAGTGTTTGAAAACAGCTGGATGCAAAATGCCAAAAACCTCAATAACAAAACATCTTGTGGACTATGGATATGATATCGACGCTGTCAGGTCATTCACTATTGTCAGCAGACAAAGAAACAAGAAGATGCTTGCAATTGCAGAGACTTGTGCAATTAAAGTTTATAAACCAGGTCACTGTGTACAAAAGGGGATGGTCGTCACTCTGAATCTACCATAGTAATACGTTTTACCTATTAAATGTTATTATTAATATTAAAATCACTTTATTCTATCTCTTATTATTATTCTTGATTCATTTAAAACTGTCTTTTATAAGTAGCATTATCTTAACTCACTTCAGCATTATTATTATTATTATTATAAATATTACTATTGAAATTACTCTGTTTGCAATTCTTGATATATTGTCTAATGGTTAATTATTTATCTAAGTGATGTAATTGAAGAGTAATGCATGTTATCTCAATTTCAATCTCTCATACTCCCTTTCCCCTATCTATTTGAATATGACCGGGAAAATATTCGCACCTGTCTTTCTGCGTGATCAATTCAATGTAGTCGATTTGTTTATCACTCTTATATCCCCCAATGTAATTTCAGTAGTATATACACCTCCATCTGTGGAGTATTCAGCTGATGAGTTCTACCGAAATTTGATGAATTCATTAAATCCTGCTTTATTAACATTTGTTGCTTGTTTTAAATATTGAAAAGAGTAGCCAACTGTCAGATTAAGAAACAAAGTCAATCAAGGAGATTGTGAATGTCCATCGACTTAGCTAGTGGTTAGGATATGTTCCATAGACGTGGGCCACACTGTTCCTTGACAAATGAATCCGACCATGGTAGGTTTGGATTTGACTGACTGACTGTTTTCAACATAGAACTTCGCACAGAAGTGCAGCCGCCCAAGTTGCCACACTCTATGTAGCACACAGAGAAAGAAAAACGAAAAACAAAAAATTCAAAAGAACAATAATAAGTAGAAATGTGAGGGACAAAGAATAGTAACATGGAAGAACAACAGGCTTTTGATGAATATGGAGGATCACACAGAGTAAATGTGCCAGAGCCATTCAGAAAGAATTAGAGCCATAATTCCCAACTGTCTCCAGCAATTGGTTTTTAGAATCAAGTGACCCCATCCAGGAAGCCTACACCTTCTTACATGGCTCAAACTGCGAATGATTTCATGAATTCATCCCAAGTTTTGGTTTCACCACCACTAGCTCTTTTCCAACTTGATCTTACGTCTGCTAACATTGCTCATCAAGAAAAGCAATGGCTAGGCACGCGTAAGACGTGTCTTAGCCATCATTGATTTACTTTCCCTCCTTACCTAACACTTGACGTCTCACCTCAATATTACTCACCTTATTGTGCCACATTACATAAGAGACGGAATGCAAGCACCTATGATCAAACACAGCCAGCTTTTTCATGTCTTCTACTTTCAATGGCCATGTCTCAGTCCTAAAGGAGGAGGATAAAGTGAACTTCTGAGCATTAAACACGTTCTTTGACCGGTAGTCAGCCGAATATAACACCTGCATCAGAGATGGCGTAAGTTGGAAAATGTCATACAAACTGTTTGTGTCCACGCCGAGATTTAGTCATCAATCAATCCGTTGAGACTGATGCAACTTCTCAAATAAGCTAGGAGTCGGTGTAGTCCAGTCCTGTAGCATCATCTTACATTTGATAGGAGCAAATCGCATAACAAACATTCGAAGATTTATGCTCAAGATGTTCCGAAGACTCAGAGTTCTCATTCAGGAGGAAGATATCATCCACCTATCTTAAGTCAACAAGACTCTACCCCACTAAGATGTCAATCCCTAAGTCGCTGAAGTAAGTCAGTTAGGATCAGTTCCATTAAAAGATATCTATGACAAAAACAGACAAATGGTGCGGTTTAGATTTGAAAAGAAATAGGCCAAATAATAATCTATTGAGCCAATAACTATTATCTCAGACTTCCTTAAAAGTGAAAAAGCTACTACGCTGGGGTTATCAGGATGAATTATATACACATGCTACAAAGGCATCTACATCCTAAAAGAAAACAAGGACAAAGCTAAAAAGTGGTAAACTCAATACTTACTCCATGTCTATTTCGATTATTTGCGATCCATCCTTTGATAGTTCACATGAAATGTCGAATTGAGTGTCAAAGTAGCATCCATCTAACAAATCAATTTCATTGGTAGACAATGCCGAAGAAGGAATTCCTTTAGCAACATCATATTTATCACTATTTACACAGGAAGGCCCAGTATTCGCAGTATTACATGGATGAACAATGCTCGACTTCGAACAACTTCCTCCACTTTTCGTATCGTCAGAAATCAGGAACGAATCCACATGACACTGGGCCGAATTATCCGAGGATGCAATCGATAAAGAGACTGAATCCCCCTTACCAGTCTTGAATCCAGTGAAACAACTATCACGGATATCAGAATTCTTACCACCTCCCACAACAACTCCATCGTCAACAACATCCAACGAATCAACAAGTGATTGAGCAATCTTCCGTGATGATGCACTCGACAAGGACACTGAATCTCCCTTACCAGTCTTGAATCCAGTGAAACAACTATCACGGATATCAGAATTCTTACCACCTCCCACAACAACTCCATCGTCAACAACATCCAACGAATCAACAAGTGATTGAGCAATCTTCCGTGATGATGCACTCGACAAGGACACTGAATCTCCCTTACCAGTCTTGAATCCAGTGAAACAACTATCACGGATATCAGAATTCTTACCACCTCCCACAACAACTCCATCGTCAACAACATCCAACGAATCAACAAGTGATTGAGCAATCTTCCGTGATGATGCACTCGACAAGGACACTGAATCTCCCTTACCAGTCTTGAATCCAGTGAAACAACTATCACGGATATCAGAATTCTTACCACCTCCCACAACAACTCCATCGTCAACAACATCCAACGAATCAACAAGTGATTGAGCAATCTTCCGTGATGATGCACTCGACAAGGACACTGAATCTCCCTTACCAGTCTTGAATCCAGTGAAACAACTATCACGGATATCAGAATTCTTACCACCTCCCACAACAACTCCATCGTCAACAACATCCAACGAATCAACAAGTGATTGAGCAATCTTCCGTGATGATGCACTCGACAAGGACACTGAATCTCCCTTACCAGTCTTGAAGCCGGTAAAATATGGATTTTTATCCGATGTACGGTCGGAGTTAACGAATGTAGTACCATATTCGACTCCTTGAATTGTTGATGTAGATTGTTGGGAAATTTCAATGCCGATCATTTGTTTGTTTGTGGAAACGTCGGTAGGATTGTCTTCCAAATTTGTTGAAACATTCTTGCAAAGAGGATCTGCCACTAGTTTATTTAAATAAGACGAATCACCTGAGTTACTTAGCAATGATTCGCATTTATTCAAGTCATTCTTAATGGGTGATTGGGATGAGCTTTCTCCGGGGACCTTAAAACTAACTGGGGTTTTGAATTCACTTCGAATGTTCGTCAAGTCGGAGAGAAGTGAAGTCTTTTCAGCAACCATCAATGGCTGTGACAAATCTGAAATCGTTTGGTCAGCAATCAGAAGTGACGTAGAACTTTTGTGATTATTCATTTCAGATACATTCATGATTTGGGTCAGATCCAAACTGGTGAAGCTATCATCGAAGTCTGGACTACGGGCATCCTTAGCTTGATTTGATGACTTGGGAACTGACATATGTGGAGCACCAAGCTGTTCAGTCTTAATCTCATCTTCTGAAGGGTAAACAAACTTGATCGTTTTTGGGTACTTCGAGAGTTTTAGCGCTATCTCTGGCGTCCCAATAATTTCACGGCTGGTACAAAAACTCTGAAAAATAAACATTACCGAAAAAAGGACTTACATTTGATGTTGCAGTCGCCAAATCTGTGATATTACACTTGTCGTTTTCACTAGTGAAGAGAGGTCTGGCTAAGTTGGTACCTTGAAAGCATAACGTGAAAATCTATAATGTATTACTTGTAGCTTCGAATTCATCTATCAGACTTTCAATGTCAATACTACCGGCACTTTGACAAGCATCTGATACAGACTTAGTCAGAGAAGACAAAAAATTATCCATTGGATTGATAGATATTGACGCCAATTTAGTCACCGAACAGGCGCCTACAAGAAAATGAGCACAAAATGAATATAAACATTTAGTTGACTAATTGATAAACATGAAATCTTATAAGAATAAGAGAACCTGCTGACGTGATTAACCAGAAAATTCAGCAGCTCAGAACATCTTAAATTGTTGTTAGCAAGGGATTTTTATCTGTTATTATCTATTATTCCATTGGGTTTCTAGTGGTACGTAGGGCTCCAGAGAATTTCGATATAAGAAGTATCAACAAGACGTTATGATTCAATTAGTTGTGATTCAAACACCAGATTAAAAAAACATTTAGTTTTGATTCTTAGTAAACAGTTTCACACCTGTTCTAATCTGCGTATGTATCCAAAAGCTTACAAAAATAGTGAGAGCAAAACATTTCGCGAATCCATTACCAACATATTTAAGTTTTATACTGCACCACGTTGTATTTTGTCCATACAACACATGCCAGAGCATATCGGATTTTTGATAAAGTAAAAACCCTTGAACTACATATTTCTCTTTTCTCAAAATTCGGTTTAAAATGATAGTTAACATCCCATTATGAGTAAACTTTTGTTTTGATAAAGTCTTACAGTGTTATACAGTAATGTTCACTGATGATGTTTCGGGCACAATTTATTGCTCATAATCATATCAAGGTACTCACACGACTTCCTAACTTGATTTGAATAGTTCCATTATTTTTCAGTTGATTTTCACTTAATTTGATTGGCAGTAGTATTTTCCATATTTCAGGTATGAGTGATGAATCATTCCTATTGCAGTAAACATTACTGTATAACACTGTGAGACTTTATCAAAACAAAAATTTACTCATAATGGAATTATACCCTACCAAAGTGCACAAGTTTTATTCTTATATCATCGATAGTTAACATCCTTTAATTTAACAACTAAAGTAACCACGCGATACCATTAACCTGACCACAGTACTAACGATGCCAGTAGTAATTGAAAGGAAATTACGAAAATCACACTGAACAGTACACCACGTCATTTACATCTTTAGTTTTAATATTGCTGCACAACTAAAATACAATAACATTATTTATGTTGGCTGATTAAGTGGAACTATCCAGTATTACTAGCACGTTTGGTGCGATTATCAGTTTGTTACTATGGAAAAACTGAATTCCATTCTACCCTCTGTCTGGCAGAAACCTAAATCATGCTTTTTTGTCATTTCTGTAAGTTCCGTGGGGAAAAATAGGGCTTCAATTGTGAGTTTAGAAGTTCCATTAGCAATGGTGTCTTCCTACAGGGTGGGATTTCTGGCATCATAAACAACTTTTCCTCCGCAAATCACATGGAAACTTATTCCATATGAGCTCTTTGGTGAAAGACCTTGAAAGGTGACGAAACGAATGTGAGCTAACCGGAATACACTCTAACTAGTGTTTGACCTTTAACAACACTTTACTCCAACTTATATTATGCTCCATTTCTCTACGAGAGATTTCTAGCCTCGACACTTGTAATAAACGAAAAAACATTATTGATAGAGTTAGGAAAGATAAGATTTTGCTTTTAAATGTGGGGAAATATTCTGTCAAATAATTAGGACATAAGTTACGTTGCTATGTTGCTTAATTAAATACATATATCTTTTCGTTCATTGACTCATCTCACATATATGTTCATAATTAATAATAAAACCAAGAACCCAAGTAGGAAAATTGGGGATATAATGAGGACAGTGATGTATATCTTCGAAGCAAATGTTGCAGTATATAAATTCGAATGTGGGAGGTAGGGTTTTGAAAGTACGGCGCATATATAGTAGGAGAAACTATCATAAGTACAACTTCCAACAAAAAAATCCGACATAACCTCATCTTAAGTTAAATTTTTCACCACGTATTCCACAGAAGGTAATAGATACTCAGAAAAGTTGAGAATGCCCACGAGAAATCAAAAGTTGCGCAATGACCCCAAGGCTGGCAAGCTGAGACCTTGTCTCCGACCTTTTGATATCTTTCAAACGCATTCAAACAACGGAAAGAAAAGTTAGTAATTGGTCTTTATTCAGAAGCTACTAGTCAAAAGTTTCCATGCCCCCTATTTTAAAATAGGAAATAACTGAAGATGAAATTTCCCCTAGCACTAGTCTGGTGAGAAAGTGGATTTGTTGCAGTTACATTGCTGACCCCATGCATAATAGAACTTCGGTTTCAGAATGATTTGTTGATCATTTAAACTTGATTATCCATGTATTCGTGTCAATGATAGCATCACATAACTCTGTGAAAAAGTTCAATGAAATAAGCTGAAGTCAGGTAAATAAGGCAGAAACTATATATACCTAAGTATAAGCGAACGAAACAGCATTATCTACGAACTTTATTCGATGTTGCATGACAAACAGATGCAATTCAGATATTTTAAAAAATCTGAAAAATACGTCTACACGTGGATGTTGCAGAAACAACAAGTTTGGTGGGATGTTCAGTCAATTTTCTATTATCTAACAGTTCTTATCTATCGTTCGGAACCCATACAATGCAGCATATACCTTTCCCAAGTTCATCAGAAGTTTTTGAATATGTTGAGATTGAAACTAAAAGTTACATTAAATGTTAAAAAGATCAGGTATTAGCAGGATAACGTGAACATTCGTCATGAAGTAGAGGAGGAAGTGTATAAAAGGTGAGTGTATGCAGTGTGCTGTCAAACAATAAAACTATGCTCCATACCCTATCCGTCATCAATATATGTGTTATATCTTTATGGTGTTTGCATTAAGGATAGCCACTGATCGAGGTTTATAATGCACTTAATCGACCCATTAAACCAGCACCACTTTTAAAATAGTCCTCTACTTCTCGGTTTTAACATGTCTCTGGTTGTGACACTTTAGCCCTTTGATATGCATGTTACTCCTATCTATGTAGGATACATCAGTTTTATAGGCATGGATAAGGTTTTTTAAATTATAAATATTCCATTTACGGTGCAACTACATGGTTGCTGTCCTTTTTGGTTTGTGCGTACAACCTGCTTACTAGTCATTCAATGGAGCACATTAAGAAATATAGAAATACTGTCTTCGCATTAAATTAAACCAAGTATGCGTTCGATGAATAATTAATAATTCGGAAAAATATAAAGCTTGGAGTCATTTCCCCCACATAAGTTTGCTGTGTACGGCATCGAAACTTACTCTTGATTTGTAGCCAAATCGGGTATCAATTTAAAACAAGTGATATATCCGTATGATTTTGTCAGCATCTTCATCGTAACTAACGACACAAGTTGACAGTACTACATACAGATTATTGTTGGTCATTGCAAGGCTGCTTTCTTTTACTGCGCTGAGGTCAGTGCCAGCAAATTCTCATAAAATGTCAATGTCCAGCTCTTACTACGTTGGACCTCACGCTGTCCCTCTAAGACTTTCAGGAACCCTTGTATTAACCAACGCGAAAACCAGAACACAGATTGGCGACTCAAGAATCCTTTATTCTTACGACAATATGTAACCAACAATAAGGTTTTTACACACTAGGTCTAAGAATAAACAATAAATCATAATAATATCTTCCACTGAACAGCGAACGATGAAACGATGACAGACGGGTGGATGACTCCAAAAATTATGGGGAAGCTGGGTTTGAGCAAACAACCATGAATTGATCGTTCAATCTTCAACTACATTGACACTCCCCGTCAAAAAAGGGACCCAACCCCTTTTTTCCATCACGACCAATACACGTTGACTTGGATGCCAGTGCGTGAACCTGGTCCACATGGACAAAGTTGAAATGGAAAACAAACAGAAAAGCCAACACACCACAAGCATACCCACAGCACAATCTCACTCCTCGACGACGACCTATGCCTTCCAGTTAAAGGCATCCTCTTGACATCTTGCAACACACTCGCCACTTGCTAGAATGAATCTTGCAGAATGCAACGTGACCATAGCAGCACCTCGTGATACTCTTCGTACATCCTCTTATCTATTCACTACCGATTACCACTGCGATCGCTTGTCACTCATTCTCCCTCAGTTCTAGTAACGGTGACGTATGCAAGCCTCAGTCGTCTACACTCTCGCTCCCCGGCGTGTAAGACCACAGCCTAAATAGAAACACTCCTTCTAAATCATTGATTCGACAGCTAATCCTTATCTCTGTGTGCACGTCATTCTCAGCAATAGCCTCCCCGGCGTATATGACCCATCCTCTGTCTTTAACATCAATCAATTCATTCGCGGATGTAGAAGACTCGAAACAACTCCAGAAGTAAGCACGACGAAAATTTTAACAAAATTACGCATAACAACGAGGTACGAAAACAACCAGTTAATACAGTGAATCCAAAGACGCCAATTGATATGACACATCACACATATATACAAACAGTGCACATAATTTCGCAGATCATGTCTTGATGTAATTCCTTTGAAGAATCTCAGGACTTACAGCAGTACGCCTACAACCCTTCTCAGGTTTACGCCCTAGGTTGGAAAATCGTCGTAGAGTTCATTTGCTGACCTCCTTCTACTTTCTATATCCTCAACTCTGAACAGTGACACGCCCATGTTATTGTATCGAAGAGTGTGGATGACTAACAAACATCGGCATATCTGACCAACCAAGCGTAGGCACAGAGTAATTTACACCAAAGATAATAACATTCGAATAATAATTTGAAACTTGAGAGGCCTTCATTCGTGCAAGTCAGTTTAACAATTACTCTCTCGTTCACACTTGGCTCATCCCCATTAAACTGACCAATACCTTTCGTCTTTTCAAATGGGCCGATACTAGAGTAGTCATGGCACAAGACACATGACTTCGTGGACGTCACCGTCAATGTGGACGACAACACCAACAACGAATAATTGATGCCAACTGATGAACTTGGCAATGCATCGGAAGCTGTTGTTGTTCGGCAAAATTACCACCACTGTTGTCTTTTGCTATTAGCTCCAGTATAGCATTAACATCTGTTGATAGGTGGGCTACACGCTGATCATTGACACTGACGGTGTCACGAGTATCCAAACCTTCCACCACCGCATCTGCTCTTAATTCTACTTCACGTTCAAGTTATACAGAGCCTTTGTTCAACTCAGCAGTAGTATGCATTCCCCTAATCTCATCATGATCAACCAAAGACAAAATTGCACTATCATGATCATTATCACAAACATAAAATTTACCGTCGTATATCTGGTCGACTTCATTTCCAAACTCTTTGATAACAGCAGCAGACAATTTTGGTTCCTCCTCACAAATCCTTAGAAGTTTTATACCTTTACTCTGACTAGTAATGCCTTGTAAACTTGTGGAGTCAGAACTGAACTCTGAGACTGTAACTCTCTTCTCCTGAACAGACTGTGGTTTTGTCTGTGCCACGCTATTCAACAATGGCTTACCAGTTGCAACTACAGGCTTCTTCACCGCACCATTATCGTCACACAATTCGGAGTCGGGCCTTGATATCACATTTAGCCTACCACTAAACTTGGTCACTGATTCACAGTTCGCCTTTATATGAACTTGTTGCAAACGTGTGAAACACAAACATGTTTGTCTCGCAACTTGTAACCTATCTGTTGGCGATGTTCCACAAAAGCTGTTACACTCACTAAGTTTATCTGGATTACTAGACACCATAAGGCTTTCTCGATAGCCGCTTCTCTGAGACCCGTTCGTCGTAAATGATTGCGTTTTGCTCTCTGACTGATCTATTCTAGGGGTAGGATGCAATATACTGGCAAACTTGCTCATAGATTGATTCACACTATCGTTTACCGGTTTCAGAATATCATCGAACTTTGGTTCAATCTCTTCATCCTGTATACGAGAGCTTATCTTCACCCACTTCCTTTGCAGTCAAGTTGGTAGGCGTCCCGTTATTACCTCTAGGATGGAACTTGAGTTCAGATCGCTCATGCAATTCACCGAAATCAACGTGTTCTTGTAAGTCAACAGATTATCCAAAAACTCAGAGAGTGCCTTGGAGTAATTTCGTAATTGACTACCATTACCCTTAACAGCCTCGAATAATTCCCCTACAACCATCGAAGTTCTTCCGAATCTTTTACGCAGGATATGCATCGCTTCAGTATATCCTTCGTTTGGGGGCATAATCTTACAGCACTGTATAGCTCTCGAAGCAACTCCAGTGCAGTACCTCATCAAATACATCAACTTCATTTCATCATTTAATAAAAAACCACTCAACATGATCTCAAACTTCTCTACAAACTGTGGATAGTCGGTTGGGTTTCCGTCGAAACACCGTGGTTCAAAGTTAAGCCTATTGTCCTTAGACTGCGAAATATGAACAACCAACTCATCATGCTGAGAATCAAACACATCGTTACATGTAACAGGCAAATCAACATGGCTTATTTTCCTTCTTCCTATCAAGGCGCTTTGTACCTTCTTCGACCCGGGCATCATTGAACGTAACCAAAATTCCAGAAAGTTCCAGATAACGCATGTTCAAAGAAGACTTGGCAGGCACCAAGAAAGACGGACGGAGACTATCCAAACGTCAGAAACTGTCAGTCACGTCTCAAAACCCGTTAGTGCCCAGCTCTTGCTACGCCGGGCCTCTCGCTGTCCCTCGAAGCCCTTCAGAAACGCTTAGTACTAACGGACGCAAAAACCAGAATACAGACTGACGACTCGAGAATTCTTTATTCTAACGTCAACATATGAGCAGCATAATAAACTAAGGTCTATGAACAAATATTACAATAATAAATCACGGTGCTACTTCTGACGGTTTATTGATCTTCTTTCTGAACAGCGACCGATGAGACGATGACTGGCAGATTGATCACGCGCGAAAATTATGGGGAAGTTGGGTTTGAGCAAACAACCATGAATCGATCGTTCAATCTCCAACTACATTGACAGTCGCCCACAACCAAAATTATCCGTCACAACTAATTGGAACTGCTATGTACTCGTCGAGTGGTTAATAGTCCTGATGCGGAAAGAGGTAAATCAGGAGACAACCTCGTTCACGATGATACTTATATTTTCCAAAGAAGGAAAATAAATGACTGTCACACAACTGTGAGAGTGAAAGGGTACGTAGTGTTCGAAATGTGTGAACGAGTGTGTAAAAGTATACAATACAAAGTTTATATGAAAATAACCAATATACATGAACCAATAGATAGATAGTCTTACCATGATTGGTTGTAATGTCATGTGATAACAAGGTCATACACTGTTTATTTAGTTAATGCAGAGACAAAAGCATACTGTCAGTTGTAGTGGAATATCGATCCGTATACACATAGTAAAACATAACAGACTGTCAAAAACAAGACACACATCATGTGACCCAATATCAGGAACAAAGAATACCTGTATGTTGATTAATGAATTGGTAAACTTACTTCCCTTTATTTGTACAATAATAATAATGTATATTCTCATATAAACATAAATTTACATGAAAATGCATGCCATTTTTACAGGCACGATCAAGTATGATATAATATCAAATCGTAGATTGTCTACAAATTAATAATGTTTCAACAGTTAAATATTTGATATATATATAAATACACATTGTCTGAACTAGGCTGTATATTTACTGAATTGTACAATTGTCCTCCAGGTTGAGCGGGAAAATCGACTTCGTTTCGTTTTCATCCCGTGGTTGTCGGCATACGATAACCAACCAATATTGAGGTAGGTACAACGTTTACAAGGGATTGAAAGCTGTTTTACAAAAGTGAAAGTGCTGAGGTGAATCATTAAATTGTAATGAAATAGGTAAGTGCAAGTGTCATTAATAAATGCATTAATAAAGGAAACTCCCTAGGCTGACAACGTTCATTTGCAATGTATAATGCTACACGTATATCTCGTACTATCATGATGTCCACTTTTGGTTTTAATACATTTATCCTCAGTTGTGCCAGTTGTTTTTGTTTTATACCTTTTTGTGCATTCGGTGCACAACCGTACCCTTCAGAGAGTAGGAATATAATAAGTCATAAAGAGCTGTAAAATGTTAGGTTTAATGGGATATAATGAGGATCAAGTAAAGACGTTATTGGAAAATAAATGAGATAAGACATTGTGAAGTAGTATTTAAAGATCCGACAATGGACAGCAAGTTAGTTTATAAGATGCCCCATAAATCTATGCAGATCCCACATGGTCGCGTCTCAACAATAGGCTGAGCGAATGGTATATATTTAAAGGTAGAAGCATGATCTGTCAAGGCGTTCATTATTATCTTTTTCAAGATAAAGATCTAAGCCCGCATAAAAATCAGAAATATCTCGAGCCTTTAATTTGTATATTGCTGTTCCTGCAGAATGGGGCGATTCACCTTAGTGACCCCCACCATACCTACTGATCAGCTAACGCCACCCTCCCTCCTTAATATTACATGTATTACATGAAGAGTCGATACCAACAACCTCCGGGAACTATTGATACAACTGAATTTACTCATAAGTTGAAAAACAGACTCTTGTTAATGAATTCCCGATTGGTTCATCTAAATCATATTCCATTAATTTCCCAGGGAATTTCAGTGATTGAAAAACGTAACTACGTCTCGACACACCCCAAGTAATTAGCAATTACGGCAACGTTACTTTAATAACTGGGGCTTTCAGTTTTTAACGTCATTACGAGTTATGTCCCGTTGGTACTTTTCCTTAACATGCATCATTATTTCATCGGATGCGTGGGATCGCTGAATAAGTGGTTCCATGTTTTCGTTCTCTTCCACTGTTAGTCGTCTAGACCATGGGTGATTCTGCATGTACACCCTACTGCATGGATGGTTATGCAGCATTTTGTGAGAAGTAATTATGTACTCGCTGCAGTGCAAAAGCATGCGAAGTGAAGACGGAGAATTGCAGCATTTAGACCTTAAATTTTCATAATATCATGGTATACTTCCTCTTACGACTTGTTTCTCAATTTCAAGCCAGCTTTTCCGCGATTCACTCCAAAATTGCGTTTAAAAGCAACGTAGGCATACTTGAATCTGTCATCCGCCATTGTTTTGTTCTGAATATGCGCATAGTGAGCGCAGGACAACTACGTTGTTAGCATTAAATGACGTCCTCACTTTCTGAAATTCTCCTAATGATTTTTCAAATTTCCCCCATCTGAAGAAACGCCTTGTAAGCATTACTTCACCAGAAATTTCACTTAGTCTGCACTGCTTTCTCTCGCATTGACTACCTGCGAAAAGGCCTTGCCAATTAGTATCCATCTAGGTCACAACGATTTCAAGATAATTCCGTAAGAAAAGTATTGAAATACGTGACTGATCAATACCCATCAAGAAAATATTGCACGTATAACCTAAAATCTAGAAAAGCACAAGAACCCATGGGTACATTGACATCGCCAGCAGGCGATAGGCCAAACAATAGAGTGTATGATAAACCAAGCCTTATACATGCACAAAAAAGTAAAACAAAACGTTAGAATAGTCAAAGTTTATATTTATATTCTCAGGCATGAGGCTAGCAACCACACCCTGTAAACAAAGTTGTTACAGAAACTTCAGCACGATGAATCTCTTTGCGCCAAAAAACGTCTGTGTGGCGATATGAAACGTCCGCAACATCTACGAGATTGGCAAAGCTGCCCAGATCGCAAACGAGGTGAAAAGATACGGAATCCAAATACTGGGAATATGTGAAGATAGATGGAACGAGAATGGGCTCACCAAATTGTCAACGGGCGAGCCAGTGATCTACTCCCGTCATCCAGAAGATAACCACACGCACACCGAGGGCGGGGCTATCATGATGTCACCAACGGCAACGAAAGCCCTGATACAATGGGAGGCGATTTCGTCCAGGATAATGACCGCCAGATTCAACTCCAAAGGAAGGAAAGTGTCAATCATACAATGTTATGCACCCACAAACAACGCAGGCCTCGAAAAGAAAGAAGAATTCTACAGGCAACAATGGACAATACTCCAGCTGGTGACATTAAAATACTAATGGGAGACATGAACGCCAAACTGGGACCAGACAACACAGGAAGGGAACTCATCATGGGTAGAGAAGCTCTCGGAGAAATGAATGAAAATGGAGAACTCTTCGCCGACTTCTGCGCCTTCAACGAACTAGTGATTGCTGGCAGTGTATACAAGCACAAAGATATCCACAAGGCTACATGGGTGTCACCAGACGGGTAAACCAAAAACCAAATCGACTTCATCTCAATCTCAAGGAAGTGGAGGCCCCTCCTTGAGTACTGTCCATTTATCCTAGACAGCACCTCTGTTAAGGACAAACTAAGGATTGAATGTGTTCAAAGGAGATTTACAAGTAGAATCTTAGGAACAAATCTGAAAGTCCCCTACAACAGTCGTTGCGCAACTCTTAAGATCGAACCCCTTTGGTTCAGGCGTCACCGACTTAACCTCATTCTCCTATTTAAAATTCTCAAAGGAATAGTATACTTTCCCGATAATAACCTTAACATTTCTTCTTCGACGTATGAACTACGCAGCAACGGGTCTTCTCTAAGTCATATTCTTTGTCGAACGAATTCTCGTTCCAACTTCTTTACAGTCAAATATAGGCAAATATGGAACTTCTTACCAAATGAAATCAAAAACAGCACCACAGTACAACGATTCACCCATCTACTACATAAATATTTCTCCGAAAATAGTCTTGACACGGTTTGCCACATGCTGAAAATTCGTGATATTGTTTCTTCCCACTCCGACTTATGTACCTAAACAGCTTTGTTCACTCAAAGCATTAACAGAAACGGTCAGTATTATCAGACATATTTAAAATATTCTACGTTGAGCTAATTTCTGTTCTCAGTTCCTTTTTTTTTCAGTTGATCAAATTATTTTTAAGCAGACATCAGGAAATATCCGCAATCTTTTCAAGCAAACCCGGAGTGAAATACACAGCCTGTCATACTCGCCACGAAAGTTGCACTGAAACATAACACTGACACACATATTCAGTCATTCAAATGCATTTAATCCCAGCAGCTGACTGCCACATTATTCGAAAATTATATTATATAAAATTACATTACGATATGCGTTTACAGAAATCGAAGTTCTACACAGGATCGTCTAAAAATTCAGCTTAACTACACTGTGAGTCTCAAGTATTAACGGATTTTATTTTACTGTTATGCTATCATAACTACCTATTATAACTAACTACTGTCTCTTAACTACACTGTGAATCCTAAGTATCAACGGATTTTATTTTACTGTTATGCTATCATAACACTCTGTAGTCGTATTCTTCTGAACTATCTATTATAACTAACTACTGTCTCTTAACTACACTGTGAATCCTAAGTATCAACGGATTTTATTTTACTGTTATGCTATCATAACACTCTGTAGTCGTATTCTTCTGAAGTATCTTTTATGACTGACTACTTTCTTTCTATGTAGATATATACATAACTATGTAGCTTTATGTATTTTTCTTCTTCGTAACATTTCATATTTCCTCTTCGTTGCTATGCTTATAACTAAAATCTTGAAAGTAGCCTGCAAATCTCTGATTCCCTTACTTCTTCATTGTACGTAAACATTTTTAAAATGCTGTTAGTGACGATGCATACAAAATGACTGACTGAAAGTAGTCGTTCATACCATGAGTATCGTTGAGTTAGCTTGTGAATGCAAAAACTGTCCATATGACACGTAGCAATAATAAAAGATTTTTTTCTGAAAACAAAAAATAAGTATTTTGCCAGGGTCTAGCAGATTCAAAGGTGGGAGGGTGGTGACTGCTATTCAGCGGATATGATGGTGGGGACCTAAGAGAACCACCCTTATCTGTGGGAATGCACTATACTGCTAAGGCTCCTGAGGACGAATTACTTCAAAAAAAATTATTAATAAATAAAATAAAAAATAAATGCTGCCTGTATGTCACAGCTTGCGTACAAACTCTTTGAAAAAATGGCTCATGGTACGATTTCTCTACTTCAGGAGGACATCTAACTGTATAAATCAGAACAACAGCATAAATCAGTATTACTATACTTCCTCTTTTCTTTTAAATAACTTATGTACTTTGGCATTTGGATTTCACTTCTTCAGTTACTATTCCCAACATTACCCTATATAAGAGTGAAAACCATAATTCGTTTCGCCCTAATTTTTACTTTATATTTTATTGTTATTCTATACTTCAGTTGTTGTTTACTACTATAAACTTAAACTAACCGTTGGTATGTAACACTATAAAACTCAATGACTAGAAATTCCTAGTAATAAAAAAGGAGAATAAACACTGCGGTTATCGCATATTGTTTACTTAAATTATCATTATCTGCTGGCTGCTTCTGTTTTCTTCACTTCTCGAAGGTATTGCACTGAAGCACTGCTAATGAACAGTAATCCTGCTTTCTACATTTGTATTACTTGAGCGGTATCCAGAATATTGTTAGCACTTACGATGAACAACGGAACAAATTCCATTCTGAATTCTGTTCAACATCGCAAAGTTAACTTTGCGACCAATTTATCCCTTCTATCTGCTAATACCAATATAATGCTGTACTTACCATCTAATGTGGATTTTTATAAACTTTCGAACTCTTATTGATTGATAAAATGATAAAAATAACGGTCTGGATCCAGTGTGGCTTACTCCAGCACATGTATATCACCTCTCTTCTTACATTCCATTAACGCAAAATTTCATAATTCCCGCATGAATCTGACTCACTATGAGTGTATTAAATATTATAATTTAGACTTAAACCAAAACCTTATATTCTATTCTTGTAAAGTTTTCTATACATTTTCCAAATTTAAATTTCATAAAAGTGTTCAATTTCAGACTGCACTTGTCTAATATGATCATGCCTGTAAAAACGGTATGTGAATCAAGTAAATGCTTAATTTATGTGAAATAGATATTAATATTATTATTATCACTTTAATAACTGGGGCTTTCAGTTTTTAACGTCATTACGAGTTATGTCCCGTTGGTACTTTTCCTTAACATGCATCATTATTTCATCGGATGCGTGGGATCGCTGAATAAGTGGTTCCATGTTTTCGTTCTCTTCCACTGTTAGTCGTCTAGACCATGGGTGATTCTGCATGTACACCCTACTGCATGGATGGTTATGCAGCATTTTGTGAGAAGTAATTATGTACTCGCTGCAGTGCAAAAGCATGCGAAGTGAAGACGGAGAATTGCAGCATTTAGACCTTAAATTTTCATAATATCATGGTATACTTCCTCTTACGACTTGTTTCTCAATTTCAAGCCAGCTTTTCCGCGATTCACTCCAAAATTGCGTTTAAAAGCAACGTAGGCATACTTGAATCTGTCATCCGCCATTGTTTTGTTCTGAATATGCGCATAGTGAGCGCAGGACAACTACGTTGTTAGCATTAAATGACGTCCTCACTTTCTGAAATTCTCCTAATGATTTTTCAAATTTCCCCCATCTGAAGAAACGCCTTGTAAGCATTACTTCACCAGAAATTTCACTTAGTCTGCACTGCTTTCTCTCGCATTGACTACCTGCGAAAAGGCCTTGCCAATTAGTATCCATCTAGGTCACAACGATTTCAAGATAATTCCGTAAGAAAAGTATTGAAATACGTGACTGATCAATACCCATCAAGAAAATATTGCACGTATAACCTAAAATCTAGAAAAGCACAAGAACCCATGGGTACATTGACATCGCCAGCAGGCGATAGGCCAAACAATAGAGTGTATGATAAACCAAGCCTTATACATGCACAAAAAAGTAAAACAAAACGTTAGAATAGTCAAAGTTTATATTTATATTCTCAGGCATGAGGCTAGCAACCACACCCTGTAAACAAAGTTGTTACAGAAACTTCAGCACGATGAATCTCTTTGCGCCAAAAAACGTCTGTGTGGCGATATGAAACGTCCGCAACATCTACGAGATTGGCAAAGCTGCCCAGATCGCAAACGAGGTGAAAAGATACGGAATCCAAATACTGGGAATATGTGAAGATAGATGGAACGAGAATGGGCTCACCAAATTGTCAACGGGCGAGCCAGTGATCTACTCCGGTCACCCAGAAGATAACCACACGCACACCGAGGGCGGGGCTATCATGATGTCACCATCGGAAACAAAGGCCTTGATGCAATGGGAGGTGATCTCGTCCAGGATAATGACCACCAGATTCAACTCCAAAGGAAGGAAAGTGTCAATCATACAATGTTATGCACCCACAAACAACGCAGGCCTCGAAAAGAAAGAAGAATTCTACAGGCAACAATGGACAATACTCCAGCTGGTGACATTAAAATACTAATGGGAGACATGAACGCCAAACTGGGACCAGACAACACAGGAAGGGAACTCATCATGGGTAGAGAAGCTCTCGGAGAAATGAATGAAAATGGAGAACTCTTCGCCGACTTCTGCGCCTTCAACGAACTAGTGATTGCTGGCAGTGTATACAAGCACAAAGATATCCACAAGGCTACATGGGTGTCACCAGACGGGTAAACCAAAAACCAAATCGACTTCATCTCAATCTCAAGGAAGTGGAGGCCCCTCCTTGAGTACTGTCCATTTATCCTAGACAGCACCTCTGTTAAGGACAAACTAAGGATTGAATGTGTTCAAAGGAGATTTACAAGTAGAATCTTAGGAACAAATCTGAAAGTCCCCTACAACAGTCGTTGCGCAACTCTTAAGATCGAACCCCTTTGGTTCAGGCGTCACCGACTTAACCTCATTCTCCTATTTAAAATTCTCAAAGGAATAGTATACTTTCCCGATAATAACCTTAACATTTCTTCTTCGACGTATGAACTACGCAGCAACGGGTCTTCTCTAAGTCATATTCTTTGTCGAACGAATTCTCGTTCCAACTTCTTTACAGTCAAATATAGGCAAATATGGAACTTCTTACCAAATGAAATCAAAAACAGCACCACAGTACAACGATTCACCCATCTACTACATAAATATTTCTCCGAAAATAGTCTTGACACGGTTTGCCACATGCTGAAAATTCGTGATATTGTTTCTTCCCACTCCGACTTATGTACCTAAACAGCTTTGTTCACTCAAAGCATTAACAGAAACGGTCAGTATTATCAGACATATTTAAAATATTCTACGTTGAGCTAATTTCTGGCAGTGTATACAAGCACAAAGATATCCACAAGGCTACATGGGTGTCACCAGACGGGTAAACCAAAAACCAAATCGACTTCATCTCAATCTCAAGGAAATGGAGTCGCCGCCTACTGTACACAAAAGCAAGAAGCGGAGCAGACGTTGGCTCAGACCACTATCTCGTTCAAGGGACAATCCAAATAAATTAAAAGCTTTCAGGGAATCAGGAGCTGCATATAGACCAAAATCCAAGTTCAACTCTCAAAAGCTGAAGGACCAGGCTACAAAGAACATCTTCATCGCAATCATAAAGGACAAAGCCGAGATACAAATCAACACCAGCCAAAAGGTCAGCGTCGAAAAGCACTGGAACAACTTGAAAACGGTGTGGAGTCAAACCTGCATAGAAATTCTAGGCAGAAAAAAGAGACAGGACAAACAGTGGCTCACTACGGACACTTGGAAACTAATAGAAGAGAGAAGGACAGTGAAACAAAAGATTATCCAGTGCACTGACGAGCAACAAAGACAGAAGCTGAATGAAAGCTACAATACACTGAACAAAAGAGTGAAGAAGAGTACCAGGGAAGACAAAAGAAAATATTATGAAACCATGGCAAACGAAGCAGAACAAGCTGCAGGCAAAGGAGACCTCGCCACACTCTACCAAACAACTAGGCACCTATCGGGGAAAAGATCGACAACGATTAAGCCAATAAAGGACGACAATGGAAAGTCAATCACCAAAGAGGTGGAACAGAGAAAGCACTGGGCTGAACACTTCAAAAGACTTCTAAATCGTCCGCCACCTACAACGCGCCCAACAATACCAACAACGGGAGCAGAACTACCAGTGAACACTGACCCCCCGACGAAATCAGAAGTCCTGAATGCAATCAAGATGCTTAAAGCTGGGAAAACACCAGGACCAGATGGAATCCCAGCAGAAGCTTTGAAAATAGACCCAGAGACAACAGCGGACTTGATGACGCCACTGCTGGAGAAGGTGTGGAAAGAGGGCCAAGTACGCGAGGATTGGAAGAACGGATACTTATTCAAACTACCAAAGAAAGGAGACTTAAGTCAATGTAAAAACTGGCGTGGAATTATGCTTCTGTCCATTCCAAGCAAGATACTAAGTCGCATCATCCTGGAGAGAATCAAACAAGCCACCCTGGATAAAACACTTCGACCGGAACAGGCCGGATTCAGGAGAAACAAATTATGTATTGATCAAATTGCCACTCTACGGATCATCATTGAACAAAGCTTGGAATGGCAGTCACCTCTCTATCTCAACTTCATCGACTTTGAAAAGGCCTTCGACAGCGTCAATCGAGAGGTGATTTGGCAACTACTTCGCTACTACGGGGTCCCATCGACAATTATATATCTCATCCAACAGTTATACGACAATGCTGCATGCCAAGTATTCCACAACGGGAAACTTACGGAAGCTTTCGAAGTGAGGACGGGAGTGAGGCAAGGCTGTCTACTATCACCAATGATCTTCCTGATTGCAGTTGATTGGATAATGCGACAGACAGTTAGCGGGCAGCGAGGAAACAGGCATAAAATGGACTCACACAAAAAGAGACTTGGATGATCTGAACTTGGCCCATGATGATATATGTCTGATTTCCCACAAACTGGAAGATATGCAAGTGAAAAGCAACAAGCTGGCAGAAGAAGCATCAAAGATAGGACTTCAGGTGAACATAGATAAAACAGAGGTGATGAAGATTCCTGGCCAACAGCAACAACAACAACAATCAGCATAAATCGGAGGAATCTGAAAGAAACAACCTCCTTTACCTACCGGCCGGGTAGCATCGTTTCAACTACAGGCGGAACCGATGACGATATCAAAGCAAGGATCGGAAAAGCAAGACAAGCTTTCATTACTCTTAAGTCTGTGTGGAGGTCAACAGCACTCAGCATCAAGAGTAAGATCCGGATTTTCAGCTCCAATGTGAAGTCAGTGGTACTCACTATACTGATCAGAGACTTGGCCAGCGCGTCATAAAGAGCATCTCAAACAAACTTCAGACCTTCATTAACAGCTGTCTCCGCTCAATACTCAAGATCAGATGGCAGGCCAGAAAATATCAGCAACAGGGATCTCTGGCAATGAGCGAACCAACCAGGAACCGATTGTGAAACAAATAGGCAGGAAGAAATGGAGATGGATTGGCCATAGTCTGAGGAAACCAGCATGTGACATCACTAGACAAGCCATTGCTCGAGTGGAACCCGAAAAGGAAGCGGCGAGTTGGTCGTCAGTGAAAGGGTGACTTGGAGGGCTCATGTGAAGAGGAGATGAAAGCATGTGGGCAGACTTGGAGCGGGATGAAAAAGTTGGCGGAAAGCAGAAGGCAATGGAGATGCGCAGCTGAAGCCCTATGTTCCTCTAGGAATTAAAGGATATAATAATATTTATATCCATCACATCTGCCGGCAAATAATGCATGACGCACGCACTCAAGGCTGCATACGACATCACCTACCAAGAAACAAATATATATTAAACTGACCGTCATTGTTCCAGCCAATGAAAGACGAGAAAACCTGAGGCGCGAAAAATTTAACACACAATAACGTATATCCTCACCCGTGCGTATTTTCATTTTATTTCACTTCGGCTATTATAAATGCTTTTGTCTTTCCCAGTGAATGAAAAGGAAAACGACGTTGTTTTCACCTATTTTTCTCTATTTAGTGCTAATGGCTTCATCAAAGTATTATTGACCCAGAATCACGAAACCTCAGCCTAAATATAACAACTTATTCATCGTTTATTTATATGGGGTAATTCTTACGTTGTCAAGTTGGCCAACTTGCAGAGATAACAAAACCAAGTTCAGATTTTCGGATATGATAGATGTATGGAATGATAAAACAGCATCTATTTACACACTGAGATTCCTTATCTTATGTGTGTTGATTTTCTCTTCATTGGAATTGAAACTAGGCCGAGATCTGTCTTAGTTTTCCATTTTTTCCCGGAAAGTCTGGAATCCACTTGAAGGAAAGGGCTTCTATTATTATACGTTCTTTGTGATTTCTCACATTCTTCTGGATCCCTCCAATATTGTCCAAGCCATATTCCATAGAGTTTAGACCTATGACTGATGATTTTTCATGCTCCTGTAGCTCAGCAGCATTTCTCAGTGGTCGAACAGCCGCTCTAGAGTGTTAATTTACTCTGATTTTGATATCTCACGATGTTTATCTTATGTATATCACATCACATTCTAGGTATTTTATTTTATAGATACAATTAGGTTAATAATCCCTTTAGATTTGGTCTTTTACGTGGACAACGTTGCTTTCTAGCGTTTCCGATGTTTTGAAAAAAACTTATATTTTGCTTATTGGGTACTCTTCTCATATCGCCTTACGTTTCTGGTGCACATAGAATGCGCGTCGGCGGAACAGCGGTTAGGACTCTCGCCGACCATGCACATGATCAGGAGTTCGAATTTGACATGGTCACAACATCTCTCTTTTCCATGAAATGAGAAAATCAATACGAAGGTTACAAGAAATCTTACTGCGCAGTCAGATGCTCTTTTATAACTTCATACTTCATAACTTATCAAATTTAAAAATTTACAGTTGTTTTTGTTATCTCTGCAATTGACCAGCTTGACAACGTAAAAATTATCCCATGCTGATGAATGGACATAACATAGGAAACCGGGATTTAGGGATAGTAACAAGAGAACTTACTAACTATCCCCCGCAACAGTCCTGGTTTTCTGAAAATTGTGCTCCTCAGTACTCCATCTCTAACTAACAAAATAAATTCACTCAGCAGCCTAGTATACATGGAACGGCCAACACTGATCCTGATAAATGAAACCCGGCTAACCAATGATATACCCGACACAAAGCTGGTAAATGATAGCTACGACATCCACAGGAATGGTAGAGTCGACAAAAGAGGAGGTGGGTGTCTAATATATACCTCTAAATCCACTGACTCCAATACTTTTACGAACCCGAAAACCCAAAAAACTCCCAGAATCTAAATAGATAAGTATCCACACGAATGAAAATAAAATTCTCGTGGGATGTATATACAGAGCCACTAACAGACCTAAAACGACCGATACGTTTATTAGAGAAATACTAGAACATGAATCTACGCTGAAATTCGAATACAAAAACGTTTTTGGCGATTCCAAACCCTCTAGAGGAAAATGGATTACCTACACTGGACCTAGAGTCCACGACAAGCTGCTATAAGTTAAAGATTTAGGACGATGGAAGCAGAGCTTACGCCTCTCAATACGACATAACAATATTCTTGACTTCATCCTCTGCCACAAAATGGATCCGCTTTCGACACAGGTGGGGGATGAACTAGATAACAGTGACCACAACATACCTCACTACACTCTACCTCTTCAACTAACAATTAAACAAAAGCGACTAAATATTCCCCGGTTTGCTATCAATATGGGGAGCATAGAGGTGACGACTAGGAATTCCTAGAGCTACTTTATTGCATATCCCCTCGATGACGCTTGTTGCTATGTTGCTATTAGTTTCAAGTGGCCTTGGTTTTGGGGGAAGATTTAACTGATGTAATATTGCGATTTCATGGACATAACTCAGGCTCATAGGTGAAAGAAAGTTATAACCTTGGAATAAGACAAGTTGTTCAGAAGGTGAGGAGGACATTATTTTTCAGTTTATCTGCATGTATACTATTGTGCATCGAGTTGCACTGGGTTCTTAGTGCAACTATATGTAACTGCATTTACATAAAGTAAAACATTACGAATTCTCCTGTTTTTAGAATAAAAAACATGATCCTTTTCATTCAATTTAATAATGAAGAATGGAACTTCTTACACGTCAGTGTTATTTAATTGAAGTTTTAATCTCTGTAGGCTCTTAAAGGAATAAATTCGGCACGGAGAACTCCTATGGAAACCGAAAATATTTTTAGTTTACTAAATCTTACTGACTTCCTGTATAAATTTGATATCTGTCAAGTGTTTATGTAAAGTCCGCTGGAGTATTCAGTGAAGCAAAGGTTGCAGTGCATAATTCCTAGACGTGTTGTAGTCATTGGTATTGCCCGAATACTACTTACTCGTTTTATGCAGCCGAAATATTCAATTCTCACTTTATTGGCGAAACACTATATTGCCTGCAAAAGTAGTCCAAGAGAAAGCTGGGTCAAATCAAAGGACAACAGAAGACCCGTTGACGTCGTCTTCATAGACTTCAGTAAAGCCTTTGATAAAGTACCTCACAAAAGACTACTCATGAAATTGGAAAGTCTTGGTATCAAAGGCAGATTACTAGACTGGCTCAGGAAATCCTCATAGATAGGAGGCAGAGGGTAAGGATCAACTCAAACCTATCCTCCTGGACAGCAGTGAATAGCTAGGTGCCACAAGGCACGGTTCTCGGTCCTCTTGAGAAAGACTACATCTCACGGTGTATGATCCTAAAACTTGACCCACTTTGGACAAGGCGACTTATTATAAACCTAATATTCTTCTTTAAGGTCCTTCACAAAATATCATTCTCAGGGAACAGGGACATACAATTCGCACAGGAAGGTTCTTACGATCTACGTAACCAAACTTCCACAGTGACAACTCATTCTTTTAGGTTAACACTCCGTGAAAACTTCTTCACAGTCATGTATTCTAAAATATGGAATAGCCTGCCTATAGATATCAGAACTTGCTCTTCAGTTACAAGCTTCAAACGCTCTCTATACAGACTGCTTCACTCTACTGATTATATTAATAAACTATTTACTCCTAGAACGAATCAATCACTAATCTACTACAGCACCTAAAAGACGCACTTCAACACCCTTAGCAATCTTTAAACTATAAATAAACTAGCAGCATGGATGCATAAAGACAGTACGGAACATACAGGATTAGTTTACCCTTAGAAATAGGACGTGTCACTTTATTGTAACCTTCAAACGCTTGCTATATAAACTGTTTTATTCCAATGACTACCCCTACCAGAAACCATTAATTACTTCTAAAACGCATCAGTCATTAGAACACTAAAACGCTCAAACTCATTAATACACATTATGACACTTAATAAACTCTAAGACTTCGCATAAATAAAGTGAAAAGGCAACTATAATTAAAAGTAATTTTTTACTTATATGTTATAAAATTGACATAAACATTTATACATATACATTAATATCCTTTTAATGTTCACATACTTTCTCTTTCTGATATTCTGCTGCTCCTATTCATCTTCTGGTCGAGGTCGAACAACCCTGCATCTAAACTGAAATGAGGATTAATTCCACACCGTCTATCTGATAACCACTCAAATTCCATGAACGATCCAATTCTACCATTTGAAGACGCTGGCGAACATGCTGTAAATGAGTATTCATGATCTGAAATGAAGAAGCAACTGGTCTTCAAATAGTTTCTCAACATTTTACTCAACTTACGAATACAGTCCGCCATGCAGACACAAATGGAGAAAATGGAGAATTCTGGAATCGACCTCGACACCATTTGTTGCAGTAAAACAACTTAATATGACCTTATCTAGTTTTCGTATCCACGGTCAAATTTCTTTCCTGTTATAAAACTAAGATAAGACTGCTGAAAAAGTGGAATAAATATATCACTGATCTCAACATAATACATCAATAAACTTCAAACCAAGGGTGTTGCTCACAACAAAGTTATATAAGAGAATTGACTTCAAGCTTTTTTTCCCAGATATCCGTATTACATTCATCTGATGTCTGGTTTTTTTTAATGCGAAGACAATATTTCTATATCTCTTTATGTGCTACACAGACTTTATAGCAGACTGTTCCGACTGACTCTCATGTCAGAGAGAACAACCAAACTGTAAATTCATCATACATCAAATTATGTGTAATTTATATAATAACTTATCCATGCCTGTACAATTGGTATGTTCCTGCATAAACAGGAAGAAATATATATATATATATTCTCCTATTTTTTCTGTATATCAATGAGTTGCCTCTGCTCACCGACTCCCCTATGGTCCTATACGCAGATGACTTAAAAATTTGGAGAGAGCTGAGGGGCAACAGTGATACGTTCACGTTGCAAGAGGACCTCAACAAATTGTCAGAGTGGTCCGTTGAATGGATGCTTCCGATCAATGTGGCAAAATGTGCAACCATGCGCATTGGAGAGGCAAGCACAAGCTCCTACGAATTAGAGAGAATAACACTTCCATCAGTTCAGACTCACTTGGACTTAGGTGTCATAGTTAGTCACGACTTAAAACTACAGCACACTGTCGCGCGGTGGCTGCACGTCGTTTCAGGTCCTCGTTGAAAAATTTTGGCAGAAAACAGTGATCGTAAATCATACTGCAGTTTCTGTCCATTTGTGAACACTAATTTTTGCTTGTATCTATGCATTCCATAGACTTTCAGCTATCAAAATACCACACAAAAGTGCGGAAGGATGCATAAAATAAGCACCAAAATCGCGTCTAATGCATTTGCCTGGACGACCAGCTCCAACTCGAATCAACGAAACCGTGCAAGTGCCGTCAAGGTTAAGCCAGAGGCACCACTTCAAGTAGAGGATATGCCATATCAACGCCCGAATTCCTACCAGCGCTCTTGGGAAGCTCTAAATAGAATGAATACTTTACCTGTAATAACTTAGAAATAACACTCAATATCTTCTACAAGACAATCAGTTCGTTAAGAAACACAATCACACCCCTAAAATGTGTCATAAAGACACCAACTCTATTCATAGGCCGCAAAACGCGATTAAAACTAGGGAAACTGAAAAGCAAAATTTATGTATTTAAAGAATTTGGTTCATTGAACTAGATACGCAAGACATTTAAAAATCTTGAAGAGGGACACTAAATGAAGGAACAATTCGAGGAAAATTAAGCCCTAGAGGGCGTCTCTGAAACTCAGGAACTCTGCAAGATATTGCGAAAACGACTGAATAGGGGCGAAGACAACAATGTGAATCACTTGGAACATGAAGGTATAATTGATAATGATCCCCAAACTATCAGTCAACTCCTCAGCCAGTGGTTCTTTAATGACCCCAAAGTGCATCTGTCTTCAATTCTCGACATAACCTGCACAAATAACTACAGGTTGGGTTGCATCAACTTTCATTTACAAAATATTGTCTCAGCGGTGAGGACATTGAAAGCTAACGACGGCTGTAGGATAGACGATATATCGTCCATCATATACAAAATCGGTAGCAGGGATATATTACTATTAATACTTAGAAAATTTATCCTCTCACTAGTGACTGGGACCTACCTTAACACTGGGAAAAATACGTATATTTGTCTAAGTACAAGGCAGGAGTCAAAACCAGTGCATGCAATTGTAGGCCTATCATTATAACGCGTGTTATATCAAGGATTATAGAGAAGGTAATCGAAGACCAAATTTAAGACTAATTTCTAAAGCATAAACTCATCAATCAGTCACAACATAGATTCCTCAAGGAAAGATCACGCGCAACTCACCACATAAACTTTTTCAAAGAAGTCATCTGTATCGCGGTACGTTCAACGTTTGCGTTACATTTTTACGTGATTCGTTACATAAAATTTATCTTGTTGTAGTACTTGCACAAGTACTATACTACTTCCATACTTGTAACCGCTAACTCTCATTTCTAATAGTTATGGTTAATCAAAGTAAAAAGCAACGAACCCAATCCCCTGTAAAACTGGTGTCTAATTTAACGTCCTTGATTGCTACATCAAGCAATACACCCCCTACAAACGGCTATAGTGTGTCACATAACTCACTTGTATGCCGTAAGCGTCGAGCTGGAACTGAGGATAAAACTGTACTGACAGCTAGTATTAGCACTACTCCTAAAAATTCAGTACCCTCTGCTCATACAGAACTCCTCCCTTCACCTTATGTGCTTATCGAAAAACTCCAGCCATCAAGCTCTTTTTCAGTACTATCTTCAGAAATAGAACTTCTAAAGTTGTCTATAGGAGAACTTAAGGCTGAGTTAAGGGAAATAAAAAACAGTAAGTCAGTAAATGCTGGAAACATCGAAACCAATACCGAGATATCCAAATTATCAGATCAGATCAGCGATATCAGATCGCAGGTCTGTGAACTGACACCTCTAACTATCCTCATGAAAACTGTAAACCTTAACAAGCTTGACACAGAATCGGTAACTAAGGTAGATAACCTCATTAATTTTGTTACCACAGAAGTAACAAAACGACTCGACGCAAAACTGAGTGCTATTGTCTACAACGTTCCGGACAATGAGGCACTAAAAAAGGTACAGCGCATCTTACTTAGTGAAGCGAAAATGCCTAACTCCAAGACTAAGTGCTATAGGCTGAAGAAGAGTCAACATGAAAAGTGTTGTCCTATTCGTTTTCAGTTCGAAACACCGGCAGAGACCAGAAAATTCATCCACTCCCAACACACCCTATCGCAAGCCAGAAACTACAAACATATAAAGGTCGGGGTGGACAAAACAGTCATAGAAAGGCGCGCATACAACTATCTCGCTAAGACTAATTGTGAAATAGGTAATAGGACATTGCAAGCAGCCATTATTCCCAACCCTGTGAAAGATACAGTAGACCCCACCGCATCACCCCTCTCAAAACACACAGAATTATCCCATCAGAGTGCAACACCAGCCGAAAGGCCACTAGACTGTAACCAAATAAATAATAAAACCATACCACCTATCACCGCAGAATCTAAAATGCCACTAAATAACCCCAGAAAAAAAGTCAAAACCCCCCGAAATTCGACATTGTCCTCTCCTAGCCATAACTCCATTGCTAAAGATAAGGAAAATATGCCCCTAAATCATACCAACAAAAACAGTGGCAGCTTAAATAAGCCCACACTCCCACGGTCAATAGTATTAGCACTCACAACGTGCTAAATCGCACCATGGCACACACTAATATCCAATGTCACAACAATGTCACCCTCAATAGTACAAGTGGTAATAGTCAGAACTCGGCTATCAACAACTCAGGGTCTTCAGAGTATGGCACACAAACAAATTTTGACCGGATATATGGTACAAGTCTGCTGGGAACTAACCCACAATGCAGTACACACGAAACCCACACAAGGACACAACTAGCATCAAACAATAGGTGGAATAATAAGCCATGGTCATCACAAGGATCCAATCATTTTTTATCCCCCGCGTCCCTGTCAGCGTTGAAAAAACAGCTGGTAGGGATGTTAACACTCCTAAACCACTAGAGCTGGCTCCCTCCTTGCATGAAAACAGGAACGGTCTAGTGCACCCGTATCCATTAGGCACACTTGACACTTGCACAAGTATAGGTCAAATAAAGAACCCTACCCACTTCTGTAACCTAACTAAAAATAAAAATTCCTTAGTCTATAGCAAATCCAGTACTCCAACTCCTAATTCTTCACCGAAAACAGCACACACCAACTCGATAGACATAGGTGAGCATGATGCTGAAACTCCTCTTAACATAGGATCGTCATGTCCAGCAGAACTACTGGGTGCTGAACCATATTCGGGGCTGACTAACGAACTTAAATACTTCAAATGCTACTTCAACTCTCATCTTTACCTAATCCTCATAAATGCTAGATCTGTTCTAAATAAATTGCCGATGCTCAGAGCACTCACAGTAATATACAAACCCCCTGTAATTGTCATCACTGAATCTTGGTGTCATTCGAACATCCTGGATGAAGAAATAAGCTTAGATAACTACACACACTTTCGGTGTGACAGGGAAGGTGGTAAGGGAGGGGGTTGTCTCATGTACTTTCTGAATGCACTTACTGTATCACAGCTAGAAAGTAGTACACTTAACATGCCTGAGACTCTATGGGTTAATGTACACTTAAATAACGTAACAGCATTAATTGGATGCACCTACAGAGCACCTGGCACCTTTAGTAATTACGAGACCCAACTTATTAATACTCTGGAGCAATTATCCGACTTACAATACGATCATAAGATCCTATGTGGGGACTTTAACTTACCTGAAATCAACTGGGATATACCCACAGGCCCAACTAAATTTGATAAGTTCTTAGACACACTGGATATACTTGGCTGGAAACAAACTGTCACTACTCCCACAAGAGGTAATAACGTACTAGACTTAATCTTCTGCCACAATATAAGCCCCCTTTCAACGCTAGTAGGTTCTGAGTTTCCAGGGAGCGACCACAAAACAGTGATGTGTGCACTGCCAATTCCGCTGAGTAGCAATGCATCTCATACCTCCACTTCACAACAAGTAATATATAGGAACTATAGTAAGGCAAACTGGGCCTTAGTAGAATCAATGCTAAGATCCTCCGAATGGGATGAATACTTCACTACTGATGACCTATCGAGAGCCCTAACCATCTTCTACCATAACTCAAACACATGCTTAGATGCTGTCATTCCACTCCAAACACTAAAGGTTTCCCCACACAGAAAGTCATTCATAAAACCAAAGGATCGTACGAAACTGAAGAGACTCTCAACAAGTTACTTCAAACACCACGACTTTGGCACTCTAGGTCTAATACTTAACACCCTTAGCTCCATCTCACAAGCTCGAGATTTCCGTATGAGAAAGGAAGAACGCATCGCAGTAGCCAGTCCTGCTAGAGTGTATGCACTCACAGAAATCTTAAGGAAGCGAATGAATCGCAAAAATCACAGCATTTCTCTCCTCATAGACAAAGGTAGGCTATGCACTAACTCTGCAGACATATGTGAACTATTCAACAAAACGTTTGCAGGTAACTACCTTAAGCCCTCAGTCCAGCTACTCGATATACACCCTATTACTAATATGGCACAAACTCCATCTCCACTCACACCAAACCAAATTAGCACTGTTCAATTCACTTACGCTAATATTAACCAAACTATAAGAACCCTCAAAAGTTCAAAAGGTTTCGGTACCGACGGTATATCATCTTACTTCTATAAATATGGTGGCCCTGACATTCCTCTACTGCTGCTTAAAATATTCACAATGTCCCTAGAAACTCAAACTTACCCTGACATATGGAAGACTACATTCATTATGCCTAAACACAAATCTGGCTCGAAAACTGAAGTCAGTAACTACCGGCCGATCAATATCACACCTATAGCATCTAGAATCATGGAGAGACTAGTCAAAGATAACCTAATCAAACATATGCTTAGCTGCAATATTATAAGTCCGAACCAACATGGATTCCTGAAATCCAGATCATGTTTAACATGTCACCTAGACTTCTTCAATTTTGTAACCAGCAGTCGTGACAGACGGCAACTAGTACTTGTCATCTACTTTGACATTTCTAAGGCATTTGACCGTGTTGACCATTTACTGCTAACAAATAAGCTGAACTCCTTAGGAATACGTGACCCATTATTAGGATGGCTTAAATCATTCCTTAACAATAGGTCCCAAATAGTTAAACTCGGGTCTGCAACCTCCAAACCTAGCCCTATCACTTCTGGTGTAGTACAAGGTAGTGTCATTGGACCCCTCCTATTTACACTATACATCAATGACATATGCGCTTGCTTCACGCACGGGAAACCATTCATCTTTGCAGATGACCTAAAAGTAGCTTATACATTCCAACGTGATGACTTAGGGAACTTCGAGAATGTAGTGCAGAAGGAATTAGATAAAATGACTGCTTGGTCGTCCCTATGGAATCTCCAATTTAATCTGAACAAATGTGGCTGGATCTGCTTCGGTGCACCCTCAATTGACCTGAAATTAACGCTCCAATCTGCTAACCTAACCAGACTCCGAAGTGTCGTTGACCTAGGCCTGAGGTACTCTAGTGACTTGACATTCTCTGAGCAAGTAGCATCACAGACTAGAAAATCGAGGATGCTCTTAGGATGCATACTCAGGAACTTTCACGACAATGAAGCCAAGCTAATTCTGTACAAAACATGTGTCAGACCACTACTAGAATACTGTCCATTTATTATAAGCAGCACTCGCACACGTGACAAGCTAAGGATGGAAAGTATCCAACGATATTTTACCTCAAAACTACTTGGCTACGATTGTAAGAAAGACTACATCTCACGGTGCATGATCCTAAAACTCGACCCACTTTGGACAAGGCGACTTATTATAAACCTAATATTCTTCTTTAAGGTCCTTCACAAAATATCATTCTCAGGTAACAGGGACATACAATTCGCACAGGAAGGTTCTTACGATCTGCGTAACCAAACTTCCACAGTGACAACTCATTCTTTTAAGTCAACACTCCGTGAAAACTTCTTCACAGTCATGTATTCTAAAATATGGAATAGCCTGCCTATAGATATCAGAACTTGCTCTTCGGTTACAAGCTTCAAACGCTCTCTATACAGACTGTTTCACTCTACTGATTATATTAATAAACTATTTACTCCTAAAACGAATCAATCACTAATCTACTACAGCACCTAAAAGACGCACTTCAACACCCTTAGCAATCTAAAAAATATAAATAAACTAGCAGCATGGATGCATAAAGACTTAGTACGGAACATACAGGATTAGTTTACCCTTAGAAATAGAACGTGTCACTCTAGTGTAACCTTCAAACGCCTGCTATATAAACTGTTTTGTCCAAATGATTATCCCTACCAGAACCCATCACTTATTTCTGAAACGCACCAGACATTAGAACGCTAAAACGCTCAGACTCATTAATACACATTATGACACTAAATGAACTCTGAGACTTCGCACAAATACGTGAAAACACAACTAAAACGTAAAGTTTGACTAATGTATAATATACAATTGACATAAACATTTATGAGTGCATAAAATATTAATGTCCTTTTCATTTTCACATACTTTCTCTTTCTGTTATTCTGCTGCTCCTTTTCATCTTCTGGTCGAGGTCGAAAAACCCTGCTGTCAATGTAGTTGAAGATTGAACGATCAATTCGTGGTTGTTTGCTCAAAATCAACTTCCCCAATTTTCGCGGAGGCATCAATACGACAGTCATCGTCTCATTGGTCGCTGTTCAGAAAGAAGTCAGCAGTAAACCATCAGAAGTAATCTTGTGATTTATTATTGCAATATTTGTTCACAGACCCTAGTAAAAACATTATTTTTATATGTTGGTGTAACAATAAAGAATCCTCGAGTAGCCAATCGGTCTTTTCGTTTTTCGTCCGTTATTACTAAGCGTTTCTGAAAAACTGCAAGGAACAGCGTGGGCCCGAGCGTAGCAAGAGCTGGGCATTAACGGTTTATGAGACGTGGCTGACACCTGCATCTAAACTGAAATGAGGATTAATTCCACACCGTCTATCTGATAACCACTCAAATTCCATGAACGATCCAATTCTACCATTTGAAGACGCTGGCGAACATGCTGTAAATGAGTATTCATGATCTGAAATGAAGAAGCAACTGGTTTTCAAACAGTTTTCAACATTTTACTCAACTTACGAATACAGTTCACCATGCAGACAAAAATGGAGAAAATGGAGAATTCTGGAATCGACCTCGGCACCATTTCATGCAGTAAAACAACTTAATATGACCTTATCTAGTTTTCGCATCCACGATCAAATTTCATTCCTGTTATAAAACTACGATAAGACTGCTGAAAAATGGAATAAATATATTACTGATCTCAACATGATACATCAATATATTTTAAGCCAAGAGTGCTGTTCGCAACAGGCTTATATAGGAGAATTGACTTCAAGCTTTATTTTTCCCAGATATTTGTAATACATCCATCTGATGTCTGGGTTTTTTGTTAATGCGAAGACAATATTTCTATATTTCTTTATTTGTTGCACAAACAGACTTTAAAGCAGACTGTTCCGATGGACTCTAATGTCAGAAAGAACAACCACACTGTAAATTCATCACACCAAATTATATGTAATTTATATGATAACTTATCCATGCCTGTACAATTGGTATGTTCCTGCATAAACAGGAAGAAATATATATTATTATGATAAGAGATTGGAGAGAACCAGTAATTATCCTCTATTTCGCTATAAAGAAAGCCTAAGACAGAGTTCCACATGCTCTGCCAGTCAGCAGGTTATGGTCATCTGGGATACGCAATCCCCTCTAGAACTGGATAAGGTCATTTCTCATTGATAGGAATTGGACAACAAACGTTGGCCCGATGACCTCCAGGCCTAGACCTCATGTAAATTAGATACACCACTTATTTTTAGGAAATTTTGAGACACCACTAGTGACATAGTGGCAATAGATTAGTGAAGCCGGGAACAAACACTGAGTTAAACCTCTCAGCATCAATGCAAGATCACTGACGAAATAAGGTTAGTGCGTGGCGCTTAAGCAGGAGAAGCCAAAATGACACCCTCGAAGTCTACGGTACAGTAATAAAGATGACGAATTCGGGTAGAAACAAGTGCAAATATTTAAAACTTTCATTATATAATTCACTATTTAGCCCATGGACTGGTGAATTATTGGCAGTGTTACTGACCGGCTATACTATGCCACCGTCATTAAACGTTGTGCGCTTGATTACTCAGTCAGGCAGAGCTCTATCCAACTTGTCATTACTGAAAAAAGCGAATCAAAAAGACTCAGTTGTTCAGCAGTGTTTAAATAGAATAAAACGTTAGAGTTGTTTAAGGAAAGGATTTTGGGACTGATCATGTCAACTGACGGGCAGCCTGTAGACGGCCGAAGGTCATTTGATCAGCTGATGGATATTGGCGTTATTTGTTTAAAACAAACCTCAAGGTTAGGCAATTTATCGTTGTTTTACGCACTTTTTACTTATATTCCTGCTAAAAGTTGATGAAATACGGCGCATTTAGCAGAAAAAGCAAATGATGGTGTCCTTGTCCGGCCGTAGCTTACAGCCAGTTTTCAGACTGTTGTAAATACGTACTTTTTCGTTCAGAAAATGTCGAATTACTTGAAGACACATGTTATAACGACTTTTTGTGATTTTTTTGCAGTTTAATGGATTACACATGGACATGATGAGGTGGGATAGCTCGTTTTGGTAATTATTTCATTTGCTTTGTTGTGTACTTTTCCTAATGCTGACAGAGCTACTCCACATGTATTTCATTAAGAAAAATCTGCAGAAATAGTTAGAAACTATATACGCATAGTATTTCCTTATTTTGTGGCATAAACTTGATGTTTGCAGGCGGATGCAATATAGATTTTGTGTTCTTGAAAAGTGTTGACTGACGTAATTATACACAATTGAACTAATTATTTCGTCATTTTAAACATATCTAATGGTTAATTATTGTGTTTACACCGGTAACAATGTCTACATCTGTATAATTCTTACGTAATTTTTCAGATAATGTCTACTTTCGGGAATTTCATGGATTTCGGTGATGAAGAAAAAGATACCTGCACTGTTGCCGATTCTGTATTACATGTTAATTCATTAATAAGTGTATTCCTCGTTATTCGTCTGTTTATTCTACTTGATAAGACCGAATATTAGCCCTTGCGTAATCTGTGGGGTATAGAGTATATGAGGCTATCCTTGAAATACTAAGTAGGAGCAGATATTCGGGGAAGCCTATTGGTAAAAGATTATGTTGTAGTCAAATAAAGTAAATATTTCTAAATCTTAGAGGAGGTGTTGCGATTATAAAGTGTTTCGAGTTATCTATCATGTTAGCAGAATACATATACTGATTCGCGATTCATAGTCACAAAGTGAAAATAAATCTACCTGAGATAGTTTGCTTGTGATTTCTGCATGTCGCAATGTACCATAAGGAGAGACTATACCTATGCTGTTAGATGTATAACTCAGTGCAACTGCGGTTATCGTAATAATTAAAAACAGAATGCCTAGGGTTCTCAGCCACGGGACATGGTACGTTGCTATCTGCTCATATAATCACGTAAACAAAAGTTTTCCAGACACCGCATTTACTCCTAACAGTTTACCCTCAACTTCTAACTTAGCACGTGTTACTTATGTTACTGGAACACAATCGCATTACAACAGAAGGAACACAGATTGATTGAAAAATTGTTTATTAAAAAAGTCAGATTTCAAATGTACAGATAATTCATATGAGTAGTCCTCTGTTACCGTCAGTAAGTTCCGTCTGAGAACACGGCACATATATGTTTTTCCATAAGTCTGAAAAAGTTTGAGAAAAGCATAATTAACTTAGGCATTACATGCATAATCTGAATAAAAAATTTCCTGATAAGCATTTACAAATAATCACTTTACAAACAATAAATATAAGTAGCCCAATAGTTTTCACTAAACTTGAGGGACTTCGCAATTTATCTTTGGTCTATATCTAGTAGATCCATCGAAGCATCATGAAATGATAAAATTATCTAACAAGTTATGCAGTAGTTTCCGAGGCTTGTACAAATATTTTGGCGAAAATGACAACCACTTTATGACAAATAATAGGTCTTGACAGCAACATTAATAACATTCATGTTCATAGTGACTATAAAAACAATAATAGGTGCTATTACCGCAACGAATTCATCATTAACTAAGATAAAATAATAATAATAATAATAGTATATTCTCATTTTGTACATGAGAGACGCCAGTTTACAGGCATCATCAATATGATAAATTACATATACGATTAGCAATCATAATTAATAATAATGTTTTAATAAAGTACACATTTTTTCCTACTTGTGTAGGACACACCAAATATACAGGCATGGATAAGCATTAATTAAATTTCATAAATTCGGTTTATGGTTAAGTTACATGGTTGCTGGCGTTTTTGTTTTAATAATAATTATAATAATGTATATTCTCATATAAACATATAAATTTACATGAAAATGCATGCCATTTTTTTAGGTCTGTGGGAACAATATGATAACCAGTCATTCAATGGAGCACATCATGAAATATAGGAATATTGACTTCGCATTAACAAAAAAACCCAAGTAAGTTTTGGATGGATTAAAAATACTTGGGAAAAAATAAAGCTTGAAGTTATTCCACAATATAACAAGTCATTCAATGGAGCACATCATGAAATATAGGAATATTGTCTTCGCATTAACAAAAAAACCCAAGTAAGTTTTGGATGGATTAAAAATACTTGGGAAAAAATAAAGCTTGAAGTAATTCCTCAATATAACCTGGGTGTGTACAAATCCGAATCTCATTTTTGATTTGATTTATATCCAAATTGGGTAATAAGGAAGCTATTTTTACAGATACGATCAGTTATGTTATAAGCTACAATCGTGACGTTGTATTACAAATTGATACTTTTCCATTGGTATAAGAGTATATTCCACAAAGTAATCCACAAATGTAATCCAGGTTGCGTCGTGGAGAAAGTTAATTCGTTATTAACCAGGCAACTGAAAGATACGGGACCAATAATGTTTGCAGATCATTTGTCATTGTAAATGGTCAAATATCCACATTATTCATTCTCATTCAAAAAGTCAAATGGAAGCTGAAATGGTGAGAGAAAAAAGAAGACAAACAACAGCAACGCAAAAGAAAGCAACGGGAGTCCTTAAGGAGTGATTAATAAATATATACATATATATTCTGTTTAGTAACTGTGGTTATTTTGGTACACAAACTAACTAGTCCCGTTATGCTAACTTTTATATTATGTGTGAACTAATATTACTGTCCTGTGTAGAAATGTTAATCATCTAGTTCCAATAATATTAAAATTTATAATTGTAGTTTGCTGTAACTACACGTTTAAACAACTTAAAATATCTATGTAGGGTGAAAAAGAGGGTGTAAGAGTCAGACGTATAAGTGCATTGTCATCTTTGAGCAGTCTGGTGACTGAGGAGATGAACACTGGAAGTGTGTTTGCATCGCGCACATTAGCTGGTAGTCTATTCCAAATGACTGAAAACTTATTTAAGAAGAAGTTGTACCGCACGTAAGTCTGACAGTGCTCCATAGCAGCTAGGTTGTGATGATTTCTAAGATTGTAACTGATGACAGCGGTAGGTTTAGTTATTGGCTCGGAGGAATGCAAGAGAAGATTAGTTAGCTTATAGTAAAAGATTAGGTTTAGCTTAAGGCGTCTTTTCCAGAGGGGTTCTAATCTTAGTCTTACGCATCTCTCATGGTATTCCAGACCACTTTCTAAACCAAGAGTTCTTGAGGTAAACTGCCGTTGCACTCCCTCTAATTTAAGCTTGTCATTTTGTCTTAGTCCGCTAAGAATAAACGGGCAGTATTCTAAGATAGGTCGGACACATACTTTGTATAATAAAACCCTAGTTTCACAACAAAAGAAATTGCGTGTTATGCATCCTATCAGCCTTCGCGTTTTACGTCTGGCATAATCAGTCTGTTCAGCGAACGTTAGGTTACTAGAGTATCTAATACCGAGATCTACGACTGAATTGAGCTTAGCTAGTTTTCGCCCATTTATTTCAAGAGTTAGATCAAGCTTACTGTTGCCGATACAAATCCAGCCGCATTTGTCAATGTTAAAATTTAGACAGGATTCAGCACACCACGTTGCAAGGCTACTTAGTTCAAGATGTATTTTAGTAACCATATCGCTTAATTCATGAGTGTAGCAGGAGTAGACGACTTTGAGGTCGTCAGCATATAGGAATGGTTTACCTGAGGTGAAGCACTTGCAAATGCTGTTAATGTAAACTGTGAATAAAAGTGGACCTAGGACACTACCTTGCACGACCCCACTTGAGATCTGCCTAGGGTGAGACAATACAGATCCAACTTTGGTTATTTGTACCCTGTTGCTTAGAAATGATTTTAACCAGTTCAGTAATGGGTTGCGAATTCCACAAGAGTACAGCTTCTCAAAGAGAATACTGTGAGATACCATGTCAAATGCCCTAGATATATCGAAGTAGAGAACAACGACTAGCTTACGTGCTTCGCGATTACTAGTGATGCAGTTGAAAAAGTCGAAGTGGCAAGTAACGCAGGATCTATTTTTGAGAAATCCGTGTTGAGACCTTGTAACAAGATCCTCCCTAATTAGGTAGTCTGACAATTGATCCTTTACAACTTTCTCCATGATTCGTGAGATAACTGGGGTTATATTTATGGGTCTGTAATTGCGGACGTTTGCCCTATCACCAGATTTGTAATGTGGAATTATGAAGCTAGTTTTCCACTCACTAGGGTAAGTGCCAGTGTCCATAGATATTGAGAAGAATTTAAGAAGTAACAGGGTATATCACACCCACTGTTTTTGAAAATTATCGAAGCGAGGCCATCCGGTCCCGTACTAGTGGAAGGTTTAAGGCTTTTAATTGCTTGTACTATTAGTTGATTAGTGAACACAATGCTTTCAAGGGAAGAGATAGTAAGGGGAGCGGTTTCACCAGGCATATGTGTTTCTAAACTAAAGTTTGCAAACCAATCACTGAAGAGTTCACAGATAGTGGCAGGTTCATTGTAGATTACTTTGTCGTGAAGTAAGTATGGGATTTCCCTCGCTGACTGCATTCGTTTTTTAAGAAGTGCCGTTAAGTTATAAACTTTGGAGGTACTTTCAAGTGCCGTTAACTCTTCGTCGAGGTCCTTTTGAGAACGTAGGCGCTTGATAGATTCAAGAGACTCGTGGATTGAGAGCAATAGTGATATGTCCTTAGTGGAATAGTACTGTTTCTTCAGTTTCCTTAACTTATTACGGTGTGCCCTTGGAATATATTCAGTTCGGTGTCTACTTAATTTCACTATTTTATTTGGGGCAACTGTATCTAGACAAAGGGTAACATTCCTGTAAAACAGGGTTACTAAGGCCTCCAGGGAGTCAGTGGTAAAATAGTCATCCCATTGACAGAGTCGAATAAGTTCTTGGACTAATCCCCAGTCTGTATATTTGTAACTACGACATATTGTGCTTCCTGAGTCTTGTTTGTTTCCTGTATTTAGTGGTGAGAAAGGCAGAGAGCAGAGTACCATTCTATGGTCACTACTGGAAAATCTATTACCAACATAAGTGGATACTGGGATTGTGTCATGACAAAAAACAAGGTCCAAAATGTTGTCCCCACGAGTAGGTGTCTGGACGTGTTGTTGCCATCCATAACAGTCTATAGTGGCAAGTAATTCGTCGAAGCGTTGGGGGCCGGAACTAGTTAGCCAATTGACTTCTGGAAGATTGAAGTCCCCTGCAATTATTTTGTAATTAGCACTAAACGAGGATGCATGTGCAAACGATTTAGCTAATAACGCATCAGTTTCTTTTGTTGCGCTTGGTGCTCGATAAACACAGCCTATGAGAAGTTTGTACTTATCTCCATGTAAGACAACCCAGAGTGAGTCAGGTACATTATTCATTGTTTCATCTTCCACCTTACTGACTACAAATGAGTTATGTATATATATGAGACATCCTCCACCACGCTTGCAATCTCTGTTTGCACGGTGTACAGTGTAATCATCGATACCTATATGCACATCAAGTACTGAGGATGAGCACCATGACTCAGTAATCAGAGCTACAGTAGGCTTGGCGACTAATAATAATGTCCTTAGTTCAGATATCTTATTGATTAAGGAGCGTGCATTAATTAGCAATATCGTGAATAAGTCACGGGATACTACAAACTGGCTTAAAATGTCACCATAACCTAAATCTATTTGTGCGTCAGCACCGCAAGAATTTATGAATGAAAAGGAGGTCGGACTGGGTGTCTGCACATCGGGTTGGTGTGCAATGAGGTGGTCCTAGGTGCCATGGGTCGTACCAGTGATTCAGGACACCTGGAAAATTTACCATGTGTTCCTGGATATAAGGGTAGTACAGGTTGGGCCTAGGTTGGCGGTTAAAAGGCATAGCATCAGAAGGTCTACCCATCCAACTGCTATTCGTCATACCGGTATACACCTTCGGGTTGTTTTTATAACTTAAAGGGAATTGTGAAGGAAGGTGCTTTGGCTGCAAGACTTTAGGAGTCTTGGAGCCTGACTTTCTATAAGGTGGAGCATGCGGAACACCTCCAGATGTACTTATGTTTCGAGAGGAGTTTTTCGTAACAAGTGATGGTTTGTTGGCATTCTTACTCTCAGCAGGCTTATTGAATACAAAGTATTCTTCCCCATCATTAGTCTCAACCCTGCGAAATTTGTTCATCGTGGTGAGGTTACTACGTTTGGGGGGAAATTTCTTAGAACAACTTGCAGAAGTTCTAGTCATTTTAACATCTTTCGATGAGGCTTTGTTTACAGGGGTACTGGTATCTAAATCAGTTCCTAGTTCCATTGGCAGGTGTGGTTGTTGTGTAGTTTGCTGAATGCTAGTTTCAGCACTAGGTGTCTGTTGCTGTGCACGATCCTTATTTGGTAAATCAAAGCTAAGCTAGAGGAGGTGACCAGGTTATTACTACGCATTATTCTGCGCTGACACGGTGTTTTATCCTGAGCTACGGTTATAGACTTATAACTGCTATTCAGTCTTAAGTGATCCTGACATTTAGTAAACTTACTAGCATCAAGGGAATTACTGAATTTAAAAATGATTGGGCAATTAGCCTGGTTAGACTTTTTACGAAGTCGTTTGCATTCACATGGAACACTAGCCATGCCGCAACAAATCAGGATTTTGTGTCTTACAGTTTTCAGGGGCAGAGAGTCTGGGACGTTGTAAACTATAGCTTGGTGAGAAGAGGTTATACGCTTCATCACCTCCGTAGCCAAGCAGTCAATCAGATTTTCAGCTTTATTTAGGTTGTCTGGAGATATTTTAGGATGCCTTTCTAAAAGACAGGCTATTGGGTCTAAATTCAAAAGCTTATTTTGAGTTACATCCAGTAAACACTTAACCTGGCCAATATCAGAACGGCTCTCCGTGGTATTTGAGATTGGCAGTGACATACTATCAAACTGATCTAATTTTTTCTGAATTTCACTTACTTGCCTCTGCATATCTTTCAAAAGGAGGTTTAGTTTACAGAACTCAGAGTTCTCTAACAGAACATCTTTCACCTGTATCACAGGAGTGAGATCTGCACTCAAACCATTTTGAGAGCTAGTAGTTGATACTGTATTACGAGGCGGTAATGCAGTTATAACCGAATTTAAGCCACTATCTAAAACAATTGTGTTTCTACGAACACGTTTTTTAGAGATTTGGACCATAATTTCAAGAATTATATGACAATAAGCAGTAAATAAATTTCAGAGCAAACACGTGCAAACTAATAATAATACAATCATATCAAATAAATGTATCATCTAATCTTAAGAAGCATGTGTTTACTCATTTTCACTATATTCTCTCGATACTGATGTGCTCAACTGGCTTATTCCAACTGAGTTGAAGATCAATTCTGAAAGTGAGTGGAGATCCAGTTTATGTCAAATAAAAAAACATGTAGCTTACATGTGTTACACCGCTTAATGAGACATCTGATACCTGCTTTCCGATCTTCGTGACAAGAATACAGTTTATCTAGGTTTACCTACATATACATAAGCAGCATATGCCCAGCTCACATTGATCAGCTGCTAAAGACTGCTAAGTGTAAAATTCAACTCCCAGGGACAGTTGGCTCTAGTATGCCATGGGTGGTACGACACCAAATGTATATTTGGACGCTGCAGTAGCAGATTTCGAACCATAAGGAGGTAACGAAATGAGGCGACAATACAACCGCAAGCCTCAGTGACACTACAGCTGTGTGGCACTGAGAATGGCAGTCAGTGCCCTGCCCGAATCCAAGGAGAAAACGACCGAGGGCCAGTTCTGTTGGAGTCAGCCAACCAATCCCAGTATTAAGTCTTCTACCAGCAGACAACGTAACGTTGACTACCCGAACACACGCTGTCAGTTGCCTGTATAGTGATGCAAGAGGGCTGATAGGTAAAGTGGGTGAACTCAGAAGCCCCAGTCACACATATACCCTATAATAATGATCCTCGTTGAAACCTGGCTAACCTCTACTACTGCTGCCAACGCAATCAGTATGAGTGATACTGTTCTGGTCAGACGAGACAGCGATACCAACGAAAGGTGGAGCTGTCATATCCTTTGACAAGCAACTTAAATGCGTACTAGCAATGGACCCACCACTTACTAAACTCTCAGACCCTATATGGTGTCATTTTACTGTAGGTCACACCAAGCACCTACTGGGTGGGCATCTACTGACCACCCACCTGTAGGGCAGAGCACAACCAGCTACTGTCCAGCATCACTACAGGGATACGGGACTTGGACTATAACCAAATCACCATACTAGAGACTTCAATGCCCCATCGCCGAACCTTGGCTCGGGGTATGCTCACGGAAAATTCGGTCGAAATCTACTACTAACCATAAGAAATAATCGACTGGCTGAGAATGTTGAAGACGACACTTAGCGGGGCCCTAGTGGAAAATCGTTGAGACTACATTATATTCTATCTAGTTGCCATCCACTTGCAGAAAAAATATCCAAATAATGACCCCAGGGAGTAATGACCACACAGCCATTGGTATCAGTCTTGCCCTACGTGAGCGCTTAAAGCGGGAAGCTACGCGATTATGTCTGTGCTTTAGCAAGGCTGAATATGCCAGAATGCAAAGGAATGGCTCATAGAATGGACTGAGTTTCTTTATTTTTTATTACAGCTTGATTTCACACCATACTTTTTGTACAGGCATGGAGTTTTCAGCATGTGATCTCGGTAGCCCAGATTTTGCAGGCCGACCATAGATATCAGGTGTGCGTCGGCAGAGGATCGAACTCCGGACCATGTGCATGATAGGTGAGAGTCCTAACAGCTGTACCACCGATGCACAAAATACTTCGTCCGAAGACAGAGCAGAAAAAAGAGGCAAAACTCATTGTATTGTGCCTCTCCACGGAAATCTTTAGTAAAAGGGGAAAGATTTATCCGCAAATAAGGAGAAACCAGAGTTATGGATGAACACTTGAAAATGGTAAAAGCGATTATTTACACAGTGGCCTTGGATGCCATCACTCTATTCACAACGCAGTCAAAGGAAAGGTTACCTTGGTTGGAGTGAGGTACGAAGTGCACTCTGCAGGAAAAGTGGGAAGTTTCGTCGACGTCGACAATATCCAAGAGTCAAATCGACCACGATGCATACCTTGAACTCAGGAAACGGTACAACGCGAGAGTCAAGAGTGACAGGTCATTTCAGACTAACCTTGCCAAAACACTCCTGGCGAACCCTAAAGGCCCAAACCGATTCGTGTGGGAGAGAAAACTAACCAACCAGGAGGCATGTGAACTAGTAGGTACAAACGGTCAATATCCAGGTGGCCTGGAAATAATTGAAACATTCAGTTCGGACCTCGCTAAATAGTTGAACAGCAATGTGGGTTTTACCTGTATGTGCCAAAAAGGTGGTACTGCTATTTTAACGGAAGAAAACCCGGTGGGTAGGGAGATGGAGAATGGCTCTGGGGAGGTAACAGAGACCCACATCCGGAAAGCTCCCGGGTTGTGACTACATCAAGCTATCTGTCCTGAAAGTGTGAGTCTAAGCTCTCCGCAGGCTCTTATTCGAATTGTTCCAACATTCCATGGATTCGGAGAAACTGCCAAGAGAGTGAGAAAGAGCCACCCGTTCTCCCACTTTCAAGAGTGGGGACAGGTGAAATGCTACCACCTTTAGACCAGTAGGGCTGCTGTCAGTGGTATCAAAAGTACTGGAAAGTATTTTTAATGATCACATCAGGGAACTCTTCGATAGGACAAATAGACTCCATGGAGCACAACATGGTTTCAAGAAAGGCGAATACTGTGTAACAAACCTATTATCAGCTTGAAACAGTTTAACATCATGGTGCGATATGAATGTTCCAATCCATTTGGTCTTCCTAAACTTTGAGAAAGCATTTAACACAGTACATCATGACCTTCCCCTATACAAAATAAGTCATGTGGGTATAGGTGAACCACTTCTATCACGGTTGAAGGACTGCCTAGCTGAAAAGGAATTCTTCACCAAGTTCAATCCAGTCCGATCATCCTGGCTCAGCTCACCATCAGGAGTATTACAGGGCTCTATCTATGGGCCACTGATGTTTTGATTTTTATCAATGATCCACCATGCCATCTAAGTTGCCCAACTATTTGCGCTGAAGACGTGAAGATTCCGAGAGCAAAGAAGTGCTTGGAAGACTTAGATAGGCTGCATGCAGGCCTAGAGCTTCTGGAGGACTTGGCGGGGGGCTAATGGTAGGACTTACAACCTGAAAAAGTACGAGGTAGTGGAATTACGCACTAGCAGACTGCAGAATGCAAGTTACAACATGTGCAACGAAAGCTTGTCCTGTAGAAATTTGAAGCGTGATTTAGTTCTAGTCCTATCGGAAAAAATTGAAACACTCAATTATTGAGCCTAGCGTATTATTTGATAATACAAATTATAATATTGATTATATTCTTATCATTCATGGTTTGATTTACTCTACGATTTCCTGAAGACCAACTACCATTCTTCACTATACACACGCTGCAGTTGTCAGCCACGTCTCGTAAACCGTTAATGACCAGCTCTTGCTACACTGGGACTCACGCTGTTCCTTGAAGTTTCTCAGAAACCCTTGGTAATAACGGACGCAAAACCGAAACACCGATTGGCTACTCGAGAATTCTTTATTGTAACACCAACATATAGACAGCTTTGAAATTAAGTTTTAACTAAGGTCTATGAACAAATATTACAATAATAAATCACAATATTACTTCTGACAGTTTTGGTCTGACTTCTTTCTGAACAGCGACCGATGAGACGATGACAGGTATATCGATGTTTCCGCGAAAATATAGGGAAGTTGGTTTTGAGCGAACAACCATGAATTGATCGTTCAATCTTCAACTACATTGACAGCAGTATTGTTAATCAGATGCAAAAATTTTGTCAGTTCTATGTTAATATCTTTTAATGATATGTCCAGACACGTAACTTTGCAATGTCAGATGTTTACTATATATAAGTACACTAAGTCCTGCCAACCGACCTTACCTTCAGTTCATACTGCCTACATTGAACCAACTATAGTGTTCTGCTGAATTTCGCTCCACTATTCACAAAACCTATTCTTTTTACTCTTCAAGTTTTTAACTTCTTATAAAGTAATCTGTTCATTAAGATGCAGGCACACATATATAATATGTTCATAAAGATGTACGTGGAGGCCTATTGGAAGCACTCATTAAGAAATCTAGGGAGATGGAATATGAGGTACGAACATATCTGGCACCAAGCAATATATTTGCGGTAGTCATAATAATCATAGTCTCAGAGCTTAACATCATAATGAGAGGGAGGGTAGCGCTAGCTGATCAGTAGATATGGTGGGGGGTCACTAAGGTGAACCGCCCCATTCTGCAGGAACAGCAATATACAAATTAAAGGCTCGAGATATTTCTGATTTTTATGCGGGCTTAGATCTTTATCTTGAAAAAGATAATAATGAACGCCTTGACAGATCATGCTTCTACCTTTAAATATATACCATTCTCTCAGCCTATTGTTGAGATGCAACCAAGTGGGATCTGCATAGATTTATGGGGCATCTTATAAACTAACTTGCTGTCCATTGTCGGATCTTTAAATACTACTTCACAATGTCTTATCTCATTTATTTTCTAATAACGTCTTTACTTGATCCTCATTATATCCCATTAAACCTAACATTTTAAAGCTCTTTATGAATTTGATTCGACTTGTTCTTTTTCTATTCCCTATTGCGTACGGTTGTGAACCAAACAGACAAGAAGGTATGAAAAATAAAAAACCGGCATGAGGATGAATGTATTAAAATCAAGAGTGGATATCATTATAGTACGAAGTATATGGGTATTATTATACATACCAAATAAACGTCAGCCTAAGGATTAATTACTTCCCCATTCTGTTTCCGATATAAATGTATTTATTAATGATATTGTAAGAACTGTTAAGGCTTAGGGTAGACCTCAACTCTAAACACTCTTACAAAACTTCTTCACCTTTTTACGACCTTAGCTGCACGCTACTCAACGTGAAAATACTGACGAACTGAATCAAGGTAAAAAGACTTGGTATGACAAGTGTATCTAGGACAATTGTATTTTACACAACGAAACATGAAATTCAATAAATAAAGAGGTTGTACAACTTATCTGCAGACGTCACTGGAGGTAGGCTCGGAGAGTGTGCAGAATGAAAGCACAACGAGAGAACGAACCAATGAACGTACGGAAGAGTCACAACTCAAAAGATCAAAGTGTGTCAAACATGGGTGGGCGAGTTTAAACAAAAGTTCAAGGGTACAATGTGCGCTACAGGTTATCCCCCCTAGAAGGTTGGTGGGAAACCAGCAAGCTTCGATATACAAAAGTAGGGCGGCTTTGTACGATAGCAATGAGTGGACGCGAAGGTTTGAAGATAGGAATAGTAAAAAAATTTTCCGAAATGAAAGAAAGCAAATGAAAAGAAAAAATTAAGGTAAGTTGGTACCTTGTGTGGTTGTAAGCTTCTACTGTTTGGTTTTTTCATCTTTATTTTTTATCTTTTATATTTTTATGAATTTGATTTTTTAGTATTATTTTTTTATTGTATTGATATTTATCGATTCATTCTTTTTTAACTCCGTATTACTCCGCCGCCGAGGCTGCCGTAGCAGGAAGGTGACTCATTATGTCTAATTTTCATTTTAGACCAATGCTCCCTTCCTCCGCTTCAACAGACCCTAGCAGCCATGTTAAGGGCAATAATTATACCAGCGTATGATAAGGAGCAGGGTAAAAACAACATAAGAGAATGGGAGAAGAGGTTAAGATTGCAAAATCGGTGTAAAGGTACTACAAAAGCTTGAGCGGAATGAATGTGAGGAAAACTGGTGTAACCTGGAAGTAGTACGTCAGAATGAGATAAAACAAAAGAAGTTTCTCACCTGTGAAAACTTATAAAATTACAGAGAAGTGTGTAATAATAGTAATAATGTATATTCTCATATAAACATATAAATTTACATGAAAATGCATGCCATTTTTACAGGCACGATCAAGTATGATATAATATCAAATCGTAGATTGTCTACAAGTTAATAATGTTTCAACAGTTAAATATTTGATATATATATAAATACACATTGTCTGAACTAGGCTGTATAGTTATTGAATTGTACAATTGTCCTCCAGGTTGAGCGGGAAAATCGACTTCGTTTCGTTTTCATCCCGTGGTTGTCGGCATACGATAACCAACCAATATTGAGGTAAGTACAACGTTTACAAGGGATTGAAAGCTGTTTTAGAAAAGTAAAAGTGCTGAGGTGAATCATTAAATTGTAATGAAATAGGTAAGTGCAAGTATCATTAATAAATGCATTAATAAAGAAAACTCCCTAGGCTGACAACGTTCATTTGCAATGTATAATGCTACACGTATATCTCGTACTATCATGATGTCCACTTTTGGTTTTAATACATTTATCCTCAGTTGTGCCAGTTGTTTTTGTTTTATACCTTTTTGTGCATTTAGTGTACAACCGTACCCTTCAGAGAGTAGGAATATAATAAGTCATAAAGAGCTGTAAAATGTTAGGTTTAATGGGATATAATGAGGATCAAGTAAAGACGTTATTGGAAAATGAATGAGATAAGACATTGTGAAGTGGTATTTAAAGATCAGACAATGGACAGCAAGTTAGTTTATAAGATGCCCCATAAATCTGTGCAGATCCCACATGGTCGCATCTCAACAATAGGCTGAGCGAATGGTATATATTTAAAGGTAGAAGCATGATCTGTCAAGGCGTTCATTATTATCTTTTTCAAGATAAAGATCTAAGCCCTCATAAAAATCAGAAATATCTCGAGCCTTTAATTTGTATATTGCTGTTCCTGCAGAATGGGGCGATTCACCTTAGTGACCCCCACCATATCTACTGATCAGCTAACGCCACCCTCCCTCCTTTTTTGATGTTAAGCTCTGAGACTATGATTATTATGGCTACCGCAAATATATTGCTTGGTACCAGACATGTTCGTACCTCATATTCCATCTCCCTAGCTTTCTTAATGAGTGCTTCCAATAGGTCTCCGCGTACATCTTTATGAACATTATATATGTATGCATGCGTCCTAATGAACAGATTACTTTACAAGAAGTTAGAACCTTAAAGAATAAAAAGAATAGGTTTTGTGAATAGTGAAGCAAGATTCAGCAGAACAATATAGTTAGGGATCAATGTAGGTAGTATGAACTGAAGGTAAGGTCGGTTGGCAGGACTTAGTGTACTAAATTATCATGACAGTCTTGTATATAGTAGACATCTGACATTGCAAAGTAACGTGTCTAAACATATTATAAAAAGATATTAACAGAACCAACAAAATTTCAGCATTTGTTTAACAATACTACAGAAGGGTAGTTAGTACTACAGGTAGTCGTAAAGTAAATCAATCTATGTATAATAAGAGCATAGTCAGTGTCATAATTCGTATTATCAAAGAATACATTAGGCTCAATAACTGAGTGTTATAAGGGAAACAAGCATGGTAAAGCAAGAGAACACTTGCCGCATAGCTATTTTAATCATTTTAAGTATTTTAATGACAATCGAATTTCAAGTATTGAACCTACATAATTACTAAGTATTATTATATTGGTATTGGGACTAGTGTACTTTCCGTAGTTAAATATTGAAAAGCCATTGTCTCTCCACTCTACCAGCAGTTGAGATCTTTGAGGCGGGCTAGGGTGGACATGTTTATATGTTTTTCTAGGCTCCTTTTGAAACTGTCAGGCCTTTCACAGGATCTTATCTCAGAGGGTAGTTGGTTCCAAAGTTTGCAATATTTAATGGTGAAGAAGTTAGCTCTAGTGGTGAGTTTATGGGTGTTAACCTTGAGAAGGTAGTTGTGGTTGCGTAGTCCATACGATTTAGGATTAGCCCAGGTTATGGACGAGTTACTGTTACAGTGCTTTCTTATAACTTTGAATAAGAGAAATAAATTGCACTTCACTCTCCTTAACCATAAGGGCTCTAAGTCCAGTCGAATACATCTGTCAAGGTATTCTATTTGCTGACCATAGCCTAATATGCGTTTCGTAAGGAATCTTTGGACACTTTCAACTTTTTTCTGTCTGCTGATTTAAAGCTACTGTATAAGTGGGCACAGTATTCAAGTTTGGGGCGAATGCATATCTTATATATGGCTAATCTGGCTTCTGGAGTGTAAAAGTTGCGTAGCACAAAGCCGGTTAGACGTTTACAATCAGATACCACCTTATTTGCATGTTCAGTAAAGGTAAGATCTGAGTATGTTATCCCGAGATCTGTGACTGTGTTTGTGTTTGAGACAAGGTCACCGTACATGTATAGACACATGCTAGGTTTCCAACGTCCGAAGTATGTTATCCCAGATTTAGCTGGATTGAACGTTAACTGCCACTTTTCACTCCAATTACATAGACTATTTAGGTCTTCTTGGATTTTACTAACAATATTCATATCATTATAGTCAAAATCATAGACAACTTTGAGGTCATCTGCAAAGAGGTATGGCTTGCCATACTTGATCATAGAGACAATATCATTTATGAATACAATGAATAGGGTAGGGCCAAGAACACTACCTTGTATCACGCCGCTGGTTATCGGTTTGGATGTTGATAAGTGATGGTTGACTTTAACTAACTGTTCTCTTCCTGTAAGAAAGGAAGTTATCCACTCAAGAAGCCTTCCACTTATTCCATAAGATAGGAGTTTCAGTATGAGTCTTTTATGTGGGACTTTATCAAAAGCTTTCCTAACATCTAGAAATAATGTTGCTGCCGAACGACCTTTGTCTACACATTCAGTAATGTGGTCGAAATAATCTAACTGGCACGTAATGCACGATCTTCTATTTAGGAAACCGTATTGGAAAGGGGATATTAAGTCATTCGAGAGCAAATACTGAACAATTTGCTTCTTTACAATCTTTTCCATCACACGTGAAACTACGGAAGTAATGTTGATGGGGCGGTAATTATCTATGTCCGCTGTAGGTCCGGTTTTGTGAATGGGTACAACGTAGGATTTCTTCCAGCTATTTGGATATGTTCCACTCCTTATCGAAGTTGAAAATATCTTGAGAAGAAGTAGATTCATGTCATTTCCACCATTTTTTAAGAGGACGGAAGACATTCCATCTGGGCCGGGAGTATTAGTAAGCTTAAGAGTTGTGATAGCTTTATCGATTTCTTGGGCGTTTAAGACTACATCGCTTAGACACTTTTCTGTTTTACGAGGGAAATCTATATCCTGGTCATTTTCTAGAGTGTACAGTTTGGCAAAGTGCGTGCTAAACACCTCACATATATCCTCAGCACTTTCGTGAGTAATGCCACCTAGGTGTATTATTTTTGGATATGTTGATTTGGAGTTAGTTAACCTACTTTTGAAGAGTTTGGCTATTTCTCCAGTGTTATGTGGCGACTGAATTGCCCGCGTTTCTTTATTCCTAAGACTTAGATTTTTTAACTCATGGATTCTAATGAGGATTGTTTTGATAGCGATTAACGACGATAAGTCGTCATGTCTATAGTAACTTAATGAATGCTTCCGCAAACTTCTTCTTAATGATATTGGAATAAAATCACCTTGAGGGATTTTGAATTTAATCAGTTTCACAGGCGCTATGACATCATTAACCGACTGTATATTGTCATAGAAGTTTTTAAGGACTTCCTCTAAGGAGTCATTGGTAAAGTAGGAATCCCAATTAGAGTATCTAATCAAGTCCTGATACAAGTCCCAATCAACCCGCGTGTATGGTCTTATAGGTGTCCGACTAACTTCGTTTCTGTGTATAGTTTCTGGGGAAATGTTAAACGAACATGCAACTATTTTATGATCGCTACCTGGGAATTCATGTCCCACATGAATTGTAGATGGTGCTACGTTGATCGTGAATATAAGATCAAGAATGTTATTGGACCTAGTGGGTACATTTATGTGTTGCGTCCATCCTCCAGTAATGATGGAATTAAGAAGATTATCATACCTCGAGGGTCCACGAAGTGTACGCCATGATATATCAGGCAAATTGAAGTCACCTCCAATTATATTATAACTGAAGGGGAGATTGGATGCAACACTAAATATGTTGCTGAGTACGTTATCGTATTCGCGGTTGGATGATGGCGGTCGGTATACGCACCCTATAAGGATAGGTTTACTTCTGAGAACTTTTATTTCGACCCACACCGAATCATTAAGTTGTGACAGAATAGGGTGACTAAAATGCGTTGCACAAATGGGTTGTTTAACGTATATGAGTGTTCCACCCCCACGACCTGTTTCCCTATCCCCTCGAAAAAGATTGTACTTATCAATTGATAAGCTACCATCCACAATGTCACTTGAGCACCAGGCTTCAGTGATCATGATCAGCGACGGATTGCATATAGAGGCTAACGTACATAATGCTAAATGTTTGTTAAGAACTGATCTAGCATTTATGAGGATGACGGATAGACTTTGACGAAGTGGTTTTAGTGTATGGGCAATATCATAATAAAATACTCTATGGTTATCAACTGAATATGTGCAGTCGTTATTGGATTCATTAATTACAACATTTTGATCACTAGAGACGGTTTCTTTAATTTGATAGTTAGGGATGGGTTGTGAAATGTCACTCGTGAGTAGTTGGTCGTTTAGATATTGCGTGCTATGGGAGATACTAGTATGATAATCTATGGTATTACTATTGGTATTAGGTGTGTATAAGATGTTTGCTATCTTTCGGGGAAGAAGCAGTTTCCCTGTTGTAAGGTGTTCGCTATACCAGCAAGGAATTGGTCTGATATCATGCGTGCTATGTGCATGATCCCAGGCGTTTCTGCCAGTTGTCGCTGGAGAAAATTTTGGTCATATGGATTGGCTAGTGTCGTGTAATCTGCATAGTTATAACCGAAATGTGTGATCGGCGTGTTGTTGTGTGCATATGACTTAGATCCCTGTGTCTGATTAGAGTACTTCCTAGGCCATGATGAGCATTGTGCTGAAATTGGCATGTGACCCCTACTGAATGCATGAGAATTATGACAGGGCACTATACGCGTTTTTGGACTAACGTCTGTATTCTCAAACTGATGTTTCCTGTACATCATGGTTGAGGGTGCATTCGTGAGGGGTTGAGCAACTTCGTGTTTTCGAAGTGTTTGGTGAGATATGTGACGATTGTTTTTTCTTATCATAGGACTGGTAGTGGAAGTCGGAAATGATTCAGCTCCTACGGTATGTGAATTACGTCTAACTTCAGGAACATGACTAAGTTTAGATGATTGTCTATCAGTAGAATGAGCCAGTGACCCATTTGAAACTTTCCTACTTATGGGCTTTAGTGTTCCGGGTCTAACGTTTGGTTTAGCTTTATCCGTATTAGTCGGCCTGTATAATTTGGGCTGCTGGTGATTAGTAGGATTTCCTAATAAACTGGATTTCTGATGAATAGTCTCAACAGTTTTTTTGGTGTTCCTAACGGAAATAGGACGTTTATCATAACGCCTTGTATTTACACCTACCTGGGTGGCCACATGTGATTGCTGCTTCACAGTAGCCGGGCTAAGAGGTTGTGAGGTATATGACTTCCCGAGAGATTCAAAGTGTACTACTGAATTCAGCTTAGACTTTTTCGAGGGTTTGGCATTAGTGCCAGTGTGCGAGGGATGCACGTCAATACTGTGATCTGTTGACATTTCTATGTCTGAAATTTCAGTATTTCGAGCTAAGTCTTCAACAGTTGCTTGACTACTGTTAGTTTGTGTATGCGATATTATCTGGTGCTCTTGGTCATCAGGCAATACAACGAGGGAAGTATTAACATCGGTTGTCTTATTGGGGTTGTCTTCCCTCAGTTTACCTGCGCGGCAACGTCTTTGGCAAGAAGTTAAATCAGGTACAATCCTGATATTGGTGTAGGGTGTTGAGGAGCCAAGAGTTTTGCCAGACTCCAAAAATTTCTTAGCTAGGTCAATAGACTTAAATTTGAAGAGTACAGGACATGGGTGGTTTGCGGATTTCTTACGAAGACGCAGAACCTGGCAGTCAGATACTGAAATGTTGCATGCCTGTAGACAGATTGCTTTAAGTTTGATAATAGGTACATTGTCTGGTATATTATATCCTAAAACATTGTATGAGGACATGACCCTCTTTACAGCCTCTGCAGTCAAAAAGTCTAGCAGGCGCTCAGATTTGAGGAGTGAATCTAAGCAAATTTCTTGTGATGGATCACAAAGTTGGAGGAAAGGAGTGATACTTTCGAACTTATCCTGCAGGTCTGTTATAGATTTCTGAAGGATCTTTAGATCACTAGTGTTACGGGCTACGTTATCGATTAGTTCTTCCATTAAGTTTGGTACTATAACTCTCGGTGTATCAATTGATCTTAGTACAAATTCATCGTCAGGACTAATGTTTCTAGTGACCGGCTGACTATTTGATGCTAGTCTCTTAACAGTACTAACTCGTTTAATAACTTTGACCATTATGGAGGTAAAGATTATAAAAATTTCTCAAAAATTGACAAAAGTGTGTGAAATACTGTTATATTATCTAAGTAGATAAAAACAACAATAAACAGGTATGAATGTATGAAGTACGAACTAAAAATAGACCACTATCAAACGAGTTAACTCTGACAGTTATAAACAACAAAACTAAGGACTTCTCTATAGTTCTTTTGTGATAGATTGCTCTTTATTAACACGAATCTGACTGGATCCAAACAGTATTCTGGAGGTGATAAATTTGGATATTTAGCTACCGGAGGTGCAACCAATATCAGCTATAATTATATAGTAGTCAAATATAGACCACGATATTCCAGAATTCGAAAAGATATTTCCACGTTATATGGAGAGATTGTAACGTCCTACACGAAGCGCGCGGGTTGATTTGTATCTCGGCTTTGTCCTTTATGCTTGCAATGAAGATGTTCTTTGTAGCCTGGTCCTTCAGCTTTTGAGTGTTGAACTTGGATTTTGGTCTACCTGCAGCTCCTGATTCCCTGAAAGCTTTTAATTTATTTGGATTGTCCCTTGAACGAGATAGTGGTCTGAGCCAACGTCTGCTCCTCTTCTTGCTTTTGTGTCCAGTAGGCTGCGCCTCCACTTCCTTGAGATTGAGATGAAGTCGATTTGGTTTTTGGTTTGCCCGTCTGGTGACACCCATGTAGCCTTGTGGATATCTTTGTGCTTGTATACACTGCCAGCAATCACTAGTTCGTTGAAGGCGCAGAAGTCGGCGAAGAGTTCTCCATTTTCATTCATTTCTTCGAGAGCTTCTCTACCCATGATGAGTTCCCTTCCTGTGTTGTCTGGTCCCAGTTTGGCGTTCATGTCTCCCATTAGTATTTTCATGTCACCAGCTGGAGTATTGTCCATTGTTGCCTGTAGAATTCTTCTTTCTTTTCGAGGCCTGCGTTGTTTGTGGGTGCATAACATTGTATGATTGACACTTTCCTTCCTTTGGAGTTGAATCTGGCGGTCATTATCCTGGACGAAATCGCCTCCCATTGTATCAGGGCTTTCGTTGCCGTTGGTGACATCATGATAGCCCCGCCCTCGGTGTGCGTGTGGTTATCTTCTGGATGACGGGAGTAGATCACTGGCTCGCCCGTTGACAATTTGGTGAGCCCATTCTCGTTCCATCTATCTTCACATATTCCCAGTATTTGGATTCCGTATCTTTTCACCTCGTTTGCGATCTGGGCAGCTTTGCCAATCTCGTAGATGTTGCGGACGTTTCATATCGCCACACAGACGTTTTTTGGCGCAAAGAGATTCATCGTGCTGAAGTTTCTGTAACAACTTTGTTTACAGGGTGTGGTTGCTAGCCTCATGCCTGAGAATATAAATATAAACTTTGACTATTCTAACGTTTTGTTTTACTTTTTTGTGCATGTATAAGGCTTGGTTTATCATACACTCTATTGTTTGGCCTATCGCCTGCTGGCGATGTCAATGTACCCATGGGTTCTTGTGCTTTTCTAGATTTTAGGTTATACGTGCAATATTTTCTTGATGGGTATTGATCAGTCACGTATTTCAATACTTTTCTTACGGAATTATCTTGAAATCGTTGTGACCTAGATGGATACTAATTGGCAAGGCCTTTTCGCAGGTAGTCAATGCGAGAGAAAGCAGTGCAGACTAAGTGAAATTTCTGGTGAAGTAATGCTTACAAGGCGTTTCTTCAGATGGGGGAAATTTGAAAAATCATTAGGAGAATTTCAGAAAGTGAGGACGTCATTTAATGCTAACAACGTAGTTGTCCTGCGCTCACTATGCGCATATTCAGAACAAAACAATGGCGGATGACAGATTCAAGTATGCCTACGTTGCTTTTAAACGCAATTTTGGAGTGAATCGCGGAAAAGCTGGCTTGAAATTGAGAAACAAGTCGTAAGAGGAAGTATACCATGATATTATGAAAATTTAAGGTCTAAATGCTGCAATTCTCCGTCTTCACTTCGCATGCTTTTGCACTGCAGCGAGTACAAAATTACTTCTCACAAAATGCTGCATAACCATCAATGCAGTAGGGTGTACATGCAGAATCACCCATGGTCTAGACGACTAACAGTGGAAAAGAACGAAAACATGGAACCACTTATTCAGTGATCCCACGCATCCGATGAAATAATGATGCATATAAAGGAAAAATTCCAACGGGACATAACTCGTAATGACGTTAAAAAACTGAAAGCCCCAGTTATTAAAATAACGTTGCCTACGTATTCTCTGAGTTATAAACCACAACTTATGTCTACTATATTCGCAAGTCTAAAAAAGTTTCAAAAATTATTTTTCTCTTGAATGTCACTCAAAATAAAAAGGAAAAAAGCATCAAGCAGAAGATGATTTGTATCTTTTTTATTTTTGATTACAGATTGACTGCACACTGTATTTTTGGTACAGGTATGGAATTTTCAGCATGTGATATCGGTGGCCCAAACTTTGTAGGCCGACCATAGATATCAGGTGTGCGTTGGCAGGGGATCGAACTCCAAATCCATGTGCATGATCGGCGAGAGTCCTAACCACTGTGCCACCGACGCACAATGGGAAAAACTTACAATTAAATACATCTACAGGCTTAACTGCCGAAATTATTGGGACGATACTGAATTGATGTTAGTGTGTTTAGGATTAGAGTAATCTTTCCGCTGACCTAGTTGTTTGAGTGTTTTCTAGGTAGACACCACAAGGGAAGTTAGAACATATCTGTTTATTCGTTATGTCGGAAATTTTCAAATTTAAACCATTTTAACTATCTTTAATCCAGTTTTCACAAAATCATATCGTAATAAGTCAGTAGACCAAGTGGTAAACTATGCCTCGGTTTCGATATATTTCGGTATGACAACCTTATAAGATACGAAATCAATGTGCGTCATCTCAGTAACAAAATACGATTGTGACCAAAATAAATCAAACGATACTCATCTACCAAATTATCATCTGGATGAATTGTTGAATCATATTTTAACGGTTAAGCTTCTTTGATTACATTTCAATCGATCCGAGTTGTCCTAACTAACACTTTTCTCGGGTTTTTTTACATTATTTATTGCTCTCAAAAACTATAATTTAGCTGATACTAGCTAGATAAGTTTTTCAACTCTCTCTCAAAACAACCATTACTTCTAATTATATTGCTGTCTTTAATACTCTCATAAACTTAAATGGGTGAGTATATACGTGGTTTCGTGTTATATTTTCCGCGACTCAGTTTTTTTCGTCTTTCATTGGCTAGAATGGTGGCGGTCAATTGCAGTTTGAATTGTCCTTGGGTGCGTGCTGTCTTTGCGTGGTTGTGTTTGCGTCGTTTGCCAGCATATGTGATTGCTATAAACGTGAATTAGACTATTGTAACGCTTTGTTTTTCTTTGTTTGTGCATGTACTAGGCCTTCCTTGTCGTACAATTCGTTGTTTGGTCTGTCGGTTGCTTGCGATGTCAACGAACCGGTGGGTTCTTGTGTTTTTCTGTCATCTAGGTTATACGTGCGGTATTTTCTTGATGGTTATCAATCATCCCTGTATTTCAATGTTGTTTTTTTACGATTTATCTTGAAATATTTGTGACATAGATGGATCCTAAATGATAATTTTATTTTAGTCCGTTGCAGGTAGTCAATTCGAGTGACAGGAGCACAGATTTAAGTGGAATTTTTGCTGAATACATACTTGGAAGGCGTTTCTTCAGCTGGGATGAATTTGAAAAGTCATTAACAGAATTTCAAAAAGTGAGGAAGTCATTTAATGCTAACAATGTAGTTATCCTGCACTCACTATGTTCATAATTGCAGCAAAACGATACCGGATGACAGGTTTAAGTACGCTTATGTTGGTTTTAAATGCACTTTTGGAGTGAATCGTACAAGACCTGGATTGAAATTGAAAAACAAGTCGTAAGAAGAAGTGTAATATGATTTCATGAATATTTCAGGTCTAAATGTTGCAATTGCTCGTCTTCATTTCACGTGGTTTTGCATTATAGTGAAAACATCATTGCTTCCCACAATATGGTGGTGCATAACCATCCATGCAGCAGGGTGTACATGCAGAATGACCCATGGTATAGACGACTAACAGTTGAAGAGATAGAAAATATTGAACCTCTTCTTCAGCAATCCCACTCATCCGATGAAATAATAATGCATGTTAAGGAGAAGTACCACAAGGATATAACTCGCATTGACGTTAAAAATTTGAAAGCCGCAGTGAATAAAGGTAACGTTGACGTACTTGTTACATACTTAAGGTATTTCGAGTCGTCGTGACATTTTTGAATTCCTAAAATCCCGTGGGAAGTTAATGGAGTATTATTCCGATGAACCGATCAGGAATTCACTAACAAGAATTTGTTTTGCAACTTATGAGCAAATGGAATTGTATAAACAGTTCCCTGAAGTTGTTGGTATCGACTCGACGTATAATACAAATAAGGGGAAGTAAGTTTACTAATTCATTAATCAACGTGCAGGTATTCTTTGTTCCGGTTACTTGTGACGGATAATTTTGGTCGTGGACGACCAGTTTTATTTGCGTGGACTAGAAAAGAATTCAAACGAGATGTAGTTTGGATATTAGACTGTTTTCGTGAAATAATGGAAGACACCTCCAAAACAGAATCTTTCATTATGGATTGTGCGCAAGCTGAAATAGCAGCCGTCAAGTTAACGCACAGACAAGCGCACATTGTTTTGTGTTCTTTCCATGTTTGCAGAGCATTCTGTCGGAAAGTAAGCTTTTCAAAGCATACTTTACATTTTATTCGTAGACAAGAAATCCCATTGTGAAGAATTATTTATGCCGTCTAGTGCAGTGTAAAAGGAGATCAGAGTAATGCCTCTAATGTTCTCATTTTCCAGATTTAATTCCTACTTCAGAGTTATTAGCAGATTGGATGCTACTGTCAGTCAATATCTACAACGTCGTTGGATGCATCGACGAGAATTGTAGGCAGCCTGTTTCAGAGATAACGTGCCGACTTTTGGGAATGATACAAATGTATAATGTAATGTAATAATCAGTTCATAGTTATCTTAACGTTTTTTGTTCCACCTTTTGTAGTTAACCATGTGATGCATAATTGTAAACAATGGACGTGGTCACGCAACTTGTTCGCATCTCAAAGTACGTCAGCAGTTATCCCTTTAAATCGAAGTGACATATACGATACCAAAAAGAGGATTATCATTGCGGGCATGAAGAGACTTAGTGACAAATTTGGAGAAGTGTTTGCCAATACTTATGCAGACGGAGTAATCGCAGGAATCAATCGTGTTCTTAATATGTAAATAAACTAGATTTGTATAATAATGAAAATAAAATTTTCATGTAAATTTTGTTGTCTTTCAATTCATGTGTTCACTTTGTGAGCACGGCATGTTAGACCGGTGCTCTCTAGGACTTTAACTACTAACAATACGTAAGTGTAATTGTGTAGGAACGATGTCGGTCGTCATACGTGTTAAATTATAAGTATTTTAGTTAGCTAACGTGCATGCGTATTATAGTCATATACAAGTCTTTAGGGACAATAGTAGGCATAACTTAGGCACTGCATTCGAGTCCCAGTTCTTATACGGTTACGTGTATTCGAAAGTATTGCATTACTGATGTTTCACTTAAAGCGTGATGTCAATCCATATGACTAAGGCTGTTGACATGTAGCGTAAATTAAAGTCTACACCAGACGAATTATTGAATTCGTTGAGCTTTAGCAATCGTAGTTAGATTTAGCTTACACTAAAATATGCCACCAATTTCTTTGTCAGGTCTCATTAATAAGTCATGTCTGCATCTAGTCATCATGACAAATATAGCTACACTCAGATAGAATAAGAAAGGTCTGGCAAGCAGGATGTTAAATATATTTAATGAAAAATAATAACAAGCAAATGCCTTTACGCAGTTGTTTGTCGTAATAATTTGGGTAGTGTCGAATCTCTGTGACCGGGTTGACTGACGTTACCAGATATCTACAAATAAGTAAACAAAGTGTTTTTTAAATAGCTGAAGTAAGGAAGAAGTAATATTAAAGGTAAACGATTTATATCTGCCTACCTTTGCTGAAAATGGTTCATTCTCCTTTCTCATTCTTTGGTAATGACATCATTCTTCTGGGGTTTTCACTGCCACACACATTATTCCTCTTCTAAAGGATAGCAGCAAGCATATAGTAATAATTTCAAATTTCGTATAAACCAATGTTTACAAAGAATGCATGTCATTTCTACAGGCGCAATAAGTTATGTTATAAACTGCAATCGTGAAGTATCATAAATTATAAGAGTTAAATTGTGAACCCTTAACAATGAACACCGTACATTTGGTTAAGTACTATTGTGGTGAGAGCAGGCTGCTAGCCGATTGGTTGGCACTAATCTACGTTAAGGTCTAGGTCACTAATATGGGCCGTGAGAAAATATGAACAAGCCTGAGTCAACAACCAATCACAGCAAAGTTAACGTGGCAGAATATGATTCGCAGAGAGAACTCTATTTGTCAAGGAATCCCGAAACAACCAATCAGAAGCCTGCGTTTGTCTACCTAAACAACCAATCAGATGACTGCGCTTGTCTATAATAATGTAGTTGAAAGATGTATAAATACGTGTTGATTTTCATAATAAAACGATCTGTTGCCTGGCCCTTGTCTTCTGTTGTTACATTTGGTGTCGCTGCCTACCGACAAATGAAAAGCCTATACCCTGCAGTTTTTGATGGAGACATATGGATCTTCGGGCAGGACTTCAAGGCTTCTGCGCAGTTGAGTGGCGTTCAAGATCTGTCAGCGATGGAGCTGCTACTTGAGACGCTGCTGGGAGGTCGGGCGAAAGCAGCATATGAAGGTGTGGGCCGAAGTATGGACGAATGTTCGACAGGGTCAGGCAAACAGTTTCCAAAGTGGGAAGGACCATATATGGTCACTTCGAGATGGGGTTACGCAGACACAGTCGCAATGGCGAACAATAAGAGGCGCGTGAACGTCAGCGAGCTCCAGAAACGGATACAGCGAGACAAGCCAACGATGACGCCTGCACCAAGTAGATCAAGCCGACTTCAGTCGCACGTATTTGACGGGGGGACGAGTGTGGTGAGAGCAGGCTGCTAGCCGATTGGTTGGCACTAATCTACGTTAAGGTCTAGGTCACTAATATGGGCCGTGAGAAAATATGAACAAGCCTGAGTCAACAACCAATCACAGCAAAGTTAACGTGGCAGAATATGATTCGCAGAGAGAACTCTATTTGTCAAGGAATCCCGAAACAACCAATCAGAAGCCTGCGTTTGTCTACCTAAACAACCAATCAGATGACTGCGCTTGTCTATAATAATGTAGTTGAAAGATGTATAAATACGTGTTGATTTTCATAATAAAACGATCTGTTGCCTGGCCCTTGTCTTCTGTTGTTACACTATGTCCTTGGAATGTGAGTATACATTTGCAATGTTTAATGCCAACCATATTGGTGTAAACATAGAAAATATGACGTTTTCCATGAAAATACAGCTTTGTTCCAACACTGGTGTTGTTGTGTTTCTAATAAAAGCAAATAGACTGTAAGCAAGCAACTAATAGGCACAAAGAGTAAGTCTCAGCTTTAATAAAGGCATATCCAGTTAACATAAAATCAAGTGTAATAGTGCACAAATGAAAAGACCATAGTGAAGTAGATAAGTGATATTTCAGTGAGAGGTAAATTGAACTATCTGCAACCTTACAATTTGGGAGACAACCTGACATGTAAGATCTCTCACAAATTTCTATAGAGCCTGTGGGGTGCCATGGATGGTTTGGCGTCAATCGCAGCTTTGAAAGGATGACTTACAAATGCAAAAGGTAACAACCAACGAAACTGCAGTAGTATTTTCTAGCTATTCAGCATTTTTTCCTTTGATGCAGTTTCTTATCAACAGTTTGCAGTATTCAGAAAATCACAAGTTGCTTACAGATAACTTGTTTAATAATAACTGCTTTAATTATATCAGCCATAAGTGCATCTTCTACATATTTCATAGCCACAATTAAGTCATTAAGGATCTCAGATTATCTTAGTGATGTGAAGCAAAATAATTTTTAAGATTGATATAACCTATGTAACAGGTGTAGTAGTTGTACGACACAGCCGCTAGCTACTAATCGACAGAAATCTGGTACTAATTTTAAGTACTCTGACATTTGAGAAGGACTATTTATACTATTCTTCCAGACACAATGAACACTGATGTCAATATACTCTGATGCCATTTCATGCACTGAGCAATGAAGGCCTTGTGAAATTTCATGTGTAAATGTCAATTAAACTATTTTTACATCTTCGCCCAAGCACTTTTAACTAGGAACTTCATCAAAATAGATATAATCACCAGGAAATTCAGCAGCCTATCTCATTCATCGCATAATGTCGCCGATGTGTTATGAGTTATCCATTGTCATCACGGATGATAACAGAAAAGTTTAACATGTTCAAAGCACACATCTAACCTATGCCTGCATGCTATTTCTCTTTCATAGGCCAGATTCTAATAGATTCACTGGAATGACAACAGCCATTGACTGCAGTATATTTACAAACTTAAGATCTGAAACAACTCGCAAAAAAACAAACCCTCAATGCACTATAATGCAAATAATAGCCTTTCTATGCGAACTTTCTTAAAAAGGATGACTTCTTCATTGATAATTCGTCCGAGCTATAATATAAAATTTTAAGCTCCACTAAGAACAAAATACAGCAAAATACTGCCATCCGGCTACAGAAGTCTAAAACTAGTCAAATACAATCTACTTCCAAAAAAATAGGTGATTATAACGTCTGTTGACGTGAGCGCGGTAACCGATGGCATTGCGCGATAACACCCGGTGTCGGCCTATATTCCCACACAATGAAATGTCTTTTGATTTTCATATTTTCCATCAGTTTGTTGTGGTACTCTATTTGAACAAACTGGCGTACACGTATATCCTAGTATTTCTTCGCGTTTATTATTGTGTCCTAACGTTGCGTTTACTCAACGTCCACAACGTAAATCAAAAGGCACCTGAGAAGGAGTACGATCGTGTATTATCGCAGTAATCAAAATTCAAAAATTGAGCGAGTACAAAAGTATAGATTTTTAGCACGCAATATTTGGAGTGATAAACAAATCAAAGTCCAACTACATAGTGACAGTATACTATGATGAATAATAATAAAATGGGTCACTACAATTGCCACTCCGTGGAATGCATGTAACTGAAGTTTAGTTTGTAGTACCCCTATACGAACTGTAAACATGCTTTTTAATCTAATTTGTATACTTGTATTATATGTGTATACAGACCGATTGTATATGTACTTCGCAAACATTTGTCAATTTACTGTTGAATATTACCTTGACACAATTTCGAATTTGACTACTGCTACAATACACATTCGTACTCTTCGCAAGTGCCTTTTGATTTACGTTGTGGGCGTCGAGTAGCCACGTCTGCTCACATTAATAAGAACGAAGAAATACTAGAATATATGTGTACGGCAGTTTAGTCAGACGGGTGAGGATAAACGTGGCTGCGTGTTATATTTTCCGCGACTCAGTTTTTTTCGTCTTTCATTGGCTAGAATGGTGGCGGTCAATTGCAGTTTGAATTGTCCTTGGGTGCGTGCTGTCTTTGCGTGGTTGTGTTTGCGTCGTTTGCCAGCATATGTGATTGCTATAAACGTGAATTAGACTATTGTAACGCTTTGTTTTTCTTTGTTTGTGCATGTACTAGGCCTTCCTTGTCGTACAATTCGTTGTTTGGTCTGTCGGTTGCTTGCGATGTCAACGAACCGGTGGGTTCTTGTGTTTTTCTGTCATCTAGGTTATACGTGCGGTATTTTCTTGATGGTTATCAATCATCCCTGTATTTCAATGTTGTTTTTTTACGATTTATCTTGAAATATTTGTGACATAGATGGATCCTAAATGATAATTTTATTTTAGTCCGTTGCAGGTAGTCAATTCGAGTGACAGGAGCACAGATTTAAGTGGAATTTTTGCTGAATACATACTTGGAAGGCGTTTCTTCAGCTGGGATGAATTTGAAAAGTCATTAACAGAATTTCAAAAAGTGAGGAAGTCATTTAATGCTAACAATGTAGTTATCCTGCACTCACTATGTTCATAATTGCAGCAAAACGATACCGGATGACAGGTTTAAGTACGCTTATGTTGGTTTTAAATGCACTTTTGGAGTGAATCGTACAAGACCTGGATTGAAATTGAAAAACAAGTCGTAAGAAGAAGTGTAATATGATTTCATGAATATTTCAGGTCTAAATGTTGCAATTGCTCGTCTTCATTTCGCGTGGTTTTGCGTTATAGTGAATATATAATTGCTTCCCACAATATGGTGGTGCATAACCATCCATGCAGCAGGGTGTACATGCAGAATGACCCATGGTATAGACGACTAACAGTTGAAGAGATAGAAAATATTGAACCTCTTCTTCAGCAATCCCACTCATCCGATGAAATAATAATGCATGTTAAGGAGAAGTACCACAAGGATATAACACTCGCATTGACGTTAAAAATTTGAAAGCCGCAGTGAATAAAGGTAACGTTGACGTACTTGTTACATACTTAAGGTATTTCGAGTCGTCGTGACATTTTTGAATTCCTAAAATCCCGTGGAAAGTTATTATTATTATATTATTATTGTATCCTTTAGTTCCTAGAGGAACATAGGGCTTCAGCTGAGCACCTCCATTGCCTTCGGTTTTCTGACAACTTTTTCATCCTGCTCCAGGTCTGTCCACATGCTTTCATCTCCTCCTCGCATGACCTCCAAGTAAGTCACCCTTGGACGACCGACTCGCCGCCTCCCTTTCGGATTCCACTCGAGGGCTTGTCTAGTGGTGTCACTTGATGGTTTCCTCAGCGTATGGCCAATCCATCTCCATTTCTTTCTGCCTATTTGTTTCACAATCGGTTCCTGATTGGTTCGCTCCCAGAGATCCCTGTCGCTGATATTTTCTGGCCATCTGATCTTGAGTATTGAGCGGAGACAGCTGTTAATGAAGGTCTAAAGTTTGTTTGAGATGCTCTTTATGACCCGCCAAGTCTCTGATCCGTATAGTAGCACTGACTTTACATTGGAGTTGAAAATCCGGATATTATTTTTGATGCTGAGTGCTGTTGACCTCCACACAGATTTGAGAGTAATGAAAGCTTGTCTTGCTTTTCCGATTCTGGCTTTGATATCCTCATCAGTTCCGCCTGTAGTTGAGACGATGCTTCCCAGATGGGTAGGTGAAGGAGGTTGTTTCTTTCAGGTTCTTCCCACTTATGCTGATTGTTGTCTGTTGTTGTTGCTGCTGTTGATGTTGGCTAGGAATCTTCATCACCTCTGTTTTATCTATGTTCACTTGAAGTCCTATCTTTGATGCTTCTCTTCTGCCAATTTGTTACTTTTCACTTGCATATCTTCCAGTTTATAGGAAATCAGACATATATCATCGGCGAAATCCAGATCCTCCAAGTCTTTTGTGTCAGTCCATTTTATGCCCGAAGGTGTAGACTTCCAGGCTGGGGTCCTCGGGACGGCAAAAATCTATGGTTGGAAACAATTGGTGACATGGCTCAAAATCGTTCTCAGTGGCGCAGATGCATCCACTCCCTGTGACTTATGATCTTCAATGAAACTGTTTTGTATTTATTTATTACTCCTTTGTCTCACACCTCTGCTCACTGTTTCTATTATGCTTTTCTTGTACTTTCTTCTCTTGCTTCGCGTGCTACACGGAATGTGGCGACTTGAACTTCCGCACATTTGTGCAAAGTTCTATGTCGAAAACAGACAGACAGATGCCCGTTCCCTCGTTGGTTGCCGTTGTCTGTCGCATTATCCAATCAATTGCAATCAGGAAGATCATTGGTGATAGTAGACAGCCTTGCCTCACTCCCGTCCTCACTTCGAAGGCTTCCGTAAGTTTCCCGTTGTGGATTACTTGGCATGCAGCATTGTCGTATAACTGTTGGATGAGATATATAATTGTCGATGGGACCCCGTAGTAGCGAAGTAGTTTCCAAATGACCTCTCGATCGACGCTGTCGAAGGCCTTTTCAAAGTCGATGAAGTTGAGATAGAGAGGTGACTGCCATTCCAAGCTTTGTTCAATGATGATCCGTAGAGTGGCGATTTGATCAATACATGATTTGTTTCTCCTGAATCCAGCCTGTTCCGGACGAAGTTTTTCATCTAGGGCTTGTTTGATTCTCTCCAGGATGATGCGACTTAGTATCTTGCTTGGAATGGACAGAAGCATAATTCCACGCCAGTTTTTACATTGACTTAAGTCTCCTTTCTTTGGAAGTTTGAATAAGTATCCGTTCTTCCAATCCTCGGGTACTTTGCCCTCTTTCCACACCTTCTCCAGCAGTGGCGTCATCAAGTCCGCTGTTGTCTCTGGGTCTATTTTCAAAGCTTCTGCTGGGATTCCATCTGGTCCCGGTGTTTTCCCAGCTTTAAGCATCTTGATTGCATTCAGGACTTCTGATTTCGTCGGGGGGTCAGTGTTCACTGGTAGTTCTGCTTCCGTTGTTGGTATTGTTGGGCGCGTTGTAGGTGGCGGACGATTTAGAAGTCTTTTGAAGTGTTCAGCCCAGTGCTTTCTCTGTTCCACCTCTTTGGTGATTGACTTTCCATTGTCGTCCTTTATTGGCTTAATCTGTGTCGAACGTTTGCCCGAAAGGTGCCTAGTTGTTTGGTAGAGTGTGGCGAGGTCTCCTTTGCCTGCAGCTTGTTCTGCTTCGTTTGCCATGGTTTCATAATATTTTCTTTTGTCTTCCCTGGCACTCTTCTTCACTCTTTTGTTCAGTGTATTGTAGCTTGCATTCAGCTCCTGTTTTTGTTGCTCGTCAGTGCACTGGATAATCTTTTGTTTCACTGTCCTTCTCTCTTCTATTAGTTTCCAAGTGTCCGTAGTGAGCCACTGTTTGTCCTGTCTCTTTTTTCTGCCTAGAATTTCTATGCAGGTTTGGCTCCACACCGTTTTCAAGTTGTTCCAGTGCTTTTCGACGCTGACCTTTTCGCTGGTGTTGATTTGTATCTCGGCTTTGTCCTTTATGCTTGCAATGAAGATGTCCTTTGTAGCCTGGTCCTTCAGCTTTTGAGTGTTGAACTTGGCTTGTGGTCTATCTGCAGCTCCTGATTCCCTGAAAGCTTTTAATTTGATTTGGATTGTCCCTTGTACGAGATAGTGGTCTGAGCCAACGTCTGCTCCTCTTCTTGCTTTTGTGTCCAGTAGGCTGCGCCTCCACTTCCTTGAGATTGAGATGAAGTCGATTTGGTTTTTGGTTTGCCCGTCTGGTGACACCCATGTAGCCTTGTGGATATCTTTGTGCTTGTATACACTGCCACCAATCACTAGTTCGTTGAAGGCGCAGAAGTCGGCGAAGAGTTCTCCATTTTCATTCATTTCTTCGAGAGCTTCTCTACCCATGATGAGTTCCCTTCCTGTGTTGTCTGGTCCCAGTTTGGCGTTCATGTCTCCCATTAGTATTTTCATGTCGCCAGCTGGAGTATTGTCCATTGTTGCCTGTAGAATTCTTCTTTCTTTTCGAGGTCTGCGTTGTTTGTGGGTGCATAACATTGTATGATTGACACTTTCCTTCCTTTGGAGTTGAATCTGGCGGTCATTATCCTGGACGAAATCGCCTCCCATTGTATCAGGGCTTTCGTTGCCGTTGGTGACATCATGATAGCCCCGCCCTCGGTGTGCGTGTGGTTATCTTCTGGGTGACCGGAGTAGATCACTGACTCGCCTGTTGACAATTTGGTCAGTCCACTCCCATTCCATCTGCTTTCACATATTCCCAGCACCTGGATTCCGTATCTTTTCATCTCGTTGGCGATCTGGGCAGCTTTCCCAATCTCGTACATAGTTCGGACGTTCCATGTCCCCACACAGACTTTTTCTTTTGGTGCAAAGAGGTTCATTCTGCTGAAGGTTCTGTAGCAATTTTTGTTTACAGGGTGGAGTTGCTAGCCTCACGCCTGAGAAAGGGATGATTACATTAAGTTAAAGTTTAGAGAGAAGCGACTTTTTGGGTTGCTCCCCTCAAAATCAGAAAATAACGGGCAAACAATGAGAACAACATCAACAAAGGAAACAGTTCACAGAAAAAAGGGCAAAAAGCGACGACAACTATACAATAAGACAACATGCAATATAGTTCAGCACAGTTAACTAAAATGATATCTCAACCATAAACTCACTGACTTGGAGCAACTTGAACATGTAAATCCAACAATATATACAATTATAGATGTGTTTATGTTTAAAAATTCCACAAATCCAAATAGTTAGTTATATGTATTATCTGTCAATAAGATTGTATTTTTTGGATTCAGTGTTCGAAAAGTTAATAATTGTGATAGTTTCCACAAACTCTTGACATAAAATTTTACAGAAATGAGAGTTTTTATTAATGGAGTTAGTGGAGTATTATTCCGATGAACCGATCAGGAATTCACTAACAAGAATTTGTTTTGCAACTTATGAGCAAATGGAATTGTATAAACAGTTCCCTGAAGTTGTTGGTATCGACTCGACGTATAATACAAATAAGGGGAAGTAAGTTTACTAATTCATTAATCAACGTGCAGGTATTCTTTGTTCCGGTTACTTGTGACGGATAATTTTGGTCGTGGACGACCAGTTTTATTTGCGTGGACTAGAAAAGAATTCAAACGAGATGTAGTTTGGATATTAGACTGTTTTCGTGAAATAATGGAAGACACCTCCAAAACAGAATCTTTCATTATGGATTGTGCGCAAGCTGAAATAGCAGCCGTCAAGTTAACGCACAGACAAGCGCACATTGTTTTGTGTTCTTTCCATGTTTGCAGAGCATTCTGTCGGAAAGTAAGCTTTTCAAAGCATACTTTACATTTTATTCGTAGACAAGAAATCCCATTGTGAAGAATTATTTATGCCGTCTAGTGCAGTGTAAAAGGAGATCAGAGTAATGCCTCTAATGTTCTCATTTTCCAGATTTAATTTCTACTTCAGAGTTATTAGCAGATTGGATGCTACTGTCAGTCAATATCTACAACGTCGTTGGATGCATCGACGAGAATTGTGGGCAGCATGTTTCAGAGACAACGTGCTGACTTTTGGGAATGATACAAATAATCGCGTCGAGAGTTCCCACAAGCAAATGAAACGTTACTTACAAAGATCAGATAGTTTGCATAAAAGTATGCTGAAGGTGTTTAAATGGTATCAACAAAGTTTTGCAAGGATACAGCAGGAGGCGACTATTGCTCAGTCGCGATGCTTCACCTATCCCTGTTCACAACGTCTACTCCCAATTATACGATTGCTGACGCCATACGCTGCGAGGAAGGTTATCCGTGAATACGAAAGGCGACGATGGGCTGTTGTTGAGGTTGAATCCTTCGATTATGTATTCTTCCAAGACAACGGGAATCGAGTGGAGGTGAATCTGAGTGCTTGCACCTGCACGTGCGTTACATTTCAGACCTGTCGGTACCCCTGCAGACACTTGCTTTTGGTCCATTTCAGAAAGCCATATTTCACAGGTATATTTGCGTTTTTATGACTCCGTTTTTAATATATGTCGACCGAAACTTGATTAATTATTGTTCTTCTATACGGAAAGTTGTAATTTTCATTACCGTATTCGTGTGTACGATGCCTTAACTGGAAACAGGACACAAGCACTACCATCATTGCACCTGTAATAATCAGTTCATAGTTATCTTAACGTTTTTTGTTCCACCTTTTGTAGTTAACCATGTGATGCATAATTGTAAACAATGGACGTGGTCACGCAACTTGTTCGCATCTCAAAGTACGTCAGTACATTTAATATCCTGCTTACCAGACCTTTCTTACTATATCTGAGTGCAGATATATTTGTCATGATGACTAGATGCAGACATGACTTATTAATAAGAACTGACGAAGTAATTGGTGGCATATTTTAGTGTAAGCTAAATCTAAATACGATTGCTAAAGCTCAACGAATTCAATAATTCGTCTGGTGTAGACTTTAATTTACGCTACATGTCAACAGCCTTAGTCATATGGATTGACATCACGCTTTAAGTGAAACATTAGTAATCGTCATTTGTCCCTAAAGACTTGTATATGACAATGAGACGTATGCACGTAACCTCACTGAAATACTTATAATTTAACACGTATGACGACCGACATCGTTCCTACACAATTACACTTACGTATTGTTAGTAGTTAAAGTCCTAGAGAGCACCGGTCTAACATGCCGTGCTCACAAAGTGAACACATGAATTGAAAGACAACAAAATTTACATGAAAATTTTATTTTCATTATTATAAAAATCTAGTTTATTTACATATTAAGAACACGATTGATTCCTGCGATTACTCCGTCTGCATAAGTATTGGCAAACACTTCTCCAAATTTGTCACTAAGTCTCTTCATGCCCGCAATGATAATCCTATTTTTGGTAATGAATATGTCACGTTGATTTGGAGGGATAACTGCTGACGTACTTTGAGATGCGAACAAGTTGTGTGACCACGTCCATTGTTTACAATTATGCATCACATGGTTAACTACAAAAGGTGGAACAAAAAACGTTAAGATAACTATGAACTGATTATTACAGGTGCAATGATGGTAGTGCTTGTGTCCTGTTTCCAGTTAAGGCATCGTACACACGAATACGGTAATGAAAATTACAACTTTCCGTATAGAAGAACAATAATTAATCAAGTTTCGGTCGACATATATTAAAAACGGAGTCATAAAAACGCAAATATACCTGTGAAATATGGCTTTCTGAAATGGACCAAAAGCAAGTGTCTGCAGGGGTACCGACAGGTCTGAAATGTAACGCACGTGCAGGTGCAAGCACTCAGATTCACCTCCACTCGATTCCCGTTGTCTTGGAAGAATACATAATCGAAGGATTCAACCTCAACAACAGCCCATCGTCGCCTTTCGTATTCACGGATAACCTTCCTCGCAGCGTATGGCGTCAGCAATCGTATAATTGGGAGTAGACGTTGTGAACAGGGATAGGTGAAGCATCGCGACTGAGCAATAGTCGCCTCCTGCTGTATCCTTGCAAAACTTTGTTGATACCATTTAAACACCTTCAGCATACTTTTATGCAAACTATCTGATCTTTGTAAGTAACGTTTCATTTGCTTGTGGGAACTCTCGACGCGATTATTTGTATCATTCCCAAAAGTCAGCACGTTGTCTCTGAAACATGCTGCCCACAATTCTCGTCGATGCATCCAACGACGTTGTAGATATTGACTGACAGTAGCATCCAATCTGCTAATAACTCTGAAGTAGAAATTAAATCTGGAAAATGAGAACATTAGAGGCATTACTCTGATCTCCTTTTACACTGCACTAGACGGCATAAATAATTCTTCACAATGGGATTTCTTGTCTACGAATAAAATGTAAAGTATGCTTTGAAAAGCTTACTTTCCGACAGAATGCTCTGCAAACATGGAAAGAACACAAAACAATGTGCGCTTGTCTGTGCGTTAACTTGACGGCTGCTATTTCAGCTTGCGCACAATCCATAATGAAAGATTCTGTTTTGGAGGTGTCTTCCATTATTTCACGAAAACAGTCTAATATCCAAACTACATCTCGTTTGAATTCTTTTCTAGTCCACGCAAATAAAACTGGTCGTCCACGACCAAAATTATCCGTCACAAGTAACCGGAACAAAGAATACCTGCACGTTGATTAATGAATTAGTAAACTTACTTCCCCTTATTTGTATTATACGTCGAGTCGATACCAACAACTTCAGGGAACTGTTTATACAATTCCATTTGCTCATAAGTTGCAAAACAAATTCTTGTTAGTGAATTCCTGATCGGTTCATCGGAATAATACTCCACTAACTCCATTAATAAAAACTCTCATTTCTGTAAAATTTTATGTCAAGAGTTTGTGGAAACTATCACAATTATTAACTTTTCGAACACTGAATCCAAAAAATACAATCTTATTGACAGATAATACATATAACTAACTATTTGGATTTGTGGAATTTTTAAACATAAACACATCTATAATTGTATATATTGTTGGATTTACATGTTCAAGTTGCTCCAAGTCAGTGAGTTTATGGTTAAGATATCATTTTAGTTAACTGTGCTGAACTATATTGCATGTTGTCTTATTGTATAGTTGTCGTCGCTTTTTGCCCTTTTTTCTGTGAACTGTTTCCTTTGTTGATGTTGTTCTCATTGTTTGTCCGTTATTTTCTGATTTTGAGGGGAGCAACCCAAAAAGTTGCTTCTCTCTAAACTTTAACTTAATGTAATCATTCCTTTCTCAGGCGTGAGGCTAGCAACCCCACCCTGTAAACAAAAATTGCTACAGAACCTTCAGCAGAATGAACCTCTTTGCACCAAAAGAAAAAGTCTGTGTGGGAACATGGAACGTCCGAACTATGTACGAGACTGGGAAAGCTGCCCAGATCGCCAACGAGATGAAAAGATACGGAATACAAGTGCTGGGAATATGTGAAAGCAGATGGAATGGGAGTGGACTCACCAAATTGTCAACAGGTGAGTCAGTGATCTACTCCGGTCACCCAGAAGATAACCACACGCACACCGAGGGCGTGGCTATCATGATGTCACCAACGGCAACGAAAGCCCTGATACAATGGGAGGCGATTTCGTCCAGGATAATGACCGCCAGATTCAACTCCAAAGGAAGGAAAGTGTCAATCATACAATGTTATGCACCCACAAACAACGCAGACCTCGAAAAGAAAGAAGAATTCTACAGGCAACTACAGGCAACAATGGACAATACTCCAGCTGGCGACATGAAAATACTAATGGGAGACATGAACGCCAAACTGGGACCAGACAATACAGGAAGGGAACTCATCATGGGTAGAGAAGCTCTAGGAGAAATGAATGAAAACGGAGAACTCTTCGCCGACTTCTGCGCCTTCAACGAACTGGTGATTGGTGGCAGTGTATACAAGCACAAAGATATCCACAAGGCTACATGGGTGTCACCAGACGGGCAAACCAAAAACCAAATCGACTTCATCTCAATCTCAAGGAAGTGGAGGCGCAGCCTACTGGACACAAAAGCAAGAAGAGGAGCAGACGTTGGCTCAGACCACTATCTCGTACAAGGGACAATCCAAATCAAATTAAAAGCTTTCAGGGAATCAGGAGCTGCAGATAGACCACAAGCCAAGTTCAACACTCAAAAGCTGAAGGACCAGGCTACAAAGGACATCTTCATTGCAAGCATAAAGGACAAAGCCGAGATACAAATCAACACCAGCGAAAAGGTCAGCGTCGAAAAGCACTGGAACAACTTGAAAACGGTGTGGAGCCAAACCTGCATAGAAATTCTAGGCAGAAAAAAGAGACAGGACAAACAGTGGCTCACTACGGACACTTGGAAACTAATAGAAGAGAGAAGGACAGTGAAGCAAAAGATTATCCAGTGCACTGACGAGCAACAAAAACAGGAGCTGAATGCAAGCTACAATACACTGAACAAAAGAGTGAAGAAGAGTGCCAGGGAAGACAAAAGAAAATATTATGAAACCATGGCAAACGAAGCAGAACAAGCTGCAGGCAAAGGAGACCTCGCCACACTCTACCAAACAACTAGGAACCTTTCGGGCAAACGTTCGACACAGATTAAGCCAATAAAGGACGACAATGGAAAGTCAATCACCAAAGAGGTGGAACAGAGAAAGCACTGGGTTGAACACTTCAAAAGACTTCTAAATCGTCCGCCACCTACAACACGTCCAGCAATACCAACAACGGAAGCAGAACTACCAGTGAACACTGACCCCCCGACGAAATCAGAAGTCCTGAATGCAATCAAGATGCTTAAAGCTGGGAAAACACCGGGACCAGATGGAATCCCAGCAGAAGCTTTGAAAATAGACCCAGAGACAACAGCGGACTTGATGACACCACTGCTGGAGAAGGTGTGGAAAGAGGGCAAAGTACCCGAGGATTGGAAGAACGGATACTTATTCAAACTTCCAAAGAAAGGAGACTTAAGTCAATGTAAAAACTGGCGTGGAATTATGCTTCTGTCCATTCCAAGCAAGATACTAAGTCGCATCATCCTGGAGAGAATCAAACAAGCCCTAGATGAAAAACTTCGTCCGGAACAGGCTGGATTCAGGAGAAACAAATCATGTATTGATCAAATCGCCACTCTACGGATCATCATTGAACAAAGCTTGGAATGGCAGTCACCTCTCTATCTCAACTTCATCGACTTTGAAAAGGCCTTCGACAGCGTCGATCGAGAGGTCATTTGGAAACTACTTCGCTACTACGGGGTCCCATCGACAATTATACACCTCATCCAACAGTTATACGACAATGCTGCATGCCAAGTAATCCACAACGGGAAACTTACGGAAGCCTTCGAAGTGAGGACGGGAGTGAGGCAAGGCTGTCTACTATCACCAATGATCTTCCTGATTGCAATTGATTGGATAATGCGACAGACAACGGCAACCAACGAGGGAACAGGCATAAAATGGACTGACACAAAAGACTTGGAGGATCTGGATTTCGCCGATGATATATGTCTGATTTCCCATAAACTGGAAGATATGCAAGTGAAAAGTAACAAGTTGGCAGAAGAAGCATCAAAGATAGGACTTCACGTGAACATAGATAAAACAGAGATGATGAAGATTCCTAGCCAACATCAACAGCAGCAACAACAACAGACAACAATAAGCATAAATGGGAAGAACCTGAAAGAAACAACCTCCTTCACCTACCTGGGAAGCATCGTCTCAACTACAGGCGGAACTGACGAGGACATCAAAGCCAGAATCGGAAAAGCAAGACAAGCTTTCATTACTCTCAAATCTGTGTGGAGGTCAACAGCACTCAGCATCAAAAATAAGATCCGGATTTTCAACTCCAATGTGAAGTCAGTGCTACTATACGGATCAGAGACTTGGCGAGTCATAAAGAGCATCTCAAACAAACTTCAAACCTTCATTAACAACTGTCTCCGCTCAATACTCAAGATCAGATGGCCAGAAAAGATCAGCAACAGGGATCTCTGGGAGCGAACCAATCAGGAACCGATTGTGAAACAAATAGGCAGAAAGAAATGGAGATGGATTGGCCATACGCTGAGGAAACCATCAAGTGACATCACTAGACAAGCCCTCGAGTGGAACCCGAAAGGGAGGCGGCGAGTTGGTCGTCCAAGGGTGACTTGGAGGAGGTCATGCGAGGAGGAGATGAAAGCATGTGGACAGACCTGGAGCAGGGTGAAAAAGTTGTCAGAAAACCGAAGTCAATGGAGGTGCGCAGCTGAAGCCCTATGTTCCTCTAGGAACTAAAGGATACAATAATAATATAATAATAATAACTTTCCACGGGATTTTAGGAATTCAAAAATGTCACGACGACTCGAAATACCTTAAGTATGTAACAAGTACGTCAACGTTACCTTTATTCACTGCGGCTTTCAAATTTTTAACGTCAATGCGAGTGTTATATCCTTGTGGTACTTCTCCTTAACATGCATTATTATTTCATCGGATGAGTGGGATTGCTGAAGAAGAGGTTCAATATTTTCTATCTCTTCAACTGTTAGTCGTCTATACCATGGGTCATTCTGCATGTACACCCTGCTGCATGGATGGTTATGCACCACCATATTGTGGGAAGCAATTATATATTCACTATAACGCAAAACCACGCGAAATGAAGACGAGCAATTGCAACATTTAGACCTGAAATATTCATGAAATCATATTACACTTCTTCTTACGACTTGTTTTTCAATTTCAATCCAGGTCTTGTACGATTCACTCCAAAAGTGCATTTAAAACCAACATAAGCGTACTTAAACCTGTCATCCGGTATCGTTTTGCTGCAATTATGAACATAGTGAGTGCAGGATAACTACATTGTTAGCATTAAATGACTTCCTCACTTTTTGAAATTCTGTTAATGACTTTTCAAATTCATCCCAGCTGAAGAAACGCCTTCCAAGTATGTATTCAGCAAAAATTCCACTTAAATCTGTGCTCCTGTCACTCGAATTGACTACCTGCAACGGACTAAAATAAAATTATCATTTAGGATCCATCTATGTCACAAATATTTCAAGATAAATCGTAAAAAAACAACATTGAAATACAGGGATGATTGATAACCATCAAGAAAATACCGCACGTATAACCTAGATGACAGAAAAACACAAGAACCCACCGGTTCGTTGACATCGCAAGCAACCGACAGACCAAACAACGAATTGTACGACAAGGAAGGCCTAGTACATGCACAAACAAAGAAAAACAAAGCGTTACAATAGTCTAATTCACGTTTATAGCAATCACATATGCTGGCAAACGACGCAAACACAACCACGCAAAGACAGCACGCACCCAAGGACAATTCAAACTGCAATTGACCGCCACCATTCTAGCCAATGAAAGACGAAAAAAACTGAGTCGCGGAAAATATAACACGCAGCCACGTTTATCCTCACCCGTCTGACTAAACTGCCGTACACATATATTCTAGTATTTCTTCGTTCTTATTAATGTGAGCAGACGTGGCTACTCGACGCCCACAACGTAAATCAAAAGGCACTTGCGAAGAGTACGAATGTGTATTGTAGCAGTAGTCAAATTCGAAATTGTGTCAAGGTAATATTCAACAGTAAATTGACAAATGTTTGCGAAGTACATATACAATCGGTCTGTATACACATATAATACAAGTATACAAATTAGATTAAAAAGCATGTTTACAGTTCGTATAGGGGTACTACAAACTAAACTTCAGTTACATGCATTCCACGGAGTGGCAATTGTAGTGACCCATTTTATTATTATTCATCATAGTATACTGTCACTATGTAGTTGGACTTTGATTTGTTTATCACTCCAAATATTGCGTGCTAAAAATCGATACTTTTGTACTCGCTCAATTTTTGAATTTTGATTACTGCGATAATACACGATCGTACTCCTTCTCAGGTGCCTTTTGATTTACGTTGTGGACGTTGAGTAAACGCAACGTTAGGACACAATAATAAACGCGAAGAAATACTAGGATATACGTGTACGCCAGTTTGTTCAAATAGAGTACCACAACAAACTGATGGAAAATATGAAAATCAAAAGACATTTAAGTTTATAAGAGTATTAATGACAGCAATATAATTAGAAGTAAGGGTTGTTCTGAGAGAAAGTTCAAAAACTTATCTAGCTAGTAGCAGCTAAGTTATAGTTTTTGAGAGCAATAAATAATGTAAAAAAAACCCGAGAAAAGTGTTAGTTAGGACAACTCGGATCGATTGAAATGTAATCAAAGAAGCTTAACCGTTAAAATATGATTCAACAATTCATCCAGATGATAATTTGGTAGATGAGTATCGTTTGATTTATTTCGGTCACAATCGTATTTTGTTACTGAGATGACGCACATTGATTTCGTATCTTATAAGGTTGTCATACCGAAATATATCGAAACCGAGGCATAGTTTACCACTTGGTCTACTGACTTATTACGATATGATTTTGTGAAAACTGGATTAAAGATAGTTAAAATGGTTTAAATTTGAAAATTTCCGACATAACGAATAAACAGATATGTTCTAACTTCCCTTGTGGTGTCTACCTAGAAAACACTCAAACAACTAGGTCAGCGGAAAGATTACTCTAATCCTAAACACACTAACATCAATTCAGTATCGTCCCAATAATTTCGGCAGTTAAGCCTGTAGATGTATTTAATTGTAAGTTTTTCCCATTGTGCGTCGGTGGCACAGTGGTTAGGACTCTCGCCGATCATGCACATGGATTTGGAGTTCGATCCCCTGCCAACGCACACCTGATATCTATGGTCGGCCTACAAAGTTTGGGCCACCGATATCACATGCTGAAAATTCCATACCTGTACCAAAAATACAGTGTGCAGTCAATCTGTAATCAAAAATAAAAAAGATACAAATCATCTTCTGCTTGATGCTTTTTTCCTTTTTATTTTGAGTGACATTCAAGAGAAAAATAATTTTTGAAACTTTTTTAGACTTGCGAATATAGTAGACATAAGTTGTGGTTTATAACTCAGAGAAAAAGTAGGCACTTCATACTTTCAGTACTTGGGGAAAATGACTGCAAGATGGTGTGTCATATCAGAGCTGTAAATTGTGAAGTAATTCAATTTGTTTCGACTTGATACCTGATTAGTGAAATATTGGATGCGCTGCATGATGCGGATAGCACCATTGATTATATATGTTATTTCTTTCCTTTCCTAGTGGGACATAGGGCTTCAAGCTTGGGTTTGGAAGTCTTGGTAGGAGTGGTTTTATTTTTTTCGGGATAGGGATGCTAGCCTTACGCCCAGCTTTCCCGCTTTTACGGGCTAACTACAGGGTAAGCGAGATTTAGGCGTGTGTTGGCTGGCATTCGAATCCAGGACCACGTTCATAGTTGTAGAGTGTTCAGTGGCTGAACCACCAACGCACCTGAAGTACAGTGATTATAAGTTCGAATAGGGAAATTCGAGTTCACTGAGAGCTCGTAGTTTTGCAGGAGATGCATCCTGAAAAGTGGAAACGTTATTCAGCCACAGTGAATTTGATTCGGAACTGTACTCTAAACCCGAAATCACCACATTCTTTTCCGTCTCAAGAGTTAATTTGCTCCACATAGACAATCAGGCTGATTTTCAAAAATTGTCAAAATTCCGTCACATTTCTCTGGAAAATAAATCTTTTGAGAAATTGCAAGTACAGCTGCAGTGAATTCTTCTTTTCGTCAGTGTCACGACATATTTTTTGATTGTCAGTTAAATGCCTAATTGAGTGGAAAAGTTACTCTTACTTAATCTTCAACCTTCACTTAAGGCGTTTAACGATCCCAAGCAATTCGCTTATGAACACAGCAGAATTACTTTAGATGCAATTGCAGTCTTGTACCATAACATTGTCTCCAGCTTAGGCAAGGGGGCTAAATTTGTTCGCTGCACCTTCCTAGATTACACATCTGCTTTCGACTAAGTACCTAGGGACATTTTGTTGAACAAGCTTGTTGAAATTCAAACTGACTGTTGGGTTGTTAAATGGCTGCATTCTTATCTCTCAGGAAGAAAGCCGTACACTGTATGTCAGAGAAAGTCGTCCACTTCTTTGCTTACTGAGACTGGTGTCCCTCAGGCGCTGTGCTTTCTCCTTTCCTGTTTTCGTTCTTCTTGCATGATTTGCCTCACTCTGATGAAATGAACTTTGTTAAGTATGCCGATGATCTAACTATTTCAACGTCTGTTAACTCCCAGCTTGACTGTGCTAAGATGAACAGTTTTCTATCAGGGATTGGCAAATGGTCTCCGTGTAACGGCCTTAAACTAAATCCTTCCAAATGTCAGACTGTTAGTTTCAGTTTCCGATGTAAACGAGAGTTAAAAAATGCTGTTGGTTCCTATGACCCTTGCAAAATTGATGATACTGATATAGAAATCAAGTCTGAAGTTAAGTATCTTGGATTAATTCTTTCTTCTGACCTATCCTGTTCTTCTCATATCTTAGTGATTTCTAAAAGAATATTTCGTCTGACTTTTAACATTAAGAAGTTAAGGCACTCAGGCATAACCCAACCACTCCTCTTACAGTTTGTCAACTCGCGTATTTTACCTATACTTCATTACTGTTCGCTGTTATTCCTTCCTGGATTGCTTAAATAAGACTCTGTCATACTTCGTAGAACTCTGAAGGCTACCAATAGGACGAGTAGTTTTCGATTGGACCTGTTGTAATTATTTCTAATCGTAGTATTAGTATTTCGAGATGACCGAATTACAAGAATCCAAACAAAACACAGAGATGGCGGAATTCAGGAATTTGTATTTAGCGGAATTATTCTTCAATCCATATAAGAAACATATTAACAATCAACAGTAAGTATTTAAACAATACAGAGATAGAAATTGTCAATCACCACATCCGCCACACGTCGAATATCTCCTTGCGTATTTATAACGATGTCTCGGTTTGCTTGCAAGTAGCTGCGATCTTCTAACTGATTCTGTGATATTATTTTCATCAGTATTATCTGGACTTATTTCTGAATTATCTACAAAATCAGGATTAGTAGAGGAATCATTACAATTATAATTGGAACGACCTACTTCATTTGTTGTCACTTTGTCCAGGTGTCTGTTATGAGCTGAGTGATCTTTGATGTCTAATATCTTCACCACTCGATTTCCCATTTTTTGTAGTATGATTCCAACAGAAGGTCTATAGTCATTCCCTTTGTAATAATGTACATTAGAAGTCGCGGACATCAGATGCTTTTTGAGAATTCGAGATTTGAAAAGTTTTGCAGGACTTTCACGGGTACTTGTATGCTCTGCATTCAACAGACGCAGTCTATGCATATGCAGCAATTCCTCCATTTTAATCAGTTGCTCTCTCATCTCATTCAGTTTTTCTCGTGTTTTCGACAGTTCGCATTGTAACTCGGCTACCACATTTTTGAAAACAGTTGACGCTTGAGTTGCTGAACTTGTAGTGGAGGTTTTCATTGGATGAGATTGAGTATTTTGAAAAGTTGAAAGACACATTGACTCTATTTTACTAGACAGATTGGGAGAATTATAAGAATTCTGAGTGACATAAGTATTCGAACTTCTGCAAACAGTCTTGATGTGTCCAACTTTACCACATTTATGACACTTAGCACCCCGAAAACGGCAAGTGCTTCGTAGATGTAACTTTCCACAGGAAAAACACGGTTTAATGTTTTTGATCTCTCGCTGCATTCTATTACCTGTGGACGACAGTTTGGATTGCTTTCCATGAACACTTGTATTTTCGACTTTAGAAAGCATGACATCAGATACTGACGTAGTGGGAGCAGAGTATTCACTGTTGACATCTTCATATGTAATACATAAATCTTTAGCAGTTTGAAAGGTACAAGAAGGAATCTGAATTAACTCTTTCTCTAACTTAGGAATATTGATTCCAGCAATTAGACGATCACGTAGTTGAGTATGCAGCTGATCTCCAAAGTTACACTTTGAAGCTTGTATTTAAAGTTGAAGAATGAAGTCTCTAATCTTCTGATTGGGAGCACGAACCAGTTTATTGAATTGAGCCCTCACTCGCGTCTCAAAAGTAGTTACATGAAAGTGATCTATCAGAAGTTCACGGATCTTGACATATGACAGAGAAATGGGTTTATCTGGAAACGCCAGATTCTTCCCAAGGCTATATGCATCTAGCCCAATAGCAGTGATGAAATGTGCTGGTATTTTGTCATTCCGAACGTTCTTTGAAATGCACCATGCATCGAAGCATTCAAGATAATCAGCAATTTCCCGCGGAGAACCATTTATAGGGAATTTTCCAAGGTTATTTAGTTCCATCGCGACGCCAATTTGTTGTAATTATTTGTAATCGTAGTACTAGTATTTGGAGATGACCGAATTACAAGAATCCAAACAAAACACAGAGAGGGCGGAATTCAGGAATTTGTATTTAGCGGAATTATTATGCAATTCATATAAGAAACATATTAACAATCAACAGTAAGTATTTAAACAATACAGAGATGGAAATTGTCAATCACTACAGGTCCATATCGTTGACATTGTCACGGATAGGCACTTGGTGTCATGTAAGTAATTTGCTAAAGTAATTTTGTCAGTCTCTGAGCATCCACTCTTCCCGCAGCTCCAACCTTATATCTTCTCAGGTACAACAAGAAGTCTTTTCAGAAGAATTTATGCACGTTCGTCTAAGTATAAATATTCCACTATACTATATCAAGTACGTACTTTATACGGTGAAAATGATGTCAGGCGTGAACTAACTAACCTTCTTCGCACTACTAAATAAACCATTTCCTCCACCCTTACAGTACCGAACTTTAATGTTATTGTATTTCTTATATTTACAATCCTCTCAATTTTTTGTTTTTATTTATTTATTTTTCATAAGTGTGAACATCGTTTAAGCTGTGTTACCACTGTTAATCTTGTATTTCCCCTCACTATACTATATCAACAGAAAACAATACTCTATAGTAACATGCTAAAATTTCCAAACTGAATCGACAATACTGTCTGAAACAAACTCACGATTATCATTATTATTGTTATAATATTTAATGATCTCATTTCGTGCTTCGAATATTTTTGACTTTATATCGTGAACGTGGACAAATTCCTCTGGTTACTTTTGTTTTAATTTTATTTATATTCTAAGTAAATCAGATGCAATATTGTGACAAATTCTGAGAATTCCATTCTGTATTTTAAGTACTGTTTTTGGAATAAAGTAAATTTTTATTATTATTAGTAGTACTGACACAACAGTTCTCAATCATTCATACTTAATTAGTGAAATTCTAGCAACATGACAACTTTATGACGTCACCCATAAATGACAGAACTAGTAATTACTCTATGTTTAAATCATACATAAGATTAATAGGTAAGAGATGTGTTGTGTATTACAGCAGTTTCTCGTTACATCTTGTTAGCTTCAGTGTCGTTCTAACTGAATCACGTCAATAAAGTTACTGTTCTTCCCTTACGGGAACCGAGTAAAAGTTTAAATCACCTACAATATGAGGCTTTGAGATAAATTAATAATGTTAGGAAGAGGTAAAACACATGCAATTATCAAGTTATTATCATGTCGTTGACATGCATTTGTTTCTGCTTTCTGACTGGACGCTTGCACAATTCCAAACTCTCAGCTGGATTGGTTGATTTCCAGTCTACCTTATTTTTGTATAAATACAGTCACTTTTGTCATAAATAAGTGATTCTGGTTTTACCGCTGATTATCGCGTGTTCTGCTTTACCAGTTAAGTGGGCACTGGTCAGTAGTTAAGTAGTTACCTCGTGACAAAGTTCTAGCATCATAACAAATAATCCTGTTTTAATGCAACACAGGTAAGGGGTTATGGAGTACTAAAGATGATTCTGACCATGATATTATAGTACATCCACGTTTTCACGTCCTACGATGTGCTAACGTTGTACACGGGCAAAGATGAACAACGTTTTATCAAGAAGCACAAGTGAATACTTGAAAAGATATATTGTTAACGAAAACGCGAAGACGAACGAAATGTGTATAACCGCGTAAAAATACATCATTAAACAAAAAAAAGCAATGTTCAATAATACAATGGTAAATATTCCACGAACATATGTAAAATTAGTTTCTGTAAGCGTATAACATGCGTACATGAATTAGTTTTATAAGCATGCAGTTAGGCTTACTATAGGGATGCTTCAGTGTAATAACATATTTTGAAAGATAAAGATAAGTGTACAAAGTCAAAAGATAATGGACTACCTGTCAATTCTGAAACAGTGAAAGTTGTACCTTTTTGGTTAGCTTTTTACCCTACACGAAACAAATAGTATTAGAAAATGTGAATCTATCGAGGAAAAGGGAGACCTTATCCTGTTGATAAAGACTTAAACTGAGGACTGGATTCTAATTTTTGACACCTGTCTCGATCAATCAGCATGCAGTGATGCAGGTAAATCAACATACTCTGCGCGTCTAATCTTGGACTACAAAGTCGCATAAAACCAACTACCTGATGAAATTCAAATCGTAACTGACCGCATCTGTTTTTACCTTTTCAGGTTTATAGGAACGAAAGTATGTCAAGTTTGTTTTGCAATAACTTATGTCCTCACTCTTCACTATCGGCTCCCTTTTTAACTTCTAATATATATATATATATATATATATATTTGAACAAAGCAAGAACTACAGTTTTAGCAGAATAAAATGGTACCATCTTTTATTTCGTTGCCTTCTCGTCAGCTGCTTACATGGCAAAGACATTATTAAATATATCGACAACAACAATTTTAACATACTTGCACAGAGTTCAGTTTAAACAGAAATCAATCGATCAATATACTCATACACTAAAAATATATACATATAAATATGCAATGTTAACCACTATTCCGAACAATAATAATCAAACACAATGGAAACTTTTAGCATTTCACATTCGGAGGAAAGAGAGGTGAAATTATCCAGTTACCAGGGCGAAGAAAGAGTGATAACCGCTTCTTTCTGGACGCATAAATCAGGTTTCAGGCGCTTGATGGAAATGGCTTCAGCAAACTTAAGGAGAATTGAGATATTTTGCTTATTGATAATTTTGAACGACTTTTCGACGTCCACCTCATGACCCGTGTCGAGGAGATGCCTGGTGATGGCACTGTTTAAAGCATTTGTTCCCTTTAGACGTAAGCTTTTTGGTACATGTTCAGAAAATCGTAGATATGCCCTTCTTTCTGTCATTCCAATGTAACTGCTCCCGCAGATACATGTAAATTTGTATACACAGTTGGAGGTAACATGAGAAGGATATCTATCGATTTTTGATTGCACCAAAGAGCAAGTTGTTCGATAGATGGGAACGAGCTTAGCTGCAGGATACGCTGTGGCTAGTGATGTACTCAGCCTTCTGTTGATCATCGCTGCAGCTGGCGAGAAGGCAACGAAATAAAAGATGGTACCATTTATTCCACTAAAACTGTAGTTCTTGCTTTGTTCAAATTCATTAAGGGGAATAAATGTATGAGATATATATATATATGTTTATAGGCATGAATAAGCATAGAATCAGTCTGATGCCTACTGAATAGTTTCTGTGGAAAAAGTTTCTTCTGTCTTTCTCTAATCTTGTACATAAATCACTTAGAAGAATATTGGTGACAATTATTTAGTGTTCAACAGTATTCGAGGGCTAATTGTGAACGATTCGTCATTATTGAAAACAACTTCATTATCACTAAGTTCTCTCTGTTACTATAAAATTTTACATACATACAACAGAAGTGACGATAAGCTCGAAATTGTTCTACTTCGCCTAAAAAGTAACCTGCAGGAAATTTCGGATTTCATATCTGTGAGTTTGATAGCAGTTTCATGAAAATAGATGACTTTAATCAGGGGAGTGCTGAATTTTTATTTCTTGTGTTCGTAAGTTACTGATTGTGATGTTGATATTCTACACTATGCCAGCCTTACTAAACGTAAATACGCCTGATTACCATCGGATCAGTATGATGTCTGACTCGTAGGCACCGATAACAAAACGCTAATCGAAAAGACTCATTTACTTTGTAATGTATTCTGATGAGTGGTATATTTAAATAGAATAAAGTATTCAAGTTATTTAGGGAAATGATCTTAGAACTTATCGAGCTAGTACGGCTGAAATACGTGAAAGGAGAATGTACATGCTGTCAGCACAAAGAGGAAGTGCAAAATGTTAGTTGAATCCGGTCGGAGGTGTACCTGTTCATAACATAATACAAAACACCTAAATCACCTGCAGAGAGGCTAGACATTCACTTGATTAATTTTTTAAGTTGATTCAGTTCAATCTATTAATTTTAACCCTTGGTTCATTTTGCTAGCATGCACTGCATGTTCATCCATCAACAATACTATTACTGCAGAACTGACAGACTGAGAGGGACCATTGATTTTCAGTTGCTTGTTATAATTCATATCAGTTATTTTTTTATGTAATCAGAACACCAGACTAAGGTAGTGGTAAACTATTATTTAAGGGTTCGATCCATTTAGAATATTAAGAAGAGATACCATTGGAAATTTTTATTGCTTTTGTCTTACGGCCTATGTAAGCGTTCGCTTAAGCACAATAACCTGTTAGCATTTACTTGAACAAACAAAATCCATTCAGTTTTGAATTTTACAGATAACTCGTAAAGTTTAAAGTCAGGTTTTACAATTCACTGATATAAACTTGGTGAGAAATGGACAAATGAATGGTTCTATTTTGTGACTACTTAGCCGTAAGTGTTCAAGAACACTGTAACTGGTGACGACTGGAATGTTTGCCATTATTCAGTCACTGAAGACATTGAGTAATAGTGACTATTCACGTTGAATGCTTCTCGAAAATATGAGCCATTCAACTTCAGTTCATTAAATAAATAATAAAAGGCCTAGTAACAGACATCACAATTCTGCGATGAATCTCATATCAGGTTGAGAGAATGAAGTTTTGAAGATTCTCAAGCTAGGATAAAACAACTGGTCAATACAGTGTGAAGGTGAGAATGCCATTAGGAATATTTCAACTGTCTGTTCTATTCTACACCGTTCAACAGTGTACTGTTGAGTACACCAAAGAGAAATTTTGCTGATCAATGTACAATTGCTTATTTCATTATCAGTTTTTTTGCAATGAACACTCTTCAACTCCCTATCATGCAAGTATTATCAACAGTAATAATATGCTTTATTCCGAGACAGTAGTTATGACACATGGGTGGAATTTTCAGCATTTGATACAAGATTGCATCTAATTTACTCGACAACACCAAAAACAAGCATCAAAAAATAATACAACAAGATCGATAATAGCACCTTCCGTTGGTGTTAACAGCGACAGTCAAGTCAAAAATGTATTGGAAGTGTAAAATAATGACAATAATGTTAATAGCTAAAATGTTAGATTAAGTAAAGTAGTGTCACCATTGATTACAAATAGAGGGGAGAATAAAAGGGTATTATTTTGTTAATAACAGAGTAGGTTGTAGGTTTCGCGCCCAGCATTATCTCTATCACACAAGACACACACTGTACTAAATATGGCACTGTTGAGTTTCTGTACTTAGTTTAAGCAGAAGTATTTTCTTTGAAACGGATTAGACTTGTTCGGAAGTCTTCTTAGATTTGCGATTCTTGTCTATGAACCTGGGCGAGAAACTGTTTTCCATCAGGGTTTCTTGAAGATTACAGTTCTTCTTCAACCACTTCCTCGCTGCATATCTTCCGAATCCTTGAGGAAAGAGCGAATATCAGGTTTCTCTTTCTGCTTAGGGGCACGAAGCTTTGAATGTCGATGAATTGTCCATTCCATGTAGGCTTTTTGTATATGGACCTTTTCAGAGAGTTGTTGGCGTTTCTTGACTTTTATAATGACTTCTAGTCCTACCTGATGAGATGCAAGGAGGGAGTTGAGAATTGGCGGGATGCTGAAAGTCAGACAGTATGGATTTGAACCATTTTTAACAAGAGTTCAGGTGTCTATTAACAACAGTAGTAACGAGCTAACTAAATGGCATACCAATGTACCCACTGACAACCTTTAGTACCTTCAGCAGTATGATATAGTCTTTTTTAAGTAGTCCAGAGAACTCTAAAGGAAAGTAGTACTCCATTTTTAAGACTACTTCGTAATTACTATTGACAACACTAATTTACTCCTCTCTTTTATATACCTTCATCGATATTCTATGTATACCAACTTATTTGTGATTTCTGTCCAAAAACTAAGATCATATTGGTCTATTTCACCTACAAACTCTAAAGCCTATTTACAAATTTGCACAGTTTACTATCACTATACCAACCATTATTTACTTGAATTATGATTGGTTAAAATAAATTAACGATATGCAAAAAAAAGATAACAGCAAATCACCAATAAAGGGTTGCTTAGTTATAACAAAAAAAAACAACCATTCTCTTCTCCAAAATGCAGTAAAGAAAGATAAACAAATATTGAGAAAACAACTTATTTATTTTAAATCAATCGTATACTCATCAATTCTCTTATAAGAAAAATGTTGATGACAGATACATTTTCTGCAGCCCATGATAATTTAATTAAAAACAATGGAACGCCTGGATTATGGTTTGCGCATACAGCAGATTATTGTGAAACACCGCCAAGACCACGTGTACGACTCGATGCAGTCGAGATAGCTAATCGTAATAAAAAGCACTTAACTACAGCTGAAATAAGTGGATTTGCAAGTAGTCGAACTGACTGTGGTGGTGGGAATGGTGAAGATCCAAACGATGAAACCAGTAGCGATCAAAAACGACAGTTACGACTACGAACACCAGAAGCATTGAGTATTGCAGAGAAATCAAAATCACAAAGTGATAAATGGTATGATTTTGCTGATAATCTAAACTACAAACCGATAATTAAGCCACGTCGAATAGGAGCTGGAGAACATGGTAAGGTAAGCCATTGTTTATTAACTGGAATCATCTTGAATTTCCCCATTGATTGATTGATTATATTGAACTGAAATGTTTTAACTCTTTGTTGACATGTGGACTCCAGGTACGAGTGGTTCGACGATAGCTTCCGAGTCAATGTAGAGTTATTTGGCTGGTAGTGGCTGGCAGCGGAATCCAGTACTCGGGTTTTGTCCTACTTTGGACTCGTCAACCAGAGATGTCTGCGTCTTCTGTGAGTGGTGGATAATTTTCCCAGTAAAACTTGGGTCCAGCATTAAATAAATGTTTCATGTGTAAACACTTGTAGATTGAAACATGTCACCTAAAAATCAGTTTATTAATAGGTGATATGGGACGAGAAATCAAGGTTATCAGAATAAGATCAACGGAAGGACTTTGCATCTTAAAAGAGGACTTCAAATTTTAGGAAGCTAAATTATTTCGACGCATAATTTTGTATTGTTATGAAGATCAAGGTTAAATCATTATTTACCAGTATTTATCAGTTGAGTGAAAGTCGGTGATCCCCTCAGAATAGAATTTTGTAATTTTGGTTGATAAGAGAATTTAATATCTAATCTTTGACTTCTGTGAATCCTTACCATAAATGACTACCCTTATAAGTGTACTTAGTTGGAAAATACAAAACAGTTTTACAAACAGTAGGAAAATTTTAAAAATAATATTTCGATAAAGAAAGGAAGACGAAATTTGCAGTATAAAATGATATCATTCTATTTCACAGGTTCACATCATCTGCAGACTACCTGAAATTACAATGGTTATATAGATGATAATAACATACTTTAATGTTTGAGTGGTGGTAGAGAAGAGATACTATAAAATTGACGCATCTAAATGAAAGCATTACAATCTTTTTAGTTTAAGTTTTCATCATCAATTTATACGCTTTTAAAGTTGAAAAGAGGGGGAGGGGTAAGACAGAAAACAGAAAAATTGATTAACAGAACAGCATTAGCTTGTAGGTTCACATAGCAACTCAAAAAACAAAAGCGGTTACAGTTTATGAGATTAAGATTTGTTTAGTGAGTTGAGATCACTGAATTGGATGACTAATCCAAATCAAAATTCTGTTACCAAGGCAGTGAGAGGTTAATCACACTCTCTTTCTGTATGCATAAGTCTGGTTTAAGTCGTTTGATTGCGATTGCTTCGGCAAATCGTAGTAAATTTGCTGTCCTTTGTCTATTTAATATTTTGAAGGACTTAGAAATCTCTACGAGATGTCCGGTATCAACAATGTGTCTGGTAATTGCACTCTGGGAATATCTGCTTCCTTTCAGGCACAGGTTTTTGGGAATATGTTCAGAAAACCGGATAGAAGCCCTTCTTTCTGTCCTTCCAATGTACTTGCTCCCGCAAGTGCACGTGAATTCATAAACGCAGTTGGAGATGACATCAGCAGGGTATTTATCCAGTTTTGAGTGGATTAAAGAAGGAGTGGTGCTGTATACTGTTATGAGTTTTGCTGCTGGGAAGCTTCTATTTATTGCACCTTTCAATCTTTTGTGACACTGCATCTCCTTTGTATGGTAGACAAATAAACACTTTTCTTTTCTACAGTTGGATGCTTTTCTTTCTCATCTTTTTCTCTGCTATACTTCTGTATAAATCCCTTAGGGTATCCATTTTCCCTTAGGCATTTCTCGACAAAAACTAATTCTTCTTCGACCCTGTTTGGTGAAATATTCGTTTGCCTTAAGGTGAAGACTTCAACCAACGCGCACACAGTATAAATCAAAAGAAACGTTTAGTTAATATTAAGTTTGTTCCGTGTGATCTGTTAATTTTAGCCTCAGGTTTATTTTAGTTCCATGGAAGGTGCACTACGAGCACTTGAAATAAAATGAAGTCCGCTTCTAAACATCATCAAACAAATAACACCAAGTTACACTTCAGATATCTTTGAGGTGTCCACACTAACAGCTTGAAAAAAATTGGGCATTGGGTTATGATATTCATTATAATAAAAGGGTTTTTTATTTCTCAATGAATGAAAAACAAAACGACATCGTTGTTTTCACTGACGTTTCGCTATTCAATGCTAATAGCTTTATCAAAGTATTATTAAAACGGAATTTACAAAATCTCAGCATATATATGTAACAGAGAGTTAAGAGGTGAGAAAATAGACTTAGGTCAAGTTAAGGGGACATATTGTAAGTCAAAATAACAATGAAGATCACTGAACCAAATAACAAAGGTAACAGTAAGTCTGTTATGATATCAAAATAAAGTTTACTAACTTGATCATCGTTCATCAGTCTGGGGCTTTCTTCGTTGTCAAATTGGTCAATTGGTAAAGATAACAAAACCAAGTGTAGATTGTTGGATTTGATCAGTGTGTAAAATTATAAAAACAGTGTGTGTTTACATAGTGAACTTGCTTATAACATTCGTGTTGATTTTGTCACTTCATGAGGGAGGGAGGTGTTGTAACCAAGTCAGATTCTGTTTTAGTCCATAACTCCTATTCAGGCAATTTGGATTCCACTTGATATGAAGTGCATCTGATATCAGATGTTCTTTGTGATTTGTGAAATTTTTTTGGATTACTTCAATGTAGTCAAAATCAATTTTGTGGCCTGATTCTATAGCATGTAGACGAGCTACGGCTGATGATTTTTGATGCTTTACTAGTTCAACTGGATTTCCCGGTGGTCGAAGAGATGCTCTACGGTGTTCATTTCTTCTGATTTTGATTTCTCTCTGGCGATGTTTGTCCGATGTATATCGCGTCACATTCCAAGCAAGCATTTTATTTTATAGGCACAATTAGATAGAGAATCTTTGGGGACTTGGTGTTTTATATGGAAAACGTTGTTTCGCAGTGTGTCTGATCTTTTGAAGAAAACTCTCACGTCGAGTCTATTGAGTAGTCTTCTGATATCGTCTGATGTCTTCTCTCTATATGGAATGATAACCGTTGACATCCATGTTTCCGGAATACGTTTTCGACCATACTTAATGTCAGTGTTGATTTTGTTGATGAATTTCTTTGGGTAGTTATTTTGATTGAGAGTTTCAGTAATTTTTTATATTTCTTTCTCTTTTTCTTTCGCATCTGTTATCAGAGAGTGTGCTCGTCTAAGAAGACTTGAAACAACTGAAATCTTTGCGCTGAAGGGGTGTGGTGATTTGAAGTGTAAATATTTATTGGAGTGGGTTTTCTTCCTGAATATGGATATACTAAAATGTCCGTTTTCCCTTCTCTTAACTAGGAAGTCTAGAAATGGTTGTTCACCGACGTCTGATTCTGCTTCCGAAGTGAACTGGATTCTGGGAGATACACAGTTTATTTTTTCCAGGAGTGAATTGTGTAGATCTCGTTTTAGCACTGCAAAATTATCATCTACATATCTTGATCATATTTTAGGAGTGAGTATGCTTGAAAAGATGTTATCTTCGAATCTATTCATAAAAAGATCAGCAACTATTGGAGAAACTGGTAAACCCATAGCAACACCATTTTTCTCTCTATATAAATCCCCTTTAAATGTAAAATAATTACTTTCTAGACAGAATTTCAAGCTCCTAATTATTTCTTTGGTGTCCAGTGGACATCTTTGTCATAGCGTTGTATCTGATTCTAGTAGACTGGAGATGATATCAAGACTTTCAGTAATAGGGGTACTAGTATATAATGAGTTAATATCATAGCTTACCATAATGTCTTCTTTATCAACTTTTCGGTGTTCTATTTGGGATTTGAAATCATATGATTTTTTTTACAATATTTTGAGTGTCCTTTTGTAGTGGTTGTAGTGCTGAGAGTAAGTATTTAGAGAGGTTGTATGTTGGTGAGTTGGTGAAATCTATTACTGGTCTTAATGGAATTGTGGGTTTATGTATCTTTACTTACTCTCAGTAAAAACAATATCGTTTTGTTTTTCATTCATTGGGAAATACAAAAACCTTAATTATAATGTCCACACTAACAGTTGACACGTCAACAGAAAGTAAGTACTTCGGTTCATTACAAATCAATTGACTGGCAATACAAAATGTTTGATATCTAAAATGATGAGTGCTGGCTTCAGTTCTCAGTGTGAACAACATCACTCATCGCGTCTGCAGGTATATTCACCTGATGAGTTCCACTAATCTTGAATCCCACTGCTAGTCAACACCAACAAAACATTTGAAAGCTGGACGAGATCTTCATAAAGTGTAAAAAAAGGCAACCAGCAACAACCAGCACCAATCACTAACAAAGGACGAAAAGTCAGAGTGGTCACTTCCTGCACCTATCTAGGAAGCATGGTTTTAACTTCAGGCAATGGCATGGATGAGGATGTCAAAACCAGTTAGAATTAGGAAGGTAAGGCACATCTTCACCACTCTGAAATCAGTTTGAAAATCTCACACACTCACCATAAAGAAAAAAAGGTCGGATTTTCAACACTCATGTTAAATCAGCCGGTTCTTTTATATGAGTCAGAAACTTGGCATGGTCGTCAAGAAAAGCATTTCCAACAGCCTGCTGCAGACTTTTATCACAAACCGTATTCACCTGCTCCGCATTTAAGATCAAATGAGCAGAAAGAATTGGCAACAAGGAACTCCAGGTACGAACTACTCAATTACCTGCTACTCGAAAATTATGTGGAAGAAAATGGGGATAGACAGGATACAAGGTGAGGAGACCGTTGGATGAAATCGAGCAGCAACCAATCTGGTAGAACCTAAATGAAAAACGACGATTTGTTTTTTTGATTCGGGGGTGACATAGAGGAGACTGTGCAGCGACGAGAAGAGAGACTATGGGCAATTCTAAGGCTAGATGAAGAGGACCGCAGAGAATAGGAAGAAACTGAGATGTGCCGTTGATGCCTTATGTTCCGCTCGGAATTTCAGGGAATCAATAATAATAAACTGCAGAATTATTACAACACTAACTTTACAAGCAGATTGTGAGAGAAGTTCTGAAAATTCTATATCACTATCAAGAAGCATTAAATTTCTTTATTTGTAACGAAAAGTCATGTGACAAATAACACACAATAACCTATCATCTAGTTTGAATTACATGAAAGACGAAACAGTAAGAGCAAACGACAACTACATTTATTAGAATAATTAAAAGAATCTAACCTCATGTATCTCTACTAACTTTTCTCACTGTTCCATCTGTTTAAAAAAAATATCAAGGCATTTTGATAAGGTTAATTAAATATAACATATACTTCAAACTTTTGCATGATAGGACGTTAGGTACTAACGGGATGATATTGGCTTTAGAAGACATAGATAGACACCAGTCAGCTAAGAATATGTGCATAACTCAAGAGAACTCGCGTCATCCAATGTTACTCATACATGAGGTTGGGAACCCAATTCGCAATCTGGAATGTACAATATTCCAGAAGTGAAACTGCACCGTAGTTTCGTTTAAAAATCAAATTATTCATATCGTAATATGTGTGATCTGCTAGATACCATAAATAGTAGTCAGGAAAGCAAGAGAAATCGCCTAAAACTATGTACTACTGATTGATTTCGGTGAGTAGTTGTATACTATCCGTGTCAACAAGTAGTGCTTGTTAGCCAGATCAAGGTGTTCTAAATACTTGACTGCAAATATGTAAGTATACTTGCTCCCTTGATTACCATTTATGGTTTCAGGCTGATCACATATTGTGATATAAATAATTTGGTTTCCAAAGGAAACTATGGTAAAACTTTCACCCCTCGAACTGTCTAGATTGCAAATCGCTAAGTAATTTGCGAATTGAGAATTCGATTTATGGTAACACCGGTTCAGATCTCTGAGCAAAGTCAAACGGTGTACACTACTGATGCATTCGGTCCCAAACGAGATAAACGGCCGTCTGGTGTTTATTTAAGTCACCTCGATCTGGATGACACTCACTACTGGTTAATATCAACCAGTAGTATAAAGTTCTGTGAGACTGAGAGGTTTCTCCATTCCCAGTTCTAATCACAATTAACCCTTTGTTAGACTTAAAATGATTATTGATTTTACAAGTGGTTAACCAAGTTTGATAATGAAGTACTGATAATGTAACATTTATTTTAACATCTCGCTTTATTACAAAGAGTTTGGAATATGAAATATGGTTATTTTTGTTTGTCCTTCCTTGAAAAACAAATAAGGACCTCATTTGATTATTTGATGCTTTCTTGAACGAAAATAGAAACCGTAGAGATTTCCTCTGGAAGGACAGGTCACTTCTTCTTCTCTTTAATAAACTAAAAATTCCAACAAAGCTTAATGACTTCATACAGATTCTTATTTCCTATTTAAAGTCCCTCTTTATTATTGAAGGACGACCATATCAAACATGTTGGTGAATCGAAATTGATAACTTGATTTTTGGGAATTGTATCCCAAGTTTGAGTGGGAAAAGCGAAGGAAGGAAAAACGACTTCATTGCACGAATAATATTGATTTCGAGGCAGATTTCTCCATGCATTGACATCAGTTAGAGGACTACTGAAAAATACGGAGCATTAGGTATATGCTTTTCTCTACTTTTGAACTTTTCAATAGTGGGAACCTACGATCCAATCAGGTATCACCATCACAACACTTAGGTTGCTAGGTGAATCCACTAACCTCTCAGCCAATGTGTTGGGAACCAATCACTTGTAAATTCTCACTTCTGTTAAATCCCTTGAACCCGTCACTTGAGGATTGATTTTAATACAAGTTGGAAAATAGGGATCTACGTTGGTTACTAACTACTTAGCAACCACATTATCCGAATCATTCAGTAATTTAGCAACTTCTCATCTTACAACGAAGAAACCTGAACCTTTTATGACAGCAATCTTTTCCTTATAGTTGAAATAATGGCTTGCTGAGATGTATGAATAGAGATATAACACAGCTTTCGAGCTTTTATTCGATCGATTTATGAAATTTAGCCTTTTGAGATATTAATTCAAACTTTTTTGATGATAATGTATATGATTTAGATTATTTAGTTAATTTCCCTGCTTTTAGAGGCAAATATCTAAATTTTAAAAAATAATAAGACTGGTATCAGTAATAATGGTTTCATTCCAGACAGTAATTATATTACCATCCGTATGATAATAAAAATGTAAAAGTTACAGGATTTCATCATGAGCTGACATTAGTTAGAGAGCCATTGGAAAACCTGGGAGTACTGGACAGCTGTTTCGTCCTAGTTTGGGAATCCTCAGCAGTACGCACCCACCGCCACGGTTCGAACCCAGGACCTTCTGGTTACTAGGCGAGCTCGTAGACCATTTAGCCACTGGGACCCGATCCAATGGCCCATGAGTTCTAATTTCTGCCAATTCACCAACACTTGAATATCAATGAGATGCTCACTAGCGACTTGCCCTAATCAGGTAGGTAGTTTGGGGTTCTAGTGAGAAGTCGTGACCAGTAGAGCGCAGCAGGTCGGGTATGAGGACAGATACTAGCCGAAGACATTGGCTCGGGGTCGCGCTATGTCGGGAATTGGCAGAAGTTGGAATTCATGGGCTGGCCATTGGATCGAGTCCCAGTGGCTCAACGGTCTACGAGCTCGCCTAGTGACCAGAAGGTCCTGGGTTCGAACCGTGGCGGTGGGTGCGTACTGCTGAAGAGTCCCAAACTAGGATGAAACAGCTGTCCAGTACTCCCAGGTTTTCCAATGGTTCTCTAATTAATGTCAGCTCATGATGAAATCCTGTAAACCAATCAAATCCCTACAAACTAACACTTGAATAAAAATATAAAACGTCTGAAGGAGTATATAAACCTTTTTTTAAGTTTCACTTCTTTTTGATTGAAATAGTCGAAATACTCCTCATTTGATGGGTTGACTTGACATAAAGAAATGTCAGTTGGAAATAGAATGAAATTCGGTTTGCAGATGGACAGAAATCAGCTTGTTTGAGTCAGTCACCGGAAGCAATCATTATAAATATCTTCTTGTATGTGTGTGTGTGTGTATTGTGATTATCGTGTCAGCGACAAGCAGCACAGATGAGGATATGAAAACCAGGATCAGGCCTGAGATGCAAAACACGGGTTCATAGCTCTGAAATCATTATGAAGATTAATAGTACTCATGACAATGAAAAAGATCCCCATTTCGAACACTGACGTTAATTTGATGCTTCCATAGGGTTCAGACACTTGGCGCGTGCATCCACTGAATCATCTCCATCAGGCTACAGAGTTTTGTCAACAGATGCCTGCATTCGATACTGTAAATTATACGACCAGAAAGGATAAAGAACTAGATAAGAACCCGTTAGTCAACAAACATGCATAATTTAGAGGAGATGGATTCGACACACTCTGAGGAAACCACTGAGTGATGCCACATGCTAAGCCGGCCTTCGAGTGGAACGCAAATGGGGAGCGACGGGTAGAATATCCTACGGTGACACTGTGGAGATAATGTTCCTTCAAGAATTCCAGGAACAAATACTGTTAAGGGAAATGTCACCTACAAATGCCTAGACCATAACATGGTATTATGAAACGATAACTAACTTGGTGACCCAGTATTATACTCTCAGGTTATGAACGCTGCGTGAATAACTCGGATAATCCAAGGGAGAATACAATTCACTATCCTTTGTTCAATAGACAGATTTATTTTAAAACGATTGGTATGGGGTAGTTTCGTCTATGTGATGGAGACGAACAACACTTATCAGAGTCGAGATTGTGTTAGTGATTTATATTTTGAATACTTGCCTTATAAACTTGTTGATATTTGACCCTAGAACAAGACACGTAAGCGAACAGTATTGTTTTCAGTTAGATCTTCTTCAGGTTTTACTCTAATTTACATAGATTTATATGTAAAAAATTTTAACATCTGTAGGAGAATATACACATTTCCTCAATTTTGTACCAATCCGATGAAGAGTCAATTTTGGTCAGATGCCTCACGAACAGAGCAAGACGTATCTGTATAGATGACTCCCCACAAAACGAGTTAGGATACATCCAAAATACGCTGGTCCAAATGGGTTCTCCTAGTAGACTTGTAGGGAGACACATGAACACCAGGTACAATAAAGAGAAACTGACAACAGTTAAAAAGAAACGACTGTTCATGAAACTGCAATTTAATGGGGATGTGGCTAACGACGTCTTACATCTGAGATTATTGAGAGCAATAAAACGGATTTATACTGCCGCCACTCTTTGTTTGTCACTTTCCAGCCGGCCAGTTATGATTGCTCAAGTGAAAGACAAGCTATCTAGCTGTGCCACTTCTATGTGTATCTATAAATTAAGTTGCTCCTGTGGAGAGAGCTATATAGGGCGAACAACTAGACAGCTTAACAAACGCAATAATGAGCATCTTCCTTCATGGTTCGGAAAAGGTCAAATAAAATCTATAAGAAGTTCTATTTTGGCTCATTTGATTGATAGTGATAACCAGGTGGACGAAAATAGTGCTTTCAAAGTTATCTATCGCATTCCATCGAGCCTTTCGAACGGAGTTCGAACCCGTCTTTTACACATAACCGAAGCTATCGGAATTCGAGAGAACAATCCTAGTCTTTGCATAAAAAAAGAAGTTTTTCTACCTTTGTTTCTCCTTTGGCCTAAGTGAGTTCTATTCAAAACCCTCCCATCCTTTCTTATTTTCCATCTCCTTCGTACTTTTATGATATTTATTTAAACTCTGGTTATCTGTCCACCTCACCTTTTAAGATTTGACCTAATTTATTTATTTATTGAATTGTCTACATATACACATAAATACCTATACTATCTTTGTTATCCTTATCACCTGCATAAACCTTATTATCAATATTTTGTTATCATTATAATCATCGTTATTAATTTCGTTAAAAATATTTACCACATTATTATTATTTGATCCATAAAATCACCGTCATTGGTTACAACTTTTTATATATAAGTCTATGTAAATTAGAGTAAAGCCTGAAGATCTAATTGAAAATAATATTATTCGCTTACATGTATTGTTCTAATATTAAAAAATGGGAATATTTAAAGCTATTTCATGCACCTTCAATTAAAACGATGAGTAACATACAGTCTTATCCCAGTTCGAGTCACGTTGTCATTATAATTCGTCCTTTGGGATATGAGTGAGACATACGGATTGTACTGTGTTTACTGTCGTTTTTTATTAGCTGGCTCCAAAACTGCCCACAACCTTCATGAAGTAAATCCAACCCATCTCCATTTCGTTCTGTATATTTGTTAAGCAACAGGTTCTTGGTTTGTTCGTTGTCTTCAGTATTTCTTTGTTGTTTATGCTTTTTGGCCGACCATCTAATCTTCACTGTCAAGACGAAGTAGGCAGCTGTTGATAAAAGCCTGCAGTAACGTATTCAAAACACTTCCAGAGGACCATATAGAAACACTGACTGTCTTTATATTAGTGTTGAAAATTCGGATCTTGTTCATTATTTTGACCTCCATACTGATTTCAGAGTACTGAAACCCTGCGTTGGTTTCCCCACCCTGGCTAGCTTTGATATCCTCATCAGTGTTGTTGAAACAGTGATACCTAGGCTAGCGAAAGAGATGACTTCATTTAGACTTCTCCCGTCAATGATGATTGATGCTTACTGTTATTATTGGTTAGATACCATCATTACCTTCCCTTTTTTTATATCCGCCTGAAGTCCTGTCTTGGTTACCTCCTCTGATCTTTGAGTTTGTGCAGCTCAAGATCCTAACTGCTTTATGAAAAGATTCTTTAAATCAAAGTGAGCCAACTTGATGGCTATATCGTCAATGGACTTGTGTTGTAATATGACGGCTGAGGGTTTGATCCAACATGGGTTCATAAGTGCGCAGTACTGAATAGTCGGTAGGTATGACGAGACAGTTAGTGTCAGATTGTTAAACAGGTGTGGAAATGCGATTCTTGTAATTGTGTCTTAATGCTTTATACTCAACAGAAGACAACTCTGTTAGTTGCAAAACATCTATGAATTCTGAGTAACTGTCTGGGCTACAGTAGTTTTCCACAGATAACAAATATCACTTGAATATTGAATGAACAATAAAAACATCATATCAAACTCTTTTAATTTATTTTTATCAGGCAATTTTAGAGAATATGACACAAGAATGTGATTGGTTCAAGCATAAATCATTTGACGGAACAAATACTGAAATAAATCCTGATCGTAGAAAATCATCAATATCATCCAGTTATAGTCGACGTAATGAAGTGAATAATTGGTTTGCACATCCACAACCAAAGGCAAGAGAGACGTTGGATGAGAATACAACGAGTTTACCGACACGTTTGAGAGTACACCGTGAAGGCATAGAATATTCATTAAAAAATCGAGTAAGTTAAATGATTAACAGCTGGGATAAACTGCTTATTTTCAAGATTTGATTTTCGATTGATCTAGACATAAAATGTGATCAAAATAGATTCTATAAAGAAGGATAGGACTTGAGCACTGTGGCAGAGGACAATTGAGTTATGGATAAAATTTATTTTGATAAAGTCTCGCAGTGTTATACAGTAATGAAACTGTATAAAGGACTGTGAGACTTTATAGAAATAAATTTTATCCATAGTAGATTTTTATATATACTGATTGTTTTAGTACAGGAATTACCAGTCATACATTAGAATACTGGAAGATATTTTGATAATTAAGAAGATTCTCTTCACCTTGGAGAAAATGTGGTAAACACTTACAGCCTTTGAATATGAGATACTTTTCTTCAAAATTCATCTAAACACATTCTCTCGATGTGGTACAATGGAAAGAGCAGGTGAGAAAATAAAATAACTTGCTAATATCTCTATTTTTTGATTTCGATCACAGATTGATATCAGTTAGGCAACCCTTGGAAACCACGAAGTACTGGATAGCTGTTTCATCCTAGCTTGCGAATCATCGGCAGTACGAAACCACTAGGATTCAGACCTAGGACCTATCAGTTACTAGGCAAGCTCGTATAACATTCAACCACTGAGATCCGATTAAATGGTCCATGAAATCTAACTTCTACTAAATCGGGATTATAGATCCACCACCAACCAGTGTCATCGGCGAGAAATCCAACCTGAATCCGCCTGGATGAACCTCACTGGTCATAACTTCTCACTAGAACTGGTGCTCGCCCTAAAATCACGAGTTGGTAGAAGTTTGATTTCATGAGCCATTTAATCGGGTCTCAGTGGCTGAGTGTTATACAACCCTGCCTTATAACCGATAGCTTCTGGGTCTGAATCCCAGTAGTGCATACTGCCGATGATTTCCAAACTAGGATGAAACAGCTGTTTAGTACGTCAGTGCTAGTTTTCAGTGGTTCTCTAACTGATATCAATCCGTGATCAAATTCGAAAAACAAATCTAATCCTCGCAAATCGACTCTTGAAAATCTCTCTTTTTCCAATATTGGTCACAGCAAGAAGGAGAAAAAAATTGGCAATATAAAGAGATGCAAATCTGGCTTCGAAGCTTCTCTTCAACTTCTGATATTCTAAAAAATAAGTAGTATTAATGGAATAAGAAGGTTTATTTCTTTTTATTGTACTTTACCATTAGGATTTTAGGTTAAAGAAACAAAAATGATCGGAATGTGATGGTATAATCAGTTACATATGGGTACGAAAAGAAAGTAGCTATTTATTGGTAAGAATACTGGAGAAGTTTACTGAATGACTTAATAACAGAGGCGCTTATCGACTGAAAATGTGCGGGTAAGAAAGGATTGCGTAATGATGCACCAATGAGCATCTGGAAGCGATCTGACAGCAATTAAGTGAGTTAAGATCAGTGGAATATCAATGGATCCCAGAATAACATGGTATACAGTCTTGTGGACGAATACATCTATCACGAATGCTATGATTTCTCTATGGATTATCTTTCGAGTAACTAGGAGACATTCTTACAACACATAAGCAACAATTATACAGTGTAATATTATGTTTGCGATTTTTCTAAATTAGTTTTTAAAAATCATTATGGGACTTTTCTTATGTCTAAATTCTGATTGGCTGCTCAAGGTCACTGTGAATATGGCTGTGAAATTTAACTTCTCCCAGCTATCCATTACCACTCAATCCTATAACAGCTGATAGTGAGGTTATCTGAGATAGTTTTGAGTTATAAGACTGTTACTGTTGTAACGGAAGAGGATCGAGGATAAAATGAAAACCCAGATAACAGGATTAGAAACACTGCCCTCCCATTATCGTTTCTACGGTCATCAGGTGAGTTACCAGACCCAATTGTTAACCAGATCATTTCACCTCAGCTGGATCTCATACCTCACCTGGTATATCACCAGAGTGACAAAGCAGAGGTGGGTGGTGTGAATCCTGCCTTCAGCCAGACTTTCATTGTACCTTCAAGCATAATCCATTATGTCAGTATGAAAATTACGAAGACTTCTCTTTAGAAAATTCAAACGACTTTTAAAACTAAACGGCATGAAATAATTTGAAGTCCAATCGCCAGCTGACATCAGTTAGAGAACCACTGGGAAACCGAGAAGTACTGGACAGCTGCTTCTTCCTAGCTTGGGACTCCTCATCAGTGTGTAACCGCCAGGGCTTGAAGTCAAGGGCAGGTTGCGACGCAAGCTGATAGACTACTCAGCCATTGGGACGCTATCCAATGGCCGATGAATTCCAACTCCTACCAAATCATGATTTTAGAGCGACCACCAGCCAACGTACATTACACTTCAATGACCAATTAGTGTACATGATTTAATCTTCTGAGAGAATAATTTTGTCATGAATAATATCAAAAGAAAGGCACAGTTGTTATTTCTTTTGGATTCAGGCAGCAGGAACAGATTTTACATGCACTAGGCTAAGAGCCACACTCTCTATACGGGTGTTGACATCACTACTAGTTTGCCAAAGCTGAAGTAAGCATAATGGGGTTCGAACTCAAGACCATTGGTTGAAAATGATATACTTAAACTAATAAGCCAAATCTCATTGAATCACTCACTTTAAGACGTTAACTTTGTTGCTGTTGTTGTTGTTATTGTTTAAAACAGGGTTTAGATGATTTACTAACTATGAAAATGTCTCCGGCTGAAATGCAGCACACAATTCCTTATGGATGTCCAACTGAAGAAGCTCAGAATAATGCAATTTGGTCAAAAACAGGAACTTCTATGGCATTGTGTTTAGGCAAACAGCCCAGCAATCAAATGTCACAAGTATTGGATAATATTGATTCTTCAGTCATTCGGCCACGTTCTGCAGCTGTTCGTGGTTCTGATGCTGAAAAATGGCGACAACTTGGTCGAGATGGATATATGGGAAGTTCTATGTTCTTAGGAACGAAACAAGGTATGTTTTTTAAATTCTAATAACCTACTTTAAAATTAAATTGGTGGTTGTAGTCTCAGGCAATGTGTTAATCTTATAAGGCATATTTAGATCGGACTAACTGTCTGCAATCAGTAGTATTAGCTTAAACCGTTGTACACTTAATAAAAGAGATTATCTGTAAGCACCTTTCCTCCTGTCAGTCAATATTCATTCCACTCACAATCATATCTGCGAAAAGAAACACAGGAAAACACAGGGTGATTAAAGTATCTGAGGACACAATGTTCAGCGAAAAAAACCCTTTCTAAAGTATTAACTATCAAGCAGTACATTGGCATAAATGTAATTTTTTTCAAAACGGTGTCTCGTAAGGAAGTTTCAGCAACAGGTGAGCATAATAATAATGTTAGTCACGACAAAGTATTTAAAATCATAGTGATATCTGAAAAAGTACTAATAACAAAGTACTTGAGACAACCAATCTAATTAGGTTGGTTGACCCAAATAAGATAAGAAATCTAGAGAATAGTTCAGCTATAGCATCTCTACATGCAGTTACACACAACCATACAATAGAATAGATGGGATAAGATGACAGTTTTAAAATCTAATGTCACAGGGTGGAGGGAGAGATTGATAACAGAAGCTTTGTTTATCGAATCAACTGCAAATACATGTAATAGGAATGATTCATCACCTGTCCCTGATATCTGAAAAATTCTACTACTCCTACGACGAATAGGAGAAAACAAAGAAAACTATAAAACTCAAATTTCAAAGTCGTGTGATTACAGTTGATATGATTATGATCAATAAATTTTGTTCGAAACTGTGTCATCCAGTAAATAATACTGTTTCACTGTGTGATACATCTAATAATCAAACTAATATGGAAAGACTCGAAAGCATTTGAATTCACTAAAGATCCGGATCAGTATCACTTTTGTAAACGAGGTCTGAAAATCTTGAAAATTTACTGTATTCAGGTAGCTATGACAAAAAAGAAAGGTATGGGGATACAGAATTGCCGGGATGTGCATTAAAGTCGACCTAATTGACACAATTATCATGTTTCTTACAATCAGAATGAAATTAAAATATCCTTCTAAAGCTACATAAAAGTCGTAAAAAGGAAGATCTTTCTCCTCCTAAAACTTTTAAACTCTGAATATATTCATGTGGCCTTGATAAAGCCCTTTTTAAAGAAATAAAGGTCATATTGGATACGGTGTTTAATAATACTCTTTTCAATCATCCCACTCCCGTAAACTCATGAAAGTTAACAAGCTTTAAAGGAATGATGTGCCAATTAGGTGAAAATCTTTCTGTTTGTTATGAGATAATTTGACCCATATATGAACTATTCAATTAATTACTCAATTAAAGGAACACATTGTTCGCTTTCGTGATCGGAATTTGTGTGGTTTGAACTAATTTGACCTAAATAAGTAAATTTAACGGAGCACAGTGCTGAACTCGGTCCTAAAAGGGTGAGACAAATCTCCGATGGCGAGATCACTTCGATTTCCCCACTAGGTTTTACTCTCTGGAAACAAATCAGTTCCTTCAAAGCTACGGATGCTTCTTATTGACATATATCAGTAAGAACAAACTTCTTTAGTATGCAAAGACTAGATTTGATAGTGTGAAATATTCCCATATTATGAATTAAAAGTCAATCTGAACGAGGAATATTCTTTTAAATAAGTTCTCCTCTTCAGGTTCTTACAATTATAAAATATAATATGTGTCATTGTTACAATAACGGTCAGTTATATATGCGGTGGATACATTTTTAACGTAGAATAACAGATTAGTCATGGCGTGTCAAAATAAATAGTCGTATTTGTGTGACAAACGCCGTGCTAGGCTGAAATCAATTACCAAAATATTGTAAAACGGGAGACAATAGTGATGGTGATTAGTCATAATAGATTTGTAGAGTGTGGGATAGGAAAATTGACAAGTAAGTCAGTTCAAGGTTATAAAAGGTGTCAGGTGAGAGGCTAGTACAAAGTGGTCTGTGTTAAACAGAAGATAGTAAGACTGCAATGAGAGGTTCATAATGAAATAACGAATATGTGAAATGAAACAGGTGGAGGCAAAGACTAGGGATGTTCTCTCAAATTCTCATAGCTTCTGCTATGTGTAAAAGGTGGGTTCGAATTCCGTTCGAAAGGCTCGCTGGGATGCGATCGTTAACTTCTTCTGTCCACAGGAGAAGTGCCTTCCGAGTTATCTATTGCATTCCAACGAGCCTTTCGAAAGGAATTTGAACCCGCTTTTTACACATAGCCAAAGGTATGGGAATTGGAGGGAACATTCATGTATCAGTAAGCACAAAAACCAAGCCAATGGATTTCTGCTGACTGCTCCCAACCACTTAACATAGTTTTCATCTGATTTAGATAAATCTCATGGGCGTCGACATGGAATAATAAAATTTATCTCCACTCCTTCTTTGTTTCATCCTGAGGAACAGGCGTTATAGCCACGAAATAATGCATAATAAGCAGCGGTTTATAATAATAATAATAATAATCATAGATGTTATCATCAACTATGTTAGGATCATGGTTTATGTAAATTGTCAGAACAACTCAACAATGAAATTGAGTTTTATGGCCAAACTGATATCGAAAATGTCTGAAGTGGATAAAATCCTGTCAGTGTATGACGCTATATACTACTGGTATACTGATATGAGTAGTTAGATACCATTCACATCAACCATTAGTGCTTGCTAGCCAAACTGAAGTGATCTTAACATCGGAATTCCGTTTCATCGGTTTACCGTTGAGCTTATCAGTCGTGTACATGACTTGACTCAATTTGGAGAACTCAGTCAATTGAAACCATCCGCATCCTGGCCAGCTACTTGAGCGAATTATTAATACGCTAAATCTGATTCGTAATTCTACAGATTAATTCGAGATTTGCAATTCACACAGTTCGGGGCGAAATTTCACTACAGGTTCCTTTGAAAAAAGGAATTATTCAGATCACACTATGAGATCTGCTTGATACCATATGTGGTAATCAAGAAGGCAAGTGAAAATGCATGATGCCACCTACATGTTACTGATTAATCGACGTCAGTAGTTGCATGCCGCCCACATCAACCAGTAATGCTCGCCAAAGGAAACTGCTGTGAAATTTAAACTCAAAATATATGAATAACAAATTGCGAATTAATTCTGAAATTTCAAAATTGAATATCTTGTTAAGTTCTTGGAATAAGGAACAAGATGTTATTTCAGTTTTCTGATGGAAATATTGTTCTATGAATTTTGAAAATGTCACTATTTCTTTTTCACGTCGACTTGAATTGCCTAACATTTTTTAAAAAGGTTGTGTAATCCACTGCTAACACTATACAAGTCTGTCATGAAGGGTATAAGCATTATCCCATTATAAACTTAAATCATTCTCAAGGATTGAATTGTAGGGATTTCATTTGCATTTCAAGTTTGACCACGGATTGATACCATTCAGAGAATTATTGAAAAACACCGCTTGACCACTGAACAGCTGTTTTGTCATTTGCAGTACACACCGACTAGGGTTCGAACCCAGGACCTTCCGGTTTCAAGGCAAGCTCGTATACCATTCAGCCATTGTCACCCGATTAAATGGCTCATAAATTCTAACTTCGGCCAAGTTAAACTTAAGCACCACTAACTACCAGTGGAGTGTGGCCACACCAATGACCGTGAAACGCTCACTGAACAAGTTAGTGAAACCTGGCAGATAATGTTATCACCATCAAGAAAATATCTTTATCGCAGTGCTATGCTATTAAATGGGATATCCGGCAAGTTTCAGCTTAGGTTAGGGAAAGACTAAGTTACGGTTTAAGCCAAGGAGAAGTTAGGGTTAGATTAACCTAATAAAGGAGACATTAGGGTTGGTTCGAGTTAGATTACACTTAGTTTATGGATATTTTCACGTTAGGGTTAGGTTTAAGAAAGATATAGGGTTATTATGAGGGTTAAAAGACCTAAATAATTACTTGTGTAGAATGTGTTCACATTACTATGTGGATATAAGGATAGAACTTGTGCACTATGTCAGAGTATAATTCCATTGTGGATAAAATTTATTTTGATAATATTTACTGATGACGTTTCGAGCACAATTTATTGCTCATTAAGTATTACTGTATAACACTGTCAGACTTTATTAAAACAAATTCTACCCACAATGGAATTATACTCTGTTGATACTCCAACCTAAAACTGAGAGATATTTTTATCACATGTGAGACGAAGGTATCCTCTTTAACACTTTTATACAGTTTTTATGCATAAATATATATGTATTCCATACACAAAAATGCCTCGTCCTCCTCCTGACTGGTGCGTTCGACGTCATTTGCTAATTGGTAGTAAGTGATGCTAAAAGTTTAACTTTGCCCTAACCTCTACCAATTCGTGATTTTATATTATTCGTTTTATTTGTTTTATTTGCTTAGATCCTTCAAGTACTGTAGCTCATCGTGTAAGACCAGACGGTGAAAGCATTCAAGAAAAATCACTATCTGGTTATCAAATGATGAACTGTTTAAATATGTGTAAAGACAATAAGCAAAATGAAAATACTGTCGATGATAAAGACAACAGTGCATATGCAGGTTTTCGTCTAAGAACGATAGAAGCTCTTGAAGCTATGAAACGAAATCAAGGCCAAATGTCCGACTACTTGGGCAATGGAGCCTGTTCTGTTACACAGCCATACAGGAGAAAATTTCAAGTAAGTTAGAATAAATTGTTAAAAAGAAATAAATAAATCTGTTTAATCTTCAAATTTATATATATATATATATATATATATATATATATTACCCGTTTGAAACCATACTACTGACAATTGATGTGACCTTTGGAATTACTGTATTATTATGACACATCTGACTGGTGATTCGATCGATAAGTCTAGAGCAGATTGATACCGGTAGACCTTTTGATCACAGTAGTTTATAGTGTAAGCAAGTAATGGCTAAGCACCTACACACAGACACACAAACAATCACTATTATTGATATCAGAATACAGAAAAACTGTCCATCAATGCATATATATATATTATAAACCGTTTCCTTATAATATGTTAAACAACTATCGTTTACTCTAGAAATACTGTAATCTAAAACCCCAGATCTAAATTATTTGAAAAACATAATTGTCAGTCAGGGTAGTTCAACGGTAGAATACCCGCCAACCATGTACATAGTCTTGGGTTCAATCCTTGACCGATATACTCCAAAAGCTCGCTCGCCTGCTTAGCTGGCAGTAACTCCAATAAAGAGGGACGGTTGAGTGAGTTACTAGCAACCTCACCGCATAAATTACACCACTGCTACTAGGAATTCACAGCTGAAGCTTTAAGCTATATGTTCTACTTGGGAACGTAAAGGAATAAAATAATTTGGCAGGTCAGTAGGTGGTTAATAAAGTCTTACGGATAGATGTGTAGTTGCCTATCTACTTCTTAGCAACACTTTTTTTTCTGATAACAAGAATTTTGTCAAAGTATCAAGAGAAAAACGGGACTGTTGTTAATATCCTTATTGTGAGGGAGATAGAAAATTGCAAATGTGCTTAGAAACATTCCTATACATCATCTTCAGCGCTGTTTGAAGGAATACTTATGAAGTAGCAACACACTGTAGATGCTGTATCATAGAGTGATTAAAAAGACGTTGAACTGATCAAAAGGATAAACTGAATAAAGTGAACTTCAAATAACTACATTTTATTCGGCTATCATCAAAAGATGGTTAGTAGAAAGTATTGTACATTGAAAATGTGACAGACGTTGTTTTCGAACTAAGAGATGGTAATATGACCACCTTTGAAACATTTATTCTTTTATGGGACTAACTGTACTACCGAGGTATTTTTAACGACACATGAAAATAGTTCAAGTGTTAGTTTGTATGGATTTTATTGGCTTCTTGTTTCACTATGAATTCACATCGGTTAAGGAATCACTGAAAATCAGGGAGTACTGGGCAAGTGTTTTGTCCTTGAAGTCAAACAAATCACTGCAGAGCAACACTTGAAAATCAGTCTAGCGCTCGCTGGTGACTGATTACAGCATAAAGTTGCCTGGGCCAGTGAAGTCCACCAAGTGAGGTTTGAAAACAAATACTCGCTGATGACTTTGCCTTGCGGCGGTGCTACATAAAGCGCATTGGCAGAAGTTAGAATTGATGGGCTACTGGATTCCCTCCCAGTTGCTGCATAGTCTACAGGCTAACCTTGTGACCGGGATGGAAACCAGGAATTTCAGGTTAGAAGGCGACCTCGTTGGCCTTTCAGCCACTGGAAAGGAATCCATTGGCCCATAAATTCTATCAATGCATGATTTTTAACGATACTGCAGTCCCAGTGGTTGAATGATCAAGGAGTTTGCCTTGTAAGCTGAAGGTTTCGGGTTCTATCTCTGGTGGGATCATGGATGCCTACAGCCAAGGAGTCCTGAAATAGGGTGGGGGAAACAGCTGTCCAGTACTCCCTGGCTTTCACAGTGGTTTTCTAACTGACACCTGCATCAAATTTAAAACAAGTCGAATCCCTACAAACTAACTAACTAACTGACTAACCGAAATTTTTCTTGTTTTGACTATCTAATGGAAACTTTTAAGTCTCTAGGACGTAAATGAAACATTTTTGAATATGAGCATATATATCTTGTAGTAATATGTCTTTCACATGATCTGTTGATATAAATGAATCTCATTGTATCTTAGTTGCAGTACTTAAAAGGTTTTCTTGTGTTGACGTATGACTCATTGGGACACAGCGGAAAGTAGTGGATTTCGCTGAGACACATCTCTCACTAAAATCTTTTTCCCTCACCTGTCAGAATAAGCAGATAGCAAACTCAGACAGACAGATGAATTGAACAAGAACCTTTCATGAAAGATCATCAGACTAGGTTGCTGCACTTCGAAACTGAACGTGGGAAAACATAAATGTGAAAGGGGACAAGTTAACAAATGAAAAATTTTTAATTCCAGGGAGAGCAACAATGGATAGGCTTAGGCTCTTGTGAAATGACTGTTAGCCATTTCATCGACAGTCTTCAGCCAGTGGTGGTTAACATTCCAAAAGCTGCAACCAGTTAACTCACATTACCCCTTTATAGCTCATACCAATATTCAGAAACTTTATCATCTTGTGAATTGTATTCATCTGACTATCCTACTCCTAACGACTTCACACTACCTGAAAGGCGTGGTCTTATATGCGCAACAATTGTTTAAGCATGTAATTCTTTTAGAATTCACAACGTCATCAGTTAAATTTCTCTCATTACCTAAAATTCCGCCCTAATCTGGACACTACACACTATGTAATCCTTTCACAGCATGACTGCTCTTACTGAAACACTTGTGACCAAGATCCGAAAACCTTCTCATATCTTATAAATGTAACAGCCATGTCTATCAACCAGACCACTAATGCCAGCTTAAGCGAAACCCAATCATATTATTCACTCTAATTACATAGGATTTTGATAAAAGTGGGTGGAATATAGTTTTCTATTCCCAGTCTTTAGGTTAGTGATACCTATATGAAGATGTCTGTTATATCAGTATTTTGTAGGCAAGTCTAAATCCTCCAGTTAGATGCTTAGTACTGTATTCCTAAATGCTGGCTGTCATATGGTGGTTAACGTCACCTTCTTCTATACCTTTAAAAGTCTACTAATTCTTAATAAACTCATTCATTTCAATGTTAAATGAAAGTCACAAACTGCTTAAAAGTGGAATTCTGAAAGGCGTGTTAATATTATGAGAATTCCCTTATTTTTGCTTCATCAGAAATGACCTCGTAAACATCATAAAACTACTAGAATAAAGAATATTAGCCTCGTTGTAAAATGCATCTTTAAATTTTTGGGTGTGACAATCTAAACAGACCATTCACATATATTCTTTATTCACATACCCTTATACTGGGATAATGAAATAGGATGTAACATGAAATTGTATCAGAAGATTAACCTATGTAGCATAGAGAAAAAGTGTCCTATAAACTGATAAATTTATGTAGATATCAAAATGTTCATTTCCAATAATTTTTGTTTTCAAGGATGTAATTCTTTTCAAGGCTAGTCATGAGCCAACTTCAGATAAAGGATCATTGAGAACTAGGAAGTACTAGACAAGTGTTTCATTCTTGTTTGAAACTTTTCAACAGTACACCACTATGAGTCCGCAAGGAATTGAACCCAGGACCTTCAGGTTACACATCGAGTCGGTATACCATTCAGACACTAGGATAGCATCCAACGATCCATCATTTCTATAAAGTAACCAATAGTCAGTGTCATCGGCGAGTATTTGTCCGCGTACTCAACCTGGTGGACCGGGCTAGTCAAAACTTCTCACTGGAACTTCAAGCAGCTTCACACTGCAGTCAGTCACTACTGGTCACTAAAAGGCTCACTAGTGACTTATTACAGGTTGAAATTGGCTGAAGTTCTAATGAGAAGTCGTGACTAGCTCAGTCCACCAGGTTGCGTGTGACGGCAAATGCTCATCGATAACATTGACTAGTGGTCAACGGCAGAAGCTGGAATTGGTATGTAGTCGGATTTCGTCTCATTTGGGGATGGTAGACGAGTTCGCCTTGTTACCTGAAGGTCCTGAATACAATTCATGGAGGCGGGTGGTCGCCTACTGTTGAAGAGTCCCAAACAAGGAGGAAAAAGCCGTCTATAAGTTACTAATTTTCAACGGTTTTCTAAATGGAGTTACTTTGTGATCAATCGTGATTTTCAAATGTGTTCGAAAACTTGTTCGTCTTATTTTTTTCCTGATCTTGTTGTGTTCTCTGAGGTGAACATTTTAATCATAAAGCTTTTATCACTCCTCTGGACGATATCTTCAGCTCTAAATTGAGTGAAGTAACCCAATGAAATCATAGGTGAAGATATTGTCATGAAAGATAATTAAAGCTCAGAAATTTAGCTATCCAGTTGAGAGAGAACATAACAACATCAAAAAGCGTTCACTTGAGCTGCAAATCTACACTATTTCTAAATCTTACTAGTGGTTAATTTGACATCTTAATATACCCATTCAGACTACCAAAGGTAATTATTTCTTGTGTAGTGTTAGCTATACGGCGCTTACAAGAAGTGCAGTGTAGAAACAGAGATATGCTCACAAAATTGTATGACATAAGTAGATTATTCAGACAATTTTATTTTCAGAAAAAATAAAGCCTATTTTTATGGTAAGTGATTGAACATTGAACACGCTCTGGTTGATATACAATTACAACTAGTAAGCTAGAAGATTTAAACAATAAAGTCGAACAAATAAAGAAAATATTACTTCTGAATAACTGCCCATCAGAAGTTATTCAGAAACGTATGGAGGTACACAGAAAAAATAAGATTAGCAGTGAAAATAACAAAAATAATAAGAATTCACAGCCTCTATGATACTGCCATATGGAGCAGGAACATCAGAGGCCTTACATAGAATTCTCGATGAGACTGGAATTAGGCTGGCATTTAAACCAACCAAATCAGGGTCAACTAGATTATCGGGACATAAAAATTTAGCTAAACCTAGAATGACTGATCCTGCTAAATAACTTAGAGAAAAGATGTAGAGAAGATTTGTAGCTCAGATGGATGATTTTGACATGGTTGTGTTCTCTGAGCTGGATAGTTAATTTGCGAAGATTTCATCGCCCTACTAGGCGACATCTTCAGCGCATACGTCGATTTGAATTGAGCTTTTAGATTTTAAATTTTTTTTAAATTTTTGATTACAGCTTGATTCCACAATGTATTTTTGATACAAGTATGGAATTTTCAGCATGGATATCGGTAGCCCAAATTTTCCTGGCCGACCATAGATATCAGGTGTGTGTTGACAGCGGATCGAACCTCCGACCATGTGCATGGTCGGCGAGAGTCCTGACCAGTGTGCCACCGACGCACGAGTTTATTAATCATCTCTCCTGGTGACCTTGGACGTGACTGGTTACTTTTGTGTCTTTTCACATCTTCTAAGTTACTTGCATTGCAACTGATTGTTTCTTTGCCTTGAACTTTGACTCTTTGTATGTGACGTTTCTTTTTTATCGGTTGATAAATTTTGTCTATCTCAAAGTGTCTATTGATTGATGATTCACTGGGATGCCATCCAGGCTTCTAAAAATTCTCTAACATGTTTGTTGTTTCCTCTGTCTAATATTTGAACGTTGTCCCAGTCGAAATGATGCATGCGGTTGTCTGTATGTAGCGATATGAGGGAGTGGAAGACATGTCTTTTGACAGCTGGTGTATGTTCATGTATATGAAGACTAAGGAGATGTCCATTCTGCTTAATGTAGTGTTTTTCGCAGTTGTTACAATTTATTTTGTAGATGATGTTGGTTCTATCTTCCTTCTTTGTTGAGTCTTTTGGTTGACATGGAATTGAGTGAAGTGATTTTGTTGGTTTGTGTACGACGTCAATTCCTAAAGGTTTGAAGAGTCTTGCAGTGATTTCCGAGATATCCTTTATATATGGTAAGACGATTTTCTTTGTGCCTTCCTTGGGGGCTTTTGGTATGATAGGTTGGCTTGGGGGTATATGTCTTTTGATGAAATTCCGTGGATATCCAATCTTTTGGAAGACGTCTATGAGATATCTTTCTTCAATTTTTCATAAGGTGGGAGTGCTGCATTGAGTCCTGGTCCTCTTGAATAGTGTTTGTATGCAATTCCTTTTGTGTGTTATTGGGTTGTTGCTGTTGTAATTCAGTATTTGGTCTGTGTGAGTTGATTTCCTATAAACTTGAGTTTCTAATTCTCCTGTAGTTGTTCGCCTGACTAAGACGTCCAAAAATGGTATTTTGTTCTCGGATTCCTCTTCTCTTGTGAATTTGATGTCGTTGAAGACGTTGTTTATTAAGTTGTGAGTTTTATGTAACTCGTTTCTTTTGATTATTACAAATGTGTCGTCTACGTAAGTATCGAAATTTTGGGTTTGATCTTTGGTAGGATTATGTTTTCGAGCCTTTGCATCACTGCTTCTTCAATCAGACCTGATATTGGCGATCCCATGAGTATTCCTTTGACTTGTTCATATATTTGGCCGTTGAATTGGAAATACGTCGTTAGGCATAGGTTTGTGCACTCCATCCAGCTTGTGTGTTGTATTTTTGATTGTTGTGAGAGGTGTTCATCGTTGCTAAGTAATTGCTCCATGATGTCTGTGACTGTTGAGAAACCATTTTATTAGGAAAAAGCACGTCATATTTATGTATTTTTAACCATAATAAAATCTGACTAGGGTAATGGAAATAGACTGTTCTGATTGGTTGGCGATCTGACCAAGGTCAGAGAAAGATGATGAAACCATCATCCGATCACACGATGAATCATAAGATGATTAATGTTTTAAGCCGATTCCTATCAGTGGGACAGAGTGAAAGTATTAAAAAGTAGCATAATTTGGTAGAAAGAAATAGGTTGTTCACTGAATCTTGATTGATCGATTCAACACCGCACACATGCAATCGAAATGATGCAGTGTCTACACCAGAAATATGGGGTCAGTAATTACGCACAGTTATCACTAATAGATAATTCAAAACGTGGAAAAGAAAAAGAAAGAAAGCTTAAATGAAGGAGAAGACAGGAGAATTAGCTTCACCAGTTTCTTTTTTGTGTGTAGAATTAATTTCTTCAAGTGAATGGCTAAAGCTTCGACAGAACAAATAATATGAATACATAATATGTTTGCAGAACTCTTTTGTCTATAAATGACGATAAACGCAACGTCTCACGAGTCTGAGTTGTCAGTGTTGAGAATATGTTCAGGTACTTCACTTCTGTTTGGTAGGCATTTCCCACTTCCTAATCCCGAAGGGTGATGTTCGGTAATTCTTCTCGATAATAATCACGAAAATCAACCTTCTGACCTAGGTCCGCAGAAGCAAACAAATTGACAGATATACATAGTATCGTTTAAATGTGAGAGAATGACAGTAGAACACAGACTTTAACGTAGTGCAAAGAACATATCTTTGGGTGAGAACGATTTCTTAAAGTATTAGTTTTGTAGGCATTTTGTTTGATAGGTTAGAGGATTTCATCATGAGCTGATATCGGTGAGGGAACCGTTGGAAAACCTACAGGGAGTATTGGACAGATGTTTCACCCTGGTTTGGGACTTTTCAACAGCACGCACCAACTGCCAAAGTTCGAACCCAGGGCCTTCTGGTTACAAGGTGAGCTAGCTCGTAGGCCATTAAGCAACTGGGACCCGAATTCTAACTTCTGCCAATTCATGACATAGCGCAACCACTTCGCAGTGTCTTCTTCGATGAGTGACGGCCTCACCTTCAACCTGCTGTACCCTACTTATCACAGCTTCCCATTAGAACCCCAGGTAACTACCTGAATAGGACCAGTCGTTAGTGAACGTCAGATTGATTTCTACCGTAAGATGCCAGCAAGTTAGTTGGATTTTGAGTCTACGCTCATACATAGTATATTTTTCGGTATGCAATTGGGAATATATCCACTGAGCTTATGAGTTCTCATTTTATCTACTTTGTTCAGTATTTGCTTACCAGAACAATGCATATGCAACAGTTATGTGACTGAACTCGCTGGAAAAAAGACAATTCTCTCAATTTATTGTTCTACATTTTTAAATTTTCTGATGGATAGTTCTTGTACAAGTTATGTGAGTCACAATTTTTGGAAATGATTAAGCTTTTCAACTACAAATGAATAATGTTTATTTTCTGTATAAAAATAAGGAGAAATATTAAAGGTACAGTGTTTATTTCTGCACTTCTAAATTTTATTTATTATGGCGTCGGTGGTACAGCAATAGAGTGCTCGCCGACCACGTAGGTGGTCTGGAGCTCGATCCCCGGCCGACGCACGCCTTTACCTCGTCAAGCTAGTAGTAAGACTGATAAAGAGGGAAGGTTAGGCATGAGGCTAGCAACCCCATCCTGTATAAATAATCACCACTGCTACAGAAACTTCAAGCCTCTAGCTTGGAGCCGTATGCTTCACTGGGAACGTAAAGGAATAAAAACGCAAGAAATATTATAAAGTGATGTGTATTTTTTGAGGATTTGTAGAAATACTATAATCTGAATATCTCAGTTGCCAGCTCACTGATGGCTACTGGATGGATTTCATGACCAATGACGTCAACCATGTTAAGGTGAAGTGGATGCTGATCGAATGCATTAATGAGGGCAGTATTGTATCACAATTTGACAAGGTTAGAATTTAGGGGTCATTGAATTTCAGCCGAAATGGCTGAATGGTCAATGAGCTTGCTCTCATAACCTGAAGGTCCCGAGTTCGTTCCGTGGCTGGGTCGTGGTTGCGTACTTCTGTAGAATGGAATATCTACCCAGTGCTCTGTAATTTTTAATGATCTCTCTAACCTATGTCGGTTCTTAGCGAAAAACTAACAATTGAGAATAAGATATACTTTCTGCAAATAAAGACTATCAACCAACCAAATTTAAATTGTATAAATATTCATTCCTTCATTCGCTGAACTGTTTTATTCTATAGGTTCGCTCTCTAAGAGGCTCAGAAGCACAAGAAGCTGCTATGAATCATAAAGGTTCTGCAGTACAAGAGTTGATCACTCACGATCGTCTACCTCCTGATCCTGTTGGATGTGGATTTGCGCATGTTAGTGAAGAGGCGAAAGAAATTGCAGAACTTAACCGTAACGGGATGATTTCAGGATTGTTAGGTGGTAAAACAGTGTCAAATGTTCCACTTGTTGGCGTTGAAGCACCTTCACATAAACGTGTGCAATACGAAGCTATTGAATATGCTAATCGTGGACAAGGTGAAGAAATGAAAAACATAATTACACAAAAAGCCTACTAATAAGTTTATACTAATTTATGTTTTGTCAAAAAAAAACATTACATTGTATTGCAATCTTATGGGAGTGTTTTTTATTGTGTCACCATTATGTTAGTTCCATGAGTTCTTTAGAAAGCGGTCTCATAATTCAAAATTACGGTTCATATATCTAGAATACAACAGTTGAAACAAAATGTTAACATTTTTACGACTGACTCTGAATCGATAACAGATGAATACCAATTAGAAAACACTGAAAATCAACAAGCGCTAAATATTGGCATTATTCTATCAGTGCGTGAAATGGAGATGACTTGGACATACTCTGTGGAGACCTCCAAGTGACATCACTTGCCAGGCCCTCGAATGAAGCCCTAGGGGGAAGGGATGAGCAGGTGGGGGGGAGTCATGTGAAGGGGAAGTGAAAACTTATAGGTAGTCGTGGAACTGGTGAAAGTAGATCGTAAACAATGGAATACTGATAAAATGTACTGCTAAAGCCTCATGTTCCATTAGAAACTCAAGAAGATCATATTAATGTAAGCTTTGAGCACAGCTGCACGAGAAGTCCAAAATAGTAACGTGAAGTCAGTTCATACCCAAATCTATCTTGAAATCTATCGATCGAGCTAGTATTTATAAGTTAAACATATGGACAGATTACAGTTGAAGTGACTTCCACTTGTTCAATATCCATTTGAATATTTAGTACGCAATTAGTTTGTTTTAACTTACCTGGACAATATATACTGAAGTGAGTTTAAAAATGGGGGCGCCTGTCACCAGCTGGACCAAAAGCAGCCGTCCTTGAGCCTTAAAGGCTAGGGAGCTATTCGTTAACTTGGTTTATGGTGACTAGCAGTGGAATCGAGGATGTGCATTTCGTCCTATTTTGGACTGAACAACTGGAGGTACCTGAGTGCTCACCTTGTAATCAGGAAATTGTTTGTTCTAACACCAATGATGTATGCGCAGTACAGAAGTGTCTCCAAACAGGATGACATAGCTGTTCTGTGCTGCCTGGTTCTCATTATTTCCCTCAGTGATGTCAGCTCTAAGCGAAATTCACTTTCAAATCAATGAAATACTCACACTGGAAATCTAAATATAATATCAGTCGGAAAGATAACTGGAAAGCATGGTTATATCAGTGCGTCGGTGGCACAGTAGTTAGGACTCTCGCCGACCATGCATATGGTCCGAGGTTCGATCCGTTGTCGACGCACACTTGATATCTATGGTCGGCCTGCACAATTTGGGCTATCGACATCGTATGCTGAAAATTCCATACAAGTACCAAAATTACAGTGTGGAATCAAGCTGTAGTCAAAATCAAATATGCATAGCAGTCATTAAGAAGAGTACCAAATATTAAAGTTTCATAACGAAGAAATACAAAATATTATTATTATTATTATTGTATCCTTTAGTTCCTAGAGGAACATAGTGCTTCAGGTGGGCACCTCCATTGACTTCGGTTTTCTGACAACTTTTTCACCCTGCTCCAGGTCTGTCCACATGCTTTCATCTCCTCCTCTCATGACCTCCTCCAAGTCACCCTTGCACTGACGACCAACTCGCCGCCTCCCTTTCGGATTCCACTCGAGAGCTTGTCTAGTGATGTCACTTGATGGTTTCCTCAGCGTATGGCCAATCCATCTCCATTTCTTTCTGCCTATTTGTTTCACAATCGGTTCCTAATTGGTTCGCTCGTTGCCAGAGATCCCTGTTGCTGATATTTTCTGGCCATCTGATCTTGAGTATTGAGCGGAGACAGCTGTTAATGAAGGTTTGAAGTTTGTTTGAGATGCTCTTTATGACCCGCCAAGTCTCTGATCCGTATAGTAGCACTGACTTTACATTGGAGTTGAAAATCCGGATATTATTTTTGATGCTGATTGCTGTTGACCTCCACATAGATTTGAGAGTAATGAAAGCTTGTCTTGCTTTTCCGATTCTGGCTTTGATATCCTCATCAGTTCCGCCTGTAGTTGAGACGATGCTTCCCAGATGGGTAGGTGAAGGAGGTTGTTTCTTTCAGGTTCTTCCCACTTATGCTGATTGTTGTCTGTTGTTGTTGCTGCTGTTGATGTTGGCTAGGAATCTTCATCACTTCTGTTTTATCTATGTTCACCTGAAGTCCTATCTTTGATGCTTCTCTTCTGCCAACTTGTTACTTTTCACTTGCATATCTTCCAGTTTATAGGAAATCAGACATATATCATCGGCGAAATCCAGATCCTCCAAGTCTTTTGTGTCAGTCCATTTTATGCCCGTTCCCTCGTTGGTTGCCGTTGTCTGTCGCATTATCCAATCAATTGCAATCAGGAAGATCATTGGTGATAGTAGACAGCCTTGCCTCACTCCCGTCCTCACTTCGAAGGCTTCCGTAAGTTTCCCGTTGTGGATTACTTGGCATGCAGCATTGTCGTATAACTGTTGGATGAGATATATAATTGTCGATGGGACCCCGTAGTAGCGAAGTAGTTGCCAAATCACCTCTCGATTGACGCTGTCGAAGGCCTTTTCAAAGTCGATGAAGTTGAGATAGAGAGGTGACTGCCATTCCAAGCTTTGTTCAATGATGATCCGTAGAGTGGCGATTTGATCAATACATAATTTGTTTCTCCTGAATCCGGCCTGTTCCGGACGAAGTTTTTCATCTAGGGCTTGTTTGATTCTCTCCAGGATGATGCGACTTAGTATCTTGCTTGGAATGGACAGAAGCATAATTCCACGCCAGTTTTTACATTGACTTAAGTCTCCTTTCTTTGGTAGTTTGAATAAGTATCCGTTCTTCCAATCCTCGCGTACTTTGCCCTCTTTCCACACCTTCTCCAGCAGTGGCGTCATCAAGTCCGCTGTTGTCTCTGGGTCTATTTTCAAAGCTTCTGCTGGGATTCCATCTGGTCCTGGTGTTTTCCCAGCTTTAAGCATCTTGATTGCATTCAGGACTTCTGATTTCGTCGGGGGGTCAGTGTTCACTGGTAGTTCTGCTTCCGTTGTTGGTATTGTTGGGAGTGTTGTAGGTGGCGGACGATTTAGAAGTCTTTTGAAGTGTTCAACCCAGTGCTTTCTCTGTTCCACCTCTTTGGTGATTGACTTTCCATTGTCGTAATTTATTGGCTTAATCAGTGTCGAACGTTTGCCCGAAAGGTGCCTAGTTGTTTGGGAGAGTGTGGCAGTCAATAAGCGGAGGTCAACAGAACAAAACAGTCACGTGCAATCAATGGAATTCTTTTCCCTAAATTAATTGTTTACAATGACGTACGTGTGAAAATGCCTTACATAATAATTTTTTGGGAAAGGATTGAAAAACTTAAATGTGTATTATATGAATGATGCTAAAACACAGATTTCTGGTAAAATACACTCAGCTTAAATTATCTGACTTTCCCAGTGGCTGGAGAGTCAGTACATTTGCCCTGTAAGCTGAAGATCCTGCGCCGCTTCCTCGGCTAGATGATGGTTGCGTACCGATGAGGAGTTCCAACCTAGGACAAAAAGGCTGTCCAGTACTCTACGATTTCAGTGCGTTTGTGGATTAGCGATACAATTCTCACCAACCAAGCATGTGGTCTTGATCCGATTCCCGGTCTGCGTTCTTGTAAACTTTGCCCTGTTCACTAGTCAGTAGTAGGCCTAGGAGAGAGGGAAGGTTGGAGCAGCAACGCTATCCCTGTGAAAATAACACAACTGTTACTGAAACTTCAAAACCTGAAGCCCTGAGTTCCAAATGGGATGCAAAGCAATGAATGAAGATCATCTTACTTTTCCATGCACAATTCTTGATTTTTAAAGATTTTATTATGATATTAGTATACCTGTACATTTAAGGCTGTGTGAGGCGATAACTATGAACTAGGGATATTTTAACTTACGCGGAAAACCCCTTGTTTGCAAAACTACACAAGGTTTGTTACGAATTTCTGAGAATATAGGAAATAAAATAAACGGTTTTTATTTTGAAAGCTTATCGATACTGAAGTTTCAGTTTAGTGAGTGTCGAAATTTACTGAGAAAAATCCAAACAGATGGAATAAATGAACACCGCGGCTTAGAAGATAAAGGATAAATAAATAAAAGAATAATGTATGAACACTAAAATCAGTGAAAGTTTAAAGTATGAAGGCAAACAGTTGACATACAACAGTATTTTCCTCATTTATGTGAACAGTATCAAGTGAGTAGTGTTCAGCAGAGTTTGTAATCTGCTCCGATAAAAATAATTTTGGGTATTTATAAAACAGGAGACTATCGTTTTTCACTTTCACGGTGATGCAACGTACGTATAATAGAAAACTCGTCGCAAATGTTTAAAATGTAGTTAGACTGAAAAACAAATAAGTCAATAGAGACACTATTAAATTTCGGAAAATTAAAATAACTACGCTTGCATTATGTGTTCAGAAAATGTTATAGTTTGTTTAAGATAGTGGTAATTTTAACAATTCAGTAGCTGTCTTGCACTTCCATCCTTCTGACAGGTGAAAACCTAGTATCAGTCGTGTACTCTTCATTTCTACTGTTCACTGGGAAAAAAACCAGGGTATGAAAATGGATTCCTGGAAACTCATTACCTAACTAGTCCAATCAGTGAGGATGAAGATGTGTGTAATACCTCACAGGGACTACAAAATCTTCAAGCTGATTCATTGAATTGCGAAGCTTTCATTGTCTTTGTGGACAGTGCAAGCTTTAGTATATAAAGTGAATGTGTTTGAATTCTCCATGAACAATATAAGTGAATCTCATCACAAAGATCCTCAGGAAGTACAATTATATCATTCGTGGCGAATTCAGACATGTTCACTTTATATTAAAGCTTGCGCTGAAGATGCTGTGTAGAAAGACAATGGAAGCTTCGCAATTCATTCAGTGAATCAGCTCAGAGAACACAACCACATCAAAATCATCCATCTGAGCTAAAATCTCTATTACTACAAAATCTGTTGCATACTTATACATCAATAAATTTGATTATGCTTATCAGTAGGGCATTCACGTAATTTTTAATAAATTAATTAACACAGTCATAGAATTTGAGCACTTTGTAGACTGCACTTGTTTATCAGTCACTTTTCTATAAAGTAAGCAATAGAGCTTAGATTTAAAATATAATGTTGTAACGAGAGAGGACAAGGGCCAGGCAGCAGGTCGTTTATTGAGAAAATCAACAGATGAATTGTAATTTTTGTAATCGTAGTATTAGTATTTCGAGATGACCGAATTACAAGAATCCAAACAAAACACAGAGAGGGCGGAATTCAGGAATTTGTATTTAGCGGAATTATTCTTCAATTCATATAAGAAACATATTAACAATCAACAGTAAGTATTTAAACAATACAGAGATAGAAATTGTCAATCACCACATCCGCCACACGTCGAATATCTCCTTGCGTATTTATAACGATGTCTCGGTTTGCTTGCAAGTAGCTGCGATCTTCCAACTGATTCTGTGATATCATTTTCATCAGTATTATCTGGACTTATTTCTGAATTATCTACAAAATCAGGATTAGTAGAGGAATCATTAATATTATAATTGGAACGACCTACTTCATTTATTGTCACTTTGTCCAGATGTCTGTTATGAGCTGAGTGATCTTTGATGTCTAATATCTTCACCACTCGATTTCCCATTTTTTGTAGTATAATTCCAACAGAAGGTCTATAGTCATTCCCTTTGTAATAATGTACATTAGAAGTCGTGGACATCAGATGCTTTTTGAGAATTCGAGATTTGAAAAGTTTTGCAGGACTTTCACGGGTACTTGTATGCTCTGCATTCAACAGACGCAGTCTATGCATATGCAGCAATTCCTCCATTTTAATCAGTTGCTCTCTCATCTCATTCAGTTTTTCTCGTGTTTTCGACAGTTCGCATTGTAACTCGGCTACCTCATTTTTGAAAACAGTTGACGCTTGAGTTGCTGAACTTGTAGTGGAGGTTTTCATTGGATGAGATTGAGTATTTTGAAAAGTTGAAAGACACATTGACTCTATTTTACTAGACAAATTGGGAGAATTATAAGAATTCTGAGTGACATAAGTATTCGAACTTCTGCAAACAGTCTTGATGTGTCCAACTTTACCACATTTGTGACACTTAGCACCCCGAAAACGACAAGTGCTTCGTAGATGTAACTTTCCACAGGAAAAACACGGTTTAATGTTTTTGATCTCTCGCTGCATTCTATTACCTGTGGACGACAATTTGGATTGCTTTCCATGAACACTTGTATTTTCGACTTTGGACAGCATGACATCAGATACTGACGTAGTGGGAGCAGAGTATTCACTGTTGACATCTTCATATGTAATACATAAATCTTTAGCAGTTTGAAAGGTACAAGAAGGAATCTGAATTAACTCTTTCTCTAACTTAGGAATATTGATTCCAGCAATTAGACGATCACGTAGTTGAGTATGCAGCTGATCTCCAAAGTTGCACTTTGAAGCTTGTATTTCAAGTTGAAGAATGAAGTCTCTAATCTTCTGGTTGGGAGCACGAACCAGTTTGTTGAATTGAGCCCTCACTCGCGTCTCAAAAGTGGTTATATGGAAGTGATGTATCAGAAGCTCACGGATCTTGTCATATGACAGAGAAATGGGTTTATCTGGAAACGCCAGATTCTTCCCAAGGCTATATGCATCTAGCCCAATAGCAGTGATGAAATGTGCTGGTATTTTGTCATCCCGAACATTCTTTGAAATGCACCATGCATCGAAGCATTCAAGATAATCAGCAATTTCCCGCGGAGAACCATTTATAGGGAATTTTCCAAGGTTATTTAGTTCCATCGCGACGCCAATTTGTTGTAATTATTTGTAATCGTAGTACTAGTATTTGGAGATGACCGAATTACAAGAATCCAAACAAAACACAGAGAGGGCGGAATTCAGGAATTTGTATTTAGCGGAATTATTATGCAGTTCATATAAGAAATATATTAACAATCAACAGTAAGTATTTAAACAATACAGAGATAGAAATTGTCAATCACCACATATGTTTATAGATTTTTATGTGTATTATTATATGTGTTATTGTTAGCGGAGAAGCAACCTCTTCTGATTGGTCGTTCTCTTGCTCAGGTTTATTCTGTTATCTCATTATGGCCGTTTCTCAGAAAATCAAGCCATATATCTGTGAATCATATTTCCACACGTTAACTTGGCTGTGATTCGCTGGTGATTTTCGTAAGGTGAAATTTTGTTATTGCTTTTCTCATGATCCTGATTCGGGACGTGAACACTGACGTAAATTGTTGTCTGCGATTTTGGCTTGCAGCCAACTCTCATTACAATAGGAGTAATTTTTATGTTTTTAGGGATTCTAACTTGTTACTATTAAAAGCACTTAAAAAACCAGTGGCAAACATCTGCTGTTTTGGAAATGACTTCAGGATACACAAAACTGAATACAGTGTACTTGGTTAGAAACTGCCGGCTATACTAGGTTTCATGCGTTATTCAGGCAGAATTCGTAATTTCGACACTTTTAAAGACCACAACATGATTAAATTTTTTTAACTAATCATAGCTTTTAATCTATTTTGTAATTTTTGGGGTTTTGAGCCAAAGGTTATGCAGCAATTGCTACTTCTATAATTCTTAATAATTCTGCAATATATTAATAGAAGCCAAAAATCAGTGAAATCTAACTAACTATATTTCTTCAAATACCGCCATTACCATCTTGAGCATACGAGGCAAAAGTATGGATATTGTACCTTTATAGTCAGTTTTTTAGACAGTGTTAGCGATTTTTAGTCGTCCTATGAATGTTAACAGGAGAATTAAATAGACATTTCAAGCGTCAAGCACTGACCGGTCATATTTCTAATCCTTAGTGCTCACTAACTTCTATGAATCAAATTATCAAGCCAGGTGTATTGATTGCACCACTGAGGGGTGAAAGTTCGAGTCCCCAAGGGACACCAGTTCCTTCAAGGTTTCGGAAATACTTTGCTGACGAGTCCAAATAAGTACTCAATCTTAGTTCGTGGTTTCCTGTTGACTAACACTAACCACACAACCTTAGTTCAAATTTAAACTATGACGATGAATTGCCTAGATTGGGAATCATACTGCGTAACCCAGAAATTCCCATTGAGTCAGATAAAAGGGAAAGACCTTCAGCGAAGAGTTATTCTTTTCAACGATAGCATTATCAAGCTATATAATCGCATATAAATATTCTTTCTTAGAAATAAAAGAACTGTAAATTTTAAACTACAGATTACGCTAAGCGGTTGACATCAATCAGGTAGAAACTACAATAAAATTAAATAAGTAAATTGAACGATGAAATACATTTGACGAGATTGAGTAGAACTCAAGCAAAATTGAACGAAAGTTCAAATAATGTAATTCTCATTTTCTGGATGATTGTGAATTGTCCATGACTATGAATACAGGTGTCCATAATTTTTAAGGAAACTTTAGATAAATTTTCCTTGAACCAATGGTCTTCTTATTCTTGGCGAAACATCTGTTGATACGATTAGGTAGCATGTTCTATGATTGAGAATCGTAGTCTTTGTGTTTCGGATTAATATCGCGCGTCTGACTATTATAACCCTATGGATATAGCTTCATCCTCATGGTGCATTATGATACCTAGAAATCATAATAACACTGTCTTCAGTAAATTAATTTTTACTTTTTAAGTGACTGTGAATAGCGGGTCATTTGAGGTGATAGGATGAAAACCTCTAAACGCTTTCATGGAGATTAGGATATATTTACTTTTATCGACTAGGAGACTATCTTTTGACCAAGAAAGCTCTCAATACCTCCACTTTTACTTTGTAATTCAAAGATAAAGTTAAGTTGCTCACTGAGGTAGTAGCTGCAGGAGATTGCCTTCAGCGGAAACTATTTCAAGGAAGCTACATAGCTTTAGGTAATGCGTCATAGAAGTAAGCAGTGTACGTTAACTGTGTCTAGATATATTGAATGTTGTATAACTGGTCAAGTTGTAGTTCTTACATACTAGTTAGTCTTCCATATAGTGAATGTACCGTACAAGCGTTTACTTTTATTTGCATACCTAACTGATAGGCATTATGCCTACATGTGGTATGCATTTAAGGCTGATACGCTGTGATGAGTTCTGTGAAACACGCTACTATCCTAATTAAAGCAAGAAGGACACGTTGAGTAGGATAAAGTAGCGTCATTAAAGTTTTTAGTAATGATCCACTTAAATTACAAAAACAGTACTCTTAGATGATAGAATTTTCTGTATTTCTCACAGTATTGCATCCAAACTACTTAAAATATAAATTCACCACAGGAATTTGTTCATAGTCAGGATATTAAGCCAGAAATATTCGAGAGAGGATTATAAATATAAGAATAATAACAGTAAAGCTTGGTGGGATGAGGATGGTGAGAATGGTTTATTCGCTAGTGCAAAGGAGGCTAGTTAATTCGTCCTGATACTATTTTCATAGCATAAAATACGTGCCAAATGTGGTATCGCGGATGTTTTATACTAAGACGTGCACGCATACAGTCTATCGAATGACTTCTTGTTCCACCTGAGTAGACACGGGTGAAAGCTGCAGGTAACGTGAATACTCACAGTCTGCTGAAATTAAGTGCCCCTCGTCAATGACACTTGTAACGATAGGTCCTAAAGGGAGACCATTCGCCCTACTGACAGTCTTCAGAGTTCTACGAAGCATGAAATAGGATGAATAGTAAAGGAGAACAGGTAAGATGCACAAGCTGACAAACTGTAAGGGGAGGGGTTCAGTTGTGTCTGAGTGCCTTAACTTCATCATGTGGAAATCAAGACGAAATATTCTTTTAGAAATCGCTAAGACATGGGAAGACCAGAATAGGTCTGAAGAAATAATTAACCCAAGATACTTAACGTCGGACTTGATTTCTATATCTCTATCATCAATTTTACAACAGCCATAGAAATTCAGAGTTTCATTTAACTTTCTTTTACGTCGGGAACTGAAATTAACAGTCTGACATTTGGAAGGACTCAGTTTAAGACCATTTGCCAACTCCTGATAGAAAGCTGTCCATCTTAGCGCAGTCTATCTGGGAGTTAACAGGCACTGAAACAGTTAGGTCATCTGCATACTTAACAAAGTAGATATGCAAATGCTGCAGTTGTTAATAATAAAAATGATGGATATCAGATGACATCATATGATTCAGCAGCGTATTAGAAATGAATAAAAATTGTTTCTTAGCTTATCGCCGCTACCAGCCTTGGTTGACTCCAAAAGGAGAGGTGCTTGGACTTATTATATGTAGTTTGTCGCATGCCGTGTGTTGTGTTTGTGCTGCTACTCTGAATGGTGTTGATCCTGTGTTGTCGACAAAAGAAAAGAGATAATAATTATAACTAAAGACAAAAAAGAAATAAAGAAAACGTAAAAACAAACAAATAATGGAATATATATATATATAATATATATGTACCTATGAATAATAATAGTGTTAAGGAAGTGATAACTGGAGAAGTCAGGAGAGTAAGATAATAGAGAATGTGAAGTAAACCGATGAGTTCAGGTATTTATTGATTAGCAGTGTGTCGGGTTTCAAGGGATAGGCCTCTTACATGCGACCCCTGTGTCGCTGAATGGTTGTCCAGCCTTCGCTTAAAGCTGTCCACGGGGAATGCCGTAACTACATATGCCGGTAAAGAGCTCCAGGAACGACAGACCCGCAGTGAAAAGAAGGGAGAGTGCACTTGAGTCTTTACCCTCTTGTGAGCTATCCGCCTGAGATTTCTACGAGGAAACCCATATGTACTTAATGACAGAATACCTTTGTTTGAGTGATTCTGGTTGTTTGTCAAGCACACGGTAACTAAGTGTGAAGAGATCCTACTTCTTCAGACTTTCATTATGTAATTTATTTCGGAGTCCCATCAACTTTCTTGTCGACCGTCTTTGAACTCTTTCCAAAAGGTTTGCGTCTCTTCTAAACAGTTGGGGTGCAATGATATTGTTCATTTCAAGGTGTGGTATGGCGTATGTTTTGTACATCCTTAGAAAGGGCTCAGGTGTGAGTGCACCTAACTGCCTATGTGTAAGGTGTACGGACGCATATACCCTCCCGTTCAATTTGTGCTTAATAATAATAATTTATATTTTCATATAAACATAAATTTACATGAAAATGCATGCCATTTTTACAGGCACGATCATGTATGGTATAATGTCAAATCTTAGATTGTCTACAAGTTAATAGTGTTTCAACAATTAAATATTTGATATATATATATATAATTACACTCATTGTCTGAACCTGGCCGTATAGTTATCGAATTGTACAGTTGTCCTCCAGGTTGCGCGGGAAAACCGACTTCGTTTCGTTTTCATCCCGTGGTTGTAGGCATACGATAACCAACCAATATTGAGGTAAGTACAACGTTTACAAGGAATTGGAAGCTGTTTTAGAAAAGTTAAAGTGCTAAGGTGAGTCATTAAAGTGTAATAATTTAAGTAAGTGCAATATATTGTAGTGCACATTGTACCCTTGAACTTTTGTTTAAACTCGCCCACCCATGTTTGACACACTTTGATCTTTTGAGTTGTGACTCTTCCGTACGTTCATTGGTTCGCTCTCTCGTTGTGCTTTCATTCTGCACACTCTCCGAGCCTACCTCCAGTGACGTCTGCAGATAAGTTGTACAACCTCTTTATTTATTGAATTTCATGTTTCGTTGTGTAAAATACAATTGTCCTAGATACACTTGTCATACCAAGTCTTTTTACCTTGATTCAGTTCGTCAGTATTTTCACGTTGAGTAGCGTACAGCTAAGGTCGTAAAACGGTGAAGAAGTTTTGTAAGAGTGTTTAGAGTTGAGGTCTACCCTAAGCCTTCATAGTTCTTACAAGTGGTGAGCCCATATATTCATCGTTTGCCTCCATTTTAGCTTGACGTGTTTTTAGTTCTTTTTCATATTGACTACCTTTTTTTGTATATATTTTTCACATAGAGTTACAAATTTTTATTCGTTTTTTCTTCACGTGTATTTGTCGTATTACCCCGTTAGTATATCCTTCTCTCCGCATAATGGCTGACAACAGTGCTTGGCAAATGGCTATAACCTTGCAACTTCCCACTTTTTGGACACATCGTCCTGTTGCATGGTTCAACCATGTAGAAGCTTTGTTCACTCTCAAACATATACACTCACAGGAAACGAAAGTAAACTGGGCAATTGTGAGTCTACCTGAAAATGTTTTGGGAGAGGTTTCAGACGTCCTCATTGATCCGTCCCCTGACTTGGATGAGCGGCTAAAGCAAGCGCTAATTAAATGCGTTGCACTCACAGACCAACAAAAAGTGCAGGAACTCTTTCGTGATGTTCGCCTTGGCGACCGGAAGCCCACTCAGTTGTTACGGTAGATGAGACAGTTGGTCGCCGACTTCAAAGTAGATGATGCATTCCTAAAACAACTGTGGTTGCAAAGATCACCACAGGTGACTCAGGGCATTTTAGCCCCAATCCACAAATCCCCTTACCCGAGTTAGCCGAAGCGGCTGATAGGGTAGTAGAGACTACTGCATCCAACCTGGGCATTTCGGCCGCGGCCACTGACAGGCCCGCTCAGAGCAAAGAATCTCTGACTGGAGAGTCATCCAGCTTCGATACGGTGGCCTATATAACCAAACTGTACGAAGAGATATTTAGTATCAGACTGGAGATGAGAGCAAGAAGCCGCTTGGGTAGTCGCATAGACTCAACTCGTAGTAGATCATCGTCACGTGCCAGCAGTCGGCGTCGTAGGTCTCGAAACTCCCAGCCTGGAGTGTGCTGGTATCATCGGCGTTATGGTGAAAAAGCTCGAAAGTGCACTCGCCCGTGCACCTTCGATGTCCGAAAGTGGGGAAACTAGTAGGCCAGCACGTGTTGGCGACTAACGTTGCTGGCGAACCACTCCCATGTCGCCTCTTCTACGTCACAGAACGTAACACGAGGATACGCTTCCTCATTGATACCGGAGCAGAGGTCAGTGTCATCCCATCCACAACAGAGGAGCGGAGGGGGCCAATGTCCTTACAACCACGTGCCGCAAATGGTTCGCCGATAGCTACGTTTGGTAGGCGCTTTCTTGACCTGAATATTGGCTTGCGCCGAGCATTCCGCTGGGTCTTTCTGGTAGCGGACGTGACCACAGGTATCATCGGTATGGATCTGCTGCAGCATTACCAACTACTCGTAGATACAGGTAAGCACAGGTTGATAGATTCAGCCACCAACCTCTCGATTAACGGTATCGCCACCAAGTGCCCAGCTCTCAGCCCTGTATATGCCACACCCACTAGTACTGGTCCTTATTCGCATATACTGCAATCTTTTTCGGATTTGTTCAAACCTAGCAGCGGCCTGCCATGTGCGACTTCCAACGTCACACACCATATTGTCACTACTGGTCCGCCAGTTTTCGCAAAACCGAGACGACTATCCCCAGAAAAACTAAAGGTTGTTAAAGCGGAGTTCGAGCATATGCTAGAAATGGGGATTATTAGGCCATCCAGCAGCCCGTGGTCCTCACCGTTGCACCTGGTACCTAAGAATAACGGTTTAGATTGGCGTCCTTGTGGTGATTACCGCAAACTAAACGCACAAACTGTTCCTGATCGCTACCCTGTCCCTCACATACACGATTTAACCGCCTCACTCAAGGGAGCTCGAGTATTCAGCAAACTGGACCTGATACGGGCTTATTACCAGATCCCCGTCGATCCCGTGGATATACCCAAGACGGCCGTGATTACGCCGTTTGGCCTGTTCGAATTTCTTCGAATGCCTTTCGGCTTACGGAACGCCGCCCAAACCTTCCAGCGTTTTATCCATGACGTTTTGCGCGGGCTTGATTTCGCCTTTGCCTATCTGGACGATATTTTGGTAGCTAGTCCAGATGAAGCCACTCATCAACTTCATTTGCAGACAGTTTTCCGAAGACTTGTGACACACTCCCTCACACTCAACTTGCCGAAGTGTCAGATTGGAGTCACTTCCTTGAATTTTTGGGACATAGGATAGACAAAGATGGAATTTATCCGTTATCTGACCGGGTAGAGCTATTCAAAACTTCCCTCTACCCACTCCTCCCAAGGCACTACGCACTTTTCTCGGGATGGTTAGTTACTACCGTCGCTTTATCCCACAGTGCGCCCACATCTTGACCCCCTTGACTGATATGCTTAAAGGGAAATGCAAGTCTTTGGTGTTCACTAAGGAAGCCTCGACAGCTTTCGCAGCTATCAAGAAAGCTATTGCTGACGCCACAATGTTGGTCCATCTAGATGTCCTAATCTCAATCAGCATTTCCGTAGATGCCTCTAACACTGCGGTCAGAGCCGTCCTACAACAGCGTATGTCTAATGCATGGCTACCGATTGCTTTCTTTTCACGTAAACTTACCGCATGCGAATCTCGATACAGCACCTTCGGTAGGGAACTTCTCGCTGTCTATGCTGCTGTCAAGCACTTTCGTCACTTTGTGGAAGGCCGGCAATTTACGGTATTTACCGACCATAAGCCATTGACGTACGCCCTCCACACTACTTCAGAGCGGTATTCACCGCGAGAATCACGCCATTTAGACTATATTTCCCAGTTCACTTCCGATATCCAGCACGTTTCTGGAGCGGATAACGCGGTAGCAGACGCTTTGTCTCGCGTATGCGTTACGTCGGTACCACCAACCATCGATCTTCATAAAATGGCCGAACTCCAACTGAAGGATTTGAACTTAGAACACCTGTCAAATAAAACCTCACTGAAGATAGAACGCGTCCCCTTGCTAAACAGTGAAACAACTATACTTTGCGATATGTCAACGGGCACTCCTCGACCGATTGTTCCCACGTCTTTACGCCGCACCGTGTTTGAGTCCCTCCACAACCTCTCCCATCCTGGCATACGAGCAATGGACAAGTTTATATCGGCGAGATTTGCGTGGCCCTGTATGAACCATGATGTGCGTCAATGGACACGTACTTTTCTGCAATGCCAACGTGCTAAAGTCACCAAGCATAACATCACGCCGTTAGGGACGTTCGCGACCCCAGACGCTCGGTTCCATCATATACACCTGGATATAGTAGGGCCCCTGCCCCCGTCAAACAGCTGCTCGTATTTACTCATATGTGTGGATCGTTTCACACGTTGGCCGGAAGCCATTCCGATACAAAATTTAACGGCTCAAACCATCTGTCGTGCCTTCATGGAAGGCTGGGTTGCCCATTTTGGATGTCCTGCATCTGTCACTACCGACCGCGGACAACAATTCGAATCCACAAGCTTCAAGGAATTGTTAGAGATGCTGGGATGCAAACGCATTCGCACAACCGCGTATCATCCTGCGGCAAATGGGCTAGTAGAGCATTTCCACCGTCAACTGAAAGCCGCGTTGATGGCAGTAGACAACAGTAAGTGGACAAATTCGCTGCCACTGGTCCTGCTTAGCATCCGGGCTACGCTTAAAGGGGATCTGCAGTGCTCGCCAGCTGAATTGGTGTGCGGTAACACCCTGCGTTTACCAGGCGAGCTAATCGCTCCTGAAGCTTGCGCGCCAAATCTCCCCGACACCACCTGTTACGCTCAGAACCTTAAAAGTTTTATGCAGCGAATGCGACCAGTTTCCACACGCACTCAGAACCGAAAGGTTAAGGTTGATGGGTGACCCGAAGGAATATAGTACAACCTGTGCAAATAAATTTAGCGGATTACCATGTAAAGCATAAAAGTGAAGCATTTATTCGCCAAAAATATGTATATCGGTCCATTTAACTATACAGTGGAAGTTTCTTTTTTGTGTTTTTTTATTAATTTTCAGACTTTTTTTAATTTTCTAATTATTTAAATTTGTTTATTTATCACTTTTTACACTTTTTACTTTTACTTTTATTAAATTTCTTTTTAGTAATAATTTTTTCAATAAATTGTGCAGTGAAAAGTAATATAATGTTCGGTTCTGAGTGCGTGTGGAAACTGGTCGCATTCGCTGCATAAAACTTTTAAGGTTCTGAGCGTAACAGGTGGTGTCGGGGAGATTTGGCGCGCAAGCTTCAGGAGCGATTAGCTCGCCTGGTAAACGCAGGGTGTTACCGCACACCAATTCAGCTGGCGAGCACTGCAGATCCCCTTTAAGCGTAGCCCGGATGCTAAGCAGGACCAGTGGCAGCGAATTTGTCCACTTACTGTTGTCTACTGCCATCAACGCGGCTTTCAGTTGACGGTGGAAACGTTCTACTAGCCCATTTGCCGCAGGATGATACGCGGTTGTGCGAATGCGTTTGCATCCCAGCATCTCTAACAATTCCTTGAAGCTTGTGGATTCGAATTGTTGTCCGCGGTCGGTAGTGACAGTTGCGGGACATCCAAAATGGGCAACCCAGCCTTCCATGAAGGCACGACAGATGGTTTGAGCCGTTACATTTTGTATCGGAATGGCTTCCGGCCAACGTGTGAAACGATCCACACATGTGAGTAAATACGAGCAGCTGTTTGACGGGGGCAGGGGCCCTACTATATCCAGGTGTATATGATGGAACCGAGCGTCTGGGGTCGCAAACGTCCCTAACGGCGTGATGTTATGCTTGGTGACTTTAGCACGTTGGCATTGCACACAAGTACGTGTCCATTGACGCACATCACGGTTCATACAGGGCCACGCAAATCTCGCCGATATCAACTTGTCCGTTGCTCGTATGCCAGGATGGGAGAGGTTGTGGAGGGACTCAAACACGGTGCGGCGTAAAGACGTGGGAACAATCGGTCGAGGAGTGCCCGTTGACATATCGCAAAGTATAGTTGTTTCACTGTTTAGCAAGGGGACGCGTTCTATCTTCAGTGAGGTTTTATTTGACAGGTGTTCTAAGTTCAAATCCTTCAGTTGGAGTTCGGCCATTTTATGAAGATCGATGGTTGGTGGTACCGACGTAGCGCATACGCGAGACAAAGCGTCTGCTACCGCGTTATCCGCTCCAGAAACGTGCTGGATATCGGAAGTGAACTGGGAAATATAGTCTAAATGGCGTGATTCTCGCGGTGAATACCGGTCTGAAGTAGTGTGGAGGGCGTACGTCAATGGCTTATGGTCGGTAAATACCGTAAATTGCCGGCCTTCCACAAAGTGACGAAAGTGCTTGACAGCAGCATAGACAGCGAGAAGTTCCCTACCGAAGGTGCTGTATCGAGATTCGCATGCGGTAAGTTTACGTGAAAAGAAAGCAATCGGTAGCCATGCATTAGACATACGCTGTTGTAGGACGGCTCCGATCGCAGTGTTAGAGGCATCTACGGAAATGCTGATTGAGATTTGGACATCTAGATGGACCAACATTGTGGCGTCAGCAATAGCTTTCTTGATAGCTGCGAAAGCTGTCGAGGCTTCCTTAGTGAACACCAAAGACTTGCATTTCCCTTTAAGCATATCAGTCAAGGGGGTCAAGATGTGGGCGCACTGTGGGATAAAGCGACGGTAGTAACTAACCATCCCGAGAAAAGTGCGTAGTGCCTTGGGAGAAGTGGGTAGAGGGAAGTTTTGAATAGCTCTACCCGGTCAGATAACGGATAAATTCCATCTTTGTCTATCCTATGTCCCAAAAATTCAAGGAAGTGACTCCAATCTGACACTTCGGCAAGTTGAGTGTGAGGGAGTGTGTCACAAGTCTTCGGAAAACTGTCTGCAAATGAAGTTGATGAGTGGCTTCATCTGGACTAGCTACCAAAATATCGTCCAGATAGGCAAAGGCGAAATCAAGCCCGCGCAAAACGTCATGGGTAAAACGCTGGAAGGTTTGGGCAGCGTTCCGTAAGCCGAAAGGCATTCGAAGAAATTCGAACAGGCCAAACGGCGTAATCACGGCCGTCTTGGGTATATCCACGGGGTCGACGGGGATCTGGTAATAAGCCCGTATCAGGTCCAGTTTGCTGAATACTCGAGCTCCCTTGAGTGAGGCGGTTAAATCGTGTATGTGAGGGACAGGGTAGCGATCAGGAACAGTTTGTGCGTTTAGTCTGCGGTAATCACCACAAGGACGCCAATCTAAACCGTTATTCTTAGGTACCAGGTGCAACGGTGAGGACCACGGGCTGCTGGATGGCCTAATAATCCCCATTTCTAGCATATGCTCGAACTCCGCTTTAACAACCTTTAGTTTTTCTGGGGATAGTCGTCTCGGTTTTGCGAAAACTGGCGGACCAGTAGTGACAATATGGTGTGTGACGTTGGAAGTCGCACATGGCAGGCCGCTGCTAGGTTTGAACAAATCCGAAAAAGATTGCAGTATATGCGAATAAGGACCAGTACTAGTGGGTGTGGCATATACAGGGCTGAGAGCTGGGCACTTGGTGGCGATACCGTTAATCGAGAGGTTGGTGGCTGAATCTATCAACCTGTGCTTACCTGTATCTACGAGTAGTTGGTAATGCTGTAGCAGATCCATACCGATGATACCTGTGGTCACGTCCGCTACCAGAAAGACCCAGCGGAATGCTCGGCGCAAGCCGATATTCAGGTCAAGGAAGCGCCTGCCAAACGTAGCTATCGGCGAACCATTTGCGGCACGTAGTTGTAAGGACATTGGCCCCCTCCGCTCCTCTATTGTGGATGGGATGACACTGACCTCTGCTCCGGTATCAATGAGGAAGCGTATCCCGTGTTACGTTCTGTGACGTAGAAGAGGCGACATGGGAGTGGTTCGCCAGCAACGTTAGTCGCCAACACGTGCTGGCCTGCTAGTTTCCCCACTTTTGGACATCGAAGGTGCACGGGCGAGTGCACTTTCGAGCTTTTTCACCATAACGCCGATGATACCAGCACACTCCAGGCTGGGAGTTTCGAGACCTACGACGCCGACTGCTGGCACGTGACGATGATCTACTACGAGTTGAGTCTATGCGACTACCCAAGCGGCTTCTTGCTCTCATCTCCAGTCTGATACTAAATATCTCTTCGTACAGTTTGGTTATATAGGCCACCGTATCGAAGCTGGATGACTCTCCAGTCAGAGATTCTTTGCTCTGAGCGGGCCTGTCAGTGGCCGCGGCCGAAATGCCCAGGTTGGATGCAGTAGTCTCTACTACCCTATCGGCCGCTTCGGCTAACTCGGGTAAGGGGGATTTGTGGATTGGGGCTAAAATGCCCTGAGTCACCTGTGGTGATCTTTGCAACCACAGTTGTTTTAGGAATGCATCATCTACATTGAAGTCGGCGACCAACTGTCTCATCTACCGTAACAACTGAGTGGGCTTCCGGTCGCCAAGGCGAACATCACGAAAGAGTTCCTGCACTTTTTGTTGGTCTGTGAGTGCAACGCATTTAATTAGCGCTTGCTTTAGCCGCTCATCCAAGTCAGGGGACGGATCAATGAGGACGTCTGAAACCTCTCCCAAAACATTTTCAGGTAGACTCACAATTACCCAGTTTACTTTCGTTTCCTGTGAGTGTATATGTTTGAGAGTGAACAAAGCTTCTACATGGTTGAACCATGCAACAGGACGATGTGTCCAAAAAGTGGGAAGTTGCAAGGTTATAGCCATTTGCCAAGCACTGTTGTCAGCCATTATGCGGAGAGAAGGATATACTAACGGGGTAATACGACAAATACACGTGAAGAAAAAACGAATAAAAATTTGTAACTCTATGTGAAAAATATATACAAAAAAAGGTAGTCAATATGAAAAAGAACTAAAAACACGTCAAGCTAAAATGGAGGCAAACGATGAATATATGGGCTCACCACTTGTAAGAACTATGAAGGCTTAGGGTAGACCTCAACTCTAAACACTCTTACAAAACTTCTTCACCGTTTTACGACCTTAGCTGTACGCTACTCAACGTGAAAATACTGACGAACTGAATCAAGGTAAAAAGACTTGGTATGACAAGTGTATCTAGGACAATTGTATTTTACACAACGAAACATGAAATTCAATAAATAAAGAGGTTGTACAACTTATCTGCAGACGTCACTGGAGGTAGGCTCGGAGAGTGTGCAGAATGAAAGCACAACGAGAGAGCGAACCAATGAACGTACGGAAGAGTCACAACTCAAAAGATCAAAGTGTGTCAAACATGGGTGGGCGAGTTTAAACAAAAGTTCAAGGGTACAATGTGCACTACAATATATTGCACTTACTTAAATTATTACACTTTAATGACTCACCTTAGCACTTTAACTTTTCTAAAACAGCTTCCAATTCCTTGTAAACGTTGTACTTACCTCAATATTGGTTGGTTATCGTATGCCTACAACCACGGGATGAAAACGAAACGAAGTCGGTTTTCCCGCGCAACCTGGAGGACAACTGTACAATTCGATAACTATACGGCCAGGTTCAGACAATGAGTGTAATTATATATATATATATATCAAATATTTAATTGTTGAAACACTATTAACTTGTAGACAATCTAAGATTTGACATTATACCATACATGATCGTGCCTGTAAAAATGGCATGCATTTTCATGTAAATTTATGTTTATATGAAAATATAAATTATTATTATTAAGCACAAATTGAACGGGAGGGTATATGCGTCCGTACACCTTACACATAGGCAGTTAGGTGCACTCACACCTGAGCCCTTTCTAAGGATGTACAAAACATACGCCATACCACACCTTGAAATGAACAATATCATTGCACCCCAACTGTTTAGAAGAGACGCAAACCTTTTGGAAAGAGTTCAAAGACGGTCGACAAGAAAGTTGATGGGACTCCGAAATAAATTACATAATGAAAGTCTGAAGAAGTAGGATCTCTTCACACTTAGTTACCGTGTGCTTGACAAACAACCAGAATCACTCAAACAAAGGTATTCTGTCATTAAGTACATATGGGTTTCCTCGTAGAAATCTCAGGCGGATAGCTCACAAGAGGGTAAAGACTCAAGTGCACTCTCCCTTCTTTTCACTGCGGGTCTGTCGTTCCTGGAGCTCTTTACCGGCATATGTAGTTACGGCATTCCCCGTGGACAGCTTTAAGCGAAGGCTGGACAACCATTCAGCGACACAGGGGTCGCATGTAAGAGGCCTATCCCTTGAAACCCGACACACTGCTAATCAATAAATACCTGAACTCATCGGTTTACTTCACATTCTCTATTATCTTACTCTCCTGACTTCTCCAGTTATCACTTCCTTAACACTATTATTATTCATAGGTACATATATATATATATATATATTCCATTATTTGTTTGTTTTTACGTTTTCTTTATTTCTTTTTTGTCTTTAGTTATAATTATTATCTCTTTTCTTTTGTCGACAACACAGGATCAACACCATTCAGAGTAGCAGCACAAACACAACACACGGCATGCGACAAACTACATATAATAAGTCCAAGCACCTCTCCTTTTGGAGTCAACCAAGGCTGGTAGCGGCGATAAGCTAAGAAACAATTTTTATTCATTTCTAATACGCTGCTGAATCATATGATGTCATCTGATATCCATCATTTTTATTATTAACAACTGCAGCATTTGCATATCTACTTTGTTAAGTATGCAGATGACCTAACTGTTTCAGTGCCTGTTAACTCCCAGATAGACTGCGCTAAGATGGACAGCTTTCTATCAGGAGTTGGCAAATGGTCTTAAACTGAGTCCTTCCAAATGTCAGACTGTTAATTTCAGTTCCCGACGTAAAAGAAAGTTAAATGAAACTCTGAATTTCTATGGCTGTTGTAAAATTGATGATAGAGATATAGAAATCAAGTCCGACGTTAAGTATCTTGGGTTAATTATTTCTTCAGACCTATTCTGGTCTTCCCATGTCTTAGCGATTTCTAAAAGAATATTTCGTCTTGATTTTCACATGATGAAGTTAAGGCACTCAGACACAACTGAACCCCTCCCCTTACAGTTTGTCAGCTTGTGCATCTTACCTGTTCTCCTTTACTATTCATCCTATTTCATGCTTCGTAGAACTCTGAAGACTGTCAGTAGGGCGAATGGTCTCCCTTTAGGACCTATCGTTACAAGTGTCATTGACGAGGGGCACTTAATTTCAGCAGACTGTGAGTATTCACGTTACCTGCAGCTTTCACCCCGTGTCTACTCAGGTGGAACAAGAAGTCATTCGATAGACTGTATGCGTGCACGTCTTAGTATAAAACATCCGCGATACCACATTTGGCACGTATTTTATGCTATGAAAATAGTATCAGGACGAATTAACTAGCCTCCTTTGCACTAGCGAATAAACCATTCTCACCATCCTCATCCCACCAAGCTTTACTGTTATTATTCTTATATTTATAATCCTCTCTCGAATATTTCTGGCTTAATATCCTGACTGTGAACAAATTCCTGTGGTGAATTTATATTTTAAGTAGTTTGGATGCAATACTGTGAGAAATACAGAAAATTCTATCATCTAAGAGTACTGTTTTTGTAATTTAAGTGGATCATTACTAAAAACTTTAATGACGCTACTTTATCCTACTCAACGTGTCCTTCTTGCTTTAATTAGGATAGTAGCGTGTTTCACAGAACTCATCACAGCGTATCAGCCTTAAATGCATACCACATGTAGGCATAATGCCTATCAGTTAGGTATGCAAATAAAAGTAAACGCTTGTACGGTACATTCACTATATGGAAGACTAACTAGTATGTAAGAACTACAACTTGACCAGTTATACAACATTCAATATATCTAGACACAGTTAACGTACACTGCTTACTTCTATGACGCATTACCTAAAGCTATGTAGCTTCCTTGAAATAGTTTCCGCTGAAGGCAATCTCCTGCAGCTACTACCTCAGTGAGCAACTTAACTTTATCTTTGAATTACAAAGTAAAAGTGGAGGTATTGAGAGCTTTCTTGGTCAAAAGACAGTCTCCTAGTCGATAAAAGTAAATATATCCTAATCTCCATGAAAGCGTTTAGAGGTTTTCATCCTATCACCTCAAATGACCCGCTATTCACAGTCACTTAAAAAGTAAAAATTAATTTACTGAAGACAGTGTTATTATGATTTCTAGGTATCATAATGCACCATGAGGATGAAGCTATATCCATAGGGTTATAATAGTCAGACGCGCGATATTAATCCGAAACACAAAGACTACGATTCTCAATCATAGAACATGCTACCTAATCGTATCAACAGATGTTTCGCCAAGAATAAGAAGACCATTGGTTCAAGGAAAATTTATCTAAAGTTTCCTTAAAAATTATGGACACCTGTATTCATAGTCACGGACAATTCACAATCATCCAGAAAATGAGAATTACATTATTTGAACTTTCGTTCAATTTTGCTTGAGTTCTACTCAATCTCGTCAAATGTATTTCATCGTTCAATTTACTTATTTAATTTTATTGTAGTTTCTACCTGATTGATGTCAACCGCTTAGCGTAATCTGTAGTTTAAAATTTACAGTTCTTTTATTTCTAAGAGAAGAATATTTATATGCGATTATATAGCTTGATAATGCTATCGTTGAAAAGAATAACTCTTCGCTGAAGGTCTTTCCCTTTTATCTGACTCAATGGGAATTTCTGGGTTACGCAGTATGATTCCCAATCTAGGCAATTCATCGTCATAGTTTAAATTTGAACTAAGGTTGTGTGGTTAGTGTTAGTCAACAGGAAACCACGAACTAAGATTGAGTACTTATTTGGACTCGTCAGCAAAGTATTTCCGAAACCTTGAAGGAACTGGTGTCCCTTGGGGACTCGAACTTTCACCCCTCAGTGGTGCAATCAATACACCTGGCTTGATAATTTGATTCATAGAAGTTAGTGAGCACTAAGGATTAGAAATATGACCGGTCAGTGCTTGACGCTTGAAATGTCTATTTAATTCTCCTGTTAACATTCATAGGACGACTAAAAATCGCTAACACTGTCTAAAAAACTGACTATAAAGGTACAATATCCATACTTTTGCCTCGTATGCTCAAGATGGTAATGGCGGTATTTGAAGAAATATAGTTAGTTAGATTTCACTGATTTTTGGCTTCTATTAATATATTGCAGAATTATTAAGAATTATAGAAGTAGCAATTGCTGCATAACCTTTGGCTCAAAACCCCAAAAATTACAAAATAGATTAAAAGCTATGATTAGTTAAAAAAATTTAATCATGTTGTGGTCTTTAAAAGTGTCGAAATTACGAATTCTGCCTGAATAACGCATGAAACCTAGTATAGCCGGCAGTTTCTAACCAAGTACACTGTATTCAGTTTTGTGTATCCTGAAGTCATTTCCATAACAGCAGATGTTTACCACTGGTTTTTTAAGTGCTTTTAATAGTAACAAGTTAGAATCCCTAAAAACATAAAAATTACTCCTATTGTGATGAGAGTTGGCTGCAAGCCAAAATCGCAGACAACAATTTACGTCAGTGTTCACGTCCCGAATCAGGATCATGAGAAAAACAATAACAAAATTTCACCTTACGAAAATCACCAGCGAATCACAGCCAAGTTAACGTGTGGAAATATGATTCACAGAAATATGGCTTGATTTTCTGAGAAACTGCCATAATGAGATAACAGAATAAACCTGAGCAAGAGAACGACCAATCAGAAGAGGTTGCTTCTCCGCTAACAATAACACTTATAATAATGCACATAAAAATCTATAAACATATGTGGTGATTGACAATTTCTATCTCTGTATTGTTTTAATACTTAATGTTGATTGTTAATATGTTTCTTATATGAACTGCATAATAATTCCGCTAAATACAAATTCCTGAATTCCGCCCTCTCTGTGTTTTGTTTGGATTCTTGTAATTCGGTCATCTCGAAATACTAGTACTACGACTACAAATAATTGCAACAAATTGGCGTCGCGATGGAACTAAATAACCTTGGAAAATTCCCTATAAATGGTTCTCCGCGGGAAATTGCTGATTATCTTGAATGCTTCGATGCATGGTGCATTTCAAAGAATGTTCGGGATGACAAAATACCAGCACATTTCATCACTGCTATTGGGCTAGATGCATATAGCCTTGGGAAGAATCTGGCGTTTCCAGATAAACCCATTTCTCTGTCATATGTCAAGATTCGTGAGCTTCTGATACATCACTTCCATATAACCACTTTTGAGACGCGAGTGAGGGCTCAATTCAACAAACTGGTTCGTGCTCCCAATCAGAAGATTAGAGACTTCATTCTTCAACTTTAAATACAAGCTTCAAAGTGCAACTTTGGAGATTAGCTGCATATTCAACTACGTGATCGTCTAATTGCTGGAATCAATATTCCTAAGTTAGAGAAAGAGTTAATTCAGATTCCTTCTTGTACCTTTCAAACTGCTAAAGATTTATGTATTACATATGAAGATGTCAACAGTGAATACTCTGCTCCCACTACGTCAGTATCTGATGTCATGCTGTCCAAAGTCGAAAATACAAGTGTTCATGGAAAGCAATCCAAATTGTCGTCCACAGGTAATAGAATGCAGCGAGAGATCAAAAACATTAAACCGTGTTTTTCCTGTGGAAAGTTACATCTACGAAGCACTTGTCGTTTTCGGGGTGCTAAGTGTCATAAATGTGGTAAAGTTGGACACATCAAGACTGTTTGCAGAAGTTCGAATACTTATGTCACTCAGAATTCTTATAATTCTCCCAATTTGTCTAGTAAAATAGAGTCAATGTGTCTTTCAACTTTTCAAAATACTCAATCTCATCCAATGAAAACCTCCACTACAAGTTCAGCAACTCAAGCGTCAACTGTTTTCAAAAATGAGGTAGCCGAGTTACAATGCGAACTGTCGAAAACACGAGAAAAACTGAATGAGATGAGAGAGCAACTGATTAAAATGGAGGAATTGCTGCATATTCATAGACCGCGTCTGTTGGATGCAGAGCATACAAGTACCCGTGAAAGTCCTGCAAAACTTTTCAAATCTCGAATTCTCAAAAAGCATCTGATGTCCGCGACTTCTAATGTACATTATTACAAAGGGAATGACTATAGACCTTCTGTTGGAATCACACTACAAAAAATGGGAAATCGAGTGGTGAAGATATTAGACATCAAAGATCACTCAGCTCATAACAGACACCTGGACAAAGTGACAACAAATGAAGTAGGTCGTTCCAATTATAATTGTAATGATTCCTCTACTAATCCTGATTTTGTAGATAATTCAGAAATAAGTCCAGATAATACTGATGAAAATGATATCACAGAATCAGTTGGAAGATCGCAGCTACTTGCAAGCAAACCGAGACATCGTTATAAATACGCAAGGAGATATTCGACGTGTGGCGGATGTGGTGATTGACAATTTCTATCTCTGTATTGTTTTAATACTTACTGTTGATTGTTAATATATTTCTTATATGAACTGCATAATAATTCCGCTAAATACAAATTCCTGAATTCCGCCCTCTCTGTGTTTTTTTTGGATTCTTGTAATTCGGTCATCTCGAAATACTAATACTACGATTACAAAAATTACAATTCATCTGTTGATTTTCTCAATAAACGACCTGCTGCCTTGCCCTTGTCCTCTGTCGTTTCAACATTATATTTTAAATCTAAGCTCTATTGCTTACTTTATAGAAAAGTGACTGATAAACAAGTGCACTTTACAAAGGTGCTCAAATTCTATTGTAACAACAGAAGACAAGGGCCAGGCAACAGATCGTTTTATTATGAAAATCAACACGTATTTATACATATTTCAACTACATTATTATAGACAAGCGCAGTCATCTGATTGGTTGTTTATCAGAAGTTAGGTAGACAAACGCAGGCTTCTGATTGGTTGTTGACTCAGCCTTGTTGATATTTTCTCACGGCCCATATTAGTGACCTAGACCTTAACGTAGATTAGTGCCAACCAATCGGCTAGCAGCCTGCTCTCACCACACTCGTCCCCCTGTCAAATACGTGCGACTGAAGTCGGCTTGATCTACTTGCTGCAGTTGTCATCGTTGGCTTGTCTCGCTGTATCCATTTTTGGAGCTCGCTGACGTTCACGCGCCTCTCATTGTTCGCCATTGCGACTGTGTCTGCGTAACCCCATCTCGAAGTGACCATATGTGGTCCTTCCCACTTTGGAAACTGTTTGCCTGACCCTGTCGAACATTCGTCCATACTTCGGCCCACACCTTCATATGCTGCTTTCGCCCGACCTCCCAGCAGCGTCTCAAGTAGCAGCTCCATCGCTGACAGATTTTGAACGCCACTCAACTGCGCAGAAGCCTTGAAGTCCTGCCCGAAGATCCATATGTCTCCATCAAAAACTGCAGGGTATAGGCTTTTCATTTGTCGGTAGGCAGCGACACCAAATGTAACAACAGAAGACAAGGGCCAGGCAACAGATCGTTTTATTATGAAAATCAACACGTATTTATACATATTTCAACTACATTATTATAGACAAGCGCAGTCATCTGATTGGTTGTTTATCAGAAGTTAGGTAGACAAACGCAGGCTTCTGATTGGTTGTTGACTCAGCCTTGTTGATATTTTCTCACGGCCCATATTAGTGACCTAGACCTTAACGTAGATTAGTGCCAACCAATCGGCTAGCAGCCTGCTCTCACCACACTATGGCTATGTTAATTAATTTATTAAAAATTACGTGAATGCCCTACTGATAAGCATAATCAAATTTTATTGATGTATATGTATGCAACAGATTTTGTAGTAGTAGAGATTTTTAGCTTAGATGGATGATTTTGATGTGGTTGTGTTCTCTGAGCTGATTCACTGAATGAATTGCGAAGCTTCCATTGTCTTTCTACACAGCATCTTTAGCGCAAGCTTTAATATAAAGTGAACATGTCTGAATTCGCAACGAATGATATAATTGTACTTCCTGAGGATTTTTGTGATGAGATTCACTTATATTGTTCATGGAGAATTCAAACACATTCACTTTATATACTAAAGCTTGCACTGTCCACAAAGACAATGAAAACTTCGCAATTCAATGAATCAGCTTGGAGATTTTGTAGTCCCTGTGAAGGTATTACAAACATTTTCATCCTCACTGATTGGACCAGCTAGGTAATGAGTTTCCAGGAATCCATTTTCACACCCTGGTTTTTTTCCCAGTGAACAGTAGAAATGAAGAGTACACGACTGATACTAGGTTTTCACCTGTCAGAAGGATGGAAGTGCAAGACAGCTACTGAAATTGTTAAAATTACTACTATCTTAAACAAACTATAACATTTTCTGAACACATAATGCAAGCGTAGTTATTTTAATTTTCTGAAATTTAATAGTGTCTCTATTGACTTATTTGTTTTTCAGTCTAACTACATTTTAAACATTTGCGACGAGTTTTCTATTATACGTACGTTGCATCACCGTGACAGTGAAAAACGATAGTCTCCTGTTTTATAAATACCCAAAATTATTTTTATCGGAGCAGATTACAAACTCTACTGAACACTACTCACTTGATACTGTTGACATAAATGAGGAAAATACTGTTGTATGTCAACTGTTTGCCTTCATACTTTAAACTTTCACTGATTTTAGTGTTCATACATTATTCTTTTATTTATTTATCCTTTATCTTCTAAGCCGCGGTGTTCATTTATTCCATCTGTTTGGATTTTTCTCAGTAAATTTCGACACTCACTAAACTGAAACTTCAGTATCGATAAGCTTCCAAAATAAAAACCGTTTATTTTATTTCCTATATTCTCAGAAATTCGTAACAAACCTTGTGTAGTTTTGCAAACAAGGGGGTTTTCCGCCGTAAGTTAAAATATCCCTAGTTCATAGTTATCGCCTCACACAGCCTTAAATGTACAGGTATACTAATATCATAATAAAATCTTTAAAAATCAAGAATTGTGCATGGAAAAGTAAGATGATCTTCATTCATTGCTTTGCGTCCCATTTGGAACTCAGGGCTTCAGGTTTTGAAGTTTCAGTAACAGTTGTGTTATTTTCACAGGGATAGCGTTGCTGCTCCAACCTTCTCTCTCTCCTAGGCCTACTACTGACTAGTGAACAGGGCAAAGTTTACAAGAACGTAGACCGGGAATCGGATCAAGACCACATGCTTGGTTGGTGAGAATTGTATCGCTAATCCACAAACGCACTGAAATCGTAGAGTACTGGACAGCCTTTTTGTCCTAGGTTGGAACTCCTCATCGGTACGCAACCATCATCTAGCCGAGGAAGCGGCGCAGGATCTTCAGCTTACAGGGCAAATGTACTGACTCTCCAGCCACTGGGAAAGTCAGATAATTTAAGCTGAGTGTATTTTACCAGAAATCTTTGTTTTAGCATCATTCATATAATACACATTTAAGTTTTTCAATCCTTTCCCAAAAATTATTATGTAAGGCATTTTCACACGTACGTCATTGTAAACAATTAATTTAGGGAAAAGAATTCCATTGATTGCACGTGACTGTTTTGTTCTGTTGACCTCCGCTTATTGACTGCTGTATATTTTGTATTTCTTCGTTGTGAAACTTTAATGTCTTCTTAATGACTGCTATGCATATTTGATTTTGACTACAGCTTGATTCCACACTGTAATTTTGGTACTTGTATGGAATTTTCAGCATACGATGTCGATAGCCCAAATTGTGCAGGCCGACCATAGATATCAGGTGTGCGTCGACAGCGGATCGAACCTCGGACCATATGCATGGTCGGCGAGAGTCCTAACTACTGTGCCACCGACGCACTGATATAACCATGCTTTCCAGTTATCTTTCCGACTGATATTATATTTAGGTTTCCAGTGTGAGTATTTCATTGATTTGAAAGTGAATTTCGCTTAGAGCTGACATCACTGAGGGAAATAATGAGAACCAGGTAGCACAGAACAGCTATGTCATCCTGTCTGGGGACACTTCTGTACTGCGCATACATCATTGGTGTTAGAACAAACAATTTCCTGATTACAAGGTGAGCACTCAGGTACCTCCAGTTGTCCAGTCCAAAATAGGACGAAATGCGCATCCTGGATTCCACTGCTAGTCACCATAAACCAAGTTAACGAATAGTTTCCTAGCCTTTAAGGCTCAAGGACGGCTGCTTTTGGTCCAGCTGGTGACAGGCGCCCCCATTTTTAAACTCACTTCAGTATATATTGTTCAGGTAAGTTAAAACAAACTAATTGCGTACTAAATATTCAAATGGATATTGAACAAGTGGAAGTCACTAATCTGTTCATATGTTTAACTTATAAATACTAGCTCGATCGATAGATTTCAAGATAGATTTGGGTATGAACTGACTTCACGTTACTATTTTGGACTTCTCGTGCAGCTGTGCTCAAAGCTTACATTAATATGATCTTCTTGAGTTTCTAATGGAACATGAGGCTTTAGCAGTACATTTTATCAGTATCCATTGTTTACGATCTACTTTCACCAGTTCCACGACTACCTATAAGTTTTCACTTCCCCTTCACATGACTCCCCCCCCCGCCTGCTCATCCCTTCCCCCTAGGGCTTCATTCGAGGGCCTGGCAAGTGATGTCACTTGGAGGTCTCCGCAGAGTATGTCCAAATCATCTCCATTTCACGCACTGATAGAATAATGCCATATTTAGCGCTTGTTGATTTTCAGTGTTTTCTAATTGGTATTCATCTGTTATCGATTCAGAGTCAGTCGTAAAAATGTTAACATTTTGTTTCAACTGTTGTATTCTAGATATATGAACCGTAATTTTGAATTATGAGACCGCTTTCTAAAGAACCTCATGGAACTAACATAATGGTGACACAATAAAAAACACTCCCATAAGATTGCAATACAATGTAATGTTTTTTTTTGACAAAACATGAATTAGTATAAACTTATTAGTAGGCTTTTTGTGTAATTATGTTTTTCATTTCTTCACCTTGTCCACGATTAGCATATTCAATAGCTTCGTATTGCACACGTTTATGTGAAGGTGCTTCAACGCCAACAAGTGGAATATTTGATACCGTTTTACCCCCTAACAATCCTGAAATCATCCCGTTACGGTTAAGTTCTGCAATTTCTTTCGCCTCTTCACTAACATGCGCAAATCCACATCCAACAGGATCAGGAGGTAGACGATCGTGAGTGATCAACTCTTGTACTGCAGAACCTTTATGATTCATAGCAGCTTCTTGTGCTTCTGAGCCTCTTAGAGAGCGAACCTATAGAATAAAACAGTTCAATGAATGAAGGAATGAATATTTATACAATTTAAATTTGGTTGGTTGATAGTCTTTATTTGTAGAAAGCATATCTTATTCTCAATTGTTAGATTTTCGCTACGAACCAACACAGGTTAGAGAGATTATTAAAAAAGTACGGAGCACTGGGTAGATATTCCATTCTACAGAAGTACGCACCCACGGAACGAACTTGGGACCTTCAGGTTACGAGACCAAGCTCGTTGACCATTCAGCCATTTCGGTTGAAATTCAATGACCCCTGAATTTTAACCTTGTCAAATTGTGATACAATACTGCCCTCATTAATGCATTCGATCAGCATCCACTTCACCTTAACATGGTTGACGTCATTGGTCATGAAATCCATCCAGTAGCCATCAGTGAGAGGGCAATTGATATTCAGATTATAGTATTTCTACAGACCCTTAACAAATCACACATCACTTTATAATATTTCTTGCGTTTTTATTCCTTTACATTCCCGGTGCAGCATAGGGCTCCAAGCTAGAGGCTTGAAGTTTCTGTAGCAGTGGTGATTATTTATACAGGATGGGGTTGCTAGCCTCATGCCTAACCTTCCCTCTTTATCAGCCTTACTACTAGCTTGACGAGGTAAAGGCGTGCGTCGGCCGGGGATCGAGCTCCAGACCACCTACGTGGTCGGCGAGCACTCTATTGCTGTGCCACCGACGCCATAATAAATAAAATTTAGAAGTGCAGAAATAAACACTGTACCTTTAATATTCTTTCTTATTTTTCTACAGAAAATAAAGATTATTCATTTGTAGTTGAAAAGCTTAATCATTTCCGAAAGTTGTGACCCACATGACTTGTACAAGAAATATCCATCAGAAAATTTAAAAATGTAGAACAATAAATTGAGAGAATCGTCTTTTTTCCAGCGAGTTCAGTCACATAACTGTTGCATACACATTGTTCTGGTAAGCAAATACTGAACAAAGTAGATAAAATGAGAACTCATACGCCCAGTGGATATATTCCCAATTGCATACCGAAAAATATACTATGTATGAGCGTAGACTCAAAATCCAACTAACTTGCTGGCATCTTACGGTAGAAATCAATCTGATGTTCACTAACGACTGGTCCTATTCAGGTAGTTACCTGGGGTTCTAATGGGAAGCTGTGACCAGTAGGGTACAGCAGGTTGAAGGTGAGGCCATCACTCATCGAAGAAGACACTGCGAAGTGGCTGCGCTATGTCATGAATTGGCAGAAGTTAGAATTCGGGTCCCAGTGGCTTAATGGCCTACGAGCTAGCTCACCTTGTAACCAGAAGGCCCTGGGTTCGAGCTTTGGCAGTTGGTGTGTGCTGTTGAAAAGTCCCAAACCAGGATGAAATGTCTGTCCAATACTCCCTGTAGGTTTTTCAACGGTTCCCTCACCGATATCAGCTCATGATGAAATCCTCCAACCTATCAAACAAAATGCCTACAAAACTAATACTTTAAGAAATCGTTCTCACCCAAAGATATGTTCCTTGCATTACGTTAAAGTCTGTGTTCTTCTGTCATTCTCTCACATTTAAACGATACTATGTATATCTGTCAATTTGTTTGCTTCTGCGGACCTAGGTCAGAAGGTTGTTTTTCGTGATTATTATCGAGAAGAATTACCGAACATCACCCTTCGGGATTAGGAAGTGGGAAATGCCTACCAAACAGAAGTGAAGTACCTGAAAATATTCTCAACCTTGACAACTTAGACTGCTGAGACGTTGCGTTTAGCGTCGTTTATAGACAAAAGATAAGTTCTGCAAACATAGTATGTATTCATATTATTTGTTCTGTTGAAGCCTTAGCCATTCACTTGAAGAAATCAATTCTATACACAAAAAAGAAACTGGTGAAACTAATTTTTCTGTCTTCGTCTTCATTTCAGGTTTCTTTTTCTTTTCAATGTTTTGAATCATCTATTACTGATAACTGTGCGTAATTACTGACCTCATATTTCTAGTGTAGACACTGCATCATTTCGATTGCACGTGTGCGATGCTGAATCGATAAACAAAGATTCAGTGAACAACCTATTTCTCTCTACCGAATTATACTACTTTTTAATACTTTCACTCTGTCCCACCGATAAGAATCGGCTTAAAACATTAATCATCTTATGATTCATCGTGTGATCGGATGATGATTTCATCATCTTTCTCTCACCATGGTCAGATCGTTAACCAATCAGAACAGTCTATTTCCATCACCCTAGTCAGATTTCATTATGGTTAAAAATACATAAATATGACGTGCTTTTTCCTAATAAAATGGTTTCTCAACAGTCACAGACATCATGGAGCAATTACTTAGCAACGATGAACACCTCTCACAACAATCAAAAATACAACACACAAGCTGGATGGAGTGCACAAACCTATGCCTAACGACGTATTTCCAATTCAACGGCCAAATATATGAACAAGTCAAAGGAATACTCATGGGATCGCCAATATCAGGTCTGATTGAAGAAGCAGTGATGCAAAGGCTCGAAAACATAATCCTACCAAAGATCAAACCCAAAATTTCGATACTTACGTAGACGACACATTTGTAATAATCAAAAGAAATGAGTTACATAAAACTCACAACTTAATAAACAACGTCTTCAACGACATCAAATTCACAAAAGAAGAAGAATCCGAGAGCAAAATCCCACTTTTGGACGTCTTAGTCAAGCGAACACCACAGGGGAATTAGAAACTTCAGTTTATAGAAAATCAACTCACACAGTCCAAATACTGAATTACAACAGCAACGAACCAATAACACACAAAAGGAGTTGTATAGAAACACTATTCAAGAGGGCCAGGACTCAATGCAGAACTCCCACCTTATGGAAAATTGAAGAAAGATATCTCATGGACGTCTTCCAAAAGATTGGATATCCACGGAATTTCATCAAAAGACATATACCCCCAAGCCAACCTATCATACCAAAAGCCCCCAAGGAAAGCACAAAGAAAATTGTCTTACCATATATAAAGGATATCTCGGAAATCACTGCAAGACTCTTCAAACCTTTAGGAATTGACGTCGTACACAAACCAACAAATTCACTTCACTCAATTCCATGTCAACCAAAAGACTCAACAAAGAAGGAAGATAGAACCAACATCATCTACAAAATAAATTGTAACAACTGCGAAAAACACTACATTAAGCAGAATGGACATCTCCTTAGTCTTCATATACATGAACATACACCAGCTGTCAAAAAACATGTCTTCCACTCCCTCATATCGCTACATACAGACAACCGCATGCATCATTTCGACTGGGACAACGTTCAAATATTAGACAGAGGAAACAACAAACATGTTAGAGAATTTTTAGAAGCCTGGATGACATCCCAGTGAATCATCAATCAATAGACACTTTGAGATAGACAAAATTTATCAACCGATAAAAAAGAAACGTCACATACAAAGAGTCAAAGTTCAAGGCAAAGAAACAATCAGTTGCAATGCAAGTAACTTAGAAGGTGTGAAAAGACACAAAAGCAACCAGTCACGTCCAAGGTCACCAGGAGAGATGATTAATAAACTCGTGCGTCGGTGGCACACTGGTCAGGACTCTCGCCGACCATGCACATGGTCGGAGGTTCGATCCGCTGTCAACGCACACCTGATATCTATGGTCGGCCAGGAAAATTTGGGCTACCGATATCCATGCTGAAAATTCCATACTTGTATCAAAAATACAGTGTGGAATCAAGCTGTAATCAAAAATTAAAAAAAATTTAAAATCTAAAAGCTCACTTCAAATCGACGTATGCGCTGAAGATGTCGCCTAGTAGGGCGATGAAATCTTCGCAAATTAACTATCCAGCTCAGAGAACACAACCATGTCAAAATCATCCATCTGAGCTACAAATCTTCTCTACATCTTTTCTCTAAGTTATTTAGCAGGATCAGTCATTCTAGGTTTAGCTAAATTTTTATGTCCCGATAATCTAGTTGACCCTGATTTACTAGTTTGACATTTTTTTTTTTGGTTGGTTTAAATGCCAGCCTAATTCCAGCCTCATCGAGAATTCTATGTAAGGCCTCTGATGTTCCTGCTTCATATGGCAGTATCATAGAGGCTGTGAATTCTTATTATTTTTGTTATTTTCACTGCTAATCTTATTTTTTCTGTGTACCTCCATACGTTTCTGAATAAATTCTGATGGGCAGTTATTCAGAAGTAATATTTTCTTTATTTGTTCGACTTTATTGTTTAAATCTTCTAGCTTACTAGTTGTAATTGTATATCAACCAGAGCGTGTTCAATGTTCAATCACTTACCATAAAAATAGGCTTTATTTTTTCTGAAAATAAAATTGTCTGAATAATCTACTTATGCCATACAATTTTGTGAGCATATCTCTGTTTCTACACTGCACTTCTTGTAAGCGCCGTATAGCTAACACTACAGAAGAATTAATTACCTTTGGTAGTCTGAATGGGTATATTAAGATGTCAAATTAACCACTAGTAAGATTTAGAAATAGTGTAGATTTGCAGCTCAAGTGAACGCTTTTTGATGTTGTTATGTTCTCTCTCAACTGGATAGCTAAATTTCTGAGCTTTAATTATCTTTCATGACAATATCTTCACCTATGATTTCATTGGGTTACTTCACTCAATTTAGAGCTGAAGATATCGTCCAGAGGAGTGATAAAAGCTTTATGATTAAAATGTTCACCTCAGAGAACACAACAAGATCAGGAAAAAAATAAGACGAACAAGTTTTCGAACACATTTGAAAATCACGATTGATCACAAAGTAACTCCATTTAGAAAACCGTTGAAAATTAGTAACTTATAGACGGCTTTTTCCTCCTTGTTTGGGACTCTTCAACAGTAGGCGACCACCCGCCTCCATGATTTGTATTCAGGACCTTCAGGTAACAAGGCGAACTCGTCTACCATCCCCAAATGAGACGAAATCCGACTACATACCAATTTCAGCTTCTGCCGTTGACCACTAGTCAATGTTATCGATGAGCATTTGCCGTCACACGCAACCTGGTGGACTGAGCTAGTCACGACTTCTCATTAGAACTTCAGCCAATTTCAACCTGTAATAAGTCACTAGTGAGCCTTTTAGTGGCCAGTAGTGACTGACTGCAGTGTGAAGCTGCTTGAAGTTCCAGTGAGAAGTTTTGACTAGCCCGGTCCACCAGGTTGAGTACGCGGACAAATACTCGCCGATGACACTGACTATTGGTTACTTTATAGAAATGATGGATCGTTGGATGCTATCCTAGTGTCTGAATGGTATACCGACTCGATGTGTAACCTGAAGGTCCTGGGTTCAATTCCTTGCGGACTCATAGTGGTGTACTGTTGAAAAGTTTCAAACAAGAATGAAACACTTGTCTAGTACTTCCTAGTTCTCAATGATCCTTTATCTGAAGTTGGCTCATGACTAGCCTTGAAAAGAATTACATCCTGAAAACAAAAATAATTGGAAATGAACATTTTGATATCTACATAAATTTATCAGTTTATAGGACACTTTTTCTCTATGCTACATAGGTTAATCTTTTGATACAATTTCATGTTACATCCTATTTCATTATCCCAGTATAAGGGTATGTGAATAAAGAATATATGTGAATGGTCTGTTTAGATTGTCACACCCAAAAATTTAAAGATGCATTTTACAACAAGGCTAATATTCTTTATTCTAGTAGTTTTATGATGTTTACGAGGTCATTTCTGATGAAGCAAAAATAAGGGAATTCTCATAATATTAACACGCCTTTCAGAATTCCACTTTTAAGCAGTTTGTGACTTTCATTTAACATTGAAATGAATGAGTTTATTAAGAATTAGTAGACTTTTAAAGGTATAGAAGAAGGTGACGTTAACCACCATATGACAGCCAGCATTTAGGAATACAGTACTAAGCATCTAACTGGAGGATTTAGACTTGCCTACAAAATACTGATATAACAGACATCTTCATATAGGTATCACTAACCTAAAGACTGGGAATAGAAAACTATATTCCACCCACTTTTATCAAAATCCTATGTAATTAGAGTGAATAATATGATTGGGTTTCGCTTAAGCTGGCATTAGTGGTCTGGTTGATAGACATGGCTGTTACATTTATAAGATATGAGAAGGTTTTCGGATCTTGGTCACAAGTGTTTCAGTAAGAGCAGTCATGCTGTGAAAGGATTACATGGTGTGTAGTGTCCAGATTAGGGCGGAATTTTAGGTAATGAGAGAAATTTAACTGATGACGTTGTGAATTCTAAAAGAATTACATGCTTAAACAATTGTTGCGCATATAAGACCACGCCTTTCAGGTAGTGTGAAGTCGTTAGGAGTAGGATAGTCAGATGAATACAATTCACAAGATGATAAAGTTTCTGAATATTGGTATGAGCTATAAAGGGGTAATGTGAGTTAACTGGTTGCAGCTTTTGGAATGTTAACCACCACTGGCTGAAGACTGTCGATGAAATGGCTAACAGTCATTTCACAAGAGCCTAAGCCTATCCATTGTCGCTGTTCCTGGAATTAAAAATTTTTCATTTGTTAACTTGTCCCCTTTCACATTTATGTTTCCTCACGTTCAGTTTTGAAGTGCAGCAACCTAGTCTGATGATCTTTCATGAAAGGTTCTTGTTCAATTCATCTGTCTGTTTGAGTTTGCTATCTGCTTATTCTGACAGGTGAGGGAAAAAGATTTTAGTGAGAGATGTGTCTCAGCAAAATCCACTACTTTCCGCTGTGTCCCAATGAGTCATACGTCAACACAAGAAAACCTTTTAAGTACTGCAACTAAGATACAATGAGATTCATTTATATCAACAGATCATGTGAAAGACATTATATTGCTAAAAGATATATATGCTCATATTCAAAAATGTTTCATTTACGTCCTAGAGACTTAAAAGTTTCCATTAGATAGTCAAAACAAGAAAGATTTCGGTTAGTCAGTTAGTTAGTTAGTTTGTAGGGATTCGACTTGTTTTAAATTTGATGCAGGTGTCAGTTAGAAAACCACTGTGAAAGCCAGGGAGTACTGGACAGCTGTTTCTCCCCACCCTATTTCAGGACTCCTTGGCTGTAGGCATCCATGATCCCACCAGAGATAGAACCCAAAACCTTCAGCTTACAAGGCAAACTCCTTGATCATTCAACCACTGGGACTGCAGTATCGTTAAAAATCATGAACTGATAGAATTTATGGGCCAATGGATTCCTTTCCAGTGGCTGAAAGGCCAACGAGGTCGCCTTCTAACCTGAAATTCCTGGTTTCCATCCCGGTTACAAGGTTAGCCTGTAGACTATGCAGCAACTGGGAGGGAATCCAGTAGCCCATCAATTCTAACTTCTGCCAATGCGCTTTATGTAGCACCGCCGCAAGGCAAAGTCATCAGCGAGTATTTGTTTCAAACCTCACTTGGTGGACTTCACTGGCCCAGGCAACTTTATGCTGTAATCAGTCACTAGCGAGCGCTAGACTGATTTTCAAGTGTTGCTCTGCAGTGATTTGTTTGACTTCAAGGACAAAACACTTGCCCAGTACTCCCTGATTTTCAGTGATTCCTTAACCGATGTGAATTCATAGTGAAACAAGAAGCCAATAAAATCCATACAAACTAACACTTGAACTATTTTCATGTGTCGTTAAAAATACCTCGGTAGTACAGTTAGTCCCATAAAAGAATAAATGTTTCAAAGGTGGTCATATTACCATCTCTTAGTTCGAAAACAACGTCTGTCACATTTTCAATGTACAATACTTTCTACTAACCATCTTTTGATAACAGCCGAATAAAATGTAGTTATTTGAAGTTCACTTTATTCAGTTTATCCTTTTGATCAGTTCAACGTCTTTTTAATCACTCTATGATACAGCATCTACAGTGTGTTGCTACTTCATAAGTATTCCTTCAAACAGCGCTGAAGATGATGTATAGGAATGTTTCTAAGCACATTTGCAATTTTCTATCTCCCTCACAATAAGGATATTAACAACAGTCCCGTTTTTCTCTTGATACTTTGACAAAATTCTTGTTATCAGAAAAAAAAGTGTTGCTAAGAAGTAGATAGGCAACTACACATCTATCCGTAAGACTTTATTAACCACCTACTGACCTGCCAAATTATTTTATTCCTTTACGTTCCCAAGTAGAACATATGGCTTAAAGCTTCAGCTGTGAATTCCTAGTAGCAGTGGTGTAATTTATGCGGTGAGGTTGCTAGTAACTCACTCAACCGTCCCTCTTTATTGGAGTTACTGCCAGCTAAGCAGGCGAGCGAGCTTTTGGAGTATATCGGTCAAGGATTGAACCCAACACTACGTACATGGTTGGCGGGTATTCTACCGTTGAACTACCCTGACTGACAATTATGTTTTTCAAATAATTTAGATCTGGGGTTTTAGATTACAGTATTTCTAGAGTAAACGATAGTTGGTTAACACATTATAAGGAAACGGTTTATAATATATATATATATATATGCATTGATGGACAGTTTTTCTGTATTCTGATATCAATAATAATGATTGTTTGTGTGTCTGTGTGTAGGTGCTTAGCCATTACTTGCTTACACTATAAACTACTGTGATCGAAAGGTCTACCGGTATCAATCTGCTCTAGACTTATCGATCGAATCACCAGTCAGATGTGTCATAATAATACAGTAATTCCAAAGGTCACATCAATTGTCAGTAGTATGGTTTCAAACGGGTAATATATATATATATATATATATATATAATTTGAAGATTAAACAGATTTATTTATTTCTTTTTAACAATTTATTCTAACTTACTTGAAATTTTCTCCTGTATGGCTGTGTAACAGAACAGGCTCCATTGCCCAAGTAGTCGGACATTTGGCCTTGATTTCGTTTCATAGCTTCAAGAGCTTCTATCGTTCTTAGACGAAAACCTGCATATGCACTGTTGTCTTTATCATCGACAGTATTTTCATTTTGCTTATTGTCTTTACACATATTTAAACAGTTCATCATTTGATAACCAGATAGTGATTTTTCTTGAATGCTTTCACCGTCTGGTCTTACACGATGAGCTACAGTACTTGAAGGATCTAAGTAAATAAAACAAATAAAACGAATAATATAAAAATCACGAATTGGTAGAGGTTAGGGCAAAGTTAAACTTTTAGCATCACTTACTACCAGTTAGCAAATGACGTCGAACGCACCAGTCAGGAGGAGGACGAGGCATTTTTGTGTATGGAATACATACATATTTATGCATAAAAACTGTATAAAAGTGTTAAAGAGGATACCTTCGTCTCACATGTGATAAAAATATCTCTCAGTTTTAGGTTGGAGTATCAACAGAGTATAATTCCATTGTGAGCAGAATTTGTTTTAATAAAGTCTGACAGTGTTATACAGTAATACTTAATGAGCAATAAATTGTGCTCGAAACGTCATCAGTAAATATTATCAAAATAAATTTTATCCACAATGGAATTATACTCTGACATAGTGCACAAGTTCTATCCTTATATCCACATAGTAATGTGAACACATTCTACACAAGTAATTATTTAGGTCTTTTAACCCTCATAATAACCCTATATCTTTCTTAAACCTAACCCTAACGTGAAAATATCCATAAACTAAGTGTAATCTAACTCGAACCAACCCTAATGTCTCCTTTATTAGGTTAATCTAACCCTAACTTCTCCTTGGCTTAAACCGTAACTTAGTCTTTCCCTAACCTAAGCTGAAACTTGCCGGATATCCCATTTAATAGCATAGCACTGCGATAAAGATATTTTATTGATGGTGATAACATTATCTGCCAGGTTTCACTAACTTGTTCAGTGAGCGTTTCACGGTCATTGGTGTGGCCACACTCCACTGGTAGTTAGTGGTGCTTAAGTTTAACTTGGCCGAAGTTAGAATTTATGAGCCATTTAATCGGGCGACAATGGCTGAATGGTATACGAGCTTGCCTTGAAACCGGAAGGTCCTGGGTTCGAACCCTAGTCGGTGTGTACTGCAAATGACAAAACAGCTGTTCAGTGGTCAAGCGGTGTTTTTCAATAATTCTCTGAATGGTATCAATCCGTGGTCAAACTTGAAATGCAAATGAAATCCCTACAATTCAATCCTTGAGAATGATTTAAGTTTATAATGGGATAATGCTTATACCCTTCATGACAGACTTGTATAGTGTTAGCAGTGGATTACACAACCTTTTTAAAAAATGTTAGGCAATTCAAGTCGACGTGAAAAAGAAATAGTGACATTTTCAAAATTCATAGAACAATATTTCCATCAGAAAACTGAAATAACATCTTGTTCCTTATTCCAAGAACTTAACAAGATATTCAATTTTGAAATTTCAGAATTAATTCGCAATTTGTTATTCATATATTTTGAGTTTAAATTTCACAGCAGTTTCCTTTGGCGAGCATTACTGGTTGATGTGGGCGGCATGCAACTACTGACGTCGATTAATCAGTAACATGTAGGTGGCATCATGCATTTTCACTTGCCTTCTTGATTACCACATATGGTATCAAGCAGATCTCATAGTGTGATCTGAATAATTCCTTTTTTCAAAGGAACCTGTAGTGAAATTTCTCCCCGAACTGTGTGAATTGCAAATCTCGAATTAATCTGTAGAATTACGAATCAGATTTAGCGTATTAATAATTCGCTCAAGTAGCTGGCCAGGATGCGGATGGTTTCAATTGACTGAGTTCTCCAAATTGAGTCAAGTCATGTACACGACTGATAAGCTCAACGGTAAACCGATGAAACGGAATTCCGATGTTAAGATCACTTCAGTTTGGCTAGCAAGCACTAATGGTTGATGTGAATGGTATCTAACTACTCATATCAGTATACCAGTAGTATATAGCGTCATACACTGACAGGATTTTATCCACTTCAGACATTTTCGATATCAGTTTGGCCATAAAACTCAATTTCATTGTTGAGTTGTTCTGACAATTTACATAAACCATGATCCTAACATAGTTGATGATAACATCTATGATTATTATTATTATTATTATAAACCGCTGCTTATTATGCATTATTTCGTGGCTATAACGCCTGTTCCTCAGGATGAAACAAAGAAGGAGTGGAGATAAATTTTATTATTCCATGTCGACGCCCATGAGATTTATCTAAATCAGATGAAAACTATGTTAAGTGGTTGGGAGCAGTCAGCAGAAATCCATTGGCTTGGTTTTTGTGCTTACTGATACATGAATGTTCCCTCCAATTCCCATACCTTTGGCTATGTGTAAAAAGCGGGTTCAAATTCCTTTCGAAAGGCTAGTTGGAATGCAATAGATAACTCGGAAGGCACTTCTCCTGTGGACAGAAGAAGTTAACGATCGCATCCCAGCGAGCCTTTCGAACGGAATTCGAACCCACCTTTTACACATAGCAGAAGCTATGAGAATTTGAGAGAACATCCCTAGTCTTTGCCTCCACCTGTTTCATTTCACATATTCGTTATTTCATTATGAACCTCTCATTGCAGTCTTACTATCTTCTGTTTAACACAGACCACTTTGTACTAGACTCTCACCTGACACCTTTTATAACCTTGAACTGACTTACTTGTCAATTTTCCTATCCCACACTCTACAAATCTATTATGACTAATCACCACCACTATTGTCTCCCGTTTTACAATATTTTGGTAATTGATTTCAGCCTAGCACGGCGTTTGTCACACAAATACGACTATTTATTTTGACACGCCATGACTAATCTGTTATTCTACGTTAAAAATGTATCCACCGCATATATAACTGACCATTATTGTAACAATGACACATATTATATTTTATAATTGTAAGAACCTGAAGAGGAGAACTTATTTAAAAGAATATTCCTCGTTCAGATTGACTTTTAATTCATAATATGGGAATATTTCACACTATCAAATCTAGTCTTTGCATACTAAAGAAGTTTGTTCTTACTGATATATGTCAATAAGAAGCATCCGTAGCTTTGAAGGAACTGATTTGTTTCCAGAGAGTAAAACCTAGTGGGGAAATCGAAGTGATCTCGCCATCGGAGATTTGTCTCACCCTTTTAGGACCGAGTTCAGCACTGTGCTCCGTTAAATTTACTTATTTAGGTCAAATTAGTTCAAACCACACAAATTCCGATCACGAAAGCGAACAATGTGTTCCTTTAATTGAGTAATTAATTGAATAGTTCATATATGGGTCAAATTATCTCATAACAAACAGAAAGATTTTCACCTAATTGGCACATCATTCCTTTAAAGCTTGTTAACTTTCATGAGTTTACGGGAGTGGGATGATTGAAAAGAGTATTATTAAACACCGTATCCAATATGACCTTTATTTCTTTAAAAAGGGCTTTATCAAGGCCACATGAATATATTCAGAGTTTAAAAGTTTTAGGAGGAGAAAGATCTTCCTTTTTACGACTTTTATGTAGCTTTAGAAGGATATTTTAATTTCATTCTGATTGTAAGAAACATGATAATTGTGTCAATTAGGTCGACTTTAATGCACATCCCGGCAATTCTGTATCCCCATACCTTTCTTTTTTGTCATAGCTACCTGAATACAGTAAATTTTCAAGATTTTCAGACCTCGTTTACAAAAGTGATACTGATCCGGATCTTTAGTGAATTCAAATGCTTTCGAGTCTTTCCATATTAGTTTGATTATTAGATGTATCACACAGTGAAACAGTATTATTTACTGGATGACACAGTTTCGAACAAAATTTATTGATCATAATCATATCAACTGTAATCACACGACTTTGAAATTTGAGTTTTATAGTTTTCTTTGTTTTCTCCTATTCGTCGTAGGAGTAGTAGAATTTTTCAGATATCAGGGACAGGTGATGAATCATTCCTATTACATGTATTTGCAGTTGATTCGATAAACAAAGCTTCTGTTATCAATCTCTCCCTCCACCCTGTGACATTAGATTTTAAAACTGTCATCTTATCCCATCTATTCTATTGTATGGTTGTGTGTAACTGCATGTAGAAATGCTGTAGCTGAACTATTCTCTAGATTTCTTATCTTATTTGGGTCAACCAACCTAATTAGATTGGTTGTCTCAAGTACTTTGTTATTAGTACTTTTTCAGATATCACTATGATTTTAAATACTTTGTCGTGACTAACATTATTATTATGCTCACCTGTTGCTGAAACTTCCTTACGAGACACCGTTTTGAAAAAAATTACATTTATGCCAATGTACTGCTTGATAGTTAATACTTTAGAAAGGGTTTTTTTCGCTGAACATTGTGTCCTCAGATACTTTAATCACCCTGTGTTTTCCTGTGTTTCTTTTCGCAGATATGATTGTGAGTGGAATGAATATTGACTGACAGGAGGAAAGGTGCTTACAGATAATCTCTTTTATTAAGTGTACAACGGTTTAAGCTAATACTACTGATTGCAGACAGTTAGTCCGATCTAAATATGCCTTATAAGATTAACACATTGCCTGAGACTACAACCACCAATTTAATTTTAAAGTAGGTTATTAGAATTTAAAAAACATACCTTGTTTCGTTCCTAAGAACATAGAACTTCCCATATATCCATCTCGACCAAGTTGTCGCCATTTTTCAGCATCAGAACCACGAACAGCTGCAGAACGTGGCCGAATGACTGAAGAATCAATATTATCCAATACTTGTGACATTTGATTGCTGGGCTGTTTGCCTAAACACAATGCCATAGAAGTTCCTGTTTTTGACCAAATTGCATTATTCTGAGCTTCTTCAGTTGGACATCCATAAGGAATTGTGTGCTGCATTTCAGCCGGAGACATTTTCATAGTTAGTAAATCATCTAAACCCTGTTTTAAACAATAACAACAACAACAGCAACAAAGTTAACGTCTTAAAGTGAGTGATTCAATGAGATTTGGCTTATTAGTTTAAGTATATCATTTTCAACCAATGGTCTTGAGTTCGAACCCCATTATGCTTACTTCAGCTTTGGCAAACTAGTAGTGATGTCAACACCCGTATAGAGAGTGTGGCTCTTAGCCTAGTGCATGTAAAATCTGTTCCTGCTGCCTGAATCCAAAAGAAATAACAACTGTGCCTTTCTTTTGATATTATTCATGACAAAATTATTCTCTCAGAAGATTAAATCATGTACACTAATTGGTCATTGAAGTGTAATGTACGTTGGCTGGTGGTCGCTCTAAAATCATGATTTGGTAGGAGTTGGAATTCATCGGCCATTGGATAGCGTCCCAATGGCTGAGTAGTCTATCAGCTTGCGTCGCAACCTGCCCTTGACTTCAAGCCCTGGCGGTTACGCACTGATGAGGAGTCCCAAGCTAGGAAGAAGCAGCTGTCCAGTACTTCTCGGTTTCCCAGTGGTTCTCTAACTGATGTCAGCTGGCGATTGGACTTCAAATTATTTCATGCCGTTTAGTTTTAAAAGTCGTTTGAATTTTCTAAAGAGAAGTCTTCGTAATTTTCATACTGACATAATGGATTATGCTTGAAGGTACAATGAAAGTCTGGCTGAAGGCAGGATTCACACCACCCACCTCTGCTTTGTCACTCTGGTGATATACCAGGTGAGGTATGAGATCCAGCTGAGGTGAAATGATCTGGTTAACAATTGGGTCTGGTAACTCACCTGATGACCGTAGAAACGATAATGGGAGGGCAGTGTTTCTAATCCTGTTATCTGGGTTTTCATTTTATCCTCGATCCTCTTCCGTTACAACAGTAACAGTCTTATAACTCAAAACTATCTCAGATAACCTCACTATCAGCTGTTATAGGATTGAGTGGTAATGGATAGCTGGGAGAAGTTAAATTTCACAGCCATATTCACAGTGACCTTGAGCAGCCAATCAGAATTTAGACATAAGAAAAGTCCCATAATGATTTTTAAAAACTAATTTAGAAAAATCGCAAACATAATATTACACTGTATAATTGTTGCTTATGTGTTGTAAGAATGTCTCCTAGTTACTCGAAAGATAATCCATAGAGAAATCATAGCATTCGTGATAGATGTATTCGTCCACAAGACTGTATACCATGTTATTCTGGGATCCATTGATATTCCACTGATCTTAACTCACTTAATTGCTGTCAGATCGCTTCCAGATGCTCATTGGTGCATCATTACGCAATCCTTTCTTACCCGCACATTTTCAGTCGATAAGCGCCTCTGTTATTAAGTCATTCAGTAAACTTCTCCAGTATTCTTACCAATAAATAGCTACTTTCTTTTCGTACCCATATGTAACTGATTATACCATCACATTCCGATCATTTTTGTTTCTTTAACCTAAAATCCTAATGGTAAAGTACAATAAAAAGAAATAAACCTTCTTATTCCATTAATACTACTTATTTTTTAGAATATCAGAAGTTGAAGAGAAGCTTCGAAGCCAGATTTGCATCTCTTTATATTGCCAATTTTTTTCTCCTTCTTGCTGTGACCAATATTGGAAAAAGAGAGATTTTCAAGAGTCGATTTGCGAGGATTAGATTTGTTTTTCGAATTTGATCACGGATTGATATCAGTTAGAGAACCACTGAAAACTAGCACTGACGTACTAAACAGCTGTTTCATCCTAGTTTGGAAATCATCGGCAGTATGCACTACTGGGATTCAGACCCAGAAGCTATCGGTTATAAGGCAGGGTTGTATAACACTCAGCCACTGAGACCCGATTAAATGGCTCATGAAATCAAACTTCTACCAACTCGTGATTTTAGGGCGAGCACCAGTTCTAGTGAGAAGTTATGACCAGTGAGGTTCATCCAGGCGGATTCAGGTTGGATTTCTCGCCGATGACACTGGTTGGTGGTGGATCTATAATCCCGATTTAGTAGAAGTTAGATTTCATGGACCATTTAATCGGATCTCAGTGGTTGAATGTTATACGAGCTTGCCTAGTAACTGATAGGTCCTAGGTCTGAATCCTAGTGGTTTCGTACTGCCGATGATTCGCAAGCTAGGATGAAACAGCTATCCAGTACTTCGTGGTTTCCAAGGGTTGCCTAACTGATATCAATCTGTGATCGAAATCAAAAAATAGAGATATTAGCAAGTTATTTTATTTTCTCACCTGCTCTTTCCATTGTACCACATCGAGAGAATGTGTTTAGATGAATTTTGAAGAAAAGTATCTCATATTCAAAGGCTGTAAGTGTTTACCACATTTTCTCCAAGGTGAAGAGAATCTTCTTAATTATCAAAATATCTTCCAGTATTCTAATGTATGACTGGTAATTCCTGTACTAAAACAATCAGTATATATAAAAATCTACTATGGATAAAATTTATTTCTATAAAGTCTCACAGTCCTTTATACAGTTTCATTACTGTATAACACTGCGAGACTTTATCAAAATAAATTTTATCCATAACTCAATTGTCCTCTGCCACAGTGCTCAAGTCCTATCCTTCTTTATAGAATCTATTTTGATCACATTTTATGTCTAGATCAATCGAAAATCAAATCTTGAAAATAAGCAGTTTATCCCAGCTGTTAATCATTTAACTTACTCGATTTTTTAATGAATATTCTATGCCTTCACGGTGTACTCTCAAACGTGTCGGTAAACTCGTTGTATTCTCATCCAACGTCTCTCTTGCCTTTGGTTGTGGATGTGCAAACCAATTATTCACTTCATTACGTCGACTATAACTGGATGATATTGATGATTTTCTACGATCAGGATTTATTTCAGTATTTGTTCCGTCAAATGATTTATGCTTGAACCAATCACATTCTTGTGTCATATTCTCTAAAATTGCCTGATAAAAATAAATTAAAAGAGTTTGATATGATGTTTTTATTGTTCATTCAATATTCAAGTGATATTTGTTATCTGTGGAAAACTACTGTAGCCCAGACAGTTACTCAGAATTCATAGATGTTTTGCAACTAACAGAGTTGTCTTCTGTTGAGTATAAAGCATTAAGACACAATTACAAGAATCGCATTTCCACACCTGTTTAACAATCTGACACTAACTGTCTCGTCATACCTACCGACTATTCAGTACTGCGCACTTATGAACCCATGTTGGATCAAACCCTCAGCCGTCATATTACAACACAAGTCCATTGACGATATAGCCATCAAGTTGGCTCACTTTGATTTAAAGAATCTTTTCATAAAGCAGTTAGGATCTTGAGCTGCACAAACTCAAAGATCAGAGGAGGTAACCAAGACAGGACTTCAGGCGGATATAAAAAAAGGGAAGGTAATGATGGTATCTAACCAATAATAACAGTAAGCATCAATCATCATTGACGGGAGAAGTCTAAATGAAGTCATCTCTTTCGCTAGCCTAGGTATCACTGTTTCAACAACACTGATGAGGATATCAAAGCTAGCCAGGGTGGGGAAACAACGCAGGGTTTCAGTACTCTGAAATCAGTATGGAGGTCAAAATAATGAACAAGATCCGAATTTTCAACACTAATATAAAGACAGTCAGTGTTTCTATATGGTCCTCTGGAAGTGTTTTGAATACGTTACTGCAGGCTTTTATCAACAGCTGCCTACTTCGTCTTGACAGTGAAGATTAGATGGTCGGCCAAAAAGCATAAACAACAAAGAAATACTGAAGACAACGAACAAACCAAGAACCTGTTGCTTAACAAATATACAGAACGAAATGGAGATGGGTTGGATTTACTTCATGAAGGTTGTGGGCAGTTTTGGAGCCAGCTAATAAAAAACGACAGTAAACACAGTACAATCCGTATGTCTCACTCATATCCCAAAGGACGAATTATAATGACAACGTGACTCGAACTGGGATAAGACTGTATGTTACTCATCGTTTTAATTGAAGGTGCATGAAATAGCTTTAAATATTCCCATTTTTTAATATTAGAACAATACATGTAAGCGAATAATATTATTTTCAATTAGATCTTCAGGCTTTACTCTAATTTACATAGACTTATATATAAAAAGTTGTAACCAATGACGGTGATTTTATGGATCAAATAATAATAATGTGGTAAATATTTTTAACGAAATTAATAACGATGATTATAATGATAACAAAATATTGATAATAAGGTTTATGCAGGTGATAAGGATAACAAAGATAGTATAGGTATTTATGTGTATATGTAGACAATTCAATAAATAAATAAATTAGGTCAAATCTTAAAAGGTGAGGTGGACAGATAACCAGAGTTTAAATAAATATCATAAAAGTACGAAGGAGATGGAAAATAAGAAAGGATGGGAGGGTTTTGAATAGAACTCACTTAGGCCAAAGGAGAAACAAAGGTAGAAAAACATCTTTTTTTATGCAAAGACTAGGATTGTTCTCTCGAATTCCGATAGCTTCGGTTATGTGTAAAAGACGGGTTCGAACTCCGTTCGAAAGGCTCGATGGAATGCGATAGATAACTTTGAAAGCACTATTTTCGTCCACCTGGTGATCACTATCAATCAAATGAGCCAAAATAGAACTTCTTATAGATTTTATTTGACCTTTTCCGAACCATGAAAGAAGATGCTCATTATTGCGTTTGTTAAGCTGTCTAGTTGTTCGCCCTATATAGCTCTCTCCACAGGAGCAACTTAATTTATAGATACACATAGAAGTGGCACAGCTAGATAGCTTGTCTTTCACTTGAGCAATCATAACTGGCCGGCTGGAAAGTGACAAACAAAGGGTGGCGGCAGTATAAATCCGTTTTATTGCTCTCAATAATCTCAGATGTAAGACGTCGTTAGCCACATCCCCATTAAATTGCAGTTTCATGAACAGTCGTTTCTTTTTAACTGTTGTCAGTTTCTCTTTATTGTACCTGGTGTTCATGTGTCTCCCTACAAGTCTACTAGGAGAACCCATTTGGACCAGCGTATTTTGGATGTATCCTAACTCGTTTTGTAGGGAGTCATCTGTACAGATACGTCTTGCTCTGTTCGTGAGGCATCGGACCAAAATTGACTCTTTATCGGATTGGTACAAAACTGAGGAAATGTGTATGTTCTCCTACAGATGTTAAAATTTTTTACATATAAATCTATGTAAATTAGAGTAAAACCTGAAGAAGATCTAACTGAAAACAATACTGTTCGCTTACGTGTCTTGTTCTAGGGTCAAATATCAACAAGTTTATAAGGCAAGTATTCAAAATATAAATCACTAACACAATCTCGACTCTGATAAGTGTTGTTCGTCTACCATCACATAGACGAAACTACCCCATACCAAGCGTTTTAAAATAAATCTGTCTATTGAACAAAGGATAGTGAATTGTATTCTCCCTTGGATTATCCGAGTTATTCACGCAGCGTTCATAACCTGAGAGTATAATACTGGGTCACCAAGTTAGTTATCGTTTCATAATACCATGTTATGGTCTAGGCATTTGTAGGTGACATTTCCCTTAACAGTATTTGTTCCTGGAATTCTTGAAGGAACATTATCTCCACAGTGTCACCGTAGGATATTCTACCCGTCGCTCCCCATTTGCGTTCCACTCGAAGGCCGGCTTAGCATGTGGCATCACTCAGTGGTTTCCTCAGAGTGTGTCGAATCCATCTCCTCTAAATTATGCATGTTTGTTGACTAACGGGTTCTTATCTAGTTCTTTATCCTTTCTGGTCGTATAATTTACAGTATCGAATGCAGGCATCTGTTGACAAAACTCTGTAGCCTGATGGAGATGATTCAGTGGATGCACGCGCCAAGTGTCTGAACCCTATGGAAGCATCAACTTAACGTCAGTGTTCGAAATGGGGATCTTTTTCATTGTCATGAGTACTATTAATCTTCATAATGATTTCAGAGCTATGAACCCGTGTTTTGCATCTCAGGCCTGATCCTGGTTTTCATATCCTCATCTGTGCTGCTTGTCGCTGACACGATAATCACAATACACACACACACACAAGAAGATATTTATAATGATTGCTTCCGGTGACTGACTCAAACAAGCTGATTTCTGTCCATCTGCAAACCGAATTTCATTCTATTTCCAACTGACATTTCTTTATGTCAAGTCAACCCATCAAATGAGGAGTATTTCGACTACTTCAATCAAAAAGAAGTGAAACTTAAAAAAAGGTTTATATACTCCTTCAGACGTTTTATATTTTTATTCAAGTGTTAGTTTGTAGGGATTTGATTGGTTTACAGGATTTCATCATGAGTTGACATTAATTAGAGAACCATTGGAAAACCTGGGAGTACTGGACAGCTGTTTCATCCTAGTTTGGGACTCTTCAGCAGTACGCACCCACCGCCACGGTTCGAACCCAGGACCTTCTGGTCACTAGGCGAGCTCGTAGACCGTTGCACCACAGGGACTCGATCCAATGGCCAGCCCATGAATTCCAACTTCTGCCAATTCCCGACATAGCGCGACCCCTAGCCAATGTCTTCGGCGAGTATCTGTCCTCATACCCGACCTGCTGCGCTCTACTGGTCACGACTTCTCACTAGAACCCCACCTACCTGATTAGGGCAAGTCGCTAGTGAGCATCTCATTGATATTCAAGTGTTGGTGAATTGGCAGAAGTTAGAACTCATGGGCCATTGGATCAGGTCCCAGTGGCTAAATGGTCTACGAGCTCGCCTAGTAACCAGAAGGTCCTGGGTTCGAACCGTGGCGATGGGCGCGTACTGCTGAGGATTCCCAAACTAGGACGAAACAACTGTCCAGTACTCCCAGGTTTTCCAATGGCTCTCTAACTAATGTCAGCTCATGATGAAATCCTGTAACTTTTACATTTTTATTATCACACGGATGGTAATATAATTACTGTCTAGAATGAAACCATTATTACTGATATCAGTCTTATTATTTTTTTAAATTTAGATATTTGCCTCTAAAAGCAGGGAAATTAACTAAATAATCTAAATCATATACATTATTATCAAAAATGTTTGAATTAATATCTCAAAAGGCTAAATTTCATAAATCGATCGAATAAAAGCTCGAAAGCTCTGTTATATCTCTATTCATACATCTCAGCAAGCCATTATTTCAACTATAAGGAAAAGATTGCTGTCATAAAAGGTTCAGGTTTCTTCGTTGTAAGATGAGAAGTTGCTAAATTACTGAATGATTCGGATAATGTGGTTGCTAAGTAGTTAGTAACCAACGTAGATCCCTATTTTCCAACTTGTATTAAAATCAATCCTCAAGTGACGGGTTCAAGGGATTTAACAGAAGTGAGAATTTACAAGTGATTGGTTCCCAACACATTGGCTGAGAGCTTAGTGGATTCACCTAGCAAGCTAAGTGTTGTGGTGATGATACCTGATTGGATCGAAGGTTCCCACTACTGAAAAGTTCAGTAGTCCTCTAACTGATGTCAATGCATGGAGAAATCTGCCTCGAAATCAAAATTATTGGTGCAATGAAATCGCTTTTCCTTGCTTCCCTTTTCCCACTCAAACCTGGGATACAATTCCCAAAAATCAAGTTATCAATTTCGATTCAACAACATGTCTGATATGGTCGTCCTTCAATAATGAAGAGGGACTTTAAATAGGAAATAAGAATCTGCATGAAGTCATTAAGCTTTGTTGGCATTTTTAGTTTATTAAAGAGAAGAAGAAGGAGGAAATCTTTACGGTTTCTGTTTTCGTTCAAGAAAGCATCAGATAAACAAATGAAGTCTTCATTTGGTTTTTCAAGGAAGGACAGACAAAAATAGCGTCATTCCATATTCAAAACTCTTCGTAATAAAGCGAGATATCAAAATATATATTATGTTATCATTAATTCATTATCAAACTTGGTTAACCGCTTGTGAAATCGATAATCATTTTACATCCAACAAAGGGTTAGTTGTGATTAGAACTGGGAAGGGAGAAATCTCTCAGTCTCACAGAACCTTATACTACTGGTTGATATCAATCAGTAGTGAGTGTCATCCAGATCGAGGTAGCCTAAATAAACACCAGACGGCCGTTTATTTCATTTTGGACCTAATCCATCAGTAGTGTACACCGTTTGACTTAGCTAAGAAGATTGAATCGGTTCAAACCACCTGATTTCTGAATAGCTACTTGGTCAGACCGGTGTTACTATAAATCGAATTCTCAATTCGTAATTCACTTAGCGATTTGCAATCTAGACAGTTCGAGGGGTGAAAGTTTTACCATAGTTTCCTTTGGAAACCAAATTATTTATATCACAATATGTGATCAGCCTGAAACCATAAATGGTAATCAAGGGAGCAAGTATACTTACATATTTGCAGTCCAGTATTTAGAACACCTTGATCTGGCTAACAAGCACTACTTGTTGACACGGATAGTATACAACCACTCACCGAAATCAATCAGTAGTACATAGTTTTAGGCGATTTCTCTTGCTTTCCTGACTACTATTTATGGTATCTAGCAGATCACACATATTACGATATGAATAATTTGATTTTTAAACGAAACTACGGTGCAGTTTCACTTCTGGAATATTGTACATTCCAGATTGCGAATTGGGTTCCCAACCTCATATATGAGTAACATTGGATGACGCGAGTTCTCTTGAATTATGCACATATTCTTAGCTGACTGGTGTCTATCTATGTCTTCTAAAGCCAATATCATCCCGTTAGCACCTAACGTCCTATCATGCAAAAGTTTGAAGTATATGTTATATTTAATTAACCTTATCAAAATGCCTTGATATTTTTTTTAAACAGATAGAACAGTGAGAAAAGTTAGTAGAGTTCCATGAGGTTAGATACTTTTAATTATTCTAATAAATGCAGTTGTAGTTTGCTCTTACTGTTTCGTCTTTCATGTAATTCAAACTAGATGATAGGTTATTGTGTGTTATTTGTCACATGACATTTTGTTACAAATAAAGAAATTTAATGCTTCTTGATAGTGATATAGAACTTTCAGAACTTCTCTCACAATCTGCTTGTAAAGTTAGTGTTGTAATAATTCTGCAGTTTATTATTATTGATTCCCTGAAATTCCGAGCGGAACATAAGGCATCAACGGCACATCTCAGTTTCTTCCTATTCTCTGCGGTCCTCTTCATCTAGCCTCAGAATTGCCTATAGTCTTTCTTCTCGTCGCTGCACAGTCTCCTCTATGTCACCCCCGAATCAAAAAAATAAATCGTCGTTTTTCATTTAGGTTCTACCAGATTGGTTGCTGCTCGATTTCATCCAACGGTCTCCTCACCTTGTATCCTGTCTATCCCCATTTTCTTCCACATAATTTTCGAGTAGCAGGTAATTGAGTAGTTCGTACCTGGAGTTCCTTGTTGCCAATTCTTTCTGCTCATTTGATCTTAAATGCGGAGCAAGTGAATACGGTTTGTGATAAAAGTCTGCAGCAGGTTGATGGAAATGCTTTTCGTGACGACCATGCCAAGTTTCTGACTCATATAAAAGAACCGGCTGATTTAACATGAGTGTTGAAAATCCGACCTTTTTTTCTTTATGGTGAGTGTGTGAGATTTTCAAACTGATTTCAGAGTGGTGAAGATGTGTCTTACCTTCCTAATTCTAACTGGTTTTGACATCCTCATCCATGCCATTGCCTGAAGTTAAAACCATGCTTCCTAGATAGGTGAAGGAAGTGACCACTCTGACTTTTCGTCCTTTGTTAGTGATTGGTGCTGGTTGTTGCTAGTTGCCTTTTTTTACACTTTATGAAGATCTCGTCCAGCTTTCAAATGTTTTGTTGGTGTTGACTAGCAGTGGGATTCAAGATTAGTGGAACTCATCAGGTGAATATACCTGCAGACGCGATGAGTGATGTTGTTCACACTGAGAACTGAAGCCAGCGCTCATCATTTTAGATATCAAACATTTTGTATTGCCAGTCAATTGATTTGTAATGAACCGAAGTACTTACTTTCTGTTGACGTGTCAACTGTTAGTGTGGACATTATAATTAAGGTTTTTGTATTTCCCAATGAATGAAAAACAAAACGATATTGTTTTTACTGAGAGTAAGTAAAGATACATAAACCCACAATTCCATTAAGACCAGTAATAGATTTCACCAACTCACCAACATACAACCTCTCTAAATACTTACTCTCAGCACTACAACCACTACAAAAGGACACTCAAAATATTGTAAAAAAAATCATATGATTTCAAATCCCAAATAGAACACCGAAAAGTTGATAAAGAAGACATTATGGTAAGCTATGATATTAACTCATTATATACTAGTACCCCTATTACTGAAAGTCTTGATATCATCTCCAGTCTACTAGAATCAGATACAACGCTATGACAAAGATGTCCACTGGACACCAAAGAAATAATTAGGAGCTTGAAATTCTGTCTAGAAAGTAATTATTTTACATTTAAAGGGGATTTATATAGAGAGAAAAATGGTGTTGCTATGGGTTTACCAGTTTCTCCAATAGTTTCTGATCTTTTTATGAATAGATTCGAAGATAACATCTTTTCAAGCATACTCACTCCTAAAATATGATCAAGATATGTAGATGATAATTTTGCAGTGCTAAAAGGAGATCTACACAATTCACTCCTGGAAAAAATAAATTGTGTATCTCCCAGAATCCAGTTCACTTCGGAAGCAGAATCAGACGTCGGTGAACAACCATTTCTAGACTTCCTAGTTAAGAGAAGGGAAAACGGACATTTTAGTATATCCATATTCAGGAAGAAAACCCACTCCAATAAATATTTACACTTCAAATCACCACACCCCTTCAGCGCAAAGATTTCAGTTGTTTCAAGTCTTCTTAGACGAGCACACTCTCTGATAACAGATGCGAAAGAAAAAGAGAAAGAAATATAAAAAATTACTGAAACTCTCAATCAAAATAACTACCCAAAGAAATTCATCAACAAAATCAACACTGACATTAAGTATGGTCGAAAACGTATTCCGGAAACATGGATGTCAACGGTTATCATTCCATATAGAGAGAAGACATCAGACGATATCAGAAGACTACTCAATAGACTCGACGTGAGAGTTTTCTTCAAAAGATCAGACACACTGCGAAACAACGTTTTCCATATAAAACACCAAGTCCCCAAAGATTCTCTATCTAATTGTGCCTATAAAATAAAATGCTTGCTTGGAATGTGACGCGATATACATCGGACAAACATCGCCAGAGAGAAATCAAAATCAGAAGAAATGAACACCGTAGAGCATCTCTTCGACCACCGGGAAATCCAGTTGAACTAGTAAAGCATCAAAAATCATCAGCCGTAGCTCGTCTACATGCTATAGAATCAGGCCACAAAATTGATTTTGACTACATTGAAGTAATCCAAAAAAATTTCACAAATCACAAAGAACATCTGATATCAGATGCACTTCATATCAAGTCGGATCCAAATTGCCTGAATAGGAGTTATGGACTAAAACAGAATCTGACTTGGTTACAACACCTCCCTCCCCTCCCCAGCGAAGTGACAAAATCAACACGAATGTTATAAGCAAGTTCACTATGTAAACACACACTGTTTTTATAATTTTACACACTGATCAAATCCAACAATCTACACTTGGTTTTGTTATCTTTACCAATTGACCAATTTGACAACGAAGAAAGCCCCAGACTGATGAACGATGATCAAGTTAGTAAACTTTATTTTGATATCATAACAGACTTACTGTTACCTTTGTTATTTGGTTCAGTGATCTTCATTGTTATTTTGACTTACAATATATCCCCTTAACTTGACCTAAGTCTATTTTCTCACCTCTTAACTCTCTGTTACATATATATGCTGAGATTTTGTAAATTCCGTTTTAATAATACTTTGATAAAGCTATTAGCATTGAATAGCGAAACGTCAGTGAAAACAACGATGTCGTTTTGTTTTTCATTCATTGAGAAATAAAAAACCCTTTTATTATAATGAATATCATAACCCAATGCCCAATTTTTTTCAAGCTGTTAGTGTGGACACCTCAAAGATATCTGAAGTGTAACTTGGTGTTATTTGTTTGATGATGTTTAGAAGCGGACTTCATTTTATTTCAAGTGCTCGTAGTGCACCTTCCATGGAACTAAAATAAACCTGAGGCTAAAATTAACAGATCACACGGAACAAACTTAATATTAACTAAACGTTTCTTTTGATTTATACTGTGTGCGCGTTGGTTGAAGTCTTCACCTTAAGGCAAACGAATATTTCACCAAACAGGGTCGAAGAAGAATTAGTTTTTGTCGAGAAATGCCTAAGGGAAAATGGATACCCTAAGGGATTTATACAGAAGTATAGCAGAGAAAAAGATGAGAAAGAAAAGCATCCAACTGTAGAAAAGAAAAGTGTTTATTTGTCTACCATACAAAGGAGATGCAGTGTCACAAAGGATTGAAAGGTGCAATAAATAGAAGCTTCCCAGCAGCAAAACTCATAACAGTATACAGCACCACTCCTTCTTTAATCCACTCAAAACTGGATAAATACCCTGCTGATGTCATCTCCAACTGCGTTTATGAATTCACGTGCACTTGCGGGAGCAAGTACATTGGAAGGACAGAAAGAAGGGCTTCTATCCGGTTTTCTGAACATATTCCCAAAAACCTGTGCCTGAAAGGAAGCAGATATTCCCAGAGTGCAATTACCAGACACATTGTTGATACCGGACATCTCGTAGAGATTTCTAAGTCCTTCAAAATATTAAATAGACAAAGGACAGCAAATTTACTACGATTTGCCGGAGCAATCGCAATCAAACGACTTAAACCAGACTTATGCATACAGAAAGAGAGTGTGATTAACCTCTCACTGCCTTGGTAACAGAATTTTGATTTGGATTAGTCATCCAATTCAGTGATCTCAACTCACTAAACAAATCTTAATCTCATAAACTGTAACCGCTTTTGTTTTTTGAGTTGCTATGTGAACCTACAAGCTAATGCTGTTCTGTTAATCAATTTTTCTGTTTTCTGTCTTACCTCTCACCCCTCTTTTCAACTTTAAAAGCGTATAAATTGATGATGAAAACTTAAACTAAAAAGATTGTAATGCTTTCATTTAGATGCGTGAATTTTATAGTATCTCTTCTCTACCACCACTCAAACATTAAAGTATGTTATTATCATCTATATAACCATTGTAATTTCAGGTAGTCTGCAGATGATGTGAACCTGTGAAATAGAATGATATCATTTTATACTGCAAATTTCGTCTTCCTTTCTTTATCGAAATATTATTTTTAAAATTTTCCTACTGTTTGTAAAACTGTTTTGTATTTTCCAACTAAGTACACTTATAAGGGTAGTCATTTATGGTAAGGATTCACAGAAGTCAAAGATTAGATATTAAATTCTCTTATCAACCAAAATTACAAAATTCTATTCTGAGGGGATCACCGACTTTCACTCAACTGATAAATACTGGTAAATAATGATTTAACCTTGATCTTCATAACAATACAAAATTATGCGTCGAAATAATTTAGCTTCCTAAAATTTGAAGTCCTCTTTTAAGATGCAAAGTCCTTCCGTTGATCTTATTCTGATAACCTTGATTTCTCGTCCCATATCACCTATTAATAAACTGATTTTTAGGTGACATGTTTCAATCTACAAGTGTTTACACATGAAACATTTATTTAATGCTGGACCCAAGTTTTACTGGGAAAATTATCCACCACTCACAGAAGACGCAGACATCTCTGGTTGACGAGTCCAAAGTAGGACAAAACCCGAGTACTGGATTCCGCTGCCAGCCACTACCAGCCAAATAACTCTACATTGACTCGGAAGCTATCGTCGAACCACTCGTACCTGGAGTCCACATGTCAACAAAGAGTTAAAACATTTCAGTTCAATATAATCAATCAATCAATGGGGAAATTCAAGATGATTCCAGTTAATAAACAATGGCTTACCTTACCATGTTCTCCAGCTCCTATTCGACGTGGCTTAATTATCGGTTTGTAGTTTAGATTATCAGCAAAATCATACCATTTATCACTTTGTGATTTTGATTTCTCTGCAATACTCAATGCTTCTGGTGTTCGTAGTCGTAACTGTCGTTTTTGATCGCTGCTGGTTTCATCGTTTGGATCTTCACCATTCCCACCACCACAGTCAGTTCGACTACTTGCAAATCCACTTATTTCAGCTGTAGTTAAGTGCTTTTTATTACGATTAGCTATCTCGACTGCATCGAGTCGTACACGTGGTCTTGGCGGTGTTTCACAATAATCTGCTGTATGCGCAAACCATAATCCAGGCGTTCCATTGTTTTTAATTAAATTATCATGGGCTGCAGAAAATGTATCTGTCATCAACATTTTTCTTATAAGAGAATTGATGAGTATACGATTGATTTAAAATAAATAAGTTGTTTTCTCAATATTTGTTTATCTTTCTTTACTGCATTTTGGAGAAGAGAATGGTTGTTTTTTTTTGTTATAACTAAGCAACCCTTTATTGGTGATTTGCTGTTATCTTTTTTTTGCATATCGTTAATTTATTTTAACCAATCATAATTCAAGTAAATAATGGTTGGTATAGTGATAGTAAACTGTGCAAATTTGTAAATAGGCTTTAGAGTTTGTAGGTGAAATAGACCAATATGATCTTAGTTTTTGGACAGAAATCACAAATAAGTTGGTATACATAGAATATCGATGAAGGTATATAAAAGAGAGGAGTAAATTAGTGTGTCAATAGTAATTACGAAGTAGTCTTAAAAATGGAGTACTACTTTCCTTTAGAGTTCTCTGGACTACTTAAAAAAGACTATATCATACTGCTGAAGGTACTAAAGGTTGTCAGTGGGTACATTGGTATGCCATTTAGTTAGCTCGTTACTACTGTTGTTAATAGACACCTGAACTCTTGTTAAAAATGGTTCAAATCCATACTGTCTGACTTTCAGCATCCCGCCAATTCTCAACTCCCTCCTTGCATCTCATCAGGTAGGACTAGAAGTCATTATAAAAGTCAAGAAACGCCAACAACTCTCTGAAAAGGTCCATATACAAAAAGCCTACATGGAATGGACAATTCATCGACATTCAAAGCTTCGTGCCCCTAAGCAGAAAGAGAAACCTGATATTCGCTCTTTCCTCAAGGATTCGGAAGATATGCAGCGAGGAAGTGGTTGAAGAAGAACTGTAATCTTCAAGAAACCCTGATGGAAAACAGTTTCCCGCCCAGGTTCATAGACAAGAATCGCAAATCTAAGAAGACTTCCGAACAAGTCTAATCCGTTTCAAAGAAAATACTTCTGCTTAATCTAGAATTCAAAGGTGACATTGAAGCAGAAATCCTCCGCATACGCCTCTCCAAATCGCTAGAGAAAACATACTTCACCGCGAGCCTACGACTAACGTTTCCCTGCAAAAACTGTTCAGCCAGAACACGAAAGACAACGTGCATATACCAGTTTACTTGCTCTTGTGGAGCTGAGTACATCGACCGTACCATGCGCCGACTTGAAAAACGCGCTCGTGAACACTACCCAGCCTGGTTAGTAAAAGGAGACCAAAAGCGTGTATACAGTTCAGTGACAGAACATCTGGTCAATTCAGGACATTCAGCGCCTTTCGAAAAATCCTTCAAAGTAATATACAAGATCCAATCAAATCTATCAAAGGGAGTGAAATCAAGACATCTGGGCATAGTCGAGGCGCTAGCTTTGCAAAAGCTCAAACCCACTCTTTGTATGCAAACGAAATACGTCCAACCCCTGTGGAGTACGTAACAATGTGATTGTACACTTTTTGGTTATTTGTATAAATTCGAGATATTGTACATAATTTTTGTTTAAAACGCTTCTTGTTGAAATATACATAACTTCCGTGGACAATTGAAAAATACACTCTGCTGTTGGAGACTTCGTCTTCTCCCTGGTCACTTCTGCTTACTTGCTCCACTCACACCGTGTTGTATACTTCGGATTTATTGTAGGAGCCTACTACTCTCAACCGAAGACATTTCTACAACCGGAACACAGCAGCTACAGCAGACGCAGTCCAAACAATTAACGTGCCCGTGGATTATATAATTAATTTGTAGCCGAGGACTTAGACTTTATATCCAAGTAATCCTTTTTTGTTGCTATAACTCGTCACTGTATTTTTGGTAATATATTGTGATTTAACACTCCACTTACTTGGATTATTACTTTTATATTTGGAATGTTAGTGAACTCTAATATCAGTCCCCTACACCCCTGTCCCTGCCATGGCCATCATAAACAGTCGCTATTTTAGTAATTAAAATCCCATCGCCTTTCTCATCTAAACTTTCTGTCTATTCAAGTTATTTTAAGTTTTTCTTAATCCCTGTTTACACTACCATATTTTCATACCCGAACTTCGTGTTTATTTTGTCATTTTACTATTTCTACATATTTAATCCCGGATTGCATAAACAGTTATTCATCACATTAGTTTTTATCCAAACATCCTGTCTATTTTGTTATTTCTACATTTCTCACCCCTAATTGCACAATGTCAATCGTCCTAGTTACTATGATGCTACTTTGTTTGTTTTATCCGTCTCCCTGTGTATTATGGCATTCGAATTCCTAATTGTAATTTCTACTGATTTGACCCTTAACCGGAAATTATTCTGGAACTTTCCTATCCATTTGATATAAATGCACGAATGTACAGCCTAGATGATGACTTCGTCGAAAAGAAAATTTTCTTCTCTGCCGTTGTCTTCATAATAACTCCTATGACCCAATGTGTATATTCCGTCATTATAAAAGACTATATACGCTGAGGAAACCATCAAGTGACATCACTAGAAAGCCCTCGAGTGGAACCGAAAGGGAGGCGGCGAGTTGGTCGTCCAAGGGACTTGGAGGGTCATGCGAGGAGGAGATGAAAGCATGGGACAGACTGGAGCAGGGTGAAAAAGTTGTCAGAAAACCGAAGGCAATGGAGGTGCGCAGCTGAAGCCCTATGTTCCTCTAGGAACTAACAATAATAAATAATATTCTCGTAAAACTAAGTACAGAAACTCAACGGTGCCATATTTAGTACAGTGTGTGTCTTGTGTGATAGAGGTAAAGCTGGGCGCAAAACCTACAACCTACTCTGTTATTAGCAAAATAATACCCTTTTATTCTCCCCTCTATTTGTAATCAATGGTGACACTACTTTACTTAATCTAACATTTTAGCTATTAACATTATTGTCATTATTTTACACTTCCAATACATTTTTGACTTGACTGTCGCTGTTAACACCAACGGAAGGTGCTATTATCGATCCTGTTATATTATTTTTTGATGCTTGTTTTTGGTGTTGTCGAGTAAATTAGATGCAATCTTGTATCAAATGCTGAAAATTCCACCCCTGTGTCATAACTACTGTCTCGGAATAAAGCATATTATTACTGTTGATAATACTTGCATGATAGGGAGTTGAAGAGTGTTTATTGCAAAAAAACTGATAATGAAATAAGCAATTGTACATTGATCAACAAAATTTCTCTTTGGTGTACTCAACAGTACACTGTTGAACGGTGTAGAATAGAACAGACAGTTGAAATATTCCTAATGGCATTCTCACCTTCACACTGTATTGACCAGTTGTTTTATCCTAGCTTGAGAGTCTTCAAAACTTCATTCTCTCAACCTGATATGAGATTCATCGCAGAATTGTGATGTCTGTTACTAGGCCTTTTATTATTTATTTAATGAACTGAAGTTGAATGGCTCATATTTTCGAGAAGCATTCAACGTGAATAGTCACTATTACTCAATGTCTTCAGTGACTGAATAATGGCAAACATTCCAGTCGTCACCAGTTACAGTGTTCTTGAACACTTACGGCTAAGTAGTCACAAAATAGAACCATTCATTTGTCCATTTCTCACCAAGTTTATATCAGTGAATTGTAAAACCTGACTTTAAACTTTATGAATTATCTGTAAAATTCAAAACTGAATGGATTTTGTTTGTTCAAGTAAATGCTAACAGGTTATTGTGCTTAAGCGAACGCTTACATAGGCCGTAAGACAAAAGCAATAAAAATTTCCAATGGTATCTCTTCTTAATATTCTAAATGGATCGAACCCTTAAATAATAGTTTACCACTACCTTAGTCTGGTGTTCTGATTACATAAAAAAAATAACTGATATGAATTATAACAAGCAACTGAAAATCAATGGTCCCTCTCAGTCTGTCAGTTCTGCAGTAACAGTATTGTTGATGGATGAACATGCAGTGCATGCTAGCAAAATGAACCAAGGGTTAAAATTAATAGATTGAACTGAATCAACTTAAAAAATTAATCAAGTGAATGTCTAGCCTCTCTGCAGGTGATTTAGGTGTTTTGTATTATGTTATGAACAGGTACACATCCGACCGGATTCAACTAACATTTTGCACTTCCTCTTTGTGCTGACAGCATGTACATTCTCCTTTCACGTATTTCAGCCGTACTAGCTCGATAAGTTCTAAGATCATTTCCCTAAATAACTTGAATACTTTATTCTATTTAAATATACCACTCATCAGAATACATTACAAAGTAAATGAGTCTTTTCGATTAGCGTTTTGTTATCGGTGCCTACAAGTCAGACATCATACTGATCCGATGGTAATCAGGCGTATTTACGTTTAGTAAGGCTGGCATAGTGTAGAATATCAACATCACAATCAGTAACTTACGAACACAAGAAATAAAAATCCAGCACTCCCCTGATTAAAGTCATCTATTTTCATGAAACTGCTATCAAACTCACAGATATGAAATCTGAAATTTCCTGCAGGTTACTTTTTAGGCGAAGTAGAACAATTTCGAGCTTATCGTCACTTCTGTTGTATGTATGTAAAATTGTATAGTAACAGAGAGAACTTAGTGATAATGAAGTTGTTTTCAATAATGAAGAATCGTTCACAATTAGCCCTCGAATACTGTTGAACACTAAATAATTGTCACCAATATTCTTCTAAGTGATTTATGTACAAGATTAGAGGAAGACAGAAGAAACTTTTTCCACAGAAACTACTCAGTAGGCATTAGACTGATTCTATGCTTATTCATGCCTATAAACATATATATATATATCTCATACATTTATTCCCCTTAATGAATTTGAACAAAGCAAGAACTACAGTTTTAGTAGAATAAAATGGTACCATCTTTTATTTCGTTGCCTTCTCGTCAGCTGCAGCGATGATCAACAGAAGGCTGAGTACATCACTAGCCACAGCGTATCCTGCAGCTAAGCTCGTTCCCATCTATCGAACAACTTGCTCTTTGGTGCAATCAAAAATCGATAGATATCCTTCTCATGTTACCTCCAACTGTGTATACAAATTTACATGTATCTGCGGGAGCAGTTACATTGGAAGGACAGAAAGAAGGGCATATCTACGATTTTCTGAACATGTACCAAAAAGCTTACGTCTAAAGGGAACAAATGCTTTAAACAGTGCCATCACCAGGCATCTCCTCGACACGGGTCATGAGGTGGACGTCGAAAAGTCGTTCAAAATTATCAATAAGCAAAATATCTCAATTCTCCTTAAGTTTGCTGAAGCCATTTCCATCAAGCGCCTGAAACCTGATTTATGCGTCCAGAAAGAAGCGGTTATCACTCTTTCTTTGCCCTGGTAACTGGATAATTTCACCTCTCTTTCCTCCGAATGTGAAATGCTAAAAGTTTCCATTGTGTTTGATTATTATTGTTCGGAATAGTGGTTAACATTGCATATTTATATATGTATATATTTTTAGTGTATGAGTATATTGATCGATTGATTTCTGTTTAAACTGAACTCTGTGCAAGTATGTTAAAATTGTTGTTGTAGATATATTTAATAATGTCTTTGCCATGTAAGCAGCTGATGAGAAGGCAACGAAATAAAAGATGGTACCATTTTATTCTGCTAAAACTGTAGTTCTTGCTTTGTTCAAATATATATATATATATATATATATATATATATAATATATATATATATATATATATATATATATATATATATATATATATATATATATATTAGAAGTTAAAAAGGGAGCCGATAGTGAAGAGTGAGGACATAAGTTATTGCAAAACAAACTTGACATACTTTCGTTCCTATAAACCTGAAAAGGTAAAAACAGATGCGGTCAGTTACGATTTGAATTTCATCAGGTAGTTGGTTTTATGCGACTTTGTAGTCCAAGATTAGACGCGCAGAGTATGTTGATTTACCTGCATCACTGCATGCTGATTGATCGAGACAGGTGTCAAAAATTAGAATCCAGTCCTCAGTTTAAGTCTTTATCAACAGGATAAGGTCTCCCTTTTCCTCGATAGATTCACATTTTCTAATACTATTTGTTTCGTGTAGGGTAAAAAGCTAACCAAAAAGGTACAACTTTCACTGTTTCAGAATTGACAGGTAGTCCATTATCTTTTGACTTTGTACACTTATCTTTATCTTTCAAAATATGTTATTACACTGAAGCATCCCTATAGTAAGCCTAACTGCATGCTTATAAAACTAATTCATGTACGCATGTTATACGCTGACAGAAACTAATTTTACATATGTTCGTGGAATATTTACCATTGTATTATTGAACATTACTTTTTTTTTGTTTAATGATGTATTTTTACGCGGTTATACACATTTCGTTCGTTTTCGCGTTTTCGTTAACAATATATCTTTTCAAGTATTCACTTGTGCTTCTTGATAAAACGTTGTTCATCTTTGCCCGTGTACAACGTTAGCACATCGTAGGACGTGAAAACGTGGATGTACTATAATATCATGGTCAGAATCATCTTTAGTACTCCATAACCCCTTACCTGTGTTGCATTAAAACAGGATTATTTGTTATGATGCTAGAACTTTGTCACGAGGTAACTGCTTAACTACTGACCAGTGCCCACTTAACTGGTAAAGCAGAACACGCGATAATCAGCGGTAAAACCAGAATCACTTATTTATGACAAAAGTGACTGTATTTATACAAAAATAAGGTAGACTGGAAATCAACCAATCCAGCTGAGAGTTTGGAATTGTGCAAGCGTCCAGTCAGAAAGCAGAAACAAATGCATGTCAACGACATGATAATAACTTGATAATTGCATGTGTTTTACCTCTTCCTAACATTATTAATTTATCTCAAAGCCTCATATTGTAGGTGATTTAAACTTTTACTCGGTTCCCGTAAGGGAAGAACAGTAACTTTATTGACGTGATTCAGTTAGAACGACACTGAAGCTAACAAGATGTAACGAGAAACTGCTGTAATACACAACACATCTCTTACCTATTAATCTTATGTATGATTTAAACATAGAGTAATTAGTAGTTCTGTCATTTATGGGTGACGTCATAAAGTTGTCATGTTGCTAGAATTTCACTAATTAAGTATGAATGATTGAGAACTGTTGTGTCAGTACTACTAATAATAATAAAAATTTACTTTATTCCAAAAACAGTACTTAAAATACAGAATGGAATTCTCAGAATTTGTCACAATATTGCATCTGATTTACTTAGAATATAAATAAAATTAAAACAAAAGTAACCAGAGGAATTTGTCCACGTTCACGATATAAAGTCAAAAATATTCGAAGCACGAAATGAGATCATTAAATATTATAACAATAATAATGATAATCGTGAGTTTGTTTCAGACAGTATTGTCGATTCAGTTTGGAAATTTTAGCATGTTACTATAGAGTATTGTTTTCTGTTGATATAGTATAGTGAGGGGAAATACAAGATTAACAGTGGTAACACAGCTTAAACGATGTTCACACTTATGAAAAATAAATAAATAAAAACAAAAAATTGAGAGGATTTTAAATATAAGAAATACAATAACATTAAAGTTCGGTACTGTAAGGGTGGAGGAAATGGTTTATTTAGTAGTGCGAAGAAGGTTAGTTAGTTCACGCCTGACATAATTTTCACCGTATAAAGTACGTACTTGATATAGTATAGTGGAATATTTATACTTAGACGAACGTGCATAAATTCTTCTGAAAAGACTTCTTGTTGTACCTGAGAAGATATAAGGTTGGAGCTGCGGGAAGAGCGGATACTCAGAGACTGACAAAATTACTTCAGCAAACTACTTACATCACACCAAGTGCCTATCCGTGACAATGTCAACGATATGGACCTGTAGTGATTGACAATTTCTATCTCTGTATTGTTTAAATACTTACTGTTGATTGTTAATATGTTTCTTATATGAACTGCATAATAATTCCGCTAAATACTAATTCCTGAATTCCGCCCTCTCTGTGTTTTGTTTGGATTCTTGTAATTCGGTCATCTCCAAATACTAGTACTACGATTACAAATAATTACAACAAATTGGCGTCGCGATGGAACTAAATAACCTTAGAAAATTCCCTATAAATGATTCACCGAGGGAAATAGCTGATTATTTTGAATGCTTCGATGCATGGTGCATTTCGAAGAACGTTCGGGATGACAAAATTCCAGCACATTTCATTACTGATTTTGGGCTAGATGCATATGGCCTTGGGAAGAATATGGCGTTTCCAGATAAACCAATTTCTTTGTCATATGACAAGAGTTATAACTGTAGGGAATTGAATGAAGACGTTTTCACCTTGTTCTGTCTGCGCCTGAACTAATCTGCCTATCTGCTTGTCGTACCTTCCGATTTAGTAAAGCACGCAAATATCAAAAGACAAAGGCTGGACTGTGACTGTGTATTGAAGTGCAACAACGACAAAGAAAGCCATGGTATTTATACATTTTACAACAATATGGACAGCTAACAGCATTTGAAATAATTTATCTTAATAGCCAATAACAAAGTGCGTGAGAGATGATAATATACCATATGTGCGAGATTGACAGTCAATAACAAAATGTGTGGGAATGATAATATACCATATATACAAGATTAGCAGTCAATACCAAAATGTGTGAGAATGATAACATACCATATATGCAAGATTAAACAGTCAATACCAAAATATGTGGGATCCTATCACCTCTCCCCGTAAAGAGTGTAGGACTTGCTTTTTGGATCTATTTGAAAAGGTTTCGGAGCTCTTCTTTGTCGAGTTGACCTTTGCGTGGTACTGGATAGAGCGTGATCTGTGTGTCTGACACATAACTGTCCTTTTTCATTCGTACGATAATGCAGCAAGAATTTATCCAAAATTTCTTCTGTTGTTCCCTCCCCCTTCGCTTTTGCATAAGCACGCTTAAAGGTGTCGACGAAACGTTCAGTCTGTCCATTCGATTGGGGATGATACGGGGGGCTACGAATATGCTGGATGCCAAACAGTTTGCAGCAACCAAGTTTGTCCTGGAAGACAGAAGCGTGCTTTTGACGACGGCGTTGCAAGAGAGATTGATCAGATACATCTCCGGGAACAACGTTGTGTGGTGAAGACGAAACATTAGAGCATACTGAATTTAATGGTACATTAAAGATATGGAGCTTGTCTAACCAGTCAAGACCAAGCAAATCCAAATCATGGTAGTTTGTAACGTAACATACACCATTGAAGTGATGCTCACCAAACTGAACCTGGCAATTTATCTCACCCACGAGTTTCAGTATATCTCCAGAGACATTCTTGGCGACATGCTCGGTCGGCAGAATCTGTGGGCAACCAAGTTTGCGCCACGTAGTTCGGGAAATTACGGTGATATCTGATGCCGTATCCAACTGAAGACGAATACGTTTGCCGTTAATATCTAGTGTTATGTACTTACGTTTGCTGGCGAACTCGACTTTGGAAGTTGTATAAATGGTCTGTACTCGAGGAGATTGTTTCGGCTTGAAACGACTACTTCTGTTCCTCACCGAAGGATTTTTCTGCGGTGTACAGTAACCCTCCTTATGTCCAAAACGGTGACAATTACGGCATTTATGCTTCTTGAAAGGACAGAACTTGACAAAATGCCACGAACCACAGTGCCAGCACACTGAAGGAGGTTTAGCTGAATTTTGAGACTGACGTTCTGTGTGCTTAACGGTGATCGGAGGACTTTTCACTGTGTTAATCGAACCAAATTCAGACGACTGTCGTTTGCACTCCACCATAGCAGTATCGTGCTTCAAGTTGATTAAACGTAGGCATTCTGCTGTCACCATTTGTAAAGTCATTTTCGGGTCTTGTTCCACAAGTGACAGAAGTCGAGTTCGTATGTCAGTATCTTCTGGGTTCTTCAACCCACAAATAAAAATCAAACACTTGAACTGATCTGATGTCATTTCGTGTGGTTTGAACCTTTCACATTCCTTGTTCACTTTGCCAGCGTAAGTCACATAATCATCGGAAGGCATTTTTGTCAACTGAAAACATTGATACCGAATATTAAACATGGATGACTGTTCACCAAAGATTTGTGATAAAACGGTGACTGTCTCATCGAATGATAACTCACGTGGGTTCTTAGGCAGAATGAAGTTAACATATCTGTTGTGCTCAACAGTACCAAGTTTTCTTAGTAACAATCGGACTTTGGCAGCATCATCAAACATGTAGCATTCAATACGGAAAACGTCTTCGTAACGATTGAACCATGCATCAAATACGAGACCAGATATTGGGTCGTAGTTGAACTCACTGATGGAATTTGAGATGCTTTCATATTTGTCAGAATGAGATGTTGATGGAACTTGAATGGACAGCTTCTGAGTGAGAGCTTCGATTAATTTTAGTTGAGCTGCTTCATTCTGAACTTGCTGCTGCTGCAAGATAGATTTGAGATCGTCCAGAGAGATAGACATTGTAATTGGGTTGTAATTAACACAGTCAAAAATGTTATATAGCTGCGCTGAACAGAATAAAAACTGTCGTCGTTTGCTTGCTATAACTGCAATGAATTAAGGTAAAACCCCGTCGCCAATTTGTTATAACTGTAGGGAATTGAATGAAGACGTTTTCACCTTGTTCTGTCTGCGCCTGAACTAATCTGCCTATCTGCTTGTCGTACCTTCCGATTTAGTAAAGCACGCAAATATCAAAAGACAAAGGCTGGACTGTGACTGTGTATTGAAGTGCAACAACGACAAAGAAAGCCATGGTATTTATACATTTTACAACAATATGGACAGCTAACAGCATTTGAAATAATTTATCTTAATAGCCAATAACAAAGTGCGTGAGAGATGATAATATACCATATGTGCGAGATTGACAGTCAATAACAAAATGTGTGGGAATGATAATATACCATATATACAAGATTAGCAGTCAATACCAAAATGTGTGAGAATGATAACATACCATATATGCAAGATTAAACAGTCAATACCAAAATATGTGGGATCCTATCAACAAGATCCGTGAACTTCTGATACATCACTTCCATATAACTACTTTTGAGACGCGAGTGAGGGCTCAATTCAACAAACTGGTTCGTGCTCCCAATCAGAAGATTAGAGACTTCATTCTTCAACTTGAAATACAAGCTTCAAAGTGCAACTTTGGAGATCAGCTGCATACTCAACTACGTGATCGTCTAATTGCTGGAATCAATATTCCTAAGTTAGAGAAAGAGTTAATTCAGATTCCTTCTTGTACCTTTCAAACTGCTAAAGATTTATGTATTACATATGAAGATGTCAACAGTGAATACTCTGCTCCCACTACGTCAGTATCTGATGTCATGCTGTCCAAAGTCGAAAATACAAGTGTTCATGGAAAGCAATCCAAATTGTCGTCCACAGGTAATAGAATGCAGCGAGAGATCAAAAACATTAAACCGTGTTTTACCTGTGGAAAGTTACATCCACGAAGCACTTGTCGTTTCCGGGGTGCTAAGTGTCACAAATGTGGTAAACTCTTGAGACGGAAAAGAATGTGATGATTTCGGGTTTAGAGTACATTTCCGAATCAAATTCACTGTGGCTGAATAACGTTTCCACTTTTCAGGATGCATCTCCTGCAAAACTACGAGATCTCAGTGGACTCAAATTTCCCTATTCGAACTTATAATCACTGTACTTCAGGTGCGTTGGTGGTTCAGCCACTGAACACTCTACAACTATGAACGTGGTCCTGGATTCGAATGTCAGCCAACACACGCCTAAATCTCGCTTACCCTGTAGTTAGCCCGTAAAAGCGGGAAAGCTGGGCGTAAGGCTAGCATCCCCATCCCGAAAAAAATAAAACCACTCCTACCAAGACTTCCAAACCCAAGCTTGAAGCCCTATGTCCCACTAGGAAAGGAAAGAAATAACATATATAATCAATGGTGCTATCCGCATCATGCAGCGCATCCAATATTTCACTAATCAGGTATCAAGTCGAAACAAATTGAATTACTTCACAATTTACAGCTCTGATATGACACACCATCTTGCAGTCATTTTCCCCAAGTACTGAAAGTATGAAGTGCCTACTTTTTCTCTGAGTTATAAACCACAACTAATGTCTACTATATTCGCAAGTCTAAAAAAGTTTCAAAAATTATTTTTCTCTTGCATGTCACTCAAAATAAAAAGGAAAAAAGCATCAAGCAGAAGATGATTTGTATCTTTTTTATTTTTGATTACAGATTGACTGCACACTGTATTTTTGGTACAGGTATGGAATTTTCAGCATGTGATATCGGTGGCCCAAACTTTGCAGGCCGACCATAGATATCAGGTGTGCGTTGGCAGGGGATCGAACTCCGGACCATGTGCATGGTCGGCGAGAGTCCTAACCACTGTGCCACCGACGCACAATGGGAAAAACTTACAATTAAATACACCTACAGGCTTAACTGCCGAAATTATTGGGACGATACTGAATTGATGTTAGTGTGTTTAGGATTAGAGTAATCTTTCCGCTGACCTAGTTGTTTGAGTGTTTTCTAGGTAGACACCACAAGGGAAGTTAGAACATATCTGTTTATTCGTTATGTCGGAAATTTTTTTCAAATTTAAACCATTTTAACTACCTTTAATCCAGTTTTCACAAAATCATATCGTAATAAGTCAGTAGACCAAGTGGTAAACTATGCCTCGGTTTCGATATATTTCGGTATGACAACCTTATAAGATACGAAATCAATGTGCGTCATCTCAGTAACAAAATACGATTGTGACCAAAATAAATCAAACGATACTCATCTACCAAATTATCATCTGAATGAATTGTTGAATCATATTTTAACGGTTAAGCTTCTTTGATTACATTTCAATCGATCCGAGTTGTCCTAACTAACACTTTTCTCGGGTTTTTTTTACATTATTTATTGCTCTCAAAAACTATAACTTAGCTGCTACTAGCTAGATAAGTTTTTGAACTTTCTCTCAGAACAACCCTTACTTCTAATTATATTGCTGTCATTAATACTCTTATAAACTTAAATGTCTTTTGATTTTCATATTTTCCATCAGTTTGTTGTGGTACTCTATTTCAACAAACTGGCGTACACGTATATCCTAGTATTTCTTCGCGTTTATTATTGTGTCCTAACGTTGCGTTTACTCAACGTCCACAACGTAAATCAAAAGGCAACTGAGAAGGAGTACGATCGTGTATTATCGCAGTAATCAAAATTCAAAAATTGAGCGAGTACAAAAGTATCGATTTTTAGCACGCAATATTTGGAGTGATAAACAAATCAAAGTCCAACTACATAGTGACAGTATACTATGATGAATAATAATAAAATGGGTCACTACAATTGCCACTCCGTGGAATGCATGTAACTGAAGTTTAGTTTGTAGTACCCTTATACGAACTGTAAACATGCTTTTTAATCTAATTTGTATACTTGTATTATATGTGTATACAGACCGATTTTATATGTACTACGCAAACATTTGTCAATTTACTGTTGAATATTACCTTGACACAATTTACGTTGTGGCTACTCGACGCCCACAACGTAAATCAAAAGGCACTTGCGAAGAGTACGAATGTGTATTGTATGGGGTGAAGATATACGTGGCTGCGTGTTATATTTTCCGCGACTCAGTTTTTTTCGTCTTTCATTGGCTAGAATGGTGGCGGTCAATTGGAGTTTGAATTGTCCTTGGGTGCGTGCTGTCTTTGCGTGGTTGTGTTTGCGTCGTTTCCCAGCATATGTGATTGCTATAAACGTGAATTAGACTATTGTAACGCTTTGTTTTTCCTTGTTTCTGCATGTACTAGCCTTTACTTGTCGTACAATTCCTTGTTTGGTCTGTCGGTTGCTTGCGATGTCAACGAACCGGTGGGTTCTCGTGATTTCCTGTCATCTAGGTTATACGTGCAGTATTTTCTTGATAGTTATCGATCATCCCTGTATTTCAATGTTGTTTTTTACGATTTATCTTGGAATATTTCTGACATAGATGGATCCTAAATGAAAATTTTATTTTAAGTATTGGTTTGTTGTAGGGATTTTGTTTGATTGCATGGAGGATTTGATCATGAGCTGACATCAGTTAGAGAACCACTGGAAAACCTGGGAGTACTGGACAGCTGTTTTGTCCTAGTTTGGGACTCCTCAGCAGTACGCACCCACCGGATTCGAACCCAGAACCTTCTGGTTACAAGGCGAGCTCGTAGACCATTGAGCCACTGGGACCCGATCCAATGGTCCTTGAATTCTAACTTCTGCCAGTTCACGACATAGCGCGACCACTTCGCAATGTCTTCTTCGATGAGTTACTGCCTCATCTTCAACCTGCTGTACTCTACTGGTCACGACTTCCCACTAGAACCCCAGGTTAACTGCCTCAATAGGGCCAGTCACTAGTGAGCATCAGATAAATTTTTAAGTATTGGTTTGTTGTAGGGATTTTTGTTTGATTGCATCGAGGATTTGATCATGAGCTGACACCAGTTAGAGAACCACTGGAAAACCTGGAAGTACTGGACAGCTGTTTCGTCCTAGTTTGGGACTCCTCATCAGTACGCACCCACCGTGATTCGAACCCAGGATCTTCTGGTTACACGGCGAGCTCTTAGACCATTGGATCGGGTTTTTATGACTCCGTTTTTAATATATGTCGACCGAAACTTGATTAATTATTGTTCTTCTATACAGAAAGTTGTAATTTTCATTACCGTATTCGTGTGTACGATGCCTTAACTGGAAACAGGACACAAGCACTACCATCATTGCACCTGTAATAATCAGTTCATAGTTATCTTAACGTTTTTTGTTCCACCTTTTGTAGTTAACCATGTGATGCATAATTGTAAACAATGGACGTGGTCACGTAACTTGTTCGCATCTCAAAGTACGTCAGTACATTTAATATCCTGCTTACCAGACCTTTCTTACTATATCTGAGTGCAGATATATTTGTCATGATGACTAGATGCAGACATGACTTATTAATAAGAACTGACGAAGTAATTGGTGGCATATTTTAGTGTAAGCTAAATCTAAATACGATTGCTAAAGCTCAACGAATTCAATAATTCGTCTGGTGTAGACTTTAATTTACGCTACATGTCAACAGCCTTAGTCATATGGATTGACATCACGCTTTAAGTGAAACATTAGTAATCGTCATTTGTCCCTAAAGACTTGTATATGACAATGAGACGTATGCACGTAACCTCACTGAAATACTTATAATTTAACACGGATGACGACCGACATCGTTCCTACACAATTACTCTTACGTATTGTTAGTAGTTAAAGTCCTAGAGAGCACCGGTCTAACATGCCGTGCTCACAAAGTGAACACATGAATTGAAAGACAACAAAATTTACATGAAAATTTTATTTTCATTATTATACAAATCTAGTTTATTTACATATTAAGAACACGATTGATTCCTGCGATTACTCCGTCTGCATAAGTATTGGCAAACACTTCTCCAAATTTGTCACTAAGTCTCTTCATGCCCGCAATGATAATCCTATTTTTGGTAATGAATATGTCACGTTGATTTGGAGGGATAACTGCTGACGTACTTTGAGATGCGAACAAGTTGTGTGACCACGTCCATTGTTTACAATTATGCATCACATGGTTAACTACAAAAGGTGGAACAAAAAACGTTAAGATAACTATGAACTGATTATTACAGGTGCAATGATGGTAGTGCTTGTGTCCTGTTTCCAGTTAAGGCATCGTACACACGAATACGGTAATGAAAATTACAACTTTCTGTATAGAAGAACAATAATTAATCAAGTTTCGGTCGACATATATTAAAAACGGAGTCATAAAAACGCAAATATACCTGTGAAATATGGCTTTCTGAAATGGACCAAAAGCAAGTGTCTGCAGGGGTACCGACAGGTCTGAAATGTAACGCACGTGCAGGTGCAAGCACTCAGATTCACCTCCACTCGATTCCCGTTGTCTTGGAAGAATACATAATCGAAGGATTCAACCTCAACAACAGCCCATCGTCGCCTTTCGTATTCACGGATAACCTTCCTCGCAGCGTATGGCGTCAGCAATCGTATAATTGGGAGTAGACGTTGTGAACAGGGATAGGTGAAGCATCGCGACTGAGCAATAGTCGCCTCCTGCTGTATCCTTGCAAAACTTTGTTGATACCATTTAAACACCTTCAGCATACTTTTATGCAAACTATCTGATCTTTGTAAGTAACGTTTCATTTGCTTGTGGGAACTCTCGACGCGATTATTTGTATCATTCCCAAAAGTCAGCACGTTGTCTCTGAAACATGCTGCCCACAATTCTCGTCGATGCATCCAACGACGTTGTAGATATTGACTGACAGTAGCATCCAATCTGCTAATAACTCTGAAGTAGAAATTAAATCTGGAAAATGAGAACATTAGAGGCATTACTCTGATCTCCTTTTACACTGCACTAGACGGCATAAATAATTCTTCACAATGGGATTTCTTGTCTACGAATAAAATGTAAAGTATGCTTTGGAAAGCTTACTTTCCGACAGAATGCTCTGCAAACATGGAAAGAACACAAAACAATGTGCGCTTGTCTGTGCGTTAACTTGACGGCTGCTATTTCAGCTTGCGCACAATCCACAATGAAAGATTCTGTTTTGGAGGTGTCTTCCATTATTTCACGAAAACAGTCTAATATCCAAACTACATCTCGTTTGAATTCTTTTCTAGTCCACGCAAATAAAACTGGTCGTCCACGACCGAAATTATCCGTCACAAGTAACTGGAGCAAAGAATACCTGCACGTTGATTAATGAATTGGTAAACTTACTTCCCCTTATTTGTATTATACGTCGAGTCGATACCAACAACTTCAGGGAACTGTTTATACAATTCCATTTGCTCATAAGTTGCAAAACAAATTCTTGTTAGTGAATTCCTGATCGGTTCATCGGAATAATACTCCATTAACTTCCCACGGGATTTTAGGAATTCAAAAATGTCACGACGACTCGAAATACCTTAGGTATGTAACAAGTACGTCAACGTTACCTTTATTAACTGCGGCTTTCAAATTTTTAACGTCAATGCGAGTTATATCCTTGTGGTACTTCTCCTTAACATGCATTATTATTACATCGGATGAGTGGGGGATTGCTGTATTTCAATGTTGTTTTTTTACGGTTTATCTTGGAATATTTGTGACATAGATGGATCCTAAATGATAATTTTATTTTAGTCCGTTGCAGGTAGTCAATTCGAGTGACAGGAGCACAGATTTAAGTGGAATTTTTGCTGAATACATACTTGGAAGGCGTTTCTTCAGCTGGGATGAATTTGAGAAGTCATTAGCAGAATTTCAAAAAGTGAGGAAGTCATTTAATGCTAACAATGTAGTTATCCTGCACTCACTATGTTCATAATTGCAGCAAAACGATACCGGATGACAGGTTTAAGTACGCTTATGTTGGTTTTAAATGCACTTTTGGAGTGAATCGTACAAGACCTGGATTGAAATTGAAAAACAAGTCGTAAGAAGAAGTGTAATATGATTTCATGAATATTTCAGGTCTAAATGTTGCAATTGCTCGTCTTCATTTCGCGTGGTTTTGCGTTATAGTGAATATATAATTGCTTCCCACAATATGGTGCATAACCATCCATGCAGCAGGGTGTACATGCAGAATGACCCATGGTATAGACGACTAGCAGTTGAAGAGAAAGAAAATATTGAACCTCTTCTTCAGCAATCCCACTCATCCGATGTAATAATAATGCATGTTAAGGAGAAGTACCACAAGGATATAACTCGCATTGACGTTAAAAATTTGAAAGCCGCAGTTAATAAAGGTAACGTTGACGTACTTGTTACATACCTAAGGTATTTCGAGTCGTCGTGACATTTTTGAATTCCTAAAATCCCGTGGGAAGTTAATGGAGTATTATTCCGATGAACCGATCAGGAATTCACTAACAAGAATTTGTTTTGCAACTTATGAGCAAATGGAATTGTATAAACAGTTCCCTGAAGTTGTTGGTATCGACTCGACGTATAATACAAATAAGGGGAAGTAAGTTTACCAATTCATTAATCAACGTGCAGGTATTCTTTGTTCCAGTTACTTGTGACGGATAATTTCGGTCGTGGACGACCAGTTTTATTTGCGTGGACTAGAAAAGAATTCAAACGAGATGTAGTTTGGATATTAGACTGTTTTCGTGAAATAATGGAAGACACCTCCAAAACAGAATCTTTCATTATGGATTGTGCGCAAGCTGAAATAGCAGCCGTCAAGTTAACGCACAGACAAGCGCACATTGTTTTGTGTTCTTTCCATGTTTGCAGAGCATTCTGTCGGAAAGTAAGCTTTTCAAAGCATACTTTACATTTTATTCGTAGACAAGAAATCCCATTGTGAAGAATTATTTATGCCGTCTAGTGCAGTGTAAAAGGAGATCAGAGTAATGCCTCTAATGTTCTCATTTTCCAGATTTAATTTCTACTTCAGAGTTATTAGCAGATTGGATGCTACTGTCAGTCAATATCTACAACGTCGTTGGATGCATCGACGAGAATTGTGGGCAGCATGTTTCAGAGACAACGTGCTGACTTTTGGGAATGATACAAATAATCGCGTCGAGAGTTCCCACAAGCAAATGAAACGTTACTTACAAAGATCAGATAGTTTGCATAAAAGTATGCTGAAGGTGTTTAAATGGTATCAACAAAGTTTTGCAAGGATACAGCAGGAGGCGACTATTGCTCAGTCGCGATGCTTCACCTATCCCTGTTCACAACGTCTACTCCCAATTATACGATTGCTGACGCCATACGCTGCGAGGAAGGTTATCCGTGAATACGAAAGGCGACGATGGGCTGTTGTTGAGGTTGAATCCTTCGATTATGTATTCTTCCAAGACAACGGGAATCGAGTGGAGGTGAATCTGAGTGCTTGCACCTGCACGTGCGTTACATTTCAGACCTGTCGGTACCCCTGCAGACACTTGCTTTTGGTCCATTTCAGAAAGCCATATTTCACAGGTATATTTGCGTTTTTATGACTCCGTTTTTAATATATGTCGACCGAAACTTGATTAATTATTGTTCTTCTATACGGAAAGTTGTAATTTTCATTACCGTATTCGTGTGTACGATGCCTTAACTGGAAACAGGACACAAGCACTACCATCATTGCACCTGTAATAATCAGTTCATAGTTATCTTAACGTTTTTTGTTCCACCTTTTGTAGTTAACCATGTGATGCATAATTGTAAACAATGGACGTGGTCACACAACTTGTTCGCATCTCAAAGTACGTCAGCAGTTATCCCTCCAAATCAACGTGACATATTCAATACCAAAAATAGGATTATCATTGCGGGCATGAAGAGACTTAGTGACAAATTTGGAGAAGTGTTTGCCAATACTTATGCAGACGGAGTAATCGCAGGAATCAATCGTGTTCTTAATATGTAAATAAACTAGATTTGTATAATAATGAAAATAAAATTTTCATGTAAATTTTGTTGTCTTTCAATTCATGTGTTCACTTTGTGAGCACGGCATGTTAGACCGGTGCTCTCTAGGACTTTAACTACTAACAATACGTAAGAGTAATTGTGTAGGAACGATGTCGGTCGTCATACGTGTTAAATTATAAGTATTTCAGTGAGGTTACGTGCATACGTCTCATTGTCATATACAAGTCTTTAGGGACAAATGACGATTACTAATGTTTCACTTAAAGCGTGATGTCAATCCATATGACTAAGGCTGTTGACATGTAGCGTAAATTAAAGTCTACACCAGACGAATTATTGAATTCGTTGAGCTTTAGCAATCGTATTTAGATTTAGCTTACACTAAAATATGCCACCAATTACTTCGTCAGTTCTTATTAATAAGTCATGTCTGCATCTAGTCATCATGACAAATATATCTGCACTCAGATATAGTAAGAAAGGTCTGGTAAGCAGGATATTAAATGTACTGACGTACTTTGAGATGCGAACAAGTTACGTGACCACGTCCATTGTTTACAATTATGCATCACATGGTTAACTACAAAAGGTGGAACAAAAAACGTTAAGATAACTATGAACTGATTATTACAGGTGCAATGATGGTAGTGCTTGTGTCCTGTTTCCAGTTAAGGCATCGTACACACGAATACGGTAATGAAAATTACAACTTTCCGTATAGAAGAACAATAATTAATCAAGTTTCGGTCGACATATATTAAAAACGGAGTCATAAAAACGCAAATATACCTGTGAAATATGGCTTTCTGAAATGGACCAAAAGCAAGTGTCTGCAGGGGTACCGACAGGTCTGAAATGTAACGCACGTGCAGGTGCAAGCACTCAGATTCACCTCCACTCGATTCCCGTTGTCTTGGAAGAATACATAATCGAAGGATTCAACCTCAACAACAGCCCATCGTCGCCTTTCGTATTCACGGATAACCTTCCTCGCAGCGTATGGCGTCAGCAATCGTATAATTGGGAGTAGACGTTGTGAACAGGGATAGGTGAAGCATCGCGACTGAGCAATAGTCGCCTCCTGCTGTATCCTTGCAAAACTTTGTTGATACCATTTAAACACCTTCAGCATACTTTTATGCAAACTATCTGATCTTTGTAAGTAACGTTTCATTTGCTTGTGGGAACTCTCGACGCGATTATTTGTATCATTCCCAAAAGTCAGCACGTTGTCTCTGAAACATGCTGCCCACAATTCTCGTCGATGCATCCAACGACGTTGTAGATATTGACTGACAGTAGCATCCAATCTGCTAATAACTCTGAAGTAGAAATTAAATCTGGAAAATGAGAACATTAGAGGCATTACTCTGATCTCCTTTTACACTGCACTAGACGGCATAAATAATTCTTCACAATGGGATTTCTTGTCTACGAATAAAATGTAAAGTATGCTTTGAAAAGCTTACTTTCCGACAGAATGCTCTGCAAACATGGAAAGAACACAAAACAATGTGCGCTTGTCTGTGCGTTAACTTGACGGCTGCTATTTCAGCTTGCGCACAATCCATAATGAAAGATTCTGTTTTGGAGGTGTCTTCCATTATTTCACGAAAACAGTCTAATATCCAAACTACATCTCGTTTGAATTCTTTTCTAGTCCACGCAAATAAAACTGGTCGTCCACGACCGAAATTATCCGTCACAAGTAACTGGAACAAAGAATACCTGCACGTTGATTAATGAATTGGTAAACTTACTTCCCCTTATTTGTATTATACGTCGAGTCGATACCAACAACTTCAGGGAACTGTTTATACAATTCCATTTGCTCATAAGTTGCAAAACAAATTCTTGTTAGTGAATTCCTGATCGGTTCATCGGAATAATACTCCATTAACTTCCCACGGGATTTTAGGAATTCAAAAATGTCACGACGACTCGAAATACCTTAGGTATGTAACAAGTACGTCAACGTTACCTTTATTAACTGCGGCTTTCAAATTTTTAACGTCAATGCGAGTTATATCCTTGTGGTACTTCTCCTTAACATGCATTATTATTACATCGGATGAGTGCGATTGCTGAAGAAGAGGTTCAATATTTTCTTTCTCTTCAACTGCTAGTCGTCTATACCATGGGTCATTCTGCATGTACACCCTGCTGCATGGATGGTTATGCACCATATTGTGGGAAGCAATTATATATTCACTATAACGCAAAACCACGCGAAATGAAGACGAGCAATTGCAACATTTAGACCTGAAATATTCATGAAATCATATTACACTTCTTCTTACGACTTGTTTTTCAATTTCAATCCAGGTCTTGTACGATTCACTCCAAAAGTGCATTTAAAACCAACATAAGCGTACTTAAACCTGTCATCCGGTATCGTTTTGCTGCAATTATGAACATAGTGAGTGCAGGATAACTACATTGTTAGCATTAAATGACTTCCTCACTTTTTGAAATTCTGCTAATGACTTCTCAAATTCATCCCAGCTGAAGAAACGCCTTCCAAGTATGTATTCAGCAAAAATTCCACTTAAATCTGTGCTCCTGTCACTCGAATTGACTACCTGCAACGGACTAAAATAAAATTATCATTTAGGATCCATCTATGTCACAAATATTCCAAGATAAACCGTAAAAAAACAACATTGAAATACAGCAATCCCCCACTCATCCGATGTAATAATAATGCATGTTAAGGAGAAGTACCACAAGGATATAACTCGCATTGACGTTAAAAATTTGAAAGCCGCAGTTAATAAAGGTAACGTTGACGTACTTGTTACATACCTAAGGTATTTCGAGTCGTCGTGACATTTTTGAATTCCTAAAATCCCGTGGGAAGTTAATGGAGTATTATTCCGATGAACCGATCAGGAATTCACTAACAAGAATTTGTTTTGCAACTTATGAGCAAATGGAATTGTATAAACAGTTCCCTGAAGTTGTTGGTATCGACTCGACGTATAATACAAATAAGGGGAAGTAAGTTTACCAATTCATTAATCAACGTGCAGGTATTCTTTGCTCCAGTTACTTGTGACGGATAATTTCGGTCGTGGACGACCAGTTTTATTTGCGTGGACTAGAAAAGAATTCAAACGAGATGTAGTTTGGATATTAGACTGTTTTCGTGAAATAATGGAAGACACCTCCAAAACAGAATCTTTCATTGTGGATTGTGCGCAAGCTGAAATAGCAGCCGTCAAGTTAACGCACAGACAAGCGCACATTGTTTTGTGTTCTTTCCATGTTTGCAGAGCATTCTGTCGGAAAGTAAGCTTTTCAAAGCATACTTTACATTTTATTCGTAGACAAGAAATCCCATTGTGAAGAATTATTTATGCCGTCTAGTGCAGTGTAAAAGGAGATCAGAGTAATGCCTCTAATGTTCTCATTTTCCAGATTTAATTTCTACTTCAGAGTTATTAGCAGATTGGATGCTACTGTCAGTCAATATCTACAACGTCGTTGGATGCATCGACGAGAATTGTGGGCAGCATGTTTCAGAGACAACGTGCTGACTTTTGGGAATGATATTTTTTGTTCCACCTTTTGTAGTTAACCATGTGATGCATAATTGTAAACAATGGACGTGGTCACACAACTTGTTCGCATCTCAAAGTACGTCAGCAGTTATCCCTCCAAATCAACGTGACATATTCAATACCAAAAATAGGATTATCATTGCGGGCATGAAGAGACTTAGTGACAAATTTGGAGAAGTGTTTGCCAATACTTATGCAGACGGAGTAATCGCAGGAATCAATCGTGTTCTTAATATGTAAATAAACTAGATTTGTATAATAATGAAAATAAAATTTTCATGTAAATTTTGTTGTCTTTCAATTCATGTGTTCACTTTGTGAGCACGGCATGTTAGACCGGTGCTCTCTAGGACTTTAACTACTAACAATACGTAAGAGTAATTGTGTAGGAACGATGTCGGTCGTCATACGTGTTAAATTATAAGTATTTCAGTGAGGTTACGTGCATACGTCTCATTGTCATATACAAGTCTTTAGGGACAAATGACGATTACTAATGTTTCACTTAAAGCGTGATGTCAATCCATATGACTAAGGCTGTTGACATGTAGCGTAAATTAAAGTCTACACCAGACGAATTATTGAATTCGTTGAGCTTTAGCAATCGTATTTAGATTTAGCTTACACTAAAATATGCCACCAATTACTTCGTCAGTTCTTATTAATAAGTCATGTCTGCATCTAGTCATCATGACAAATATATCTGCACTCAGATATAGTAAGAAAGGTCTGGTAAGCAGGATATTAAATGTACTGACGTACTTTGAGATGCGAACAAGTTACGTGACCACGTCCATTGTTTACAATTATGCATCACATGGTTAACTACAAAAGGTGGAACAAAAAACGTTAAGATAACTATGAACTGATTATTACAGGTGCAATGATGGTAGTGCTTGTGTCCTGTTTCCAGTTAAGGCATCGTACACACGAATACGGTAATGAAAATTACAACTTTCCGTATAGAAGAACAATAATTAATCAAGTTTCGGTCGACATATATTAAAAACGGAGTCATAAAAACGCAAATATACCTGTGAAATATGGCTTTCTGAAATGGACCAAAAGCAAGTGTCTGCAGGGGTACCGACAGGTCTGAAATGTAACGCACGTGCAGGTGCAAGCACTCAGATTCACCTCCACTCGATTCCCGTTGTCTTGGAAGAATACATAATCGAAGGATTCAACCTCAACAACAGCCCATCGTCGCCTTTCGTATTCACGGATAACCTTCCTCGCAGCGTATGGCGTCAGCAATCGTATAATTGGGAGTAGACGTTGTGAACAGGGATAGGTGAAGCATCGCGACTGAGCAATAGTCGCCTCCTGCTGTATCCTTGCAAAACTTTGTTGATACCATTTAAACACCTTCAGCATACTTTTATGCAAACTATCTGATCTTTGTAAGTAACGTTTCATTTGCTTGTGGGAACTCTCGACGCGATTATTTGTATCATTCCCAAAAGTCAGCACGTTGTCTCTGAAACATGCTGCCCACAATTCTCGTCGATGCATCCAACGACGTTGTAGATATTGACTGACAGTAGCATCCAATCTGCTAATAACTCTGAAGTAGAAATTAAATCTGGAAAATGAGAACATTAGAGGCATTACTCTGATCTCCTTTTACACTGCACTAGACGGCATAAATAATTCTTCACAATGGGATTTCTTGTCTACGAATAAAATGTAAAGTATGCTTTGAAAAGCTTACTTTCCGACAGAATGCTCTGCAAACATGGAAAGAACACAAAACAATGTGCGCTTGTCTGTGCGTTAACTTGACGGCTGCTATTTCAGCTTGCGCACAATCCATAATGAAAGATTCTGTTTTGGAGGTGTCTTCCATTATTTCACGAAAACAGTCTAATATCCAAACTACATCTCGTTTGAATTCTTTTCTAGTCCACGCAAATAAAACTGGTCGTCCACGACCGAAATTATCCGTCACAAGTAACTGGAACAAAGAATACCTGCACGTTGATTAATGAATTGGTAAACTTACTTCCCCTTATTTGTATTATACGTCGAGTCGATACCAACAACTTCAGGGAACTGTTTATACAATTCCATTTGCTCATAAGTTGCAAAACAAATTCTTGTTAGTGAATTCCTGATCGGTTCATCGGAATAATACTCCATTAACTTCCCACGGGATTTTAGGAATTCAAAAATGTCACGACGACTCGAAATACCTTAGGTATGTAACAAGTACGTCAACGTTACCTTTATTAACTGCGGCTTTCAAATTTTTAACGTCAATGCGAGTTATATCCTTGTGGTACTTCTCCTTAACATGCATTATTATTACATCGGATGAGTGCGATTGCTGAAGAAGAGGTTCAATATTTTCTTTCTCTTCAACTGCTAGTCGTCTATACCATGGGTCATTCTGCATGTACACCCTGCTGCATGGATGGTTATGCACCATATTGTGGGAAGCAATTATATATTCACTATAACGCAAAACCACGCGAAATGAAGACGAGCAATTGCAACATTTAGACCTGAAATATTCATGAAATCATATTACACTTCTTCTTACGACTTGTTTTTCAATTTCAATCCAGGTCTTGTACGATTCACTCCAAAAGTGCATTTAAAACCAACATAAGCGTACTTAAACCTGTCATCCGGTATCGTTTTGCTGCAATTATGAACATAGTGAGTGCAGGATAACTACATTGTTAGCATTAAATGACTTCCTCACTTTTTGAAATTCTGCTAATGACTTCTCAAATTCATCCCAGCTGAAGAAACGCCTTCCAAGTATGTATTCAGCAAAAATTCCACTTAAATCTGTGCTCCTGTCACTCGAATTGACTACCTGCAACGGACTAAAATAAAATTATCATTTAGGATCCATCTATGTCACAAATATTCCAAGATAAACCGTAAAAAAACAACATTGAAATACAGCAATCCCCACTCATCCGATGTAATAATAATGCATGTTAAGGAGAAGTACCACAAGGATATAACTCGCATTGACGTTAAAAATTTGAAAGCCGCAGTTAATAAAGGTAACGTTGACGTACTTGTTACATACCTAAGGTATTTCGAGTCGTCGTGACATTTTTGAATTCCTAAAATCCCGTGGGAAGTTAATGGAGTATTATTCCGATGAACCGATCAGGAATTCACTAACAAGAATTTGTTTTGCAACTTATGAGCAAATGGAATTGTATAAACAGTTCCCTGAAGTTGTTGGTATCGACTCGACGTATAATACAAATAAGGGGAAGTAAGTTTACCAATTCATTAATCAACGTGCAGGTATTCTTTGTTCCAGTTACTTGTGACGGATAATTTCGGTCGTGGACGACCAGTTTTATTTGCGTGGACTAGAAAAGAATTCAAACGAGATGTAGTTTGGATATTAGACTGTTTTCGTGAAATAATGGAAGACACCTCCAAAACAGAATCTTTCATTGTGGATTGTGCGCAAGCTGAAATAGCAGCCGTCAAGTTAACGCACAGACAAGCGCACATTGTTTTGTGTTCTTTCCATGTTTGCAGAGCATTCTGTCGGAAAGTAAGCTTTTCAAAGCATACTTTACATTTTATTCGTAGACAAGAAATCCCATTGTGAAGAATTATTTATGCCGTCTAGTGCAGTGTAAAAGGAGATCAGAGTAATGCCTCTAATGTTCTCATTTTCCAGATTTAATTTCTACTTCAGAGTTATTAGCAGATTGGATGCTACTGTCAGTCAATATCTACAACGTCGTTGGATGCATCGACGAGAATTGTGGGCAGCATGTTTCAGAGACAACGTGCTGACTTTTGGGAATGATACAAATAATCGCGTCGAGAGTTCCCACAAGCAAATGAAACGTTACTTACAAAGATCAGATAGTTTGCATAAAAGTATGCTGAAGGTGTTTAAATGGTATCAACAAAGTTTTGCAAGGATACAGCAGGAGGCGACTATTGCTCAGTCGCGATGCTTCACCTATCCCTGTTCACAACGTCTACTCCCAATTATACGATTGCTGACGCCATACGCTGCGAGGAAGGTTATCCGTGAATACGAAAGGCGACGATGGGCTGTTGTTGAGGTTGAATCCTTCGATTATGTATTCTTCCAAGACAACGGGAATCGAGTGGAGGTGAATCTGAGTGCTTGCACCTGCACGTGCGTTACATTTCAGACCTGTCGGTACCCCTGCAGACACTTGCTTTTGGTCCATTTCAGAAAGCCATATTTCACAGGTATATTTGCGTTTTTATGACTCCGTTTTTAATATATGTCGACCGAAACTTGATTAATTATTGTTCTTCTATACGGAAAGTTGTAATTTTCATTACCGTATTCGTGTGTACGATGCCTTAACTGGAAACAGGACACAAGCACTACCATCATTGCACCTGTAATAATCAGTTCATAGTTATCTTAACGTTTTTTGTTCCACCTTTTGTAGTTAACCATGTGATGCATAATTGTAAACAATGGACGTGGTCACACAACTTGTTCGCATCTCAAAGTACGTCAGCAGTTATCCCTCCAAATCAACGTGACATATTCAATACCAAAAATAGGATTATCATTGCGGGCATGAAGAGACTTAGTGACAAATTTGGAGAAGTGTTTGCCAATACTTATGCAGACGGAGTAATCGCAGGAATCAATCGTGTTCTTAATATGTAAATAAACTAGATTTGTATAATAATGAAAATAAAATTTTCATGTAAATTTTGTTGTCTTTCAATTCATGTGTTCACTTTGTGAGCACGGCATGTTAGACCGGTGCTCTCTAGGACTTTAACTACTAACAATACGTAAGAGTAATTGTGTAGGAACGATGTCGGTCGTCATACGTGTTAAATTATAAGTATTTCAGTGAGGTTACGTGCATACGTCTCATTGTCATATACAAGTCTTTAGGGACAAATGACGATTACTAATGTTTCACTTAAAGCGTGATGTCAATCCATATGACTAAGGCTGTTGACATGTAGCGTAAATTAAAGTCTACACCAGACGAATTATTGAATTCGTTGAGCTTTAGCAATCGTATTTAGATTTAGCTTACACTAAAATATGCCACCAATTACTTCGTCAGTTCTTATTAATAAGTCATGTCTGCATCTAGTCATCATGACAAATATATCTGCACTCAGATATAGTAAGAAAGGTCTGGTAAGCAGGATATTAAATGTACTGACGTACTTTGAGATGCGAACAAGTTGTGTGACCACGTCCATTGTTTACAATTATGCATCACATGGTTAACTACAAAAGGTGGAACAAAAAACGTTAAGATAACTATGAACTGATTATTACAGGTGCAATGATGGTAGTGCTTGTGTCCTGTTTCCAGTTAAGGCATCGTACACACGAATACGGTAATGAAAATTACAACTTTCCGTATAGAAGAACAATAATTAATCGAGTTTCGGTCGACATATATTAAAAACGGAGTCATAAAAACGCAAATATACCTGTGAAATATGGCTTTCTGAAATGGACCAAAAGCAAGTGTCTGCAGGGGTACCGACAGGTCTGAAATGTAACGCACGTGCAGGTGCAAGCACTCAGATTCACCTCCACTCGATTCCCGTTGTCTTGGAAGAATACATAATCGAAGGATTCAACCTCAACAACAGCCCATCGTCGCCTTTCGTATTCACGGATAACCTTCCTCGCAGCGTATGGCGTCAGCAATCGTATAATTGGGAGTAGACGTTGTGAACAGGGATAGGTGAAGCATTGCGACTGAGCAATAGTCGCCTCCTGCTGTATCCTTGCAAAACTTTGTTGATACCATTTAAACACCTTCAGCATACTTTTATGCAAACTATCTGATCTTTGTAAGTAACGTTTCATTTGCTTGTGGGAACTCTCGACGCGATTATTTGTATCATTCCCAAAAGTCAGCACGTTGTCTCTGAAACATGCTGCCCACAATTCTCGTCGATGCATCCAACGACGTTGTAGATATTGACTGACAGTAGCATCCAATCTGCTAATAACTCTGAAGTAGAAATTAAATCTGGAAAATGAGAACATTAGAGGCATTACTCTGATCTCCTTTTACACTGCACTAGACGGCATAAATAATTCTTCACAATGGGATTTCTTGTCTACGAATAAAATGTAAAGTATGCTTTGAAAAGCTTACTTTCCGACAGAATGCTCTGCAAACATGGAAAAACACAAAACAATGTGCGCTTGTCTGTGCGTTAACTTGACGGCTGCTATTTCAGCTTGCGCACAATCCATAATGAAAGATTCTGTTTTGGAGGTGTCTTCCATTATTCCACGAAAACAGTCTAATATCCAAACTACATCTCGTTTGAATTCTTTTCTAGTCCACGCAAATAAAACTGGTCGTCCACGACCGAAATTATCCGTCACAAGTAACTGGAACAAAGAATACCTGCACGTTGATTAATGAATTGGTAAACTTACTTCCCCTTATTTGTATTATACGTCGAGTCGATACCAACAACTTCAGGGAACTGTTTATACAATTCCATTTGCTCATAAGTTGCAAAACAAATTCTTGTTAGTGAATTCCTGATCGGTTCATCGGAATAATACTCCATTAACTTCCCACGGGATTTTAGGAATTCAAAAATGTCACGACGACTCGAAATACCTTAGGTATGTAACAAGTACGTCAACGTTACCTTTATTAACTGCGGCTTTCAAATTTTTAACGTCAATGCGAGTTATATCCTTGTGGTACTTCTCCTTAACATGCATTATTGTTACATCGGATGAGTGGGATTGCTGAAGAAGAGGTTCAATATTTTCTTTCTCTTCAACTGCTAGTCGTCTATACCATGGGTCATTCTGCATGTACACCCTGCTGCATGGATGGTTATGCACCATATTGTGGGAAGCAATTATATATTCACTATAACGCAAAACCACGCGAAATGAAGACGAGCAATTGCAACATTTAGACCTGAAATATTCATGAAATCATATTACACTTCTTCTTACGACTTGTTTTTCAATTTCAATCCAGGTCTTGTACGATTCACTCCAAAAGTGCATTTAAAACCAACATAAGCGTACTTAAACCTGTCATCCGGTATCGTTTTGCTGCAATTATGAACATAGTGAGTGCAGGATAACTACATTGTTAGCATTAAATGACTTCCTCACTTTTTGAAATTCTGCTAATGACTTCTCAAATTCATCCCAGCTGAAGAAACGCCTTCCAAGTATGTATTCAGCAAAAATTCCACTTAAATCTGTGCTCCTGTCACTCGAATTGACTACCTGCAACGGACTAAAATAAAATTATCATTTAGGATCCATCTATGTCACAAATATTCCAAGATAAACCGTAAAAAACAACATTGAAATACAGCAATCCCACTCATCCGATGTAACAATAATGCATGTTAAGGAGAAGTACCACAAGGATATAACTCGCATTGACGTTAAAAATTTGAAAGCCGCAGTTAATAAAGGTAACGTTGACGTACTTGTTACATACCTAAGGTATTTCGAGTCGTCGTGACATTTTTGAATTCCTAAAATCCCGTGGGAAGTTAATGGAGTATTATTCCGATGAACCGATCAGGAATTCACTAACAAGAATTTGTTTTGCAACTTATGAGCAAATGGAATTGTATAAACAGTTCCCTGAAGTTGTTGGTATCGACTCGACGTATAATACAAATAAGGGGAAGTAAGTTTACCAATTCATTAATCAACGTGCAGGTATTCTTTGTTCCAGTTACTTGTGACGGATAATTTCGGTCGTGGACGACCAGTTTTATTTGCGTGGACTAGAAAAGAATTCAAACGAGATGTAGTTTGGATATTAGACTGTTTTCGTGGAATAATGGAAGACACCTCCAAAACAGAATCTTTCATTATGGATTGTGCGCAAGCTGAAATAGCAGCCGTCAAGTTAACGCACAGACAAGCGCACATTGTTTTGTGTTTTTTCCATGTTTGCAGAGCATTCTGTCGGAAAGTAAGCTTTTCAAAGCATACTTTACATTTTATTCGTAGACAAGAAATCCCATTGTGAAGAATTATTTATGCCGTCTAGTGCAGTGTAAAAGGAGATCAGAGTAATGCCTCTAATGTTCTCATTTTCCAGATTTAATTTCTACTTCAGAGTTATTAGCAGATTGGATGCTACTGTCAGTCAATATCTACAACGTCGTTGGATGCATCGACGAGAATTGTGGGCAGCATGTTTCAGAGACAACGTGCTGACTTTTGGGAATGATACAAATAATCGCGTCGAGAGTTCCCACAAGCAAATGAAACGTTACTTACAAAGATCAGATAGTTTGCATAAAAGTATGCTGAAGGTGTTTAAATGGTATCAACAAAGTTTTGCAAGGATACAGCAGGAGGCGACTATTGCTCAGTCGCAATGCTTCACCTATCCCTGTTCACAACGTCTACTCCCAATTATACGATTGCTGACGCCATACGCCGCGAGGAAGGTAATCCGTGAATACGAAAGGCGACGATGGGCTATTGTTGAGTTTGAATCCTTTGATTATGTATTCTTCAAAGAAAGTGGGAATAGAGTTGAGGTTGATCAGAGTGCTTGCACCTGCACGTGCTTTACATTACAGACCTGTCGGTACCCCTGCCGACACTTGCTTTTGGTCCATTTCAGAAAGCCGTATTTCACAGGTATATTTGAGTTTTTATGACTCCGTTTTTAATTTATGTCGACCGAAATTTAATTAATTAAGGTTCTTATATACGGAAAGTTGTAATTTTCATTAACCTATTCGTGTGTACATTGCCTTAAATGAAAACAAGACACAAGCACTACCATCATTGCACATGTAATATTCAGTTCATAGTTATCTTAACGTTTTTTGTTCCACCTTTTGTAGTTAACCATGTGATGCATAATTGTAAACAATGGACGTGCTCACACAACTTGTTCGCATCTCAAAGTTGTGTGACCACGTCCATTGTTTACAATTATGCATCACATGGTTAACTACAAAAGGTGGAACAAAAAACGTTAAGATAACTATGAACTGATTATTACAGGTGCAATGATGGTAGTGCTTGTGTCCTGTTTCCAGTTAAGGCATCGTACACACGAATACGGTAATGAAAATTACAACTTTCCGTATAGAAGAACAATAATTAATCGAGTTTCGGTCGACATATATTAAAAACGGAGTCATAAAAACGCAAATATACCTGTGAAATATGGCTTTCTGAAATGGACCAAAAGCAAGTGTCTGCAGGGGTACCGACAGGTCTGAAATGTAACGCACGTGCAGGTGCAAGCACTCAGATTCACCTCCACTCGATTCCCGTTGTCTTGGAAGAATACATAATCGAAGGATTCAACCTCAACAACAGCCCATCGTCGCCTTTCGTATTCACGGATAACCTTCCTCGCAGCGTATGGCGTCAGCAATCGTATAATTGGGAGTAGACGTTGTGAACAGGGATAGGTGAAGCATTGCGACTGAGCAATAGTCGCCTCCTGCTGTATCCTTGCAAAACTTTGTTGATACCATTTAAACACCTTCAGCATACTTTTATGCAAACTATCTGATCTTTGTAAGTAACGTTTCATTTGCTTGTGGGAACTCTCGACGCGATTATTTGTATCATTCCCAAAAGTCAGCACGTTGTCTCTGAAACATGCTGCCCACAATTCTCGTCGATGCATCCAACGACGTTGTAGATATTGACTGACAGTAGCATCCAATCTGCTAATAACTCTGAAGTAGAAATTAAATCTGGAAAATGAGAACATTAGAGGCATTACTCTGATCTCCTTTTACACTGCACTAGACGGCATAAATAATTCTTCACAATGGGATTTCTTGTCTACGAATAAAATGTAAAGTATGCTTTGAAAAGCTTACTTTCCGACAGAATGCTCTGCAAACATGGAAAAAACACAAAACAATGTGCGCTTGTCTGTGCGTTAACTTGACGGCTGCTATTTCAGCTTGCGCACAATCCATAATGAAAGATTCTGTTTTGGAGGTGTCTTCCATTATTCCACGAAAACAGTCTAATATCCAAACTACATCTCGTTTGAATTCTTTTCTAGTCCACGCAAATAAAACTGGTCGTCCACGACCGAAATTATCCGTCACAAGTAACTGGAACAAAGAATACCTGCACGTTGATTAATGAATTGGTAAACTTACTTCCCCTTATTTGTATTATACGTCGAGTCGATACCAACAACTTCAGGGAACTGTTTATACAATTCCATTTGCTCATAAGTTGCAAAACAAATTCTTGTTAGTGAATTCCTGATCGGTTCATCGGAATAATACTCCATTAACTTCCCACGGGATTTTAGGAATTCAAAAATGTCACGACGACTCGAAATACCTTAGGTATGTAACAAGTACGTCAACGTTACCTTTATTAACTGCGGCTTTCAAATTTTTAACGTCAATGCGAGTTATATCCTTGTGGTACTTCTCCTTAACATGCATTATTGTTACATCGGATGAGTGGGATTGCTGTATTTCAATGTTGTTTTTTACGGTTTATCTTGGAATATTTGTGACATAGATGGGTCCTAAATGATAATTTTATTTTAGTCCGTTGCAGGTAGTCAATTCGAGTGACAGGAGCACAGATTTAAGTGGAATTTTTGCTGAATACATACTTGGAAGGCGTTTCTTCAGCTGGGATGAATTTGAGAAGTCATTAGCAGAATTTCAAAAAGTGAGGAAGTCATTTAATGCTAACAATGTAGTTATCCTGCACTCACTATGTTCATAATTGCAGCAAAACGATACCGGATGACAGGTTTAAGTACGCTTATGTTGGTTTTAAATGCACTTTTGGAGTGAATCGTACAAGACCTGGATTGAAATTGAAAAACAAGTCGTAAGAAGAAGTGTAATATGATTTCATGAATATTTCAGGTCTAAATGTTGCAATTGCTCGTCTTCACTTCGCGTGGTTTTGCGTTATAGTGAATATATAATTGCTTCCCACAATATGGTGCATAACCATCCATGCAGCAGGGTGTACATGCAGAATGACCCATGGTATAGACGACTAGCAGTTGAAGAGAAAGAAAATATTGAACCTCTTCTTCAGCAATCCCACTCATCCGATGTAACAATAATGCATGTTAAGGAGAAGTACCACAAGGATATAACTCGCATTGACGTTAAAAATTTGAAAGCCGCAGTTAATAAAGGTAACGTTGACGTACTTGTTACATACCTAAGGTATTTCGAGTCGTCGTGACATTTTTGAATTCCTAAAATCCCGTGGGAAGTTAATGGAGTATTATTCCGATGAACCGATCAGGAATTCACTAACAAGAATTTGTTTTGCAACTTATGAGCAAATGGAATTGTATAAACAGTTCCCTGAAGTTGTTGGTATCGACTCGACGTATAATACAAATAAGGGGAAGTAAGTTTACCAATTCATTAATCAACGTGCAGGTATTCTTTGTTCCAGTTACTTGTGACGGATAATTTCGGTCGTGGACGACCAGTTTTATTTGCGTGGACTAGAAAAGAATTCAAACGAGATGTAGTTTGGATATTAGACTGTTTTCGTGGAATAATGGAAGACACCTCCAAAACAGAATCTTTCATTATGGATTGTGCGCAAGCTGAAATAGCAGCCGTCAAGTTAACGCACAGACAAGCGCACATTGTTTTGTGTTTTTTCCATGTTTGCAGAGCATTCTGTCGGAAAGTAAGCTTTTCAAAGCATACTTTACATTTTATTCGTAGACAAGAAATCCCATTGTGAAGAATTATTTATGCCGTCTAGTGCAGTGTAAAAGGAGATCAGAGTAATGCCTCTAATGTTCTCATTTTCCAGATTTAATTTCTACTTCAGAGTTATTAGCAGATTGGATGCTACTGTCAGTCAATATCTACAACGTCGTTGGATGCATCGACGAGAATTGTGGGCAGCATGTTTCAGAGACAACGTGCTGACTTTTGGGAATGATACAAATAATCGCGTCGAGAGTTCCCACAAGCAAATGAAACGTTACTTACAAAGATCAGATAGTTTGCATAAAAGTATGCTGAAGGTGTTTAAATGGTATCAACAAAGTTTTTCAAGAATACAGCAGGAGGCGATTATTGCTCAGTCGCGATGCTTCACTTATCCCTGTTCACAACGTCTAATCCCAAGTATACGATTGCTGACGCCATACGCCGCGAGGAAGGTAATCCGTGAATACGAAAGGCGACGATGGGCTATTGTTGAGTTTGAATCCTTTGATTATGTATTCTTCAAAGAAAGTGGGAATAGAGTTGAGGTTGATCAGAGTGCTTGCACCTGCACGTGCTTTACATTACAGACCTGTCGGTACCCCTGCCGACACTTGCTTTTGGTCCATTTCAGAAAGCCGTATTTCACAGGTATATTTGAGTTTTTATGACTCCGTTTGTAATTTATGTCGACCGAAATTTAATTAATTAAGGTTCTTATATACGGAAAGTTGTAATTTTCATTAACCTATTCGTGTGTACATTGCCTTAAATGAAAACAAGACACAAGCACTACCATCATTGCACATGTAATATTCAGTTCATAGTTATCTTTACGTATTTTGTTCCACCTTTTGTAGTTAACCATGTGATGCATAATTGTAAACAATGGACGTGCTCACACAACTTGTTTGCATCTCAAAGTTGTGTGACCACGTCCATTGTTTACAATTATGCATCACATGGTTAACTACAAAAGGTGGAACAAAATACGTAAAGATAACTATGAACTGAATATTACATGTGCAATGATGGTAGTGCTTGTGTCTTGTTTTCATTTAAGGCAATGTACACACGAATAGGTTAATGAAAATTACAACTTTCCGTATATAAGAACCTTAATTAATTAAATTTCGGTCGACATAAATTACAAACGGAGTCATAAAAACTCAAATATACCTGTGAAATACGGCTTTCTGAAATGGACCAAAAGCAAGTGTCGGCAGGGGTACCGACAGGTCTGTAATGTAAAGCACGTGCAGGTGCAAGCACTCTGATCAACCTCAACTCTATTCCCACTTTCTTTGAAGAATACATAATCAAAGGATTCAAACTCAACAATAGCCCATCGTCGCCTTTCGTATTCACGGATTACCTTCCTCGCGGCGTATGGCGTCAGCAATCGTATACTTGGGATTAGACGTTGTGAACAGGGATAAGTGAAGCATCGCGACTGAGCAATAATCGCCTCCTGCTGTATTCTTGAAAAACTTTGTTGATACCATTTAAACACCTTCAGCATACTTTTATGCAAACTATCTGATCTTTGTAAGTAACGTTTCATTTGCTTGTGGGAACTCTCGACGCGATTATTTGTATCATTCCCAAAAGTCAGCACGTTGTCTCTGAAACATGCTGCCCACAATTCTCGTCGATGCATCCAACGACGTTGTAGATATTGACTGACAGTAGCATCCAATCTGCTAATAACTCTGAAGTAGAAATTAAATCTGGAAAATGAGAACATTAGAGGCATTACTCTGATCTCCTTTTACACTGCACTAGACGGCATAAATAATTCTTCACAATGGGATTTCTTGTCTACGAATAAAATGTAAAGTATGCTTTGAAAAGCTTACTTTCCGACAGAATGCTCTGCAAACATGGAAAAAACACAAAACAATGTGCGCTTGTCTGTGCGTTAACTTGACGGCTGCTATTTCAGCTTGCGCACAATCCATAATGAAAGATTCTGTTTTGGAGGTGTCTTCCATTATTCCACGAAAACAGTCTAATATCCAAACTACATCTCGTTTGAATTCTTTTCTAGTCCACGCAAATAAAACTGGTCGTCCACGACCGAAATTATCCGTCACAAGTAACTGGAACAAAGAATACCTGCACGTTGATTAATGAATTGGTAAACTTACTTCCCCTTATTTGTATTATACGTCGAGTCGATACCAACAACTTCAGGGAACTGTTTATACAATTCCATTTGCTCATAAGTTGCAAAACAAATTCTTGTTAGTGAATTCCTGATCGGTTCATCGGAATAATACTCCATTAACTTCCCACGGGATTTTAGGAATTCAAAAATGTCACGACGACTCGAAATACCTTAGGTATGTAACAAGTACGTCAACGTTACCTTTATTAACTGCGGCTTTCAAATTTTTAACGTCAATGCGAGTTATATCCTTGTGGTACTTCTCCTTAACATGCATTATTGTTACATCGGATGAGTGGGATTGCTGAAGAAGAGGTTCAATATTTTCTTTCTCTTCAACTGCTAGTCGTCTATACCATGGGTCATTCTGCATGTACACCCTGCTGCATGGATGGTTATGCACCATATTGTGGGAAGCAATTATATATTCACTATAACGCAAAACCACGCGAAATGAAGACGAGCAATTGCAACATTTAGACCTGAAATATTCATGAAATCATATTACACTTCTTCTTACGACTTGTTTTTCAATTTCAATCCAGGTCTTGTACGATTCACTCCAAAAGTGCATTTAAAACCAACATAAGCGTACTTAAACCTGTCATCCGGTATCGTTTTGCTGCAATTATGAACATAGTGAGTGCAGGATAACTACATTGTTAGCATTAAATGACTTCCTCACTTTTTGAAATTCTGCTAATGACTTCTCAAATTCATCCCAGCTGAAGAAACGCCTTCCAAGTATGTATTCAGCAAAAATTCCACTTAAATCTGTGCTCCTGTCACTCGAATTGACTACCTGCAACGGACTAAAATAAAATTATCATTTAGGATCCATCTATGTCACAAATATTCCAAGATAAACCGTAAAAAACAACATTGAAATACAGCAATCCCACTCATCCGATGTAACAATAATGCATGTTAAGGAGAAGTACCACAAGGATATAACTCGCATTGACGTTAAAAATTTGAAAGCCGCAGTTAATAAAGGTAACGTTGACGTACTTGTTACATACCTAAGGTATTTCGAGTCGTCGTGACATTTTTGAATTCCTAAAATCCCGTGGGAAGTTAATGGAGTATTATTCCGATGAACCGATCAGGAATTCACTAACAAGAATTTGTTTTGCAACTTATGAGCAAATGGAATTGTATAAACAGTTCCCTGAAGTTGTTGGTATCGACTCGACGTATAATACAAATAAGGGGAAGTAAGTTTACCAATTCATTAATCAACGTGCAGGTATTCTTTGTTCCAGTTACTTGTGACGGATAATTTCGGTCGTGGACGACCAGTTTTATTTGCGTGGACTAGAAAAGAATTCAAACGAGATGTAGTTTGGATATTAGACTGTTTTCGTGGAATAATGGAAGACACCTCCAAAACAGAATCTTTCATTATGGATTGTGCGCAAGCTGAAATAGCAGCCGTCAAGTTAACGCACAGACAAGCGCACATTGTTTTGTGTTTTTTCCATGTTTGCAGAGCATTCTGTCGGAAAGTAAGCTTTTCAAAGCATACTTTACATTTTATTCGTAGACAAGAAATCCCATTGTGAAGAATTATTTATGCCGTCTAGTGCAGTGTAAAAGGAGATCAGAGTAATGCCTCTAATGTTCTCATTTTCCAGATTTAATTTCTACTTCAGAGTTATTAGCAGATTGGATGCTACTGTCAGTCAATATCTACAACGTCGTTGGATGCATCGACGAGAATTGTGGGCAGCATGTTTCAGAGACAACGTGCTGACTTTTGGGAATGATACAAATAATCGCGTCGAGAGTTCCCACAAGCAAATGAAACGTTACTTACAAAGATCAGATAGTTTGCATAAAAGTATGCTGAAGGTGTTTAAATGGTATCAACAAAGTTTTGCAAGGATACAGCAGGAGGCGACTATTGCTCAGTCGCGATGCTTCACCTATCCCTGTTCACAACGTCTACTCCCAATTATACGATTGCTGACGCCATACGCTGCGAGGAAGGTTATCCGTGAATACGAAAGGCGACGATGGGCTGTTGTTGAGGTTGAATCCTTCGATTATGTATTCTTCCAAGACAACGGGAATCGAGTGGAGGTGAATCTGAGTGCTTGCACCTGCACGTGCGTTACATTTCAGACCTGTCGGTACCCCTGCAGACACTTGCTTTTGGTCCATTTCAGAAAGCCATATTTCACAGGTATATTTGCGTTTTTATGACTCCGTTTTTAATATATGTCGACCGAAACTCGATTAATTATTGTTCTTCTATACGGAAAGTTGTAATTTTCATTACCGTATTCGTGTGTACGATGCCTTAACTGGAAACAGGACACAAGCACTACCATCATTGCACCTGTAATAATCAGTTCATAGTTATCTTAACGTTTTTTGTTCCACCTTTTGTAGTTAACCATGTGATGCATAATTGTAAACAATGGACGTGGTCACACAACTTGTTCGCATCTCAAAGTACGTCAGCAGTTATCCCTCCAAATCAACGTGACATATTCATTACCAAAAATAGGATTATCATTGCGGGCATGAAGAGACTTAGTGACAAATTTGGAGAAGTGTTTGCCAATACTTATGCAGACGGAGTAATCGCAGGAATCAATCGTGTTCTTAATATGTAAATAAACTAGATTTGTACAATAATGAAAATAAAATTTTCATGTAAATTTTGTTGTCTTTCAATTCATGTGTTCACTTTGTGAGCACGGCATGTTAGACCGGTGCTCTCTAGGACTTTAACTACTAACAATACGTAAGAGTAATTGTGTAGGAACGATGTCGGTCGTCATACGTGTTAAATTATAAGTATTTTAGTGAGGTTACGTGCATACGTCTCATTGTCATATACAAGTCTTTAGGGACAAATGACGATTACTAATGTTTCACTTAAAGCGTGATGTCAATCCATATGACTAAGGCTGTTGACATGTAGCGTAAATTAAAGTCTACACCAGACGAATTATTGAATTCGTTGAGCTTTAGCAATCGTATTTAGATTTAGCTTACACTAAAATATGCCACCAATTACTTCGTCAGTTCTTATTAATAAGTCATGTCTGCATCTAGTCATCATGACAAATATATCTGCACTCAGATATAGTAAGAAAGGTCTGGTAAGCAGGATATTAAATGTACTCACGTACTTTGAGATGCGAACAAGTTGTGTGAGCACGTCCATTGTTTACAATTATGCATCACATGGTTAACTACAAAAGGTGGAACAAAAAACGTTAAGATAACTATGAACTGATTATTACAGGTGCAATGATGGTAGTGCTTGTGTCCTGTTTCCAGTTAAGGCATCGTACACACGAATACGGTAATGAAAATTACAACTTTCCGTATAGAAGAACAATAATTAATCAAGTTTCGGTCGACATATATTAAAAACGGAGTCATAAAAACGCAAATATACCTGTGAAATATGGCTTTCTGAAATGGACCAAAAGCAAGTGTCTGCAGGGGTACCGACAGGTCTGAAATGTAACGCACGTGCAGGTGCAAGCACTCAGATTCACCTCCACTCGATTCCCGTTGTCTTGGAAGAATACATAATCGAAGGATTCAACCTCAACAACAGCCCATCGTCGCCTTTCGTATTCACGGATAACCTTCCTCGCAGCGTATGGCGTCAGCAATCGTATAATTGGGAGTAGACGTTGTGAACAGGGATAGGTGAAGCATTGCGACTGAGCAATAGTCGCCTCCTGCTGTATCCTTGCAAAACTTTGTTGATACCATTTAAACACCTTCAGCATACTTTTATGCAAACTATCTGATCTTTGTAAGTAACGTTTCATTTGCTTGTGGGAACTCTCGACGCGATTATTTGTATCATTCCCAAAAGTCAGCACGTTGTCTCTGAAACATGCTGCCCACAATTCTCGTCGATGCATCCAACGACGTTGTAGATATTGACTGACAGTAGCATCCAATCTGCTAATAACTCTGAAGTAGAAATTAAATCTGGAAAATGAGAACATTAGAGGCATTACTCTGATCTCCTTTTACACTGCACTAGACGGCATAAATAATTCTTCACAATGGGATTTCTTGTCTACGAATAAAATGTAAAGTATGCTTTGAAAAGCTTACTTTCCGACAGAATGCTCTGCAAACATGGAAAAAACACAAAACAATGTGCGCTTGTCTGTGCGTTAACTTGACGGCTGCTATTTCAGCTTGCGCACAATCCATAATGAAAGATTCTGTTTTGGAGGTGTCTTCCATTATTCCACGAAAACAGTCTAATATCCAAACTACATCTCGTTTGAATTCTTTTCTAGTCCACGCAAATAAAACTGGTCGTCCACGACCGAAATTATCCGTCACAAGTAACTGGAACAAAGAATACCTGCACGTTGATTAATGAATTGGTAAACTTACTTCCCCTTATTTGTATTATACGTCGAGTCGATACCAACAACTTCAGGGAACTGTTTATACAATTCCATTTGCTCATAAGTTGCAAAACAAATTCTTGTTAGTGAATTCCTGATCGGTTCATCGGAATAATACTCCATTAACTTCCCACGGGATTTTAGGAATTCAAAAATGTCACGACGACTCGAAATACCTTAGGTATGTAACAAGTACGTCAACGTTACCTTTATTAACTGCGGCTTTCAAATTTTTAACGTCAATGCGAGTTATATCCTTGTGGTACTTCTCCTTAACATGCATTATTGTTACATCGGATGAGTGGGATTGCTGAAGAAGAGGTTCAATATTTTCTTTCTCTTCAACTGCTAGTCGTCTATACCATGGGTCATTCTGCATGTACACCCTGCTGCATGGATGGTTATGCACCATATTGTGGGAAGCAATTATATATTCACTATAACGCAAAACCACGCGAAATGAAGACGAGCAATTGCAACATTTAGACCTGAAATATTCATGAAATCATATTACACTTCTTCTTACGACTTGTTTTTCAATTTCAATCCAGGTCTTGTACGATTCACTCCAAAAGTGCATTTAAAACCAACATAAGCGTACTTAAACCTGTCATCCGGTATCGTTTTGCTGCAATTATGAACATAGTGAGTGCAGGATAACTACATTGTTAGCATTAAATGACTTCCCCACTTTTTGAAATTCTGCTAATGACTTCTCAAATTCATCCCAGCTGAAGAAACGCCTTCCAAGTATGTATTCAGCAAAAATTCCACTTAAATCTGTGCTCCTGTCACTCGAATTGACTACCTGCAACGGACTAAAATAAAATTATCATTTAGGATCCATCTGTCACAAATATTCCAAGATAAATCGTAAAAAAACAACATTGAAATGCAGGGGTGATCGATAACTATCAAGAAAATACCGCACGTATAACCTAGATGACAGAAAAACACAAGAACCCACCGGTTCGTTGACATCGCAATCAACCGACAGACCAAACAACGAATTGTACGACAAGGAAGGCCTATTACATGCACAAACAAAGAAAAGCAAAGCGTTACAATAGTCTAATTCACGTTTATAGCAATCACATATGCTGGCAAACGACGCAAACACAACCGCGCAAAGACAGCACGCACCCAAGGACAATTCAAACTCCAATTGACCGCCACCATTCTTGCCATAGAAAGACGAAGAAACAGTCGCGGAAAATATAACACGCAGCCACGTATATCTTCACCCCTACAATATGATTTCATGAATATTTCAGGTCTAAATGTTGCAATTGCTCGTCTTCATTTCGCGTGGTTTTGCGTTATAGTGAATATATAATTGCTTCCCACAATATGGTGCATAACCATCCATGCAGCAGGGTGTACATGCAGAATGACCCATGGTATAGACGACTAGCAGTTGAAGAGAAAGAAAATATTGAACCTCTTCTTCAGCAATCCCACTCATCCGATGTAACAATAATGCATGTTAAGGAGAAGTACCACAAGGATATAACTCGCATTGACGTTAAAAATTTGAAAGCCGCAGTTAATAAAGGTAACGTTGACGTACTTGTTACATACCTAAGGTATTTCGAGTCGTCGTGACATTTTTGAATTCCTAAAATCCCGTGGGAAGTTAATGGAGTATTATTCCGATGAACCGATCAGGAATTCACTAACAAGAATTTGTTTTGCAACTTATGAGCAAATGGAATTGTATAAACAGTTCCCTGAAGTTGTTGGTATCGACTCGACGTATAATACAAATAAGGGGAAGTAAGTTTACCAATTCATTAATCAACGTGCAGGTATTCTTTGTTCCAGTTACTTGTGACGGATAATTTCGGTCGTGGACGACCAGTTTTATTTGCGTGGACTAGAAAAGAATTCAAACGAGATGTAGTTTGGATATTAGACTGTTTTCGTGGAATAATGGAAGACACCTCCAAAACAGAATCTTTCATTATGGATTGTGCGCAAGCTGAAATAGCAGCCGTCAAGTTAACGCACAGACAAGCGCACATTGTTTTGTGTTTTTTCCATGTTTGCAGAGCATTCTGTCGGAAAGTAAGCTTTTCAAAGCATACTTTACATTTTATTCGTAGACAAGAAATCCCATTGTGAAGAATTATTTATGCCGTCTAGTGCAGTGTAAAAGGAGATCAGAGTAATGCCTCTAATGTTCTCATTTTCCAGATTTAATTTCTACTTCAGAGTTATTAGCAGATTGGATGCTACTGTCAGTCAATATCTACAACGTCGTTGGATGCATCGACGAGAATTGTGGGCAGCATGTTTCAGAGACAACGTGCTGACTTTTGGGAATGATACAAATAATCGCGTCGAGAGTTCCCACAAGCAAATGAAACGTTACTTACAAAGATCAGATAGTTTGCATAAAAGTATGCTGAAGGTGTTTAAATGGTATCAACAAAGTTTTGCAAGGATACAGCAGGAGGCGACTATTGCTCAGTCGCAATGCTTCACCTATCCCTGTTCACAACGTCTACTCCCAATTATACGATTGCTGACGCCATACGCTGCGAGGAAGGTTATCCGTGAATACGAAAGGCGACGATGGGCTGTTGTTGAGGTTGAATCCTTCGATTATGTATTCTTCCAAGACAACGGGAATCGAGTGGAGGTGGATCTGAGTGCTTGCACCTGCACGTGCGTTACATTTCAGACCTGTCGGTACCCCTGCAGACACTTGCTTTTGGTCCATTTCAGAAAGCCATATTTCACAGGTATATTTGCGTTTTTATGACTCCGTTTTTAATATATGTCGACCGAAACTTGATTAATTATTGTTCTTCTATACGGAAAGTTGTAATTTTCATTACCGTATTCGTGTGTACAATGCCTTAACTGGAAACAGGACACAAGCACTACCATCATTGCACCTGTAATAATCAGTTCATAGTTATCTTAACGTTTTTTGTTCCACCTTTTGTAGTTAACCATGTGATGCATAATTGTAAACAATGGACGTGCTCACACAACTTGTTCGCATCTCAAAGTACGTCAGCAGTTATCCCTCCAAATCAACGTGACATATTCATTACCAAAAATAGGATTATCATTGCGGGCATGAAGAGACTTAGTGACAAATTTGGAGAAGTGTTTGCCAATACTTATGCAGACGGAGTAATCGCAGGAATCAATCGTGTTCTTAATATGTAAATAAACTAGATTTGTACAATAATGAAAATAAAATTTTCATGTAAATTTTGTTGTCTTTCAATTCATGTGTTCACTTTGTGAGCACGGCATGTTAGACCGGTGCTCTCTAGGACTTTAACTACTAACAATACGTAAGAGTAATTGTGTAGGAACGATGTCGGTCGTCATACGTGTTAAATTATAAGTATTTTAGTGAGGTTACGTGCATACGTCTCATTGTCATATACAAGTCTTTAGGGACAAATGACGATTACTAATGTTTCACTTAAAGCGTGATGTCAATCCATATGACTAAGGCTGTTGACATGTAGCGTAAATTAAAGTCTACACCAGACGAATTATTGAATTCGTTGAGCTTTAGCAATCGTATTTAGATTTAGCTTACACTAAAATATGCCACCAATTACTTCGTCAGTTCTTATTAATAAGTCATGTCTGCATCTAGTCATCATGACAAATATATCTGCACTCAGATATAGTAAGAAAGGTCTGGTAAGCAGGATATTAAATGTACTCACGTACTTTGAGATGAGAACAAGTTGTGTGAGCACGTCCATTGTTTACAATTATGCATCACATGGTTAACTACAAAAGGTGGAACAAAAAACGTTAAGATAACTATGAACTGATTATTACAGGTGCAATGATGGTAGTGCTTGTGTCCTGTTTCCAGTTAAGGCATCGTACACACGAATACGGTAATGAAAATTACAACTTTCCGTATAGAAGAACAATAATTAATCGAGTTTCGGTCGACATATATTAAAAACGGAGTCATAAAAACGCAAATATACCTGTGAAATATGGCTTTCTGAAATGGACCAAAAGCAAGTGTCTGCAGGGGTACCGACAGGTCTGAAATGTAACGCACGTGCAGGTGCAAGCACTCAGATTCACCTCCACTCGATTCCCGTTGTCTTGGAAGAATACATAATCGAAGGATTCAACCTCAACAACAGCCCATCGTCGCCTTTCGTATTCACGGATAACCTTCCTCGCAGCGTATGGCGTCAGCAATCGTATAATTGGGAGTAGACGTTGTGAACAGGGATAGGTGAAGCATTGCGACTGAGCAATAGTCGCCTCCTGCTGTATCCTTGCAAAACTTTGTTGATACCATTTAAACACCTTCAGCATACTTTTATGCAAACTATCTGATCTTTGTAAGTAACGTTTCATTTGCTTGTGGGAACTCTCGACGCGATTATTTGTATCATTCCCAAAAGTCAGCACGTTGTCTCTGAAACATGCTGCCCACAATTCTCGTCGATGCATCCAACGACGTTGTAGATATTGACTGACAGTAGCATCCAATCTGCTAATAACTCTGAAGTAGAAATTAAATCTGGAAAATGAGAACATTAGAGGCATTACTCTGATCTCCTTTTACACTGCACTAGACGGCATAAATAATTCTTCACAATGGGATTTCTTGTCTACGAATAAAATGTAAAGTATGCTTTGAAAAGCTTACTTTCCGACAGAATGCTCTGCAAACATGGAAAAAACACAAAACAATGTGCGCTTGTCTGTGCGTTAACTTGACGGCTGCTATTTCAGCTTGCGCACAATCCATAATGAAAGATTCTGTTTTGGAGGTGTCTTCCATTATTCCACGAAAACAGTCTAATATCCAAACTACATCTCGTTTGAATTCTTTTCTAGTCCACGCAAATAAAACTGGTCGTCCACGACCGAAATTATCCGTCACAAGTAACTGGAACAAAGAATACCTGCACGTTGATTAATGAATTGGTAAACTTACTTCCCCTTATTTGTATTATACGTCGAGTCGATACCAACAACTTCAGGGAACTGTTTATACAATTCCATTTGCTCATAAGTTGCAAAACAAATTCTTGTTAGTGAATTCCTGATCGGTTCATCGGAATAATACTCCATTAACTTCCCACGGGATTTTAGGAATTCAAAAATGTCACGACGACTCGAAATACCTTAGGTATGTAACAAGTACGTCAACGTTACCTTTATTAACTGCGGCTTTCAAATTTTTAACGTCAATGCGAGTTATATCCTTGTGGTACTTCTCCTTAACATGCATTATTGTTACATCGGATGAGTGGGATTGCTGAAGAAGAGGTTCAATATTTTCTTTCTCTTCAACTGCTAGTCGTCTATACCATGGGTCATTCTGCATGTACACCCTGCTGCATGGATGGTTATGCACCATATTGTGGGAAGCAATTATATATTCACTATAACGCAAAACCACGCGAAATGAAGACGAGCAATTGCAACATTTAGACCTGAAATATTCATGAAATCATATTACACTTCTTCTTACGACTTGTTTTTCAATTTCAATCCAGGTCTTGTACGATTCACTCCAAAAGTGCATTTAAAACCAACATAAGCGTACTTAAACCTGTCATCCGGTATCGTTTTGCTGCAATTATGAACATAGTGAGTGCAGGATAACTACATTGTTAGCATTAAATGACTTCCCCACTTTTTGAAATTCTGCTAATGACTTCTCAAATTCATCCCAGCTGAAGAAACGCCTTCCAAGTATGTATTCAGCAAAAATTCCACTTAAATCTGTGCTCCTGTCACTCGAATTGACTACCTGCAACGGACTAAAATAAAATTATCATTTAGGATCCATCTGTCACAAATATTCCAAGATAAATCGTAAAAAAACAACATTGAAATGCAGGGGTGATCGATAACTATCAAGAAAATACCGCACGTATAACCTAGATGACAGAAAAACACAAGAACCCACCGGTTCGTTGACATCGCAATCAACCGACAGACCAAACAACGAATTGTACGACAAGGAAGGCCTATTACATGCACAAACAAAGAAAAGCAAAGCGTTACAATAGTCTAATTCACGTTTATAGCAATCACATATGCTGGCAAACGACGCAAACACAACCGCGCAAAGACAGCACGCACCCAAGGACAATTCAAACTCCAATTGACCGCCACCATTCTTGCCATAGAAAGACGAAGAAACAGTCGCGGAAAATATAACACGCAGCCACGTATATCTTCACCCCTACAATATGATTTCATGAATATTTCAGGTCTAAATGTTGCAATTGCTCGTCTTCATTTCGCGTGGTTTTGCGTTATAGTGAATATATAATTGCTTCCCACAATATGGTGCATAACCATCCATGCAGCAGGGTGTACATGCAGAATGACCCATGGTATAGACGACTAGCAGTTGAAGAGAAAGAAAATATTGAACCTCTTCTTCAGCAATCCCACTCATCCGATGTAACAATAATGCATGTTAAGGAGAAGTACCACAAGGATATAACTCGCATTGACGTTAAAAATTTGAAAGCCGCAGTTAATAAAGGTAACGTTGACGTACTTGTTACATACCTAAGGTATTTCGAGTCGTCGTGACATTTTTGAATTCCTAAAATCCCGTGGGAAGTTAATGGAGTATTATTCCGATGAACCGATCAGGAATTCACTAACAAGAATTTGTTTTGCAACTTATGAGCAAATGGAATTGTATAAACAGTTCCCTGAAGTTGTTGGTATCGACTCGACGTATAATACAAATAAGGGGAAGTAAGTTTACCAATTCATTAATCAACGTGCAGGTATTCTTTGTTCCAGTTACTTGTGACGGATAATTTCGGTCGTGGACGACCAGTTTTATTTGCGTGGACTAGAAAAGAATTCAAACGAGATGTAGTTTGGATATTAGACTGTTTTCGTGGAATAATGGAAGACACCTCCAAAACAGAATCTTTCATTATGGATTGTGCGCAAGCTGAAATAGCAGCCGTCAAGTTAACGCACAGACAAGCGCACATTGTTTTGTGTTTTTTCCATGTTTGCAGAGCATTCTGTCGGAAAGTAAGCTTTTCAAAGCATACTTTACATTTTATTCGTAGACAAGAAATCCCATTGTGAAGAATTATTTATGCCGTCTAGTGCAGTGTAAAAGGAGATCAGAGTAATGCCTCTAATGTTCTCATTTTCCAGATTTAATTTCTACTTCAGAGTTATTAGCAGATTGGATGCTACTGTCAGTCAATATCTACAACGTCGTTGGATGCATCGACGAGAATTGTGGGCAGCATGTTTCAGAGACAACGTGCTGACTTTTGGGAATGATACAAATAATCGCGTCGAGAGTTCCCACAAGCAAATGAAACGTTACTTACAAAGATCAGATAGTTTGCATAAAAGTATGCTGAAGGTGTTTAAATGGTATCAACAAAGTTTTGCAAGGATACAGCAGGAGGCGACTATTGCTCAGTCGCAATGCTTCACCTATCCCTGTTCACAACGTCTACTCCCAATTATACGATTGCTGACGCCATACGCTGCGAGGAAGGTTATCCGTGAATACGAAAGGCGACGATGGGCTGTTGTTGAGGTTGAATCCTTCGATTATGTATTCTTCCAAGACAACGGGAATCGAGTGGAGGTGAATCTGAGTGCTTGCACCTGCACGTGCGTTACATTTCAGACCTGTCGGTACCCCTGCAGACACTTGCTTTTGGTCCATTTCAGAAAGCCATATTTCACAGGTATATTTGCGTTTTTATGACTCCGTTTTTAATATATGTCGACCGAAACTCGATTAATTATTGTTCTTCTATACGGAAAGTTGTAATTTTCATTACCGTATTCGTGTGTACGATGCCTTAACTGGAAACAGGACACAAGCACTACCATCATTGCACCTGTAATAATCAGTTCATAGTTATCTTAACGTTTTTTGTTCCACCTTTTGTAGTTAACCATGTGATGCATAATTGTAAACAATGGACGTGCTCACACAACTTGTTCGCATCTCAAAGTACGTCAGCAGTTATCCCTCCAAATCAACGTGACATATTCATTACCAAAAATAGGATTATCATTGCGGGCATGAAGAGACTTAGTGACAAATTTGGAGAAGTGTTTGCCAATACTTATGCAGACGGAGTAATCGCAGGAATCAATCGTGTTCTTAATATGTAAATAAACTAGATTTGTACAATAATGAAAATAAAATTTTCATGTAAATTTTGTTGTCTTTCAATTCATGTGTTCACTTTGTGAGCACGGCATGTTAGACCGGTGCTCTCTAGGACTTTAACTACTAACAATACGTAAGAGTAATTGTGTAGGAACGATGTCGGTCGTCATACGTGTTAAATTATAAGTATTTTAGTGAGGTTACGTGCATACGTCTCATTGTCATATACAAGTCTTTAGGGACAAATGACGATTACTAATGTTTCACTTAAAGCGTGATGTCAATCCATATGACTAAGGCTGTTGACATGTAGCGTAAATTAAAGTCTACACCAGACGAATTATTGAATTCGTTGAGCTTTAGCAATCGTATTTAGATTTAGCTTACACTAAAATATGCCACCAATTACTTCGTCAGTTCTTATTAATAAGTCATGTCTGCATCTAGTCATCATGACAAATATATCTGCACTCAGATATAGTAAGAAAGGTCTGGTAAGCAGGATATTAAATGTACTCACGTACTTTGAGATGAGAACAAGTTGTGTGAGCACGTCCATTGTTTACAATTATGCATCACATGGTTAACTACAAAAGGTGGAACAAAAAACGTTAAGATAACTATGAACTGATTATTACAGGTGCAATGATGGTAGTGCTTGTGTCCTGTTTCCAGTTAAGGCATCGTACACACGAATACGGTAATGAAAATTACAACTTTCCGTATAGAAGAACAATAATTAATCGAGTTTCGGTCGACATATATTAAAAACGGAGTCATAAAAACGCAAATATACCTGTGAAATATGGCTTTCTGAAATGGACCAAAAGCAAGTGTCTGCAGGGGTACCGACAGGTCTGAAATGTAACGCACGTGCAGGTGCAAGCACTCAGATTCACCTCCACTCGATTCCCGTTGTCTTGGAAGAATACATAATCGAAGGATTCAACCTCAACAACAGCCCATCGTCGCCTTTCGTATTCACGGATAACCTTCCTCGCAGCGTATGGCGTCAGCAATCGTATAATTGGGAGTAGACGTTGTGAACAGGGATAGGTGAAGCATTGCGACTGAGCAATAGTCGCCTCCTGCTGTATCCTTGCAAAACTTTGTTGATACCATTTAAACACCTTCAGCATACTTTTATGCAAACTATCTGATCTTTGTAAGTAACGTTTCATTTGCTTGTGGGAACTCTCGACGCGATTATTTGTATCATTCCCAAAAGTCAGCACGTTGTCTCTGAAACATGCTGCCCACAATTCTCGTCGATGCATCCAACGACGTTGTAGATATTGACTGACAGTAGCATCCAATCTGCTAATAACTCTGAAGTAGAAATTAAATCTGGAAAATGAGAACATTAGAGGCATTACTCTGATCTCCTTTTACACTGCACTAGACGGCATAAATAATTCTTCACAATGGGATTTCTTGTCTACGAATAAAATGTAAAGTATGCTTTGAAAAGCTTACTTTCCGACAGAATGCTCTGCAAACATGGAAAAAACACAAAACAATGTGCGCTTGTCTGTGCGTTAACTTGACGGCTGCTATTTCAGCTTGCGCACAATCCATAATGAAAGATTCTGTTTTGGAGGTGTCTTCCATTATTCCACGAAAACAGTCTAATATCCAAACTACATCTCGTTTGAATTCTTTTCTAGTCCACGCAAATAAAACTGGTCGTCCACGACCGAAATTATCCGTCACAAGTAACTGGAACAAAGAATACCTGCACGTTGATTAATGAATTGGTAAACTTACTTCCCCTTATTTGTATTATACGTCGAGTCGATACCAACAACTTCAGGGAACTGTTTATACAATTCCATTTGCTCATAAGTTGCAAAACAAATTCTTGTTAGTGAATTCCTGATCGGTTCATCGGAATAATACTCCATTAACTTCCCACGGGATTTTAGGAATTCAAAAATGTCACGACGACTCGAAATACCTTAGGTATGTAACAAGTACGTCAACGTTACCTTTATTAACTGCGGCTTTCAAATTTTTAACGTCAATGCGAGTTATATCCTTGTGGTACTTCTCCTTAACATGCATTATTGTTACATCGGATGAGTGGGATTGCTGAAGAAGAGGTTCAATATTTTCTTTCTCTTCAACTGCTAGTCGTCTATACCATGGGTCATTCTGCATGTACACCCTGCTGCATGGATGGTTATGCACCATATTGTGGGAAGCAATTATATATTCACTATAACGCAAAACCACGCGAAATGAAGACGAGCAATTGCAACATTTAGACCTGAAATATTCATGAAATCATATTACACTTCTTCTTACGACTTGTTTTTCAATTTCAATCCAGGTCTTGTACGATTCACTCCAAAAGTGCATTTAAAACCAACATAAGCGTACTTAAACCTGTCATCCGGTATCGTTTTGCTGCAATTATGAACATAGTGAGTGCAGGATAACTACATTGTTAGCATTAAATGACTTCCTCACTTTTTGAAATTCTGCTAATGACTTCTCAAATTCATCCCAGCTGAAGAAACGCCTTCCAAGTATGTATTCAGCAAAAATTCCACTTAAATCTGTGCTCCTGTCACTCGAATTGACTACCTGCAACGGACTAAAATAAAATTATCATTTAGGATCCATCTGTCACAAATATTCCAAGATAAATCGTAAAAAAACAACATTGAAATGCAGGGGTGATCGATAACTATCAAGAAAATACCGCACGTATAACCTAGATGACAGAAAAACACAAGAACCCACCGGTTCGTTGACATCGCAATCAACCGACAGACCAAACAACGAATTGTACGACAAGGAAGGCCTATTACATGCACAAACAAAGAAAAGCAAAGCGTTACAATAGTCTAATTCACGTTTATAGCAATCACATATGCTGGCAAACGACGCAAACACAACCGCGCAAAGACAGCACGCACCCAAGGACAATTCAAACTCCAATTGACCGCCACCATTCTTGCCATAGAAAGACGAAGAAACAGTCGCGGAAAATATAACACGCAGCCACGTATATCTTCACCCCTACAATATGATTTCATGAATATTTCAGGTCTAAATGTTGCAATTGCTCGTCTTCATTTCGCGTGGTTTTGCGTTATAGTGAATATATAATTGCTTCCCACAATATGGTGCATAACCATCCATGCAGCAGGGTGTACATGCAGAATGACCCATGGTATAGACGACTAGCAGTTGAAGAGAAAGAAAATATTGAACCTCTTCTTCAGCAATCCCACTCATCCGATGTAACAATAATGCATGTTAAGGAGAAGTACCACAAGGATATAACTCGCATTGACGTTAAAAATTTGAAAGCCGCAGTTAATAAAGGTAACGTTGACGTACTTGTTACATACCTAAGGTATTTCGAGTCGTCGTGACATTTTTGAATTCCTAAAATCCCGTGGGAAGTTAATGGAGTATTATTCCGATGAACCGATCAGGAATTCACTAACAAGAATTTGTTTTGCAACTTATGAGCAAATGGAATTGTATAAACAGTTCCCTGAAGTTGTTGGTATCGACTCGACGTATAATACAAATAAGGGGAAGTAAGTTTACCAATTCATTAATCAACGTGCAGGTATTCTTTGTTCCAGTTACTTGTGACGGATAATTTCGGTCGTGGACGACCAGTTTTATTTGCGTGGACTAGAAAAGAATTCAAACGAGATGTAGTTTGGATATTAGACTGTTTTCGTGGAATAATGGAAGACACCTCCAAAACAGAATCTTTCATTATGGATTGTGCGCAAGCTGAAATAGCAGCCGTCAAGTTAACGCACAGACAAGCGCACATTGTTTTGTGTTTTTTCCATGTTTGCAGAGCATTCTGTCGGAAAGTAAGCTTTTCAAAGCATACTTTACATTTTATTCGTAGACAAGAAATCCCATTGTGAAGAATTATTTATGCCGTCTAGTGCAGTGTAAAAGGAGATCAGAGTAATGCCTCTAATGTTCTCATTTTCCAGATTTAATTTCTACTTCAGAGTTATTAGCAGATTGGATGCTACTGTCAGTCAATATCTACAACGTCGTTGGATGCATCGACGAGAATTGTGGGCAGCATGTTTCAGAGACAACGTGCTGACTTTTGGGAATGATACAAATAATCGCGTCGAGAGTTCCCACAAGCAAATGAAACGTTACTTACAAAGATCAGATAGTTTGCATAAAAGTATGCTGAAGGTGTTTAAATGGTATCAACAAAGTTTTGCAAGGATACAGCAGGAGGCGACTATTGCTCAGTCGCAATGCTTCACCTATCCCTGTTCACAACGTCTACTCCCAATTATACGATTGCTGACGCCATACGCTGCGAGGAAGGTTATCCGTGAATACGAAAGGCGACGATGGGCTGTTGTTGAGGTTGAATCCTTCGATTATGTATTCTTCCAAGACAACGGGAATCGAGTGGAGGTGAATCTGAGTGCTTGCACCTGCACGTGCGTTACATTTCAGACCTGTCGGTACCCCTGCAGACACTTGCTTTTGGTCCATTTCAGAAAGCCATATTTCACAGGTATATTTGCGTTTTTATGACTCCGTTTTTAATATATGTCGACCGAAACTCGATTAATTATTGTTCTTCTATACGGAAAGTTGTAATTTTCATTACCGTATTCGTGTGTACGATGCCTTAACTGGAAACAGGACACAAGCACTACCATCATTGCACCTGTAATAATCAGTTCATAGTTATCTTAACGTTTTTTGTTCCACCTTTTGTAGTTAACCATGTGATGCATAATTGTAAACAATGGACGTGGTCACACAACTTGTTCGCATCTCAAAGTACGTCAGCAGTTATCCCTCCAAATCAACGTGACATATTCATTACCAAAAATAGGATTATCATTGCGGGCATGAAGAGACTTAGTGACAAATTTGGAGAAGTGTTTGCCAATACTTATGCAGACGGAGTAATCGCAGGAATCAATCGTGTTCTTAATATGTAAATAAACTAGATTTGTACAATAATGAAAATAAAATTTTCATGTAAATTTTGTTGTCTTTCAATTCATGTGTTCACTTTGTGAGCACGGCATGTTAGACCGGTGCTCTCTAGGACTTTAACTACTAACAATACGTAAGAGTAATTGTGTAGGAACGATGTCGGTCGTCATACGTGTTAAATTATAAGTATTTTAGTGAGGTTACGTGCATACGTCTCATTGTCATATACAAGTCTTTAGGGACAAATGACGATTACTAATGTTTCACTTAAAGCGTGATGTCAATCCATATGACTAAGGCTGTTGACATGTAGCGTAAATTAAAGTCTACACCAGACGAATTATTGAATTCGTTGAGCTTTAGCAATCGTATTTAGATTTAGCTTACACTAAAATATGCCACCAATTACTTCGTCAGTTCTTATTAATAAGTCATGTCTGCATCTAGTCATCATGACAAATATATCTGCACTCAGATATAGTAAGAAAGGTCTGGTAAGCAGGATATTAAATGTACTCACGTACTTTGAGATGAGAACAAGTTGTGTGAGCACGTCCATTGTTTACAATTATGCATCACATGGTTAACTACAAAAGGTGGAACAAAAAACGTTAAGATAACTATGAACTGATTATTACAGGTGCAATGATGGTAGTGCTTGTGTCCTGTTTCCAGTTAAGGCATCGTACACACGAATACGGTAATGAAAATTACAACTTTCCGTATAGAAGAACAATAATTAATCGAGTTTCGGTCGACATATATTAAAAACGGAGTCATAAAAACGCAAATATACCTGTGAAATATGGCTTTCTGAAATGGACCAAAAGCAAGTGTCTGCAGGGGTACCGACAGGTCTGAAATGTAACGCACGTGCAGGTGCAAGCACTCAGATTCACCTCCACTCGATTCCCGTTGTCTTGGAAGAATACATAATCGAAGGATTCAACCTCAACAACAGCCCATCGTCGCCTTTCGTATTCACGGATAACCTTCCTCGCAGCGTATGGCGTCAGCAATCGTATAATTGGGAGTAGACGTTGTGAACAGGGATAGGTGAAGCATTGCGACTGAGCAATAGTCGCCTCCTGCTGTATCCTTGCAAAACTTTGTTGATACCATTTAAACACCTTCAGCATACTTTTATGCAAACTATCTGATCTTTGTAAGTAACGTTTCATTTGCTTGTGGGAACTCTCGACGCGATTATTTGTATCATTCCCAAAAGTCAGCACGTTGTCTCTGAAACATGCTGCCCACAATTCTCGTCGATGCATCCAACGACGTTGTAGATATTGACTGACAGTAGCATCCAATCTGCTAATAACTCTGAAGTAGAAATTAAATCTGGAAAATGAGAACATTAGAGGCATTACTCTGATCTCCTTTTACACTGCACTAGACGGCATAAATAATTCTTCACAATGGGATTTCTTGTCTACGAATAAAATGTAAAGTATGCTTTGAAAAGCTTACTTTCCGACAGAATGCTCTGCAAACATGGAAAAAACACAAAACAATGTGCGCTTGTCTGTGCGTTAACTTGACGGCTGCTATTTCAGCTTGCGCACAATCCATAATGAAAGATTCTGTTTTGGAGGTGTCTTCCATTATTCCACGAAAACAGTCTAATATCCAAACTACATCTCGTTTGAATTCTTTTCTAGTCCACGCAAATAAAACTGGTCGTCCACGACCGAAATTATCCGTCACAAGTAACTGGAACAAAGAATACCTGCACGTTGATTAATGAATTGGTAAACTTACTTCCCCTTATTTGTATTATACGTCGAGTCGATACCAACAACTTCAGGGAACTGTTTATACAATTCCATTTGCTCATAAGTTGCAAAACAAATTCTTGTTAGTGAATTCCTGATCGGTTCATCGGAATAATACTCCATTAACTTCCCACGGGATTTTAGGAATTCAAAAATGTCACGACGACTCGAAATACCTTAGGTATGTAACAAGTACGTCAACGTTACCTTTATTAACTGCGGCTTTCAAATTTTTAACGTCAATGCGAGTTATATCCTTGTGGTACTTCTCCTTAACATGCATTATTGTTACATCGGATGAGTGGGATTGCTGAAGAAGAGGTTCAATATTTTCTTTCTCTTCAACTGCTAGTCGTCTATACCATGGGTCATTCTGCATGTACACCCTGCTGCATGGATGGTTATGCACCATATTGTGGGAAGCAATTATATATTCACTATAACGCAAAACCACGCGAAATGAAGACGAGCAATTGCAACATTTAGACCTGAAATATTCATGAAATCATATTACACTTCTTCTTACGACTTGTTTTTCAATTTCAATCCAGGTCTTGTACGATTCACTCCAAAAGTGCATTTAAAACCAACATAAGCGTACTTAAACCTGTCATCCGGTATCGTTTTGCTGCAATTATGAACATAGTGAGTGCAGGATAACTACATTGTTAGCATTAAATGACTTCCCCACTTTTTGAAATTCTGCTAATGACTTCTCAAATTCATCCCAGCTGAAGAAACGCCTTCCAAGTATGTATTCAGCAAAAATTCCACTTAAATCTGTGCTCCTGTCACTCGAATTGACTACCTGCAACGGACTAAAATAAAATTATCATTTAGGATCCATCTGTCACAAATATTCCAAGATAAATCGTAAAAAAACAACATTGAAATGCCGGGGTGATCGATAACTATCAAGAAAATACCGCACGTATAACCTAGATGACAGAAAAACACAAGAACCCACCGGTTCGTTGACATCGCAATCAACCGACAGACCAAACAACGAATTGTACGACAAGGAAGGCCTATTACATGCACAAACAAAGAAAAGCAAAGCGTTACAATAGTCTAATTCACGTTTATAGCAATCACATATGCTGGCAAACGACGCAAACACAACCGCGCAAAGACAGCACGCACCCAAGGACAATTCAAACTCCAATTGACCGCCACCATTCTTGCCATAGAAAGACGAAGAAACAGTCGCGGAAAATATAACACGCAGCCACGTATATCTTCACCCCTACAATATGATTTCATGAATATTTCAGGTCTAAATGTTGCAATTGCTCGTCTTCATTTCGCGTGGTTTTGCGTTATAGTGAATATATAATTGCTTCCCACAATATGGTGCATAACCATCCATGCAGCAGGGTGTACATGCAGAATGACCCATGGTATAGACGACTAGCAGTTGAAGAGAAAGAAAATATTGAACCTCTTCTTCAGCAATCCCACTCATCCGATGTAACAATAATGCATGTTAAGGAGAAGTACCACAAGGATATAACTCGCATTGACGTTAAAAATTTGAAAGCCGCAGTTAATAAAGGTAACGTTGACGTACTTGTTACATACCTAAGGTATTTCGAGTCGTCGTGACATTTTTGAATTCCTAAAATCCCGTGGGAAGTTAATGGAGTATTATTCCGATGAACCGATCAGGAATTCACTAACAAGAATTTGTTTTGCAACTTATGAGCAAATGGAATTGTATAAACAGTTCCCTGAAGTTGTTGGTATCGACTCGACGTATAATACAAATAAGGGGAAGTAAGTTTACCAATTCATTAATCAACGTGCAGGTATTCTTTGTTCCAGTTACTTGTGACGGATAATTTCGGTCGTGGACGACCAGTTTTATTTGCGTGGACTAGAAAAGAATTCAAACGAGATGTAGTTTGGATATTAGACTGTTTTCGTGGAATAATGGAAGACACCTCCAAAACAGAATCTTTCATTATGGATTGTGCGCAAGCTGAAATAGCAGCCGTCAAGTTAACGCACAGACAAGCGCACATTGTTTTGTGTTTTTTCCATGTTTCCAGTGCATTCTGTCGGAAAGTAAGCTTTTCAAAGCATACTTTACATTTTATTCGTAGACAAGAAATCCCATTGTGAAGAATTACTTATGCCGTCTAGTGCAGTGTAAAAGGAGATCAGAGTAATGCCTCTAATGTTCTCATTTTCCAGATTTAATTTCTACTTCAGAGTTATTAGCAGATTGGATGCTACTGTCAGTCAATATCTACAACGTCGTTGGATGCATCGACGAGAATTGTGGGCAGCATGTTTCAGAGACAACGTGCTGACTTTTGGGAATGATACAAATAATCGCGTCGAGAGTTCCCACAAGCAAATGAAACGTTACTTACAAAGATCAGATAGTTTGCATAAAAGTATGCTGAAGGTGTTTAAATGGTATCAACAAAGTTTTGCAAGGATACAGCAGGAGGCGACTATTGCTCAGTCGCAATGCTTCACCTATCCCTGTTCACAACGTCTACTCCCAATTATACGATTGCTGACGCCATACGCTGCGAGGAAGGTTATCCGTGAATACGAAAGGCGACGATGGGCTGTTGTTGAGGTTGAATCCTTCGATTATGTATTCTTCCAAGACAACGGGAATCGAGTGGAGGTGAATCTGAGTGCTTGCACCTGCACGTGCGTTACATTTCAGACCTGTCGGTACCCCTGCAGACACTTGCTTTTGGTCCATTTCGGAAAGCCATATTTCACAGGTATATTTGCGTTTTTATGACTCCGTTTTTAATATATGTCGACCGAAACTCGATTAATTATTGTTCTTCTATACGGAAAGTTGTAATTTTCATTACCGTATTCGTGTGTACAATGTCTTAACTGGAAACAGGACACAAGCACTACCATCATTGCACCTGTAATAATCAGTTCATAGTTATCTTAACGTTTTTTGTTCCACCTTTTGTAGTTAACCATGTGATGCATAATTGTAAACAATGGACGTGCTCACACAACTTGTTCGCATCTCAAAGTACGTCAGCAGTTATCCCTCCAAATCAACGTGACATATTCATTACCAAAAATAGGATTATCATTGCGGGCATGAAGAGACTTAGTGACAAATTTGGAGAAGTGTTTGCCAATACTTATGCAGACGGAGTAATCGCAGGAATCAATCGTGTTCTTAATATGTAAATAAACTAGATTTGTACAATAATGAAAATAAAATTTTCATGTAAATTTTGTTGTCTTTCAATTCATGTGTTCACTTTGTGAGCACGGCATGTTAGACCGGTGCTCTCTAGGACTTTAACTACTAACAATACGTAAGAGTAATTGTGTAGGAACGATGTCGGTCGTCATACGTGTTAAATTATAAGTATTTTAGTGAGGTTACGTGCATACGTCTCATTGTCATATACAAGTCTTTAGGGACAAATGACGATTACTAATGTTTCACTTAAAGCGTGATGTCAATCCATATGACTAAGGCTGTTGACATGTAGCGTAAATTAAAGTCTACACCAGACGAATTATTGAATTCGTTGAGCTTTAGCAATCGTATTTAGATTTAGCTTACACTAAAATATGCCACCAATTACTTCGTCAGTTCTTATTAATAAGTCATGTCTGCATCTAGTCATCATGACAAATATATCTGCACTCAGATATAGTAAGAAAGGTCTGGTAAGCAGGATATTAAATGTACTCACGTACTTTGAGATGAGAACAAGTTGTGTGAGCACGTCCATTGTTTACAATTATGCATCACATGGTTAACTACAAAAGGTGGAACAAAAAACGTTAAGATAACTATGAACTGATTATTACAGGTGCAATGATGGTAGTGCTTGTGTCCTGTTTCCAGTTAAGGCATCGTACACACGAATACGGTAATGAAAATTACAACTTTCCGTATAGAAGAACAATAATTAATCGAGTTTCGGTCGACATATATTAAAAACGGAGTCATAAAAACGCAAATATACCTGTGAAATATGGCTTTCTGAAATGGACCAAAAGCAAGTGTCTGCAGGGGTACCGACAGGTCTGAAATGTAACGCACGTGCAGGTGCAAGCACTCAGATTCACCTCCACTCGATTCCCGTTGTCTTGGAAGAATACATAATCGAAGGATTCAACCTCAACAACAGCCCATCGTCGCCTTTCGTATTCACGGATAACCTTCCTCGCAGCGTATGGCGTCAGCAATCGTATAATTGGGAGTAGACGTTGTGAACAGGGATAGGTGAAGCATTGCGACTGAGCAATAGTCGCCTCCTGCTGTATCCTTGCAAAACTTTGTTGATACCATTTAAACACCTTCAGCATACTTTTATGCAAACTATCTGATCTTTGTAAGTAACGTTTCATTTGCTTGTGGGAACTCTCGACGCGATTATTTGTATCATTCCCAAAAGTCAGCACGTTGTCTCTGAAACATGCTGCCCACAATTCTCGTCGATGCATCCAACGACGTTGTAGATATTGACTGACAGTAGCATCCAATCTGCTAATAACTCTGAAGTAGAAATTAAATCTGGAAAATGAGAACATTAGAGGCATTACTCTGATCTCCTTTTACACTGCACTAGACGGCATAAATAATTCTTCACAATGGGATTTCTTGTCTACGAATAAAATGTAAAGTATGCTTTGAAAAGCTTACTTTCCGACAGAATGCTCTGCAAACATGGAAAAAACACAAAACAATGTGCGCTTGTCTGTGCGTTAACTTGACGGCTGCTATTTCAGCTTGCGCACAATCCATAATGAAAGATTCTGTTTTGGAGGTGTCTTCCATTATTCCACGAAAACAGTCTAATATCCAAACTACATCTCGTTTGAATTCTTTTCTAGTCCACGCAAATAAAACTGGTCGTCCACGACCGAAATTATCCGTCACAAGTAACTGGAACAAAGAATACCTGCACGTTGATTAATGAATTGGTAAACTTACTTCCCCTTATTTGTATTATACGTCGAGTCGATACCAACAACTTCAGGGAACTGTTTATACAATTCCATTTGCTCATAAGTTGCAAAACAAATTCTTGTTAGTGAATTCCTGATCGGTTCATCGGAATAATACTCCATTAACTTCCCACGGGATTTTAGGAATTCAAAAATGTCACGACGACTCGAAATACCTTAGGTATGTAACAAGTACGTCAACGTTACCTTTATTAACTGCGGCTTTCAAATTTTTAACGTCAATGCGAGTTATATCCTTGTGGTACTTCTCCTTAACATGCATTATTGTTACATCGGATGAGTGGGATTGCTGAAGAAGAGGTTCAATATTTTCTTTCTCTTCAACTGCTAGTCGTCTATACCATGGGTCATTCTGCATGTACACCCTGCTGCATGGATGGTTATGCACCATATTGTGGGAAGCAATTATATATTCACTATAACGCAAAACCACGCGAAATGAAGACGAGCAATTGCAACATTTAGACCTGAAATATTCATGAAATCATATTACACTTCTTCTTACGACTTGTTTTTCAATTTCAATCCAGGTCTTGTACGATTCACTCCAAAAGTGCATTTAAAACCAACATAAGCGTACTTAAACCTGTCATCCGGTATCGTTTTGCTGCAATTATGAACATAGTGAGTGCAGGATAACTACATTGTTAGCATTAAATGACTTCCTCACTTTTTGAAATTCTGCTAATGACTTCTCAAATTCATCCCAGCTGAAGAAACGCCTTCCAAGTATGTATTCAGCAAAAATTCCACTTAAATCTGTGCTCCTGTCACTCGAATTGACTACCTGCAACGGACTAAAATAAAATTATCATTTAGGATCCATCTGTCACAAATATTCCAAGATAAATCGTAAAAAAACAACATTGAAATGCAGGGGTGATCGATAACTATCAAGAAAATACCGCACGTATAACCTAGATGACAGAAAAACACAAGAACCCACCGGTTCGTTGACATCGCAATCAACCGACAGACCAAACAACGAATTGTACGACAAGGAAGGCCTATTACATGCACAAACAAAGAAAAGCAAAGCGTTACAATAGTCTAATTCACGTTTATAGCAATCACATATGCTGGCAAACGACGCAAACACAACCGCGCAAAGACAGCACGCACCCAAGGACAATTCAAACTCCAATTGACCGCCACCATTCTTGCCATAGAAAGACGAAGAAACAGTCGCGGAAAATATAACACGCAGCCACGTATATCTTCACCCCTACAATATGATTTCATGAATATTTCAGGTCTAAATGTTGCAATTGCTCGTCTTCATTTCGCGTGGTTTTGCGTTATAGTGAATATATAATTGCTTCCCACAATATGGTGCATAACCATCCATGCAGCAGGGTGTACATGCAAAATGACCCATGGTATAGACGACTAGCAGTTGAAGAGAAAGAAAATATTGAACCTCTTCTTCAGCAATCCCACTCATCCGATGTAACAATAATGCATGTTAAGGAGAAGTACCACAAGGATATAACTCGCATTGACGTTAAAAATTTGAAAGCCGCAGTTAATAAAGGTAACGTTGACGTACTTGTTACATACCTAAGGTATTTCGAGTCGTCGTGACATTTTTGAATTCCTAAAATCCCGTGGGAAGTTAATGGAGTATTATTCCGATGAACCGATCAGGAATTCACTAACAAGAATTTGTTTTGCAACTTATGAGCAAATGGAATTGTATAAACAGTTCCCTGAAGTTGTTGGTATCGACTCGACGTATAATACAAATAAGGGGAAGTAAGTTTACCAATTCATTAATCAACGTGCAGGTATTCTTTGTTCCAGTTACTTGTGACGGATAATTTCGGTCGTGGACGACCAGTTTTATTTGCGTGGACTAGAAAAGAATTCAAACGAGATGTAGTTTGGATATTAGACTGTTTTCGTGGAATAATGGAAGACACCTCCAAAACAGAATCTTTCATTATGGATTGTGCGCAAGCTGAAATAGCAGCCGTCAAGTTAACGCACAGACAAGCGCACATTGTTTTGTGTTTTTTCCATGTTTGCAGAGCATTCTGTCGGAAAGTAAGCTTTTCAAAGCATACTTTACATTTTATTCGTAGACAAGAAATCCCATTGTGAAGAATTATTTATGCCGTCTAGTGCAGTGTAAAAGGAGATCAGAGTAATGCCTCTAATGTTCTCATTTTCCAGATTTAATTTCTACTTCAGAGTTATTAGCAGATTGGATGCTACTGTCAGTCAATATCTACAACGTCGTTGGATGCATCGACGAGAATTGTGGGCAGCATGTTTCAGAGACAACGTGCTGACTTTTGGGAATGATACAAATAATCGCGTCGAGAGTTCCCACAAGCAAATGAAACGTTACTTACAAAGATCAGATAGTTTGCATAAAAGTATGCTGAAGGTGTTTAAATGGTATCAACAAAGTTTTGCAAGGATACAGCAGGAGGCGACTATTGCTCAGTCGCAATGCTTCACCTATCCCTGTTCACAACGTCTACTCCCAATTATACGATTGCTGACGCCATACGCTGCGAGGAAGGTTATCCGTGAATACGAAAGGCGACGATGGGCTGTTGTTGAGGTTGAATCCTTCGATTATGTATTCTTCCAAGACAACGGGAATCGAGTGGAGGTGAATCTGAGTGCTTGCACCTGCACGTGCGTTACATTTCAGACCTGTCGGTACCCCTGCAGACACTTGCTTTTGGTCCATTTCAGAAAGCCATATTTCACAGGTATATTTGCGTTTTTATGACTCCGTTTTTAATATATGTCGACCGAAACTCGATTAATTATTGTTCTTCTATACGGAAAGTTGTAATTTTCATTACCGTATTCGTGTGTACGATGCCTTAACTGGAAACAGGACACAAGCACTACCATCATTGCACCTGTAATAATCAGTTCATAGTTATCTTAACGTTTTTTGTTCCACCTTTTGTAGTTAACCATGTGATGCATAATTGTAAACAATGGACGTGGTCACACAACTTGTTCGCATCTCAAAGTACGTCAGCAGTTATCCCTCCAAATCAACGTGACATATTCATTACCAAAAATAGGATTATCATTGCGGGCATGAAGAGACTTAGTGACAAATTTGGAGAAGTGTTTGCCAATACTTATGCAGACGGAGTAATCGCAGGAATCAATCGTGTTCTTAATATGTAAATAAACTAGATTTGTACAATAATGAAAATAAAATTTTCATGTAAATTTTGTTGTCTTTCAATTCATGTGTTCACTTTGTGAGCACGGCATGTTAGACCGGTGCTCTCTAGGACTTTAACTACTAACAATACGTAAGAGTAATTGTGTAGGAACGATGTCGGTCGTCATACGTGTTAAATTATAAGTATTTTAGTGAGGTTACGTGCATACGTCTCATTGTCATATACAAGTCTTTAGGGACAAATGACGATTACTAATGTTTCACTTAAAGCGTGATGTCAATCCATATGACTAAGGCTGTTGACATGTAGCGTAAATTAAAGTCTACACCAGACGAATTATTGAATTCGTTGAGCTTTAGCAATCGTATTTAGATTTAGCTTACACTAAAATATGCCACCAATTACTTCGTCAGTTCTTATTAATAAGTCATGTCTGCATCTAGTCATCATGACAAATATATCTGCACTCAGATATAGTAAGAAAGGTCTGGTAAGCAGGATATTAAATGTACTCACGTACTTTGAGATGAGAACAAGTTGTGTGAGCACGTCCATTGTTTACAATTATGCATCACATGGTTAACTACAAAAGGTGGAACAAAAAACGTTAAGATAACTATGAACTGATTATTACAGGTGCAATGATGGTAGTGCTTGTGTCCTGTTTCCAGTTAAGGCATCGTACACACGAATACGGTAATGAAAATTACAACTTTCCGTATAGAAGAACAATAATTAATCGAGTTTCGGTCGACATATATTAAAAACGGAGTCATAAAAACGCAAATATACCTGTGAAATATGGCTTTCTGAAATGGACCAAAAGCAAGTGTCTGCAGGGGTACCGACAGGTCTGAAATGTAACGCACGTGCAGGTGCAAGCACTCAGATTCACCTCCACTCGATTCCCGTTGTCTTGGAAGAATACATAATCGAAGGATTCAACCTCAACAACAGCCCATCGTCGCCTTTCGTATTCACGGATAACCTTCCTCGCAGCGTATGGCGTCAGCAATCGTATAATTGGGAGTAGACGTTGTGAACAGGGATAGGTGAAGCATTGCGACTGAGCAATAGTCGCCTCCTGCTGTATCCTTGCAAAACTTTGTTGATACCATTTAAACACCTTCAGCATACTTTTATGCAAACTATCTGATCTTTGTAAGTAACGTTTCATTTGCTTGTGGGAACTCTCGACGCGATTATTTGTATCATTCCCAAAAGTCAGCACGTTGTCTCTGAAACATGCTGCCCACAATTCTCGTCGATGCATCCAACGACGTTGTAGATATTGACTGACAGTAGCATCCAATCTGCTAATAACTCTGAAGTAGAAATTAAATCTGGAAAATGAGAACATTAGAGGCATTACTCTGATCTCCTTTTACACTGCACTAGACGGCATAAATAATTCTTCACAATGGGATTTCTTGTCTACGAATAAAATGTAAAGTATGCTTTGAAAAGCTTACTTTCCGACAGAATGCTCTGCAAACATGGAAAAAACACAAAACAATGTGCGCTTGTCTGTGCGTTAACTTGACGGCTGCTATTTCAGCTTGCGCACAATCCATAATGAAAGATTCTGTTTTGGAGGTGTCTTCCATTATTTCACGAAAACAGTCTAATATCCAAACTACATCTCGTTTGAATTCTTTTCTAGTCCACGCAAATAAAACTGGTCGTCCACGACCGAAATTATCCGTCACAAGTAACTGGAACAAAGAATACCTGCACGTTGATTAATGAATTGGTAAACTTACTTCCCCTTATTTGTATTATACGTCGAGTCGATACCAACAACTTCAGGGAACTGTTTATACAATTCCATTTGCTCATAAGTTGCAAAACAAATTCTTGTTAGTGAATTCCTGATCGGTTCATCGGAATAATACTCCATTAACTTCCCACGGGATTTTAGGAATTCAAAAATGTCACGACGACTCGAAATACCTTAGGTATGTAACAAGTACGTCAACGTTACCTTTATTAACTGCGGCTTTCAAATTTTTAACGTCAATGCGAGTTATATCCTTGTGGTACTTCTCCTTAACATGCATTATTATTACATCGGATGAGTGGGATTGCTGAAGAAGAGGTTCAATATTTTCTTTCTCTTCAACTGCTAGTCGTCTATACCATGGGTCATTCTGCATGTACACCCTGCTGCATGGATGGTTATGCACCATATTGTGGGAAGCAATTATATATTCACTATAACGCAAAACCACGCGAAATGAAGACGAGCAATTGCAACATTTAGACCTGAAATATTCATGAAATCATATTACACTTCTTCTTACGACTTGTTTTTCAATTTCAATCCAGGTCTTGTACGATTCACTCCAAAAGTGCATTTAAAACCAACATAAGCGTACTTAAACCTGTCATCCGGTATCGTTTTGCTGCAATTATGAACATAGTGAGTGCAGGATAACTACATTGTTAGCATTAAATGACTTCCTCACTTTTTGAAATTCTGCTAATGACTTCTCAAATTCATCCCAGCTGAAGAAACGCCTTCCAAGTATGTATTCAGCAAAAATTCCACTTAAATCTGTGCTCCTGTCACTCGAATTGACTACCTGCAACGGACTAAAATAAAATTATCATTTAGGATCCATCTATGTCACAAATATTCCAAGATAAATCGTAAAAAAACAACATTGAAATGCAGGGGTGATCGATAACTATCAAGAAAATACCGCACGTATAACCTAGATGACAGAAAAACACAAGAACCCACCGGTTCGTTGACATCGCAATCAACCGACAGACCAAACAACGAATTGTACGACAAGGAAGGCCTATTACATGCACAAACAAAGAAAAGCAAAGCGTTACAATAGTCTAATTCACGTTTATAGCAATCACATATGCTGGCAAACGACGCAAACACAACCGCGCAAAGACAGCACGCATCCAAGGACAATTCAAACTCCAATTGACCGCCACCATTCTTGCCATAGAAAGACGAAGAAACAGTCGCGGAAAATATAACACGCAGCCACGTATATCTTCACCCCTACAATACACATTCGTACTCTTCGCAAGTGCTTTTTGATTTACGTTGTGGGCGTCGAGTAGCCACAACGTTCTTGATCTTCGGTAAACTTCTGCGTAGCTTGTCCCACCACTCGACTGTCGTAGCTTTGGTTGACTCCAAAGGAGTAGTGCTGGGATTAATTATATGTGGTTTGTAGTATGAGGTATGTTAAGACTGTTACTACTGTCATTGGAGTTGATCCTTTCGCCAGTTAGTCCTTCGGTATTGTCGACAAGAGAAAAGAGATAGTATTAATAATAATAACAATAGTAATAATAATAATAATAATAGATATAATTAGTGAAGCTATTCAGACTAAGAGACAGAAACGAAAATAGGAAACGTAACAACAGTCAGCTCATTAAGTTTGAAGAATAATATATATATCGGTAATGGTAATAATAATAATAGTAATTATAATATTAATAAGTTGTCAGGAGAGTAAGACGGGAGAGAATGTAAAGAAGTAAGGTGACGAGTTTAATTATCTACCCTGATTGGTAAATGCGATTTTAAGGAGATAGGCCATTTGGATGCAGTCCTTGTATCGCTGCATGGTTGTCCAGCCTTCGCTTAAAGGCGTCCGAAGACGGTGCCATAGCTACATCTGCCGGTAAGGAATTCCAGTGACGACAAACCCTCAGTGAAAAGAAGTGGGAGCGCACCCGGGTCCTTGCCCTCTGGTGAGCTATCCTTCTGGGATTTCCACGTGGAAGCCTATACCTACTCAATGGCAGAACACCTTTGTTTGGGTGATTCTGGTCATTTGTTATTTTGTAGGCAGTAATCAAATCCCCCATAAGCCGACGGTAACTAAGTGTGAACAGCCTCTATAGCGCCAATAAACCTGGATATCTATGATATAACGAAAACATGCTGAAAGCTGCATCTCAGATCAAGTTGACTCATTCCATGGTAATGATCTCCTCCTGCGTGCCTTATTCGACATATTGAATGGAATGGTTCGCAGTTATTCTGGCACTAGATCGAAAAGAATAAAAAATTCACCGGTTGCTGAATCAAAAGTACTTCTCTGCATGTTTAACTGTATTCTAACTGCTATGATTAATTCCAAACCATTCATCCCATAATCACTCAAATTCCAGGAACGATCCAATTCTACCATTTAAAGAAGCTGGCGGACACGATGTAAATGAGTATTCATCATCTGAAATAAAGAAGCAACTGGTTTTCAACACTTTACTCAACTTACGAGTACAGTCCGCCATGCAGACACAAATAGCGCAAATGGAGAATTCTGGAATCGACCTCGGGACCATTTGATGCAGTAAAACAACCCGACATGACCTTATCTAATTTTCGCCTCCACGATCAAATTTCTTTCCTGTTATGAAACTACGATAAGACTGCTGAAAAATGGAATAAATATATCACTGATCTCAACAGAATACATCAATAATCTTTAAGCCAAGGGTGCTGTTCACATCAAAGTTATATAAGAGAATTGACTTCAAGCTTTATTTTTCCCAGATATCTGTATTACATTCATGTGATGTCTGGGTTTTTTGTTAATGCGAAGACAATATTTCTATATCTCTTTATGTGCTACACAAACAGACTTTATAGCAGACTGTTCCGACTGACTCTAATGTCAGAAAGAACAACCAAACTGTAAGTCCATTATACATCAAATTATGTGTAATTTATATAATAACTTATCCATGCCTGTACAATAGGTATGTTCCTGCATAAACAGGAAGGAATATATTATTATTATTAAAACAATATTTATGCATGCCTATACAATTGGTGTACCCTACATAGCTAGGGAAAAAAATGTACTTTATTATATTATCTTTACTAAATATGCTTATTAATATTATGTGTAAATTATCGAATTGATGATGCCTGTAAACTGGCGTCCCTCATGTAAAAAATGAGAATATATTATTATTATTATTATTATTATTATTATTATTATTAATTTCTTCAGCCTTTCATCATATGGTTTGTTTCGGAGACCAACCACTCCTTTTGTTGCCCGTCGTTGGACTCTTTCCAAGAGGTTGGCATCTCTTCTCAGCATTGGGGGTGCAATAATATTATGCACCTCAAGGTGTGGCCTGACGTATGTTTTGTACAACATTAGAAAGAGCTCAGGAGTGAGTGCACCTAACTGTCTATGCGTAAAGTGTATGACCGCATATGCCCTCGCTACATCCCCTGTGTAATTTACGCTTGTGTCCATTTTTTCCGTTAGAACTAGACCTAAGTCGCGTTCCGACGTTGTGCAGGACAAGCTTTCATTGCACAGGGTGTAACTTGCATTCTGCAGTCTACAGGTGCGCAACTTCACTACTTTGCACTTTTTCAAGTTGAAAGTCATGCCACTGGCCACCGCCCAGTCTTCCAGAAGGTTTAGGTCTTCCTGTAGCCTATCTGAGTCCTCCGGACACTTTATCGCCCTCCATATTTTTACGTCGTCAGCGTACAGGAGAGTCGGGCAGCTCAGACGGCGTGGTAGATCATTGATGAAAATCAAAAACATCAGTGGTCCTAGGATAGAACCCTGCGACACTCCTGATGACGATCTGTGCCAAGATGATCGGACTCGGTTAACCTTAGTGCAAAATTGCCTGTCGGCTAGGTAGTCCTTCAACCATGACAGAAGTGGCTCACCTATGCCTGCCTGGCTTATTTTATGTAGGAGAAGGTCATGGTGAACAGTGTCAAATGCCTTCTCAAAGTCTAGGAAGACCACATGGACTGGTACGTTCAAGTCCCAGCATGATGTCCAGTCGTCCCAAGCTGACAGTAGGTTAGTGACGCAGGATCTGCCTTTTCTGAAACCATGTTGGGCTTCATGTAGTATATTAGTCCTATCGAAATATTCCCTGATGTGGTCGTCAATAATACTTTCCAGTACTTTTGATACCACTGGGAGTAGAGCTACTGGTCTATAGCTAGCAGCGTTTTGCCTGTCCCCACCCTTGAAGATTGGAGAAAGGATGGCTCTTTTCCACTCCCTTGGCAGGGTCCCCGAATCCATTGAGTGTTGGAACAAGTCGCACAGGGGTCTACAGAGAGCCTCGGCGCACTGTTTCAGAACAGATGGCCTGATGTCATCACAACCTGGGGACTTCCCAGGTATGAGTCGCTGTAGCTTCCTTAGTACTATTGCGGGGTTTATTTGGGGAGTAGTCGCTAGGTCTTCCTCCTCTGAAATAGTGGTGCCACCATTTTGGTCCGTAACTGTAATATCCACATTGCTGTTTAGCTGTTTAGCGAAGGCTGAACTGAATGTTTCAGCCATCTCCAGACTAGTGAGATATTGACCGTTTGGGCCTACTAAGGCGCATGCCCCTTGGTTTGTCGGTTTTCTTTCCGACATGAATCGGTACAAGTTTTTAGGGTTTGATAGGAGTTTTTTAGCAAGGTTAGCCTGGAATGACCTTCTGTCCCTCCTAACTCTTGCATTACACCGGTTCCTGAGTTCGAGGTATGCATCATGGTCGGTCTGACTCTTAGATACACGCCACGTAAACCAAGCCTTCCGCTTTGCTTGCAGAATACGTTGCGTGCCTCTCTTCAACCATGACGTCTTTCTCTTAGGCTGTGTTGTGACTAAAGGGACGGTATCCGAGATTGCTGTATGGATAATCTTTTTTACCACTTCCCAGTGTTCATCCACAGATAGGTCGTCCCATGCTAAGGGCCAGTCTGCGTCGGACAAGAGCCTCCGCATTTCAGCATAGTCAGCCTTGCTGTAGCACAGACATGGTCGCGTAACATCCCATTGCAAACGCTCACGGAGGACAAGATCGAAACCTATGACTGCATGGTCACTGCTTCCCAGAGGAGTCATGATCTGGACCTTTTCGACGAGTAGCTGGTCACTAGTTAGAATATAATCTAGTTTTGATGACTTTCCACTAGGGCCCCACCTAGTGTCGTCTCCAACATTCTCAGTCAGTCCCGTGTTTCGAATAGTTTGCAGTAGGTTTCGGCCAAATTTTCCCTTAGCACACCCGGAGCCGAGGTTCAGTGATGGAGCATTGAAATCTCCAGCTATGGTGATTTGGTCGTAGCCCAAATCTCGTATTCCTGTGATAGTGCTGAGCAGTAGCTGATTGTGCTCTGCCCCACAGGTGGGAGATCGGTAGATGCCACCCAGTAAGTGCTTGGTGTGGCCTACGGTGAAATGACACCATATGGAGTCTGGGAGTTCGATAAGTGGTGGGTCCGTTGCGCGCACACATTTAAGTTGCCTATCAAAGTATATAGCAACTCCCCCTCCTTCCTTATTATCCCTGTCTCTTCTGACCAGTACCATATCACCTATACTGATTTCATTGTCGGCGATAGTGGGGTTTAGCCACGTTTCAGTAAGAATGATTATTTTCAGTTGAAGGTGTGCTTGGAGATTTCGGAGTTCACCTACTTTCCCTCTCAGCCCCCTCACATTGCTATATAGGCAACTGACAGTGAGTCTAACAACCTCAGAGTGTTGTGGGGTAGTTGACGTGAAACCGTCTGCTGGTGGGGGACTTGATGTTGGAACTAGTTGGCCGATTCCGATAGAACCGGCCCGTTGTAGTTTTTTTCAATGGATTTAGGCAGGACACTTGGGAGACACAGACTATTATTCTCAGAGCTGCATCGCTCTAGTGTCACCGAAGCTTGGGGTCGTATTAAAGCCTCAGTTTGCTGCCTCCTTATATTTCTGGGTCTGCTTTCACAGCATCGGATGTGTCCTCCAATTTTTCCCTTGGTCTCATACCACCGTTGAAGTGATATGGACAACTGCTCCGGGGAGTTGAATGTGACACACAGCAGCTTTGGAGAGTTAATCAATGTTAGATGAGCGGGACGAGGTAGTCGGAAAATGGAGATGGCTCCAGAAGCGCCAGGGGCCATCTGAGATGACAGCCATCTCCATTGTTGTACGTCGTGCATGTGTTTTTCACAAGCAGTGCCGGTTTCCAGCTCCGGAACACCGTGTACCACCATAGAGGTGGAAGGCATCAGTTCCGGTGACTCCCTCGCCATATTTCTGACAGCCCATGGTCTATCTTGCCGCGCTCTTATGTTAGAACTTCTGTCCAGGGCTAGTACCTGAGCCATTAACAGTACTTTTTCGGCCTCTTCGGCAGAGTCCAGTGTAACCCGTAATGGGGGTGGCTTACCCTGAGGCGTGTGGACACCCCTGTACAGTCTGCACAGTTTTGCTGAACTAATGTTCAGACCTAGTTTGCCGCACAGGTAATATTCAACAGTAAATTGACAAATGTTTGCGAAGTACATATAAAATCGGTCTGTATACACATATAACACAAGTATACAAATTAGATTAAAAGGCATGTTTACAGTTCGTATAGGGGTACTAAATGTTGTATTCGCAATGCTATTGTAATTTACAAGGACAGAAAAAAAAAGGGTTTCTAGTATGAAATATAAACTGAGGATTTTAAGTTACCTCAGGTTTGAAAATATAGCTGTTTATATTCCAAAATGCCAACAACTTCGAAACGAACCAAAATATTTAGAAAGTTGTGCAAAATGTAACAAAATCAGAAAAATTATTAAAAAATTAATGAGGTTGTTATTGTAAAGTGTTACAAAATACATTCATCTCTAACATACAGTTAATAGCAGTCATACGAAAGTATGGAAATGACTCCATATTTTTGGCGGGAGTCATCAATCCGGCAGTCATTGTTCGCTGTTCTTTGGAAGACGGGGTAAAACTATCAGAAGTATTGCTGTGATTTATTGTTATGGCATTTACTCTTAGACTTTGTGTAAAATAACCTTATGGTTGGCTCTGTATTGGAGAGAGGATGATACGTTCTTGAGTCATCAATTTGTGTTCTGGTTTTTCTTTTGAGCAAACAACCATGAACTGGTCGTTCAATCATCAACTACACTGACAGACAGTGTGAAGTGCAGTATAGTTAGACTTAAACATTGGCATTGTCTTTACAAATCTTTGTGGCCAATGTACTCGCCTTCCTGATCTTGTGATTCTTCCTGGTTTGTTAGCCAGAATATCGCCAGATTTTGAATTTTGAGAGCATGGATCATTTTTTGGCGTAACTTTAGATGATGTTGATGACTTGGGTAAACGTTCAGTCACCCCTATTTCCATGAAAGCTGATTTTATGCGATCTATGCTTACATTCTCGTGTTTTCCTCCTCATTCGACATTGTTGATTTTCCTTGTACTGCCAATCGCTTTAAATGGTCCGTCATAAGGTGGTTGAAGTGGTTTCCTCACACCGTTGTATCGTATGAAAACATCGGTGCGGCCCTCTTTTTTGAGGCATTTATGCTTGGTTGAGCTGATGTTGCGGGGGATGATATCTTAAAAGGCTTATATGTCATATCAGTTGTTGTGCAAAAGTAGTTTCGTCAGTCGGAACTTCAGTGGCTGGGTTGAAATATACTCCAGGCAGTCGTAAAGTAGTTCCATAAACTGATTCTGCTGGACAACATTCGATATCTTGTTTTATTGTCGAGCGTATTCCAAGAAGTACAAGAGGTAATTTATCGCTCCGCTTATCATCATCTTTCACTGACAGCAATGCTACTTTCAGTTGACGATGAAATCTCTCCACTAAGCCGTTGGAATTGGGATGATCAGCAGTAGTACGTATACCCTTGATTCCCAGTAGTTCTGTGAGTTGTTGGAATAAATGGCTTTCGAATTGAGCACCTCTGTCAGTAGTAATAATGCTGGGCACTCCGAAGTTGCAAATCCAATTTTGCATGATGCTCTTTGCAACAGTTTCGGCAGCAATATCAGGTAGGGGATTAGCTACTGGCCATCTCGCGGATCTGTCAATACACGTTAAAAAATAAGTTAAGCCATTAGATGGTGGTAATGGTCCAACGATGTCAATGTGTACGTGTTGGAACCTACCATCAGGCTCTGGAAATTGGCCATATGTAAAACTGTATGTCGTAGTACTTTTGACTCTTGACAGGCTAAACGTGCTGTGGTCCACTGTTCAATCTCACGATTCATGTTCGGCCATACATATCGGTCACTTATCAGTTTAACTGTCGCTCGGATGTCAGGGTGATAAATGCCATGTATTTTGGAGAAAACTGATCTTCGCATTTCTAGTGGGACGAAAAGACGCGGTTTGCCTTTGGTGACATCACACATAATAGTTAGGCTTTCATCAAGCATAACATCCTGCAGACGTACGGAAGTGCTCGTGCCATTTTTAGTCTTTTCAGATCTTCGTCCATAGTTTGCAGTCTAGCCATCTTTTTAAGATCAAACTGATCTTTTTCTAAGGTATTTATATCGATGCAGGATTACGTATGTGCTATCTCGTTTTTACGTCCCTTGATGAATCCAATATCTAAAGTGAACTGAGAAATGAACTCGAGGTGTCGGAGCTTTCTTGGTGAGCACTTGTTGCGCTTCGCTTTCATGGCTTTGCCTAAAGGTTTGTGGTCTGTTTAGATGGTGAACGGTATTCCTGCGATCATAGACGAAAACGTTTCACAGCAAAATAGACTGCTAGTAATTCCCTACTGAATGCAATATATCTTGATTGAGCAGCGTCTAGACGTCCAGAGAAAAAGAAGAGAGGTTGCCATTTCCCAGCAGAAAATTGTTGAAGAACGGCACCAACTGCGACGTCTGATGCATCTGTCATAATAGCTATTGGAGCGCTGGCGTCCCGACGCACCAGTAAAGTTTCTGGGCTTAGAATTTGTTTCAGCTTTTCAAATGCTTCGATTGCTGAAGTATTCACGTGCAGCGATTTTGCGTGACCTTTAAGTAAATCTGTCAGAGGTTGAGCCAGCTGTGCACAGTGAGAAATGAAACGGCGATAAAAACTGACGAGACCAAGGAGTCGGCGTAACTTTTTGAAAGAATCTGGGATGGGGCACTCTTTTATGACTCGAAGCTGCTCTGTTATCGGTCGAGTGCCTTGATTGTCTACCTGATGCCCCAAAAATTTTATAGTTTTCTTACCGAATTCACATTTACTTGGCTTAATGACAATACCATATTCGGGAAAACGTTTAAAAAGTGTTTCTAAGTGATGTTGGTGCTCTTCAGGTGATTTACTTGCGACTAGTATATCATCGATATAGGCGTAAGTGAATGTGAGGCGTGCAAGACCTGTTCGATGAATCTCTGAAATGTTTGCGCTGCGTTAGTTAAATCAAATGGCAGACGGGCGAACTCAAATAAGCCAAATGGAGTGGTTGTCGCAGTTTTGGGGATATCTTTGGGTTCGACAGGTATATGGTAGTATCATCTCAGTATGCACGAACGAGGACAATTTCGGAGGATATCTGAGCACCTGCCACGCAATGAAAATATGGTGAATATGAGGAATTATGTATCTATCTGCTACCGTCCACTTATTTGATCCTCAGTGATCTCAACATGGTCGTATCTCTGTTGAGTTTTTCTTTGGAACCATATGAAGTGGTGATGACCATGGGCTGTTTGACTGTCATATTATTCCTAGATCCAACAATCTGTCGAACTCCACTTTTGCTATTTGCAATCTTGCTTGATTTAAACGAATTGGTTTTGTTGCGACAGGTGGATCTTTAGTTACAATATGGTGCGTTATAATGTGTTTGAGAGGGGCTGTTGTGTAATCGCTCAGTGTGAGTTCAGGAAATTTCTTTAGCAACATCTCGTACGGGGATAGTTGATTCGATCTAGCTGCCATCAAGTGGATACTATCGACATCGGTGGAGATATATATTTCTCCTGTTTATGCAGGAACATACCATTGTACAGGCATGGATAAGTTATTATAAAATTACACACAATTTAATGTATATGAATTTAATTTGGTTGTTCTTTCTGACATTAGAGTCAGTAGGAACAGTCTGCTATAAAGTTGTTTGTGTACATAAAGAGATATAATATTGTCTTGCATTAAAAACCCAGACATCAGATGAATGTATACAGATTCTGGGAAAAATAAAGCTTGAAGTCAATTCTTTATAAACTTTGTGTGAGGCACCCATGGCTTAAAGATTATTGATGTATTCTGTTGAGATCAGTGATATATTTATTCCATTTTTCAGCACTCTTATCGTAGTTTCATAACAGGAAAGAATTTGATCGTGGATACGAAAACTAATAAGGTCATGTTGGGTTGTTTTACTGCATCAAATGACTGCAATAGATAGCTTTTCATTGCTATTTATCAAACTATGGCGGCCAGAGTCGACTAGCAACTCGAAGTGCTGAAGAAAATACATCCCATTAATACCAAAGACTATTTCTGCTATGACAAGCTATCAAGGGATTTATCTCTAAGTTCCTATTGTTACGAAGACGCTCCAAACCGATAAATATTATGTACTTTCTTCCACTTTAACTCCAAAATACCAGTATTGCAAGAAGGAAGTTATATTGTTTGGCAGTCAAGACGGAGAACAGTAAAAGTCTATAAACAAATATTTTATACGAAATTATGCAGTACCTTTATTCGTTTTGGTCGTCCTCTTCGAACTTGTACACGATCGAACCATTCGAGCCTTTGAGTTGCCCACTAATGGCTACCAGTTCCAAAAATAAACGTTAAATGTTCACCTTCATTGACACGGACTCCCACTAAAATGGTGTACTCCAACCAATATTAAGTTTTTCTCTCCAGGTTCCGAAAGTTTTTATAGTAGAATTGTCCACAGTGTTAGATACTAATGCGGGATTTGGCTGTAAGCGCTCGCCGGGTGTTGGGGGAACTACACTAACTTCTGCACCGGTATCTACCAAGAATTGTGCTGCCGTTATTTTATCAGTCACTCTGAAGAGACGACTGTGGGATGGGTGTTGGTCAGCGAACACAGTCGTCACCGACCGCCGGCCTTTTCGTTTCCCGACGCCATAGGCTATTGCAAAGCACATGGTTGCGTGCACCGTTTAGCGTTTCCACCAAATTATATTTACGTACATTGCGTGAGTGGCTACGTTGTCTCCTATATGATGTAATAGGTTTTCTACTAAATCTCATCTTCATTAATTGTCCGGTCAGAACATCTATTTTATGGTCTAAGGTTTCTATTCGTTCATCTGACGGTTTGTCGACTACAAGTGTTAATTGTGGAGACACCCGCTCATACATTCTGTCAGCAATTTCTACTAACTTTTCAATATTTATTTCTTCGTCTCCAAGCGCTTATACCTGTTGAATGCTGTGGGGTAACCGTTGTAGCCACAATTGATAGAAATACCTGGTGTCTACCTTCCGATCTCCTAAAATGTCACACATATAGCTTTTGAGTAGGGAAGGTGTTCCACCACACAGACTAGCATTGCTGAGCAGCTGATCAATACTTTTCTGGTCTGACAATGGGGCAATCTTGAAAATTTCCTGCTTTAAAACGCTGTACGGAGTTACTATATCTGGATTTATGAGCGTCTCCCCTACTTGCTCTGCTACATCGTCATGAAAGATGGAACTTGCATAGCCAAATTTCTTAGTCTGAGGAGTGACATGGTTAGCTAGCAAATCGTCTTCTAGCCGCGTGAACCACAAATATGGATCATTAGGTATCAGCCAGGTCTCGTAAACCGTTAATGCCCAGCTCTTGCTACGCTCGGCCTCACGCTGTTCCTTGAAGTTTCTCAGAAACGCTTAGTAATAACGGACGAAAAAACCAAAACACCAATTGGCGACTCGAGGATTCTTTATTGTAACACCAACATATAAACACTGTTACAACTAAGGTCTGTGAACAAATATTGCAATAATGAATCACAATATTACTTCTGACAGTTGTCTACTGACTTCTTTCTGAACAGCGACCGATGATACGATGACTGTCGTATTGATGCCTCCGCGAAAATTGGGGAAGTTGGTTTCGAGCAAACAACCATGAATTGATCGTTCAGTCTTCAACTACATTGACACTCCCCGTCAAAAAAGGATCTATTCCTTTTTTCCATCACGACCAAGACACGTTGACTTGGATGCCATTGCGAGAATCTGGGTAACTCGGACAGAGCTGAAATGGAAAACAAACAGAAAAGCCAACACACCACAAGCATACTCACAGCACAATCTCACACATCAATGACGACCTCCGCCTTCCAGTTAAAGGTGTTCTCTTGACATCTTGCAACACAATCGCCACTTGCTAGAATGACTCTTGCAGAATGCAACGTGACCATAGCACCACCTCACGATGCTCTACGCACATCCTCTTATATACTCACTATCAATTACCACTGCAATCGCTTGTCACTCATTCTGCCTCAGTTCTAGTAACGGTGACGTATGCGAGCCTCAGTCGTTTACACTCCTGCTCCCCGGCGTGTGGGACCGCAGCTAACAATTATCTCCGTGTGCATTTCATTCTCAGCAATAGCCTCCCCGGCGTATACGACCCATCTGCTGTCTCTAACATCAATCAATTCATTCACGGATGTAGAACACTAGAAACAACTTCAGAAGTAATCACGACGAAAATTTTAACAAAATTACGCAATAACAACAACGTACGAAAACAACGAGTAAACACAATTAATCCAAAGTCACAAATTGCGAAGACACACCACACGTATACACAAACAGTACAAATAACCTCGCGGATCATGTCTTGGTGGAAATCCTTCGAAGAATTGCAGGACTTACACCAGTACGCCTACAACCCTTCACAGGTTGACGATTGTAAGTTGTGGAATGTCCGGACACAAACAAGATTGACCAACAATTACAATAATTGGAACTCACACAATTATTTAACACAAACATATGTACAATCAACACATCAATGTGGTGGATTCTGCCTTGACGAACTACCCTTGAAGAACTGTAGGACTTACAGCAGTACGCCTACATTCCTTCTCAGGTTGATGATCCAAGTGGAAGTCGTCCGGACACAAACAGAATTACCAACAGCTAGATGACAGATGATATCAATCCAGTATATGCAATATGAACATATGTACAAAATCACACACCAAGTACATTGGACTGCTCATTGATGCGCTAACCTTTGAAGAATTGTAGGACTTACAGCAGTACGCCTACAACCCTTCTCAGGTTGACGCCCTAGGTTGGAAAATCGTCGCAGAGTTCATTTGCTGACTTCCTTCTATCAGCTATATCCTCAAATCTGAACGGTAACACGCTCATGTCATTGTATCGTAGAACATAGATGACGAACAAACACACGACGTATCTGGTCAACCAAGCGTAGGCACAGAGTAATTTACACCAAAGATAATAGCATTCAAATAGTAATTTGAAACTAGAAATGCCTTTATTCATGCAAGTCAATTTAACAATTACTCTCTCGTTTACACTTGGCTTATCCTCACTAAACTGAGCAATATCTTTCGTCCTTTCAAATGCACCAATACTATCATAGTCATTGCACAAGATACTTGAGTTGATGGGCCACTGTTTCATTTTGGATGACAGCACCAACAATGACTGATTGATAACAGTTGATGAACTTAGCGGTGGATCAGAAGCTGTTCTTGTTCGGCTTGCAGAAATTTGTCTAACTGCAAGATTACCACTGTTGTCTTTTACTGTCAGCTCAGGTTTAGCAATAGCATCTGATGATAGGTGGGCTTCACTGTGATCAATTACACTGACGGTATGACAAGTATGCATGCCTTCTGGAACTGCATCTGCATTTATTTCTGCTTCACGTTGTAGTTGTACAGAACCTTTATTTAACTTAGCAGTAGTAGGCATATCCCTCATTTCATCATGATCAACCAAAGACAAATCTGCACTATCATGATCATTATCACAAATATTCAATTTACCATCATCTATCTGGTCGACTTCATCATTATCAAAATCTTTAATAACAGAAGTAGACAATTTTGGTTCCTCCTCACAAATCCCCAAAGATTTTATACCTTCACTCTGACTAGTAATACCTTGTAAACTTGGGGAGTCAGAACTGTCCTCTGAGACTGTAACTCTCTTCTGTGACATACTATTAAACAATGGCTTACCAGTTGCAATTACAGACTTCTTGACCACACCGTTATCGTCACACAATTCGGAGTCAGACCTTGATTTCACATTTAGCTGATCACTAAACTTGCTCACTGGTTCACAGTTCGCCTTTGTATGCACCTCTTGCAAACGTGTAAAACACAACCGTGTTTGTCTTGCATCTTGTAACTTATCTGTTGAGAATGTACTACGAAACCTGTTACACTCACTAGGTCTATATGCATTACTAGACATCATGGAGCCTTCTCGATATCCACCTCTCTGAGGCCCTTTCGTCATCAATGATTGCATTTTGCTCTCAGACTGCTCTATTCTAGGGGTGAGATTCAATATACTGGCAAACTTGCTCATAGATTGATTGACACTATTGTTTACCAGTTTCAGAATGTCATCGAACTTTGGCTCGATAGCCTCATCCTCCATACGGGAGCTTATCTTCACCCACTTCCTTCGCAGTCGAGTTGGTAGGCGTCTTGCTATTACTTCTAGTATAAAACTCGAGTTGAGGTCACTCATGCAATTCATCGAAATCAAGGTATTCTTACAAGTCATAAGATTATCTAAAAACTCAGTAAGTGCCTGGGAGTCATCTTGAAGTTGACTACCATTACATTTGACAGCTTCGTATACGTTCCTTACAATCATTGAAGGTCTTCCAAACATTTGACGTAATATGCTCATAGCCTCAGCGTATCCCTCATTAGGGGGCATGAGCTTACAGCACTGTATAGCTCTTGAAGCATCTCCAGTGCAATACCTCATCAAATACATCAATTTCAATTCATCACTTAATAAAATGCTACTCAGCATGATCTCAAACTCCTTTACAAATTGTAAATAATCAGCCGGGTTTCCATCGAAACAACGTGGTTCAAATTTAGGGAGTTTGATGTTCCTATTATCCCTGAAAGGCGAAACAGTAACATCAACCATGTCATGCTTAACATCAGACACATCGTTACAATTAACAGACAAGTCACCATGACTTACTTTCCTGTTTGCATCCAAGACGTTCTGTCCCTTCTTTGACCCAGGCATTGTTGAACTTGACCCAATTTCAAAAACGTTCCACATATTGCTCGTTCAAAGAAGACTTGACCGGCACCAGGAGAGATGAACGGTGACTATCCAAACTTTCACCAACTGTCCAAAACCGTTTAAAAACTGAAGTTGTACTGTCAGAAACTGTCAGCCAGGTCTCGCAAACCGTTAATGCCCAGCTCTTGCTACGCTCGGCCTCACGCTGTTCCTTGAAGTTTCTCAGAAACGCTTAGTAATAACGGACGAATAAACCAAAACACCAATTGGCGACTCGAGGATTCTTTATTGTAACACCAACATATAAACACTGTTACAACTAAGGTCTGTGAACAAATATTGCAATAATGAATCACAATATTACTTCTGACAGTTGTCTACTGACTTCTTTCTGAACAGCGACCGATGAGACGATGACTGTCGTATTGATGCCTCCGCGAAAATTGGGGAAGTTGGTTTTGAGCAAACAACCATGAATTGATCGTTCAGTCTTCAACTACATTGACACTCCCCGTCAAAAAAGGATCTAATCCTTTTTCCTTCACGACCAATACACGTTGACTTGGATGCCATTGCGAGAACCTGGGTCACTCGGACAGAGCTGAAATGGAAAACAAACAGAAAAGCCAACACACCACAAGCATACCCATTGCACAATCTCACACATCAATGACGACCTCCGCCTTCCAGTTAAAGGTGTCCTCTTGACATCTTGCAACACAATCGCCACTTGCTAGAATGACTCTTGCAGAATGCAACGTGACCATAGCACCACCTCACGATACTCTACGCACATCCTCTTATATACTCACTATCAATTACCACTGCAATCGCTTGTCACTCATTCTGCCTCAGTTCTAGTAACGGTGACGTGTGCGAGCCTCAGTCGTTTACACTCTTTCTCCCCGGCGTGTGGGACCGCACCTAACAATTATCTCCGTATGCATCTCATTCTCAGCAATAGCCTCCCCGGCGTATACGACCCATCTGCTGTCTCTAACATCAATCAATTCATTCACGGATGTAGAACACTAGAAACAACTTCAGAAGTAATCACGACGAAAATTTTAACAAAATTACGCAATAACAACAACGTACGAAAACAACGAGTAAACACAATTAATCCAAAGTCACAAATTGAGAAGAAACACCACACGTATACACAAACAGTACAAATAACCTCGCGGATCATGTCTTGGTGGAAATCCTTCGAAGAATTGCAGGACTTACACCATTTCGCCCGGTACGTTCGAATCAGGTGACGCTTTTGCACGTGTTTTCGTTTATATTCATTTATTGGTTACTAATAATTGATCTTTAATAACGATGGTTCAAAATTCTAAAAAGCGTGTTCGTGTGAACACCAGTAATTTAGAAAATAGCACCGGCTCGTCTAATAACACATTACCACCCCATATTATTAGTAGTTCACCCAACATAAAAGACTCGAACATAACTCTGACCCCTGTAATACAGGTGGAAGATGTTCTGTCTGAAAAAGTAGAGCTCTCTTACTTAACCTGCGTAATTAAAGAGATGCAGCTACAGATAGATGAATTAAAAACGAAATTAAGTTCACTAGAATGTATACCCGAAACTGTCTCACGTATGAAAAAGGAACTGCAGGATCCTACAATCCTAAAGCTTTTTAATATGACCTCTAGAATGACTCATACTGACTCAGAAAGTGCGAAGGAGTTAGAAAACGCCATCGACTTTCTATCCAGCGAAGTTGTTAGAAGGCTGGCTTCAAAACAAAACGCAATAGTGTATAATGTACCGGATAGCGAGCCCATAAAGTCAGTCCAGCACTCATTGCTGAAGGCTGCTAATCTCTTGAATGCACCTTGTCAGTGCATTCGCCTAAGCAAAAAAGACCTAAAGCATCCTTGTCCTATACTCTTTAGGTTCGACAGCTACATAACAGCTGAACGATTTAAGATGGCCGAAGATCTTCTGGCTACTGCCACTAAATTCAAGACTATTAAAGTAGTCTCGGATAAAACACCAAACCAAAGGCAAGCAACCAAGAACTCCTTCGATACAAAGTTGACAACACTGAGAAATACATCTGGTATCAGTGCTAAAGTGTCGACGGACACTGAAGCACAGCAAGTCACGTGTATAGTGTTAGGAGAAAAAACGGCAAGTAAGAGCGACCCAAAACTCAGTAAGAGCAGTGCCACTGGGTGCAATCTTAGAGTGCACGAGAGCACATCTCGAAAACCTGCTGACCTACATAAGGTTGACATAGACGCACAAACTATGGCTGACCAGAAACTACTGGCAGACCACTCTCAATCTGGATCCAAGCCAGAGAGTCCCTCAGTAGAAACCGCAAAAAAGACCACAAAACCCAGAGTCCCACCCCAGACTTCGACATACCTCCCTCGTAATAAGTCTAATAAGCAGCGTGTCAGTCTAAAAAATGACAAAGCATGGGTAACGAAGCACATTCCCAAAGACGTCACGCAGCATGTGAGAAGGAATACCCCTTCCCGAACTAGAAGTAACATGCCTAACAACGCACATAACTTGGGAATGCAACGTAGAATGGATCCTCAGGATATATGGAGCACTAAACGGGACTCATATAGGCACCATATTAACGAAAATCCTCGTCCAAACTCTCGCACTATCTATATTAAACCTCATCAACTTAATGAGAACAGGTCGGCACTTGATCCCCTCAATAACTTCACTCACAAACGTGACGTGAGCCAATATGCATATGGCTATGAAAGCCCCATGAGGTACAACTACCAGGGTAATCTTAACTCAGGGTACCTAGGTCCAGCAAACTACAACCCAAATTGCAGGGCAGACCATATATCACCAGTAGATCAACGCAGATGCCGACCCATGGATGCTAATAGTCAAAATATGCAACAGGATTATTTTCGGCTGCAGCAAACAATAGCCCCACTCGCTGCACAGTTCATCCAGGAAATAGTACACACACTGACTCTGTCTCACCTCAGAGCCCCTCCAAACATAACGTAGGGATAGTGACAAGTAACCATGTTAACCTCTCCTCCAATAACTCTGGTTTACTAACAATTATGCTCCTGAATGCTAGATCTCTCCTTAATAAAATAACAACGCTTCGCTGCCTGGCATACATAGAACGGCCAACACTAATAATGGTGACTGAAACCTGGCTTACTACTGATATACCTGACACAAAGCTGGTAATAGACAACTACGACATCTATAGGAACGATAGAGTTGACAAAAGAGGAGGTGGTTGCTTAATATATGCCTATAAATCCACTAACTCCAATACTTTCAATAACCCAAATACTGACAAACTCCCAGAATCTAAGTGGATAAGCATCCACACAAACGAAAGTAAAATTCTCGTGGGATGTATATACAGACCCCCCAATAGCCCTGAAATGACTGATATAACTATTGCAGAAATACTAGAGCATGTAGCTACGCTGGACTTCGACTTCAAAGTAGTATGTGGAGATTTCAACTTACCTGGAGTAAACTGGGATACCTGTACAGGACCAAGAATCCATGAAGAGCTACTACAAGCTATAGACATAGGAGGATGGAAGCAGTGCGTGCGCCTCCCTACAAGGAACCAAAATACTCTTGACTTAATCCTCTGTCATAACATAGAGCCCATCTCGATAGAGGTGGGAAATAAACTCGATAACAGTGATCACAACATATTGTACTGCACGCTCCCCCTCCGACTAACAACTAAATACACACCTAAAAATTCCCCGGTGCGCTATCAATATAGGGATTATAAGAATGCTGATTGGGAATTCCTATCAGATCTGTTGAGAAGTTCTGACTGGGAAGAATACTTCATCAACAATAACTTAGAAGCATCACTTGAGATTTTCTACAAAACAGTTGGCTCAGCAAGAGACACAATCGCGCCCCTAAAATCTGCCCTAAAGACACCAACTCCATTTATTGACCGGAAAACGCGACTAAAACTAAAGAAATTGAAAAGGAAATACCATGTATTTAAGGAATTTAATGCGTTAAACCAAATACATGAAACTCTTAAACTGCTTGAAGAGAAACACAAAATGAAGTCACAACATGAGGAAAATAAAGCGCTAATGGGTAACACCAAAACTCAGGAACTTTGTAGGATATTGCAAAAACGTCTAAAAAGCAGTAAAGACAATAATGTAAGCATCTTGGAACATAGGGGTGTAATATACAACGATCCCCAGGTTATAAGTGAACTCCTCAGTGAGTGGTTTTGCAATGACACCAGAGTGCACTCGACCCCAAATTTCCAAATGACCTGCAAAAGTAACCACAAATTAGGAGAAATAGATTTTAATATGCAAAATATAGACTCAGCGATTAAGACATTGAAGTCAAATGGCAGTACTGGAACAGACGACATACCATCTGTCATATACAAAAATGGTAGCACGGAAATGGTAGTCTTGTTACTTAGAATATTTACTCTGTCACTGGAAACTGGAACTTATCCTGAAGTGTGGAAAACCACATACATACTACCTAAGCACAAAGCAGGGGCCAAAACCAGTGCATGCAACTATAGACCTATTAATATAACACCGGTAATATCACGAATAATGGAGAAAGTGGTTAAAGACCAAGTGTCAGACAACTTACTAGAACATGAACTTATCAACCCATCACAACACGGATTCCTCAAAAAGAGATCATGTGCGACCTGTCACATAGACTTTTTCAATGAAGTTACACGAAGCAGGGACAACAGAGAACTAGTAATTGTGCTATACTTCGATATAACAAAAGCCTTCGATAGAGTCCCCCATAATCTGCTAGTCAGCAGGTTATGCTCACTAGGGATATGTGACCCTCTCCTGAGCTGGATAAAATCATTTCTCCGTGACAGGAATCAGATAACAAAAGTTGGCTCGATAATCTCAAGGCCTAAACCTGTAAGTAGTGGTGTAATCCAGGGAAGTGTATTAGGCCCACTCCTATTCATAATATATATAAACAGTATCTGTGAATGCTTTAGTGTTGGTAAACCAATACTATATGCAGATGACTTAAAAGTGACCTATAAATGCAAGAACACAGATCTCGGAATAACATTAAACGCCATACAGCAAGAATTAGAAAAAATGGACAGATGGTGTGACACCTGGCAACTCCAGTTTAATGTCGACAAATGTGGCTGGCTCTGCATAGGTTGCAACAATTTAGAACTTGACCTGACAATTCAAGGCCATGCACTTTTACGACTGGAATCTGTATTGGACCTAGGACTGAAATACTCACATGACTTATCATTTTCTGAACATATCTCCAAACAAGTGTCAAAGTCACGCAGACTTATCGGCTTTCTACTCAGGAACTTTTACAGAAATGAGTCCAGAATTCTGTTGTACAAGGTTTGTGTGCGTCCTTTATTTGATTACTGTTCATTCATGTATAGTAGTATACGCATAGAGGACAAATTGAAAGTCGAGGGAGTGCAGAGGTACTTCACGTCAAAATTACTCGGAACCGAAAATGGTGCGAACTACTCCACTAGATGTGACACCCTAGGATTAGAAACACTATGGCTAAGACGCCTGAGACTAAACTTAACACTTTACTATAAGCTTCTAAACCACTTAGTTTTTACCTCTACTAATGGCATTCGACTTTCAGATGACAGTGTCTACAAACTAAGACACACTAAGGGTACAGTAGCTATTGAACAATGTAAAACAGCTACCAGGCAAAAGTTTTATTTGATTAGGTATGCACAGATATGGAATAAACTACCAATGGAAATGCGTCAAGCAGGTACATTGGCTTCCTTCAAAAAAGTGCTTAACGACAAACTACACGAGTTTGCAAACGACAGTAGTCTTAGTTCCTATCTGAGAGCCTCCGAAATTATAGGTCCATTTAATGTATAAGTTCAAATACTACACCTGCTGTTTTTGCCTATATTTATAATTTTAGATAAAACATTAACGATTAAGATACTTACCCTCAAACAGACAAGAAGTTTCGTTTGTAAAACTTCTACCCAACACAATAAGTGGAATAAAATGGACATAAACTGACAACATGAAAAAGGTTATAACTCACCACAACATCACATGGACAGATGTACGCTCGTCGGACATCATATATGCATCACCAACTACAACCCAACATTCCTGAGATAATGTGATGAACTTATATCCATAATGTTGCTGAGCAGTCAATATCCACAACTCCTGTCGGAACAACTAAAATTCAAAAACCTTCCTCACGAGAAGTAAATATCCACAAGCAGTAGAAATCCATTAATTAATGCGTCTAAAGCTTATGTATTTTACTCCCAACAATGACATTGCACATCAAATGAGATAAACATATCACTGATTTCAAAATAACACATCAATGAACTATAATTCAAGGATTCTGCACACAACAAAGTATTGTACGAAAATTGACTTCAAGCTTTATTTTTTTCCCAGGCACTTATAACCCATCCACCAAAGACCTGGTTTTTTTGTTAATGCGAAGACAATACTTCTGTATTTCCTGATGTGTTGCACTCACTGAAAATCTAGCGGATTTTTCCAACTATGCACAGAAATGATTGTACATAAGTGAAAAGGATGTTTTATACTATTCGGATTAACATTTATCAAGTGTACGTATAATCTCCAGTGTACATGTTAAACATATTTTGCTATCGACTGTAAATTGTGACTGAATAATATGATCCTATTTCTGTAACAATTTGATGATGCCTGTAAACTGGCGTCCCTCATGTACTGTATCATGAGAATAAATTTATTTATTTATTCCTATACTTCATGATGTGCTCCATTGAATGACTTGTTATATTGTGGAATAACATCAAGCTTTATTTTTTCCCAAGTATTTTTAATCCATCCAAAACATACTTGGGTTTTTTTGTTAATGCGAAGTTAATATTCCTATATTTCATGACGTGCTCCATTGAATGACTGGTTATCATATTGTTCCCACAGACCTAAGACAAAAACGCCAGCAACCATGTAACTTAACCATGAACCAAATTTATGAAATTTATATAATGCTTATCCATGCCTGTATATTTGGTGTGTCCTACACAAGTAGGAAAAAATGTGTATTTTATTAAAACATTATTATTAATTATGATTGCTAATCGTATATGTAATTTATCATATTGATGATGCCTGTAAACTGGCGTCTCTCATGTACAAAATGAGAATATACTATTATTATTATAATTATTATTAATATTAACCCTTCACAGGTTGACGATTGTAAGTTGTGGAATGTCCGGACACAAACAAGATTGACCAACAATTACAATAATTGGAACTCACACAATCATTTAACACAAACATATGTACAATCAACACATCATATGTGGTGGATTCTGCCTTGACGAACTACCCTTGAAGAACTGTAGGACTTACAGCGTTACGCCTACATTCCTTCTCAGGTTGATGATCCAAGTGGAAGTCGTCCGGACACAAACAGAATTACCAACAGCTAGATGACAGATGATATCAATCCAGTATATGCAATATGAACATATGTACAAAATCACACACCAAGTACATTGGACTGCTCATTGATGCGCTGCCCTTTGAAGAATTGTAGGACTTACAGCAGTACGCCTACAACCCTTCTCAGGTTGACGCCCTAGGTTGGAAAATCGTTGAAGAGTTCATTTGCTGATTTCCTTCTATCAGCTATATCCTCAAATCTGAACGGTAACACGCTCATGTCATTGTATCGTAGAACATAGATGACGAACAAACACACGACGTATCTGGTCAACCAAGCGTAGTCACAGAGTAATTTACACCAAAGATAATAGCATTCAAATAGTAATTTGAAACTAGAAATGCCTTTATTCATGCAAGTCAATTTAACAATTACTCTCTCGTTTACACTTGGCTTATGCTCTCTAAACTGAGCAATATCTTTCGTCCTTTCAAATGCACCAATACTATCATAGTCATTGCACAAGATACTTGAGTTGATGGGCCACTGTTTCATTTTGGATGACAGCACCAACAATGACTGATTGATAACAGTTGATGAACTTAGCGGTGGATCAGAAGCTGTTCTTGTTCGGCTTGCAGAAATTTGTCTAACTGCAAGATTACCACTGTTGTCTTTTACTGTCAGCTCAGGTTTAGCAATAGCATCTGATGATAGGTGGGCTTCACTGTGATCAATTACACTGACGGTATGACAAGTATGCATGCCTTCTGGAACTGCATCTGCATTTATTTCTGCTTCACGTTGTAGTTGTACAGAACCTTTATTTAACTTAGCAGTAGTAGGCATATCCCTCATTTCATCATGATCAACCAAAGACAAATCTGCACTATCATGATCATTATCACAAATATTCAATTTACCATCATCTATCTGGTCGACTTCATCATTATCAAAATCTTTAATAACAGAAGTAGACAATTTTGGTTCCTCCTCACAAATCCCCAAAGATTTTATACCTTCACTCTGACTAGTAATACCTTGTAAACTTGGGGAGTCAGAACTGTCCTCTGAGACTGTAACTCTCTTCTGTGACATACTATTAAACAATGGCTTACCAGTTGCAATTACAGACTTCTTGACCACACCGTTATCGTCACACAATTCGGAGTCAGACCTTGATTTCACATTTAGCTGATCACTAAACTTGCTCACTGGTTCACAGTTCACCTTTGTATGCACCTCTTGCAAACGTGTAAAACACAACCGTGTTTGTCTTGCGTCTTGTAACTTATCTGTTGAGAATGTACTACGAAACCTGTTACACTCACTAGGTCTATATGCATTACTAGACATCATCGAGCCTTCTCGATATCCACCTCTCTGAGGCCCTTTCGTCATCAATGATTGCATTTTGCTCTCAGACTGCTCTATTCAAGGGGTGAGATTCAATATACTGGCAAACTTGCTCATAGATTGATTGACACTATTGTTTACCAGTTTCAGAATGTCATCGAACTTTGGCTCGATACCCTCATCCTCCATACGGGAGCTTATCTTCACCCACTTCCTTTGCAGTCGAGTAGGTAGGCGTCTTGCTATTACTTCTAGTATAAAACTCGAGTTGAGGTCACTCATGCAATTCATCGAAATCAAGGTATTCTTATAAGTCATAAGATTATCTAAAAACTCAGTAAGTGCCTGGGAGTCATCTTGAAGTTGACTACCATTACATTTGACAGCTTCGTATACGTTCCTTGCAATCATTGAAGGTCTTCCAAACATTTGACGTAATATGCTCATAGCCTCAGCGTATCCCTCATTAGGGGGCATGAGCTTACAGCACTGCATAGCTCTTGAAGCATCTCCAGTGCAATACCTCATCAAATACATCAATTTCGATTCATCACTTAATAAAATGCTACTCAGCATGATCTCAAACTCCTTTACAAATTGTAAATAATCAGCCGGGTTTCCATCGAAACAACGTGGTTCAAATTTAGGGAGTTTGATGTTCCTATTATCCCTGAACGGCGAAACAGTAACATCAACCATGTCATGCTTAACATCAGACACATCGTTACAATTAACAGACAAGTCACCATGACTTACTTTCCTGTTTGCATCCAAGACGCTCTGTCCCTTCTTTGACCCAGGCATTGTTGAACTTGACCCAATTTCAAAAACGTTCCAGATATTGCTTGCTCAAAGAAGACTTGACCGGCACCAGGAGAGATGAACGGTGACTATCCAAACTTTCACCAACTGTCCAAAACCGTTAAAAACTGACGTTGTACTGTCAGAAACTGTCAGCCAGGTCTCGTAAACCGTTAATGCCCAGCTCTTGTTACGCTCGGCCTCACGCTGTTCCTTGAAGTTTCTCAGAAACGCTTAGTAATAACGGACGAAAAAACCAAAACACCAATTGGCGACTCGAGGATTCTTTATTGTAACACCAACATATAAACACTGTTACAACTAAGGTCTGTGAACAAATATTGCAATAATGAATCACAATATTACTTCTGACAGTTGTCTACTGACTTCTTTCTGAACAGCGACCGATGAGACGATGACTGTCGTATTGATGCCTCCGCGAAAATTGGGGAAGTTGGTTTTGAGCAAACAACCATGAATTGATCGTTCAGTCTTCAACTACATTGACACTCCCCGTCAAAAAAGGATCTATTCCTTTTTCCATCACGACCAATACACGTTGACTTGGATGCCATTGCGAGAATCTGGGTAACTCGGACAGAGCTGAAATGGAAAACAAACAGAAAAGCCAACACACCACAAGCATACTCATTGCACAATCTCACACATCAATGACGACCTCCGCCTTCCAGTTAAAGGTGTCCTCTTGACATCTTGCAACACAATCGCCACTTGCTAGAATGACTCTTGCAGAATGCAACGTGACCATAGCACCACCTCACGATACTCTACGCACATCCTCTTATATACTCACTATCAATTACCACTGCAATCGCTTGTCACTCATTCTGCCTCAGTTCTAGTAACGGTGACGTGTGCGAGCCTCAGTCGTTTACACTCTTTCTCCCCGGCGTGTGGGACCGCACCTAACAATTATCTCCGTATGCATCTCATTCTCAGCAATAGCCTCCCCGGCGTATACGACCCATCTGCTGTCTCTAACATCAATCAATTCATTCACGGATGTAGAACACTAGAAACAACTTCAGAAGTAATCACGACGAAAATTTTAACAAAATTACGCAATAACAACAACGTACGAAAACAACGAGTAAACACAATTAATCCAAAGTCACAAATTGAGAAGAAACACCACACGTATACACAAACAGTACAAATAACCTCGCGGATCATGTCTTGGTGGAAATCCTTCGAAGAATTGCAGGACTTACACCAGTACGCCTACAACCCTTCACAGGTTGACGATTGTAAGTTGTGGAATGTCCGGACACAAACAAGATTGACCAACAATTACAATAATTGGAACTGACACAGTTATTTAACACAAACATATGTACATTCAACACATCAATATGGTGGATACATGTGTCAAACCGCATTACACAATTTCAGAAATTAATATATGTTGATGACAGCAAAATTACAAACAGTGGGTACATGCCGAACAGAATATTAGATATTCCGAATACGACAACCTTCGACGATTTTCCAACCTAGGGCGTCAACCTGAGAAGGGTTGTAGGCGTACTGCTGTAAGTCCTACAATTCTTCAAAGGGTAGCGCATCAATGAGCAGTCCAATGTACTTGGTGTGTGATTTTGTACATATGTTCATATTGCATATACTGGATTGATATCATCTGTCATCTAGCTGTTGGTAATTCTGTTTGTGACCGGACGACTTCCACTTGGATCATCAACCTGAGAAGGAATGTAGGCGTAACGCTGTAAGTCCTACAGTTCTTCAAGGGTAGTTCGTCAAGGCAGAATCCACCACATTTGATGTGTTGATTGTACATATGTCTGTGTTAAATAATTGTGTGAGTTCCAATTATTGTAATTGTTGGTCAATCTTGTTTGTGTCCGGACATTCCACAACTTACAATCGTCAACCTGTGAAGGGTTGTAGGCGTACTGGTGTAAGTCCTGCAATTCTTCGAAGGATTTCCACCAAGACATGATCCGCGAGGTTATTTGTACTGTTTGTGTATACGTGTGGTGTGTCTTCGCAATTTGTGACTTTGGATTAATTGTGTTTACTCGTTGTTTTCGTACGTTGTTGTTATTGCGTAATTTTGTTAAAATTTTCGTCGTGATTACTTCTGAAGTTGTTTCTAGTGTTCTACATCCGTGAATGAATTGATTGATGTTAGAGACAGCAGATGGGTCGTATACGCCGGGGAGGCTATTGCTGAGAATGAAATGCACACGGAGATAATTGTTAGCTGCGGTCCCACACGCCGGGGAGAAAGAGTGTAAACGACTGAGGCTCGCATACGTCACCGTTACTAGAACTGAGGCAGAATGAGTGACAAGCGATTGCAGTGGTAATTGATAGTGAGTATATAAGAGGATGTGCGTAGAGTATCGTGAGGTGGTGCTATGGTCACGTTGCATTCTGCAAGAGTCATTCTAGCAAGTGGCGATTGTGTTGCAAGATGTCAAGAGGACACCTTTAACTGGAAGGCGGAGGTCGTCATTGATGTGTGAGATTGTGCTGTGAGTATGCTTGTGGTGTGTTGGCTTTTCTGTTTGTTTTCCATTTCAGCTCTGTCCGAGTTACCCAGATTCTCGCAATGGCATCCAAGTCAACGTGTCTTGGTCGTGATGGAAAAAGGAATAGATCCTTTTTTGACGGGGAGTGTCAATGTAGTTGAAGACTGAACGATCAATTCATGGTTGTTTGCTCAAAACCAACTTCCCCAATTTTCGCGGAGGCATCAATACGACAGTCATCGTCTCATCGGTCGCTGTTCAGAAAGAAGTCAGTAGACAACTGTCAGAAGTAATATTGTGATTCATTATTGCAATATTTGTTCACAGACCTTAGTTGTAACAGTGTTTATATGTTGGTGTTACAATAAAGAATCCTCGAGTCGCCAATTGGTGTTTTGGTTTTTTCGTCCGTTATTACTAAGCGTTTCTGAGAAACTTCAAGGAACAGCGTGAGGCCGAGCGTAACAAGAGCTGGGCATTAACGGTTTACGAGACCTGGCTGATACCTAATGATCCATATTTATGGTTCTCGCGGCTTGAACACGATTTGCTAGCTAACCATGTCACTTCTCAGACTAAGAAATTTGGCTATGCAAGTTCCATCTTTCACGACGATGTAGGAGAGCAAGTAGGGGAGACGCTCATAAATCCAGATCTAATAACTCCGTACAGCGTTTTAAAGGAGGAAATTTGCAAGATTGCCCCATTGTCAGACCAGAAAAGTATTGATCAGCTGCTCAGCAATGCTAGTCTGTGTGGTGGAACAGCTTCCCTACTCAAAAGCTATATGTGTGACATTTTAGGAGATCGGAAGGTAGACACCAGGTATTTCTATCAATTGTGGCTACAACGGTTACCCCACAGCATTCAACAGGTATAAGCGCTTGGAGACGAAGAAATAAATATTGAAAAGTTAGTAGAAATTGCTGACAGAATGTATGAGCGGGTGTCTCCACAATTAACACTTGTAGTCGACAAACCGTCAGATGAACGAATAGAAACCTTAGACCATAAAACAGATGTTCTGACCGGACAATTAATGAAGATGAGGTTTAGTAGAAAACCTATTACATCATATAGGAGACAACGTAGCCACTCACGCAATGTATGTAAATATAATTTGGTGGAAACGCTAAACGGTGCACGCAACCATGTGCTTTGCAATAGCCTATGGTGTCGGGAAACGAAAAGGCCGGCGGTCGGTGACGACTGTGTTCGCTGACCAACACCCATCCCACAGTCGTCTCTTCAGAGTGACTGATAAAATAACGGCAGCACAATTCTTGGTAGATACCGGTGCAGAAGTTAGTGTAGTTCCCCCAACACCCAGCGGGCGCTTACAGCCAAATCCCGCATTAGTATCTAACACTGTGGACAATTCTACTATAAAAACTTTCGGAAACTGAAGAGAAAAACTTAATATTGGTTGGAGTACACCATTTTAGTGGGAGTTCGTGTCAATGAAGGTGAACATTTAACGTTTATTTTTGGAACTGGTAGCCATTAGTGGGCAACTCGAAGGCTCGAATGGTTCGATCGTGTACAAGTTCGAAGAGGACGACCAAAACGAATAAAGGTACTGCATAATTTCGTATAAAATATTTGTTTATAGACTTTTACTGTTCTCCGTCTTGACTGCCAAACAATATAACTTCCTTCTTGCAATACTGGTATTTTGGAGTTAAAGTGGAAGAAAGTACATAATATTTATCGGTTTGGAGCGTCTTCGTAACAATAGGAACTTAGAGATAAATCCCTTGATAGCTTGTCATAGCAGAAATAGTCTTTGGTAATAATGGGAAGGAAAATTAGTCACTACAAATTTCAACAGACAGAGTAACGTCAACATATTTTCACTCAACCAGGGTATGAAGCGTTAATCTAGAGGAAATTCTCAATAGACAGTCACTACATGCTGTCATAGCTGCTAGCCTCTATGAAGCTATTACGCAGCACACATTTTGGGGGCGGATAGTAAACCATTCAGGCTAGGCAGCCTTCCCAAGAGCAACCATATGAATATAGAAAATTCACGAGCAGGATCAGAGATAGACAGCGGTGACCACGTAGTAGTCGCGTTCGACTCAATTATTAGTAAACAGTTTGCCCGGGTCAAATCTCCTACCCAACGCCGATAACTGTGAATGGATGAGGGAAGATCCGTGCTGTGGAAGTGCCATGACGGCAGCAGTAACTAACGGTGGAAGTGCACTGACAGTGTTCGGGGTCTATTACAATGGCTAGAGTGATTCCATCTTTATGGTAACTACCTCTGTCTTTTTAAAATTACATACAGGCTGAAAGATTTCTTAGGTATGACCTTAGGGTTCAAGGAAGATAGTGATTTAGAATGAGACTCTCGCAGAAAGAATTAAACCATAGTGCAAATATAGTGCAAGGAAATAAGTGCAGTACCAAAGTGAAGGGGTATAAGAGAAAATTCCAGAAAAATCTACTGCAGAAACTGCAGGCCACATCCGAAAGCGTATACTAGCCAGGGAGTGAGTCATTTTAAAATAGGCTGCTGGATTTCTTTGAGATGTGGAAGTAAACAAACCTTTTAGCAGTGCTTTCAAAAAACAAAAATGCGAACAGCATGTGTTCACTTTGGCTACATACTATGCAGTCGAATTTCTTGAAGATTACTCCTCCGAAAATAACCCCGAGTATGCTTCCGGAGTATATAGAGAAGCTTGGTCACCGAAGAGCCGAAGATGTGACCAACTCAAAATTGTGGTTCTCAAACCATGCGCAGAAGCTCTATGGGTACTTATCTGGAAGAAATCAAATGCCGAGTGCTTGGAGGAAATGCACACTATTTACAACCCTTAGTTTGGGAAATCAACGAGACCTCAAGTGCCACAGATTTACAGTTCTGCCATTAAAAATATTACAGTAGGCGGAAAGCCTGTAGGATGGTTGTATCATGGAATGTTTTTATGAAACAACATTCCTCAGTGAGTTCAACATCATCTCAAGAAGGATGGCTCATGCGCTAACAAACTGCAGCCAGGTGGGAACTGCCGCACAACATACCGTGACGGAAACGTCGAATTTTTGCGTAGTTTTAATAATAATAATGTATATTCTCATATAAACATACAAATTTACATGAAAATGCATGCCATTTTTACAGGCACGATCAAGTATGATATAATATCATATCGTAGATTGTCAACAAGTCAATAATGTTTCAACAGTTAAATATTTGATATATATACACACCCATTGTCTGAACTAGGCTGTATAGTTATTGAATTGTACAGTTGTCCTCCAGGTTGAGCGGGAAATTCGACTTCGTTTCGTTTTCATCCCGGGCAGCCTGTAGACGGCCATAGGTCATTTGATCAGCTGATGGATATTGACGTTATTTTTGGAAAAGACGTCAAGGTTGGGTCATCTTTACACACTTTTTTACATATATTCCAGCTTAAAGTTGATGAAATACGGCGTATTTAGCAGAAATAGGCAATGGTGGCGTCCTTATTTGGCCGTAGCTTACAGGCAGTTTGCAGTTTGTTGAAAAAACGTACTTTTCCGTTCAGAATATGTCAAATTACTTGAAAACATGTTATAACGACCATTTCGTGAATTTTTTTGCATTTTAATGGATTACATATGGACATGATGAGGTGCGATAGCTCGTTTTGGTAATTATTTCATTTACTTTGTTGTGTACTTTTCCTAATGCGGACAAGGCTCCTCCACATGTATTTCTTTACGAAGAATTTGCAGAAATAGTTAGAAATTATATACGCATAGTATTTCCTTATTTTATGGCATAAACTTGATGTTTGCAGGCAGATGCAATATCGATTTTGTGTTCTTGAAAAGTGTTGACTGACGTAATTATATACAATTCAACTAATTGTTTCGTCATTTTAAACATTTAATGGTTAATTATTGTGTTTACACTGGCAACAATGTCTACATCTGTATAATTCTTATGTTCTTTTTCAGAAGTCTACTGTCGGGAATTTCATGTATTTGGGTGATGAAGAAAAAGATGCCTGCAGTATTGTCGATTTTGTATTACATGTTAATTCATTGATAAGTGTATTCCTCGTTATTCGTTTGTTTATTCTACTTGATAAGACCGAATATTAGCCCTTGCGTAATTTGTGAGGTAGAGTATATGAGGCTATCTTTGAAATACTAAGTAGGAGCAGATATTCGGGGAAGCGTATTGGTAAAAGATTATGTTGTAGTCAAATAAAGTAAATATGTCCAAATCGTAGAGGAGGTATTGTGATTATAAAGCGTTTTGAGTTATCTCTCGTCTTAGCAGAATACATAAACTGATTCGCGGTTCATAGTCACACAGTGAGGATAAATCTACCTGAGATAGTTTGCTTGTGATTTCTGCATGTCGCAATGCACCATAAGGAGAGACTATACCTATGCTGTTAGATGTATAACTCAGTGCAACTGTGGTTATCGTAATAATTAAAAACAGAATGCCTAAGGTTCTCAGCCACGGGACATGGTACGTTGCTATCTGCTCATATAATCACGTAAACAAAAGTTTTTCAGACACCGCATTTACTCCTAACAGTTTACTCTCAACTTCTAACTTAGCACGTGTTACTTATGTTACCGGAATACAATCGCATTACAACAGAAGGAACACAGATTGATTGAAAAATTGTTTATTAAAAAAGTCAGATTTCAAATGTACAGATAATTCATATGAGTAGTCCTCTGTTATCGTCAGTAAGTTCCATCTGAGAACACGGCACATATATGTTTTACGGGTTGATCACGGATTGATATCAGTTAGAGAACCATTGAAAACCAGGGAGTACTGGACAGCTGCTGTTTCATCCTAGTTTGGGAATCATCGGCAGTACGCACCCACTGGGATTCGAACCCGGGACCTTCCGGTTACAAGGCAAGCTCGTATACCATTCAGCCACTGGGACCCGATTCAATGGCTCGTGAATTCTAACTTCTACCAATTCGTGATTTAGCGCGACCCCAACCATTGTCGTTGGTGGGACATCCATCCACACACGTGACATCTAATTGCAAACCAAACTATAGAAAACATATATCTTTTTCCATAAGTCTGAAAAAGTTTAAGAAAAGCATAATTAACTTAGGTATTACATGCATGATCTGAATAAAAAAATTTTCCTGATAAGCATTTAGAAGTAATCACTTTACAAATAATATATATATATGTATATATAAGTAGCCGAAAATTTTTCACTAAACCTAAGGGACTTTGCAACCCATCGTTGGTCGATATCCAGTAGTCCATTGAAGCATCATGAAATGATAAAATTATCTAACAACAAGTTATGCAGTAGTTTTCAAAGCTTGTACAAATATTTTAGCAAAAATGACAACCACTTTATGACAAATAATAGGTCTTGACAGCAATAATAATAACATTCATGTTCATAGTGACTATAAAAACAATAATAGGCAATATTATTGCAACGAATTCATCATTAACTAAGATAGACAAATAATAATACAATCATATCAAACAAATGTATCATCTAATCTTAAGAAGCATGTGTTTACTTACTTTCACTGTATTCTCTCAATACTGATGTGCTCAACCAGCTTATTCCAACTGAATTCAAGATTGATTCTGAAAGTGAGTGGAGATCCAGCCTATGTCAAATAAAAACATGTAACGTACATGTATTACACTGCTTACTGAGACATCTGATACCTGCTTTCCGATCTTCGTGAAAAGAACACAGTTTATCTAGGTTTACCTACATATACATGAGTATATGTGTATGCTGCAACAACCATGCCGTTTTTATCATGATTAGCCAGACCACTGTGTATATCATGCTTATTTAAGGATCTCTGAAAAAAATGGTCAAGCGATAATTGAAGTTGCGTGAAGTTATTACCTCTTCAGAACATTGTTTGCATTCTTCACACCCCTAAGAAATCCTTAGATCTTAATTTGGCATGAATTCGTTGAATTCAGCAAACAAATCCACTGGTATATCATTCCTCTCCTTAGCTGTAATAGTTTGTGTTGTCAGTTATCTCTCAAATTTGATAAAACGATCCCGGAAATTCAGAACTTAACCAAGCAGCAAAATGACGTTTGAAATTACCTCAACTAGAATGACAAACTGTCCAATCACGAGCGAGCGAATCTCTTGTTTATCTCATTCGCGGTCACTCAAAATTACGGCCGTCAACAGGCTGCCTTCATCTCGAAAGAGGCTACAGTCAGTTTCTAGGTCATGATGAGTTCCTGCGTCGGCTAGTTATGTTTCGTGAATTCGTTTTCCATTGAATTTTAAAGGTTTTTCTGGATGTTTTTCTCATTTTGCAGTGTGTAGGTCAGTTTTTGTCACTGGGTGCTACTATTTAGCTTATTTTTAGCCTGAAGTTCACAGTTATTCACAGTTATCTTTTCTCTTAGAGTTTGTAATTGATAACTTCAGAAAAGAAGTGGAATGTTATGTCACAACGAATAGTCTGCGCACATCCACATAGGGTTCTGGGGGCCAGCTGTAGCGCTATCTATTCGACCAATCCACTCCATCAATTTATCCTAGCTAGCCTTGTGTCTCTTCCAGGCACATCCTTTCTACCGTGTTTGTCGAATATCTGTTGCAAACACAGTGTAGAGGTAGATAATTCCCCGAAAATATTAGCCTCCAGCATTCATCATTGAACACTGAATGCTGAAGGCTCGTGATCAAGCATCCACGTCTTTCGGAAAGCCGTCGTGTTACGTTTGGTTGTTCATGAACGATCCCTATCTGGGTAACCGATCATCCTAGTATTACTACTTTGGTCTCCAAACATACTTCGTATTTCGGACGATTAACCCGGTGTTCTCCTTCGTCTATGGTCTACGTGAAGCGAATATTACACGTTACTTACGTGTTGGTTTCCTTGCATTGCTGTTATTCAAGTTGCCCAGAAGTCTCAGGGTTTTCACCAGCTGTCCAGGAAAAATTTGGGATTTGACATTGGAAAGTGGGCTGAAAATTTAGTACTTTTTCAAATAGTGCGTTACCGTTGTTGTTCCTTGGTCGTGGACGTAGTCATTTTCATTTAAAATATTAAAAATTCACTCATAAGTTATTCACCAAAAAAGATATTCGGGTGAGGAGCATGGTCCAGAATTAGTCCCCATAAGGTTTTAATTATATATGTTTATTAGTTTACGTGTATTTTAGAAAACATATCAGATATAAAGAAGTCATGGAATAATAAGACGAGGCAGATTAACTATGCTGTTTATCATAACAGCAATTTATTTGCTGACAGCACAGGTGAAAAGTCGAGTGGCTTCTCATGACGAGGATATATCCTCATAATGATATTTACACTTAGAATGAAAAGTGACATAATTATACCAAAAATACTCGAATTGATGAGGACTGACTAGAATAGATGGTGGGATTAAGTGGTGCTAGAATTCAGAGAAAGCAAATGAACTTTTACTGGAGGTGTAAGAGGTTTGTGTGTTAAAAAATGATATATATATATATATATATATATATATATATATATATATATATGGCCAAGCTAAACTATCATAGCCAAAGTCTAAATGACCCTAAACAACCAATCAGGACTTAGATAAAAAGAGACGCATAATCGTTGAAAAATGCACTTAAAATCATTGGAAACATGATATTACACCAGAAAGCTGTCGCTTATGTGTTGTAAGAATGTCCCTAGTCGCTACAAGACAACCTATGGAGAGATAATACCATGCACTACAAAAGTACTCATTGAGGTGACCGTAGATCATCGTACTTTGACATCCATTGGTATTTCTGGCATTGTTCTTCAACTCTGACCGTACTTCCAACCACCAATCTTAATTGACATCCTAATCCTAACATTTATCGTTGACTCTAAACTTAGTCCTAAAAATCATAGCCCTACTTAGCAGTATAGATTTGCACAAAAAGTACTTGTGGAGTAAGTAGAATACTGTATCTACCCTCTCATGAGTTGACTTGAAATGACTTCTCATAGAGCTCCCTAAATCTGACTGGTCCTTGAAGGCCGACTTTCGACAAACCTTGACTTTTACTATCATACTTCAAGTTCGCCATATATATATATATATATATATATATATATATATATATAAGGGGTGTTGGTGATACAGCGATTGCTCAGGTCTCAGTTAAACTGATAAATGCACATAATGTAGCAAAAGTGTGCAGTTTATCCTTCGATTTAGTCACAGTAATTCGCTGACTGGAAATTAGAAAACACAAACTGCTTATAATCGAGTATAGTTATACCTTTAGATACCCTGACATGCAGTATAACTAATTATACAATATATCTGATGTTTCTAGAGGTCGCTAATATACCTCCCATATTTGATTATATCTATGTGAATCAGTTAACTTCACAGTGGGTGTATACTGTAAAGTGAGAATAAAATTTTTAAACTGTGTTAAGTAGTGGAGCTCACATATACATAGAATAATTTGACATGCATATGATGGGGCACAATCACATAGCCACGAGTATTGCTTGGGACTAACTCAAAAACCATTCCCTTCAACGGAACTAGGTGTCATTCACCTTTGTCCTGTTAAACTTATTTGGTTTTCTAGCAACACTTCTGCAAACATAAGCATACGTCATTGTACAGTCTAGTTGCATCATATTCTATTCGTGACTCATTAATCATGTATGTAGCGTCTTTTGTGTCCCATTCCCGCTTGAATTACAACATGGGCGATTAAATAGTATCAACGGGCTTTACACAATATTTATGACGATAGCAATATGAAAGTAGAAAATGTGAAATTCAAAAAGTGTATTTTTGAAGTGAAAGCTGAGAAAAAGCTGTCTACTTCTTGATAGTGAATCACTACTGATGATAAATTCACTTTTAATATCTGAAGTTTTCTCCAACTATCGCAGTAGTACTAATTTATGCCTGTTCAGTTTAGGTGTTTCAGTCTAAGAAAATCCCAAGACCATCGTTGATATCCCCGAACAGTCAAGTGCATTTGATTTTGGTTCTGTGCTAACTATTCGATATGAGAAAGGCTACTGTCCAACAATAAAGTTGTTACCTGTCGTTCCGAAATGAATCGTGCAAACGTGATACAATTTACACAGTACAACATCCTATGAAAAGTTCAGAATCGAAATCGAAAGTCACACAGTCTTCATTTTATCCCCAGGAAATTTATTAGAGATGAGGAAATTGACTTCGATAAAATAAAACTTTTTGAACTTCTAAAATCATGAGCTACATCTCATAGCAGAAGCCATTTTCATAAAGTAGACTCAAGATTACCTAAATGACTGTCAATATTTTGTTTCTATGAATTTTGAAAAGCACTGGCATCTACATTCATGTGCAGTCGAAATTAACAGCTAATGTGTATTATTCTCGCTAGGTGCTATCAAATATATGAACTTAGTGTAGCTTGTATAATCACCTAAAATGCGTAAATTCAGCTTCTAACCGATAAGTCGTGATCTGAAATCCCATTGTACGTCGTAAAGTCTAGGCAGTAAGATAATATCGTCAACTTTAACATGGTAGTTGTGACATAGAAATGAGAAATCCTTAACGGTATCATCAAGTCTGTTTAACTGTAGTAGTTGCTTTTGCAACGAGTTGATACAATTCGTGAAGTAATGCCCAGTATTCGTTTGATAGCTTTCAAATTATTATTAATATTGTAAATATTTTTGTTTTTCAGGAGTTTAATGCAAATTTGCGTATCTCATTCACAAAATGCGTGTTTTGGAGTTTTATTCAGGAATAGGTGGCATGCATCTTGCTTTCCAAAGTATTCAAAACACCAGCTAACCTCATTTTATAAGAGTCTACTGTAAAACACGAAGTAGTTGGTGCTGTTGAAATCAATGATGTGGCAACTTCAGTATATGCGTATAACTTTCCCAATACACTAGTATTGAATCGAGTTATTGAGGTGAGTAGTTATGTAAAAATGGCACATTAAATTTTAGGCTTTACTGTTGAGTTTGTACATAGCCTAAATGCAGATATATGGAGTCTTTGTCCACCGTGTCAACCTTTTACAAGGCTAGGGAAACAAATGTGTGAAGCGGATAACAGAAGTGCCTCTTTCTTTCATATTCTTGATCTAATAACTATGTAAGTTTGAATTTTAACAATTGACTTTTGAAGTCTAAAGCCACAAGGAATCATACTAGAAAATGTAAAAGGTTTTGAACATTCTGAGCCATGGAGACGACTAATTGAAGTATTGAATACCTCTGGTTATGAATATCAGGTAAGTAGTGTACAGCGCTTCTGTTTAAAGTTACATTTAAAAAGTTATCTGACAATTATAATCAAATGTCAGTACACTGTTCGCATATATGTGGTCATTCATTTGCCTGTCCGAATTACGATTAATTTGCTAAAAGGTAATCAGACCGAGAAGTCATAGTCTGCTGGTGTGTGACTCATGTAGATTCGAGTAGGTTGCCAGGCCGACATCCTGGAGATGTTTAAAATCAATTGTTGAAGACTGCTGGCAGGATGGCTCGAAACCAATTATGTAGTGTTATAATTTATCCACTTCTTACCACTTGAATTTCTGAATTTCTTCATTAAATCCTCCGTTATCACTCAGTCATGTGTGTTCATTGTAGTATCATTCTAATTCTGTTCTATCCGTTTTCCTGTGCTATCTATAAGCCTGGAAACTTCAACTTATGCACATGTGTGCAGGGTTTCAGGTTCATCGGTCAGTGCTCTTTTTTGATGTGAATTAGTATTAGGTGTTGTCGACTATTTCCGTCCTAATTCAATGAAAGCGTTGTAATGTTGCCTTTAGTAAATGGAACTACTAATTGTGTGTCGGTAGTTCAGCAGTAGAATGCTCGCCAACCATGCGAATGGTTCGGGTTTGACTCGTGGCCGGCGCATACCTTTAACTCTCCCGCAATCGAATATAAGTCCAGCAAAAGGGAAAGGTCGGGCGTGAGGTTAGCAACCCCACCTTGTAAAACACCAGTGCTAATGAATCTTCAAAGCTCTGGCTTGAAGCCCTGCGTTTTTCTCGGAACGCAAAGGAACAAAGTAAGAATAATACAAAGTGAGTAATATGGTGAATTTTATTCCACTTAAGATACTTGATCTATCTAGGACTTGAAATTTCAATCAACTGTTGTGTTTAAAATTGTGGTATCGCTATGCACGAAAGTATGAGCAGTAGAATCTGTACCGCTAATGTCGTGTTTCCATTTTACGACAAATCCAGCAATGAACTGGTGACCTCAAGAAAAAATTATCTTATAAGTTATCATAAATGTATAGATTCAACCGTATTATATATGATTTAACTTGACTGTAACTTTTACGCATCTTTTCGCGCTGTATATCTTATTTCTTTTCCTTAGTTTATTTCTTCTGAGTTATTCTAGTTTTCTGTCATTATCAATACCATTGTTTCCTTCATGCTGTGATCTGATCTATGAAACAATGATATTAAGTTTTTTATAAAAACTGAAAGACCTGATGCAAGGGAAACTTTAAAGGATAACTGGTTGTTTGAGAAGATAGTGATTTTGGACAAAATTAAAAAGTGGAATGAAAGAACAGACGGATACACGAATGCCGTAATATTTTAGAAAATTTTTTTGAGGCTTTTATCGTCCATCCAACATGATGAGTTGCTCAAGGTGAGTAGCAATGTCAACAGGGATGACTACTTCACTTTAACCTTCGCTTTAACTAACTCATCAAATTATTCTATTCTACTTTTCATACAATAATCAAGTTCTTCATGCATTTAATTATCTGACACAAGTACTCACTGTTACTCAGTGGAACCATGGCCTTTATAAGGTGTAATAGTATAACTTAACAAGAGTAAATTACTTCACCCTCTCTCACTACACACTCATTTTATCTCTGTCCAAAAGAAAACTGTAAATTTACCAAATAGGGTGATGATTTAAGCACGGATCATGAAGCGATTCGAACAAATGGGCTTCACATCGGCAGTATGGAGTTTTGTGCATTGAGCTAAGTAACTAAGATATTAAACGGGTCTTCATTCCACTTCAAACATTCAATACGACATCTTCACTACATCACATTCTTTAATTTTTATAAAAGCTTAATATCACTGTACCCAAGATGGGACCACAACACAAAGAAAACAATACCAGTGATAATGACAGAAAACTAGAGTTACTCCAATTAGTTTTGTAGATCTCTCTGAAAATATGTCTAAAACGGAAGTTATAATATGATTTGTTTATGCCAGCTGCAACGTTAGCTGTTGTCAGTCAAGTACTGATGGTTGGTTATAGTTTGACTTCACCTTAAACTAAGTAAGTCACTTTCAAAATTCATTCAGTATTCTTATAATTCACTGACAAATCAATCATATTCTGTATTTTTGTATTCTGTTTCGATTTTCTCCTTTGATGAGTTTATTCCTTTCTTTTTGCATTGTAGCAATTTCTACTTTCTCCTCTGCAATTTGGCATCCCAAATTGTCGTCTTCGGTTTTACCTTGTCGCTCGCCTGCCTTCATCATCTTTGAGTTCACAACTTAAAATGGGAAATTCTGAATTCATTGATTTGAAACCACCGATGGATGTGCCTTGTTTGCCAGGTTGCATGTGTACACTGTGTTGTGATCTTGTCAGGTGAATATGAACAGTATACGTTTGTTCTTTAATATGAATATCAAATATTCACTTGCATAATTTAGTGTTATTTGATGTGATAAGAAAGATCTTGTTCGTCAAAAGATATTGCGATTGCTGAGTATTTTCCTCAAAATTATCTTCGAATTAGTTAAATGAAGGATGATTGAAATGAACTGTCGTCAAGATTTGACAGAATAGTTCTAAAATATTTGAGCGCCGAGTGGTAGACATTTGTAAAAAATTATATTTGTAAAATCTCAGCGAAAATGAAATGAGTAATTCCAACGTTTCGTCCGAAATCTGGTCCGAACTTCTTGGAACGTTGGAATTACCCATTTCAATCTCTCTGAGATTTTACAAATATAATTTTTTACAAATGTCCACTTCTCACTCGGTGCCCAAATATTTTAGAACTATTCTGTCAAATCTTGACGGCAGTTCATTTGAATTATTTTGCAATCGAATTAAATTAACAAAGAAACTATGTAATTGGCACAATCATCGTGTTTTCACTCTCCGTTGTCTGCAACAGAATGCATATCCTAAATCCGTAGCTGTCGAGTCACCTGACAACTCCAGTAGGTCGAATAAATCAGCTCAGTCTTCAGAAAGAAGACAAAGCAATAATTTCGACAGGGTGCTTAAACTAAACTCTAATTCTAAATACCATAATTTTGAAAATACGTCTAATCATAAAATTCTAGATACTAACAGTTTGAACAGACAAGAAAGTGTGATGTTAGCTGACCCATAGGAAATCCTGATTAATAAGTAAAAATGGATATGTATTACTAATTAACAATACTTGGTCAAAATTCATGACTGTCTATATCTTCTTATGAAGACGTTAATAAAAGTTTTACAACTGCTTACCCACACACATACACACTGTTTAAAGTGTTTAACAAAGGTAGACCAATATTTGTAAGTTCGAGGTAAACTTTTGATTACAGCTCATACACAATTTTGTTTATTATACTGGTTGATACTTGTTTTATGAATCGTGATTGAACAAAGTTTTTAAAAGCAAGAAACGTTCCTTTTATATATAAACCTCTGTTATGTTAATTTCGATTAATTTCCCTAAAAAAGTTCGGACCAGATTGCCGAACGAAACGTTGGAATTACTCATTTCAATCTCGCTGAGATTTTACGAAAGATGATCGACCTAACAAAGATGAATAGTTTGGGGAAAAATTCAGCCATTGCGATGCATGCATTAACACAAAATCACACAATAGGATGGGAGACAGCTACAGTTCTAAGAAAAATAATGCAGGTAGATGGAGGGAGAATTTGATCACAGATTCTTTGTTCATCGAATGTGTACTTGACGCGTGCTGTAAAAATGACTCAACGACAATACTAAAGATATGAAAAATATTCTTAATAATAAAATTAAAGGATATGAAATAACAGATTTTATCTGATATAATTATGAACAGCAATACGTAGTACTCAAAACTTCATCAGTAAATTATACTGTATCACTACTGTCCGATGTTTATCGAATGAAATTATCTATGATTGAATGGCACTCCATCACAACGGCTATTACTGTATTATTATTATTACGTCACACGGTATTACTGTTAACAAACGATGTTCATTAGAAAGTTCCGTTAGGTTTCCTATTGGTTGATCACAAAAAGGGTAATTAGCTGGAGGGAATTATTGATATAAGTATAAAACTGTGATGATAGAGTATAACTCTATTTTGGATAAGATTTTATTTTGATAAATCGCATTTTTATAAAGTAATATTAACTGATGACTCCGTTTTGAGTACAAACTATTGCCACTCATAATCATATCAAGTCACTCACTCACACAAGTTTTTTCCTTCATTCATATACATGAGTGGAAGTGACTAGATATTTGAATAAAAAACCAATATAAGACAATGTGAACGCCAAATTGGGACCAGACAACACAGGACGGGAACTCATCATGATTAGAGAAGCTCTCGGATAAATGAATGAAAATGGAGAACTCTTCGCCGACTTCTGCGCCTTCAACGAACTAATGATTGGTGGCAGTGTATACAAACACAAAGATATCCACAAGGCTACCTGGGTGTCACCAGATGGGCAAACCAAAAACAAAATTGACTTCATCTCAATCTCAAGGAAGTGAAGGCGCAGCCTACTGGACATAAAAGTAAGAAGAGGAGCAGACGTTGGCTCAGACCACTATCTCGTACAAGGGACAATCCAAATAAATTAAAAGCTTTCAGGGAATCAGGAGCTACAGATAGACCACAAGCCAAGTTCAACACTCAAAAACTGAAGGACCAGGCTACAAAGGACATCTTCATTGCAAGCATAAGGGACAAAGCCGAGACACAAATCAACACTAGCGAAGAGGTCGGCATCGAAAAGCACTGGAACAACTTGAAAACGGTGTGGAGTCAAACCTGCATGGAAGTTCTAGGCAGAAAGAAGAGGCAGGACAAACAGTGGCTCACTACGGACACTTGGAAACTAATAGAAGAGAGAAGGACAGTGAAACAAAAGATTATCCAGTGCACCGACGAGCAACAAAAACAGGAGTTAAATGCAAGCTACAATACGCTGAACAAAAGAGTGAAGAAGAGTGCCAGGGAAGACAAAAGAAAATATTATGAAACCATGGCAAACGAAGCAGAACAAGCTGCAGGCAAAGGAGACCTCGCCACACTCTACCAAACAACTAGGCACCTTTCGGGCAAACGTTCGACACAGATTAAGCCAATAAAGGACGACAATGGAAAGTCAATCACCAAAGAGGTGGAACAGAGAAAGCACTGGGCTGAACACTTCAAAAGACTTCTAAATCGTCCGCCACCTACAACGCACCCAACAATACCAACAACGGAAGCAGAACTACCAGTGAACACCTACCCCCCGACGAAATCAGAAGTCCTGAATGCAATCAAGATGCTAAAAGCTGGAAAAACACCAGGACCAGATGGAATCCCAGCACAAGCATTGAAAATGGACCCAAAGACAACAGCGGACATGATGACGCCATTACTGGATAAGGTGTGGTAAGAGGGCAAAGTACGCGAGGATTGGAAGAAAGGATACTTATTCAAACTACCAAAGAAAGGAGACTTAAGTCAATGTAAAAACTGGCGTGGAATTATGCTTCTGTCCATCCCAAGCGAAATACTAAGCCGCATCATCCTGGTGAGAATCAAACAAGCCCTAGATGAAATATTTCGTCCGGAACAGGCTGGATTCAGGAGAAACAAATCATGTATTGATCAAATCGCCACTCTACGGATCATCATTGAACAAAGCTTGGAATGGCAGTCACCTCTCTATCTCAACTTCATCGACTTTGAAAAGGCCTTCGACAGCGTCGATAGAGTGGACATTTGGCAACTAATTCGCTACTACGGGGTCCCATCGACAATTATACATCTCATCCAACAGTTATACGACAATGCTGCATGCCAAGTAATCCACAACGGGAAACTTACGGAAGCCTTCGAAGTGAGGACGGGAGTGAGGCAAGGCTGTCTACTATCACCAATGATCTTCCTGATTGCAATTGATTGGATAATGCGACAGACAACGGCAACCAACGAGGGAACAGGCATAAAATGGACTGACACAAAAGACTTGGAGGATCTGGATTTCGCCGATGATATATGTCTGATTTCCCATAAACTGGAAGATATGCAAGTGAAAAGCAACAAGCTGGCAGAAGAAGCATCAAAGATAGGACTTCAGGTGAACATAGATAAAACAGAAGTGATGAAGATTCCTGGCCAACACCATCAACAAAAACAACAGACACAATCAGCATAAATGGGAGGAACCTGAAAGAAACAACCTCCTTTACCTACCTGGGAAGCATCGTTTCAACTACAGGCGGAACTGACGAGGATATCAAAGCAAGAATCGGAAAAGCAAGGCAAGCTTTCACTACTCTTAAGTCTGTGTGGAGGTCAACAGCACTCAGCATCAAAAATAACATTCGGATTTTCAACTCCAATGTGAAGTCAGTCAGTGCTACTATACGGATCAGAGACTTGCACTGCGCGTCATAAAGAGTATCTTGAACAAACTTCAGACCTTCATTAACAGTTGTCTTCGCTCAATACTCAAGATCAGATGGACAGAATAGATCAGCAACAAAGATCTCTGAGAGCGAACCAACCAGGAACCGATTGTGAAACAAATAGGCAGGAAGAAATGGAGATGGATTGGCCATACGCTGAGGAAACCATCACGTGACATTATTAAACAAGCCATCGCTCGAGTGGAACCCGAAAGGGAAGTGGCGAGTTGGTCATCAGTGCAAGGGTGACTTGGAGGAGGTCATGTGAAGAGGAGATGAAAGCATGTGGGCAGACTTGGAGCGGGGTGAAAAAGGTGGCAGAAAACAGAAGTCAAAATAAGTAACTTGTTAGAATGTTATGATGTACTTGAATTGAAATAGAATTTTAGAATTATTTATTATCCTCCTCTGATTTGACTGGTGGTAATAACATCTTCCATATCTTTGATATTTGCGTTGAGTCATTTCTATTGAATGTGTTGGGTGTAGACTGGATGAACAAGGATTCAGTAATCTCTCTCTCTCTCTCCACCTACATAGATTACTTCTTAGAATCTTAACCCTCTCCCACCCCATTGTGTGATTTTGTGTTAATGCATGTATTGCAATTGCTGAGGTGTTTTTAAAATTACTCATCTTCTCGGGGTCAACCATTCTTACCTTAGCTAAATTCTTGTGTTCCGACAATCTGATTACCCCCGATCTACTAGTTTGACCTATATAGTTAACTTTGCAGTCATTGTGCACGGAACGTCGTCAGTCAATATGACTGTATAACACTGTGTGATTTATCAAAATAAAATCTTATCCATAGCTGGAGGGAAGGTAGATAGATATATTTCATACTTGTAAAACATTGAAACTAATAGTAATTGAACTTATAGAAGTGACCTTGCAGTAACACTAATGCAAAGGAAAATGACTCGATTAGCACACGTTCACTCCATTGCTTAGCATACCTGTGTGTAGTTAATTTCATCGAAATCTCTAGTAGATACACAGTAATGGATTAGTATAACTTCAGCCTTTATCTAGCTGTACAAGTGGTAAGTGCAGTCCTCTAGATTTGTACACTGACTAACGGGCACTAGCCAAGATGATTTTTCAATCAAATCTGTGCCCGATCACATTCTCTCTCATAACGTCTATGGTTTACTCGGATATCCAATCAAAGTGAATAACTCTAAATACCTAGCGGTGTTTCTATTATTTTAGCTAGTCATTACACGCAGCTTTAGTTGTATATTTCACTCTTATAAGTTTCCAGACCGTAGATGTTACGAACTTCCTGGAATAATTTGAGCTCCGAGTCAGATTGATTCATTTTAAGTTATTTAAATTAATCATAGCATATTTAAGAAAAGGTGAAAACAAAATTTTTCTGAACGTTTCGCTGTGTAAGCCACAGCGTCTTCATAAAATCCGAATAACTCTTCTGAAGAAGCTGTGGCTTACACACCGAAACGTTCAGAAAAATCTTGTTTTGATTTTTTTCTTAAATACGCTGAAATCAATTTAAATAATTTATATTCCATCCTTACTTTAACAATTGACTAAGAAATCCAATAGATGCATATGCTTAGCTGCCTAAGGCATATAAATATAAAAATCTTCCCACGTATCTAGAATAATTTCAACAGCTGTCTTCAGTGCATTCTGAAGACCAGATGGCCAGGAGGAATTCACAATAAAGAACTTGGTAACGAACTAGCGAAGAACCTGTTGCCTAAGAAAGATGCTTACGGAAATGGAGATGGATTAGATATGCGCGCTGAGGAGACCGATAAGTGCAAGTCCACCTTAGTGGAACCTAAATGAGAGACGACAAGTTGAGTACCCGAGAGAGACATAGAGCAGATTGTGTGAGGGGAGGGGCTGTAAGCTTATGAGCAATCTTAGGGCCATCTAAAATTGACTGCAGAAAACCGGAAAAAGTGGAGATGCGTTATTGAAGTTCTACGGAACCCAAATGAATAATAATCTAGAATATATATATATTCTTTTAACTTGCAACCTGTAACATTTTCCCAAAGTTTACACCATTGTGATTTGTTTTCCTTTCATTATCTTAGGCACATAGAACACACGGATGATAATTTCTCTGAGTATGTTAAGTTCTGTCGACCAATTTCAGAGTTTCTATTATCACCAATTGAAAGTATGAGTGAAGAAGTAAGACAATTTATTAATATATAATTTTATGGAATCTTTTTCCCCCTAAAAGTTACATTTTCTAGATGAAAAGTGCCTTCAACGTTACTTCCGTATATTTGATATCGTTAGGCCTACTGATAAAAAGACACGATGTTTTACAAAAGGTTATGCAAAACGAATGGAAGGTACAGGGTCTGTACTACAAACCTCTATGGAAAATGAAGTAAGTACTTGTAGAATTAAACATTGACTATCAGTGTGTGTGTGTGTGTGTTGTTCATACAACAAGAAAAACTTTTATTGTTATTTTGTGAAAAGATTTGGCACGCTTTACTGACAGTTCATTTATTATATCCACCTTTCTTTCATAAGCATAAATCTATCGTCTACATAGAGGTGTGCGTCGGTGCTACAGTGTTCTCCAACCATGCACATGATTGGATTCGACTCTCGGTCGATGGACTCCTTAACCTCGCCTAGGTATTTTTAGTAAGCCAGGATAAAGAGAGAAGGATTGGGTTTTAGGCTAGCAACCTCGCCCCGTAAAAAAAATAACACTACTCACTGCTAGTAAAACTTCAAAGCTCAAACTTGAATCCCCATATTCCATTCGGAACGCAAAAAAACAATAATGGCTGATATAAATAAGCTTCACTAAAGACATCGTTTTGTGATCAGTTTTGACCAATAAGAAATCCACTAGAATTAGGCTTTAATTGTGAGCTTATATCGATTTGCGATCTGCTTATACATTGAATATATATCAATAACGGAAAACTGTAAATTTATTGTATGAAAAAGAGAAGACGTTCAGCGAAGAGATTCTTTTCGGCGAATTCATTCACAAGGCTGTACAATTGCATTCATATACAATTATTTTGTGTGCGTGTGTGTACATGAGGTTTGTCAAGTTTAGATATTTGATCAGGTATTGAAAGGATGATCTAGTATTGAAACAAGGTTAATCAGACAGTAGCTAAAGTAAGATTGAGTTAGTAAGTTAGATAAGGTAATATAATTGACTAAAATGTTTCAACTTAGGTCAGGGTAGCAACAGAGGTAATTACAGGCAGAGACTAAGTAGAAGTGGGGTAGAGAATAATGCCATTTAAATTAGAACTGAAATTGAGCGAATAAGTCGGATAAAGTAACATAAATGACTAGAAATTGAGTGTTGGTCAAGTCAGTAACAGTGGTCAAGAGGTGCAGAAGTTAAATCGGGTGGGGGTAGAGAACAAGAAAGTTGAAAATGTAAAATATTACAATTGAGAAGACAAATTAATACTGACGAAGAGACAGAGGAGAAAAGGATTAGGAAGAATATACTTATCGGGTAATAAGATAGATTACGTCCATTGTCCGGCAAGTAAATTCTACCTAATCTTTTTTCTGTCTCTTCATGAGTATTATTTTGTCTTCTCAATTGTAATATTTTACATCTTCAACTCTCTTGTTCTCTACCCCCACCCGGTTTAATTTCTACACCTCACTACCACTATTACTAACTTGACCAACGCTTAATTTCTAGTCATTTATGTTACGTCATTCAATTCACTTGCTCTATTTTAGTCCTAATTTCAATGGCATTATTCTCTACCCCACTTCTACTTAGTCTCTACCTGTAATTACCTCTGTTGCTGCCCTGACCTTAGTTGAAACATTTGAGTCAATTATATTACCTCATCTAACTTACTAACTCAATCTTACTTCAGTTGGTGTCTGATTAACCTTGTTTCTATACTAGATCATTCTTGTATTACCTGATCAATTATCTAAACTTGACAAACCTCATGTACAAGAGAGTGAGTAATAGAGAGGTTTCGCGTGCGTTTCGGATTGTGAGGGCGATTGTTACTTCCCGGCTGCCCACACCGTGGAAGTTGGTTGCGTGACCGCAGAGCCCAGGGGACAACTGCTTGGGGCCGGTCACACGCGGCCTGCTTTTGTTTGTTCTCTGTTGTTTTGTGTGCCTCAGTAGCATATTTATCACTCCTGCCCTGTGACACGGCAGCAGGAAGCGCGGTCGTTGTTAATCCGGGCCACGGCCTATCCGGCATGAAATTTTGTACTTATCATGATGTTGGATTGGGTAGCTGCTTTTTGTTTAACCGCTATCCAAACAACCTGCCTTGCATAGTAGGACCTCAAAAGACATAAGTCTCAGCCAGTATAGCTTGAATAGATCATTGCGGTGTTCAAACCCGACCACCACGTCAAGGTAGCAGCTTTCGGTCGGGAAGTTAATTGGTGGATGATCACTATCAGTGGAATCCAGGACGCGCATTTCGTCCTATTTGGGACTCGTCAGCTGGATATAGGGTCGGGCTGGAAAAAAGCTAGCGGCGGTCAAACGAAAACTTGGCACCAGTCAATGAAATCCACAACAGTTGGTCTAAGCCACGTAGGAAGGTGTAGACTTCCGGGTTGGGGTCCCTGGGACGGTAAAAACCAATTAAGGCTGGAAACAATTGGTGGCATGGCTCAAAATCGTTCTCAATGGCGCAGATGCATCCACTCCCTGTGGCTTATGACTTCCAATTAAACTATGTTGTTCTTCATTACTACTCTTCCTTTGTCTCCCACTTCTGTTTACTGTCTCTATTATGCATTTCTACTTTCTTCTCTTGCTTTGTGTGCTACATGGAGTGTGGCGACTTGAACTTCCGCACATTTGTGCAAAGTTCTATGTCGAAAATAGACAGACAGACAGACAAACCTCATGTACACACACATACAGAAATAATTATATATAAATGTGATTGTACAGCTATGTGAATGAATTCGCCGAAAAGAGTCTCTTCGCTGAACATCTCTTTCTCATATGACTCAATGAACTCAAGAACTCCAATGTCAACTTGTTTTATTGGCAACACACAGGAACCTGTGGGATTGTTTGCTGTGATCGAGTCTATTAGTGAGCCCTTTGCAACTGAATTCAATTTTCTTAATGATCTGAATAAAGTATGTCGAAAATTGGAAAAAGAAGGAATATTTCTGCCAACTCGCTTTATATATATATATATCCCTAATTTTCAAGCGTTAGTTTGTAGAGATTGGATTAGTTTCATGTATGACCATGGATTTCGCAGCATTAGTCTATTATAAGTGAAAGGTAAATTCATCAATATATACATACACCTGGTATTCGTTCATTATGGGTAAATTTTGTTTTGATAAAGTCTCACAGTGTTATACAGTAATGTTTACTGATGACGTTTCGAGCACAATTTATTGCTCATAATCATATCAAGGTAATCACACGACTTCCTAAATTCATTTATATAGTTCCATTGTTTTTCTCTTGACTTTCACTTGATTTGATTGGTAGTAGTATTTTCCATATTCCAGGTATGAGTGACGAGTCATTCCTATTGCATGTGTTGGGTGTAGACTCGATGAACAAGGATTCAGTAATCAACCTCTCTCTCCACCTACCTAGATTACTTTTTAGAATTTTAACTCTCTCCCACCCTATTGTGTGGTTGTGTGTTAGCGCATGCATTGCAATTGCTGAGCTTTTTTCTAAATTACTTATCTTCTCGGGGTCAACCATTCTTACCTTAGCTAAATTTTTATGCTCTGACAATCTGACTACCCCTGACCTACTAGTTTGACCTATGTAGTTGACCTCACAGTCATTGCATGGTATTTTGTAAATAATATTATTTTGTCTAATTGGGTCAACTGGGTCCTTTAACCTACAGAGCTTGTCCCTGAGTGAGTTTGTAGGTTTAAATGCCACCCTAATTCCTATTTTATTCAGAATCCTACGTAGTGTCTCAGATGTCCCCTCTTTATATGGTATAACTGTGGATGACTTATATTCTTTCTTATTTATGTTATTATTACTAGTTTCACAATTATTTTTATTTTGTTTTTGGCCTTTAGTGATCTTCCTAATGAATTTTATAGGATAGTTATTCAACACCAACGCTTCTTCTATCTGTTTTAATTCATCATTTAGATCTTTTCATATGAGATGAAAAATAAAATAAATGACATTCAACTAGCGAATGATGAAACAATGGTTAGTTTTGATATAACTAGTCTTTATACTAATATACCAGTTAATATGGCCTTAGAAGCAGTTAAAAAAGAATTAACTGCGGATCCGGAACTCAGTCATAGGACAAAGCTGTCCATTGAAGAAATTATTTTAGGAATTCAGTTATGCCTCACATCTACTATCTTTAAGTTCCAAGGCAAAATATATAGACAAACAGAAGGTGTAGCAATGGGATCACCAATATCCCCTATCGTAGCAGACATATTTATGGACAGCTGGGAAAATAGTGCCCTCAATACATTTAACCCTACTCCGAAAATATGGTGGAGATATGTGGATGACACTTTCACAGTGCTAAAAACAGAACACATCTCTAGCTTCTTGACACATATAAACTCACAAGTTGAGGGAATAAAATTCACATTTGAATCAGAAAATGAACAAGGAGAATTAGCTATGTTAGATTGTAAGATAAAAAGAATAGAAGAAGGCAAACTACACACTAGTGTTTATAGAAAACCAACGCATTCTAATAGATATTTAGACTTTAATTCGTCTCATCCTTTAACTGTTAAGGCAGGCTTAGTTAAATGTTTAACAAACCGAGCAGTGGCACTAAGTAGCACAAAAAAAGATCTAAATGATGAATTAAAACAGATAGAAGAAGCGTTGGTGTTGAATAACTATCCTATAAAATTCATTAGGAAGATCACTAAAGGCCAAAAACAAAATAAAAATAATTGTGAAACTAGTAATAATAACATAAATAAGAAAGAATATAAGTCATCCACAGTTATACCATATAAAGAGGGGACATCTGAGACACTACGTAGGATTCTGAATAAAATAGGAATTAGGGTGGCATTTAAACCTACAAACTCACTCAGGGACAAGCTCTGTAGGTTAAAGGACCCAGTTGACCCAATTAGACAAAATAATATTATTTACAAAATACCATGCAATGACTGTGAGGTCAACTACATAGGTCAAACTAGTAGGTCAGGGGTAGTCAGATTGTCAGAGCATAAAAATTTAGCTAAGGTAAGAATGGTTGACCCCGAGAAGATAAGTAATTTAGAAAAAAGCTCAGCAATTGCAATGCATGCGCTAACACACAACCACACAATAGGGTGGGAGAGAGTTAAAATTCTAAAAAGTAATCTAGGTAGGTGGAGAGAGAGGTTGATTACTGAATCCTTGTTCATCGAGTCTACACCCAACACATGCAATAGGAATGACTCGTCACTCATACCTGAAATATGGAAAATACTACTACCAATCAAATCAAGTGAAAGTCAAGAGAAAAACAATGGAACTATATAAATGAATTTAGGAAGTCGTGTGATTACCTTGATATGATTATGAGCAATAAATTGTGCTCGAAACGTCATCAGTAAACATTACTGTATAACACTGTGAGACTTTATCAAAACAAAATTTACCCATAATGGAATTACACTCTACCACAGTGCACAAGTTTTATTCTTATATTAATGGTATTCGTTCACTCATCACTATATTTTTCATCCTTATGATGAGTAGTAATTCGCGTATGAATTAACTTCTCGAACTCCTTTTATAAACTCTGGATCGAATTCTATTCACTTTTTGATAGTTCAATTGAGGTGATTTTAATATAGGAACTTATATAATATACTTACTTCTAGAGTTTCCGTTCGCGGAGATTCGATTGGTATCAAGATTAGATCACGGTTTTATATCAGTTAGAGAACCACTGAAAACCGGAGAGTATTGGACAGCTGTTTTGTCCTAATTTCATGCTCCTCGGCAGTACACACAGATAACCACACCGAGCATCCAACTATGAACATGAATGGTTTATGAGGCGTGCCAAATTCTCACTAGAAATCAAGACAACTGCGTAAGTCACTAGTGAGCAATAAATTACTTTTCAATTATTCGTTTGTGAAGATTTGATTAGCTCCAACTTGAATCACGAATTGATATCAATACTGGAGATGGTACTATATATCGCGGATCTGCAGGAATTGGAGTTGATGAGCTGCCGAATTCCTTCCAAATGGCTGCATGGTCAACGACCTCTCCTTCTAAGCTGGAAGTCTTGGGTTCCACCCCGCCCCCCGTCATTCGTGAGACTACAGGTACGCAGTATTGAAGAATCCTAGACTAAAACAAAAAAGCTATTTTATTATTCCCTGACTTTCAGTGGTTCCTTTAACCGACATTAATCCGTGATCTAACTTGTGTAATATATTCTAAGTTCTGTTGTTAGTAGTCACTAAGGTTATGAACCACAATAACTGTATGACGGCTGATGACACTACTCAGTCCAGTTCAACTTAGCCTGACCGAAATGGAATTGGAATTCGAACCCGTCAATTTACCATTTGTTTGATTCTGAACACCAAATATTCTGTTATTCGTATGAATTACTCAGTTGAATCATTTTTCCTATTTACCAGCCATCTTTTCATGGTGTATACTGTATGCCATCGAACCTGTACTACAGTAGTACTAGTACTACAGTAGTCCATATACTGAAGTGCATGTAGTCGGTTCAATTAGTAATAAGTTTTGTTTTTTCAACTTTTTCCCCTACATTAATTAGACAAGTGAGAAAATAAACACTTTTTATGAAGCTAACAAAAATAATGAACAAGCTATTGTACAGTATGCTGAACACTTAAAATTACGCTTTTTTCATCATCGTGAAGTGGCTAACTTTTTGTGCTTTCCCAAAAGTTTTGGTAAGTTATTGTAAAAAAAATAAATTATTTTTTGTGGTATGCAGTAAATTTTTATACAGTTGTCTCGATAAGTTTATTTATTTTGTGATTCAAGGAAATAAATATAACTTAGTAAAATGTGCGTCTGTGCTTCGGTGGTAGAACGCTCGCCAGCCACGCACTTGGTCCGAGTTCGATTCTGGACTGGCACATTCCTAAACCTCGCCTAATTTACTAGCCAATAGTAAGCTCGAAAAAGAGAGAAGGGTGGGGGCCGTGAGGCTTACACCCTCACCCTGTGGAAACAAAATTGCCACTAAAATTTCAACAACTTGAAGCCACCACCCGGATTACGAAGTATTTACTCTTTCACTCACACTGACTGTCTCCGTATAATTAGACGATTACTTTTATTTCCGTGTGACTAGTAGTGTAATGACAGAAGGCAAGAGTCAGGCAACAGATTGTTTATTAAAGAAATCAACACATATTTATATATTTTCATGTACATATTATAGAGATTATTGTTAGCAGGAAAACAGAGTTTTCCGATTGGTTGTTTCTCACAGAAAGTTAACCTTACATATATTTGTGGCCGTTTCTTGAGTGCCAGATCATCTATATGCTAACTGTATTCGCCTAATCAAAGCCTTTGTTCTCATCTTTCTCGCGACCAATATTGGGGACATAAACATTGACGTAAATTACCGTCTGCCAATTTTGGCTAACATCCAGCTCTCACCACAGCAGTACATAGGCAAAATTTCTCCCTTGCATGTGCAAAAATGATAAATTTCAAATAGGTCAAACTGTTTGTGTTGGATTTATAGATACACCTGTGGAGTGCGCTGCGGACAAGATTTATCAGTAGTATATAAAGAGATGTTCATCGGCATAAAAATATCAAATAGCGGAGAGATAGATTTAGTGTCAAAGAGAGCAAATGATTCAGCGTTGTGGCAAAACATGGGAGACATGAAAAGAAGACAAGGAAATACAATACGAAGGAAGAGCATAGGTAGCAAATCACAGAAAATCTGTGCAAATGACGATTTTCATATAAGGTGTATATAACTTCTTCACATATGGAGATACCGAATTCCAAATAAACATTTCTGTACCAAGTTTCTTGTCTTCTTGATATAAGGATAAAACTTGAGCACTGTGGTAGAGCGTAATTCCACTATGAACAAAGTTTTATTTTGATAAAGTCACATAGTGTTATACGGTAATTTTTACTGATGACGTTTCGATGGCTCTATTGCACCTACCGTTGTGCTCAACAGCTATCTGGTCACTTTTGCTAGATCAACGATGTTTATGGGTTGTGCAGCGTTAACCAGTTGTAGTGAGATGTGATCAGACACACCTTCAATGAACTGGAACGTCAATAACTGCAACTCGGACTCTTCATTCAATGTGGTAGATTCGTCAGCTTCACCGCCAACACCAAAGGGTCTTCGTCTGGGCCCCGCTTCGCGGCATCGGCAGGTGCCTGTTCGTCGGGCTATCGAACTCTGCCACCAACACCTTTAAGGTTACTTGCTCGCCTGACCGATTCACATTGTAGTACGCTGCCTTTGCTCGACCTCTCAGCAGCGTCCCCAGCACAACCGCCTTCACCATCAGACTGTTGACGCCCACTAACTCAACGACGAACTCGAAGTCCCGCAGGAGCTCCTGATTTCTTCTTCCTCGAAAGCAGTCAGTCATGGGAATTTTACTGTCTAGAGGCAGCGACACCATATGTAATGGTAAGAGATGAAAGAGTTGGTAAAGGAATGTTTATTCGGAATTCGGTATCTCCATATGTGAGGAAGTTATGTACACCCTATATGAAAATCGTCATTTGCACAGATTTTCTGTATTGTGCTACCTCTGCCCTTCCCTTTGTCTTCTTTTCGTATATCCCATGTTTTGCCACAACGCTGAATCACTTGCTCTCTTTGACACTAAATCTATCTCTCCGCTATTTGATATTTTTTGCCGATGAACGTCTCTTCGTATAATACTGATAAATCTTATCAGTAGCACATGCCACACACTGAGGTCTATCTTCTGTTGGAAGTTATCGCATATTCTATTAAACTGAACCGTGATGTACAGGTCAAAAACCTGCATATCTCGAAATGAAGTTTCTTATGAAGTGATCAGAAGTGTGTTTTTATGTATTCTATCACATTGCATCATTAGTTCAAATTTATAAAATAATACCAGATCATATATATATTCATTTTCTACTGAGTACCAATTGCATACGTCTATTTTACAAACAGATACTCTTACTATGTCATTCATCCACACCAGTTAAATATCAAAAAATATGGTAAACAAGGCTTTTAAGAAGTTTATTTGCACTTTAAAACGAAATAATGACATCTTTTTCTTCTTTGTTGAATGCTTTACAACTGACGTCGTCGTATTCTTGTGTTTTGTTTTGCTTATGTAAATCTCCTATCATATTTTTTTAATTTTCCTTCGAAGCTCAAGTTACAAACTCTTGTTTCACGGTGTGAATCATATAATGGAAATAAATCGAACATTAGTAGCTCTGAGAAAGTGTGCTTTGGTTTAGAAAAAAATGTGATATCTATAACAATTTCTATTAGGTCTAAGCATATTGTGTAGGTTTTTCACATTAATTATCTGCAAACACATACCTTTTAGTGAGAGAAAGCCTCTCTCATAATTATGCAGGCGATTAAAAATGAAAACCAGTGAGTCCTTTCTTATTTTTATTTGAAAGGATATTTTGTGTTTAGAGTTACTGTGAACGACGATGGTCACATGTATTTTGTCTCATACCAATAAAACTATAAAATAAAAGGAATCCTGAGAACGCTGTTCTAAATAGCTAAAAGATAACAGATATTTAAAAAGGATTGTTAAGTATATACATATTACTGATTTGCATATCTGAGCCATTTCTGTAGTAATTAGGTGAATTTAAAGAATACTGAACCAATGGAACAATCAATTCAGTGATCTTGAGGCGAACAGACATACTTAGATTTTCAAATGTTGGTTTACAGCGGTTCGAGTGATTACAAGTTTGATCATGAACTGACTTTAGTTAGAGCATCATTGAAAGCCATCAAAGAGTGTTGGACAGCTGTTTCGTTCGTGTTTGGGACTCTTCGTCGGTATGCACCTGTGACCCTACAAGTCATGGAACCGAGGACTTTCAGTGTATGAGGCAAGCTCCTCGGATTATTCAACCCATGGTATGGAATCCATTGACTCATGAACTCCTAACTTCTACCAGTTAGCGATATACAGCACAACTGTTAGCCAGTGTTATTGACGAGTCGTTACACTCGACCTCGTGGATTCTGTCTGCTTACGACTTCTGGCTCGAACTTCAGGCAACTTCGTCCTGAAGTCAGTCACTGGTGAACACTAGACTAATTCTCAAGTGGCTGGTAGCTAATCATAAAGTTACGATGCAGAAATTACAAATCACGAATGCTGTGCAAGATTTATGGAGTAGATTTAATCCCCTAAAAAAGTATCTACAACCAAAGCCTATCTTCTAACTCTAGTTACATTCATAAAGTACAAAGAATTATCTCTATTTATGTTATTTAAGATAGCCTGTTTTACATTGATCAACCTCATCAAGGTTACTGAGTCAATTTTTCGCTTAAACCACTAATACCTTTTAATTCGGTCCATAATTGCTAAATTAAAGCGGTTAGGTCGTGATTTCAGCTTGACTGTTTGTTTCTTTATATATAAGCCACCCCTATATAATAAATCTGCTTACTGTTACCTTTTTTGTTTACCTTTCTAGATTTCCCAGAAAACATAACAGAAAAACAACGTCTTCGTTTATTGGGTAACAGTGTAAATGTATTAGTTGTTGGTCATTTAATTTATTGGGCTTTTGGTGCAAAATGATATGTTCCTTTAAATATTTTGTACATGTATTTTTTCTTCTAAAAATCGAACATTGTAAAGTTTATAAATTATCTAGCAAAGAATATATACATATTTCTATACAAACTGTGAAAGAAAGACTTTTCGTGTCAAATTATTATTCACAAAAGTTACTAAACAGGATTACTTTCCTTCGCTCTCTGTAATGTAGGATTTATAATCAGGTGCTCAAGCTTTTTGCTAATGTCCATTGTAGACCAGCTGAATTCACCTTGTGTACAATTTGTTCCACTTGTGAAGTAGTCAAAGTTGTCTGATAATCACCAATTTGACCATGACGCATAAATCTTATACCTCCTTCTGCTGACCATAATCCTACTTCTTTCATCCACTCAAAATTTGTTGTTCGATTTCTAGACATGTTTTCAAATGAACAGTGTTCAGCTAATTCAGCTATCTGACTAGTTGTCAGCCGTTTTGGTCGAGATAAACAGTCTGATCTATCATCATCAATCCATGTTTCATGGATAAATTCTTCGATAAGTTTTAATGTCGCCTGTGAATTGAACTTAAACATTTCATAGGTAATTAATAGTACTTTTGGTTTGAGCGCGTCTGTTGGCTTTTTGTCGGTAAATTTACTACTTGCAGCTTCATGGTAACTTTTCACATGTTCACACCAAGGACTGTAAGGCAGTTTGTCATTCAAAAATCTGTTCACAAATCCATTCAAACCTTCTAAGTTTTGATAACCAGCTGGAGTAAAGCATCTGGCAAAATGGTAGTAGGAAACAACAACATCACGAGGATCACGGACAATATAAATCACACGTGCACATTCACCACGTTGAATCTAAAACGTCGTCATATAGTTGGAATTATTAATTTAATCAAATCTTTAAAAAAATTACTGTCTGGACATTTTAAATATACAACTACATGTATACACAACGAAAGATTTCTGGTTAAAAGCGGTGAACAGCGGTTGAACTCTTTTTCTTTACAATACAGCTGATAAATATACAAAGAATTAGGCATAATTACTACAATAATTACGATAGCGTCAGTGGTTTAGCGGTATAGCACAGGCCAACCATGCCTCACAGGGTCTGGAGTTCAATTCCTGGCCGATGCACACCGTCATCTCCCTTAGCCGGTTATATTGGCGATAAAGAGGAAAAGTTGGACGTGAGGCTAGCAACCCCACTCCGTTAAAACAGTGTCACAGCTACTGGAATTTCAAAACTTAAGCCTGAAGCCCTACGTTCCACTCGGAATACAAAGGAATAAAAACAAAAGAAAATTTACAATAGAGCATCAAATCAAGGTCACTTAGATTCAAGAAAAGGTTAGATGTGACTGATACTACTAGTGTAAAGTTCCAGGATAAAGGTGAAGATAAGTCATGAATGCTTCTGTAACAATACCATCAGTATTAAAGAATATCACTGGAATGCCTTAAGATGCTTTAGGTTGGTTGGTGAATGTCGAATGAATAAAGACTCTTCATTTAGTGTTAAATGAAGAGGGAAAGTCAATCGATGTGGTTGTGGAGCTGCACTGATTGAAATGGCTAGGACATATGCTATGTATCATCAGACACCGCCTTCACCTTCGAGCAATATTATTAGATAATGTAAGATCAGGTTGGAGAAGTTAGGGAGTGGTCAACACATATAAGGACTCTGACTGCTAATTTGAGTCATGTAGGGATGTTGGTTGCGGTTGCCGAGACGCTAAGCACGAATGGCTGCTAATGACATGGTCTAAACTTGTTTTAAATGGTGCAGATACAATTACTCTTTCTGTCTGTCTGTTTTCGACATAGAACTTTGCACAAATGTGCGGAAGTTCAAGTCGCCACATTCCGTGTAGGACGCGAAGCAAGAGAAGAAAGTACAAGAAAAGCATAATAGAAACAGTGAGCAGAGGTGTGAGACAAAGGAGTAATAAAGAAATACAAAACAGTTTCATTGAAAATCATAAGTCACAGGGAGTGGATGCATCTGCACTAGCCATTGAGAACGATTTTGAGCCATGTCACCAATTGTTTCCAGCCTTCATTGGTTTTTACCGTCCCGAGGACCCCAGCCTGGAAGTCTACACCTTCCTACGTGGCTTAGACCAACTGTTGTGGATTCCATTGACTAGTGCCATGTTTTGGTTTGACCGCCACTAGTTCTTTTCCAGTCTGACTCTATTTCAGCTAACATTGCTCGTCGAGGGAGGCGATGACTAGACATATGTAACACGTGTCCTAACCATCTCAGTCGATGTAACTTCACAACCTCGTCGATTGATTTCCCCTCCTTACCTAGAACTCGACGCCTAACCTCAATATTGCTCACCTTATTATACCACTTCACACGGGAGATAGAACACATGCACATATGGTCAAAGACATCTAGCCAGGCTTTTCATGTCTTCCACTCTCAGTGGCCAGGTCTCACAGCCATAAAGGAGGACGGAGCGGACTGATGAGCAGTACACCCGCCCTTTGGTCGATAGTCGGATATCTCGTCTACTCCAGAGATGACGTAAACTGGCAAATGCGAAACGAGCCCCCTGTATTCGTGCTGAGATTTCGTCAGAAATCAACCCGTTGGGGCTGATGGTACTTCCCAAATAAGTGAAGCGGTCAACGTGCTCTACCACTTCACTTCCTATTTTTAAACTAGGCGTCGATGTAGTCCAGTCCTGTAACATCATCTTGCATTTGGCGGGAGCGAATCGCATGCCAAACATTCGTAGATTGCGGCTCAGTGTGTTCAGAAGACTCTGCATTTTGTCAGCGTCTTCGCCTAGAAGGACTATATCGTCTGTATATTCCAAGTCAACGAGATTATTCCCCGGTAGCAAGTCAATCCCTGAGTCGCTGAAGTCACCTAGGGTTAAGTCCATTAACATATCTATGATGAAGTTGAATAGGAAAGGAGATAATGGACATCCTTGACGGACACCACTGGTCGTCATCAGTTCAGATGACAGCTCGCCGTAAGCCCTCACCTGGCTGTATGAGTACGATTAGAGTGCCTTAATCAGTGCAATATATTTTCTTGGAATTCCCTTTACAGCCAAGCATCTCCAGAGAACTTCCCGATCGACAGAGTCGAATGCTGCCTTTAGGTCAAGAAATATAATGACTGTTGGACGCCGGTAGGAATGCCTATGTTCTAGAATCTGTCGGAGGGTGAAGATATGATCAATACACCCTCTTCCTGGTCTAAAGCCTGCCTGGCTCTCTCGTGTTTGTGCTTCCCGAGCACCACTCAGTCTACGCATGATTCTGTCTGTCTGTTTTCGACATAGAACTTTGCACAAATGTGCGGAAGTTCAAGTCGCCACATTTCGTGTAGGACGCGAAGCAAGAGAAGAAAGTACAAGAAAAGCATAATAGAAACAGTGAGCAGAGGTGTGAGACAAAGGAGTAATAAAGAAATACAAAACAGTTTCATTGAAAATCATAAGTCACAGGGAGTGGATGCATCTGCACTAGCCATTGAGAACGATTTTGAGCCATGTCACCAATTGTTTCCAGCCTTCATTGGTTTTTACCGTCCCGAGGACCCCAGCCTGGAAGTCTACACCTTCCTACGTGGCTTAGACCAACTGTTGTGGATTTCATTGACTGATGCCAAGTTTTTGTTTGACCGCCGCTAGCTTTTTTCCAGTCTGACCCTATATCCGCTGACATTGCTCGTCGAGGGAGGCGATGACTAGACATATGTAACACGTGTCCAGACCATCTCAGTCGATGTAACTTCACAACCTCGTCGATTGATTTCCCCTGTTTACCTAGAACTCTACGCCTAACCTCCATGTTGCTCACCTTATTATGCCACTTTACACGGGAAATAGAACGCAGGCACCTATGATCAAAGACAGCTAGTCTTTTCATGTCTTCCACTCTCAGTGGCCAGGTCTCACAACCATACAGGAGGACAGAGCGGACTGATGAGCAGTACACCCGCCCTTTGGTCGATAGTCGAACATCTCGTCTACGCCAGAGTCGGCGTAAACTAACAAATGCGAAACGAGCCCCTTGTATTCGTGCTGAGATTTCGTCAGAGATCAGCCCGTTGGGGCTGATTATTGAGCCTAAGACTTTAGATACTATATTAGTCAAGCTAATCCCTTTGTGATTATCACAGGAAGACTTGTCTCCCTTCTTGCATATGGGGATAATCAGTGACTTACACCAACCCGATGGGATTTCTCTTTATGAAATCCCAAATCCACTAAATTCGTCATATACTTATTTATTCTCTGTCACATTTCTGTAATCCGCGGTTCCTCTACATTTGTATGCACACGAGACGGCAACTTGAACTGCGCACTTTTTAGCACAGTTTTATGTTAAAACTCAGTCTTCTTTTTATTCACTTCACGGGCCAATGATCAAAGATACTTCTTGACGAATTGTTCGATTTGGTTTAGGTAAATAAGTTTATTCAACGAATCGCTCGTTATTGCTTTGGTTGTTAACCACATGTCCATTTTATTTGGGAAAAGGATCTTGTGTTTCATTAAACTAGCAGGTAATTCTTTGACATCACAAGTATTGAGGGTCACCTTCAGGACTCACTGGCCATAATAACATGCCGCGATGCACCCACATATCATACAGTGAAAAGTACGGAATTAAAATAATGCAGAAACATCTAAAATAAAAATTTGAACTGGCTAAAAGATGCCATAAAAATAATTTTTTTAAAACAAGGTCTTACAAACCTCTTCAGGTAGCAAATAGAAAGGAAGATGCGTTTTTATCACACGAGGAGCTGGTGTACGTGCTATAGTGCTTGGTCCAGGCCATATATACTCCAAATATGGAACTCGTTCCTCCAAATTCTTTGAATAGGCTTTAACCCAGTTAAGCTTATTGACAATCAAAAATACTGCCTCCGATAGCCAAGTGGTTCCAGATTTTGGATAGCTAGCAACTATAACATCGTTTGGATGCCAGTGACCAGATAGCTTAAGTTTTGCTTCTTCAGCCATTTTCGCTATGTCTTTTGGTAGGACGAAGTATCCAGATGACTCAGAAATGCTATCTGGTTTACGCACTGGAAAGTGGGTAAGAGTGAATCCAGTAAATTCAGGGTCTTTAAATGAATCATCAGCTTCCTGTTTGCTTCTTGCGTACTTCACATACCAAAAAAGCAAACCAGACCCAGCAACTAATGGTGATACTAACAAGAGGCCCAGTTTCATCGTTGTCGGTTTTGTTTTCTGATAAAAAGCATTTCGCAGCTTTTGAAGAATACTTGTCATTTTAGTACTATAGTGACTGAAAGTGAGTTATGACACATAACTGCCAAGGTTGGAAAAAAAACAATAAATGAGAATAATTAGTAGTAATCTAACCAACTGGCGTGTTTACATAGATCAAGTAAAATTTGAAGCATAAGACTGATGAATACATCCCGGAAGCAAATGGCTATCAAATGTATTGCTAGGCAGCTACTGCAATCGACTTATGTTATGTTTTCCAGTAACCTTAGAGCTACTCGACTATCTACCAGATAATAAAGGTACCAGCCGAGAATGGAAGGCTACCTTAATTCATTATGATAAATTTCAAAATCAGTTGAGTGAATTTCAGAATAATTCCACTGAGATGCCTTTACCGACAATATGTTTAAGTCCCAAATATTCTTTTAAAAAGCTCCAAACACTAATTTATTTGACAACTATCTAAGAAATAAATATTTAAGCAATAAACCAGAACAACATTTCGCCTCCTTTTTTGAGTCAGCATTATTAGTGTACTATTCAGTGTGTTAAGTCACCTAAGCACGTATTTCTTGAAGTCACTCAACAAACGAAGGTCCAACCTACCTATAAGTTAGGTGAAAATCAGAACAATTCCTAGTGATATTGGATGCATCCAGTAGACGTTCAGTTTGTGGTACTTCACACCAAAAATTTTACACGCCTTAGTTTTTTATTAAGACCAAGAGAAACCCAAGAAAGAATTTGATGGTTAGGGCTGTCACACTTCTAAGAGCCTCTGAAACGACATTCGTTCATCGTTTGAACAACCATGAAGGGACATAAATGTGTTCATCGGTAATGGCTGTATTCCCATTCCCACTGAATCATAGTACTATTATAAATCCAATTTTGTTGTGGTCGTTGCTAGAGTATACTTTATTAATATAAGAACAGAACTTGTGCACTATGTCAGAGCAAAATTCCCAGCTAGTATTATTTTCAGAGGCATAATTTCTGGGGCAAAAAACCTCGGGCGCATGGACTTACGTTGGACAATGACCCGAAGTCTGCCCCAAAACATCTGCAATGAGCTTGAAATCGTTGCTAGCTGGGTTCCATTGTGGGTAAAATTTATTCTGATAAAGTCTCATATTGTTATACATTAATATTTACTGATGATCACATTTCGAGCACAATTTATTGCGCAGGAAATATTACTGTATTATAATATGAAGCTATATCAAAATAAATTGTACCTACAGTGAAATTATACTCTGCTGATACTCCAGACACTATAACACTTTTCCAAAGTTTTATGCATTTTTTCATAAATATATGTATGTATATGTGCGTCAGTGGCACAGTGGCTAGGACTCTCGCCTACCATGCACATGGTCCGGGGTTCGACCCTCCACCGACGCACACCTGATATCTATGGTCGGCCTGCAAAACATGAGCTACCGATATCCATGCTGAAAATTCCATACTTGTAACAAGCTATAATCAAAAATAATTATAAAAAAATGCCTCCCTAAGGTCATTTGCCGTTTGCTGTGAGTGGTGCTTAAACTTTAACTTTGCCGATTTTCGAAACGAGTGATTAGTAAGCAAACATATGCATGCAATATAAATTTGAAGTGCACATCACTAGTTTCAATTAATAAATTGAACACTTAAGATATACAATAATATTACATACAGTTTCGATCCCTCCTAAAATAGACAATTCTGAGGGTTTCATTCTATATTGACTTCGTGGTCTAAAGCTTCTCCTTAAAAACGACTAATTAGATTGGTAAATATGTCGCCGAATCCGCCTCTCAAGGTCATTTCGCACATATTTGAATACTCGCTTTCTATTTCCAATAACATTAATGTTCATAACACTAATTCATTCATTCATTATGATGTATGTATAAATGTAGAGCCTGATGATGAATTTATCAAAAAGGGTACTCTTTGTTCAGTGTTCATTCTTTTGAAAATATTTCTAATATCGTTGCTTACGAGATAGTGTAAACCAATTGAATTTCTCTGTGCTCGCTTCTTGGTTGTGAGGTTAAAGTTCGTAGAAGTTTTAGAATACCATCTCAGGAGGGCGTACACTCTAATGACCTTGAGCGCATGCTAGTGGTTGGCCAGCACGTGTCGCTATCATAGCTGAAATATCAACACTATTCACCAACGTAAAAGCGAGTTATACACAGATCACGCTTTTAAGTACTGTTTGGACAATGCGTTGATAGTTCGTTAGGGTTGAGGCAAGTATTGGGGTTAAGGTTAGGATCAGGGCCATAATAAAAATAAGGGTTATGATTTAGGTTAGGGTTACGATTATGGATAGATGTAGAGTGGATGACAATTATTTTGATTCGTTTATTCATTCACATTTTCCTAGTAATTGATCGTTGATCCTCTTACCGGAAGCCTCAGTAATTCAGTCGAGGGCTGTCGGGGAAGACTGCACAACAGGAGACAATAGACTGGCGACTCCCGAAAACAGCTCATCTTTAGTCACCTCGGTGAATATATGTACAGAAACTTGTCTTACATAGCAAGTAATACACTCATTAAAACTGTGACGTGTTTTCAAGTCATATCAGAGAAAGACAACCCGATTGATGTCTTTTCATGCATTTTCTTAAAAATATACGTCAGGTTTTTCCAAAAATTCCTCATATTTTAGTGATTGGTTGGCTGAGGGCCACTCATGCGTTCCCATCCATTAGGACACTATTGTTGAAATTTGCCAGAAGTTCCTGGTCTTTGGCCAAATTTTGCGCAGTTCATCCTGCCACCTGGTTGTCATAGCTCTGGTTAACCCAAAAGGAGTGGTGATGGAATTAATTGTACATAGTTCTTTGTATGTGTTAAAACCGTGTTGCCACTTTGAACGCAGTTGATCCTTTCACCAGTTGGTCATCTGGTGTAGTCCAAAAAAGAGACAATAACATGTATATTTAGTCCAGTTTATTCGTACACAAAGAAAAAGAAATGAAGAAAACATGAAAACGGACATCTAATAAAACTTGAAACTGATATACCTATGGAGTACATAGATATATATACATATCAGTGATAGTAATAGTGTAAGGGAAGTTATACTTGGAGCAGTAAAAAGGGTAAGATAAGACAGGATGTGAAGAAGTAAAACTATGAGTTTAGGTATCTTTTGATTAGCGGTCTATCATATTTCAAGGGATATGCCGTTTAGATGCGATCTCTGCGTCGCTGCATGGTTTTCCAGACGGTGCCGTAGCTACATCTCCCGATAGTGAGTTCCAGGGACGCCGAATTGAAAAGAAATGGGTGCGCAAGCGAGTATTTCCTCCTAATGAGCTAGCCTTCGGGGATTTCCACGACGATACCCATACCTACCCAATGGCAGAACACCTTTTTTGTATGATTCTGCTTGTTTTTCATCCCATGGGCAGTAATCAATTCCCTCCTAAGCCGATGGCAGCTAAGTGTGAAAAGAACTTATTTCCTTTGCCATTCATCATACGGTTTGTTTCAGAGAACCATCAAAGTATACATCGCTCGTCTTTGGACTCTTTCCAAAAGGTTCGCGTCTCTTCTAAGTAGTTGGAATCAGTGATATTATGCACTTCAAGGTATGGCATGGCGTATGTTTTGTATGGCCTTAGAAAAGGCTCAGGAGTGAGTGCACCTAACTGTCTATGTGTGAAGTGCATGACTGCATGTGCCCTCGTTGCATCCCCGTGTAATTCACACTTGTCTCAATTTTTGCGTTAAAACTAGACCCAAATCATGCTTCGACGTTGTGCGGGCCAATTTTTCGTTGCAAAAGGTGTTACTTATATTCTGCAGCCTACATGAGCGTAATTTCTCTACTTTGCAGTTTTTCAGGTTGGAAATCAAACTGTGGTGACAGCTGTCTGCAAGCCAAAATTGCAGACAACAATTTACGTTAATGTTACGTCCCGAATCGGGGTCATGAGAAAAAACAATAACAAAGCTTAACTTTGCGATAATCACCAGCCAATCACAGCAGAGTTAACGTGTGCAAATAGGATTAGCAGATGCGTGGCCTGATTTTCTGAGAAACAGCAACAAAGAGGTAACAGAGCAACCTTCAGCAAGAAAACAACCAATCAGAAGACTTGGCTTCTCCTTTGAAAATAATGTACAGAAAAATCAATAAATATCCATCGATTTTCTCAATAAACGATCTATTTCCTGGCCCTCATCTTCTGTCGTTGCAGTGCCCTTGTCCAGTGCCCAGTCTTCCAGAGGCTGTAGGTTCACCTTTGGCCTGTGTGAGGCTTCCGAGCATTTTAATGCCCTACAAATCTGTACGTCGTCGGTGTAAAAAGCGTTCGAGCAGCTTAGACGATATAATAAGTCATTGATAAATGTCAAAAACATCATTGGCCCTAAGGCAGAACCCCGTGACTCTCCTGATGGCTAGCTGTGTCGGGATGATCGGACTGAATTGAACTTAGCAGAGAATTTCTTTTCAGCTAGACAGTCCTTCAACCATCACAGAAGCGGTTCACCTGTACCCACATGACTTATTTTGTATAGGAGAAGGTCATAATGTGCTGTGTTAAATGCCTTCTCAAACTTTAGGAAGACCAAATGGATTGGAACATTCATATCCCATCATGATGTTAAACTGTTTCAAGCTGATAATAGGTTTGTTACACAGTATTCGCCTTTCTTGAAACCATGTTGTGCTCCATGGAGTCTATTTGTCCCATCGAGGAGCGCCCTGATGTGATCATCAAAAATATTTTCCAGTACTTTTGATACCATTAAGAGTAGCCCTACTGGTCTAAAAGTGGTAGCATTTTGCCTGTCCGCACTTCTGGCTCCTTTCCACTCTCTTGGTAGTTTCCCCGAATCCATCGAATGTTGGAACAATTCGAATACGGGCCTGCGGAGAGCTTAGACTCACTATTTCAGGACAGATAGCTTGATGTCGTCACAACCTGGGAGCTTTCCGGATGTGGATCTCTGTTACTTCCCCAGAGCCATTCTCCATTTCCCTACCCACCGGGTTTTCTTTCGTTAGAATAGCAGTACCGCCTTTTGGCACATACAGGTAAAGCCCACATTGCTGTTCAACTGTTGAGCGAGGTCTGAACTGAATGTTTCTTCTATTTCCAGACTAGTTGGATAGTGACCGTTAGGACCTAATAGGTCGCATACCTCCTGGTTGGTTAGTTTTCTCTCACACATGAATGGGTTCAGGCTTATGGGGTTGGCCAGGAGTTTTTAGGCAGTGTTGGCCCGAAATGACCTCCTGTCACTCGTGACTCGTGCGTTGCACCGGTTCCTGAATTCCAGGCATGAGTCACGGTAGGTCTGACTCTTGGATACTAGCCACGTCGACTAAACCTCATGCTTGGCCTGCAGAGTACATCGCGTACGTCTTTTCAATAATGGATAGCTTTTCTTTGACTACGTTGTGACCAGAGTGATGGTGTCCGAGGCTACTGTGTGAATAATCTATTTTACCTTTTCCCAGTGTTCATCACGGAAAACTCAGTCCATTCTATGAGTCATTTTGCGTCAGAGAAAAGCCTTAGTGTTCTGGCGTGGTTAGCCTTGCTACAGCGCAGACATGGCCGCAAACCATTCCGCTGTCATTCTTCTCTTTCTGTAGTAAACGCTTCTAAGGTCTTATGACCTTTCGAGTGTTTCCTTTTGTGTTTTGCTGTGTGTGACACACTGACTTCGAATAGATGCATGTGTAGTATCAGGTCCACCTGGTTTTGCCTGTAACGTCTCAGTGCCGGACTGTGGCAACATAGCAATAGTATCAGAGCAGAGAACATGTAAAATTGTCCTAATAACCGGTGTGCGGGATGGCGTTAATATGCTTGGGTTATTCCTCCCTCTGGCTGAAGCCCTTGTGATTACAGAACATGGTGCCTGAGTGCTCTGTTTAAGTCTAATTTCAACCTCCATATCAACATTTACTAAGAATAATGCCTACATATAGGTAAAAAGGTAGCAAGAGTATCTGCCCAATGGAAGAAGAACAAATAGACTGATGAATTATAAAAAATAAAAGCTTTCGAATTTACCTAGTATTTTTAGGTTATTTGGCTTTACAGCAATCAAATGACATGCCAAAAGGTCTTGTTTATCTGAACGAGCAGGGAATGTGCTGCTACAGTTGTAGCCGCTGAGGCTCTCCCATTAGTTCGAGACAGTTAAAATTACCACATAGAGATTTAATGTGGGAGTAATGGTTGAATTTAGTTCTTCAGCTGGGAGGATCATTTTTCCCATTCGGATAATTCACAAAATCGTTACCTCCTGGTTAGAGGGGAAAAGCACGTAGTATTCGAGGAGCTCGAGGATATTCTTAGTCTCGGCGAATTGCTGCACAAAAGGAGATGACATTCTTTTTCATTTGCGGTGGAATAAAAATGATAAGCTGGCTAACACAACCTATGCTGACGCAAAAAGACGAAGCCATGCTTGAGTTCAATCAAATAAAATCATGCATGAGGAAGCATTGCTGGTTACTTACGGTCTGTGTTGAGCACAAATGCACAAATGTCTTCATGCGCCGCCGTCTCGATAATGGATTTACATTGTAAATGCACGGTCTTCTGGACACATTTAGACTGCTCAGAATATTAGCCCCGAAATACATCCAGTTCTGGGCGACCAAGTGTTCCTGCAAGTGTTTCTAATTGGTGCCAGTGGGATGAACAATAATCATCTTGAATTGGAAGTTGATTGTCGAGTAAACTGTTCACTGTCTTTCAAAATTGGCGTGAGGATTCCCAAATTGTTTGTTACCTGGCGGCAAATAATTTTTAAGACTACTGATATAAAGCGTTCACCAGCATTCAGTTTTCGGTCTCGGCCTTAAATGTAAAAGTTAAATGATCAAGTATCCTTATCATCTGGTATTTTTTACTATATTTGAGCATGACGCGTTGCTGGATAAGCACGAATCGCTGTTCAACATCACCAATAATGAGTTGTGTCCTACATTTCCTATGCTTTCCGTGTCTGCTTTAAGCAGTGGCATTTGGAGTTGGACTACATCTAATATTTTCACCTTTGAACACTTGAGTGGTACTTGAGATACCGATTAGTGTTAGACAGACTGTCGTTCATAGAACTGTTGTAAATTTTTGTTGGACTTCATATTTTGTTAAGTGGTTGTTAATTTTGTGTTCAACCATTGTGTCCTTGGTGTTTGGATGCCGGATAATCTGATATTCGAGGGTTTCCACCATGTTTACGTGGTACGTTTCATGTAAAGGAATAAGAATTTTGCCGCTCTTTAAAATTGCGTTATCGCTATAATTCTCTTTGGGACCATATGGATCTTTGGGATTTGGAAATTCCTATTTGGAACAGTTCGATTTTGTATAGTTTTTAGCTGAATACTACAGGTCCACTTCCCCAAAAGTTAATCGTGCAACTTTTGTAATGGCAGGACTTTCATGCAAAATTATCACCATATCATCCTTGTTCGCCGTTAGTTATCATCGTAGAAGTTGTCTGGGGAGAAGTAAAAAGCTTTTGCATTAACAATGAACGGGAATTCCGGATCTGGGTGACTTTTCACTGCAACCCAAGCCCCACATCACTGAAATAAAAAACAATAAATAAATAAAAAAACTCACGTCAAAAACTTCGATTCATATGGAATAATCTTGGTGTCAGCCTCGTTTCATAAAACGTTAATGCCCAGCTCTTGCTGCACTCGGGCTCACGCTGTTCCTTGAAGTTTCTCAGAAACGCTTAGTAATAACGGACGCAAAAACCAAAACACCAATTGGCGACTCGACAATTCTTTATTGTAACACCAACATATAAACACTGTTACAACTAAGGTGTATGAACAAATATTACAATAATAAATCACAATATTACTTCTGATGGTTTTCTGCTGACTTTTTTCTGAACAGCGACCGATGAGACGATGACTGTCGTATTGATGCCTCCGCGAAAATTGGGGAAGTGGAAGTTTCTCAGAAACGCCTAGTAATAACGGACGCAAAAACCAAAACACCAATTGGCGACTCGACAATTCTTTATTGTAACACCAACATATAAACACTGTTACAACTAAGGTGTATGAACAAATATTACAATAATAAATCACAATATTACTTCTGATGGTTTTCTGCTGACTTTTTTCTGAACAGCGACCGATGAGGCGATGACTGTCGTACTGATGCCTCCGCGAAAATTGGGGAAGTTGATTTTGAGCAAACAACCGTGAATTGATTGTTCAATCTTCAACTACATTCACACACCCCACCAAAAAATGGATCCATCCCTTTTTTCCATCACGACCAATACACGTTGATTTATTTTATTTATTTATTTTATTTTTTTAATTTTTTTTATTTTTGATTACAGCTTGATTCCACAGCGTATTTTTGGTACAAGTATGGAAATTTCAGCGTGGATATCGGTAGCCCAAAATTCGCAGGCCGACCATAGATATCAGGTGTGCGTCGGTAGGGGATCGAACCCCGGACCATGTGCATGGTCGGCGAGAGTACTAATCACTGTGCCACCGACGCACATTGCCATTGCGAGAACCTGGGTCATACGGACAGAGCTGAAATGGAAAACAAACAGAAAAGCCAACACACCACAGGCATACCCACAGCACAATCTCACACATCAATGACGACCTGCGCCTTCCAGTTTAAGGTGTCCTCTTGACATCTTGCAACACAATCGCCACTTGCTAGAATGACTCTTGCAGAATGCAACGTGACCATAGCACCACCTCACGACGAATGAGTGACACGAGTTGATGAACTTAGCGGTGGATCAGAAGCTGTTCTTGTTCGGCTCTCAGATAGTTGTCCAACTGCAATATTATCACCACTGCTGTCTTTCACTACTAGTTCGGGTTTAGCACTATCATCTGATGATAGGTGGGCTACACGCTGATCAATTACACTGACTGTCTCACAAGTATGCACATCTTCTGGAACTGCATCTGCGTTCAATTCAACTTCACGTTGTAGTTGTACAGAACCTTTATTTAACTTAGCAGTAATAGGCATATCCCTCATCACATAATGACGAACCAAAGACAACAGTGAAGTATCATGATCATTATCACGAATATTCAATTTACCGTCAACTTCATCATTTTCAAACTCTTTAATAACAGAAGTAGACAATTTTGGTTCCTCCTCGCAAATCATAAAAGGTTTAATAACTTCACTCTGACTAGTAATACCTTGTAAACTTGTAGGGTCAGAACTGCACTCTGAAGCAGCAACTCTATTCTGTGACACTCTATTCAGCAACGGCTTACCAGTTGCAACTACAGACTTCTTCACAACAACGTTATCGTCACACAATTCGTAGTCAGACCTGGAGTTTACATTTAGCTTATCACTGAACTTGCTCACTGGTTCACAGTTCACCTCTGTACGCACCTCTTGCAAACGTGTGAAACACAACCGTGTTTGTCTTGCATCTTGTAACTTATCTGTTGAGGATGTACTACGAAACCTGTTACACTCACTAAGTTTATATGCATTACTAGACATCATGGACCCTTCTCGATATCCACCTCTCTGAAGCCCTTTCGCCATCAATGACTGCGTTTTACCCTCAGACTGCTCTATTCTAGGGGTGAGATTCAATATACTGGCGAACTTGCTCATAGATTGATTGACGCTATCTTTTACCAGTTTCAGGATATCATCAAACTTTGGCTCGATACCCTCATCCTCCATACGGGAGCTTATCTTCACCCACTTCCTTTGCAGTCGAGTAGGTAGACGTCTTGCTATTACTTCTAGTATTAAACTCAAGTTGAGGTCACTCATTCGATTCATCGAAATCATTCCATTCTTGTAAATTAGCAAATTATCTAAAAACTCAGTGAGTGCCTGGGAGTCATCCTGTAATTGACCACCATTACCCTTAACAGCCTCGAATAATTTCCCTGCAATCATCGAGGGTCTTCCAAACCTTTGACGTAGTATGCTAATAGCCTCGTAGTATCCCTCTTTTGGCTTCATAAACTTACAGCACTGCATAGCTCTTGAAGCATCTCCAGTGCAATATCTCATCAAATACATAAACTTCAATTCATCACTTGATAGAAAACTATTCAGCATGATCTCAAACTCCTTTACAAATTGTAAATAATCAGCCGGGTTTCCATCAAAACAACGTGGTTCAAATCTGGGGAGTTTGATGTTCCTGTTATCCCTGAACGGCGAAACAGTAACATCAACCATGTCATGCTTAACATCAGACACATCGTTACAATTAACAGACAAGTCACCATGACTTACTTTCCTGTTTGCATCCAAGACGCTCTGTTCCTTCTTTGACCCAGGCATTGTTGAACTTGACCCAATTCCAAAATAGTTCCAGATATTGCTTGTTCAAAGAGGACTTGACCGGCGCCAGGAAAGATGAACGGTGACTATCCAAACTTTCACCAACTGTTTGAATCCGCCAGATCTGTTTCTATCGTCAGAAACTGTCAATCACGTCTAATAAACCGTTAACGCCCAGCTCTCGCTACGCTCGGGCCCACGCTGTTCCTTGAAGATTTCTCAGAAACGCTTAGTTATAACGGACGCAAAAACCAAAACACTGATCTGCCGCTTTAGATTTGTTTATTTTTACATCAACATATAAAAGGAATAAGCGAACTAAGGGCTGAAAACAAATATTACAATAATAAATCATAAGATTACTTCTGACGATGTTTCACTCTTCTTTCTGAACAGTGACCGATGAGACGATGACTGTCGTATTGATGCCTCCGCGAAAATTGGGGAAGTGGAAGTTTCTCAGAAACGCCTAGTAATAACGGACGCAAAAACCAAAACACCAATTGGCGACTCGACAATTCTTTATTGTAACACCAACATATAAACACTGTTACAACTAAGGTGTATGAACAAATATTACAATAATAAATCACAATATTACTTCTGATGGTTTTCTGCTGACTTTTTTCTGAACAGCGACCGATGAGGCGATGACTGTCGTACTGATGCCTCCGCGAAAATTGGGGAAGTTGATTTTGAGCAAACAACCGTGAATTGATCGTTCAATCTTCAACTACATTGACACTTGTTGTCGTAGCTGTGGGCTTATTTTCTCATAATAATACAGTCATTGGCATCTGTGAGAACAGTGCATCAATACGTGATCACAAAATGGGGTTTTTCACGTGGTCGAAATCCTATTTTCAGAGATGCAATATGTGAGATAGTTAATATTATTGTGAAGTTTTCTCTTGCTCGCATTTACTTATTTGTTTATCCATAGAGTTAGTAATGAGCGCACGAGAAGCTGATACAAACAAAAGCCCGAGCAATCGTATTCCATAGGGCAAGTTAATATCCAATTTACCGACAAGACTTTGTTGAGTGGTTCGTGATTCGTTAATGTTGTAAACGCTGCATCCTCCGGCATATTGCCGAAGTATTTGTTAGCCACGAATGCTGCCGTTTACCATCTGCAAAACGTGCTGCGGAAGCATCGAGTTTCTAGTACAGGGAATAAAAGAGGCTGGTCTATTTGACTGAACCTCAACCACTCTGCTTTCAAAGGTCAATTTATTTGTTTGTGCTGACTGGATCAGGTCGTAGGCAATCGGGTATTCAAGGAACAACATGGCAGCTTAGCGTTGTGGTTTGGCTGTATATCTCTGCGTTCTTCTTTATACCACCGTTAACAGTTGTGAGGGTTATCTTCTCTCTTCGCCACGTTAGGTTGGTCAGGCCAAGTAGATACTGCTAAATAACACTGTAACTTTATCAAGATATTTTTTCTTTAATGGAAAGTTATCATAAGGTGGTGTGGCTAGAGGTCATGCGCAGCAGGATGGATGGCCACACTACAATCATGAGTGCTGTCTATAGTTGGGGCCAACTGGGGGCGAGCTCAAATTAGTTCAGGCAAACTGGATGGTCCCGTAGACTGATATCTGCCATTCACTTTGCATCTGCTGCAGTAAAGTTTCCATTAAAGTCACCTCATCGGAAACTGTCTTCATTCACCAGCTGTCAACTAACTATCTTTGCGAATTTTATGAACCTTCACAAATTTATGTATTCGTAGGCTGATTACAATCCTGTGTTTGTCAGACATTTTACAAGTGTCTTTCAGCGCCCTGATCTGCTCTGTTTCACTTGAAATGGCTTTGAGGAAGTAGTGAAGGTGAGCGTGAAATAAAGGGTAACCACAAACGATTTTCGCGATTGGTCCCTGAAACCTGTGAAGGGCGTTGAGGGTCATAAAGATCACTGGAACAGTCCATAGGATTCAACAGTAAGTATGTAACGGCAAGCTCACACAGAGTCAATTTTTCTCAAAGATATTGACATTGAGTAGACTAATTGTGAAATCGTGGATCCGAGGTAATGGGCATCGACCAAGGTTTGTTTGCCTGCTGAAGACCCGATGGTTGTCTCATAGTAAAATGCTACCAAAGAACATCTCAAAAACCTTGCAGAATAGTGAGGACCACGAACCGCTGGACGCACAAAGGATGCCGAATTCTGCTGGACTCATGCTTCCACCACGTTTCCCAGCGGAAGGATTCAAAAATGACCTAGTGAGACTGTGTGCCGAAACCCTGCAGAATTTTTGACCACTAGGCTCATAACTGCCTTACAGTTGACTGTGCCAGTAGTGTGGGGTTTACTGACTGTGTCCACTTATATATGCGTCATGTGATACACAAAAAATATTTAATTTTTCGGAAGAAGGTGGTCAAGGAATTTAGCCCTAAGTTCCGCACCGATAAATACTATGTACTTTCTTCAACTTTAACTCATAAACACCAGTATCGTAAGAAGGAAGTTGTCAATGGAGTTGAAGACTGAACGATCAATTCAAGGTTGTTTGCTCAAAATCAACTTCCTCGATTTTTGCGGAGGCATCAATACGACAGTTATCGTCTCATCGGTCGCTGTTCAGAAAGAAGAGTGAAACATCGTCAGAAACATTAGTTCCCTTATTCTTTTTATATGTTGGTGTAACAATAAAGAAATATCAAGCGGCAGATCGGTGTTTTGGTTTTTTCGTCCGTTATAACTAAGCGTTTCTGAGAAATCTTCAAGGAACAGCGTGGGCCCGAGCGTAGCGAGAGCTGGGCATTAACGGTTTATGAGACGTGATTGACAGTTTCTGACGATAGAAACAGATCTGGCGGATTCAAACAGTTGGTGAAAGTTTGGATAGTCACCGTTCATCTTTCCTGGTGCCGGTCAAGTCCTCTTTGAACAAGCAATATCTGGAACTTTTTGGAATTGGGTCAAGTTCAACAATGCCTGGGTCAAAGAAGGGACAGAGTGTCTTGGATGCAAACAGGAAAGTAAGTCATGGTGACTTGTCTGTTAATTGTAACGATGTGTCTGATGTTAAGCATGACATGGTTGATGTTACTGTTTCGCCGTTCAGGGATAATAGGAACATCAAACTCCCTAAATTTGAACCACGGTGTTTTGATGGAAACCCGGCTGATTATTTACAATTTGTAAAGGAGTTTGAGATCATGTTGAGTAGTTTTCTATTAAGTGATGAATTGAAGTTAATGTATTTGATGAGATATTGCACTGGAGATGCTTCAAGAGCTATACAGTGCTGTAAGTTTATGAAGCCAAAAGAGGGCTACTACGAGGCTATGAGCATATTACGTCAAAGGTTTGGAAGACCTTCGATGATTGCAGGGAAATTATTCGAGGCTGTTAAGGGTAATGGTGGTCAATTACAGGATGACTCCCAGGCACTCACTGAGTTTTTAGATAATTTGCTAATTTACAAGAATGGAATGATTTCGATGAATCGAATGAGTGACCTCAACTCGAGTTTTATACTAGAAGTAATAGCAAGACGTCTACCTACTCGACTGCAAAGGAAGTGGGTGAAGATAAGCTCCCGTATGGAGGATGAGGGTATCGAGCCAAAGTTTGATGATATCCTGAAACTGGTAAAAGATAGCGTCAATCAATCTATGAGCAAGTTCGCCAGTATATTGATCTCACCCCTAGAATAGAGCAGTCTGAGGGTAAAACGCAGTCATTGATGACGAAAGGGCCTCAGAGAGGTGGATATCGAGAAGGCTCCATGATGTCTAGTAATGCATATAGACCTAGTGAGTGTAACAGGTTTCGTAGTACATCCTCAACAGATAAGTTACAAGATGCAAGACAAACACGGTTGTGTTTCACACGTTTGCAAGAGGTGCATACAGAGGTGAACTGTGAACCAGTGAGCAAGTTCAGTGATAAGCTAAATGTAAACTCCAGGTCTGACTCCGAATTGTGTGACGATAACGTTGTTGTGAAGAAGTCTGTAGTTGCAACTGGTAAGCCATTGTTGAATAGAGTGTCACAGAATAGAGTTGCTGCTTCAGAGTGCAGTTCTGACCCTACAAGTTTACAAGGTATTACTAGTCAGAGTGAAGATATAAAACTATATAGAAGGATTTGCAAGGAGGAACCAAAATTGTCTACTTCTGTTATTAAAGAGTTTGATGATGAAGTCGACAGATAGATGATGGTAAATTGAATATTTGTGATAATGATCATGATAGTGCAGATTTTTCTTTTTTTGATCATGATGAGATGAGGGATATGCCTACTACTGCTAAGTTAATTAAAGGTTCTGTACAACTCAAACGTGAAGTAGAAATAAATGCAGTTGCAACAGGCATGCATACTTGTCAGACCGTCAGTGTAATTGATCAGCATGTAGCCCACCTATCATCAGATTCTAGTGCTAAACCTGAGCTGATAGTAAAAGACAGCAGTGGTGGTGGTCTTGCAGGTAGACAAATTTCTGAAAGTCGAGCAACAACAGCTTCTGATCCACCGCTAATTTCATCGACTCGTGTCACTCAGTCGTCGTTGGTGTTGTCATCCACAATGAAACAGACACCCATCAACTCAAGTATCTTGTGCAATGACTATGATAGTATCAGTTCGTTTGAAAGGACGAATATCAATGGTCAGTTTAGTGAGGATAAGCCAAGTGTAAACGAGAGAGTAATTGTTAAATTGACTTGCACGAATAAAGGCATTTCTAGTTTCAAGTTACTATTTGAATGTTATTATCTTTGGTGTAAATTACTCTGTTTCTACACTTGGTTGATGAGATATGTCGTGTGTTTGTTGGTCATCTATATTCTACGATACAATGACATGGGCGTGTTGCCGTTCAGATTTGAGGATATAGCTGATAGAAGGAAGTCAGCAAATGAACTCTGCGACGATTTTCCAACCTAGGGCGTCAACCTGAGAAGGGTTGTAGGCGTACTGCTGTAAGTCCTACAGTTCTTCAAAGGGTAGCGCATCAATGAGCAGTCCAATGTGCTTGGTGTATGATCTTGTACATATGTTCATATTGTATATACTGAATTGATATCATCTGTCATCTAGCTGTTGGTAATTCTGTTTGTGTCCGGACGACTTCCACTTGGATCATCAACCTGAGAAGGAATGTAGGCGTACTGCTGTAAGTCCTACAGTTCTTCAAGGGTAGTTTGTCATGCCGGAATCCACAACATTTGATGTAGTGATTGTACATATGTTTGTGTTAAATAGTTGTGTGAGTTCCAATTATCGTAATTGTTGGTTAATCTTGTTTGTGTCCGGACATTCCACAACTTACAATCGTCAACCTGAGAAGGGTTGTAGGCGTACTGGTGTAAGTCCTGCAATTCTTCAAAGGAATTCCACCAAGACATGATCGCGAGGTTGTTTGTACTATTTGTATATACGTGTGGTGTGTCATATCAATTGGTGTATTTTGGATTCATTGTGTTTACTTGTTGTTTTCGTATCTTGTTGTTATTGCGTAATTTTGTTAAAATTTTCGTCGTGATTACTTCTGAAGTTGTTTCGAGTCTTCTACATCCATGAATGAATTGATTGATGTTAAAGACAGCAGATGGGTCGTATACGCCGGGGAGGCTATTGCTGAGAATGAAATGCACACGGAGATAATTGTTAGCTGCGGTCCGACACGCCGGGGAGAAAGAGTGTAAACGACTGAGGCTCGCATACATCACCGTTACTAGAACTGAGGCAGAATGAGTGACAAGCGATTACAGTGGTAATTGGTAGTGAGTAGATAAGAGGATGTGCGTAGAGTATCGTGAGGTGGTGCCATGGTCACGTTGCATTCTGCAAGAGTCATTCTAGCAAATGGCGGTTGTGTTGCAAGATGTCAAGAGGACACCTTTAACTGGAGGCGCAGGTCGTCATTGATGTGTGAGATTGTGCTGTGAGTATGCTTGTGGTGTGTTGGCTTTTCTGTTTGTTTTCCATTTCAGCTCTGTCCGTATGACCCAGGTTCTCGCAATGGCATCCAAATCAACGTGTATTGGTCGTGATGGAAAAAGGAATAGATCCTTTTTTGACGGGGAGTGTCAATGTAGTTGAAGACTGAACGATCAATTCAAGGTTGTTTGCTCAAAATCAACTTCCTCGATTTTCGCGGAGGCATCAATACGACAGTTATCGTCTCATCGGTCGCTGTTCAGAAAGAAGAGTGAAACATCGTCAGAAACCTTAGTTCCCTTATTCTTTTTATATGTTGGTGTAACAATAAAGAAATATCAAGCGGCAGATCGGTGTTTTGGTTTTTTCGTCCGTTATAACTAAGCGTTTCTGAAATCTTCAAGGAACAGCGTGGGCCCGAGCGTAGCGAGAGCTGGGCATTAACGGTTTATGAGACGTGATTGACAGTAGTCATATTGTTTGGTAATTAAAGCGGAGAACATTTAAAGTCTATAAACAAATATTTTGGACAAAACTGTGAAGTAATTTTATTCGTTTTTGGTCGTCCTCTTCGAACGTTTGCACGATCTAACCATTCGAGCCTTCGAGTTTCTCCACTAATGGCTACTTGTTCCAAAAACAAACGTTCAATGCTCACCTACATTGACAATGTTATTTAGCCTGAGTGACGAGGAATTTTAAGTAGAGACGGAATGGAGTTCAAAATCCAGAAGTAGGTTTGTGTTCCTAAACCAGGTCAATAAAATGTTAGGGAGTTTGTTGCGATACCTGCAGACTAGCTTACTGTAGCCGATACCTAAGAGGAGGAGAAGGTTTAAGTGACCAACTCCGGCATGAAAATAATAACCGTAACTATCTGGCGACAGCACATCGAGTTTCAGATGACAGTAGTCGTTTTATTATTTATTAAGCGTTCCAGTGGAGAAGTGAGCGCAAACTTCTATATATACACAGAGGATTGTTCATCATTCAATATCGTTCCACAGAAAAAGGAAACCATACAAATTATAAATGAGATATAGTTCCACTTTGTTCACTGGTGCCGCCCTTCTGTGTACTCCATTACTAACTGCATAATTGGCGATCACGGCGTTTATAGTATCTTCTATGTTGTGGAGAACTCAAAAACGTCCACATATACACACGTATGAACCAGATTTTTAGTGTCAGAAATAGTTAGGTAACATAGGTAATCATAGTTACCATTTGTACTGACCTGAAAGAAAGCTGTATTGGGACATGTTTATTAGTTTGCCTTAAAATCACAAAGGATTGAACAACAGCGTGGATTGCCTTCAAACCTGCAGTGATACCAACAGGTGTCATCACGATCTTCTCACACTTCTACAACATCTATCGGAGTTTTCAATCCATCGTATAAGTTGTTTGGTTTAAAAACAGGTGGAACAAGATAGTTGGAACTGACGGCTTGCGGTTTGGAGGTGCAAAAGTCACTTTAAGTAACACCGAAGGAAGTAGAGGAGGCACGTGACATCCAAGTAGGAAAATATATCCAAAATGAAGATTTGAAAAATGAAATAACATTAAAATAAATAAAAACTTAAACAAAAACAAAGCGGAGATAAATGAAAAATAAGTTAAATGCGTATATTATTTATCCACATTACTTAGGAAGTAAGTGCTCCGAAGAATTTTTGGGAAGTCTGCTCATCACTAGCTCTGGGTGCTGGCCTGACTCAATTATGACCCACAAAATTTGGTCTATTTCTACGAAGTCTCTGAAACACAATAGACACGAGGTCAAAGTGATACTCGAAGACTGGGGTTCATTCAGTGACCGAGGATTTGGAATTAAAGGTGCGCGAATTATTAAATAGGCTGTGAATGGACATTTATTAAACAGTATGTCGCTTCAAAGCCAGCGTCCAATAAAGAATTGGAATACAAACAAAATAGCAAAACACATTTATTACTAATATACATAACCAATATTCATAAAAGGTGCACATAAAAACAAGAATTATTTGTGGGAAATTTTTGTCAGAGATGAGTGGAAGGGAACACAGTAACCCTACAACAGACACAAATTATGCGGGGCCAAAGCGTATTCTTTATTTCGCCCTACGGTCAGATGGCTGGGTGCAGAGCCGCAGGTAGAGACCTTATATCTAAAGGCGTCACTTAACTCTAGGACGACGTAGAGTATAAAGTCTGCTGCAAGAGGTTGTGAAACTTGGTCTCAAAAAAGCAATAGGCAACACCGAATTGGCTTTAACCCAAACGTTTTATGCAATTTTACGTGTACACTAATTCAACCAAAACAGAGAAGTTCTTAAACGGGTCATCTTAAGGCACTCTCTTTCTCATACCTAACACATGAAAGTATCAGTCTGTATTTTTCACTCTCAAAAGTACCAACACCGATTGGAATTGTAGCATGATTGTAGTATTACCTACAGTTAGTCAACTTTCCAGAGCTATGATAAGAAAGTTGCGGATAATAAATTACGGTAATCGGTAAGAAATCAGTTGTGTGTCGCTCACCGACAATAAAGGGAGTAGAAAGAAGGATATATATATACCAGGTCGCAAATTGTACATTGGGGATTGAATACCGCCTAATTTAATCCGTCTCCTTGAGATGGATAATGAGGTTTGTTGTACTAATGACGCATACTTGTTTCTCGTCTTTAGTTTCCTGAAACAACAGATGAACATGATAGTAATTCTCTTAATCCATCAGTAGTGGATCCCAACGTGGTTGATGGGGAAGGTGAACAAACAGAAGTAGTTGGGGAGTCAAGTAATGCAAATGATAAGAGCATTTGTTCGAATGCGGATGATGAAAGAAATGCTGCGATTGCGGCCGCAGTTGCCGACTTCGATGCAGACGATCAGTGTGAGGAAGATGATGCCGATGACGATACAGTCAATGTTATAATAAAGCCTTCCAGCAAGACAGGGATTTACAAAACTGGGACAACCTATCAAGCACGATCCATCGTACACACTACTCAGCGTAAGTCAATATTTACCAGTAATTGAGTGGTCTGCATGAGGAGAAAACTACATTCATTTTGCCTTCGTAGAAACGCCTTCGTGATATCTGTAGCAGTGATCTTTTAGTTGGGAATTGTGCACTCCAACAATTCTGCGTCTAAATGTGGTGAACTAAGGTGACGTGCAAGATGCGGGCTCTTTCTCCGATTGTTTTTCACGGCTCTGGCATGAATGTAATGTGTATTTGCCACCAATTCGTACTGTTTCTTTTTATACTATTCACACGATAAATTCACAATGACTATCCTTAGCTGCAGCTCAACTAATATTTTCACGAACCCGCTGGTTTCTGGCCTTTTGTCGGTATTGTTTCCGGGATTATCTGCAAATGGTGATTTATATCTCTCCGTAGCGTGATGGTTTTGTGGATGATCAAATCGGCTCTTCCAACCAGTAACTATAGTGTATATTGGTACTGTTCTTGTGACAACCAGTGAATTATGATGCCAAGTGACACTCATTGGTGAATTCGTTGACAGTAGTCAAAGCTTTAGTATTAAAGTGTGCAACTGCCATATATATATGTATTTGATGTAGATCCTGCTCATAAAGTGTAGATATTTTGAGTTTATCAGAGCTACACATTGTATAACAAGTCTTAACACATACTTTACATCTTTTTTTTAATTTTGGGAGTACTAATACACACCTTCCATCCTGTACATATTGAAGATTGATAGTTTGCAAAAATATCACTGTTGTGGGTTGTCTTTTCGGTATCCATAATTTCAATTATCAATAATACGGGTGTTTTTATCTGACAGGGTCTGCTTTTCACAATATTTAAGTGCTAGCCACTGCTTTTTATATTCAAATAAGATTCAACACAGGTTCGAAATTCCATTCAATAAAGAGTGTAAACTATCAACTCTCACTCAACTGCTTCAACAATGCCATGCTGTAGTTAAAAGCTCAAAGTCACGTTAATGCAAAAATAATAATTGATATGAACATAAGTAGTCAATTGCCTTTGCTGCATTCCCCTACCCTGGTAAACCTATCTTCGCTTGTTTGTCACCCCTTTATGCAACTTATAAACCACTACACTGCCAACAACTATATATGCTATGTTTTACGAAAGATGTCAGTAATATAAGTTTGGTGGACTTGTCTATATTTATTTGTCTAGCATTTCATTAGATTTATCAAGAAATGAACGCAACCTTTTAGTTTGAGTGATTAAGAATACACTTTTCCGTTTGATCACCAGAGAGAAGTAAATGTGTGCAGTATGAAGTAAGTTTCAGTTACAAGTTCACAATAACTAAGTGTAGCCTTGAACATAAAATTCGTGTCGAATTTTTATGGGAACCATTTGCTCTAAACTCACTTCGAACTGTTATAATAGATTAGGTAAGATCTTGGTGTATGCATATCATGGCTTAATATTTTGGTAATGATAATTTAGTCGTTTAAACGATATATCGAATAATGGAATCAGGAAGTATTCTCATACTGTTTTTGCTTGTTTACACAACTAAGATTCCAAATGGAAATGTGGTAGGTAATTTTTAATGATGGCCAAAAATTCGGAAGCGATCGAGATACACTAAAATTATATGAAAGCACGATAGCCCCTTATTATTGCCTATATTTGTGATTCACTTGTGAAATTAATCTTTAAGAAAATTAAACTTTCCTGATAAACCTTATGTTGACTACTCACGATTTTCCTTTTGATAGTTTAGTCATTATGAATTGATTTGTTCATCCTTTCAGATCAAAAAGCTGCTCGTCAAGGCATTGAACTCGATGATCCAGGAGATATTAATGGTATTCCAACGGTAGAATATAACCTGTCTATATTGGGCGATGAAGAAAAACCATGGAAACGACCTGGAGCTGACATAACAGACTATTTCAATTATGGATTTACTGAAGAGACATGGGTTCAGTACTGTGAAAAGCAAAAAATTCTTAGACAGGAATATGCAAATACAACTCTGAAGCCTGTTTTGAATAGTGGAGGTACTGGTTTATTACAACGAGTTCGTACCGGTGGTGTTTCTTCGAATTCTCGCTCAAATGAGACTTCTAAACAAGCTAGTATTAATGTAATTAATCTTAGCACGTCTGGATTAAATACACGACAAATAAATTCAGTTACTAATTCAAAAGCTACAAGTTCACCATCTGATGTTTCTAATCGACTCCTACTAAATGGGAATGTGAATAATAGTTCTAACTTACTCAGTCAATTCAATCAACCGCCACCTGGATATCTGGGTGGTGGTGATGGAAACGCCGTCGGTGGTGGTACAGGTGTTTTTAACATGCCTCCTCCTGGGTTTGGATCATTGACGTCTGCTGCAAATTCACAGGTTTTGAATACCACGAATCCTGCTGCTGTTGCGGCGGCGGCCGCAGCTGCCGCTGCTTTATTTCCTAATCTGGCAGTGCCTCCTCCTGTTGTGAATAATTTAGCTGGGTGGCCAAATAATAATATGGGATTATCAGGCCTTATTGCACCGAATGATGCTGTTATTGATCCTGCTACTGGTCAGTTTACTAACATCGTTGATCATGGAGACCGAAGTCCAGGTTCAGTGTTGTAAGTAATAATCTATTTTCCCATTGCCTAGTTAATTTTATTTATTATTCCGTTGGGTTTCGAGTGGAACATAGGACCACCAGCACATCTCCACTTCATCTTGTTTTTTTAGAATCCTATTTATCTGGCTCTGCGATTGCAAATAAGGTCTCATCTCATACGTGGCACCCTCATACACACGTCCAGTTCGTTTCCCACTCGGGTTCCACTCGATGTCCTGGCGTGCGATATCACTCATAGTCTTCTCAGGGTGTCTGAACCGTCTTCATTTCCTTCGGCATATTTATTGGGTTCTAGGTTCTAGACTGGTTCATTCCCACAACTCTCTATTGCTTATCCTTTTTGGCTAACCATCTGATCTTCAGTATCGAGCCAGCGAAAGCAGCTGTTGACACATCTGAAGTAGCCGGAATTGCGCTTCGTGATGCTCCAAGTCTCAACGTATAGAAGCACTAATTTGCAATTATCGTTTAGGGTCAGGATCTTGTCCTCTATGTTTAATGCAGTAATGTTTCCACACGGATTTCAGACTAGTACATATCTGTCTTGCGTTTTTGATATCTTAGTCCATACTGCTTGTAGTTAAAACGATGCCGCCCAAACGAGTGAAGGAAGTGACCTCTTTCGAATCCCTTCCGTTAATAGTAAATGGTACTTATTGTTGTTACTTAAGTAATTTCCTCACCTGTGTCTTTCCAATGTTCACCTGAAATCCTGTCAACACCAGCCTCTTCTACCAACTTGTTGGTTTTCGTCTGTAAGCCTTCGAATTTATGTGATATTATACAAAAGTCGTCCACAAAGTCCAGATCTTTTAGATTCTTCTTATTGATCCAGCATATTCTTGTCTTCTCGTTCCCCATGCACGGTGTGCCGCATAATCCAGTCCACCACAATCAGGAATATTATCGGTGATCATAGGCAGCCGGGTCTTACTCCTGTCTTCACTTCGTAGGCTTCGCTGAGTTTTCCATTTTGGACCACTTGACAAGTGCCATTGTCATTTAGCTGTTGAATGAGGTTGGTTAAGATTTGGGGCACTTCCTAGTGCTAAAGTAGTTCCGAAATTACTCTACGGTCAACGTCGTTAAAGGCCTTTTCAAAGTTGTAAACTGCTATATCTTTATCCAAATTTTCACAATTTATTACTATTTGACCATTTAATTTTGTTGTTACGTGTTAATGCTTTTTACAATTGTAATCTTTTTTTTAAGTGGTAGCGTAAATTTCACCCATTAGGTAGATATTAGTAGGTAGTACGGCGTCTCCGTTCACCTGTCTCATTAACTCTGTATGAATGAATGCCAGCCTCTTGGCTGGGATCCTTAAGATATCATAAAGCAATAATTATAAGCTCTAAGCAGAATAGTTCAACACTGATCACAAACTGTGACCGCATTTTTTTGTTTACTCCTACTCTAAATTTCAAATGTTATGCCATATCTGCTGTTTCCACTTCATTACGGCTATTTATGTCTCTAAAAATGTATTCTACGGCTTTCTCGAGTATGTGGGTGTGACAAGAGGCGTTTCTTCTGCGGAGCTATACTTCAGTCTGCGCGTTTATTTAAACAAGAAATTAAATTTTCACTAAGAACTAATGGTATGCCTTGTCACCGATTACTCACTTTATTGAGAATTGTTCACCCTGCAGTTCATATGCAAAATGTGCCTTGGGATCACTCACTCTTTGATGTCAAAATTAATCCGTAACATTACTTTTGTTTTAGATTTTAATTGTTCTTCTTTTAACTATGTCATTAAGTTGCCGTTGTCTGCCTTTAAAATAAATCGTTCCCACTGCCGTGTTTCGCAAATATCTTATATAGAAGTTCGTTCCAATGGCTTAGCCACTCAACTTTCAACGAATGGGTCGTATGTTTAGATCCCATTTTATACCAATCCACGTTTAGGCAACACGATTTTATGTAAACACGTACATGAGATTTGTTCATGTTGCATTTACCTGTCCTTGGTTGGTGTATTAGATATTCCGTTTCTTTGTTCAAATGCTTTATCAATCGAAAAGTTTGTGAAGTTATATCGATTAATATAGTTAAGACGTGTGTTACGCATACCTAGCCATCGCCTTCCTCGATGGGAAATATTAGCTAACATGGGTTTAGGTTGGAGAAGAGCTACTGGTGATAGTCAAACCATAAAATGACTTCAGTCAATGAAATCCATAACAGTTAGTTTAAACCAGTCACGTAGGGAGGCGTAGACTGCCTTTCTCTTTAAAATTGTTGTAGATATAACTTTCATAAAACTGACAGGATTGTTTAAAGTCCTGTGGTTAAGCTGTTGTCTTGAAATAGGTTATCGACCTACTTGAAATACATTACGAAGTTAGATGGTACAGTGCATCAGCTCAAGTTACGGTTTGCATTAAAATATACAGAAGTGTTTGCACACCATAAGTGAAGGAAAAGACCATGCGAACGTGTCGAGCTTAGTTAATTTATTTAAAATTAAGTCGGTCTAACAGCATGAAAAGCTGTTCTTTTCCGGCCATCGGGACTGTCGTGTGACTGGAATGTTTCTATAATTTATTCAGAACAAAAGTAGTTGGAGCAAACAATTGCTCTCAATAAATTCTCCATCCTCTGCAAACATAAGTCGATTAATTTAAGCACACAGTAGCCAGTAAAGGCAAATTAGAATCGTACCAGAAGTGTATTGTGGAACAAGCAGATTGTTTACACCACTGATTATACACCCTCGTGACCTGTGCTATATACATAAATACTGACTATTCCTATTCAAAACGGACTTGTTCTGCCCCACCTTATACTTGTTCCACAGTACCATTATTATTGTATATCGTCATCAAAATCTGATTTGGTGAGGTTGTGGACGGACTGTGGAAACAGACACCATTTCCCATAGCTGTCGGCATATCTATTCCTTGGGAATCCATAGTTTCTACGACGCTGTGCGTCGGTGGCACAGTGGTTAGGACTCTCGCCGACCATGCACATGGTCCGGGGTTCGAGCCCACGCCGGCGCACACCTGATATCTATGGTCGGCCTGCAAAATTTGGGCTACCGATATCCATGCTGAAAATTCCATACTTGTACCAAAAGTACAGTGTGGAATCAAGCTGTAAAAAAAATCAAAAATCAAATTATTCCAGGAAATTCGTAACACCTACGGTCTGAGCCATGTCACCTATTGTCTCCAATGGCTGGAGACAATAGGTGACATGGTTCAAAATCGTTGTCAATCGCGCAGATGTATTCAGTCTCTGTAATCTTTCATATTCCTTTCTATCATTACCCATTCTGTTTCACTCTTATACTTGTCAAACTCTATTGATTCTCTTCACTCATCTTCTTGTCTACCTCTGTGTGCTATTTGGAACGTGGCAACTCGAACTGCTGCACTTCGATGCCAAGTTCTATGTTGAATCCAGACAGACAGACATACAGTAGACTGCCAGTCTGGTGGGGGTCCTCGGGATATTTAAAACCAATGGCTGGAGATAATGAGTAGTGAGTGCAATAAGAATGACTCATAACCCATGCAGGAAATATGGAAAATACTACTACCAATCAAGTCAAGCGATGAAAAATAATGAAATCATATACACAAAGTTAGAATGTTGTATGAGTACCTTAATATGATTATGAGCAGTAATAAATTGTGCTCAAAACGTCATCAGTAAATATTACTATGTAACACTGTGAGACTTTATCGAAAATAAATTTTATCCACAGTGGAATCTATTTTTCTTCTATATTACTATTTTTTCCCTCACTCCCACTTCTGTTTATTAACTCTTTATTCTCTTCTCTTTGTGTACCACATGGAGAATGGCAACTTGAACTACTGCATATCTATGCAAAGTTCTAATGTTGAAACCAGTCCGTCCATCAATCAGTCAAATCATTTCCTGTCATTTAATCTGTTTTTCGCAGATACAACGTAATGGATCAGCCATTCATGATCTAATATTATTATCTTAGTCTACTAACTTTTCTCCAATAAGACGGAAGTTCGGTTTCTATTCCACTGACAGTAGGGTGACTGCTCGTAGCTGCTTCTGTCAACTTCTAGGTGGGATTAGCAGGAATTTGGAATAATTTTATTTTGGTTGTTAGATTTCTTCAAGAATCAACATCAGTTAAAGAAATGATTGAAAACGAGATAGCACTGGATGAAGTTGTTTCGTTTTTGTGTGGAACTCTTGAACAGGGCACATCCTCGACTCCACAAGAGAGATCGAACCCCGATACCCCAATACCAAATGCAAGATAATGTTACAAGACTGGACTACACCGACTCCTAGATTAGAAATAGGGAGTGAAGTGGTAGAGCACGTTGTCCGCTTCACTTATTTGGGAAGTACCATCAGCCCCAACGGGTTGATTTCTGACGAAATCTCAGCACGAATACAGGGGGCTCGTTTCGCATTTGCCAGTTTACGTCATCTCTGGAGTAGACGAGATATCCGACTATCGACCAAAGGGCGGGTGTACTGCTCATCAGTCCGCTCCGTCCTCCTTTATGGCTGTGAGACCTGGCCACTGAGAGTGGAAGACATGAAAAGCCTGGCTAGATGTCTTTGACCATATGTGCATGTGTTCTATCTCCCGTGTGAAGTGGTATAATAAGGTGAGCAATATTGAGGTTTAGGCGTTAGTCGAGTTCTACTTAAGGAGGGGAAATCAATCGACGACGCTGTGAAGTTACATCGACTGAGATGGTTAGGACACGTGTTACATATGTCTAGTCATCGCCTCCCTCGACGAGCAATGTTAGCTGAAATAGAGTCAGACTGGAAAAGAACTAGTGGCGGTCAAACCAAAACATGGCACTAGTCAATGGAATCCACAACAGTTAGTCTAAGCCACGTAGGAAGGTGTAGACTTCCGGTTTGGGGTCCTCGGGACGGTAAAAACCAATGAAGGCTGGAAACAATTGGTGACATGGCTCAAAATCGTTCTCAATGGCTAGTGCAGATGCATCCACTCCCTGTGACTTATGATTTTCAATGAAACTGTTTTGTATTTCTTTATTACTCCTTTGTCTCACACCTCTGCTCACTGTTTCTATTATGCTTTTCTTGTACTTTCTTCTCTTGCTTCGCGTCCTACACGGAATGTGGCGACTTGAACTTCCGCACATCTGTGCAAAGTTCTATGTCGAAAACAGACAGATACCTCCAGGTTAGAAGACCAAGCCCATTGACCAATAAGCCACTTGGGCTGCAATTCGATGACGCATGAATCCGGGCCTTTTTTTAACTTGTGCTATGATACCACCCCAAACCAATGTTTTTACGGTGACGATCCACTTCACCTTCTAGGTGGATAGTCGCTAAGCAGTTACACTACCTTTGTCACTATTGTAGTTGATTCATTGAAAAGTAATTAATTAACTAATGATTATTTGAGTGCAAAGCTATCGTAGCACTTAGATACTACTCGTTTACTGATGAATATTCTTTGATAATATCTGGTTATTGAAGACAAGGTGTGTAAAGCAAAGTGAATAAAATAAAGAAACATTATTATCATTGCGGTTAAAGCAAGAAAATAAAGTACTGTAGTAAGTGATTGTGTTTATTTGAATATGCACTGTTCTTCATTACAAATTTAACTGTTAACTATATACATCGATTTTAACTTCTTTTTTTAAAAAAAAACTTTTCATAGTTCAAACGAAGATACCGCATCTCGAAGAGGCCGACGTCATCACCACGGAGATGAAACGAGCTATTATGAAAGGTAATTATCTCATTTTTATTGTTTTCTTTTGTTATCTCTGTGTTCATCATTGAAAGTAGCAGACAAACATAATAAATAGGAGGTTGTTAATCTGTGATACATGATACATGTTTATAACTTAGCTCAAGTTATGTATGAGAGGATGACTCAATTTTTCTATGCTTGTCGTGGTTATGCACTTCTAGTTGTAATTGCAGGAAAATTTGCGAAAATACGTTTCTTGTCAATTAAATATTTTTGGGGATAACAAAGTTTGAGTTGCTTGCTAACCATTGTTAATTATTGCATTTGTTCTTACCTCCCTTCAGATATATCCCGTAAGTCCAGCGCATAGTTTCTTGCTTTATTTTACAAGACAGTTTTTTAGTTTCCAGGAGAATGTTCATTTCTTCTGTGTGATTAGTGACGTTAGCTACTAACCAGTAGCCCAGTCTCTCCATTTCTTTTCAATTTTGCCGTGTATGACATTCTAGATTCAGCTCTGATGGGCGTACGTGGTTGGTGGTGTAGATCTGCTTCTGGGAGAAAGACCTTTTGACCTCAGGTATGGAGAAGATGCCGTCTTACTGGGTGATAGCATGCAAGCTGCCCAAATCGCACTTAACCAGATGGCTATCAGTGTTTGTAAGTATGGTATTTGCTTTACGCCATCTAAGTGCACAGTGCTGTTGCAAGATTGGCAAGCGCCTGTACCTGCACTTACCCTTGCAGGTGAAGCACTTTAATTTGTCGACAAGTTTGTTGTAGGTAGTTGTGTGAGTTTTGGTGGAGGTGTGGTGGACGAGACCTCCAACCACACAGTGAAAGCTGTGGTGGCATATACCAATTTGGGCCACCACTAGCTTCACAGAGACGTCAGTCTAACTGTCAGAAGTTGGGTTTATAATGCTCCGGTGTGCATAGTCTTGCTCTACGCTGATGAAGTCTGGCCTCTCTGAGCTGAAATTGTACGGCGACCTTGCGATTTAAAAGTACTGATAGTCCCCATCTTATTAGTCTGTGTCAAACAGTAGCATATGTGATACTTTTCTACTTCTTGTTCTTGCTCTCTCCCTCTCATACAAATTTAATCACAGTTCCATGACGTAAGACTCAAGTCACAAAATGAAATCACAGTCATAGTTTATAGTTGGGGTTTCTTCTGTTCGCATCATTGTCTTCAAGTTATGTGATAAGATGTAGAAAGGCAAGTATGTAAAATTATTACTAAGGGAGAATTTCCTTGTATCTGTGATTGTGCCAACGCCACTCAGTGTCTTTTATCCTGCTGGAAGTTATGTTTAACTGTGACACTTATCCTTTACAGGTAAAAAATAAGATTTCAAATGTAATATATAAATGGAGCAACTAGACCTTCTACTGTTTATCATTAATTATGAGGCATTTCACTGAGTAACCAACTATTAAAAGGTTTTCAACCCTCTCCCTTGCTAAGTGTTTATTTTTCATCGATATGCACACTGAAATTCAAGCTTGCCAACGAATTCACCTCACTCAAATCACCTTTATTTATACTAACCTCTAGACTTTTATTCTCACCCATATGTAACCAGATTTAACAAATATAACAGTTAACGTCATGGTGATAAGACTAAACCGTATGATTTGAGTTTATTGATGTCAGTTTCCATTCAACTGTCATTTTGATAAGATTATATGCATAGGTAGACATTAATACTCATTGTTATATACATATATATTAGTTATTCAAGGCGTTATCGGTAAGTAAGATGTGTTACTCTCAAACATATTGCTGTGGTAGATTTATGTGGATGGATATAGTTTACTCAAGTGTTAGTTGTAACCTAATTAGTTTATTACAGCATTCTCTTTTATTGTCTGCCTTTCGGATAAATTGTCGTTGTACATAGCTCCTGGTAAAACAATCTCATCCTGTTACCGATTTGTTATTGATTTTTAACAAAATTAGTACTGCGCGGAAATTGGAAATGGAAATGTTACCACCTGTCTACGTGAACGTCAGTAGAGGAAGCGGGGTTCAAACCCACAACGCAGTGGTCGGAGAGTCGAGTACCTAGACTAGTTTATCAACAAACCTCAGTACTTCAAGAGTATCAGAAAGTTAGGTTATACAAAAAACTATGATGCTAACATGAGGAAGAGTGGAAAATCATAGTTTAGTATTAGCGAAGTAATCAAGCAAAAATTATTCTGAGATAACCAAAGAAAAATGTATAACTTCTGTTATTTTTTAGCGTTAGAATATGAAAGCTACAGCATAAACATCATTAGATAAGATTCTGGTAAATATTTAGCAGCACGTCTTCAGCTGCCAAGTCACGTGATTCCTTTAACTTCACTGAAGAGGGCTCCGTGATTCTTTAACAAGTGGTGGTCCAATAAAACTACTCTGTGCGCTACTCTTCCCATCAGCATGAAAACAAAAAAAAATTGTAGGTGGTACGTAAGCTACCGAGGAGATTTTAGTAGTTTATACTCAAACCACTGCAAACGACTTCACTCACTAAATAGTTTCCATCATATCCGAGTAGTCACTGTCGAATGACACCAATCCTGTGAATGCAGTTGTCAAATGTCCTTAGATCGAAAAAGCTAAATTTCGCACCTACAGAACAGGTCTACTCACTCTAATGTGCTATTAATTTATCGTTAGAATCCAGTTAGAGCATTTTAGTGTGCATAAGCGAAATTAAAACATTGCAGCTAAACCATTTCTAGCTTGGAGAACACAGCAGCACCAGAATCATCTGTCGAAGCTATAAATCTTCTCTGTAGCTTCATAGTCTGGAATAAAATACATATACCTCTTCAGCTATCGATATGTCAGTAGAAATGTCACAGCTCTAACAGGAATCACACAACTCCTCAGATGCATTAACTTTCTGATTATTTCCAGCTGTTTACCTTGAAGATTAAGCACAGGCTGCTGGCAGTTTGTATAATTTTGTGGGTTTTTTCCCTACTCATCGGGCTACTGTTTTCAGATGATTCATTTGGGTTTTATCTTCGTTCAGTGGTTATAGATTATCCTAGTTTGTTTTTGTAGTTTTTATCTCGTTGGGTTATTTTTTTGTTATTTCTTTTTTTAATTATAAACACGATATTTGTTCTAATATTTGTGTGGTAAACCTTCGTAAGCAGTCACGACGGGTTCAAGTCGGGCTTCACACACTCCAGTACAGGCGATTGTGTAGTATCATAAGCCTTCGAACGATAAGAGTAGCTTTAAGCCTGGTACCTGAAAAGTTTGGTCCACGTAGACGAGCTTAAACTACCATGATTGTTAAATGTAGAATGCATATGGAATATTGATTAGTAACAACTTAACTACTAAAGCTAAAGAATAAATAATCACCTGTTCGTCGGTGGCACAGTGGTTGGGACTGACACCTACCATGCACATGGTCTGAGGTTCGATCCCTCACCGACGCACACCTGATATCTATGGTCGGCCTGCAAAATTTGGGCTACCGATATCACATGCTGAAAACTTCCATACTTGTACCAAAAATACAGTGTGGAATCAAGCTGTAATCAAAAATAAATAAATATTCCTATTACATAGATTGAATGGTTGACTCTTAAATGAATTGCAAATTACGCAGTTCATCTTGAAATCGTTCACAGCTGCCCAACGTTCAACTACCATTATTCCCATTGATTGTGATCGCTGGTAAAATACTTCTAAAAGTTGACGAAACATACTAGTTAAGCGCACTTAGTTTACCTGTACAATTTGGCTTTCCTATAAACTGAATTTCTCCAAATGACTTGGTTATTGTGTGTTCATCCGAAATGAAATAAATTCCTGTTCCATCTCCCCTATATTCTGATCCGATCGTTGAGATTTACTTATTGACTCTGTTTAATCAAGGATTTCCCATTCTGAAGTAGTCCCCTTATGTTACACATTGTTGAACTAAATATTGCCGTAATAAGTAGTAAGAAAAAGACGTAAACAGCGAAAAAATTTTTCTTTTCGACGATTCGTTTTCATGAGCTGTACAATAGTAATTAAATTTAACAAAGGAATCATTACACCAATCAGATACTGTTTAACTTTGTCCTCGAAAGATCCATTATGTAATGTGAGGTGCAACCTAGAAGGGATGACTAATTGGAAGTTGGAAAAGAGGCAGAAGTTGACATGACGTAGTAAGTGTCAGATAATGACTAATCGATAAGCTCATGTAGAACGAACAGGAACTAGTGGGAAGACGATAAAGTGTTTTTATATAAAATCTGTATGAAAACGCAATTTTCTTAATAAACGGTAATAGAGTGGTAATAAAATATGGATTATGGGAAATAATAATGATAACAAAATGATAGTAGTAATAACAATAATAATAGTAAAATTACATAATAAAAAAAGAAGGAAAATTATATTAAGGACCTTAGTCTGGCCACGATAGGACGAGTGAATGTATGCAACGCTTTTAAATACAGAGGTCCGGTTTCGGATCCTGTTATTTGTGAATCCTGTTATATGTATCCACATAGTATGTGGATACATATCAGATCCCGAATAGCTAACGCTTCAGCTATGTACAGATGGCGTATACGAAGTCCTTTTGTACGATATTGAGGGATTCTATGTAGCACTGTGAAGCATTCAGGCGGGGGTGCTTGATGTCCGGAGATGACAAAATATTCGGAGATGGAGCTGCTGCTATTCTCTTCTCTGGCTAACCAAGCTGGACAATGTCCCAGAATACTCTTGTGGACTTGACGTTGCGTATGGTCGATATACTTTGCTCTCCCCAAGCAAGTAAACTGATGAATACGCATTGAAGTAGCCAAATGCGGTATCTTATCCTTAACGTTAGACTGGATTAACTATCTGCTGGAGAATGTGATACGTAAGGTGGCTGCTTGAAATGTCTTCCTCAGATATTTAGAAAGGTGGTTTCTAAGAATTTCTGCTGCGAATAAAGAGGTGACATCTAGTGAGAGCATTTATCTTTCAAGTACGTTGATATCTTTCACTGAGTCGATAAAATCAAATGTATCGCTAAGGCTATATTTTGTCATATGTCTTACTGGTTCAAGGGTATCAGCTAGCCACTTCGCGACCTGATGATATGATGAGTCAACCATGTCTGTGATAGGTCGAAGTGGGACATTCTCCTTATGCACCTTAGGCAGTCCATACAGTCATGGGATAGTTGAACTGCATGGTTTTATTTGCTCATATACCTCCGATGTTATGACTGAATCTTCTTTCATTCTCTTCAGCAATTTTGTAAGGAGGTTTTCTGTTCTTTCTGTTGTGTCTTTCTGGTTGGATGATTTGAAGAATTTGGTATTGTTTGATAGTATGTTTATTAGTTTCTCACTATGGTCGGACCTATTCATTACCACAACCCCCATTGCCCTTACCAAGTTGGACGAGGATTATGTCTATATTTTCATGAAGTTGTTTAAGTTGTCTTTGTTCCTTGGTCAGCAAATAACGGTGGCTCGGTTGTGTACGAATGTACTTGTAGCATTGATATAAGTATAAAACTTGGGCACTGTGGTAGAGTATAATCCCATTATAGATAAGATTTTTTTTATTTTGATAAATCGCACAGTGTTTACAGTTATATGAACTGATGACGTTCCGAGCACAATTTATTGCTCATAATCATATCAAGGTAATCACACGACTTCCTAAATTCATTTAAGTCGTGTGATTACCTTGATATGATTATGAGCAATAAATTGTGCTCGGAACGTCATCAGTTCATATAACTGTAAACACTGTGCGATTTATCAAAATAAAAAAAATCTTATCTATAGTGGAATGGTACTTGTAGCAACTGTCGAGAACTGAAGCTTTGAATTGACCAAGATCTTTTTCAGAAGTAGGTAACAAATCGAATGTCTGTGACATCAAATTCTCGAACTGAACTTCGGTTTGTAATTCGTTGATTTTACTCGATACATTGCAAAATTTCGGACCAAGTGATAGGACTTGGATTTGAAAAGGAGTGGGAGGGAAATTCGAAAAGTGAAATACATTTGTTCTGGATTCTGAGGAAACGAAGAGAGTTTCAGACAGACACCTCCGCCATCCTCCCATGTCTACAGAAACTTAAGCGAAACATATCACAGAGAACCCACGCTTTATGTGAACTGTCTGATGATGAACGACAAACGTCTCATGATTACGTATCCGATATCATACAAGAACGTTGCGACGATACTACTCCACGACTAACAAAAAGAGATGTCAATAGCATTGATTTTTTACCGTTCCTTCGTTGAACTCTGTCACTATGATTAACCGAGCTGTTCATAATTACCGTATGGAAACAATAGGGCGTTTCTGTATTTAAAAAATCAATAAAAGTCTTTCAAAGTGATTTAAACTTCGAGATGTCTTTAACTTTGCTTTTGAAATCTTTGGGTATTATGACTGGTCTAGACATAAATCTGAGCACAGATCGATATCGTTTATATAGTCATTGAAAACTACCAGGAAGTACTGGACAGATGTTTCATCCTTGTTTGGGACTCAATAGCAGTATGCACCCTTCGGGTTTCGAACCCAGAATCTTCCTGTTATAAGGCAAGCTAGCTCGTATACCATACAGTCACTGAGACCCGATTCAGTGGCTCATAAATTGGTAGAAGTTAGGATTCAAGTTCCCGCCGATGACATTGGTTGGTGGTCGCGTTATAATCATGAATTAGTAGAAGGTAGAATTCATAGGCCATTGAATCGGGTCCAAGAGGCTGAATAGTATACGAGATAGATTGCCTTGTAACAGGAAAATTCTGGGTTTGAGACCCGGTGGGTGCGTACTGCCGATGAGTCCCAAACTAGGATGAAACAACTGTTCAGTACTTCCTGGTAATTTTCAATGGTTGTTCCGCTGTATGCATAAATTTTAACATGTTTGGCGTGGTCTAAGTTAAGGATGTTGAGCGATTGTTTTGAATGTGTTGGCCACTCCAATTAGGAGGTTTCATCAACTTGAATAACAAACTAGTTGCTGACGTAACCTTAGTTGATATACAAAAAGCACTTTTTTATCTGCCAGCATGCATCATCTCTGGCACCGTTGTGATATCTGGATATTTATGGAAAAACCTGTATAGTGCTCAGTAGTTCATCCGTTACTCGACTGATGAAGTCAAAAGATCTGTCTTCGCTCAATTGACTGCATTAGGTGGAGTGACATAATATAAGCTGTTGAGATTAGATGTAACTTGTCCATCGATTGAGGTGTCTACGATGTGTCACCGCTTTTCTAAACGAGTAGTGTTGTCTAAAGCAAGATTAGACTGAATGCGTATCAGGAATAATCAAATTGAAACACTGTATCAACTCATGAAATGATTGAGTATCTGTTTAACACTTGTAGGGAGTTTTATGCCGTGTGTTGCTGTTGTCTCCGTTATGCTAAGAATCAATAGTCTGAGATTGTAGGTGAGACACGGTTGATTATTGTTTATTATCCTGTAGACCCTGGAAATCATCAACCCTCTTTTAATTATCTCCTTCGTACTCGTGTTTATTCATTAGACTATCAATCTCTTCTATGTCCTTTCCTGTTTTCTATGCTTTTTTACGAAGTCTAACTGCTTAAACTGATACCTTCTATCTCTGTGTCTTTGACTGTACTTTTTTTGTGTGCTTATATGTCTGTGTGCTGTTCGATAAAACAAATCAGTGTATTGCCTTTTTACTTTTGTCAAAGTATATTTTATTGTAATATTTGTCAGTTATTCCAAGTGTGACAGATAGTGTGTTGTTTCTCAACTGGATGCGGAGCATGATGCATCCGATGGCATAAATGTGAGTCCTATCAGTTCATTACTCACTAGTGACTAGCTCGAGGATGAGTTTTTTGTTGAAGACTTGTGGAGTTTATCAAGTCACATGTGACTTATTATTGAAATTGGATAGTAGTAGTAGTACCAATCTGTTGTCATTTGATAGATGTTGGAAGTCATACTACTTACTATTCAGCTGAAATTGTAAAATCCAACTTCTGCGACTTCTCTAAACAGTGCTGAATCAACCAATTCTTCATTATTTTCCACCTTCTCCCCCAACACTATTATGTAGACTTTTCTAATTGCCATATTTCATGTTGTATAACTTTCGCAGTGAGCTTCTAATGATTAAGTTCTGATGATTTAAACTTTTAGAGATGGTTATCGATCCCGCCGTCGTAGTCGTTCAAGCAGTCGGGAGCATTATCATTCACATCATCGTCGGTAAGTTTTCGTCTCTTCCATCCATTCACTTTCTGGCTTGTAAATTGATATAAGTACAATTAATAATAATAATATTAACAGCTTTATTCCAAACAGTATTTGTGGTACAGGTATGGAATTTTCAGCGTGCATTACAGTATATTGCATCTAATTACCTCATAAATTATATAAGATTTTTAAAAATCAAAGATAAATAAATAAAAATAAAATAAATTAGTTATATTTTTTTTAAATAAATAAATATTAAAAATTAAGAAAAAAAAACAACGTAGAGTATTTCATTTCAAACAATGCAACACAGGATTTGAAATATAAAGTTGATGTGTGGTACTAGATGAGAACAACAGTGTAGTAGTAACGAGGAAAGGAAAACAAAAACTAATGAGACTATTTGTTAGAGTGCCGCAGTAAGTTTATCGTGTCATACCTAACGGATTTCTCATCACATAACAGCTGTGCCAGATATGGTATTGTGGACTTTTTGTATTTGGTAGTCCTAGCATATAGCCTCCTGTAGCTGCTTCTAGTTCTTCCAGATGAAATGCAAGGAGATAGATGCGTATAGAGAGGATGCTTGGGGTCCGACAATATTGTATTCGCTAGTTTCTTACATGACATAATATGTCTATCTACAATAGTGTTCACCAGTTGGTTTAACGATATCCCACTTGCCCTACTAACAGCTTTTAGTGCCCTTCTCAGCGAAGCAAAGTCTTTCTTAAGTAGTCCAGGAAAGACTAATGGGGAGCAGTAAAGGAGGATGGGTAGAATACAAGAATTTACAAACTGAGAAAGTAAAGACTGGTTTATGCCAGACTGCCTAAATTTCCTAATGTAGAACGTTAAGCGAAACATCTTTCTAGTAACTAGCAAGATGTGGGAAGACCAGGAAAGATCGGTGGAAAAACTCAGCCCAAGGTACTTGACATAAGATGTATTTTCAACCTCTGTGCCGTCAATGAGAGTGGGGCCATGTGAGCTAACTAGTTGCTGTAGGTCACATTTACGTCTGAAAGTGAAATTGACTACCTGACATTTAGACGGATTAAGCTTAAGTCCGTTTGAAGAGGACCACTGACTAATTTCCGACAGAAAGCTATTTAATTTGGAACAATCTGACTGAGAGTTGACAGGCATAGAAACCGAGAGGTCATCGGCATATTTAACAAAAGTGGCTACATCAGAATGAGGCAAGTCATGTAAGAAAAACGAGAACAGAAAGGGAGAAAGAACAGCACCTTGAGGAACACCAGCTAAAGTAAGTGAGGTAGTGGAGGATTTTCCATTGTAGACGGTGTACTGCTTCCTTTCAGAAAAATAGGAATGCAACCACTTATTTGTCCAGCTTTCAGCCTGTGTTGCAGCAAGCTTACTTAGCAAGAGAGACCTGGGAACAGAGTCAAATGCAGATGTGTAATCAAGGAAGGCACAGCGAACATATTTAGCTCCTTTATCTAAACTAGAGACTATGCTATGGTGGAGGACGACAGCGGCATCTAACGTACTCCTACTATGTTTATAAGCAAACTGGTTGGGGTCGTTGAAAGGTTTTAAAGAGGGATCAAGATTAAGTAAAATAAGTCTTTCCATAACTTTCAAAAAGGGTGAGGTAATTGAAATGGGTCTAAACTTAACATTAGGTCCACTTGTAGATTTAGGCACTGGAACGATCTTGATGTTTTTCCATGATTCAGGTATAATACTTTTGGAAAAAGATTCGTTGAAAATGTCAGTTAGCGGGGAACACAAGATGTCGGCACACTCCTTAAGGATAACAGCAGGAACACCATCAGGACCGAGGGACTGAGTAGGCTTGAGAGATTGAAGACACTTGAGGACATCATTCGTGTTTAAGCATGAGAAGCAGTCATTGTTTACACTATTTGAGTTAGGAATCATAACATTTGCTGGGATACATATGAAGGATTCATTAAGCATGTTAACATCTACAGAAATATCATTCAACATTTGCTTACCACCTGTGATTTCCTTTAATAACTTCCACATATTTGATGGGGATTTACATGAAAGAAACTTCTGGTTATAGAGAGCATTCAATCTTTGTAATTCAAGCTTAATCAAAGTGTTCATTCTCTTAACACCAGATTTGTTTTTCATTTTGAACAACCTTTCTTTTTCACGGCAGTGCGGTAGAATATAATTCCACCATTAAGGAAATTTATTTGATAAAAAGCACACATTAATACTGTATTATTTACTCACTGATAACGTTTCCAGCACAATTTATTCCTTGTAATCACATCAAAGCATTTACGTAACATTCAAACGTGTATCATATCTTAGATGTAGATTCAATGGTATCACCCAGTCTCCCCCTACCCACTTACGTTACTCTCTAGAGCTTGAGCTCTATCCCACCCTATCACATGATTGTGTGGCTGAAGAGTTTCTAGCACCAGCCACTGTACACTTAACTAAATTATTGTGTTCCTCACTGCCCCCGATCTACTGGTCGGACTTATGTAACTGACATCTCAATCATTGAAGGTATTTTGTAGGGTAAATTATTTTGTCTAACTAGGTCAATGCGTCGGTGGTATAGCGGTTAGGACGCTCGCCGACCATGCACATGGTCCGGGGTTCGATCCCCGGCCGACACACTCCTTTACCTCTCTAAGCCAGAAATAATGCTGGTAAGGGGAAAGGTTGGGCATGAGGCTAGCAACCCCACCGTGTAAAAATTAACACTGCTACAGAAACCTCAAGCCACTAGCTTGAGGCCCTATGTTCCACTGGGAACGTGAAGAAAAAAAAACTAGGTCAATAAGGTTCTTTATCTTGTAAAGCTTGTTCGTCAGTGAGTTTGTAGGTTTAAATGTCACCCTAATTCCTGCTTTGTTAAGAATCCTAAGTGGAGGAGTTTCAGACGTCTCTCTCTCCTATGGTGAAACTGTAGATAAATACCTTAAATTCTTTCTTATTCATGTTTCACCAATAGTTCCACTAATATTTTTCTTTTCCTCGTGAGCTTTTTTCATCTTCCTAATGAAGTTTATGGGATAATAGTTCTTATTTAACACCAACGCTTCTTCTGTCTGTTTCCTTTGATTATTTAAGTTTTCTGATGTAGTATTTAGAGTTATTGCTCGGTTTGTTAGACTACTCAACTACACTTGCCTTTACAGATAACATATGAGATTATTAGAATGAGTTGGATTTTTAATAAGCGCCTAGTGTGTATATATATAGCTCACCTCCCTTTGTTCGTTTTATTTTACATGCTACAATAGCTAATTCTTCTTGTTCATTTTCTAATTCAAATGTAGATTTTATTCTTTCTACTCAGTAGTCCTCGAAATGTGTTCAGTAGATGATACCTGCATCACTGTCTGATTTTATTGAATAAATTTATTCCGATGGGAAAATGGCTGTCAGAACACTAGTGGATGCGTGTTATGAGGGAATCAGCTAAATGGGTTTAACATATAATGTCTGACAGTATGAAAAATGCTGAATTTGTTACTGCCTGTCCTGTGTTCTCATTTTGATGTTTGTTCAACTCCATTTAACAGTGGCTGTTCTTCATGCCATGCATTTTGTGGTGGTACCTTATAAACTAATACATTTGTGATTTCCGTTGTAAGATTTCGTCGTGAACCACTGACATCATTTGCAGAAATTATTAAAAACCAGGAAGCATTGGACATCCGTCTCATTCAAGTTTGGAACTCTTCAACTGTTCGCAACGTACAAACCCATTAGGGATCGGACCAGACACTTTCGGGTTATAAGACCAAGCTCGTTGACTATTCATCCATTTGACCCGAAATTCATTGATCCGTGAATTCTAACTTTGTCAGTTGTTGGTTAATGTAGCGCTACTTTCAACCAACGCCCTCTATAAGCATCCACTTTATCTTGATATGGTGGATCCCATTGGTCACAGCCTCTCAGTGTACAGCTTTAGGACATCCATCCAGGGGCTTTCAATGAACTGGAGATCAATGTTTGGATTACGAGTGTTTTGTAGTGATTTGGATGAATTTCAATGTAGGAGGAAACAGCTAGCTAGCTGTACAGTGCTCCCTGGTTCTCAGTGACCTCTAATCGACGTTGGTTCGCGGCGGAATCTACGTTGAAAAATAATCTAAATCCCCCCAAAAAAACACTCATAATCTAAATATTCGTTTTTTTAGTTTTAATTGAAACGCTGTTTCAACCTACTCTTAATAATTACTCAGGAGTAAGTTTGGTGGGATTGGATTTGTTTCAAGTTTAATTGTGGATTGATATTGGTTGGAGAACCACTGAAAACCAGCGGGGAGTACTGAACATCTGTTTCTTCCTAGTTTGGGACCCATGAGGTGTACACATCCACTAGGATTCGAACCTAGGACCTTCCAGTTACAAGTCAAGCCCGTGGATCAATCAGCCACTGGGACTCAATTACTCAATTGAATGGCTGTGGTCAGATTTGAGACAAATCAAATCCCCACAAACTAACTTTTGAAATTCAATCTGATACTTGCTAGTGACTGGCTACAGGATGAAATTGCCTAGAGTTGTAGTGAGAAGTCGTGATCAGTGGGAGTAAGCACAAATACTCGCCGATGACATTGGCTGGTGGTCTCGCTAAATCACGAATCGGAAGAAGTTAAAATTCATGAGCTGGTCATTGAATCAGATCTTATCGGCTGAATGGTATACGAGCTTGCCTTGTAACCGGAAGGTCCTGGGTTCGAACCCCTGTGGCGGGTGCGTACTGCTGATGATTCCCAAACTAGGATGAAACAGCAGCTGTCCAGTACTCCCTGGTTTTCAGTGGTTCTCTAACTGATATCAATCCGTCGTTAGACTTACAATAATTGCTCAGTGTGATCAACTGATATTAAAAGCTAGTTTATCCTTCGCTGTATTTGTACTCAGTAATGTATATGTCCTATTGCCATTTTTGTAAAAAGTAGAATAATGTCTATCTCGTTACAAGAACTTGGCAACTTATCAAGAGTCAGTTCAACATATTAAAGGTCATTTTTTTATTCCTTTATTCACATTATATGTAGTAGTACGTCCTTCTCTTATATGATTTGCATTTCACATGATTTCTTTATATTTCAGACATCGTGAATCATCACGATCTGGACGAGACTATGAACGTCATAGAGGGACATCACGTCATTCTCGTCGTTCACGTGATCGCCATTCTGGAGAGGTTGGTGGTGCAGATGAACAAAATCCTCCGGAAGCTGCCTCACCAACTACATCACATCGAAGTAGTGGACGACGAAGTGAACGTGATCGAGACAGATCTGGTCGTGATCGTAGTCGTGAAAGAGATCGTAGCAGGCATCGAAGTGAACGTCGTGATAGAGAGAGGTCAGAACGGCCTTCTAAACAAAGTGATCGTCATTCATCGCGTCGTAAAGAACAACCACCACCTTCTCCACCAAGAGGAATGTCTCAAGTCACTGCTATTGCTTCGGATAGACAATCAATGCCTAGTAAACCTGATCCTTTATCAGCTGCTGCAGCGGCTGCTGCTAGCATTGCCGCCGCCTTGGGAGCTCCAATGCCTAGTAGTAGGATTTCTTAATAGACGAGGTAACAGACTCCCTCCCTTTGAACAATCTGTAATGCACGTTGTACAGTCTTTGTATTTTTACATGAATACATGAATATTTCTCATGCATTACTTTTGACAATTTGCATCTACTTTTTTTTCTTTCGTCGTTTACTATTCAAGCTAAGAAGTTTTACTTACGCATTCATCATTCACCAACTCTTCTTGTCGTTAGTGTTTTATTGTACACCTAGTCTCTTGAACCCTTCTGTACATGGGGTTTGCTTCTGTATTTTCAATGAGATTTCCTTTGTATGTATCATATATTGTTTAATTTGAAAAAATATCACTTGGATTTAAAATCAGTGAAATGGTTTATTTGTGAATCACTTTTGAAAGTTTTCACTGTAATTATATTAGAATTCTCGAAGTATATTTTAATTGAATTTTAGATTTTCCCGTCGATTGATTGGACCGAAGTCCCCGGTCTCAGGTTGACATGTTGGCTTCTTGTGCAGATGCTTTGACAATATTTGGGCATGTAGTTAGAGGTTAATTGGTGGATGGTGACTAGCAGTGGAATCCAGGATGCGCATTTCGTCTTATTCGGGCTCATCACTGGATAATGCTTTGGCGTTTGAAAATATGGGCACTGGGTTCGAGCATCGGTGGGAAAATCATCACTCACTGGGAAATGCAAGTACATTTAGATGACGAGTCCCAGATAGGACGAAATGCGCATCCTGGATTCCACTGCTAGTCACCATCCGCCAATTAAATTCTCGGCAGGTGAAGATAAGAGACTTGGCAACAGACTTTGTTAAGGAAAACACGTCATATTTATACATTATTAACCACATTAAAGTATAGCTATGTCAGAGAAGAATAAATTGTTATGATTGGTTGGTAATTGGCCCAAAGCTAAACAAGTTGTCCAATTAAGTTATTCCGCGTCTACAGCATAAACTAAATCCCGATGGGAGGAGTAAACACTTCTACTTTTTCAGGCATTGAATTAAAACGTTGATTCCAATTTTTGGCCGCTTCCTATCAAATGTGGATCACATCATGCTTACATTTAGGAGCCTATATATATATATATATGGCATTTTTCAACAACATGTATATATGTATGTATGTCGGAGATGAGATAGTATCATCAACTCGCAAACTAAAGGTGTTTCTTGCTAATTAGATGGAAATGCATGTGATGACTGAAGAGATACGCCTCGCTGATGAGTGCCAACTAGCACGAAACCCAGGTGGAAGGCTTCTTGTCGATTGCCTCCAACTATCTAATATGACTGAACACTATTAGCTGTTACTCATCATAGACTTTTCACAGGAATCTTTGTTACTTACTAGTGAAGAGTCCCAAATTAGGACGAAACACGTGCTCAGTACCCCCCCCCATTTTCGTTGGTTTTCCAACTGAACTCAGTTCGTGGCTTGAGATCAATAAAGTCCCTATACAATTCAACACTTAGGAACAAGAAAGCGTTGTGGATGTCAAGTTTACAGTTTGCCATTTACGCATTATATTTTTATTTATTTTACCCCATGGCACTCCGATAGGAACATAGGGCTTCAAGCTTTAGCTTTGGAGTTTCTGTAGCAGGGTTTTTTCCGCTTTACCGGCTCTACTACAGACGTAGGGGGGTTTGGGAGTGCGTCGGCCGAGGATTGAATCTCAGACCACTTGCATGGTTGGTGAGTATTCTACCGCTGAACACACCAGCGCCAACTGAACATTGCGTAATGGGAATTTGTCGATTTACTTTGGAAACTAAGATTATTCAGACCAAAATAAGTGACCTGAAACGGTTACAATACCATTATACAGAGTGCTTACATCCTTTATGTTAGAAGATGGCAACCATTGATACTTGATAAATGGAAAGAGAAGGACTACAGGTGTTAATGTGCTTGGTGTGCTACTTTCAGAAAAGTTACAGGAATGTTTCAGAAACAAGAAGAGAAGTTTGACGTTAATTAGTGTACTAGTAAAATGAAATAGCTAGCAAGTGTTGCGTACGACTTCCGGGTTTTGATGGGATTAAAAACAATAATAAACTGAGTAGCCGTTGAATATTCAGATAGAATGTATGAACAAAGACAAGAAATTAATTAAAGCGTAAGAAATGACTTTGTGAAAATTAACCGAAGTAACAAAATTGACAAGAAAAATTTCTCACATAGTAAGGGAAGAGAGACAACCGTTTCTTTCTGTGAATGCAAAAGTTGGGTTTTTAACCGTTTAATCGCTAAACCTCCCGTGATCCCTAGTGGACGGTAACTAGGTTGTACTTCCGTTATCTTACATGATTTTAAAATATCAATTTTGTGGCCATTATCTACCAGAGAAGTGGGAACGCTTAGCTCCACGTGGTAGTGCTCCCTAGCCATTTCACTCGATTAGGGTCGAGATTGACAGTGGTGTACCCGAAATAACTCAGATTAGGAAGCTGACTCATTTTGAAACCACATGAATTCTACCTAACTACTTGGCCAGACGGATAATATGTTCAATCAATTTTACAAACTAATTTCAAGTGGCAACTGGTGAAATTAACCTTAAACTGCGTGAATTTCAAATCGCGGCTTCATTGGACCTGTGAAATAATGGCTATGTTCTCCATGTAACATTTATAAAATTCGAATTCGCCAGTTACATCTTTCAAAAGTTTACCTCTAATTTCGCTAAGCATAATTTGCTAGGACTGGTCCGAGTAATGACTCCATAGCTACGCCATCAGTTTGCCTATAGATTTCGTTGCAAACAAAAGGAAATGTACATTTATTAAACATCCCGTTCCCTATATCTTATTTAAGGGATTTATTACTACTGTGTACTAGTTTACATTTGAAGGTGATTGTTCCCGTCAGGTTGATGGTTTTGCTATGGAAAGTCCGTTCGGGCCCCTTTTAGAGGGTATCATCTGCATGTTGTACATTGAGAGTTTATCGGAGGATTTAATCGAAAATGTGCTACTTTGTAGAGGGTATGTAGACGACATTGTAATCATCAGTGGTAAGCCTTGTTCTGCCTCCACAATTTTAAATTGATTGAATGAAGTTCAGAATAGCATACCACTTAAGTCTGTTGAAGAGGAAGATAATTATATATCTTTCCTTGATATATTGCTTAGTTGACGGCTTGGTGGATCAATAAAATGACCTATTTATAGAAAACCTACCTGAACAGGACAGTATCTTAATTATCATATTTTTTGGCCTGTTCGGTACAAAATATCCTTAGTAATGTGCCTCTTCAGTAGAATCCAAACAATATGCGCTGAAGACACTTGGTGAGGAAGACAGAAAGTTGACACAAATTCCGGTTGATAACAATTATCTAGACAAGTTCATTAGGAGATATAAAGTAGTCAGAACACCAAGGCACACTCTCCAACTCGCCCCTAAGAAAGACGTGTACATCAAGCTACCCTATATGGGTGATCTTAGCATCTAGACAAAAAATCGACGCTACGGTCACAAAGACTTTTATACAGCTAATATCATAATAATTGAAAATGTGAAGCCAATATCCATTTAAGCCCTTCGAACATGCGAAAAATGATGTCACATTCCACTGTATTTACCAATTTGAATGTACGTGTGGACACAAATACATAGGGAGGACTCACCGATCTATGCAAGTAAGGGCTCCAGAGTATATTCCCTCATTGCTCCAGAAACAAATAGAATCCCGAGAACCCGTTAATGATGAGAACAGGAGACCTAGCTCCTCTATTGCGAAACATATTATATAGACAGGACATAAAATTGATATTTACACATCTTTTTAAACCTATCTATAAAACGTGTTTAGGGAGTATCCTAAAGTTTGTGGAAGCCCTAGCTGGCAATTATTAAGTTTCAACCACCTTTATGCTTTCATCACAAACAATTTGCTATCACACTAAACCTTCTTTGATAAACTTCGTTTTGATGACATAGTTGACGTACTATTACCTCTGCTATTCGGTCTAGTGATCTTCATTGTTATTTTGACCTTCAATATGTCCTTTTAACTTGACCCAAATTTATTTTTCCACCTCTTAACTCTACTAATTTCATATACCGTTCCTATGATAAGTCCGTGGGGTGATCGGATTCTTCAAAATGTGTTGCTCAAATACACATTAAACGATTCACACAAATTACATCTTATCGATTTGTCTAATTCCTAAGAGAAGTTCTTTTTCTCACTGAAGAGACAAAAGTTCCAAATATCTATGCTTCGTTTGATCAGTTCGTTACATACGAATTCTAATGTATTCACTAAATGTAACGTTGATGAATAAGGCAGATACATCGAAATGATATCATGAATTTATCATTCACATTCAAATCTCCTCTCCTTTCGACAAATTTACAATTACACTGATTGATATATATATATATATATATATGGAATTTAGTCGCTGTGAAGGAGCATAATTCCATCATGGAGTAATTTTATTGCATAAAAGCACACAGTGATACAGTATTATTTATTCACTGTTGAGGTTTTGAGCACCATTCATTGACAATCATATCAAGGCATTCGCATACTTTTCAAACTTTATCCATACAACTCCATTATTTCTTAACGTTTGATTTTGTTGATACTTAGTCACGTATATTTTTCTAGCCTAATTCAGACAAAGCTAACAAAGTATATGATTTTGGATGACGTCATCAGGTTCTACAATTATTTATCCATAATAATTGTTACTGACGACATTAGTGTTTTTCTAGATAAATGCCTGATTAATGAACAAAGAATATTCTTTCGATAGATTCGTCTTCTACTTCTACACTTACATGACAGCAATATTTAAAGAAATCTTGTTATTAACAACATTTGACTCCGTTCAGAGAGATGAATCCGTTCAAATTACCCGTATTCTAGGTAGTTACTTTGGTGAACTGCTAACATCTTTAATCGAATTCACGAAGTAGTCGTCCAATATTTAGATCACGTTGATCTGGCTAGAAGGGACTGCTGGTTGATGTGAGTAGTATACAACTAATCATCTCAATTAGCCAAGAGCATATATTTTTACGAATTTATGCTTACTTTTAGAGAACCATTGGAAAACCAGTCAGGGAGTACTGGACAACTGTTTCGTCCTAGTTTGTGACTCTTCATCAGTATGCGCCCACACTATTGGGGTCTGAACCCAGGGCGTTCCTGTTACAAGCCGAGCTCTTAGACCATTGAGCCACTGAGATGATGAAATCCTGAAACCAATGAAATCCCTGAAAACCAAGACTCCAGTATCAATCTGGCGTCGGTGGCACAGTGGTTAGGACTCTCGCCGACTATGTAGATGGTCCGGGGTTCGATCCCCTACCTACGCACACCCGATATCTATGGTCGACCTGCAAAATTTAGGCTACCGATATCACATGCTGAAAATTCCATACTTGTACCAAAAATACAGTGTGGAATCAAGCTGTAATCAAAAATAAAAAAATCTGATGCTCACTAATAACTGACCCTAGTCAGGTAGGTTTCTAGTGGGAAGTTGTGACCAGTGGTCTACAGCAGGTCAGGTATGAGGGCAAGTACTCGCCGATGACACTGGCTAGTGGTCGCGTCACATGATGAATTGGTGGAAGTTGGAATTCGTGGACCACGGCATCGAGTCCCTGTGGCTTAACGGTCCACGAGCTCGCCTTGCAACCAGAAGGTCCTGGTTTAGAACACTGGTGGTAGGTGCGTACTGATGAAGAGTTCCAAACTGGGATGAAACAGCTGTCCAGTACTCCCAGTTTTTCCAATGGTTTTCCAACCGATATCAGTTCATGATTAAATCCTTGAACCAATCAAATTCCTGCAAAACAATTCAAAAACTGAAAATTCTACAACATTAACAAGTTTGGTGAAAATATCTCGGGTATTTCATTCTTAAGATTCAAATGATTACGAGAAATAATTTATCCTCGAAACGTCATCCAATTGTTAATACTGCACGTGTGTGTGTGTGTGACATTTAAAATAAACTTATCTAATATGGAATTTCATTCACAAAAGAAGCTGTACAGTCACATTTGTACACATAAGTTTACATAGACACAATTATTGATTTCACATAATATTAAAGGTGACATTAATAATTTTCAGTTTGTTATGAAAGTTTAAGGGTTTTACAGGTATAAATTACAAGGTGCTTAGAAACAAAATCACATAGGCGTAGAAAATAGTTTTTCTTGTTTAGCGAATGCAGACGTGATTCGGATGAGCATATGGAGACAAATTGAAATAATAGTTTTTATAACTGAAACTGAAAATTTGGATAATGTTATTAGAAGACGGAGATTATCTGAAAAAGTATGTGATGTATTTTCGCTATACATTTCGAACAATCTGATCCCTCCTCACACATTAAACTGTCAAGTCGATATATATGAAAAAATTAAGGGCAATTAAATTAAACAAAGTGACAAAATGATTTTAGAATAATTAACACAATGTTTGGTAACCCAATCAAATACGGATTACTTCATCTATAGCCAAAAATCTAATCGAGATGAACTATAAAATTGATATTAACACAGCCTTTAAGGTTATCTATAAAAATGGTCAAGGTCGTTTATTGAAATACGCTGAAGCTATAGCTATTAATAAATTTAAGCCCCCCTCCCCCCCACCTACCTCATGTGTATTCAAAGAGAGTTTATTATTAATCTTAACCTACCTTGGTCATCCGTATTTGATTGGATTACCAAACGTTGTGTTAATTGTTCTGAAATCCCTTTTGTCACTTTGTTTAATTTAATCGCGCTTGATTCTCTTCATATATATCGGCTTGACAGTTGAATGTGTGAGGAGGGATCAGATTGTTTGAAATGTATAGCGCAAATACATCACATACTTTTTGAGATAATCTCCGTCTTCTAATAACATTATCCAAATTTATAAAAGGGACTGACTGTTTTAAATTTTTTTGAAGATGAAAAACAAAAAAATTAATGGGATGAAAAAAAAATGAAAAAAGATAACTAATAAGGATTCAAACCAAACTAGATCCATGGTAAATGTAGATGTTGGTCTAGTTTATACTAAAAGCATAGTTTATACCTGTATTCGTTAAGAACCTATTTTTCATATCAGGCAACTATCTTCTATGCCAGTGTAATTTTGTTTCTAAGCCCTTTGTAATCTATAAGTGTGAAACACTTGGACTTTCGCAACACTAGTTACTAGTGTCCAATCAAACTACCCTTACAGTCCTACAGGAGATTAGTTGCGAGCCCAGATAGCTCAATGGTAACGTCTGTGACTATAGCACTGGGTGGTGCGGGTTTGAATCTCAGAAGGGACATGAATGTCCTTCAAGGCTGCAGATACACCCTGCTAACTGGTGAGTGTCAACTAGCACGAAACCTGGGTCAAGCGTGGCTTACTGCCGATTGCACCCAACCATCTAATATCATCAAAGGTGCAGTATTAACATTGTATGAGGCTTAGAGCATGAATTAATGCTCATAATCACATCATTTTTGATAATGAAACAGCCGAGAAGATATTTTTACTGAACTTCGTGTTCTTTTTTCTTTAATCTCCTGATGGGTATTTTCTGCGACTTACAAGTTCATCACACAATAACAGAAATAGAATATCAGATTTTGTTTAAATACAAAATCGAGGTGTAATCTGGCTGAAATAATCACTGAGATTCATGCCTAATATATATACGGATAGTAAAAACATTAGTTACTCAATATAAAAAAAACTGTTAAAAATTGATCATGTAAACAAAGACAAGTCTTCGAAAGAAATTTAAATCAAACTGAACAGTTTATAATCACATTTAAGACATACAACAAATAACAGAAGATAAATAAAACAAAAATTCTGTTATAAAAAAGCAAATGAGGGTTAACCATTGTGTTTTTGATGCTAGATGGTTGCAGGCAATCAGGAGGAAGCCTTGGACCTAGGTTTCGTGTTAGTTTACACCCTTTAGAAAGGCTTACCTGCTACCTTGAAAGAATTTATATCCCTCCCGATATTCGAGCCCACATCACCCAGTGCTGCAGCCAGAGACGTTACCATTGAGCTATCCGGGCTCGCGATTGACCTCTTGTAGGATTGTATTGGATATTTTTTGATTGGACACCAGTCAGTAACTAGTGTAATGTGTCCAGTCCTATCTTCGGTGCAGACTGAAACCTATAGGTTCAAGACTTCCTGCCGATTGCCTCCGAACATCTCACACCAACAATTCAAAGTTAACGGTGATGTCGAGCTATCTAGAATGGTGGCCACGTTGCCAACCTAACTGATAGAATTCAGTCTGCATCGAACAAAGGACTAGAAACATCACACTAGTTACTTGTATCAAATCAAAGTAACTAGTATCTTCTTTTATAAGCTCACGTCATTATGTAATCTCTTAATCTTTATAAGCTTTGAAATCCAGCATAAATTTCTGATTCTCATTTTGGTGATTATTTTGAAAGTAGTGTATATATCGATCTCTCCTAACTTAGCCTGCATTACTTGATTGTGAGTGTCAGACAATTTCATCTTCCCCCTGAGGTATTTAAAAATTAATATTGCTGTTTTAACTGCCTTATTATTCTACCTTTTAATTATTGCATTAATTTTCTTGTACATATTATCGCTTATACATGCTTTTGGTGACCTGTAATCTGCAGATGCTGTTGCAATTCATCTAAGACATCCGGAGCTCAGGGTGCTAGAGGAACAAGTTCAGCCGTTACCGCTACCCTAATCTGCTGTCAAACCTATAAATCCATAAAGTCTTACTAAATTTGTATACAATTGGTGGATGGTGGCTAACAGTGGAATCCAGGATGCGCATTTCGTCCTATTTGGGACTCGTCAGCTGGATGTACCTGCATTTCTCAGTGAGTGATGATTTTCCCACCGAGGCTCGAACCCAGTGCCCATAGTTTCAAACGCCAAAGCGTTATCCACTAGACCACTTGGGCCACGAGAGCCACCTCTTGTGCAACGGGTCATATTAATTATTGAATTGAATTTTTGATTTTCCCGTCGATTGATTGGACCGAAGTGCTCGGTCTCAGGTTGACATGTCGGCTTCTTGTGCAGATGCTTCGACGATGTCTGGGGATTTGATTTGTATACAATTGGTGGATGGTGGAGTTTGAAACTATGGGCACTGGGTTCGAGCCTCGGTGGGAACATCATTACTCACTGAGAAATGCAGGTACATCCAGCTGACGAGTCCCAAATAGGACGAAATGCGCATCCTGGATTCCACTGCTAGCCACCATCCACCAATTGTATACAAATCAAATCCCCAGACATCTTCGAAGCATCTGCACAAGAAGCCGACATGTCAACCTGAGACCGAACACTTCGGTCCAATCAATCGACGGGAAAATCAAAAATTCAATTCAATAGTCTTACTAAATTATCTGATATTCTGTTTACTGTTATATTGATGCATGTTTTCACGTGAAGAGACTTAAGAACTTTAATTTATTGATCTTAATAAGAACGACAATAACAATAATTCTCTAAGTTATATGGATGCATATAGCTGTAGAACCTGATGAAGAAGTTGTCTGAAAGAATATTCCATGTACATTAATCAGTATTTTAAACTTAGGTATTGAGCACCTTTAACCAATTCTCTGACTAGCAGTTATCCTATAAATATTATGAATATATAACTGCAAAAGCTGATGAAGGGTAATATTCTTTGTTAAATGCTTTTGTCTTCTTAATGGATAAATGGGGATTATTGCTATAACAAATGAATGCTTAGTTTTGTTCACTCTTTCACTATACACATTAAATGACATGTATTCGAGATAATATATTCCAACTCGTCTACCTTCTTAATGCAATTGAATTCTGTCTCAGTGACTGAATGATTAACTAGCTCATCTTGCGATTTGAAGGCCGTGTGTTCGATCCCCGATGGGGTCATCTTTGCGTACTGCCAAACTAGGACAAAACAGTTGTCCAGTATTCCCATGTTTTCTAATGTTCCTCTAACTGTTTGTCAGTTCGTAATCAAACTTTAAATCAGTTTAATCCTCGCAAACAACACTTGAAAATCAATACGGTCACTTTGGTTGTTTCTATTTGCTCTAAGTTCCCGCTGGAACTGATTTGAGTAGCTGTAGTGTTGTCTTTCAACAGGATGTATTTTCTAGTCTCACATCCAAGCTTCTTTCCTTACCAAGCCTAATATCAGCTTAGAGAGGTTTAGGAGTGTGTTAGCTATGGAATCGAACCCCGGACCATGTGCATGGTTGACTACCATCCCACCGCTGAACCACCGACACACACTAAAATATTCCATTATAAAAGTGTTTAAGGAAGAAAGATAAAGATGTTACCGAAATCCAAATGAATATTATTTTCCAACCCAGTTGTGCACATATAACGTAAGTTGAGAAATAAGTAACAGAAAAAGCAGGAACAACATTTCGATCATTTAAAAAGAATTGTATACTTGAAGACTCTTGTCATAAGACTGAGATGAGTGCTTAGCGAAACAGGGATTCTTAACGACTAGTTCGTTGGACCTTTTTATTTATCCATTCAGAGACAAATGTGGTGCAATATGAGTATCCCGAAATACGTCATGCAGGGATCCGCAATTCAGTATGATTGATAACTTGTGGGAGAGCTCAGATAAATGATTTGTATACTTCTTGTTAAATGTTTAAAAAAGTCGGTACATTTTGTACATCTCTCGTTTTAATTGATATCTTTGTTTTAGTAATGACTTTTTGACCTGTTCGAAAATACACACGTCTTTGTTCGCGCTTCGTCTTTTCACTCTGGGCAACCATCTTCGTGACATAATAATTCTCTGGTCACATAGTTTAAAATTTACAGGAATTTCTTGTCTTGATACAAAGAATATTCAGAAACTCATCGGGAACATCCAAAGGGGAGAATACGCCGTCTAGGTGTATCTAGTAAACAGTATATCTGGATTATATTGTAAGAATTGTGGCACTGGACTCGCATGTAACTTTAATCTTGTGTAACACATCTACAATAGTAATTTAGATGTACTGTAACCGCAGAAGACAAGAGACTTGGTAACACAATGTTTATTGGGAACTTGATATAAACATATAGGGAAATTATGCATACTTTATGTCAAAAGCATAATTAGCACAGATCTTGCGTGTTGTGTAGCTTCTGCCCTTCGTATTGTGGTTCTTCGTCTTCTTTTTTTATCTCTCGTGTTTTGTCGCAACATTGGTTCATTTACTCTGTTTAACGTTTTAGAGGTTGGCGGTATAGACGTTCGCGAACAGTACGAATGTATATTTACGCAAGTTCTTATACATCAACTTCTAACTTATTAATTCTCGCGTACCAAACGCAAAGCAAAAGACAATATTTGATCGTCCAAATTACGCGATATATTTCGGGACCAAAACGAGCCGTCAGATGAACGCTTAGCTGGCTAGTGATCGTGAACGCACGTGACACGACCAGGTACCAAATGGCGGGGATGCTTGACCGAAAGCCTTCAGCTAAACAAGTCGACTTAAACAGTGGTGGTCAGCATCCAATGATGAGTGATTGCTGGGGTCAATAAATTTGGGGAATTATTTACCGCTACAACGTCAAATCCATATCTCCGTTATTTGATAATTTAATGCTGATGAACGTCTCTTTATATACTACAGATAATTGTTGTCAGTGGAACACGCCACAATGTTGTTTAAATATTTCAACTAATTTGGACTTATTTTTTTTTTCTTGGGAGTAATTTCTAGTGCCTCAAATGTATAAGTGAATCAAATTTCGCATTATTTTGTCGATAGCCTTCAATATGGTTAGGGTGCTTAAGCAACTGCCTATAGCCCAAAACAGTGAAAGTAAGTACTCATTATTATATTTCTGTTCAAATACTAATTATTGATTGTGACGGAATTGTTTACAGCTCTAATCAGTGTGTGGGTAACTTTGAAATGATTGACGAACTCAAAGGAGACAAGTGATATGATAATGACATAATCAAAGTTAGTACATTGTCTGTAAACAAAAATCAAAAAATATTGTTTAAAAAATTTTTATTTAATAGTTCAAATTCTAGCAAAACTAATCACAATAAAAATTGAGCAAGTTAGACGGAATAAAACTGTTTTCCCTTCATGTTCAACCGTAGGAGGCTTGCTTAAAACCTGACGTACCGAAAGCCCCATCAATATGTTGCAAATAGTCTTTCTTATTGATTTTGTTTAAATTTAATAAAATATGACCTCTAATAATGTTTTTTACCCTGGTGAGTATTTAAAACATTTACAACTAGCGGTTTCCGCTGTAGCGATAAATAATTCCCCAAAATTATTGGCCATAGGAATCATCAGTGAACATTGGATGCTGATCCTTAGTGTTTAAGTCGACTTGTTTAGCTGAAGGCTTCTGGTCAAGCATCCTCATCATTTGGTGCTCCTACGTATCACTTTCCTGCACGATCACTAGCCAGCTTAGCTTCCGCTTCAGTCCACGACTTGGTTCCGAAATATATCTCGTAATCTGGGAGATCAACTTTGGTCTTTTGCTTTGTCTTTGATACACGAGATACACGTGCGTCGGTGGCACAGTGGTTAGGACTCTCACCGAACATGCACATGGTCCGGGGTTCGAGCCCACGCCGGCACACACCTGATATCTATGGTTGGCCTGCAAAATTTGGGCTACCGATATCCATGCTGAAAATTCCATACCTGTACCAAAAATACAGGGTGGAATCAAGCTGTAAATCAAAAAAAAATACTATAGAAGTTATTGGTGCAAGATCTTGCGTTAGTATACTCCGTAAAATTCGCGAACGTCTATATCGTCAGCCTCTAAACTGCTGTAGCGGTAAATAATTCCCCAAAATTATTGACCACAGCAATCACTCATTGGATGCTGACCACCACTGTTTAAGTCGACTTGTTTAGCTGAAGGCTTCCGGTCAAGCATCCCCGCCATTTGGTACCCCGTCGTGTCACGTGCACGATCACTAGCTAGCTAAGCGTTCGTCTAACGGCTTGTTTTGGTTCCTAAATATATCTCTTGGTTTGGACGATCAATAATTGGCTTTTGCTTTGTCTTTGGTACGCGAGAATAAATTAATTAGAAGTTGTTGAACGAGATATCCTTAACCCTTAAACTGGTGAGCCCAACCGCGAACTTCATCCACGATAAATCCGCAGATAACCCCGGTGAGTTCGTTCCATTTTGTATTTGTTCTTGTACCATATATTATTCGACATAATTTTCGTCATGAGTGATCTTAGTCCCAAGGTCATCCGTATCCGCTCAACTCCTAAAACCATTCAGCTCGTACCATACTGGCCAGATAATGCTGAAACGTGGTTTCTGCTAGCTGAAGCAGATTTTTGTGAGCATGGGATAACCGATCAACGTTCACAGTTACTTGCAGTTATTCACGCCCTACCGCGGGAATTCAGCAAGTACGTAACATCACAGATGTTGAGTCCCGAGGTAAGTAACTCGTACGAGTTGCTCAAAGCATCCCTCCTCAGGAGAAACGTTCTCACGGACCGACAACGTCTAGATGAATTATTTCGTAACATCGAGTTAGGAGATCAGTCAGCCGTGAGCATGCTGACAAGAATGAAAGAAATCGTCGGCCAAAGTCAGTTCGACGAAGGACTGTTTAGAGAACTCTTCTTAACCAAGTTGCCACAGTCTGTACAGACCGTACTTGTGACACTTCAGGGTACTGTAATAGAGGACTTAGCTATTACTGCAGATAGGATTCTAGAGATAACTAAACGGTCTGTTCCCGAAATATGCTCGATGACTAAGCAGACTTCGAGTAAGGATCCTGCAATGATAGAGTTATGCAACTCCATCCAGCAGATGTTTAGGTCAAACATGCATTCTAACTCCTCCGACCGTCGTCCTAAATCTCCTCAACGCAGGAACTCGTGTGGTCGATCTAAGTCCAAACCACGTTCACTGAAAAACCCTGACTGGTGCTGGTACCACAACACCTATGGCCAAGAAGCGAAGTGTTGCCGTAAGCCTTGTAACTTCGGAAATGTCTCAAAGTCTGCGGGAAACTATCCCGCCGGCACGCGTTAGCGGCAACCGTCGCCGGTGGCACTAGCCGCCTACTTTACATCCATGATGTGATAAGCCAGACTCGATACTTAGTCGACACAGGCGCCGAAGTCAGCGTCCTTCCTGCTACAGCAGCAGATCGACAGAAGGAACCTACCTTCAACTTACAGGCTGCAAATGGAAAACCAATCGCAACCTTTGGTAGGAAATACGTCTATCTGAACGTAGGTTTACGCAAACCTATTCGGTGGATTTTCCTTCTCGCTGACGTTACAATGCCCATCATTGGCACGGACCTACTTAATCATCATGATTTACTCGTAGACGTCCGCCGAAAACGACTGATTGACAATACTACTAGTCTGTCTATCAAAGGCATCAGCTACATAGGCCCTAGCTTGTCACCCGTTAAGATAAAGGCAATCTTGATCCAACTTTTCAACCTATTGTTGACAAGTATCCGGAACTTAATTGCCCGTCGAACGACCTACCGTGCATAACCAGCAATGTTATGCACCACATCATTACCACAGGACAACCTGTGACATCTAAAGCACGACGATTAGCTCCTGACAAACTGAGAATCGCCAGGAATGAATTTGACCATATGCTTACCCTTGGCATCATTCGACCTTCGAATAGCCCATGGGCATCCCCACTTCATATGGTTCCGAAAAAGGATAGCAATGATTGGCGACCCACCGGTGATTACCGGCGAGTGAATGCCAAAACAACCCCTGATTGCTACCCGTTGCCTCATATACACGACTTGACGGCAACCTTATCCGGCGCGACTATATTCTCCAAAATCGACTTGGTTAAAGCGTATAACCAAATCCCGATGGCAACAGAAGACATCCCGAAAACGGCTATCATTACGCCTTTCGGACTTTTTGAATTTCTACGTATGCCATTCGGTCTCCGGAATGCAGCCCAAACATTCCAACGCTTCATTGACGAAGTATTTCGCGGTCTCGACTTTGTATACGCATACTTAGACGACTGCCTCATTGCCAGTCCAGACAAGGAAACTCACCTTAGGCACTTGGACTTGGCATTTGACAGGTTACGCCAACATGGTGTTACCATTAATATTCAAAAATGTCAAATCGGTGTTGACTCACTCGACTTTCTGGGTCACACTATTGACTGCAAGGGCATTCGCCCACTGGCTACTAAGGTCGAGGCTATACTGAACTTTCCAGAGCCACAGACGGTGAAAAGTCTCCGCACTTTTAACGGCTTAGTAAGTTATTATCGACGCTTTATTCCCAACTGTGCCTCTTTGATTCAGCCATTGACAGACCTCCTTCGAGGGAATAACAAGTCCATAGAACTTGACGCGTCTGCTCGAAATGCTTTTACCCAGATTAAAAAAGCTATTGCGAATGCCACACTTCTGATGTATCAGGATCCAACGGCACCGTTAAGTATCTCGGTTGATGCATCAAACACTGCAATCGGCGCAGTTCTACAACAGCTAGTTGACAATGAGTGGCAACCACTCGCCTTTTTCTCCAGGCGCCTTCAATTAGCTGAAACGAAGTACAGCACATTCGGCAGAGAACTTCTGGCTATGTACTGTGCTATACGACATTTTAGACATTCGGTAGAGGGTCGTGAATTCATAATTTTTACGGATCACAAACCTCTGACGTACTCTCTGAACTCACCTTCAGATAAGTATTCACCCAGGGAATCACGACAACTGGATTACGTCTCACAGTTTACATCAGATATTCGCCATGTATCCGGAGTAAACAACACTGTGGCAGATGCCTTGTCGCGCGTTTGTTCTTTCACCCAAATCGACGGCATAGACCTTGTAAAACTGGCTCGTCTTCAAAAAGAAGATACCGAGCTTCAACATGAGTTGTCGAAAACAACTCTACAATTAGCTGAGAAACCCTTAGGTATGGGAAGAGATACTATTCTATGCGACATTTCCACGAGTACTCCTCGCCCCATCGTGCCTAAAAGTTATCGCCGTAACGTCTTCAATACGTTGCATGGCTTATCTCACCCAGGTATTCGAACTACTGTCAAGCTCGTAACTAGTCGGTTTTGTTGGCCTGGCATTAATAAAGAAGTAAGGGAATGGGCACACACGTGCTTAGCTTGTCAAAAGTGCAAGGTGATAAGACACACCAAAAGCCCACTTGGCACCTTTCTTCTCCCTGACGCTCGTTTCGAACACGTCCATATAGATTTGGTTGGTCCCCTTCCTGAATCACATGGATATACTTATATTTTAACTTGCATCGATCGCTTCACACGATGGCCGGAAGCAGTACCCATCAAGGATATATCTGCTGAAACAGTCGCACGCGTCTTCGTAGAAAGATGGATTGCTAACTTTGGATGCCCATCTTCCATAACAACTGATCGCGGGCGGCAATTCGAAAGTGGCTTATTCTTTGCCCTGACTAAAATCATAGGTTGCATGCGATTTCGAACAACAGCCTACCATCCTCAAGCTAATGGTATGGTAGAACGTCTACACAGACAGCTGAAAGCTGGTCTGTCAGCTGCAAACACCACCCATTGGACTGAATCCCTGCCGTTAGTTCTCCTAGGGATACGAAACGCCTTGAAAACCGATGCTGGTTGTACTAGCGCCGAGCTAGTATATGGCACGACACTGCGACTGCCTGGTGAATTTGTTTCTCCCTCGAGCTTCCCACCAGTGGTAGATCACGCTTCATACGTCAGCAGGCTTACAAACGCAATGCGTTCAGTTAAACCTGCTCCCCTTCGTCCACAGTCCATTGATGTTTTCGTTCATCCGTGTTTGAAAACTTCTTCACATGTATTTGTTCGTCGCGACTCTGTGCGCAGACCCCTGGAACCCCCATACGACGGACCTTATAAGGTAATTAAACGTTCTGATAAATTCTTTGTCTTGGACAAAAACGGCCGCGAGGACACCGTCAGCATTGACCGTCTGAAACCGGCTTACTTGGAGGGTAATCCTATTAGCATAGAGCTGAACGTACCCCAAAATCCACAAGTAACAGAAGATCGTGTAGACATCGATGAAGTCGCTAGCACAGCGACAGCTACCGAACCTTCTATCGAGCCTCCCAAGAAAACCCGTTCTGGACGCACCGTAAGGTTCCCAGAATATCTGCACACTTATTTGACTTAACGAAGTCGTGTGATTCACGCAACTCATTCGTTTGTGGTACTAACTATTTTTTTTCTCGATGTTCTGAACTTAGCAATATTTTACTGTAAAGTAAATGCACACAATTTTTTTTAACCAAAAAGCTCATTTCGTACATTTTCCTCGACATGGTTCTTAGCGTTCTTGTTTTCTTTTCCAGGTGCGACGGGCACTGGATGGGAAACAAACGAAGCATGGAATCCAACGAACAACACCAGGAAGCTATGTACAAACACCCTATTAGCATAGGCAGACAAACCAGTAGGCATAAGACCAAGCCGCTCGGAAGATTTTTTTCACCCAAAAGGGAACCATCGAGTTTTTTTACTTCCGGCTGGTTCTGTCTTAGGGCCCTCACGACCCCACTAGGGGGGAGTGAGCTGTAGCGGTAAATAATTCCCCAAAATTATTGACCACAGCAATCACGCATTGGATGCTGACCACCACTGTTTAAGTCGACTTGTTTAGCTGAAGGCTTTCGGTCAAGCATCCCCGCCATTTGGTACCCCGTCGTGTCACGTGCACGATCACTAGCTAGTTAAGCGTTCGTCTAACGGCTTGTTTTGGTTCCTAAATATATCTCTTGGTTTGGACGATCAATAATTGGCTTTTGCTTTGTCTTTGGTACACGAGAATAAATTAATTAGAAGTTGTTGAACGAGATATCCGTCAACCTTTAAACTGCTAAACATGAGAAAAAGCATTGTATTCCTTGGAAGCTCATCCCAATACATGAGATAACCGTCCTTGTGTGGTGTCCTGCGTCCACAAAATGTACTTCTGAACTTTGATATGTGGCATTCGACATAATTATTTCGTGTATTTCTTGAAGGAGGAAAAGAAGAGATATCGTAACGGATTTGTTTAATTTTGAGGTCAGATGGAAGTGTGTCACACTATCCACTGTCAATGAATCTCTTATTTGAAGATCCTGGATGAAGAGGAAACGTCATGTAATAAATTGCTCTGAAAATTCCATACATTATATAAAAACTGTTCAGGATAAAGTTATTACTATTATTACAATGCATCAATTCGAGGACTTTCGGAAACCAAGGAGTACTAGGCAGCTCTTCCGCCCGAATTCGGGACCCTCCAGCTGCACATCTTCATGGCCACACTAGGATTAGATCCCCAAAACTTCCGGTGACAAGGTAGCCCGCCGACCATTCAGTCAATGGGACGGAATTTAGCGACAGGCGTGTGAAGTCTAACATCTACAACATACAGCGTAACCACCAATCAATGTTTTTTTCAATCTTACTGTGACTCAAATTCTCACCTCAGCTTTAATTCTTACTCACTACAGAAATAGAAGAAAAGGAGGAAGGTAATCATTATTGAGTTCTCTTCATTTCAGCAAATTCGTGTATACTTTGCTAGAAATGAAATGTGTCTGTTGAATGTGTATGTGTGCAGTGCGTAACAATTTGATTGCACACATTTTTTACACGTTGAAATTAGAGACATTGTACATGACTCTTGTTTAAAATGATGCATGTTGAAATAGAGATAACTTCCGGGTAAAATCTGAAACACAGTTGATTTCAATGTGCAGGTCTTACTACACTGGACCTCGCGCTGTCCCTGGAAGACTTTCAGAAACAATTTGTAATAACCAACGCGAAAACCAGAATACTGATTGGTGACTCGAGAATCCTTTATTCTTACGCCAATATGTAACCAACAATAAGATCATTATACACAAGGTCTAAGAATAAATGTTATAACAATAAATTACGACAACACTTCTGATAGTTTTCTGTCTTCCACCTAACAGCGAACGATGAGACGATGACTGCCGTATTGATGACGCCCGCGAAAATTATGGAGTTGGGTTTGACTAAATAACCATGAATTGATCGTTCAATCTTCAATTACATTGACACTCCCCACCAAAAAAGGATCCATCCCTTTTTTCCATCACGACCAATACACGTTGACTTGAATGCCAGTGCGAGAACCTGGGCCACGCGGAAAAAGCTGAAATGGAAAACAAACAGAAAAGCCAACACACCACAGGCATACCCACAGCACAAACTCACTCATCGATGACGACCTATGCCTTCCAGTTAAAGCCATCCTCTTAACATCTTGCAACACAATCACCACTTGCTAGAATGACTCTTGCAGAAAGCAACGTAACCATAGCAAGACTTGATGATACTCTTCGCATATCCTCTTATCTATTCACAGCCAATTACCACTGTGATCGCTTGTCACTCAATCTGCCTCAGTTCTAGTAACGGTGACGTATGCAAGCCTCAGTCGTCTACACTCTCGCTCCCCGGCGTGTGGGACCACAGCCCAAATAGAAACATTCATTCTCAATCATTGATTCCACAGCTAATCCTTATCTCTGTGTGTATGTCATTCTCAGCACTGACCTCCCCGGCGTATACGACCCATCTGCTGTCTTCAAATTCAATCAATTCATTCACGGATGTAGAAGACTCGAAACAACTCCAGAAGTGAGTACGACGAAAATTTTAACAAAATTATGCAAAGCAACAAGGTACGAAAACAACGAGTAAACACAATGAATCCAAAACACCACCAATTGATATGACACACCACACGTATATACAAACAGTACATACAAACTCGCAGATCATGTCTTGATGGAATTCCTTTGAAGAATCGCAGGACTTACACCAGTACGCCTGCAACCCCTTGCAGGTTAACAATTGCAGGTTGAAGAATGTCCGGACACACACAAAATTAACCAATTAACTCAATTACTTAACACAGATATATGTATAATCAATACATCAAATGCTGTGGACTCTGCCTTGACAAACTACATTTGAAGAACTGTAGGACTTACAGCAGTACGCCTATAACCCCTCTCAGGTTGACGCCCTAGGTTGGAAAATCGTCGAAGAGTTCATTTGGTGACCTCCTTTCATCATCTACATCCTCAATTCTGAACGGCGACATGCCCATGCCATTGTATCGTGGAATGTAGGTGACTTACAAACACACGACATATCTGACCAACCAAGCGTAGAAACAGAGCAATTTACACCAACGACAATAACATTCAAATAGTAACTTGAAACTTGAAAGACCTTTTTTCGTGAAAGTCAATTTAGCAATTACCCTCTCATACGCAGCTGGCTTATCCTCACTAAACTGACCATTGACATTCGTCCTTTCAAACGGACCGATACTAGCATAGTCACGGCATAAGACACGTGAGTTCATGGACGTCCCCTTCATTGTGGATGACAACACCAACGACGACTGAGTGGCACAAGTTGGCGAACTTAGCGGTGCATCAGAAGCTGTTGTTGTTCGGCTTTTAGAAGGTTGTCTAACCGTAGGATTACCACCACTGTTGTCTTTTATGATTAGCTCCAGTTTAGCATTAACATATACCGATAGATGGGCTACACGCTGATCATTCACACTGACGGTCTCGCGAGTATTGATACCTTCTACCACCGCATCTGCTCTTAATTCTACTTCACGTCCAAGTTGTACAGAACGTTTGTTCAGCTCAGCAGTAGTAGGCATTCCCCTCATCTCATCATGATCAACCAAAGACAGAAGCGCGCTATCATGACCACTGTCAAAAATATCCATTTTACCTCCGTTTTTATGGTCAACTTCATCATTTGCAAACTCTTTAATAACAGCACCATACAATTTGGGTTCTTCCTTGCAAATCCTCAAAGGTCTTATACCTTTACTCTGACTAGTAACACCTTGTAAACTTGTGGAGTCAGAACTAGACTCTGAAACCGTAGCTCTCTTCTCCTGCACAAACTACGGTGTCGTCTCTGACACTACATTCAACAATGGCTTACCAGTTGCAACTACAGGCTTCTCCACCGCACCATTATCGTCACACAATTCGGAGTCAGACCTTGATTTTACATCTAGCTTACCACTTAACTTGGTCACTTCTTGCAAACGTGTAAAACACAACCGTGTTTGCCTTGCATCTTGTAACTTATCTGTTGAGGATGTACTACGAATCCTGTTACACACACTAGGTCTATATGCATTACTAGTTATCATGGAGCCTTCTCGATATCCACCTCTCTGAGACCCTTTCGTCATAAATTATTGTGTTTTGCTCTCAGACTGCTCTATTCTAGGGGTAGGATGCAATATACTGGCAAACTTGCTCATAGATTGATTCGCACTATCTTTTACCTGTTTCAAGATATCATCGAACCCTGGCTCAATACCTTCACCCTCCATACGGGAGCTTATCTTCACCCACTTCCTTTGCAGTCGAGTTGGTAGGCGTCCCGCTATTACCTCTAGGACGGAACTTGAGTTCAGATCACTCATGCAATTCATCGAAATCAAAGTGTTCTTGTAAGTCAACAGATTATCCAAAAACTCAGAGCGTGCCTTGGAGTCACGTCGTAATTGACTACCATTGCCCTTAACAACCTCGAATAAATTCCCTACAATCATCGAAGTTCTTTCGAATCTCTGACGCAGTATACTCATAGCCTCAGAGTATCCGACGTTTGGGGGCATGAACTTGCAGCACTTTATAGCTCTTGAAGCAACTCCAGTGCAGTACCTCAACAAATACATCAACTTCATTTCATCATTTAATAAAAAATGACACAACATGATCTCAAACTCTTTGATAAACTGTGGATTGTCGGTTGGGTTTCCATCAAGTACCGAGGCTCGAATTTCGGTAACTTTAAACCCTTACTATCCCCAAACGACGAGCCATGAACAACAGACTCATCATGCTGAGCATCATACATATCATTACAATTAACAAGCAACTCAGCATTACTGACTTTCCTGTTTACTTCCAAGACGCTTTGTCCTTTTTTTGACTCAGGCATCACCGAACTTGACCAAAAATCTAGACAAGTTCCAGATAACACTTGTCCAAAGAAGACAGGCAGTCGCCAGGAAAGACGAACAGAAGCTATCAGAAATACGCTGTCAGAAACTATCAGAAACTGTCAGCCAACTATCAGAAACCGTCAATGTCCAGGTCTTCCTACACTGGACATCGCGCTGTCCCTGGAAGTCGTTCAGCGACCGTTGAGACGATGACTGCAGCATCGATGACTCCAGCTAAAAATATGGAGTTGGGTTTGATCAAACAACCATGAATTGATCGTTCGGTCTTCAAATACATTGGAGGTGGCCGGTTCACCTTCTCGCTGGTATTTACTGTCTACTTTCTTCACTCAACTGTGTTGTACACTTTGTATTTATTGCAGGAACTTATTATCCTCATCCGAAGACAATTGTACTACCGGTACACAGCTTCTACTAGTAGACAAGATTCCACTAATCAACGCTTCGGTGGATTATATTAATAATTTGTATCAGTGGACTTTAACTGTACATCCAAGTAACCGTTTAATTAGCATAAATCTTTACTGTTTTTATAATATATTGTTACACTATCATCTCATTAACTTAGTTTTGTATACGCATACTTGCTGTTATTGAACTCGCTAGACAGTCCTCTACATATTGAACCTTTGAATTTTCGTTTTAACGCATTCACCCACTTTAGGCGCCACGCCATCTTGTGGTTTTCGACGTGACTGTACACACGTGGTTAGCTCCCCTGTTGTGCTGCCATTCAGCACACTCTAAGAGCCTACTACCCAGTAGAGACATCAGATAAGTTGTACAACATCCTTATATATTAAAACTGATATTTCATTTGTGTAAAATGCAACTCTCTTCAAGGAATACTTCCAGTATCAAGCCTTCTTACTTTGATTTCGATAATCAGTATTATACGCCACGTACAGTACTGACAAGGGCATTATGAGGAGAAGTCTTTGGTAAGCGCTGTTAGTTGAAGTCCATATAATCAACATGGTTTGCCTTTCCTGAATGCAGCTTGTTCCAGTATGTGGTGGAGTTCTGCATCCATTTCGTCTTTCACTCTCTCCAGGGTGATGTGACTTAGTATTTTGTTTGGCGTGGACAAGGGCATTATTCCACGCTAGTTCTTACAGAGGCCTAAGTCACCCTTCTTTGGTAGCTTGACAAGGCAGCCAGGCTTTCTTCAATAGGTAGGTACCACTCCTGATGCTCGGGCGCAACTGCCTCAGTCTCTGGGTCCGTTCTCAGTGCTTTTGGGGAATTCCGTCTGGTCCTGCCGCCTTTCCTGACTCCAGCAGCTTGATAGCATTTCTTATTTCAGCTTTCGTTGGAGGACTGGTGTCCACGGGAAGTTCCTTGGGTGTTGTTGGTGGTATTTCTGGGTGAGTTACAAGCGATGGCCGATTCAGGAGTACTCTGAAATGGTCAGTCCACTGTTTTATCTGTTTCTTCTCCTTGGCAATCAAAATCCCTTGAACATCTTTCATAGGTCTCATCATCTGGGTTGATACCTACCCGCATAAGGACTTGGTTATCTGATATAATGTGGACATATTTATTTCAACAGATCAGACTTTGGCATGACTACTAGTTATATGAAAGAACATCTTTTCTGACACGCTCTATGTATTCAATTATTTTTTAATCATCAAATAAACAAACAGAAGGATAGTACAGTTATAAATTTGTGGGTAGCATTTAGGAAATGTATTAGAATATAACTTCATTACAGAACGACTGGCAGATTGGATTTCAACGTACAACTTTTTGTGAAAGCATGACGCTTTAAATCACTTTTCTCCACAGATACAAAAAGAAAAAAATCCAAAAGAACTACAGTGAATAACAATTTAAGCGAGAAACAATAATTCAATGGAGTACCTTGATAACTTACTGTATTCAGATAACCACAGAGGGTGGACTCATCTCGCCACTGGCAACGATTTTGAGCCTATTTTCTTAATCTATCGATTCTTAATTTCTGAAGAACCGTGGGAAGACAGTCTTCACCTCCCTGGGTGGCCAGCTAGAACCGGCAGTCAAAAACTTCCCATATCCGTGCTAGGCTTTGATTTGAGCACTTCCAAACAAGCTTCCAATCTAACCCTCTATCAGGTAACGTTGTCCCTCGATGAAAGCGTTGACTCAGCATGTGCAACACAAGTCCTCGCCATTTCACTGGGTGGTGCTTCAAAACTCCACTGGTTGACTTAGCCTCTTCGTTTACCACTGACCATATTATACCAATCATTGAGGGGGTAGAACGCAAACATCTGTGGTGAAGGAAAATTAGTCCATCCAGTTTTCCGACTTTCAGTGGCGATGTCTCACTGTCATAGAGAAAGATTATGAGCTACTGATCAGTAAACGCGTTGTTTGATATAAATACGGGTATGACATCCAGAGACGGCTTAAATCAGTAGATGCCAAACTAACCTTTTGTACCCAGCTGTGATTTCTCCAGTAGTAAGTAAATTAAGGCCGGTACGACTTCCCGAATAATTGAAGTGGTCGACACACCAGAGTCAATTTCAGTGTCGGGAATCACTGAAAAGATAAACAGTGGCCTTACATACCCTAAATGAATTCACACTTGCTGGATGCGAGGAACCCTGCTTTGGCTTCAACGTTTGCTGGTTGGCAGAAGACAAGAGTGGTACGACAGGAAGTACTGATGTACATCATAGTGACGTTTATTTATGGATTTTTCACTGTTCGTAATAACCAACAGTAAACTCGATGATCAAACTGCTGCCTGATTAGATTCGTTATACTGATTCGTTGTTGACAGAGCAATAAATCTTCGACGTTCCTGTCTGTCTCTTACTAACAATCCCAATTAGTTATCAAGTACCCGGAGTGTGTTCTAAGTTTCGAATTGTTATCTTCTGACAAGACCAATAATTCTCACTGGGGTTAGGGACAGTTTCCGACCCTTTCAACTAAAACTCGTAGCAGGCTAATACTACGGGACCATCTCACATTTAACAGTCGTGCCAAACATATTAAGGTTTCTGTTCAAGACGTTCGGAAGACGTTTTACTCTGACACTACCTTCAAACAGAAAGACTATATAATCTGTATACCCCAATTTGATGAGACGACGTCAGATGACAACACTCCATAAGCTCTTACACAGCTGCGTTAACTCAAGTTCAGGGGCCTGATTAATACGATATACTTTGTGGGTATTGACATCATGGGTAAATTTTTGCTTAGTACCTATCTGTCGATGGGGCAAAATGCTAATTCACATGAAAAAAATACGGAAAGTTTAGGAGCAGATACGAATGGATTTGTCAAATAACATGTCAAAGGGTAAAAATGTAAACAAAACAAACTGTTTTGGTATAAAGTCTGACTGGACTCCTTACAATGGTCTCCACAGCACAGCTTGAATAATACATAACAATTGTAATCATAATTATGAATCCCATCTCAGCTGTGTTCTGACGCCCGTGATGCTGAATACTTTTGACGGTGGTCTCTAAAGTAATTTTGCCAGATTTTGCGCGATTTTTTCTTTATTTTGATTTATGCTACGGCGTTAATTTAGTCCTACTTAACCTGCATTAACTGTATCTGTTATCGTGATTGTCACTTTCCTTTTGTCGATGACGGCGAATGACTAACAGATGAAGGGATCAACCCCATTCACAGCGGCGAAATGGCCTTAACACACCACATACTACAAACAACATATAAACAATCCCAGTACCACTTCTTTTAGAGCCAACCAGATCTAAGAAAGTTAAGTGGCTGGACGAACTATGCGAAAGTTAAACAAATACCAGGAACCCTTAACTCACAACCAACAAGCGAGCGCAAAGAAGTCAAATTGATTTACTCCAGCTTTTAAAAGCGATACTGGAAGAAAGTTAGGTTCTACAGGTTTATCTGCATAAAACTTATCTTACTCGTTATGGTTATGACAGTCAATTATTCACTATAGTCTCACTGAACTTTCAGTCCCACACGTCACATAATATCCTAGCTGACTCAGGCGACAATTTGCCACCAGATAAACACCTTTGGAGTTATTCGATCGAGTAGTGACATTTCGCCTCGTTTCAGATTAGAGAAAGACTTTCTAACCTCAGCTGTAGCTGCAGAACTAATATCTACATTCTATTTAAGTAGGTAATAAAGACTGGGCAAGTGGTTTGTTTCTGTAGGCTCTTCAGAATGTTCCCTAGGAAATTCCAGTCGTCAAGCCTTGTAGCTAATTAGGAATCCAGTTTTCTCGAAGATTGTCTCGTTCATCGTTTAACTTTTGCAATATGCTTCCCTGGTAAGCCTGGATGATTGTTCGGTGTCGCCTATCGCCGATGTCTTTTTAACCTCTTTTGCTTTTACCATCCGCTATTGTTCGTGATCACTGCAGAGACCCCTTTCAGTTTTCGCATGAGCGCCTTTCTCTGCTCGTCATGATCGGAGCCAACCGGAATCAGTCTCCTAGCTTCTGTTATTTCGGATGAAGTAGCAGAAATCCACTGACACATTTTAACATTTGTTATAACATTATCACCGGTCTTTACCACTGTTCATATAGCGGATCAAATATTATGCCAGGCTTTCTCGAGATGAGTCTTGCTGCTAAACTCAGATATGTGTTCAGCATCTTTTTCCTTCAGCTCTTCAATCGTAAGCATAAAAATGCGTGAACTAGGGCGTAATCGGAGTTTGTGCACATGTTCCAGGAGCAGACATAGTCTTTTACTTAGCCCTGCCAAATGTAGTCTGTCGCTACATGATCCATTTGAGTCCAGCGTTGAACCCTTGATGGGGGTCGTCAAGTTAGGGCTGGAGTTCGAGCTGACTAGGAGCGAGCGACAAGTGAAAAATAACCGCAGAAGACGGCCGCAGCCTTCGGCTCGCAAGAGTGGAACTCCGTGAGCGCCAGACATACACGTCTCTGACTTGGACAACTTCCCTACTTAGACACAGAAGTCACCTGTTTAAATGACTGTATCTGCTGGTCTGGGTTTTAGCGACAAACTAGATGACTTTAAGCAGAGCTTGGACTTTACTTCACCCGGGCTATAGTTATTTGGGTCTTAAGTGGATACCGCCAAAAGTCATCGACCGGTATCTCAATCCTCCTTTCTTCTAAGGGATCCTTTCAGCAGGACAACACACAAACGACTGTTCATTGAAGTTCAGTCAGCTGGTGATCTACCTGTCCTCTCATTCTGTGCTACTAACACACACGTTCATGCGTACCACGCGACACCGCTAAAGTAAAGTTTGCAGATTTATCACGCTGGTCAGATGGGGTTAAGTAAATAACCGCACTTTATTGCGGCATGCATCAATGGCTGAGATGATAGAGGTTTAGCGGGTTAAGCTTGTATTCCAGCCTTTGTATGCTACAATACGAAGCTAGAGGTATGGTTTTAAGGTACCATTAGACGTATTTTCCCAGTCATGGTCTCCATTTCTGAGTTAAGAGAAAGTGGTGAATCCACTTGTGGAAGGTATTAACAATGGTAGGAATCTGGGGAGATGAAGGTGAGTAGCGATCAGGAAAGCCATGTGTGCTTATGCAAAGATATGGACAATATTACTACCCTGGTGTCCATGCTGTAGAATTTGATATTTTCAGCTTCTCCTTTAGCATACATTTTAGAACGGGATCATCTTTTTTTCTACCATCTCCCTCTCCTTTATCAACTTTCACGTGTCCGTAGGGGACCACTTGTTGGTCTGTGACTTCCCGTGACAGTTGTAAAGGCTTCTCCAAGACACCACTCCCGATGTTCAAGTGTTTCTTCATGTAGGTTTGTTCAGCGAAGCTACAGAACCTCCAAATTTTCTCTGAGGGCCCCATTGAGGGTATATTTCATAGTTCCGTCTACCATTTTCTTACTGTTAAAATTGAACAATGATCTATCTCCAAACAACTTCAAGGCTCTTACTTGGACGTTGAAAGTTACTATCACTAGACAGTGGTCTAAGCCAGCCTTTGTCCCCCTCCCTGACTTTGTGTGCAGCAGGCCAAATCTCCACTTTATCAAGAATGAGATGGAGTCTGAACAATTTTTGGTGTCTCTATCAGGTAGAATTCATGAAGCTTATTATATATTTCCGTACTTTATAATCATTAATCGGAATCCTTGATTATCCTTTATATTTATATAACATTTTCGCGCAGCTGTTTGCAGATGAAAAGAACCAACGAATTATAATTGCTTAATTTTATCCGGCTAAATGTGTTCATTTTGTTTCGTACCAACATGCAAAGTCTGTCTGCGAGTACTTTAAATCTTGGTTGTGTGGAATGAATCTGAAGGCCAGGTAGGAATATGACATCAGCCTAAATCACCCAATTTTTGGTAATCTGCTCCCCGCAACAGAAGCTATTTTTGCTATTGATAGCTTCTACTGGAAACGCCAACAGTTACCCCAAGAAGAACCTGTCGAAATCAAAGTAAGCCCTGAAATTTAGAGTGATGTGATTATACACAATGAACATATTATTGAAAATCGATTGTAATTTCACCATATCGGTTTCAGTATCTATGTACATAAACAACTAGTATTTTGACTTCAGTTTTAGTGACCTTCATTTAGTTAACAATGTAGTGACCGCAGGTTTTGAAACGAGGATTCCCAGCGGTCTTTTCGACTTCTGCGGTTATCTACTCTCTCTGGATATTTTATGTTCCTCTGTCAACCTAAGTGGTTCAAGTGAGATTTAAGATCAGTATTTAGAAATTTTCACATAATCATTTGCATCATATCTCTCTCTGAAGCTCATTTGCATGCTGGAGCGTCTGTTTCAACCCATGCTATCTTAAGCTTACTATAATGCTGAATTAAATCTCACTAATTCTAACATAATTCTAACATTCTATAGTTAGTAAATTCTGAATCTGTTCTGGAATGTATTCTTTAATGGCACAGACCAGAACTCAGTGCTGGTTTTCAGCATGAATGGCACCAATTCGGCACTGTGTTCTTTTTCTAGTCATTTTCATGAGTAGATCAGAATCTACTGTGTTCGCTTATCAGTGTTGTTCCAGCCCTCACAGGAGATATTAAAGACGAACTAGGATAATTCAGCACTCAGCTCTCTTTTTTTAAGCACGACCAGCGTTATTTCAGAACATAGTTGGTAGATAAAGTCTTCATTTACCATAAAAAGGCATTATCGAAGAGTAGGTTAGAATAAGTTTAGAATTGCAAGCTTGTGTATCATTACACTTTGTCATTATTCCTATTATTTCTGCCCGTTTATCTACTACTTAGTACCATGATTAAACATTGTAATTTCCCGCTATTTTGCCTAACATACGTAATGCGAGGACAACTTCAGATGGAATACCGTATTATATAATAAGAAATTCATTTGACAATATTTTTTAATATAAGGCGATAATTCGACTGCGATATATGTTAATTTAATATGGGGAGTATGATGGGAGACTAGTCTTCTCGAATCATTGTTAAGGACTCTCTCTATCAGCTAGCGTCTAAGAAAATCCCTGCTTAAATTTGCATAGGTAAGAAATTGTCGCCAACTTATACTGTGCATACACAATATATAGTTATAGCTATAGATTCAAATATAAGGTTAGAAGAGAAAGTGTATATATATGAGGTATGTGCAGATATCATACTATTTAAATAGACTTAGCCTCTGAATAATGCAGATTTATAAGTCCTTGAGAACCGCTCAGTGTCACTGGCTCCTCTAATCATTACACTAGTCAGATCAGTAAAATGTGAGGGGAATAGTTCATCGCTTGAAATTTGTAAACGCAGTCATAACAGTCTTTCGGGCTGACTTTAAGTACTTTGTTGGTCTAGTATGAATATTAGTGAATTAATCAAGTGCTAAAATGGGTTGCTTTTTGAGAACCAATCGCCCAACAAATATGCAGGAGAAAGTGGAGATGGATCGGACACTCGCTGAGGAGACCTCTGGGTGATATCGCGCGCCAAGCCCTCGAGTGGAACCCGAAAGGGAAGCGGCGTGTGGGACGTACAAGGGTGACATGGAGGAGATCGTGTGAAGAGGAGTTGAAAGAAGATGAATTAACATGGATGCAGGCGAAAAGTATTGCAGAAGACAAAAAAAATGGAGACGTGCAGTTGAAGCCCTGTGTTCCACTAGGAACCCGAGGGAGCAATAAATAATAATAATAATAAAATGGGTTGCTTTTTGAGAGGCTTCCATAGTTTTATTACTTCAAAAAGTGTATTCTGTTCCCGAACTTTAATGTGACAGACACCCTATACTAGATGAAAGAACTAAAGGGGGCATCCAAGTACCTTTATCGTTAGTTTAAAAAGAATATCAACCAATTTTTGACTTTTGGCATAAGAACGAATTTCTTTATACTCAAATGACTACCTTTATTTCATATCACAGCTAAACGCTATTCGTTTTCAGGTCCTCTTGCAAGTTTTATGGTATATTTGCAATTTTTGGTTTCTTTAATGCGAAATCATGCGGTAAATTCTCTATAATCCCAGACAGCATTTCAGGCGTTCCGATTAATAAGAAATAAAAATCACTGGCGAAATAAATGTTTGAAAGCTAAACGCAGTGGATGCTAGCCAGTTACACGAAGCGTCTCAAACTATCTTTCCACTGAGTGTCCAAAATTTTGCGGCTTATATACACGCCCTTTTGGGAAAGAAACGCATAAATTGCTTTTCAAAGTAGGGTTACTTTCTGAAAACAACTACCCGCGTCAGAAGCCTCAACATCGATGACGAATTCGCCAGTCCCATCATAAAGTCCACTCCACTAGTGGTTTCAGTGAATTTGAACATAAAGACACGAGGTGTGCTTTCTGTACAGATTTATAGCAATGCAGGTATGGTAAAACTGAACACGACATGGTACTTAGATTTCTGAAGACGCCACAGATACCTTTGAGAGGACCATGATGGATATTTGTGCACTGAGGATTAACGTGTCACCTAAAAATGGATGGATTACATTGGTGACAGTTATCTACATCTGTTGTGACAGCTAACGGTTAGTTTTATCTTCTAAAATGAGCAAAAAACCTACATGGTGTGATTGATTCATTTAGCTATGATTTGAATGTATAAGTCATAAAGTCCTTGAGTCAGGAAACAAGCAGTGATTTGATTAAGTGATTCTATTGACCTTGTTGGTGGGGTATCCAACATTTCTATTATTACACTACACAAATTTTTGAATTCGTGTAAAATACTCCTAATCAAATTTTCTAACGGAGATTTTTCATTTATTGATGAATAGGGCTACTTGTATTCTAAACTGGCGCCTTTCTCTCAAGTTAGATAGTTCCAGATGACCAGTTTACCACAAACACACAACGCTATTATCGAGCTACTGGAATTAATGCGATGTGACAATTGTTCAGCTACTCTTCACCAAACTTTTACCACCAGAGTATGTGAACATTTGCTGTGTCCTTCATGTATTCCAAGTGGAAGCAATGGAAAAAATGGGAGCTCTTGTCCTGTCTGCTCAGTTCCCGTCCACCCGCGTGACTGTCAAGTTCATCCACAGTTTTCATCACTTGTACTGGTTGCGCGTCGCTTGAAAAAGTTGACAATGAATGAATCTCAAGAGAAAATAAAAGATTCGTATGATCCTTTGACTGGTAGGTTTCGATAATTTCTAGTTTCTTCCAATTTTCGGTTGATTCATAAACGTCACACTAGTTATTATTAAATAATTCTGATTTGTGTAAAAAGTGATCATACGGTTATGTCGTAGCTAGTATTTCCTTAGTATTGTTAATGCAATTGGACCTAACAAACTGACGTCAGCGACTTAGAGATTGAATTGGGTAACATGGTGTAGTCTTGTTGACTGAAAATATACGGATAGTATAGTCCTCCTAGGTGAAGACGTTGATAAAATGCTGAGTCTTATGAACATCTTGAGCAGCAGTCTCCGAATGTTTGGCATGTAATTTGCTCCTGTCGAATGTGAGGTGGTGTGATGCTACAGGACTGGACTACATCGACTCCTACTTTGAGGATATAGAATGAAGTGGTACAGCATGTTGACCACTACACTTATTTAGAAATCTCATCACAGACATAAAAGGTTCGTGTGGGATTTACCAACCAACTTATGCCATCTTTGACGTAGAAGCGATATCCGGCTATGAGACATGTCCACTGAAAGTCAAAGACTTGAAAAGGGTGGCTGTCTATGATCATAAATGTCTGAGTTCTGTCTCCCATATTATATGGTATAATATGGGGAGTAAGAGTTGAGTGTTAGGAAGGGGGGCGGAAGCCAGTCGATGAGGTTGTGAAGCTACATCTATTGAGATGGCTGTAACATGTGCTACGTCGACTAGCCTTCGCCTTCCTCGATAGTTGATGCTATCTGACAGGATTAGGTTGGGAAAGAGCTAGTAGTGGTCAAACCAAAACATGAAATCAGTCCATAAAATCTGTGACAGTTGGTTTGAGCCAGCCACGTAAGGAAGTATATATTGCCTTATTGGGGTCCTTGGAATGGTAAGAAGCAATGGTTAGACATAATTGGTGAAATGACTCAGAATCTTTCTCAGTGGCGCAGATGAATTCACTCCCCGTGATCTATCATGTCCAGTAAACCCTTTTGTTTTTTCATGTTACGATGCTTTCTGCCCCGCATTTCTGCTTATTATCGTCCTTTCGAATCTCTTTTTCTGCTCTTTTGTGTGATACATGGAGAGTGACAAGTCGAACTGCTACACTTCAGTGCAAAGTTCTATGTTTAAACCAGTCAATCAGTCGGCGTCGTAAATGTCATGTTTGTTGCATGCTGCCCCCTAAAATATGCATGCCAAATTGCTTTACTCAAGATTTGATATCACTTGATGTGATATATTTTAAATTCTTGACAAATGACTAATTAGCGTTCTCCCAAAGTGCAATAATTTAAGATTTTACATTTGGAAAATGGCTTAGTATAAAGAAACATAAATGATGACCAAAACACGATAGGCGAGACTAGATGTGACTAGAAAAGTAACCGAATGGAGATTAGCGAATCTTACCAGAACCTGAAGTGAATTCGCTTGCGCCAATGTGAATAATAATAATAATTAGCTTTATTCCAAGACACTACTAATAATACAGTGTGGAATTTTCAGCATTTTGTACAATATTGCATCTAATTTTATCAAACAACGTCGAAAACAATTTTCAAAATAATATTACAGGATTTTTAATGGAAGTCATAACTTGGTATTTGTAGTGACTATGGTCATATATATATATATATATATATATATATATATATATATATATATATATATATATTTATAGTAGTTAAGATTTTCGAGTAATTGAGTTAATGTTACCATAGATTAGAAGTGGGCGATAATAAAAGAGGCGATTATTTTGCTAACAACATAGTAATTCATAGGTTCCCCGTTTATAACACTGTCTCTGTCGCATAGAATACGGGCCAAATACGGTATCGTTCAGTTTCTATACTTGGCAGTACGAGCATACAATCTTTTGTGCTGACTTCTAGTTTTATCAGATGTGATACAAGGGGAGATTTGAGTATAGAGGGTGTGTTGACGGTCAGACAATACAGATTTACACCATTTCTCGCATGAATTCAGATGTCTGCTAACTAATGTAGTAACAAGCTGACTAAGTTGCATACCTTTCTTCCTACCGACAATCTTTAATGGCCTTCTCAAAATGACATAGTCCTTTTTGAGTACCCCAGGAAAGACTAAGGGGGAGCAGTAAAGTACAACAGGTAAGATACAAGAGTTAACAAATTGTAGAATCAAAAGTTGAGTGATTCCAGGTTGTCGTAGCTTCTTAATTTGCTAGCTTTGACGGGATATTTTCCTGGAGATCGACAGAATACGGGATGACCAAGTAAGGCCAGAGGATAGAACTATACCACGGTATTTTATGGTAGACCCAATTTCTATTACAGTACCCTCTATGCTTCAAGCATCGTATATATTAACCACTCGTTATAGATCACTTTTATGTTTAAAGGGGAAGTCAATAGTCTGGTACTTTGAGAGACTTAACGTAAGACTATTTAGCTTAGACCACTGACTAATGTCCGACAGAAGCCTATTAAGTTTCCAACAGTCTGATTGGGACTTGACAGGGAGTAAGACAGTCAGATCATCAGCGTATTTGACGAAGTTGATTTCATTCGAAAGAGGTAAGTCATGTATGAAGAAAGAAAAAAGAAAAGGAGAGAGAACGGCACCCTGAGGAACAGTAGCTACAGCAAGCAAGGGAGAGGTAGGTTTATCCTTATGCACAGTATACTGCTTTCTTTTAGAGAAATAAGAATACAGCCAGTTAATAGCCCAGGACTCAATTTGTGTCAATGAAAGCTTAATTAACAAAAGACATTTACGTACCGAGTTGAAAGATGTGTAGTCAAGGGAGGTCCACTAAAAGCGACGGAAGCCAAAAAACCACCGATAGTCTCCTAAAGCCACGCCACCAATTTCATATAGGAGCATTTAATGTTAGGACACTTTTCCAAATAGGACAACAAGCACCACTAGCTAAGACTCTGGCATCCCGAGCCATCGATGTATGTTGTGTTTCAGAAACACGCATACAAGACCCAAGTGTGGTTATTCACCTAACCCCACCTGGCCAACAGGATGAATCTTCAAAGTTCACCTTGAGGGTGTCAGGAGATGCCACAGCCAGTTCACGAGGATTAGCTGGCGTAGGGATAGCTTTGAGTACTAGGGCAGAAAAGACATTACTTGACTGGATCCCGGTAGATAGCCGAATGTGTGCTGTCCGTCTGAACGGGTCAGTAAGAAGGAGAAAGGACTGCACTACTCGCCGATGCCTTTTCGTAATCTCCGCCTACGCCCCACTGACTGCAGTTCGAATGAAACGAAAGATGAGTTCTATCAAAAGCTGTCTGGCTTGCTGCGAAAGGCCGGACGCTCAGATATAGTCGTTCTAGCTGGCGACTTTAATGCTCATGTAGGGAAATTGTGTCAACCTGAGAAGGTTATCGGTGGCACCTATGGAGTTCCGTGCCAGCGAACCGACAACGGTGACCGTCTCCTACAGTTCTGTTCAAATAATTATTTGTTTCTTGTAAGCACTAACTTCAAACACAAGGAGAGACACTGTTTGACCTGGCGACCCCCATCATCGAACCAACGCTGTGCTCACCCTGAAGAAGCCTGGAAGAATATTCAGTCAGCCATAGATACAGCTGTAAAAGCTGTGAATAAGGTAAATCCAAAGGTGAGTAAAAACCACTGGATCTCTACCGCCTCATCCGAACTGATAGATGCTAGAAGACTTATTCCGGCGAGCTCCGAATTCAATGAGGAGCGAAAGCTGCACAAAAGGAAACTTACGAAAAGTCTCCGCAAGGACCGTGAACAGTGGTAGGTGACAAAGGCGAAAGAGATGGAAAAAGCATCGGCGATAGGCAACACTAGGCAACTCTTTAGACTCATCAGGGAAACGGGAGGGAGAAGGCAAATCATAAGTGAGACTATTTCTGAGAAAAATGGCTCCTTAATTAGCTCTCAGGATAGACGCCTTGAACGCTGGAAAGAACACTTTGAGGGACAATTTAACTTGCCTACAGCCACACTGAACCTCCCCAACATCCAGCACACACCCGAATGGGATATAGACACTGGTCCGCCGTCTGTAAGTGAGGTCACAAAAGCTATCAGTAATTTGAAACGAGGCAAAGCGGCAGGACCCGACGGAATTATTCCGGAGGTGTTTAAATATGGGGGTGACATACTAGTTTGTAGATTAACTGAGGTACTAGGCAAAGTCTGGGAATCAGAGACAGTTCCATCAGACTGGGGTAAGTCACTTATTATACCGATATTCAAGAAGGGAAACAAGTCCTCGTGTGATAATCATAGGGGGATCAGCCTAACGAACATAGTCTCTAAAATCCTAGGCTCAGTAATCATGCATAGACTAAGCAGAACTCGGGAGGAACAGACAAGGGAAAATCAAGCAGGCTTTAGACCAGGTAGAGGGTGCATAGATCATATCTTCACTCTTCGACAGATTCTAGAACATAGACACACTTTTCGGCGTCCAACAATTGTCATATTTCTTGACTTGAAGGCGGCCTTCGACTCCGTGGATCGAAAGGTACTATGGCAATGTCTGACTGTGAAGGGAGTGCCAAGAAAGTACATTGCACTAATCAAGGCACTCTATTCAAACTCACGTAGTCGTGTAAGGGCTTATGGGGAATTGTCATCTGAATTGGTAACAACCAGTGGTGTCCGACAGGGATGTCCACTTTCCCCATTTCTGTTTAACTTCATCATAGATATGCTGATGGAAGTATCCTTAACTGAACGTAATGACTTAGGAATCGACTTGTTACCAGGGAATAGTCTTATGGACTTAGAATATGCAGATGACATAGTCCTGTTAGGGGAGGATGCTGACAAAATGCAGAGTCTTCTGAACACCTTGAGCAGCAATCTTCGTATGTTTGGCATGCGATTCGCCCCTACAAAATGTAAGATGCTGCTACAGGACTGGACCACGTCAACTCCTAACTTAGTGATAGGGAGTGAAGTGATAGAACATGTTGACCACTTCACCTATTTGGGAAGTTGTATTAGCACCAACGGACTGATTGGCGATGAAATCTCAGCACGGATCCGAAAAGCTCGAGCTGCTTTCGCTGACTTACACCATCTCTGGCGTAGGCGTGACATCCGGTTATCAACCAAGGGACGTGTGTACTGCTCATCAGTTCGCTCCGTCCTTCTCTATGGCTCTGAAACATGGCCAATACGCGTTGAAGACATGAAAAGGTTGACTGCTTTCGATCATAGATGTCTGCGATCTCTGTCTCACGTTAGGTGGTTTAATAAGGTAAGTAATGTTGACGTTAGGCGTAGAGTGTTGGGCAAAGAGGGAAAATCAATCGACGAGGCTATAAAGTTACATAGACTGAGATGGCTAGGTCACGTGGTGCGCATGCCTAACCACCGCCTCCCCCGACGGGCATTACTAGCTGATATAGGTGCAGGTTGGAAAAGAGCAAGTGGTGGCCAAACAAAAACATGGCATCAATCCATGAAATCCTTGACAGTTAAACTGAGTCAGGTAGGGAGATGCAGACTTCCGGGTTGGGGCCCTCGGGACTCTAGGAATCAATGGCTGGAGACAATAGGTGACATGGCTCAAAATCGTTGTCAATGGCCAGCGCAGATGTATTCAGTCTCTGTAATCTTTCATATTCCTTTCTACCATTACCCATTCTGTTTCACTCTTATACTTGTCAAACTCTATTGATTCTCTTCACTCATCTTCTTGTCTACCTCTGTGTGCTATTTGGAACGTGGCAACTCGAACTGCTGCACTTCGGTGCCAAGTTCTATGTTGAATCCAGACAGACAGACAGTCAAGGGAGGTACAACATACATATATGGCGCCTTCGCCTAAGGAGGAGACAGTGTTGTGATGTAAAACATCAGCAGCATCTACCTATAAGCAAACTGTTTGGGATCATATAAACTTTTTAAAGAGGTTAAAAGGTTGAGTAGAAGTAATTTCCCCATTATATATGATAGAGAAGATTTGTAGCTCAGGTGGATGATTTTGATGTTGTTGTATTCTCTGAGCTGGATGGTTAATTTACGAAGCTTTCATCGCCCTACTAGGCGACATCTTATAAGTGTGTAGTGTACATTTGGATTATCCAAGTAATTGTCTCGCACTATTTAACGTTTTCTAAAGTAGATCACTTTAAATATTGGTACTTCAGTTGTGACCGTCACATACATCGTTGTGCTGAATATAAAAAGAAACATTAGTTCGTATGAATTAAATAATTAATAAAGAATGTTGTGTCTCGGAGGTCTTATAAGTCTTGTGGAGGTGTGATTCACTGGTTAATGGATTGGACTGTCTGCTGGTATGTCCTAGGTTCTCATTTACTCTTGTCTGAGCAACCGAAATCTAACACTATTGCTTGTAGTTTCGTGTAGAAGAAAATAACACTAAGTGATTTGTTGTTATTCCCTCGGTTTCCGAATTGAATATAGGGCTTCAGCAGCACATATCCATTTCGTCCTGTCCTCTGCAGTCCTCTTTAGCCTACTTCACGATTACCCATAAGCCTTCATTTCCTCCATGTCACCCTCGGCTGCCCAACTCGTGGTACCCCACTTGGGTCCACTTGATAGCCTAACTGGCACACAGTGTCACCTGACGGTCTCCTCAGCGTGTAGCCAACCGATCTGTATTTCTTCCTGCATATCTGTTGAGGAATAGGTTCTTGACTGGTTCGTACCCAGAGTATCTAGGTAACCAGGTTAGACTATATTTTATATTATATAAACTGGTCGTCGTCGTGTGTGTGTGTGTGTGTATGAGGCATTAAGAGGAAGACACTCTAGAAAGGTTTTTCATGTGACTTCTTAATTTTCAACAACAGTAAAACACACCCCTACTCACCTCTTAGCAAGTTAATTTCGTCATTCATCTTTGTTCGTTTCCGATTGTTGACTTATGAATGTAGTTGAAACAATATGACTTAGAAAGCTAAAGTCTAACTTTGCTTTTTTATCGTATTTTTAGTATTTTTTAACAACCCATGTTATGTGTTGTTTCTACATTTCTTACAGAAAATGAGAATATTAATCCTAATCAAGATAAAAATGAAGCTCCTGTACCTCAAGTTGTAATTAAACAGGCCTACTCTGCTTCAAGAAAACCTATACCTGAAGATAATGATTTGAAAAAGTAAAATATTGTTTTATGAATACATTTCACTATTATTATTATTGTCGAAAGTGGAAAAGTAATTTCATACATTACTTCCCCTTAATGAATTTCAATAAAGCGCGAACAGCAGTTTTTGCAGAATAAAATGTTACTATCATTGTTTATTTCGTTGGCTTCTCGTCAACTGCTTACAGTCCAAAGTCATTATTAAGTATATATATACAGAAAAAATTTTAACATACTTGCACAGGGTTCATTTTTAAACAGAAATCAACCAATCAATACACACATACAGTAATAATATATATATATATATAATAAGCACTTTATCCCGAATAATAATGATCATGCACGATGGAATCTTTCGGCGTTACATAATCAGATGAAAGAGAGGATAAAAACATCCACTTACCAGGGTAAGGAAAGACTGATAACCGCCTCTTTCTGAACACATAAATCGGGTTTCAGGCGCTTGATGGAGATTGCTTCGGCGCACTCAAGGAGAATTCAACTCTTTTGCCTATTGATAATTTTGAGCGATCTTGTGATGTCCACCTCATGATGCGTGTCAAGCAGATGCCTGGCGATGGCACTGTTTAAAGCATTTGTTCTCTTTAGACATAGGCTTTTGGCACATCTTCAGAAAATCGGAGGTATGCCCTTCTTTCTGTCCTCCTAAGTTAACTGCTTCTTAAGATACATGTGAATTTTTATATACAGTTGTCCTGGTAACTGGATATTTTTCATCTCTCTTTCATCTGATTACGTAATGTTGAAAGTTTCCATTGTGTATGGTCATTATTGTTCGGGATAAAGTGTTTATTATTATATATACATTATTATTGTATGGATACACTGATTGATTGATTTCTGCTTAAAAATGAACTCTGTGTAAGTATGTTAAAAGTGTTTCTGTGCATAAACTTAATAATGACTTTGGGCTGTAAGTAGCTGATGAGAAGCCAACGAAATAAACAATGATAGTACCATTTTATCCTGCAAAAACTGTCGTTTGTGCATTATTGAAAAACTAATTGTTGATTGGAAGAATCATTTCTGTAGGTAGTTATTTTTTGAACAAAGAAAGAAAACGGACATATTTGAAGGATAATACAAACTCGATTTATTTCATCGATTCTCTTGAACTGTGTACATCCTAAACAGTATCAAAGTATAAGTAACCAAATTTCTGTGAATACTTTTTTCACAGTGACTTCGAGTTATATATAGAAAGTGCATGCAACATAATTCCAAAATTGATGTAAGTAGACAAATTATTCAGTGTTAAAAGACTAACTATTTATACTACTCTGGTAACTATAATTATTTTGTTTGTGTGCTGTTGTGCCTTTTTTCTGTTGCGTTACAACATCCCTTTTAGTTTTAGTATTGATTTTCACTTATAGAGTTGAATTCATAATTAAGTTCCCAAATTTATGTAATTGTTTGTTTATATTATAAATGTACTTTACTACTCACCGTCACCCTATAGAATTGTCCATCATAATGTGTATAAATTTGTAACAACAGAAGACAAGGGCCGGCAACAGATCCTTTGATTACGGAAATCAACACGTATTTATATATGTATTTCACATACACTATTATAGCTTATTGAAGTAGACAAACGCAGTCTTCTGATTGGTTGTTTCGGGAAACATCGAAAAGTAGAGCCATCTATCTGCGAATCATATTTGCCCACATTAAGTTTGCTGTGATTGGTTGTTGAATCAGCCTTGTTCATATTTTCTCACGGCCAATATTAGTGACCTAGGCATTGATGTAGATTAATGTCTACCAATTGGCTAGCAGCCTGCTCTCACCGCAAATTCACCTTGTTGTTCGATCTTGTTTTTTTTCACTAGTCCATCCTTGTTTCCAAGTGAAATCTGAACTCTTCCTCCCCTCTTTTCTAATTATACTATAAATAGTTGGTCTTTTAACACTGAATGATTTGTCAACTTACATCATTTTTGGAATTACGTTGCATGTACTTTCTATATATAACTCGAAATAACTGTGAAAAAAAGTATTTACAGATATTTGGTAACTTATATTTTTGAATAAGGAAATGGAAGTCCAGTTACAGTATATAAGCTTCTATCAAAAAATCTCTAATGTAACTCCTTCTAGTAAAGATAATCTGAACTGGTTTAAAGTTAAACTGGTGGACATTTCTCACCAATTTCTAAATGCCAGAATACATCAGAAAAAATGGTTTATCAAAAGAACACCACGCCCCACTTAAGCAATTAATCGAAACAGGTAATCTTATTATCCTTAAACCCGATAAAGGAGATGGCGTTATCATCATGAATAAATCGGACTATCAAAATAAAATGAATGAAATCCTCAAAGATCAGTCCGAATCCCCGATGGATAATACTACTGATAGTGTGCTGCTTGTGGAAAAGCAGATCAATCTTCAGCTTCAGAATTGACTGATGCATGATTTTATAAATGGAAAACTTTATGAACAACTTAAAGCTATTAGGTCACATACTCCTTTCCGAAATTCCACAAAACTGGGAACCCAATGAAACCCATCTTAGATATATCGAATTCTCCATATCATAAAATCTCAAAATGGATTACATAGGTCCTTACGCCTGTAAGACACTTATTATCAAATCATTCTGTAAAAAGTCCATTTGATCTGACCGATATGCTAGACACCTTGAATATTAAGGAAAAGGTTATGTGCTCAGTCGACATAGAATCTTTATTTACCAATGTTCCTCTTCATGAAACTGTTGATTTCATTTGCGATTACATCACAAGCAATGGGATAAACCTACCTATTCCTGTAACTTACATCAAAGACATCATCTTAATGTGTACAGAAAATATCAGATTCACCTTCCATGAAAAGGCACACAAACAAATCGATGATGTTTCGATGAGGAGCCCTCTTGTCCCCCTGTTAGCAGATGTATTCATGTCGAAATTGGAGAAAAAAATGCAACGTATGCTTGGAGAATTTATTCTATATAAACGTTATGTGAATGATACTCGCATTATTGGTAATAATAGTAAATCTATCGAAAACTTTATTACCCTATTTAATCATATTCATCCAAATATCCGAGTGACTTCCGAACTTGAACTGAATAACAAACTCGGTTTCCTGGATATTACTATGACTAGGAGAGGTGATGGAACGATTCAGCGACCTATTTTTCGTAAACAGACATGGAATGGACAATATCTTCATTTTACCAGTTTTGTTCCTATCCAGTAGAAACGTTCCCTAGTGAAATATTTGTTCTCAAGGGCCTGGAAAATATGCACGAGTGACACATTGATGAATGAACTTCGACCCGTACATTCGGTTTTATTAGCTTATGGTTATCCAGAAAACTTTATCAATTGTCACAGTAAGGATAGACGACATCTAGAAAAGACAGTCTCTGTACCATAGAAAGCTATCTTTATCAATCTACTATTCAAGGTTGACGAGATAATGCAGTTGACAGCTCAAAGACTTCGGTCAGCAATCAAACGAACATTTTCGATCCCTTTACCTACTATTAAAGAACGAAATTCTGTGGACTCTATTTCAAACTGTATGTACAAGTTCACCTGCAGTTGCGGTGACACTTATATAGGTAGAACCAATAGAATGTTCCAATGTCGTCGAAAAGCACATGTCCTAAAGTGGTTGTTAAAAAATAGAGAAAATCCCAATGCAATTAATCTGAATAGAAATCCATCATCATCCATTGAAAAGCACTTATTAATGTCAAGTCACAAAATCAATATTAATAACTACTTCACAATTATTTCACATAACTCTAATTCAAGGTTATTAAAGGTGGTGGAAGCACTTTAGATTCATCACATACATCCTAAACTATGTGTACAAAAAACAATAAACTTCAACTTTCGCCTACCATGGACTACTTGACCTATTTAAATATGATTGGTCATTAATAATAATAATAATTTTTCCTTCACGTTCCCAGTGGAACATAGGGCTCCAAGCTAGTGCCTTGAAGTTTCTGTAGCAGTGTTTAGTTTTTACAGGATGTGGTTGCTAGCCTCATGCCCAACCTTTCCTCTTTACCAGCATTATTTCTGGCTCAGTGAGGTAAAGGAGTGCGCCGGCCGGGGGTCGAACCCCGAACCATATGCATGGTCGGCGTTTTTATTTAACTGAGTAATTGTCATGTATTTTATTTTATTATTGTGAAACATGTTAGTTGTGTCAAGTGATTGTAGAGAAACCACGAAATGACAATATCATCTCGCGAAATTTGTCTTCTAAATGCTTTATTCAAATTTATCAAAGGGACTAGTTGTTTTAACTTATATTTTGATATTGTTTTGGATGTACGCAGTTGAAGAGAATCGGCGAAATAAAACGAGTTCGTATTATCCTTGAAATAGGTTGTTTTTGTTCATTTATGTGCAGGTTCCTTATCCTATTCTAAGACTTCTCCTATTACTAATTTTAGTTGTGAAATATTTTGGGAGGAAATATTTTATTATATAGTTGCTTAATATAAAGATATTTTTATTCTGTTTATTTTCCAAGCCAGAAAACGCATAGTTTTATTTACTTCGATAGGAATTGAAGGTATTATCTATGTCAGCATTATATTGACTCGACTCTGATGACGCCGACATATTATGCTTCTTTTTATTAACATGTACTTCTTTTTTCCTGACAATTTATCTTGGGCATCTTACTGAATGATTTGAGTAGTTAATCAGGTGTGAACTCAGGATCGGACTTTCGTTTCACAGGTGTATGTCTAAGAATTAAAAAAAGTGCTTCAGCACTACAAAGTGCCACAAAGCTTTATCGACCTCATTCAACAAGTATAGGATGATGATGCCACATATCAAATGATTCACAACGAAAGACTTGGGAGAGCCTTTGAGATGAAGACAGGAGTAAGACCTGGCGGCCTACTATCACTGTTCATATTCCTGATTTTGGTGGACTGGATTATAAGGCAGCCAGTGAGAAGCGAAAAGATAGCAATGCGTTGGGTTGACAAGACTCTAGAAGACATGGACTTCACGGACGATGAAGATGTCATAGCCAGGATCGGAAAAGCAAACAGATCTTCATTATTTGAAATCAATGTGGAAATCTGTTGCAGTCAGCATAAGGAACAAAATCGAGATCTTTAACACCGAAAGCTTTCGGACAGACTTCAGAATCTTATCGACAGCTGCCTTCATTCCATACTGAAGATCAGATGGCTTGCCAGAAAAGGCTGGTCATAAGGAACTCTGGAAGTGAACTTATTGCCTTACAAATATGAAGAAGGAAATGGAGGTGAGTCCAATACACACTAGCAAGACCGTTGAGTAACGTCACGGGGCAGTTATGCCGTCTAGTGGATCCCGAAGTGGGAAATGACTAGGTGGGCGTGGGTGTGAGGGTGACATGGAGAAGAGGTTGTCTGTCTTTGAGCTTAGGTGTCCGCTCATGTCATGTTTGATGGTATAATAGGGTGAGTAGTACTCGAGTTAAATGTTGAGTTTCATATAAGGATCGATGGAAAGTCAGTCGCTATGAGGTTGTGAAGTTACATCTATTGAGATGGCCAGGGCAAGTGTTTCGCATGCCGAAGCATCGCCTTCTCGACGGGAGATGTTAGCCGACATAAGATTGGGTTTGAAAAGAGTTAGGCGTGAATAAATAAAAAGAATGGAATAAATTCACGATGTCTTTGGCTGTTGGTTTGAATCAGTCACGTAGGAATGTATATACTGCCTAGAATTCTAAGAGCCAATCAATTGTTTGAGACTATTGGCTATATGGCTCGAAACCGTGTGGTGGTGTAGATACATTCACTTTTTGTAGTCTCCTAGATCATTTAAATCCTAACATCTTTTCATGTGATTGGTCTTTTCCTAGTTCATCATAATTGTTTTGATGAATTTCTTAATCTCTTTTCTCTACTTTTACTTCCTATTTGGGGTATGGCGACTTGAACTGCTACACTTCTGTGCAAAGTTCTACGTTGAGACTTAGTCAGCTCAGCCAATTTAAATGCATATCCACACTTATCCAACTCATCTTGTCGGATTGATTCACTAAGTTTAGTATATCGAGTGGAGTAAGTGAGTGAGTAAGTGGGAAAGTCAAAAGATACTAACTAATTACTGATTAATCATATTATTCTTATTATTTCAGATCAGTCAATATAACATATAAACGTGGATTTTCCCCAGTTCATGATGACACATCATCTTCTTCTAAACAAATTAAAACAAATACCTCTTCGTCTAATGTTAGTTCAGCTGCTACCATTTCATCTATTAATTATAAACCTAATTATGGTCCAGTCGATGTCAAGGTTAATAAAAGACGACCACCATCAAAAAAAGTCACTAAATTGCCTGCTTATCCAAATTATGATAATCCAACAGTCACATTGAATTCTGTTAATCCAAGTGAATTGTCCACTTCTCTTGCTCCTGTTGCTTCTGCTACGGCTCCTCCTGCTTCTGTTAACAAATCCATTGCATCACTTCCAGCAGAAAATGTTCAAGATGTCAGTGATAATTCCAAGGGGAAAGCCATATCCAAAGGTCCTAGGAGCAGGAGAGTATTGAAATCAGTGGTAAGTTTCTAATAATAATTTTTTTCCTTCAAGTTCCCCAGTGGAACATAGGGCTTCAAGCTAGTGGCTTGAAGTTTCTGTAGCAGTGTTTATTTTTACAGGATGGGGTTGCTAGCCTCATGCCCAACCTTTCCTATTTACCAGCATTGTTTCTGGCTTAGTGAGGTAAAGGAGTGAGTCGGTCGGGGATCGAACCCCGATGATATTATGTATGGTCGGCGAGCGTCCTAACCGCTATGCCATCGACGCACTTCTAATAATAATAATAATAATAATAATAAAACTTTATTCTAAATAGCAATAATAATTATACAAAGTAGAATTTTAAGCGATGTACATATTGAAGCAATTTAGCTCCCCTTTTATGAATAAATTAATAAAGTAGAAAAATAATATAAAACTTGGGCACTGTGGTAGAGTAGAACTCCATTATAGATAAGATTTTATTTTGATAAATCACACAGTGTGTTATACAGTAATATTAACTGATGACCACATTTCGAGCATGAACCATTGCTCATATTTCATGTCAAGTCACACAACTTTTTTACTTCATTTATATACATAAGTGGAATTGATTAGCTATTTGAATAAAAAAAACCAATATAAGATAATGTACATTCAGAAATAATAATATGAGAGTTATTGGTCAATTACAATCAGGTGGGAAATAAGACGAGTATTTTTTAGTCATAATAAGTGACTTCTTAGAATGTTATGATGTACTTGAATTGAAATAAAATTTTAAGACTATTTATTATCCTCCTCTGATTTGACTGGTGGTAATAATATCTTCCATATCTTTGGTATTTGCGTTGAGTCATTTCTATTGCATGTGTTGGGTGTAGACTCAATGAACCAAGATTCAGTAATCAATCTTTCTCTCCGCCTACATAGATTACTTTTTAGAATTTTAACCCTCTCTCACCCTATTGTGTGGTTGTGTATTAATGTGTGAATTGCAGTTTCTGAGCTTTTTTCTAAATTACTCATCTTCTCGGGGTCAACCATTCTTACCTTAGCTAAATTCTTGTGTTCCGACAATCTGATTACCCCCGATCTACTAGTTTGACCTATGTAGTTGACCTAACTCACAGTCATTGTATGGTATTTTATAAATTATATTATTTTGTATGTATGTGTACATTAAGTTTGTCAAACAAAATTACAATTGATTATTTTAACTAACCAGGTGAAGATTGGTAAAACAAGTCAAGAAAATTAGGTGTTAATGAAATTAGGGTAGTAACAAAGGTGATTAGTTGTTAAAAGAAGTTATGTAATAATATGAATGGTTTGATGAGTGAGTTTTACTCCGGATGCGCATAGAAACAAAGTAGATAATACGAAATTTCTGAAGAGTCCTGAATGAATACAAGAATTATAAGCAATTAAAGAACAGGCAGAGAAACAAAATTAAGTCATCAAAATCAAATAAAAACAAAAAAAGTTGTTACCGTGACAGTAGAAGTGGTTGAGTAATCTTCTTTTGTATGCACAGCTCCGGTTTTTCTATGTGAATGGCCAGAGCCTCAGCGATACAAACAAGACGAAACCGTATTGCCTTTGATAGGTTATTCTTAACTCTGTAGATTACTTTGAAGGAGGCGTTTGTTGAAATGGAATGATCAGTGTTAACCAGGTGTTCAATTATCGCATTCCTTATTGCACCACTATTGCTTTTTCGCAACCATGCTGGATAGTGTTCTTGAATCCTCTTGGACAGGGTGCGCATCGAACGACCGATGTACCTCGCTCCACAGCAGCAGGTGAACTGATATATGCACATAGAAGTGGTCAGATGCGGGATCTTGTCCTTGAGGCTTTTGCAGATCAGTGGGCGACTGGAGAATACTATTCTTAGGGTTGTTGCAAAGAATGTTCTTCTCAGAGATGATGTGATCCTTCTCTTGAGAATATCGCTTGCTAAATCTCCCTTGAAATCCAAGTTCATATAGAGTTTCTTTTTAGGCGCAATTAAAGTTTCGTTTCTCCGAATTCTTGGTTTGATATTTTTGTCGACGAATCTTATTGGGTATCCATTTTGGATGAAGATTTCTCTCAAAATATTTAATTCTGTTTCCAAAACGTCGGGACTACAGATGCATCGGATGCGGGTGGCAAGTGATTTAATTAAATTCCGCTTTTGTTGAATGGGTACCCAGCTATAGAAGCTTGTTAGTTGACCATTCCACGTAGGTTTTCTATGGATCGATCTTCTTACGCTCCCATCAGTTCTTCTTGTTAGTTCCACATCAAGAAACGGAATTTTTGACTCGTTTTCCATTTCAAGAGTGAATTTTATTGCTGGATGCAACTGTTAAATGTCTTCAGCAGTAGGTTGGGGTCGTTGTTGTTGTCACAAATATTGAAAATGTCGTCCACGTATCTTTTAAACAGTCGCAAATCGTCAATGCTTGGCTCTCTCGGGGCTTGCCACGAAGCAATCTGATAGTAGTTGACCCAACGGAGATCCCATTGCAATACCATCTTTTTGTCTGTAGATGGTGTCGTTGAATGTGAACTGGACGTTCAGAGTGCATCTGAATAATAATTCTTTCAAGTATGTTGTCGGTATTCCAATATCGAGGTGGTTGTTATCTATATATCTGCATATGAAGCAGACCGTTTCCGTGAGTGGGACATTAGTGAAAAGTGACTCAATGTCGAAGGACAGCATAATTTTGTTAGATACATTCATGTCTTGTATGCACTCGATGAACTGGAAGGTGTCACGGAGCGAGTGCGTACATAATTGTTTCCTTACAGGTTCCAGAATATCTGCTAGCCATTTTGCAATAGAGTGGTAAGGGGAACCTGACATATCCAGAATTGGACGAAGTGGGAGGGCAACCTTGTGTACCTTTGGTAGACCATAAAGTCTTGGTATTATTGAACCTGTTGGCCGGATCTGGTCATAGATATCCCCACTGATTAGTTGACTAGCCTTCATTCTCTTCAAGACGTCTGTGAGCTGCTTCTCAATCTGTTTCATTTTGTTTCTTTCATTGGAAGGTTGGGAAAATTTATCTTCATTCGACAGTATATCGTTCATTTTCTCGATGTAGTCTCTTCGATTCAGAAGCACTACACCGGTACCCCTATTCATATTATTACATAACTTCTTTTAACAACTGTTTGTGACAACTCATCACCTTTGTAACTACCCTAATTTCATTAACACCTAATTTTCTTGACTTATATTATTTCATTTAATTGGGTCCACCGGGTCTTTTAGCCTACAGAGCTTGTCTTTGAGTGAGTTTGTAGGTTTGAATGCCACCCTAACTCCTGCTTTATTGAAAATCCTATGTAGAGCCTCAGACTTCCCCTCCTTATATGGTGAAACTACTGTAGATGCCTTATATTCTTTCTTATTTATATTATCACTATTATTTTTATTTTACTTTTGACTTTTTTTGATATTCTTGTATGCAATAATAATGCTGGTTTATAGGTAACTCTTTATTTACAGACTAATAATTACGTTTATAAACTCTTTTCTGACGTTTGTCTCTTTACACAATACCCGTTCTAAGCATGGCGTCATCGAATTTCCATATTTTGCCGGGTGAGCAGCATAAATTCTCATGAAGTTTCTTCCCTGTTTTGCTCGAAGAGATACAAGGAGAAAGTTGTGGATAAAGAGGTTGTTCAGTACCCGACAAAATGACTAATCTATTGTTTGCAAAAATTAAAATGCCTGTCAACGAAAATTTCAATTAGTCTAGTCACTACCACTGGCTCTGCTTACAGCCTGCAGAGTCCTACATAGCATAACACTGTCTTTTTTGAGAAACCTGGGAAATAATGAGTCGAAGCAACAAAGAAGAATGAGCGGAATACATGAATTAATAAACTACAAGAGGAGACGTTGAGTAATGCCAGAAAGTCTCAACTTCCTCCTGTAATAAGTCAAACAAAAGATTTTTGTAGAAATCAACAAGATGTGAGACGACCAACAAAGATTTTGCGAGAAACTGATACCAAAACAGATAATGTAGCGAGTGGTACTGATAAGATTTATCAATAGTATTTAAAGGGACGTCCATCGACATATAAACACCAAATAGCAGGGAGATAGTTGTGACTTCAGAGAAAGCAAATAATAAAGCGTTGTGGAGATATATGAGAGATGTGAAAGGAACATAAAGAAACATTATTAAGTCTAGAATTACCACAAAACAAAGATCTTCGCAAATGGTGCGTTGAAGATAAGGTACACATAATTTGGCTATATACAGATACCAATTGCCAAATAAACATTCATTTACCAGTAGAATTTTTAGATTTTCCCGTCGATTGATTGAACTGAAGTGCTTGGTCTCAGGTTGACATGTCGGCTTCTTGTGCAGATGCTCCGACTATGTTTGGGCATGTAATTAGAGGTTAATTGGTGGATGGTGACTAGCAGTGGAATCCAGGATGCGTATTTCGTCCCATTTTGGACTCGTCAACTGGATGTACCTGCATTCCCCATGTCAACCTAAGACCGAGCGCTTCGGTCCAATCACTCGACGGGAAAATCAAAAATTCAAATTAAATTAATATGACCCGTTGCATAAGAAGTGGCTCTCATGGCCCAAGTGGTGTAGGGGATAACGCTTTGGCGTTTGAAACTATGGGCACCGGGTTCGAACCTCGGTGGGAACATCATAAGTCACTGAAAAATGCAGACACATCCAGTTGACGAGTCCCAAAAAGGATGAGATGTGCATTCTGAATTCCACTGCTAGTCACCACCCACCAATTAAATCCTTTACCAAGTATTCGTCTTCTACTGTTTCAGTTATATGAAAAAGAGAAGACGTTCAGCGAAGAGACTCTTTTCGGCGAATTCATTCACATAGCTGTACAATCGCATTTATATATAATTATTTGAGTGTGTGTGTGTACATGAGGTTTGTCAAAATTAGATAATTGATCAGGTGATAAAAGAATGATCTAATATAGAAACAAAGTTAATTGGACAGCAACTAAATTAAGATTGAGTTAGTAAGTTAGATGACGTAATACAATTGACTAAAATGTTTTAACTTAGGTCAGGTTAGCAACAGAGGTAATTACAGGTAGAGACTAAGTAGAAGTGGGGTAGATAATAATGCCATTTAGATTAGAAATGAAATTGAGCAATTAAGTTGGATGACGTAACATAAATGATTATAAATTGAGCGTTGGTCAGGTCAATTAAAGTGGTAGTGAGGTGTAGAAATTAGATCGGGTAGGGGTAGAGACAAGAAAGTTGAAAATGCAAAATATTACAATTGAGAAGACAGAATAATACCAATGAAGAGACAGAAAAAAATTAGGTAGAATTTACCTTTCAGGTAATAATGTAGGTTAAGTCCATTGTAAGTTTAGTGATTGAACGAACCTCTTCTGTATGCAGAGTTCAGGGCTTAGCAAGTGAATCGCCATTGCTTCTGCAGTTTGAAGAAGTCTGATTCGTACACCTTTTGGAAGACTACTTCTTACTCTGTAGACGACTTTGAAGTTTGTTTGGGGTGCAGCTTGGTGTCCGGATTCTATCAGGTGTTCTAAGATGGAGCTGCGGGGACATCGCTTTTCTCCTTTGTAAAACCATGCTGGTAAGTGTTCGGTGATACGCTTGGAAAGCGAACGCTGGGTACGGCCGACATACCTGGCTCCACACGAGCAGGTGAATTGGTAGATACACATTGATGAGGCCAACAGTGGTAGCTTATCCTTCACGTTCACATGAATCATAGGTTTTGTGGAGAAAGTTAGTCGTAGTTCAGCTGCGAAGAAAGTCTTCTTGAGTGAGCGCGACAGTCGATTTTTTAGTATTTCCGCAGATATATCTCCATTGAATTGAAGGTTTATGTAGAGTGGTTTCTTCGGGACGCTATGCGTGGGCGTTTCAGTTATATTCAATTTATTTCCTTTCCACATTGCTGTAGATTTTACAGGAATCATAGGACTGAATCATTTCACGCAAGTTAATTGTTCATGTATGAAACTAAAGTTAACAGTTTGACATTTGGATAATACCATTGGTTCATGTGTCACTCTGTAAATTTTGAATTTGTTACTGACCTGACTAACGCTCAATTTCTAGTCATTTATTTTACGTTATCCAACTTATTTGCTCAATTTCAGTTCTAATTTAAATGGCATTATTCTCTACCCCATTTCTACTTAGTCTCTACCTGTAATTAACTCTGTTGCTATCCTGACCTAAGTTGAAACATTTTAGTCAGTTATATTACATCATCCAACTTACTAACTCAATCTTACTTTAGTAGCTGTCTAATTAACCTTGTTTCTATATTAGATCATTCTTGTATTACCCGACTAATTATCTAAACTTGACAAACCTCATGTACACACACATACACACACAAATAATTATGTATAAATGTGATTGTACAGCTATGTGAACGAATTCGCCGAGAAGAGTCTCGTCGCTGAACGTCTTCTCTTTTTCATAATTTTGAATCTGTAATTCTAGATTAATTTGTCTCTTCATATTACTGTTTAGGCATTAAAGTACAGTTGAAACGTAAAGTTTTTCTTGTTATCTTCATGTTTATTCTATCTACAATTCAAAACACAGTTAAGGAAATACAACTTAATGTTCATGTAGTTTATACTACAGATCTTGACAACCTCTACCTTAATTATTATATCCCTTGAAAGATAACTTACTTACTCCCTCTAAGATGGATAAAAAGCTGAACTCGGAAATCATTAGTTAGAGAACCATTGTAAAACCAACTGGGAGTACTGGACAGCCACTTCGTCCTAGTTTGGGACTCTTCAGCAGTACGCACCCACCGGGATTCGAACCCAGGACCTTCTGGTTGTTTCAAGCTTTCATCTACTAGTCACTGCATCACCAGGGATAAACGCCTCTCTACCAATTTTGTCTTAAATAATCTGATTGAATCATGCAGCTCTATTAGTTCAGTGTGGATGATAGTCCAGTGTATAGACAAATGGCTTATATCATCTTTATGATCCACAAAAAAAATGATCACAGATTAATTTCATTAATAAGGGCACTTTAACATATATCTATCATAAATATTATTTCTTACTGTGTTGTTATTCCCACGGGTTCCAAGTGGGACACAGAGCTTCAATAACACTCCTCCAATTTAATCTAATTTTTCTTCAGTCCTCTTCATCTGGTTCCATGATTGCCCATAAGCTTTCATTTCCTCCTCATGCGCGACCGCCTCCGTGTCATTCTCGGGGTCACGCCCAACTCGCCGTGACGTCATTCAACAGTATCCTCAACGAGTGTTTCATGTATCTTCATCTCCCTCCGCACATTTGTCGGGCGATAGGTTCCGACCTTTCGTTTTTCGGTCATCTGGTCTTCAGTATCGAGTCAGCGAGAACAGGTGTCCATGAAAATCTCTATCTAGCCTGTTGGAAATGCTTTTTGTGTCATGTGAACCAAGTCTGTGAATCACTTAGAAGCACACTGACTTGACATTAGTGTTGAAAATCCAACTTTTGTTCTTTAAACTGTGAATGCAGCATATTTCCACACTGATTTCAGATTAATAATAATGTGTCATAGTTCTTTAAAGATAAAACCCATTTGTATTCACCTTTATTTATATTGGATTATTTGTAGGAAATATGAAATCTCTAATCAGCACTCTGAAAAAGATTTCAAAAAACCAAATGTCTGTAGTGTTTGGTTGATATCGATTCTAGTAGTCAGTGGTTTGTTCCCTTAGTGTTTGGAGAAAAGTCACCATCCCTTTTGTCCACACATGATTTCTACTCGACTAGTAGGTCATACTTTTCCTGAGTATCAAGATTAGGTATGCCAAATGTTCACCAATAATAAGTTTGTGTAGTAGTCAGTATTTTTAGCAACATAAATTCACTCGCGAAAATGTCATAATGATGTCACTGAGTCTGAATCTCGTTGCGGACATCCATCATTGGCTGGAATCCACATCCATCCATCTGACGGTTCCGAGAAAGAAGCTCGCGTCCTGGATTCCACTGCTAATCACCACCAAAGTAAAATAACTTGATGTTACAATGTTATGGCGGAACTCTCCCGACCAATAGCTGCTACCTTGACGTGGTGGTCGGGCTTGCACATCGCGATGACCCAAAAAGCTACACTGGCTGGAACATATGTTCCTGAGGGTCCTACTATGCCAGGAAGGCTGTTAGTATGGCGATTAGACTAAAAGCAGTTACCGGAATGGTGTAAGAATCTTTCTTATACTATGCTGGGGAACAGGGGTGTAACAGCAGTGAGGTGTTTCCCTCAGATGACCAGCATGCCAGCTATGCTGTCTCTCCACTCTGGAGAGAGGGGGTTAGAAAAGGTCAACTCCAAAAGTTGTACATTCTGACATACCCTACGGTGGTCCGTAACCGGCGGTAAGTTTACTAATACGGAACCAATCCCAGAAGCCAGTTCATACGGGCCGTGTGTGACCGGCCTCAAGCAGTTGTCCCCTGGGCTGTGCGGTCACGCAACACTAACCCTCTCTCTGTTTCAGGTACCCGAAGAATCAAGCAACTTCCACGGTGTGGGCAGCCGAAAAGTAACAACCGTCCACACACTTCCTAAAGCACACGAAGCCTTTTTACCTTAAAAATTGTTGGGCTCATTGTGTTACAGGACATTTCAGTCTTTTCCATACTTGTTCTTTTCTGAATTCATTTGTCTCTAATTTTGTGGTGATGGTGCGTCAGTGGTTCAATGGTAGAATGCTTGCCAACCACTGACATGGTTTGGGGTTGGATTCCCATTTAAAGTAAATCACTTCCAGTGAAACTTCAAAGCTTAAGTTTGTAGCTATGTACATATGTTCCGTTCGGAACGCAAACGAATGAAGAAAAATACTTCGTAGTGTAAAACATTTTATTGGTTGGAGGATTTCATCATGAGCTGACATCAGTTAGGAGGAACCATTGGACCTTCTGATTACAAGGCGAGCTTGTAGACTATTCGGCCGCTGGGACCCCATCCAATGACCCTAGAAAGAAATAGCTGTCCAGTACTACTAGGTTGTTTTCCAATAGTTCTCTAACTGATGTCAGCTCATGATGAAATCCTCCAATCAATCAAACAAAATCCCTACAAAACCAATACTTAAAACATTTTGCATTAACTAATCAACACTTAGTTGGTCATCATATGTTTAGCAATATGATACCAAACGACTCTAATGTTTCCAACAAAAAACTCAAGGATGTGCTCAATTACTGCTTGTTAGTAATATTTCCTGTACAATATAATCATGTGCAACATTTCATGTTTTCATCACTAGTTTCTTTTGTCAGAATTATTCACATTGTATATGTACTATTCGTTTCTTTTTTGTGATTGGATCATAGAAATGATTTTGTGATTCTTTTCATAATTGTGAACATTTAGCTTGTGGTCAAATTAAACTACCTTTAATACTCCTCCACTTATAAACGCATTTAGAAGGAAACGGCGATTTAAGCAAAAGAATATACTTCGTTTTCAATAAGTTCTTCATACATTAATGTACAGGCATTGATGAGGCACTAATTGAGAAGAAAAATATTTCTTCACTCAATTTGTTGTTTTAACCTAATTTTGTTTTTCGTGTTGATTGATCGTATGGGACTGTATGAAACATTCGGCCTTCATTGACGTGTCGGCTTCTAGTACGGGCGCTTTATAGATGTCTGACGATTAGCATGTTATTATTTGATGGATGGCAACTGAGAGTGAAATCGGGGATGCGCTTTTCATCGTATCTGGGACTACTTGTTAGCTGGGTGTAGCTGCTTTCCAAGTGACTGATGGTTTCCCCCCCCCCACTGAGACTCGAACCTTGAACCGATCGTTTCGAACGCTTTGGCGTTAATTTGCATTTTTCATTAATTGATTATGTTGTACCGAAATGCCCGATCTTTGTTGGCATATTGACTCGGGAACACTACCACTTACTGGTAATGCAGCCACATCCGGACGACGAGTCCCGAATAAGGCGAAATGCCCATCCTGGATTTCACTACTTTTACATGAATTAACTAGATAGCGAGTAAGCTCCCCAGCTTTCGGTGACTACCGAGTTCTATTATTCAGTTGTTCACTTTGGTCGCTAAGCCAAATGAGTCTTGGTGTTAAGAGTCAATCCACAGAAAGCCTTTGGTTATCATCAGTCAGAGGATAAATCTGAAACCTTAGGGTAACCCATGTTCCTTCTGAGATTCAAACCTGCACTAATTGTTCTTTTGTTTCGCCTATTTTGCTGAGTAGTTTAGCTACTCATACTACTACCTTTTCCAGTGATCTAATGAGTTAAATCTCAACTCTTCAAGTTAAGCATTTGCATTCCTCTTCGTCTATTAAAGTAATGCTAGGGGAGTTCATCCTATGGGAATACACGTGATTATTGTGTCACAATTATCTGTTATAATTGATTGACAAAGTTCATTTCCGACCACTTAAAGTTGTGTTTTTCATTCTTACTATAATTTATATTTGAGTTTAAGTTATCTCTCAATAGTTATGTGATATAATAAAATTTGTATTTATTACTTCTCTATAGGAAAACAAATCAGAATCAATTGTTGTTCCATTCGCTTCACCTGAACCATCTCGTCTAACAGATCAGTCAAGTTTATCCCCAACTAATCTTGCTCCAGTTCCATCTTCTGTATGCCTTACACCCATTGATTTACCACCAGACAATGACAATGAAACTAGCAATAAAACACCACGTCGGAAAAGTACAAACAATTCAAAAAAAGGAAGTAAGAAAACCCAAGAAAATGCTAAAAAAGCGACAACAGGTCAAGATCGCAAGTCATCTGGATTTCTTAATTTACTCCAGAAGCTAAGACCAAATAGCAAAGGTGAAAGTCAACTGCACAAAGCAGCAATTCGTGGTGATGTCAATCAAGCACGAGAACTCCTTACGGCTGGTTTATCACCAGATATTCGAGATCATGCTGGTTGGACACCGCTTCATGAAGCTGCCCTACGTGGACACTGTGAAGTATGTACCAAAAATTGATTTCAATCATACATGATTCATGTTTAGCAATTTCACTATGCAAATTTATATTGATATTGCCAAATTTACCTGTTCTATCCGATTTCCTTTTAAAGGTTGCTAAAGCCTTGATCAAGGCTGGTGCTACTGTCGATATTCCCGGTGGGCCAGAATTGGAAACACCATTACATGAAGCAATACAAAATGGTCAGGCGAACTTCTGTCAACTGCTACTTGATCACGGTGCTAATCCCATGTTTCCAAATAATAATGGTATTACACCAGTACAACTTGTTGATAATAGTATATGCTATGTAAAAGATTTACTAAATGCTGATTCTAAATCATCGTCCAAATATAATGCTTCTTTGAAGATATTGTCTGATATTAGAGCAATGATTGATAAAGCATTGTTGTCCTCTACTTCATCGAATAAAAATTGTGTTACTGATAGCAGTAGGACTCCGAATCTATTGGCGATTTCTTCTGCAACCACTTTTATAGAAAGGTAAGTGCTATATGTTTTTTAGACTGTATATCATCACTGTTTTGTGTGTGTTACAAAAATGTGCTTACTGTTAGATAAGCTATTTTCTCTATGCTATTGCGGTTGTACACTTCTCAGAAGTCCTGCTGTTTTCTGGTCATCTTCGCCTGTGATTGAATCTTTAGCGGATTACAATCCGCTAATCAATTCCTCATAAATCATTCAGACGAATGATTTCATCATCCTTTTTTAAATTTGTCTGAAAATATATACTACTGACTGCTTAAGATGAGTAGTCTAAAACGGTGTCGAAAAAACAGTTTTCGTATTATTTACTTGTGTAAACATAAGTATTTGTTATACAGGCTTCTGCTGAGCATTCCTGTTGCTTTTGTCTGTCTGTTTTCGACATAGAACTTGGCACCGATGTGCGACAGTTTGAGTCGCCACACTCCCCACATGTAGCACACAAAGCAAGAGAAGAAAGTAGAAATGCATAATAAAGAGAGTAAACAGAGGTATGAGACAAAGGAAGAGTAATAACGAAGAACAATATAGTTTCATTGGAAATCATAAGTCAAAAGGAGTGGATGCATCTTCGCCAGCCATTGAGAACGATTTTGAGCCATATCACCAATTGTTTCCAACCACTGGTTTTTACCGTCCCGAGGACCCTAACCAGGAAGTCTACACCTTCCTACGTGGCTTAAACTAACTGTTGTAGATTTCATTGACTGATGAAGCCATGTTTTGGTTTGACCGCCGCTAGCTCTTTTCCAGCCTGACCCTATATCAACTAACTTTGCACGTCGGTCGAGGAAGGCGGTGACTAGGCATACGTAACACATATCCCAACCATCTCAGTCGATGTAATTTCACAGCCTCGTCAACTGATTTCCTCTCCTTACCTAGCGCTCGATATCCAACCTCACCATCACTCACCTTATTATACCACTTCACACGGGAGATAGAACGCAGTCACCTACGGTCAAAGACAACTAGCTTTTTTATGTCCTCCACTCTCAATGACCAGGTCTCACAGCTGGCCATAAAGGAGGACAAAGCGGACTGATGAGCAGTACATACATCCTTTGGTCGATAGTTGGATATCATGTCTACGCCAGAGTCGACATAAACTGACGTATGCGAAACTAGCCGTCTGTATCCGTACTCAGCTGAGATTTCGTCAGAGATCAACCCGTTGGCGTTGGCTGATGGTACTTCCCAAATAAGTGAAGCGGTCAACGTGCTCTACCGCTTCACTCCCTATTTCTAAACTGGGAGTCAGTGTAGTCCAGTCCTGTAACATCATCTTATATTTGGCGGGAGCGAATCGCATACCAAACATTCGTAGATTGCAGCTCAACGTGTTCAGAAGACTCTGCTCTATTTCGTCAGCGTCCTCGCCTAGAAGGACTACATCATATCATCTGCACATTCTAAGTCAACGAGATTACCCCTTGGTAGCAAGTCAATCCCTGAATCTCTAAAGTGAGTTAGGGTTAAGTCCATTAGTACATCTATGATGAAATTGAATAGAAATGGGTTAATGGGCATCCCTGACGGACACCACTAGTTGTCACCACTTCAGATGACAACTCGCCGTAAACCCTCACCTTACTGCATGAGTTCGAGTAGAGTGAGTGCCCTAATCGGTGCAATGTATTTTTTCGGCATTCCCTTAACAGCCAAGTATCGCCAGAGTACTTTTCGGTCGACAGAATTGAATGCCGCCTTAAGGTAAAGAAATATAATGACTGTTGGACGCCGGTAGGAATCCCTATGTTCTAGAATTTGTCGAAGGGTGAATATGTGATCAATACACCCTCTTCCTGGTCTAAAGCCTGCCTGGCTCTCTTGCGTTTGTGCCTCCCGAGCACTACTTAGTCAACGCAATATTACTGAGTCTAGGACTTTAGATACTATATTAGTCAAGCTAATGCTTTTGTTGCTTTTGAACTGTGTGAATTTTACATGTCTGTTATTATATATAGGTTATGTAGTATAAAATGGTAAATAATATTAAGGTTAGGCGTGTACTGGTAAGAGGGGTAACTCAGTCAATGAAGTTGTGAAGTCCTACACCTTTTGAGATGGCTAAGACACATGTTGCACACGCTGTGCCACCACCTTCCTCAACAAGTAATGTTAGTCGACGGAGGATTTAGCTGAAAAGGAATAGGGTTGGTCAAACTAGAACCTGGAATCATTAATCCGTGAAGTCTTTGGTAGTTAGTTTGAGCCAATTATGTATGAAGGTGTAGACTGTCTGGTTGGGGTCGTCGGGATTTTAAGAACCAATGACTAGAGACTGCTGGTGATATGGATCAAATTCGAGTCGGAATGGCATATATGCATTCACTGTATGCAGTCCCCTCCCATATCCACTAAACCGTTGTGTTTTTCCATGCTACCATTCTTTCTTCCGCATATTTTTGCTTGTCACAGTTCTTTGGAATCTCTTTTTTCTCCTCTCTTTTGTCTTCCTCAATGTGTTACATGAAGTGTAGTAGCAACCTAAGGTACTACACTTCTGTACAAAGTTCTATGTGAAGACTCAGTCAGACAGTCAGTCAGTGAATGGTTATGCACACCTAAGCTGTTTAAGATGGTCAACATATCGACTGTGACCGTGGAATAAATGGTAGCTGTGAGATACCAGAGTTCTGGCTAGAGTGATGCATGTTGTCCGATTTGGTAAATTGTCCTGACGTTAAATACTCCAATATAAAGTTGGCTGAGTGACTTTAAGAGACTATCGGTAGTGTTTTTTTCCTGCTGTTATGGCTCTGTTATTGTTTAAGGAGTGAAGAGAAGGTTTGGGACCTGTGTATGTACAAAAACTTGGCACCAGTCAATGAAATCCACAACAGTTGGTCTAAGCCACGTAGAAAGGTGTAGACTTCCTGGTTGGGGTCCTTGGGACTGTAAAAACCAATGGTTGGAAACAATTGGTGATATGGCTCAAAATCGTTCTCAATGGCTGGCGAAGATGCATCCACTCCTTGTGACTTATGATTTCCAATGAAACTGTTTTGTATTTCTTTATTACTCCTTTGTCTCACACCTCTGCTCACTGTTTCTATTATGCTTTTCTTGCACTTTCTTCTCTTGCTTCGCGTGCTACACGGAATGTGGCGACTTGAACTTCCGCACATTTGTGCAAAGTTCTATGTCGAAAACAGACAGACAGTATGGAATAATACCTAACAGTAGGAGGAAAGTGAGATGATGAAGTTGACGAAGATAAAGGTAGATGATTTATTGTCTCGAGGATCCCAATCGAGCATCCAACACCTCACTGTATGGCTGGCTCAAATCAATTGTCAAAGATTTCATACACTGGTGCCAGATTTTGGTTTGACCACCTCTAACTCTTTTCTAATCTAATCCTATGTTGGCTAACATTGCTCGAAGTTATGGGAACTCGGGAGAATAAGCCTAGTGTTTGTATATAATAAAAGAAGTTTATACTACCTTGGTTTGGGTAAATCTAATTATTTTCAATTAATGAAACTTCTCACCCTTCCTTTATTCTTCACTTCTTACGTACTTTTGTAATATTTATGCAGACTCCTATTTCCTTGTCCACTTGCATCCTTAGTATTACGTAACTTTTAATTCTTTTTTTTTTAAGATTTCGACCTAATCTAATTATTGAATTGTTTACATTATCGTGATATCCTCATTTTTCTTATCGTCACCTGTGTAAACCATTTGTACTTTTGTTATCGTTGACCTTATTATCATTATTGCTATTACTATAATCGTTGTTATCAATGACATACTGACAACATTTAACACTTATTATTTTTGATCAACACATTCATCGTCATAGGTTAAAATTTGTTTTTACATATGAAGCTCTACATAGATTAGAGTAAAACTTAAGCAAAATCTAATTGACAGACAGTACTATTCACTTATAGGGCTTGTTTTATTTTCAACAATGATAATAGTCATTTTAATTGAATTTTAGATTTTCCTGTCGATTGATTGGACCAAAGTGCTCGGTCTCAGGTTAACTTGTCGGCTTCTTGTGCAGGTGCTTCGACAATGTCTGGGCATTCGGTTCAATCAATCGACGGGAAAATCTAAAACAAAATTTTTTTGGATTACAGCTTGATTCCACACCGTTTTTTTTGGTACAAGCATGGAATTTTCAGCATGTGATATCGGTAGCCCAAATTTTGCAGACCGACCATTGATATCAGGTGTGCATCGGCAGGGGATCGAACCCCGGACCATGTTTACGGTCGGCGAGAGTCCTAACCACTGCGCCACCGACGCACAATTAAATTAATATAACCCGTTGCACAAGAGGTGGCTCTCGTGGCCCAAGTGGTCTAGTGGATAATGCTTGGGCGTTTGAAACTATGGGCAATGGGTTCGAGCCTCGGTGGGAACATCATCACTCACTATGAACTGCAGGTACATCCATCCAATGAGTCCCAAATAAATGCTCATCTTGGACTCCACTGCTAGTCACCATCCACAAATTAAATTCTAATGGCAGTATTTACTAACAATAATTAGTCAGTTAATCAACATATCTTGAATGGAGGTGATAGATAACTAAAAAATTAGTGCATCAATTTTAAAGTAGAAATATGGTGTGGAGACTACATCGACTTTTAAATTGATTACATAAGAAAAATTGAATGTGAAGTAGACTGAATAGGTAAGACAGTTGAAGTGATAATCGAATTTGACCACTGATTGATATCAGTTAGTGAACCATTGGAAGCCAGAGGAGAGTACTGGACAGCTGTTTCATCTTAGTTCGGGACTTATCAGCAGTACGCACCCACCACTGGGATTCAAACTCAGGAACTTCTGGTTACAAGACAAGCTTGTATAACATTCAGCCACTGGCCCATGAATTCTGGCTTCTACTAATTGGTGATTTTAGTGCGACCACCCACCAACCAATGTCATCGGTGGGAAGTACATCCTCACTCCTGACTAGATGGAGCTCAGTGGTCACGACTTCTTACTAGAACTCCTGGAAACTCCATCCTGTAGCAAGCATCAGATTAATTTTCGAGAGTTGTTTTGTAGGGATCCAATGCGTTTATCCAGTTTGACTGTAATTGTATGAACAAAGCAAGGGAAGTAATTGTATGAAAATTGTGAATAATGGCATTAAAGGAGTGGAAAACCTTTAGTTTTCACCTTCATGTAATGATGACCAATGTAGGAAAAGTAGTCGTACGAATTTATTCAGCTTTTTCAGATAGATTTAGATGGCTTCTCTGGGAAAGATGGACTGGCAAAATAAATTTCAGATTATTGGGGATATGATTGATAACTTTAAATGTATTGTTAATATCAACTCAAGTTGCTCTGAGGTAGAGCTACAAAGACTTTGTTTTTCAATAGTTAACCAAGCAGAATGATGTTCAGAAATCCGACTATAAACATGGTTAAATGTACACCCTATGTGAGACTAGCTCGGTAGGAAAAGTCGAATTAGTAAATGCACATAGAGCAAGCGTAATTAAGTAGTTCATCTTTATTCCCCGAACATAAAATATGTTTAATTATAAACAAACAGTGTAACTGTACAGCACTGAATGTTTCTTTTTAATCCATTCTTTAAGTGTTGTGTTATTATTTCACTAACGATTATGAAGATATATCGGTTGAGATGGCTAGGACGCGTGGTGCACATGGCAAGCCACCGTCTGTCTCGAAAAGCATTCTTAATTGACAGACAATTAAGTTGGGAAAGCGTTAAGGGGTAGTCAAATTAAAACCTGTCTTGATGCTTACTTCTCAGAGTAAACAACGTAAAATCATAGACATTTGATGATACACTTCTCTCTGTCATTGCTCATATTTCATGAAAACACTAAATTTTGAATGTTGAGAGCCAGATAGGATGCATGCTCCATTAAGAATATCAGTCATTTAACAATGTTGGGAATCTTTCCCAACTGAGTTGGCCGGGGTTTATTTATTTTGTAAATTCTAGTTATTGCCTCATTCTATGAGTTGTGCCTATTTAAAGTATAATTAAATTGGAAAGAAAAGTTTTTAATGAACTAAGTCAAGAGCTTTACATCAGTCTGTGAATGTATTGAATTGTGGGTCTGAGTCGTATGAGAAAAAGTGTGGATTTCTTTGTTGTGATTTTTATAAACTTTTGTTAAAAATCCATAGTTCTGTTTCTGTTTCATGCTACAAATATACCCATTCTATCCTGTTGTCTTCTAAAACATGTACCCTTTCTAATATTAATGTCATCATTCTCTTGTATATCCCATTGCGTGAAATTTCATTTTATTTCTTTCTACTTCTTCTTCGAGTGCTGATGTGGTTATGTATATCAACTTGGATTAATGCATTCTTACGTAATCCTCTGTTTAGGTGTGTATATATATATATATATATATGTCATTTGCGTTCTGAGTGGAAAATAGGGCTTCAAGCCTCAATTTTGAAGTTTGCCAGTAGCGGTGGGTTCTCCTTTTTCCTAGCCTAACAGCCAACCTCTTCCCTTTTTCAAACTTACTACCTACTAGTTAATGTTCTTCCACATTACTATTCTTTTTGCCTCATATTTCTGTTTATTATCTCTCTGTTGATTCCTTCCTTACTCTCTCCTCTTGCTTTGTGTAATATAATGTGGTGTGTGGCAACTCGAACTGCTGTACATCTGTGCAAAGTTCTTCGTTGAAACCAGTCAGATAAGGTTTAGAATTGTGTAAGCCGAGAGTCGAACCCTTTAATTTAAGTGTCTTACGCGTAGTCCTGATATAACAGAGGCTGTACGTGTGCTAATGGATACATAAACACTGATATATCATTGCACATTTATTTTATTCATCCATTACTATAGATTCTTTGTTTAGAGATTGAATTATTGTTTTCATAGCTGCTACTTCGAATTTTTCAAGTAAATTAATATTATGTTCGGTGTAGGATATTTTCCTTGTCAACGAAGTCATCTTCACTAGCTGTACAGTCGTATTTATATTTACCAAAAACACAGCAGTCGATTATTGAGTAATGGGAGGGGCAGTAACATACTTGATGCAATTGCTCAGAAATGGCTTCAAAAGTAAAAATAAAAGTTACAAATTACGTAATACTCAACGGGACAAAGGAAGAATGGATTGGAAATTCGATAAGGTTAAAATTGCTATTGAGTGAGAACAAAGGTAGTTGAGTGTCAATTTGACAAGTGTGAAGAGGGTGAGAAAATGTACAAAAGGAACATATGAGAGTGATAATAGTGAATTAATTATTAAAGTGAAAGCATATTAATCATTAAAAACTGAAAATTACAGGGAACAACTAATGAAGAGGTTGGGACCATCCTTCAGGATTTATCGAGAAAAACATGAAAGTAAAACAAAAGCCTGAAAGAACCCAAATAGTACCAGAGAGACTACTGTTTGCGAACAAAGATACCGCAGTTGAAATCCTGAAGAATCGCTTATGCACATCACTGAGGATAACCTTCTTTGTGGCTGAACTTCGGATCCATTTCTACAGCTGACAGATGATCAATGGATGTGTGAAGGATAAACTGCCGCTTTGGGCCACTTCAATGTGTGTTTTCTAATTCACTTGTTCCTGTGGAGTTATTTATATCGGCCCCACAAAGCACACACTTCCCAAATACATCTCTAAACATTATCCGGTATGGTTAGCAAAAAGATAATGCAAATAGTTACTAGCTCAATTCTTGATCACTTAGTGAATTCAAGCCACGCAACTTCCACTGGAGTCGTCTCTCAAGATTATCTATGAGGTGAGGTCAAATTGTACAAAGGGCGTCAGGTTTCGGCATTCGTGTATGGCGAGGGTGCTGACAATTCATCAATACAACTTCGAACTTTGTGTACAGAAAAAGTCTGTCCAGTCTCTTATTCTACCTTGCTCTTAGTCTCTTCATTGATTTCCCTGAAGAAGTTCGGGCTAGATTGCCTAAAGAAACGTTGGAATTAGTCATTTCAATCTCGCTGAGATTTTACAAATATAATTTTTTACAAAAGTTGGAGAGTCTTTTCTCTGAATATTGTGTTCTTAATGCTACGATGGGAATTATTAAATTATCTTCATTAATCGTTCCCTGTAATTTTCAATTTTTAATGATTAATATGCTTTCACTTTAATAATTAATTCACTATTATCACTCTCATATGTTCCTTTTGTACATTTTCTCACCCTCTTCACACTTGTCAAATTGACACTCAACTACCTTTGTTCTCACTCAATAGCAATTTTAACCTTATCGAATTTCCAATCCATTCTTCCTTTGTCCCGTTGAGTATTACGTAATTTGTAACTTTTATTTTTACTTTTGAAGCCACTTTTGAGTAATTATATCAATAATATCCCTCCCATTACTCGATAATGGATTACTATGGATTTCTGGTAAATATAAATACAATTGCGCAGTCACTGAAGATGATTTTTCCGATATGGAAAATTTTCTTCCCTGAATTTGTCTTTTATTTTCTTTTATGACTCACTGTGTGTATTTTCGGTGTGTAATGTGTTATGTTATATTGCTTTGTGTTTACTTGTCAATTAAAAAACAGGCGACGTCTACGACCAATTCTTCTAGGTACAGGTTTAACTAGAATTCAACAATCCTTATTCACTCGTGTTGCCAATATGATACATGCACGTGTTGTCACTTCTATTTCACCTGAAGTGACACATGTCATTACTGGTGCACTTCAAGAAGCATCTACAGATTTAACTGCTGCCGGTGGTGGTGGTGACGGTGGAGAGGCGAAAAATGATACAAAAAAGAATAATACTAAATCGAAAAGAAATTCACGTTCACTTAAAAGTGTTGATGCTGAAGCAAATCAAAATTTCAATGGACAAGCAACATGTCCACGTACTTTGAAATTTTTAAGCGCCGTTTTACAAGTGAGTGGAAGCACTTGTCAATGTTCTTTTTTTTTTCTGTAATGAATACTTGTATACTCATGTTCAGAAATTTATATACGAGATAGGTATGGGAGTACCAAACGTAGATTCTTCTAAAAAGGTATTTGAAATAAGTCCTCTGGTGAACTACTGTTGTGATGAGGGCTAGCTGCCAGCCGAAATTAGTAGACTGTAATTTACGTCAATGTTTATGTCCCCAATATTGGTCATGAGAAAAATATGGACAAAGACTGACTCTACAACCAATCACAGCCGACTTTGAGTAGGTGTATACAGTTGGCAGATAGGTAATCTGAACTTCAAGAAACAGTCACAAAGAGACGAAAGATTAACGATCAGCGAGAAACCACCAATCAGAAGGCTGTGTCTGTTTGCTTACAATAATCTATAATAATGTACATGAAAATATATAAATATCTGTTGATTTCCTAAATAAACGATATGTTGCCTGGCCCTTGTCTTCTGTCATTACACTGTGTATTTAATGAAACACAGCAGTGAAATGGCTGATTTCAGTGACAGTGTAGCATTCAATCAATCGGTAACGGATTCATATTTATTCATGTTATTATGAAAACCCAAATTTCGCTACATTATGGACACCGAGAGACACGCCATACAGGATCTCATAGTTTATCCGGAAGCTAGTATACTTCCTGGACCCCAGATCGAAGCTGATAGTTGCCTTAAGATGCCAGTCTCTTCCCCCAGGCCTTTGAATTAAATTCTAATCTACAAGGCAGTGGAGTATCTTTGGGAGCTGTGTTCCAATGGTTTCCGTTGACTGAAACAGGTTCACATGCTTTTCGATTTGTTCGGATTCTGAATTTCATATACACCATAGGTTTGGAATCGGGGTTTTATAGCTCCCCTAAGTAGACCAGCATGTCCATCAGACGTTCTCACATTCCTCTTCACTTTTGTGGGGAACGCCCCCGCCACGTGAATGCAATGATTAGGACTTACTTGGCAGAGGTTATAAACACGTGGCGAAATGAGAATATTTCGAGAGGAAGACTGAAGTCTGCCCACCTATGACCATACCAAGTCGTTTATGGGGGTAATAGGTTTATATCCACTGTACCTACACACTTACTAAATAGCAAAGTGACACCACCTCTCTCTCACACACATAGATAAACCTACAAGATAAGTTCGATTTATTACACTTGTTTGTTAATCAATCGCAACCAAAGTTCTCAGAAGCAGTGGTCATATTATTGATGGAGAATTCAAATAAATTCACTTCATATTTAAATATTCAATGAAGAGATCAAGAATGACAATGAAAGCTTCGCGATTAAACTACCCACGTCAGAGAGTACAATCACACCAAAATCATTCAGTTGAGCTACGATTCTTCTCCGTTATTCCAAAAGTTCCATTTTATCGGTTTACTGAATTATTTATCCTTCAACCGTCATTATTATCAGTTTTGCTTTTGAGTTATAAGAAAAATATGCTTTCTATGATGTAATATCAGTTACTAAGCTCTTAAATTATATTGAAGCACCTTTGTATTAAATTAATCTGAGATGTCTCGTGCAATTTTTTTTGAAATCTTTTCCCAACTGGTATATTCTATCAGTTGAGTTTGTTGTTCATAAAATCAGTTGCCTTCCCACTACTCACAAATTTTTAGACTAAGTCAAAGTTTTCTGAATAACGCCTCTGAAAATCATTTGTAGTCCGGCCAGCATACGACGTTTTGAAAACATCAGTCCTTATATGGTCACCGAAGTTAAGCAATGTTGGACCGGTTTAGAATACCGGATATCGTCGACTTTTGCGTTAGTAGTTCAGCGGTAAAATGCTAGTCAGTCATATGTGTGGTCTGAGGTTCGATTCCCGGCTGATGCACTCTCAAACCTCGCCTAGTTTGCTAGCAAATAGTAAACTGGTAAAAGCAGGGAAGTTAAGCGTGAGGCTAGCAACCGGAATCCATGAAAGCAACATTCGCTGGTGAAAATTTCAAAAGTTTGTAGTCGTTTTTGTTCCACTGAGAACGCAAAGGTGTTTGCACTTGCTTCATCGATTTCTGTACTAAAAGAGTATTACAAAGACTAGGCAAAGCTGTTAATAATTTACATAATTAACATCGCACCGCATGAGCATACTCTTCGATAACGGATGAGAAAGAAAAAGAAGAAGAAATATCAAACATTACTGAAACTCTTAAGCAAAACAACTACCCATGGAACTTCACGAACAAAATCATCACAGACATTAAATATGGTCGAAAACGTATTCTGAAGACATGGATCTCAACACTTGTCCTTCCATACTGAGCAGAGACGTCGGACGATATCAGAAAAGTACTCACTAAGCTCGACATCAGATTTTTCTTCAAAACACCAGACACACTGCAAAGCAACCTTGTCCATATAAAAGACCAAATCCCTAGAGATTTTCTATCTAATTGTGCCATAGAATAAAATGATTGGAATGTGATGCGATATACATCGGAAAAACATCACGAGAAATCAAAATTAGGAGAAATGAACACCTTAGAGCCGCCTCCGTTCGACCAACTAGAAATCCACTTGAACTATAAAAGCCTGAAAAACTACCAGCCATAGGTCTACACCCTTATAGAATCAGGCCACCAAACTGATTTTGACAATATTAAAATAATCCAGAAAAATTTCAAAAGACACAAAGAACGTCCCATTTCATCAGAAGCACATCATATCAGACGGAATCCAAATTGTCTGAATAGGAATGATGGACTAAAACAGAATTTGACCTGGTTATAACACCTCCGCCCTCCCTCATGAAATGACAGAATCAACAGGAATGTGATAAGCATTTTCATTATGTAAACACACGCTGCTTTTATAATTTTATACACTTATCAAATCCAACAATCTACACCTGGTTTTGTTATCTTTACAAATTGGCCAATTTGTCAACGCAAAAATTCCCCCCTGCTGATGAACGATGATTAAGTTGTTATACATAAGCTGAGATTTTGTAAATTCTGGTTTAATATTACTACTTTGATAAAGCTATTAGTATTAAATAGCGAAACGTCAGTAAAAACAAGAATATCGTTTTGTTTCTCATTCATTGGGATCGCGCTAAATCATGAATTGATAGAAGTCAGAATTTATGAGCCATTGAATCGGATCCCATTGGCTGAATGGCATATAAGCTTGCCTTATAACCGGAAGGTCCTGGGCTCGAACTCCTGTGGTGGGTGCGTACTGCCGGTGATTCCCAAACTGGGATGAAACAGCTATCCAATACTCTCTGCTGGTTTTCAATGGCTCTCTAACTGATATCAATCCGTTATCAACTCGTAAAATACAAAAAACCATTATTATAAAGTCGGGATATAGCTGAAATCGATTTCGGTGGAGGAGAATCGATACGTGTTATTTCGCTTCTTTTTGAAGTCATTTTTTTCGTTTTTATTCATTCATTTATTCTTCTTCTTCTTTTCACTATTGATTTCATATTAAGGGTTGTTGGATCTTGTCATTTGATTGGATTGAAACTTGTGCTCATATTAAAATGCGTGTAGAAGAAGAAGGTTTTGAAGTAACTGGATGTAGTACTGCGCCGATGTCTGGTGCACCTCGTCGAGCTCGTCTTGCTCGTGAAGCTGGTTCCTTGGGATTACTCCATGGTCAGAGGATTTGTTTCCTAGTAAGTGTCGTGTAGAGTTGTTTTTTTCTTTCTCTAGAGTCCCGAAAGGTATATTTCTTTAAATTTTATCGTATAATTAACAACAAACAGAAATCTTTATTCTTGATCTGATCATTTAGTGGAATTTATTTATGAAAATGCAAACAATTTATAGTTCCTTTAATTGAATTTTAGATTTTCCCGTCGATTGATTGGACCAAAGTACTCGATCTCAGGTTGACATGTTGTCTTCTTGTGCAGATGCTTCGATAATTTCTGGGCATGTAATTAGAAGTTAATTAGTAGATGGTGACTAGCAGTGGAAGCCAGGGTGCGCGTTTCGTCCTATTTGGGATACATCAGCTAACTAGATGTACCTGCATTGCCCAGTGAATAATGATGTTCCTACCGAGGCTCGAACCCAGTGCCCATAGTTTCAAAAGGTGGTCCAAGTGGTCTAGTGGATAACGCTTTGGCGTTTGAAACTATAGCCACTGGGTTCGAGCTCGTTGGGAACACCACCACTTACTGCTAAATGCAGGTTCACCCATCTGACGAGTACCAGATGGGCGAAATGCGCATACTGGATTCCACTGATAATCATCGTCCACCAATTAACTTCTAATTAATAGTTCCCGTTGACGTCGGTGGCACAGCTGTATAATGCCCGCCAACCATGCAGATGGTCTGCGGTTCGATCCCCTCCCGGCTCACTCCTTTACCTCACTAAGCCGGTAATAAGACTGGTAGTGACAGAAGGTTGGGCGTAAGGCTAGCAATCCCATCTCGTAAAAAAAAATACCACTGCTATCGAAGCTTAAAAGCTGTAGCTTGAAGTCCGAGGTTCCACTGGGAACACAAAGGAATTTCTAAAAATTTGTTTCCATATTTCAAAGATACCTGAGACTAAATAACCAAAAAGGATAAACAACAAGGAACTCTGACAGCGATACAACTAGGAACCTATTGCCCAAGAAATATACAGTGAGAAGTGCAGATGGATTCGGTATACAAAGAGAGAAGACCATTGGACGACATCACACGCCAAGCTTACAAGTGAAAGTTGAATGGGAAGCAATGAAGCTGGTGTCCGAAGGGGAGAAGATCATGTGAGGAGGAAATAAAAGGTCGTGGAGTCAACTAAAAAAAAAAAACAAAGAGTGTAGAAAAGGAAGTGAAGCGAAGTGTTACTGAAGCCGTATGTTTCACTAGGAACCCAAGGGAATCAATCACAATACAATGAGTAAATTCTAATGATTCTTGCACTACATAATGAATTGTTATTGGGATATATTTCTGTTTTGTTTATTAAATCCCTCTTACTTACTATTTTTAAAGAGTATACTCAGTATATGTCGTAAATCATACGAAACAGTCTGTGGCTACATTTATTTCAGTACAATTCAGTGAATTGTTGCACATGACTGTTTTTTTATTACCTAATCCTTAAGTAGTTAAGAGCATTTTCTCATATGCTTTCTGTCTGGAATTGGTATGTGCTATTAGGATATATCCCCATAAAGATGACAAATCTATGAAATGTCTTATTTCATTTCCGATTTCCTATTGATGGTAACGCTTTAATCACACATTCACGAGGCTTTGAAATTACATCGACTGAGATGGTTGGGATATGTGTTACGTATGCCTGGTCACCGCCTTCCTCGACCGACGTGCAAAGTTAGTTGATATAGGGTCAGGCTGGAAAAGAGCTAGCCAGTGGCGGTCAAACCAAAACATGGCTTCATCAGTCAATGAAATCTACAACTGTTAGTTTAAGCCACGTAGGAAGGTGTAGACTTCCTGACTGGTTGGGGTCCTCGGGACTGTAAAAACCAATGGTTGGAATCAATTGGTGATATGGCTCAAAATCGTTCTCAATGGCTGGCTGGCGCAGATGCATCCACTCCTTGTGACTTATGATTTCCAATGAAACTATATTGTTCTTCGTTATTACTATTCCTTTGTCTCACACCTCTGTTTACTCTCTCTATTATGCATTTCTTCTACTTTCTTCTCTTGCTTTGTGTGCTACATGGAGTGTGGTGACTCGAACTGTCGCACATCGGTGCAAAGTTCTATGTCGAAAACAGACAGACACATGCATATTAAAAAACACTTGAGAGTACACTCTTGGTGTCATAAATATAATCATAGTAGATAATCCCTGTATGGACATTAGTGGGGAAAACACAATAAAAGTTACCACCAACCCAAATAATTTCACTTGAATCCTTAGACATCGTCAAAACATCCATACTTGGGGCCGATATGTCTATAAAAAGATCGAGCATCATTCAACGGTGAAATCAAATTGAACCCGAAAACAGCAAGTAACTTGATGAAAAGTCTTGTTTCGTTTCATTTGATTTTATTTAGTTGTGCAATCGCCTGTATCTACAACCTTTTCATGAAAGAGGATGATATCGAAAGAGATGAATTGTCATAAACAGAATCGCTGGTGCTATGAATCATCAGTATGGAAGATAAATTAAATAAGGGTAATAGGGGGTTATGTAACTCTTTCAAGCTGTTACGCAACGTTTCATTGCTTTTGTCCCCTATATGCACTTTAATTACAACTCCATTCATCAGGTGACGTAATCCCGCCACCTGTGTTCAACGCCCATTGTGCATTGATTAACCATATCAACAAATATGTGTATGACAACTGATCTCTTTTGTTACTCTATCGCCTTTTATGAGAAAAAAAAGATGTATACAAAGGCTCCTTTTTAGGTTTAATATCGGTCGGTATTGTAGGTGAGGTTCAAGGGTGCGTCTATTGGGAATCGAACCTGAACCTTTTGTGTGGGTAATTCGAAATTTTACCAGGGTGGTGTCGACGCACAAACATACTCTTATGAGCATTATAAAACCCTGGTACATATCGAATTAGTATAGTTCAATATTGCTATTTTATTTTGCATTGAACGCTGTACTGTTTTTCATTAATAATATCCTCCTCCTTTCTTAAGAAGTCTACTCTTATCTTTACTAATAAACGAACGTATTTTAACTAAGATTATGATTTGTACGATTGTTTATATACAATTTGTGTCTACTGAAATTTAGTCACTAAGTAAAGAGTACTGTTTCAGTATCTGTCAGGACTTTAGTCAAAGGTGTTTGTTTCTAGGTGCAATATATCTGTATGCGCATACGTCGGTGGTGTAATGAGAGAATGCTCTCCGACAATGCACGTGGTCAGGGGTTTGATTCTCATCTGGTGCATTCCTCAACTTCACCTAGTCTACTAGTCAACAGTAAGCGCGGAAAACAAGCGTAGTTGGGCATGAGGCTAGCGACCCCACCCCTGTGAAAACAACGCCACACTGCTGCTGAAACTTTGGAAAGCTTGAAACTTTATGTTCCGCTTGGAAAGCAAAAGAATGAAAAATTATATGTTCAGAGATATGCCTCATTCAGCCTAAGCACACGGCCGTCAGCTAATCAGTTTGGGGTTCGAATCCCATTATATGTACTTCATTCTGTGCACTTTAGATGTAGTATTGGCTTTCACTGGAGCGACTCAGACAAGTTTTTATAGAGTAAGAATATCCTCCAAGATTTATCGAGAAAAACGTTAAGTTAAAGAAAAAGCCTGAAACAACCCAGATGATGCCTAAGAAACTCTTGTTTATGAATGGTGAATTTAAAGGCGATACCGCAGCTGAGATCCTGAAAAATAGCTTATGCAGATCACTGAATATCGCCTTCTTTGTGGCCGAACTACAGATCAATTTCTACAGCCTCTTTGGGCCACTTCAATGTGTGTTTATCAATTCACTTGTTCCTATGGAGTTATTTATATTGGCCACACAAAGCACACCCTTTCCAAATGCATCTCTAAACATTATCCGGTATGGTTAGCAAAAGGGTAATGCAAACAGTTACTAGCTCGATTCTCGAGCACTTGGTGAATTCAAGCCACGCAACTTCCACTGGAGTCGTCCTCAAGATTATCTACAAGGTGAGGTCAAATTGTACAAGGGGCGTCAGGTTTCGGCATTCGTGTATGGCGAAGGCGCTGGCAATTCAAGAACATAACCCCGAACTCCGTATACAGGGAAATTTTGTTCAGTCTCTTGACCTCAGCCTCTTCACTAGTCATCCCCTGTAAAAAAAATTCAATTTTTCTAATTTTCGATCTCACTTATAGTTAAATGGACATTCAACTACCTTTTCTCTCGCTCAATAACACTTTTAACCTTATCAAATTTCTACGCCTTTCTTCCTCTGTGCCATTGATCATTACGTAATTTGTAACTTTATTTTTACTTTAGAAGCCACTTCTGAGTAATTATATCAATTATGTCAACGCCTGTTACTCAATAATAGATCACTATACATTTTTGATAAATATAAATATTCGAAAGAATTGATACTGAACAAAGAGTACTCTTTTCGATAAATTCATCATCAGGCTCTACAGTTCTATATACATTACATTGAATGAATGAATTAGTGTTATGAACGACATTAATGCTTAAATAACATCAAATCAATAATATTCATAGATTACAGCTCAATGGCATCAACATAAAATAAGCTGAATGTCAGAAGAATTAGGAAGGATAATATTACAAATTCATGAATTTATAGTCTCTACTGAAGGCTGACTAGGGGAGTAGTAGTGCTGGCTGGACTTGCTTCTCCTCAACACAGAGCACCAGTTGTTTCACGCGAATTGCTATAATCTCTGCTGTTTGGAGTCTGCGGTGCTTCGGTGTTTTTGGTAATTTATTTGGCACCCGGTATAATATAGAGAAGGATTCTTCTACGCTGGCTTTGTGGCCTGTTTGCACCAGAAGTGTAGTGAAAACTATTAACAGCTCGATATTGGAACATCTGGTGCAAACAGGCCACAAAGCCAGCGTAGAAGAATCCTTCTCTATATTATACCGGGTGCCAAATAAATTACCAAAAACACCGAAGCACCGCAGACTCCAAACAGCAGAGATTATAGCAATTCGCGTGAAACAACTGGTGCTCTGTGTTGAGGAGAAGCAAGTTCAGCCAGCACTACTACTCCCCTAGTCAGCCTTCAGTAGAGACTATAAATTCATGAATTTGTAATATTATCTTTCCTAATTTTTCTGACATTCAGCTTATTTTATGTTGATGCCATTGGGCTATAATCTATGAATATTATTTATTTGATGTTATTTAAGCATTAATGTCGTTCATAACACTAATTCATTCATTCAATGTAATGTATATAGAACTGTAGAGCCTGATGATGAATTTATCGAAAAGAGTACTCTTTGTTCAGTATCAATTCTTTTGAAAATTTTAATTGGCATTTTTAATCAGTTAAAATATAAATATGACTGTACAGTCAGTGAAGATGATATCGTCGATAAAGAAAATTTTCTTCGCTGAATTTGTCTTTTATTTTCTTAATGACTTAACGGATATTTTCGGAGATTTACATAATGTTTGTGTGTGTGTGTGTGTGTGTGTGTGTGTGTAACTCGCGGTCAGAAACATGAGAAAGTGTTTTTTGCTCCGAGTAACTGAGTAATGTATAATCGTTTTTCATTGGTTTACTCTCTATCACTTCTGTTGGTTACTTATCGTTATATATATTTTTTATCCTTCAGGGGAGTTTCTTATATCCTGTCCCGTCAAGAGATGAACTCACTCGATTAGCACGATCAGGTGGAGCAAGTGTAGTATTTAGTCGTGAAGTATGCTCTCCAATTCGATTGGCTAGATATGCTGTAGAATCTGCGAATAATTCATCTGTCTGGGATTTGAATATTGACCAGATGAATACAGGTGACGAATGCGATCAAGGTGTGGACGAGAGTATATCGTTTATAGATGATATGACTTTGATGGAATCTGATACTCCATCTTCATTACTTGTCTTATATGATCCTGGTGTTTATCATAAATCATCGACAAATACAACGACACTTCATAAAACTATTTATGCTATAGAAACTGTTTCTAAGGCTTTAAATTTAATTAAACCGAAGAAAAATGCGATTGCATCATCATCCGTTGACAGTTTACCACCACCTCTTCAATTGGTACCGTGTACTTGGCTGTTAGACTGCGCTGCAGAATATCGTCTACTACCATTTCCAAGTGTTAATGTCGTTAAATGATGATTACACCTTTGTGGTGCCAAATGATTTGATTAGTTTATTTCTTATCTATTGTGTAATATTTATCTAGCTTTCTATCTGTCATTAATCTAAACTAGTGATTTTACCCCCTATCGCCATCCTATCTGACGACGATTATTTTAAATCTGACAGAAATTTTAACATATATATTTTTTTGTGAAATATATTTCAATTCTTTTTACTTTTTTTATAATTGAAAATTTTACCTGAACTATTTGTGAGTACATAAAATGTGTCTATATTTAATAATAAGTTGTCTTATTGTTTAAGCTTAACTCAGTCACCCGGCTCTCAGTTTTTTTCATTTACTAGGATACTACTACTGATGGAATTGACCCTAACGGACTGACTTCAACGACTTAGGGATTCACCTGTTACCGGGGGATAAATAACCTTGTTGATTTAGAATATGTGCAGATGATATAATCCACCTAGGTGATAAAATGTAGAGTTTTAGGGACACCTTAAGCAGAAATCTTCGAATGTTCGGTATGCGATTTACTCCTATGAAATGTAAGATGATACGATGCTGCAAGAATGGACCACATCGGCTTCTAGTTTAAATATTGATTGATGAGGAAATCTCAGCACGGATACAAAAGGCTTATGTGTGACTTGCTAATTGGCATCATCTCTGACGTAGGCGTGATATCCAGCTGGTTATCGATCAAAAGATGTGTGCACTACTACTCAGCAGTCCACTAGGTCCTCCTTCATGGCCGATTAGCTATCTTTGATCGTAAGTGTCTGCGTTCTATCTCGCATGTTAATTGGTACAATGGGATAAGTAATATTGAGATTAGGCACCGAGTGTTAGGTGGGAAAGTCAAATCAATTGATGAGGTTGTGAATGTAAGTCGATTGAGATGACTAGGATATGTGTCACGCATTACTAGCCATCGTCCTTCTCGATGGGGAATAGTAGCTGACATTTGATGAAGTTTGAAAAGAGCTAGTGGTGGTCAAACCAAAATGTGCAATCAGTTTATGAAATCTTTGACAGTTAGTTTGAGCGGGTGACGTGTAGAATTCCTTAATGGCTAAGGTCATCGGGATTTTCAAGCCCAGTGGCTGTTGATATGGCTCAGATGCATTCACTCTTTGTGATTTCCCATATCTATTAAACCCTCACTTTTTTCTTATGTTACTATTCTTTCGCTTTTACATTTGTGCTTATAATTGTTCTGTTGAATCTCCTTTGTGTGCTACATGGAGTCTGACAATCTGAAGTGCTGTACTGCTGTGCGAATTCCTTTGTTGAAACCAATCAGTCAGGGTATCTGTGGGATGCAATTGTCGATTCACGGCTACCCAGGCTGAATTAGACTAAGTGAGAATCGCTGAGCCACATTTCAACTTTATCGTCAAAAAAAGAAACGTAGGTACAATAGGTGGTATATATATTATTCAGTTTATCTTCAAATACAAAGATATGTCTGTCTTACGTCCCTATACGAATTCATAGGTTCAGACGTAATGCAACAATGCAGTTAAGAATACTTTCTGTGTACTGTTAGCTAACTGATAAACGAACAAATCAATAAGCAATACTTGAAAATCAATAACCATTCTATCAATGAAAGGAAGAAACAAGACTTGCTCATTGAAGGCGACCTTTTAGTATCTCAATAACAGACTAATTGATGGAGAGGGATTATGAATATACATCATGATGTCATCCATCGATTAGATCATTTTGAATAAAGCAAGAACAACAATTGTACCAGGATAATATGACCTCATCTTTTATTATTTCGAGGATTCTTCTCAACTGGTTACAACCTGAACGTTAAAAAATATGAATTACATTAAAGATATGAACATACTTTAATAATAATAATAATTTTTGCTTTATTCCCAAAACAGTACTAATGATACAGCAAGGAATTTTCAGCATTCAGTACAATATTGCATCTGATTTACTCAAAAAGGACAAAAAAATTAAAAATACACATTACATAATAGTAATAAAACGATTGTTATAGCAGCTACATAGCAAAATACTGTGTGCCATACGGAGAAAAATATGCATAAAGTACAAAATTGTAGTAATAATAGTAATACCAACTAAAATAAAATGGCAGAGTAATAATTAAACGATAGAAAGTGTGACACCATAAAATACAGAAAGATGAACGATGAAAGGGTCGATTCACTGTGCTAATTACATAGTAACTTATAAGTTTCACGTCTAACAGAGTCTTCGTCACATAAAGTACGGGCTAAATAGGGTATTGTAGAATTTCTGTACTTAGTGGTACGAGCATATAACTTTTTATATTGACTTCTCGTCCTACCTGATGAGATACAAGGGGACAGGTGTGAATAAAGGGGGTGCAGAGGGTCTGACAGTATAGCCTTTGCCCATTTCGTACAGGAATTTATATGCCTCTCGACTATAGTATTAGCGAGTTCATGCAGTGGCAGACCACAAGCTCTACTCACAGCATTTAATACTCTTCGTAATATGATATAATCTTTTTTGAGAAGCCCAGGAAAGATCAACGGAGAGCAATAGAGTACAATAGGTAAAATACAGGAGTTTAAAAATTGCAAAACTAAAGGTTGGTTGATACCTGATTGTCTTTTTTCCAGGATTACAAGGAGTAATTGCTAGGAAGTAAAAGTAACATTAGTCCGGAATGATTTAACTAATTAAGAGTTGCAAACACTGACTATTTATAGAATAATTAGACAATTAGGCTTGGAAACAAAAAAACAAGGTTTAGCTAGAAGAAGCATAACAAAAAGTAGATTACGCAACTAAAGAAAACGTCTTATCTAATAGCCAATAGAAAAAAGGACAGAAAAAAAACGAGATAGGGTGAGTCATGTTTATAATTTTCATAACATAACATAACAATTTCGCTTTATTCCAGAAACAGTACTTGTGGTACAGTGTGGAATTTTCAGCACATATCTACAATATTGCATCTAATTTCATCGTACATTTAAAAGGAGTATTACAAAAAAAATAAAATATATAAAAAAAACAACAAAAAAACCAAAAAAGAAACAGAAATAACAAAAAAACAAAAAAAAAATGCAAATAAAAATACCAAGTAGAAAGGAAGATAAACACCAATAATGAAAAAATATTTCAGTATTGGGTAGTGGAAGCTATGATATGTGTATGCGTGGTGAACAGTAACAGCTATAATCATACAAGAAATTATGAGATGTTCTTAAGAATGTTTATAGCCAAGATGATCAGTTAATTTGATTGAACAACACTAAACAATCATAAAATAAACATTTCAGGTTGTTTTTTTTTTATTGTCAGCACTAATGCAGTGTTTGTAGTGGTAGTGTGAGGAATCATGCATAATACAAAATTTTTAAGATGGTGATAGTGGCGTTCACAAACAAGATTGTCAGTTAAATAGTGCCGAACAAAGAACAACCACAAAAACTAATATTACATGATGGTTAATGACAGGACAATTTTGTAATAATCATAGTGATAATATAGTCGGACCCAGTAGATATACAAAAGAAGGAATAGAGTAAAGTACAAAAAAGTAAGCCAATGATAATAATTTTAAGTAGCTAAGTATGTTTAAGAAGGTTGTTCACTATAGAGTACAAATAAGAGAGTATAAGGGGGAAATAACAAGGGCCAAAATTATGTTATTAACAACAAAGCAAGTCATAGGTTTCACGCTTAACATTGTCTCTGTCACTTAGAACACGGGCCAAATATGGTATCGTTGAGTTCCTATACTTGGTTGTACGAGCATATATTATTTTGTACTGATTTCTGGTTCTACCTGATGAGATGCAAGGAGAGAGTTGGGAATAGAGGGGGTGTTGGGGGTCAGAGAGTATGGTTTTAGACCATTTCTCGCATGTATTCAGATGCTTATCCACTAATGTTGTGACGAGCTGACTGAGTTTTACACCGCTAGTCCTACTAACTACCTTCAACATCCTTCTCAGGATGGTATAGTCCTTTTTCAGTAACCCAGGAAAGACTAACGGGGAACAGTAAAGTAGAATAGGTAGGATACGAGAGTTGACAAATTGTGAAAGCAGAGGTTGAGGGACTCCAGTTAGTCTGAGTTTCTTAATGTAGTAGGTTAGACGAAACACTTTCTTGGAAATCATTTGGATATGAGATGACCAGGTAAGGTCGGAAGATATAACTAATCCGAGGTATTTTGCATTAGACTTTGTTTCAATTATAGTCCCCTCAATTCTACAGGCATCATGAGTGCTTACTAGTGTTTGTAGATCTCGTTTATGCCTAAAGGAGAAGTCGACAGTCTGGCATTTTGAGGGATTCAGCGTTAGGCCATTTAGTTTAGACCACTGACTGATGTCCGACAGGAAGCTATTTAATTTGAAGCAGTCTGACTGAGACTTAACGGGAAGCGAAACAGTCAGGTCATCTGCATATTTGACGAAGTTGATTTCGTCTGAGAGAGGTAAGTCATGTAAGAAGAAGGAAAAGAGAAACGGCGAGAGAACAGCACCCTGAGGAACACCAGCTTCAGTAAGCAAAGGAGAGGAAGCTACACCATTATATACCGTGTACTGCATCCTATTGGAGAAGTAAGAGTGCAGCCAGTTGATAGCCCAGGACTCAGTTTGTGTAAGGCTAAGCTTGTTTAACAAAAGGCCTCTAGGTACAGAGTCAAAAGCAGATGTGTAATCAAGGAAAGTACAACGGACATACTTGGCCCCTTTGTCTAAGGAGGATACAATGTTGTGATGAAACACAGCAGCAGCATCCAAAGTACTTCTACCCTGTTTGTAAGCAAACTGCTTTGGATCGTTTGAGAAGCTTAGGGAGGGAATGAGTTTTTGTAACAGTAATTTCTCCATCAGTTTCAAAAAAGGAGAGGTAATGGCAATTGGTCTAAACTTAACACTATCTCCAGAACCAGACTTGGGTACAGGGATGATTTTAATATCTTTCCACAGAGAAGGTACAACATTATTAGAAAAAGAAGTATTGAAAATGCTTGTAAGTGGGTTACTTAAAATATCAGCACATTTCTTTAAAACAATGGCAGGTATACCATCAGGGCCTAGACTCTGGGAAGGTTTAAGAGATTTCAAACATTTAAGAACATCAGAAGTATTGAAACGATGAAAGTCACTGGTCGTGTTATTAGTTAAATTGAAGGCAGAAGGGACATTTGGAGGGCGGATGAAAGATCTATTGAGAGTATTTACATCAATAGAAGAGGCAAAATTATTATGCTTACCACAACCAGTAATTTCTCTAAAAAGCTTCCATATGTTTTCTGAGGTTTTACAAGATAGTATTGTTTGATTATAAATGTTGTTTAGTCTCTTGATTTCAGATTTAAATTTCAGATTCAAATTAGAGGACCATTCGAAGGTAGGCATGGAGTATTGGACAACTGGTTCGTCCTGGACTTGGACTCATCGGCAGTTTGCACCCAATGGGTTTTGAATCCACGACCTTCCTCGTTACAAGGCAAGCGAGTAGATCATTCAGCCAGTGGGACCCGATTCAATGACCCATGAATTCTAACTTCTGATTGTGATTTCAATAATATATTCCTCAGTCTATACAGTTACAAATCCACTTATGTTACTCTACAATAACCAACAACGAAAACGCTATTGTACAAGTTGGAATAATAGTCTGATATCACTGAAAGCCAAGGATATTAGACAACTGTCTCGTCCTTCGTTAGAACTCTTCATCGGTACGCACCCATGTCCTCGTTAAGGAATTGATGCACCATTGGATTCCTTCCTAGTAACCGAATGGTCAATGAGCTCATCTTGTAACCGAAAGGTCCTGAGTTGGTCCCCTGGCGAGGTCACGCGCGAGCGTATTGATCAAGAGCTCCGAAACAAGGACGAAACAGCTGACTTGTACTCCTCGATTTTCAATTATTTTCAAACTGCAGTCACTTTATGATCAAATCTAGAGTAATATTTACTTCTGAATACACTGTTACTTTCAATGAAAAACATGAAACCTCAATCGGTGTTGTGAAGTTCAGGAATCCCTTTGATGGGGATATGTTTGATTTCAAGGTAAATTTCGTCAGAAATTGATATCTGTATGAGGACGAATAATCACTATTATATAGCTTCACGGAGGAGTCTTAATGGGAAATTTTCACCCGTAGAGTTCAACAGGTTAAGTATGAAGGTAAATGCCAACTGACAATACTGACTGGTGATGTCGCGAAATGATAACCAGTGACTGAATGGCAAAAGTGCTCACATCGTAACCCGAACGTCGTGGATTTAAACTCTACTTGAGCCACATGCGTGTACTGTTCCATAGTGAATCTCAAACTAAAACGAAACAGTTATTTAGTGCTTCATATTTCTCGAGCTGTTATCGGTTCATGACGGAATCTGTCTGCAAACGATTGCCAGTATTTGTTGTTGTCAAGTAGGTAGGTTTTGGAAGTCTTGTTTACGAAGCCAGCACTAAAGGCACCTAGAATGAATAAGTAATTAATATTGTCCTAAAATGATATGTTAATACTTACTTAAAAGCGATTTCCCTCGAATTTTTCATCTTTAAACAGTTCTAACAGCTTTATTTGAGTTTTCCGCCTGTTGAATATGAGTCGATGCAGATCAAATGAACCGGATTTATGTATAGTTTGAAAGTAGGACTGGAAGAAAGGATACTTATTCAAACTACCAAAGAAAGGAGACTTAAGTCAATGCAAAAACTGGCGCGGAATTATGCTCCTGTCCATCAAAAGCAAAATACTACGCCGCATCATCCTGGAGAGAATCAAACAAGCCCTCAATGAAAAACTTCGACCGGAACAAGCTGGATTCAGGAGAAACAAGTCATGTATTGATCGAATCGCCACACTACGGATCATCATTAAGCAAAGCTTGGAATGGCAGTCACCTATATATCTCAACTTCATCGACTTTGAAAAGGCCTTCGACAGCGTCGATAGAGTGGACATTTGGCAACTAATTCGCTACTACGGGGTGCTATCGACAATTGTACATCTCATCCAACAGTTGTACGACAATGCTGCATGCCAAGTAATCCACAACAGGAAACTTACGGAAGCCTTCGAAGTGAGGACGGGAGTGAGGCAAGGTTGTCTACTATTGCCAATGATCTTCCTGATTGCAGTAGGTTGGATAATGCGACAGACAACGGGCAATCACGAAACAAGCATAAAATGGACTCACACAAAAACTTGGAGGATCTGGACTTCGCCGATGATATATGTCTGATTTCCCACAGACTGGAAGATATGCAAGTGGAAAGCAACAAGCTGGCAGAAGAAGCATCAAAGATAGGACTTCAGGTGAACATAGATAAAACAGAGGTGATGAAGATTCCTGGCCAACACCATCAACAACAACAACAGACGACAATCAGCCAGCACAAATGGGCGAAACCTGAAAGAAACAACCTCCTTTACCTACCTAGGAAGTACCGTTTCAACTACACGCGGAACTGACGAGGATATCAAAGCAAGCATCCGAAAAGCAAGACAGGCTTTCATTACTCTTAAGTCTGTGTAGAGGTCAACATCACTCAGCATCAAAAATAAAATCCGGATTTTCAACTCCAATGTGAGGTCAGTCCTACTTGCTGTACGGATCAGAGACTTGGCCAGCGCGTCATAAAGACCATCTCAAACAAACTTCAGACCTTCATTAACAATCGTCTTCGCTCAATACTCAAGATCAGATGGTCAGCCAGAAAAGATCAGCGACAAGGTGAGATCTCTGGCAATGAGCGAACCAACACATCAGGAACAGATTGTGAAACAAATATGCAGGAAGAAATGGAGATGGACTGGCCATACTCTGAGGAAACTAGCATTTGACATCACTAGACAAGCCATTGGTCGAGTGGAACCAGGCCGAAAGGGAAGCGGCGAGTTGGTCGTCAGTGCCACGGTGGGGTGACTTGGAGGAGGTCATGTGAAGAGGAGATGAAAGCATGTGGGCAGACTGGGAGCGGGATGAAAACGTTGGCCGAAGAGAGAAGGCAATGGAGACGTGCAGCTGAAGCCCTATGTTCCTCTAGGAATTAAAGGATATAATAAATAATAATAATAATTAAAAGTAGGGAATACGGTGCCTGGCATCTGACCGTCTGTGAACTGGTAAGTTTAAAACCCAAGTCATGCAATCAGCTCCACTACGATTTTGTTGCTAGAAGATCTTGTAGGTGAATTAAGTTTCTGAAGATTGAATTAGAAAGCTGTCTAGTGCTATATCTTGTTAATGCTAGTTAGTGACAGTAACACTGTGCGTCGGTGGCACAGTGGTTACGACTCTCGCCGACCATGCACATGGTCCGGGGTTCGAGCCCACGCCGGCGCACACCTGATATCTATGGTCGGCCTGCAAAATTTGGGCTACCGATATCCATGCTGAAAATTCCATACTTGTACCAAAAATACAGTATGGAATCAAGCTGTAAATCAAAAAAAAATACTGTGACTGAACTTGGTTGGGTAGACCAAGCGTAATATAAAACTATTTTATGACTACACTGCAGAGAAGAATCCAAACGAAGTCATAATTCCAACTGGTGATCACCGGTTTTCAGTTTTTTTTCATGGTGTTGGTTTTCTCCAAAAGCTTATTTGTAAATATGCCTATACATGCCATAAAATACACATTAATCGAAAAACTACAGTCTACTTATAAGTAGTCAGTTTCGTTCAACAGCAATTTCCCAATTACATTTAGCTTTAGGCTTATAAAAGATAAATAAATGCATGCTAACATATTTTATTTTTTTTATTCAAGGAATGTGGAACTTAGTAATTGGAGAAATTTTAAAAGTACATTGTTGGGATTCTAGGAAGTAACCAATGGAATACGTCTAGTCCTTGGTGTTGGTGCAAACTGAATTCTGTTAGTGTCAAGTTTGGTGTGTGGTTACCAAACCAAGTGACTCGTCATTGCAATGCAATATGAATCGGTTACCGACAGTTGGAAGCAATCATCAGTGATTCCTACTACTTAATATGACATCCAAAAGTTATCACAGTCGGTTGGTCTACACCCAGATTAACCATTCGAATACACAACTCACTCATCTGTAACACTTCGGTGTAATAGATTAATTATCCAGGAAATAAGATGACAGACCGAATACATTTTAGCGTCTGCTGACTGTCCATAGACATCCTTTTTGGTACGTAATGCTAATCAGTGTTAGTAATCAAAAGTATCTTTTTGTGTCTTAAGAGACATGGATACTGAAATACAAGATTTACTCTTCGTCCTATTTGAAACTCATTAGCTGAGTGTGTTTACATTCCCATGAGTGATGATGCTCCTATTTAGACTCTAGTCAAATGGTAAGTCTTCCAAGATTAACCTCCTAGCCTTCGGTGATTCGATAATTTCAGATCTATCGTATGACACCATAGGAATTATGATGATGAAAACCACTACTCTTTTCTTTATTACTCCTTTGTCTCACACCTCTCCTCACTGTTTCTATTATGCTTTTCTTGTACTTTCTTCTCTTGCTTCGCGTGCTACACGGAATGTGGCGACTTGAACTTCCGCACATTTGTGCAAAGTTCTATGTCGAAAACAGACAGACAGACTACTCCAGATAAAACGAGTCCAAGCAACTGGGTCCAGTGAAATCACATCAGAGGGAATCCAGAAGTTTTAGTACATTTAAAGAATATTGTTGTACTGTGCGTAAACAAAATATCGGCTAGTTATTCACTAAATCAATATTGGTATATGTCAAGGTTTTGAGCCATATCACCCTCAAGAAACTGAAAGATGCTCTGAACGCAAAACTCCGCTTGGAACAGGCGAGATCGAGGGAAAAAAGATCATTTGCGAACCAAACTGCAGCGCCACGTATCATAATCAAATACAGCATAGAATGGAAGTCAAATATTTGTCATGACTTCATTGATTTTAGTAAAGCATTCGGTTTATGCTGATCATGAAGTAATCTGGAAATTGCTCCAACACTACAGAATACTGCAAATCTTTATAACACCTCACCCAGCAGGTAGATGATGATGCCACATAGTGATCCACAAGAGAAATCTCATTGAAGCCTTTGAAGTGACCAGAGAAGTAAGATAAGGCTGCCTAATATCACCTGTCATATTCCTGACCTTATCATGCAACACACCTTAGGGAGCTAGAAGACAGGAATACGTTGGATCGATATGACTCTAGAAGATTTGGACTTTGTGGATGATTTATGCCTCATGTCACACAGACTTATAGACTAGTCGGCACAACAAGCAGGCAACGAAGACGGGACTTCAAGCGGGCATAGAGAAGACGGAGGTGATAAAGATAACCAACTGACCAAAGACAAACACCAGTCGCTATCAACGAGAGAGATTTGAAAGAGGTTGCCTACTTCACTTATCTAGATAGCATTGTTTCGACCACAATTCGTACGCTTGAGGGTGTCAAAAGCAGTTAGAATCGGAAAGGCAAGACAGACCTTCATCAGTTTGAAATCAGTCTGGAAATCTTCTGTACTCAACGCAAAGAACAAAATTCAAATTTTCAACACTAATATCAAGTCATTTCTTCCATCTGGGTTGGATAGTTGGCGTTAACCAGAAGCATTTCCAACAGGCTACTGCACACTTTTACAAACAACTACTTTCTCTTGCTCCATACTGAAAATCAGACGCCCAGCCAGAAAGAATTAGCAACAAGGAATTCTAGAAACGAATCAAAGAAGAACTTATTGCTCGAAAAATATACTGGAAGAAACTGTGATGGATAGTGCACACGCTAAGGAAACCGTTGAGTAAAATCACGCACCACACTGGTCCTTGAGTAAATACCCAAGTGGGAAACGAGCAGCTGAGTGTGAATGTGAGGTCGACATAGGGGATATCCTTTAAGCAGATGATAGCTTATGGGCAATCGTGAAGCCAACTAAAGAATATTTCGGAGGACAGAGTGAAATGGATATGTGCTAATCATGCTTGTGGTGCGTTTGACTAGCAATCCAAGAAATGAATAATTACATATCAAAGTTTTTTTTGACTTAATTCACATAGCTCGGTCATTTCTTATTCTGTTATTCTGCTCCATAAGATAATTGCCTATATCCCTCTTATCTCACCTGGTTACATCAAAACTACTGAAATATTTATTTCAGGGTTCTGTTTAATCAGGGCACTTGGTATATATTCAAGTAGCACAATCAATGGTTCTTTCTTTATTTTCGCCTGTAAAAGTGATTTTCTTACCAAATACTTCGCTTTCACTGAAAGTTTTTTTCTGGGGATATAATCTACTGACCCAGGGGCTTAATCTTCAGGTAATAAACCCCTGGTTTGAGTCCTTCTACACGTAGTCCAGTCTGAGAAACTTTTTAGTCCTATCAGCCCTCATACAATAAGCATAGTACTTGGAAAATCTTTTACACGTGAGTTCTTATTATATGCAAGTGTTCACAAATGTTTTCTTTAGTGAAGAACACAATATTCAGCGAAGAGACTCTTTTTAACGAATTTATTATCAAACTGTACAATCGTATATATATATATATATATATATATATATATATATATATGGGTTTTCTAAGAAATTATGTCCGGAGAGGGAATTAGGTCAAAGGTGTGAATACATGAAATAATCATAATAGTATGAAATGCAATTAAAATATTTGTGATTATAATCACAGTTAAATGTCAGGTAGCAGGACAATTACTGTCAGACAGAAAATAATACATAAGGTGTATAGATTTCGCAAAGGGGTACATAATTATAAGATTAGTAGACGAATATAAAATGCTGCATAACATGGTGTGAAATTTGATAAGATAGAATTCAATATTGTAAAAATAAAAGTACAAAAATTAATAATTTCGGGTATAAAATGACAAGTGGAAAAGATTCAGAGTGAGAATAGTAGTAATAATAATAACAATAAAAATAATCGTAGCAATAAGGGAAGAGTACATAGAATAACTGAATTAACAAAATAAGTAAATGTCTATCCCTCTACGGCCAAGGCAGAAGTAGGGATTGTACATACTTCTTTTGTACACAAAGGTCTGGCTTAAAGTCATGAATTTCCAAGGCCTCAGCTGTCTTTAGAAGTCTGTAACGAAGAAAACGCGGGAAGTTAGCATGGATTCTATATATAATCTTGAAATCATGGTCAGGGCTGACAGAGTGACAGAAGTTGATCAGGTGTTCCAGAATAGAGCTTCGCACACACTTCCTTTCTCCTCTGTGAAATCATGATCCAATATGTTCTCGTATCCGTGTGGAAAGCGTCCTCTGACTACGATCATTGTACCTTGCTCCATAAGAGCGGGTGAACTGATAGATGCATATGGAGGTGGCCATACGGGGGAGCTTATCTTTTAAAGAGGTGGAGAACAATTTGCGGCTAGTGAACGTCATATGTAATCTAGCTGCAAAGAACGTCTTACTGACTTATTTAGAGAGACAATTTTTTTAAGCGTATCTGAAGTTTGATCACCTTTGAAATCCAAGTTCATGAATAAGGTTTTCTTTGGAACTTAGTCGTTGACCAGTTTAGACTGCTTATCTTTTATGTTGCTGTCAATAAATCGGTTAGGGTAACCGTTTTCTTCGAGCGTGGCTTTTAAGAAGTCAAGTTCTGAGTCAACGCAATCAGAACTACGAATGTTTCTTATCCTGAAGCACAGTGAATGAATTAGGTTCCTTTTCCTGGAGATAGGCACTCAACTGTAAAAATTAGTTAGTTGTCCGTTCCATGTACGTTTCCGTTGGATACATCTTTTGAGAGATCCGTCATTACGTCTGCTATGGCACACATCAAGAAATGGAATACTTAGTTCTTGAGTGAAGCCTAGAAAAGTTTTCACATTTAAGCACCCGTTTCATCTTTTCTACAATTTACTCCTGGACAACAAAGAAGAGTGGGATTTTATACTTCTTCGTGGTAAGATGATACTATTTATAATTTGCAATTATGGCCACTTAATTTTTGATACAAATATTAAATTTCTTTGCAAAGCGTCAGCTACTCAAACTTAAAATTAAGTAGCCTGATGTCAAAAACCATTTGTTAGAATAGTTATGAATTAATGATAAGCAGGTCTTCAGTTGATATGTAAGACGTCATCTTTTCTTCTTATTCACTAAAATCAAGGAATTAACCATTACTTTTGTACTCAACCTTAAATGATTCGCCTAAGTTTGAGAACGATAATCTGTGTAGAAGATATCTCGGGTCTCAGTGTGATGTTATTTTCTAGATAGTGACTTGAAAATAACATCAATTACGTTTGAGTGACCAACAAGTGACTTGTTGTTCTCCAACTACATAGCTAGATACACGGTTCGATCCAGTGGAAAATTTTTAGTGAAATCTGATACTCACTGGCTACTGGCATTATTCAAGTAGGCAGTTACCTGAGATTCTAGTGGGAAGACGTGACCAGTAGTTTACAGCAGGTCGAAGATGAGGATGGTTACTCATCGAAGAAAACACTGCGAAATGGTCACTCAATGTCTTAAACTGGCAGAAGAAAGAATTCATGGGCCATTGGATCGGGTCATGTCCCATTGGCTTAGTGGTCTACTAGGTAGCTCGCCTTGTAAACAGACGGTCCTGGCTGACAAAAAGGCTGTCTAGTATTCCCAGGTTTTCCAATGGTCATCTAACTGACGTCAGCTCATGATGAAATCCTGTTATGTACTCGTCACCAAATTATTGTTATGTACTGGTCGAGAATTTAATAGTCCTGACGCAAGAAAGACGGAAATCAGAAGACCACTAGGTTTGCGACGATACTTCTATTTTCCAAACACAAGGAGAAGCAATAAGTGGTATCACACCAAAATAAGTAGTCACAAGATTGTGAGAACGAAATATATATGACCGTCCAGACAAGTGTGTGAACAAATCAATAAACAGTCTTAACATGAATGGCTAATTATAATGTAGTATCGATCCATATATACATAGCAAAATATAGCAGACATGTCAACAACCACACATATAATATGGATATCTGTCACCAAGCAACGGACTGTCAACAAACACTCATATTATATATAATATAAGGGGAATATACATTGTAAAAGGAGACAGGTTCATCAAAGTGAAATGGTCACAGACTAAGCTAGCAAACAGAAAGAGAGATCACCATACACACATATATATATATATGTGGATACATACCACCTCCCTTTTTGAGAAGATGGATGATTAGTAGGATGTTTACCTGGGGGTTTATCTGGAACCTTTGAGCTTGTTGTTGACGTCTGTCGTCTCGTCTGCCTGTTGGGTTTGCGGCTTCGTCCGGAATTGTCTGACATTTTATGCTTCTTGACTGCATTGCATAGCGAATTTAGTGGGACATCAGCCAGATGTAAACGATCGAACCAATCAAGTCCCAAAAGATTTAAATCACTCTTGGTGACGTAGCAAATTCCTGTGAATTTGGTATTGCGGAAGGAAACGGAACATTTGAGTTCACCAATAAGTTTGAGCCGCCCACCACAGGCGCTGAGAGCAGTGTGAGAAGTATTTACGATTGGTGGTCTGCCAATATTATTCCAAAGTTTCTCTGATATAACAGTAATATCAGAGGCGGTATCTAGCTGTAGACGTGCATCATGACCATTCATCTGAAGGTCAATATATTTCCGCATAGCTGGTGTTGTGACTTGACAGGTTGCGCGTAGACTCAATGATCTCCTTGGAGATTTAGGACCAACCGTTTGTCGAGCTTTTGCTAGATTTTGACATCTGGGTTTGCGTGGCTGACAAAAACCATTTTTATGACCGATGATTTTGCACTTGCTGCAACGATGATTTTTGTATGGGCAAGACTTTACAAAGTGCCACGCGCCACAATGCCAGCATGGTGATGGAGGAGTCTTCTTTGCAGTATTTTGTGAAGTTGGACGAGTATGTGTAGATTTCCGCGAGACATTAAGAGAAGGTGGGTCAGGACTGGATGATGAGAGATTTTTGCTCTTCCGTAATGCATGAATATCAGAGCTTCTCGAAGTTGTTGATTCGACCAGGTGTGTCTTTCTGCAAATTAATCAGCCGTTGATATTCATCAGCTATGTCATGTAATGTTAACTTAGGATTTTGTTCTAGCTGATTGAGCAGTCGAGTTCGGATATCTGTGAAACGAGGAGATTGAAGACAGTATACGCTTACCGTGATCAATAGCTGGATATCGCGATCATTTAAACTAACAGTCCGTGCAGAGTAGTAGGGTAACATTATCTGATGTTTGACAGAGGTGAATGACATGCCAAACATGCCAGAAGACTGCATTTTGTTGGCGTCTCCATCTAGAAGGATAACATCATCGATACACTCTAAATCGATGAGACTGCTCTCTGGTAACAGGTCAATCACCAAATCACTAAACTGGATTGGAGTGCAACTTTGATGAGGCCAAACAAATTGAGGGTAGTGGATGTCCCAGATGGACACAACTGATTGTGTCATATTATCTGTCCAGATGACAATTCACTATGACCTCTTACACGACTAAGTGAGTTCGAGTAGGGCACCTCAATCAGTAGGATATACTTTCTTGACATTCTCTTCATAGACAAATATTACCACATACCGCCTTCAGGTCTTGAAATATAGCAAATGTTGGAAGTCAGTAGGTATACCTTCGTTCTAGGATCTGTCCAAGACTGAAGACATAATCCATACATCATCCTCCTGGTCTAAAGCCTGCATAGTTCTCACCAGTTCTTTCTCCCAAGCATCGGTTAGTGTCCGTAAGACTACTGAGCTGAGAATTTTAGATACTATTTTAGTCAACCTAATCCCTTTATAATTTTCACGGTAGAACTTTTCTCGCTTCTTATAAACTGGGATAATCAATGAGTTATAACAGATAAATTATATCAGGATTCAAAGTCCCACAAATCTTTAGCTCGGTTGTTTCCTATGATTTCTCCTGCTATCTTCAAGATAGGCCAGCACTACGCATCTTGTTCCTTCCACAGAGGCTTTGCGAGTGAAATATGAACTGTAGTTAGTTTTTCAGATGAAAGAACACGACATACTACTTACATCCGTAATCATAAGTACCACACATTAAACATCACTTTTATGAATCGAGAGAAGTTAGAATATATTAGTTGTCATACTCTGTGGATTGAGTAGTTGAGCAGTGATGTGCTCACCTTGAAAACTGATTATCCTTGTAATTTAGGAAAGTTCTTTCCTGAAATCATTCGGTTCCTCATCAAAAAAGCTTCACAAGTAATTTCATAGAAATCTTGTTGACAAGGAGCTTTTTTACTTTCTATAATAAAATACTAAAGAGAATTAACTAGACATAAGATCAGTGCATTTTGAGTTCATTCATCAACATACTGATTTCCTCTGATAGACTTTGTCTTCATGAAGCCTCGTCAGAAATATTCTTTACAAAATTGTAAGCCTTAAGCAAACGGAAATATAAAAGAGGAATTTCAGAGTGGCATAAACTGTCAAAATTTGCTATTTTTCACCAGTTCCAGCTCACGATTTCAGGAGTGATTGAACGTGGAACCATGAGGTGTGTAGACAATGTAACAATATGATTGTACACTTTTTTGTTAGATGCTGAAATTAGAGACACTGTACATGACTTTTGTTTAAAATAATTCATATTGGAATATAGATAATAAAATAAAGTGTACTGCTGGCCCTTTCGTCTTCTCACTAGTCTATACTGTCCACTAGCTTCACTCATAACCGTGTTGTATACTTCGGATTTTTGCAGGAACTTCTTATCCTCTTCATCCGAAGACTATTATTATACAACAGGTACACTGCTCCTACCAGTAGACACGACTCCAGCAGTGAACGCTTCGATGGATTATATGAATAATTTGTAGTCATGGACTTTAACTGTATATCCAAGTAACCGTTTAATTAATATAACTCGTTACTGTATTTTTCATAAGATGTTGTTACACTATCACCTCATTAAACTTGGATTTTTATTCCTATACTTGATATGTTATTAAGCCCACTGGAAATTCCCCTACAAGTGCATTTATTACTATCCAAAACTAGGTCAGAATCTGGTGCTGGCTAGTGCTCTCGGGTTTTCAGTGTTCTCTAACTGGTGTTGATTCGTTGGAGGGAATCTGCATTAGCAAAGTAAACTAACCGCCATAATAAAATCAATAATTTTTAATCCATATTATATACAGAACAGCAAAATGCTTGATCGATTTTCAAGTTTGAGTGATTGTCAGAATTGAGGTTATCACTTTCCGCCTCAGTGTTTTCCTTCCATTTCACTAACATCAAAAACTAGTCGCCTACTAGTCGCTACTTTACATACAGTCTGTCTTATAAACAATGAAAATTGATTTTTCTTTGTCGTTAAACAGAACAAAATTTTAAGAAAATGTTTCCTAATCCAAATAATAATAATAATGTATTTCTACTGGGTTAGTCAGCATGCCACCCCATGAATCATACTGTTTCCTCACCCTCCCTGGCTCTCTGACCTCGTCTTTTCATCATGTCGGTGAATCATACAAAGTTTAGTCCTTCCTTCATTCATTCATTCATTCAGTTAGTTAGTTAGTAGAATTTTTCTCTTTGTTCATTGGTTGGTTGAATGACGATGAGGTCAGGTCACAATAACAACACCACCACCTACTACTACTACTACTACGCTTTATTCATTTTTATGAATGAATCAATAGGTCATCTAAATTAGATGAAAACTAGGTCAATGTAGTTTATTCATTATTCAAATCATCCATCTTTTTGTGTTTTCTCTCTTTCTTCCTTTCTTTCTTTCTTTCTTGTATCGTTTCGCCTAACCCCTTAGTCATCCTTTTTTTCTCATTTTGTCTTTATTCAGGTTATGCACAAAGAAAACTGTGATGATGACGATGATGGTGATGATGATGATAATAATAAGTAAATAAACAAACAGATGGATGATTCAGTCCAGGTTAGACCGGCATAAAATTGACTGACGCATTACCTAGTTGGGTTTTGAAAAAACTCAAAGAATTTTCAAACAAATAACTCATTATGAGAGTCGACTCATACGTGGTATATATTATAGGTCCAGGGCTTCCTGTAAAATGCCTCCAACTATCTAATCTCAAGAATTAGTTTGTAGGGATTTGAACTTTTTCAGGGTTAAACACGAATGGATATCAATTAGGAGACTATTGGAAACCAACAGGGAGTACTGGACAGCCAGCTGTTTCATCCACTTAAAAGTCAAGTCAAGATCATAGTTTCAAAAACCAGTTGGTGTGAATTGACGATGAGTCTAAAATTCAGACGAAACAACTAATCAGTACTTCCTGTTGGTTTCTTTATGGTTCTCTAACTGATATCTATTTATTATCGATTCATAGTACGCCACGACGGCGGTTCACCTAGCTTGATTACCACGTTGTAAACTTAACTGAGAGAATTCAATTTCGCTCATGAATTGACTTCACTTAGTGAACCATTGTAGATGTACTAATGGACTTAACCCTAACTCACTTTACAGATTCAGGGATTGACTTGCTACCAAGGGGTAATCTCGTTGACTTAGAATGTGCAGATGATATGATGTAGTCCTTCTAGGCGAGGACGCTGACGAAATAGAGCAGAGTCTTCTGAACACGTTGAGCTGCAATCTACGAATGTTTGGTATGCGATTCGCTCCCGCCAAATGTAAGATGATGTTACAGGACTGGACTACACTGACTCCTAGTTTAGAAATAGGGAGTGAAGCGGTAGAGCACGTTGACCGCTTCACTTATTTGGGAAGTACCATCAGCCAACGCCAACGCCAACGGGTTGATCTCTGACGAAATCTCAGCTGAGTACGGATACAGACGGCTAGTTTCGCATACGTCAGTTTATGTCGACTCTGGCGTAGACATGATATCCAACTATCGACCAAAGGATGTGTGTACTGCTCATCAGTCCGCTTTGTCCTCCTTTATGGCCAGCTAGCTGTGAGACCTGGCCATTGAGAGTGGAGGACATAAAAAATCTAGTTGTCTTTGACCGTAGGTGACTGCGTTCTATCTCCCGTGTGAAGTGGTATAATAAGGTGAGCGATGGTGAGGTTGGATATCGAGCGCTAGGCAAGGAGAGGAAATCAGTTGACGAGGCTGTGAAATTACATCGACTGAGATGGTTGGGATATGTGTTACGTATGCCTAGTCATCGCCTTCCTCGACCGACGTGCAAAGTTAGTTGATATAGGGTCAGGCTGGAAAAGAGCTAGCCAGTGGCGGTCAAACCAAAACATGGCTTCATCAGTCAATGAAATCTACAACTGTTAGTCTAAGCCACGAAGGAAGGTGTAGACTTCCTGACTGGTTGGGGTCCTCGGGACGGTAAAACCAAGTGGTTGGAAACAATTGGTGATATGGCTCGAAATCGTCCTCGATGATAACGCAGATGCATGCACTCCTTGTGACCTATGATTTCCAATGAAACTATATCGTTCTTCGTTATTACTATTCCTTTGTCTCACACCTCTGTTCTGTCTCTATTATGCATTTCTTCTACTTTCTTCTCTCGCTTTGTGTGCTACATGGAGGGAGGAATCCCTTCTACTATTGAGTTTATATGTGTGAAAACTGAGAGATATGTTTAGATTGCAACACAATGACAGAATGTTTCATCCACATTTTATTTATAATTATTATTATTGTTATATCCTTTAATTCCTAGAGGAACATAGGGCTTCAGCTGCGCGTCTCCATTGCCTTCTCTCTTCTGTCAACGTTTTCACCCCGCTCCAAGTCTGCTCACATGCTTTCATCTCCTCTTCACATGACCTCCTCCAAGTCACCCCACCGTGGCACTGACGACCAACTCGCCGCTTCCCTTTCGGCCTGGTTCCACTCGACCAATGGCTTGTCTAGTGATGTCACATGCTGGTTTCCTCAGAGTATGGCCAGCCAATCCATCTCCTTTTCTTCCTGCTTATTTGTTTCACAATCTGTTCCTGCTGTGTTGGTTCGCTCATTGCCAGAGATCTCACCTTGTCGCTGATCTTTTCTGGCTGACCATCTGATCTTGAGTATTGAGCGAAGACGATTGTTAATGAAGGTCTGAAGTTTGTTTGAGATGGTCTTTATGACGCGCTGGCCAAGTCTCTGATCTGTACAGCAAGTAGGACTGACCTCACATTGGAGTTGAAAATCCGGATTTTATTTTTGATGCTGAGTGATGTTGACCTCTACACAGACTTAAGAGTAATGAAAGCTTGTCTTGCTTTTCCGATCCTCGCTTCTTTGATATCCTCGTCAGTTCCGCGTGTAGTTGAAACGGTACTTCCTAGGTAGGTAAAGGAGGTTGTTTCTTTCAGGTTTCGCCCATTTATGCTGACTGTCGTCTGTTTTCGTTGTTGTTGGTGCTGGCCAGGAATTTCATCATCACCTCTGTTTTATCTATGTTTACTTGAAAATATTTCTAGCATACCCTGGGAGCAGGATTAAATGCTCTATGTACTTTATGTTCCCAACTATCCATAATTATTTCTGCTATTATTGAGGATACTGGCCGGCTCACTGGTACCTAATTTGGATATTTTATTTGGAAATTTGACTACAGTGGAAACTGGAAATAACTGAACGCTTAATGTTAATTCATCAACCGAGAGCTTAGTCCTATTTTTGAGTTCCTAACTGTCTCGAGAGTCGATTCTGATCGGTAGTTAAGTCTACTCTCCACCTAGTCAAATTACCTTTTATTAAATTTACCCTATCTGACGACATTATGTGATCACATGCAAGTGAATGCATTGCAATTACCGAGCTTTCTTGTAAATTACATAACGCAGCGAGATCCACCATTCTAGACTTAACTACACTTCTATTTTCTGACAATTTCCGCACTGTAGATAAGATGTGGGTGTTCTTTCTGATGAGACTTTTAACTTTACAAGGAATCAAAGTGTTCTTGCTCCTTTTTTTGATAATGACACGGTATAGAAACTCGTGTCGAATTAAAACAGTTTGAATTAAAAAACTTCTTATGTAGTGCTTCTGTTCAGTATCATTCTCTGATGAAAACAATCTGTATAGAGAACACATATCAGTCTAAATCAAATCAATGAATATTCCGTGGTCAATGCTGTTCCGTATGACAGATTGTTGACAAGAAGTCAATTTCCAAAATTTCACATTTAATTCATTTCTACTAACCTACTGATAAGTAGTCTATAGTTCACTACTAACCTTTCTAGATATGCTAAAGTAGAACTCCACAACAAAGTCCTTCCGTTCAAGTTGATATGATTTGAAACGAGACTTTAAGAATCCCATATTAATCTGGTTAATAGATATGTCACACAATGAAACAGTATTATTTACTGGATGGTTAAGTTTTGAACACAATTTATTGTTCATAATCATTTCATCAATTATAATCATACAGCGTGGAATCAAGCTGTAAATCAAAAAAAAAATAATAAACCTCGACACTCTCGTCTTATAGCTTTCTTTATTCATTCCTATTTGTCGCCATTGGGGTAGTAGAATTTTCCAGATATCTGTGTGGACAGGTGTTGAATCATTCCTGCTACACGTGATTGCAGCTGATTCGATAAATAAAGCTTCCGTTTTCCCCCTGTTACATTAGATTTTAAAACTGTCATCTTATCCCACCCCATCCTGTTGTATGGTTTTGTGTAATTGTATGTAGTGCCATAGACTTTAAAAAGAAATCAGAGGGGGATAAAATTTAAAATGGTCAAGGGTGCATTAAATTATCATAGTTTTGAAGATGACAGTTTGAATACATTAGCGCCACTATGGATTACCTTCGATCATTTTAATCTTTAACCGTTATTTCTTCACATCCAAAATACCCTCCCCGCCACCGGTCCGTCCACATTTGCGTATGTGGCTCAAACCAGTATCGAAACACCTCATTGACTACTTCCATGCTATGATGTAACTGCCTCCCAAACTAATTTCCCTTAGGGTAACGTAACACAATGAGATAGATGACAGGTAGACATTGGCAACTCATATTCCACTTACTTACTATATTCTGTAAAGATAGACAACCATCCAGTTTGCCCTATTTATCTTGCAGTCTATCAGTAGTATTACTTGTTAGGTGATTGCAAATAGTGTGAACGAGAATAAACAAATTCTCACGGTCAGAAACACGTAAAGAACTAAAGAATTGCTTCAACAAAGAGACTATTTTCAGTCAATTCATTTTCTTCACTTGTACAATAATCGCATTTATACGCATTGTTTTCACCAGAGAAGATAGTAACAAAAGTGGTGAGTTTTCATAATCATAGGTGTAAATATTATCCAACACATAAGAGAAGTTGAATAAGAGTGTTAGAGCTACTTAGTAACATACATAATTTAATTTGAATGAGTTGTAATTACTATACACATAGAAACGAACGAAAGTATTAGATGGTTGGAGGAAGCCTTGGACCTAGGTTTCGTGCTAGTTGGCACTCATCAGTAGGGCGTATCTGCAACGTTGAAGGAACTCATGTCCCTTCTGAGATTCGAACCTGCGTCACCCAGTGCTGCAGTTAGAGACGTCACCACTGAGCTATTCGGGCCACATTACAGCCTGACTGATAGAATTCAATCAGTCTGTACCAAGGAGAGGACTAGACACATCACACTAGTTACTAGTGTCAAATCAAGATAGGAACTAAAGTGTAATATTACCTGAGAGTTCTAGAGAAATGCATGAGTTATACGGAAGTAAAAAGCAAACCATGAAAAATCAAGTTGGTAGAGGACAACATGGTTACTAACAACAAGAGTAGAAGTGGTTGAACAATATTCTTATATATGCATAGCTTTGGTTTCTCTATCTGAATGGCTAGAGCTTCAGCAATGCATAGGAGACGAAAATGTATTTATTATCTTTGCTAGGATGCTCTTTACTTTGTAGATTGCTTTGAAAGAGGAGTTTTTTGAGACAAAATGACCAGTACAGATAAGGTCTTCAACACTAGTCATTCTGTCTCAAAGCAATCTACAAAGTGAAGAACAACCTACCAAAGACAGTAATTAATGTCATATTCCCCTTCGTTTCTGAGTGTATTCTGAATACAACTCGTTCACATTAAATTAGTTGTCATATTACACAACTCTAACATCCTTATTCATCTCCTCTTGCTCAGTATTAACAACTATGATTATATCAACTCAGTACCCTAGTTGTTATGCTCTTTTGTGAGAACAGAGTATATGAATGCGATTGTACAGTGAAAGAAAATGAATTCTATAAACTGCTTGTTTCGTTCTTTTCAGTCATGTATGGATGGGAATTAATCATGAAAAATACGTGACATTTCACTATCCTCATTATTCAATGGGCATATTTCACAGTATAAAAATCTTACAGCGTGATTTCCTCAGTGGAGTTCCGCCTCAAATGATACCACCTATCCAGGAATATGGTAGACCAGTATGCTTAGCACATATTCATAAGTAGTAGACACACAGAATAAGAATAACATCACTTATATCTGATTACTTCCCTCTTCTTAAAAGTACTCAGAAATGAATAACCGGTTGTCTCATGTAGAACACAAATGAACTTAAAAACCAGTAAATTTTAGTAAGTGAAGACACCTCAACTAACATTTAGTAAATCAAATAATCCCCACTACTATGAGAGGTATCAATCTGCTGACATGAAGCAGAGTATGTGTAAAATTGATAACAGGACCAGTAGAAGTATAATTTACAGTCAGTAAAATTGTAAGATGACGTAGTATCTTTGTAGTGCGTCGGTGTCATAGAGACAGAATGCTCGCCAACCACGCAGGTGGTTCGGAGTTTGATTCCTGGCCGACGCACTCCTTTACCTCGCTAAGCTAGTAATCAGACGGGTAGTCAGAGGCGAGGTTGGGCATGGAGCTAGCAACCTCATCCCGTAGGAATAAATACTACTGCTACTGAAACTTCGAAGCTCTAGCTTGAAGCACTATGTTCCACTAGGAACCTAAAGGAATAAAAAATAAAGCATCGTTGAACCTCGATGATGAAGATGTTCAGATTAAGTTATTTTTAGAGATCAATCAGTCATTAGTCTCAAAAAAGCACGATGTCGAAGTGAAATAATTTGAAATTATTATTCATTGACTAAACACCCAACTGTCGGTGGCCCAAAGGTAGAATGCTAGCCAACCTCGAAGAGATTTCTGCTCAATTATTGATTGATTCACCCATAAACCTTGGCTCAGTATGAGCCACATGTGTCCTAGCCAACTCAATCAATGCAGCTTCAAAACCTCTTCAGTTGACTTGCCCTCCTTATCCAACACTCAGCGCCCCGTCTTAGTATTACTAGCCAGCCCTATTAAACCGTTTAATACGGGAGGTGGAAGGCAGATGCCTATGATCATAAACATCCAGTCTCTTCATATCTTCTAATTCCAACAGCCTGTCTCACAGCCAATAAGAAGGTAGTCAAGATCTACTGTGCAGTATATGCGTACCGTGATCAATAGCTGGATATCGCGATCATTTAAACTAACAGTCCGTGCAGAGTAGTAGGGTAACATTATCTGATATTTGACAGAGGTGAATGACATGCCAAACATGCCAGAAGACTGCATTTTGTTGGCGTCTCCATCTAGAAGGATAACATCATCGATACACTCTAAATCGATGAGACTGCTCTCTGGTAACAGGTCGATCACCAAATCACTAAACTGGATTGGAGTAACATCCATCAGTGCAACTTTGATGAAGTCAAACAAAATGAGGGTAGTGGATGTCCCAGATGGACACAACTGATTGTGTCATATTATCTGTCCAGATGACAATTCACTATAACCTCTTACACGACTAAGTGAGTTCGAGTAGGCACATTAATCAGTAGGATATACTTTCTTGACATTCTCTTCATAGACAAATATTACCACATACCGCCTTCAGGTCTTGAAATATAGCAAATGTTGGAAGTCAGTAGGTATACCTTTGTTCTAGGATCTGTCCAAGACTGAAGACATAATCCATACATCATCCTCCTGGTCTAAAGCCTGCATAGTTCTCACCAGTTCTTTCTCCCAAGCATCGGTTAGTGTCCGTAAGACTACTGAGCTGAGAATTTTAGATACTATTTTAGTCAACCTAATCCCTTTATAATTTTCACGGTAGAACTTTTCTCGCTTCTTATAAACTGGGATAATCAATGAGTTATAACAGATAAATTATATCAGGATTCAAAGTCCCACAAATCTTTAGCTCGGTTGTTTCCTATGATTTCTCCTGCTATCTTCAAGATAGGCCAGCACTACGCATCTTGTTCCTTCCACAGAGGCTTTGCGAGTGAAATATGAACTGTAGTTAGTTTTTCAGATGAAAAAACACGACATACTACTTACATCCGTAATCATAAGTACCACACATTAAACATCACTTTTATGAATCGAGAGAAGTTAGAATATATTAGTTGTCATACTCTGTGGATTGAGTAGTTGAGCAGTGATGTGCTCACCTTGAAAACTGATTATCCTTGTAATTTAGGAAAGTTCTTTCCTGAAATCATTCGGTTCCTCATCAAAAAAGCTTCACAAGTAATTTCATAGAAATCTTGTTGATAAGGAGCTTTTTTACTTTCTTTTATAAAATACTAAAGAGAATTAACTAGACATAAGATCAGTGCATTTTGAGTTCATTCATCAACATACTGATTTCCTCTGATAGATTTTGTCTTCATGAAGCCTCGTCAGAAATATTCTTTACAAAATTGTAAGCCTTAAGCAAACGGAAATATAAAAGAGGAATTTCAGAGTGGCATAAACTGTCAAAATTTGCTATTTTTCACCAGTTCCAGCTCACGATTTCAGGAGTGATTGGACGTGGAACCATGAGGTGTGTAGACAATGTAACAATATGATTGTACACTTTTTTGTTAGATGCTGAAATTAGAGACACTGTACATGACTTTTGTTTAAAATAATTCATATTGGAATATAGATAATAAAATAAAGTGTACTGCTGGCCCTTTCGTCTTCTCACTAGTCTATACTGTCCACTAGCTTCACTCATAACCGTGTTGTATACTTCGGATTTTTGCAGGAACTTCTTATCCTCTTCATCCGAAGACTATTATTATACAACAGGTACACTGCTCCTACCAGTAGACACGACTCCAGCAGTGAACGCTTCGATGGATTATATGAATAATTTGTAGTCATGGACTTTAACTGTATATCCAAGTAACCGTTTAATTAATATAACTCGTTACTGTATTTTTCATAAGATGTTGTTACACTATCACCTCATTAAACTTGGATTTTTATTCCTATACTTGATATGTTATTAAGCCCACTGGAAAGTCCCCTACAAGTGCATTTATTACTATCCAAAACTAGGTCAGGATCTGGTAACTAATGACTTCTAACTTATTCTTATTGACAATATATACATCAGTACAGCTACAATAATGACTTTTTCTGAACCAGTCAACTCAGGATGTTCAGGTTACGAGGTCAAGCTAGCTGACCATTTGGCCACTTCGGCTGGAATTCCACACCTCATGAATTCTAACTTCTATCAGTTTCTGGTATAACTGTATCGTCAGTAAAAGCCCGACCTCGTAACCCAAAGTTCCCGGGTTTTATTCTTGGTGTGGATGTAGGAGTACACCTCTGAAGAGTTCCGGACTGCTGCTGCTGGCTAGTGCTCTCGGGTTTTCAGTGTTCTCTAACTGGTGTTGATTCGTTGGAGGGAATCTGCATTAGCAAAGTAAACTAACCGCCATAATAAAATCAATAATTTTTAATCCATATTATATACAGAACAGCAAAATGCTTGATTGATTTTCAAGTTTCAGTGATTGTCAGAATTGAGGTTATCACTTTCCGCCTCAGTGTTTTCCTTCCATTTCACTAACATCAAAAACTAGTCGCCTACTAGTCGCTACTTTACATACAGTCTGTCTTATAAACAATGAAAATTGATTTTTCTTTGTCGTTAAGCAGAACAAAATTTTAAGAAAATGTTTCCTAATCCAAATAATAATAATGTCTTTCTACTGGGTTAGTCAGCATGCCACCCCATGAATCATACTGTTTCCTCACCCTCCCTGGCTCTCTGACCTCGTCTTTTCATCATGTCGGTGAATCATACAAAGTTTAGTCCTTCCTTCCTTCATTCATTCATTCATTCAGTTAGTTAGTTAGTAGAATTTTTCTCTTTGTTCATTGGTTGGTTGAATGACGATGAGGTCAGGTCACAATAACAACACCACCCTACTACTACTACTACGACGACGCTTTATTCATTTTTATGAATGAATCAATAGGTCGTCTAAATGAGATGAAAACTAGGTCAATGTAGTTTATTCATTATTCAAATCATCCATCTTTTTGTGTTTTCTCTCTTTCTTCCTTTCTTTCTTTCTTTCTTGTATCGTTTCGCCTAACCCCTTAGTCATCCTTTTTTTCTCATTTTGTCTTTATTCAGGTTATGCACAAAGAAAACTGTGATGATGACGATGATGGTGATGATGATGATAATAATAAGTAAATAAACAAACAGATGGATGATTCAGTCCAGGTTAGACCGGCATAAAATTGACTGACGCATTACCTAGTTGGGTTTTGAAAAAACTCAAAGAATTTTCAAACAAATAACTCATTATGAGAGTCGACTCATACGTGGTATATATTATAGGTCCAGGGCTTCCTGTCAAATGCCTCCAACTATCTAATCTCAAGAATTAGTTTGTAGGGATTTGAACTTTTTCAGGGTTAACCACGAATGGATATCAATTAGGAGACTATTGGAAACCAACAGGGAGTACTGGACAGCCAGCTGTTTCATCCACTTAAAAGTCAAGTGAAGATCATAGTTTCAAAAACCAGTTGGTGTGAATTGACGATGAGTCTAAAATTCAGACGAAACAACTAATCAGTACTTCCTGTTGGTTTCTTTATGGTTCTCTAACTGATATCTATTTATTATCGATTCATAGTACGCCACGACGGCGATTCACCTAGCTTGATTACCACGTTGTAAACTTAACTGAGAGAATTCAATTTCGCTCATGAATTGACTTCATTTAGTGAACCATTGTAGATGTACTAATGGACTTAACCCTAACTCACTTTAGAGATTCAGGGATTGACTTGCTACCAAGGGGTAATCTCGTTGACTTAGAATGTGCAGATGATATGATGTAGTCCTTCTAGGCGAGGACGCTGACGAAATAGAGCAGAGTCTTCTGAACACGTTGAGCTGCAATTTACGAATGTTTGGTATGCGATTCGCTCCCGCCAAATGTAAGATGATGTTACAGGACTGGACTACACTGACTCCTAGTTTAGAAATAGGGAGTGAAGCGGTAGAGCACGTTGACCGCTTCACTTATTTGGGAAGTACCATCAGCCAACGCCAACGCCAACGGGTTGATCTCTGACGAAATCTCAGCTGAGTACGGATACAGAGGGCTAGTTTCGCATACGTCAGTTTATGTCGACTCTGGCGTAGACATGATATCCAACTATCGACCAAAGGATGTGTGTACTGCTCATCAGTCCGCTTTGTCCTCCTTTATGGCCAGCTAGCTGTGAGACCTGGCCATTGAGAGTGGAGGACATAAAAAAGCTAGTTGTCTTTGACCGTAGGTGAGTGCGTTCTATCTCCCCGTGTGAAGTGGTATAATAAGGTGAGTGATGGTGAGGTTGGATATCGAGCGCTAGGTAAGGAGAGGAAATCAGTTGACGAGGCTGTGAAATTACATCGACTGAGATGGTTAGGACATGTGTTACGTATGCCTAGTCATCGCCTTCCTCGACCGACGTGCAAAGTTAGTTGATATAGGGTCAGGCTGGAAAAGAGCTAGCCAGTGGCGGTCAAACCAAAACATGGCTTCATCAGTCAATGAAATCTACAACTGTTAGTCTAAGCCACGAAGGAAGGTGTAGACTTCCTGACTGGTTGGGGTCCTCGGGACGGTAAAAACCAGTGGTTGAAAACAATTGGTGACATGGCTCAAAATCGTCCTCGATGATAACGCAGATGCATCCACTCCTTGTGACCTATGATTTCCAATGAAACTATATCGTTCTTCGTTATTACTATTCCTTTGTCTCACACCTCTGTTCTGTCTCTATTATGCATTTCTTCTACTTTCTTCTCTCGCTTTGTGTGCTACATGGAGGGAGGAATCCCTTCTACTATTGAGTTTATATGTGTGAAAACTGAGAGATATGTTTAGATTGCAACACAATGACAGAATGTTTCATCCACATTTTATTTATAATTATTATTATTGTTATATCCTTTAATTCCTAGAGGAACATAGGGCTTCAGCTGCGCGTCTCCATTGCCTTCTCTCTTCTGTCAACGTTTTCACCCCGCTCCAAGTCTGCTCACATGCTTTCATCTCCTCTTCACATGACCTCCTCCAAGTCACCCCACCGTGGCACTGACGACCAACTCGCCGCTTCCCTTTCGGCCTGGTTCCACTCGACCAATGGCTTGTCTAGTGATGTCACATGCTGGTTTCCTCAGAGTATGGCCAGCCAATCCATCTCCATTTCTTCCTGCCTATTTGTTTCACAATCTGTTCCTGCTGTGTTGGTTCGCTCATTGCCAGAGATCTCACCTTGTCGCTGATCTTTTCTGGCTGACCATCTGATCTTGAGTATTGAGCGAAGACGATTGTTAATGAAGGTCTGAAGTTTGTTTGAGATGGTCTTTATGACGCGCTGGCCAAGTCTCTGATCTGTACAGTAAGTAGGACTGACCTCACATTGGAGTTGAAAATCCGGATTTTATTTTTGATGCTGAGTGATGTTGACCTCTACACAGACTTAAGAGTAATGAAAGCTTGTCTTGCTTTTCCGATCCTCGCTTCTTTGATATCCTCGTCAGTTCCGCGTGTAGTTGAAACGGTACTTCCTAGGTAGGTAAAGGAGGTTGTTTCTTTCAGGTTTCGCCCATTTATGCTGACTGTCGTCTGTTTTCGTTGTTGTTGGTGCTGGCCAGGAATTCTTCATCACCTCTGTTTTATCTATGTTTACTTGAAAATATTTCTAGCATACCCTGGGAGCAGGATTAAATGCTCTATGTACTTTATGTTCCCAACTATCCATAATTATTTCTGCTATTATTGAGGATACTGGCCGGCTCACTGGTACCTAATTTGGATATTTTATTTGGAAATTTGACTACAGTGGAAACTGGAAATAACTGAACGCTTAATGTTAATTCATCAACCGAGAGCTTAGTCCTATTTTTGAGTTCCTAACTGTCTCGAGAGTCGATTCTGATCGGTAGTTAAGTCTACTCTCCACCTAGTCAAATTACCTTTTATTAAATTTACCCTATCTGACGACATTATGTGATCACATGCAAGTGAATGCATTGCAATTACCGAGCTTTCTTGTAAATTACATAACGCAGCGAGATCCACCATTCTAGACTTAACTACACTTCTATTTTCTGACAATTTCCGCACTGTAGATAAGATGTGGGTGTTCTTTCTGATGAGACTTTTAACTTTACAAGGAATCAAAGTGTTCTTGCTCCTTTTTTTGATAATGACACGGTATAGAAACTCGTGTCGAATTAAAACAGTTTGAATTAAAAAACTTCTTATGTAGTGCTTCTGTTCAGTATCATTCTCTGATGAAAACAATCTGTATAGAGAACACATATCAGTCTAAATCAAATCAATGAATATTCCGTGGTCAATGCTGTTCCGTATGACAGATTGTTGACAAGAAGTCAATTTCCAAAATTTCACATTTAATTCATTTCTACTAACCTACTGATAAGTAGTCTATAGTTCACTACTAACCTTTCTAGATATGCTAAAGTAGAACTCCACAACAAAGTCCTTCCGTTCAAGTTGATATGATTTGAAACGAGACTTTAAGAATCCCATATTAATCTGGTTAATAGATATGTCACACAATGAAACAGTATTATTTACTGGATGGTTAAGTTTTGAACACAATTTATTGTTCATAATCATTTCATCAATTATAATCATACAGCGTGGAATCAAGCTGTAAATCAAAAAAAAAATAATAAACCTCGACACTCTCGTCTTATAGCTTTCTTTATTCATTCCTATTTGTCGCCATTGGGGTAGTAGAATTTTCCAGATATCTGTGTGGACAGGTGTTGAATCATTCCTGCTACACGTGATTGCAGCTGATTCGATAAATAAAGCTTCCGTTTTCCCCCTGTTACATTAGATTTTAAAACTGTCATCTTATCCCACCCCATCCTGTTGTATGGTTTTGTGTAATTGTATGTAGTGCCATAGACTTTAAAAAGAAATCAGAGGGGGATAAAATTTAAAATGGTCAAGGGTGCATTAAATTATCATAGTTTTGAAGATGACAGTTTGAATACATTAGCGCCACTATGGATTACCTTCGATCATTTTAATCTTTAACCGTTATTTCTTCACATCCAAAATACCCTCCCCGCCACCGGTCCATCCACATTTGCGTATGTGGCTCAAACCAGTATCGAAACACCTCATTGACTACTTCCATGCTATGATGTAACTGCCTCCCAAACTAATTTCCCTTAGGGTAACGTAACACAATGAGATAGATGACAGGTAGACATTGGCAACTCATATTCCACTTACTTACTATATTCTGTAAAGATAGACAACCATCCAGTTTGCCCTATTTATCTTGCAGTCTATCAGTAGTATTACTTGTTAGGTGATTGCAAATAGTGTGAACGAGAATAAACAAATTCTCACGGTCAGAAACACGTAAAGAACTAAAGAATTGCTTCAACAAAGAGACTATTTTCAGTCAATTCATTTTCTTCACTTGTACAATAATCGCATTTATACGCATTGTTTTCACCAGAGAAGATAGTAACAAAAGTGGTGAGTTTTCATAATCATAGGTGTAAATATTATCCAACACATAAGAGAAGTTGAATAAGAGTGTTAGAGCTACTTAGTAACATACATAATTTAATTTGAATGAGTTGTAATTACTATACACATAGAAACGAACGAAAGTATTAGATGGTTGGAGGAAGCCTTGGACCTAGGTTTCGTGCTAGTTGGCACTCATCAGTAGGGCGTATCTGCAACGTTGAAGGAACTCATGTCCCTTCTGAGATTCGAACCTGCGTCACCCAGTGCTGCAGTTAGAGACGTCACCACTGAGCTATTCGGGCCACATTACAGCCTGACTGATAGAATTCAATCAGTCTGTACCAAGGAGAGGACTAGACACATCACACTAGTTACTAGTGTCAAATCAAGATAGGAACTAAAGTGTAATATTACCTGAGAGTTCTAGAGAAATGCATGAGTTATACGGAAGTAAAAAGCAAACCATGAAAAATCAAGTTGGTAGAGGACAACATGGTTACTAACAACAAGAGTAGAAGTGGTTGAACAATATTCTTATATATGCATAGCTTTGGTTTCTCTATCTGAATGGCTAGAGCTTCAGCAATGCATAGGAGACGAAAATGTATTTATTATCTTTGCTAGGATGCTCTTTACTTTGTAGATTGCTTTGAAAGAGGAGTTTTTTGAGACAAAATGACCAGTACAGATAAGGTCTTCAACACTAGTCATTCTGTCTCAAAGCAATCTACAAAGTGAAGAACAACCTACCAAAGACAGTAATTAATGTCATATTCCCCTTCGTTTCTGAGTGTATTCTGAATACAACTCGTTCACATTAAATTAGTTGTCATATTACACAACTCTAACATCCTTATTCATCTCCTCTTGCTCAGTATTAACAACTATGATTATATCAACTCAGTACCCTAGTTGTTATGCTCTTTTGTGAGAACAGAGTATATGAATGCGATTGTACAGTGAAAGAAAATGAATTCTATAAACTGCTTGTTTCGTTCTTTTCAGTCATGTATGGATGGGAATTAATCATGAAAAATACGTGACATTTCACTATCCTCATTATTCAATGGGCATATTTCACAGTATAAAAATCTTACAGCGTGATTTCCTCAGTGGAGTTCCGCCTCAACTGATACCACCTATCCAGGAATATGGTAGACCAGTATGCTTAGCACATATTCATAAGTAGTAGACACACAGAATAAGAATAACATCACTTATATCTGATTACTTCCCTCTTCTTAAAAGTACTCAGAAATGAATAACCGGTTGTCTCATGTAGAACACAAATGAACTTAAAAACCAGTAAATTTTAGTAAGTGAAGACACCTCAACTAACATTTAGTAAATCAAATAATCCCCACTACTATGAGAGGTATCAATCTGCTGACATGAAGCAGAGTATGTGTAAAATTGATAACAGGACCAGTAGAAGTATAATTTACAGTCAGTAAAATTGTAAGATGACGTAGTATCTTTGTAGTGCGTCGGTGTCATAGAGGCAGAATGCTCGCCAACCACGCAGGTGGTTCGGAGTTTGATTCCTGGCCGACGCACTCCTTTACCTCGCTAAGCTAGTAATCAGACGGGTAGTCAGAGGCGAGGTTGGTCATCAGGCTAGCAACCTCATCCCGTAGGAATAAATACTACTGCTACTGAAACTTCGAAGCTCTAGCTTGAAGCACTGTCGAAGTGAAATAATTTGAAATTATTATTCATTGACTAAACACCCAACTGTCGGTGGCCCAAAGGTAGAATGCTAGCCAACCTCGAAGAGATTTCTGCTCAATTATTGATTGATTCATCCATAAACCTTGGCTCAGTATGAGCCACATGTGTCCTAGCCAACTCAATCAATGCAGCTTCAAAACCTCTTCAGTTGACTTGCCCTCCTTATCCAACACTCAGCGCCTCTTAGTATTACTAGCCAGCCCTATTAAACCGTTTAATACGGGAGGTGGAAGGCAGATGACGCCTATGATCATAAACATCCAGTCTCTTCATATCTTCGAATTCCAACAGCCCTGTCTCACAGCCAATAAGAAGGTAGTCAAGATCTACTGTGCAGTATATGCGTACCGTGATCAATAGCTGGATATCGCGATCATTTAAACTAACAGTCCGTACAGAGTAGTAGGGTAAGATTATCTGATATTTGACAGAGGTGAATGACATGCCAAACATGCCAGAAGACTGCATTTTGTTGGCGTCTCCATCTAGAAGGATAACATCATCGATACACTCTAAATCGATGAGACTGCTCTCTGGTAACAGGTCGATCACCAAATCACTAAACTGGATTGGAGTAACATCCATCAGTGCAACTTTGATGAGGTCAAACAAAATGAGGGTAGTGGATGTCCCAGATGGACACAACTGATTGTGTCATATTATCTGTCCAGATGACAATTCACTATAACCTCTTACACGACTAAGTGAGTTCGAGTAGGGCACCTCAATCAGTAGGATATACTTTCTTGACATTCTCTTCATAGACGAATATTACCACATACCGCCTTCAGGTCTTGAAATATAGCAAATGTTGGAAGTCAGTAGGTATACCTTTGTTCTAGGATCTGTTCAAGACTGAAGACATAATCCATACATCATCCTCCTGGTCTAAAGCCTGCATAGTTCTCACCAGTTCTTTCTCCCAAGCATCGGTTAGTGTCCGTAAGACTACTGAGCTTAGAATTTTAGATACTATTTTAGTCAACCTAATCCCTTTATAATTTTCACGGTAGAACTTTTCTCGCTTCTTATAAACTGGGATAATCAATGAGTTATAACAGATAAATTATATCAGGATTCAAAGTCCCACAAATCTTTTTCTCGCTTGTTTCCTATGATTTCTCCTGCTATCTTCAAGATAGGCCAGCACTACGCATCTTGTTCCTTCCACAGAGGCTTTGCGAGTGAAATATGAACTGTAGTTAGTTTTTCAGATGAAAAAACACGACATACTACTTACATCCGTAATCATAAGTACCACACATTAAACATCACTTTTATGAATCGAGAGAAGTTAGAATATATTAGTTGTCATACTCTGTGGATTGAGTAGTTGAGCAGTGATGTGCTCACCTTGAAAACTGATTATCCTTGTAATTTAGGAAAGTTCTTTCCTGAAATCATTCGGTTCCTCATCAAAAAAGCTTCACAAGTAATTTCATAGAAATCTTGTTGACAAGGAGCTTTTTTACTTTCTATAATAAAATACTAAAGAGAATTAACTAGACATAAGATCAGTGCATTTTGAGTTCATTCATCAACATACTGATTTCCTCTGATAGACTTTGTCTTCATGAAGCCTCGTCAGAAATATTCTTTACAAAATTGTAAGCCTTAAGCAAACGGAAATATAAAAGAGGAATTTCAGAGTGGCATAAACTGTCAAAATTTGCTATTTTTCACCAGTTCCAGCTCACGATTTCAGGAGTGATTGAACGTGGAACCATGAGGTGTGTAGACAATGTAACAATATGATTGTACACTTTTTTGTTAGATGCTGAAATTAGAGACACTGTACATGACTTTTGTTTAAAATAATTCATATTGGAATATAGATAATAAAATAAAGTGTACTGCTGGCCCTTTCGTCTTCTCACTAGTCTATACTGTCCACTAGCTTCACTCATAACCGTGTTGTATACTTCGGATTTTTGCAGGAACTTCTTATCCTCTTCATCCGAAGACTATTATTATACAACAGGTACACTGCTCCTACCAGTAGACACGACTCCAGCAGTGAACGCTTCGATGGATTATATGAATAATTTGTAGTCATGGACTTTAACTGTATATCCAAGTAACCGTTTAATTAATATAACTCGTTACTGTATTTTTCATAAGATGTTGTTACACTATCACCTCATTAAACTTGGATTTTTATTCCTATACTTGATATGTTATTAAGCCCACTGGAAATTCCCCTACAAGTGCATTTATTACTATCCAAAACTAGGTCAGAATCTGGTAACTAATGACTTCTAACTTATTCTTATTGACAATATATACATCAGTACAGCTACAATAATGACTTTTTCTGAACCAGTCAACTCAGGATGTTCAGGTTACGAGGTCAAGCCAGCTGACCATTTGGCCACTTCGGCTGGAATTCCACACCTCATGAATTCTAACTTCTATCAGTTTCTGGTATAACTGTATCGTCAGTAAAAGCCCGACCTCGTAACCCAAAGTTCCCGGGTTTGATTCTTGGTGTGGATGTAGGAGTACACCTCTGAAGAGTTCCGGACTGCTGCTGCTGGCTAGTGCTCTCGGGTTTTCAGTGCTCTCTAACTGGTGTTGATTCGTTGGAGGGAATCTGCATTAGCAAAGTAAACTAACCGCCATAATAAAATCAATAATTTTTAATCCATATTATATACAGAACAGCAAAATGCTTGATTGATTTTCAAGTTTCAGTGATTGTCAGAATTGAGGTTATCACTTTCCGCCTCAGTGTTTTCCTTCCATTTCACTAACATCAAAAACTAGTCGCCTACTAGTCGCTACTTTACATACAGTCTGTCTTATAAACAATGAAAATTGATTTTTCTTTGTCGTTAAGCAGAACAAAATTTTTAAAATATGTTTCTTAATCCAAATAATAATAATGTCTTTCTACTGGGTTAGTCAGCATGCCACCCCATGAATCATACTGTTTCCTCACCCTCCCTGGCTCTCTGACCTCGTCTTTTCATCATGTCGGTGAATCATACAAAGTTTAGTCCTTCCTTCATTCATTCATTCATTCAGTTAGTTAGTTAGTAGAATTTTTCTCTTTGTTCATTGGTTGGTTGAATGACGATGAGGTCAGGTCACAATAACAACACCACCCACTACTACTACTACGACGACGCTTTATTCATTTTTATGAATGAATCAATAGGTCGTCTAAATGAGATGAAAACTAGGTCAATGTAGTTTATTCATTATTCAAATCATCCATCTTTTTGTGTTTTCTCTCTTTCTTCCTTTCTTTCTTTCTTTCTTGTATCGTTTCGCCTAACCCCTTAGTCATCCTTTTTTTCTCATTTTGTCTTTATTCAGGTTATGCACAAAGAAAACTGTGATGATGACGATGATGGTGATGATGATGATAATAATAAGTAAATAAACAAACAGATGGATGATTCAGTCCAGGTTAGACCGGCATAAAATTGACTGACGCATTACCTAGTTGGGTTTTGAAAAAACTCAAAGAATTTTCAAACAAATAACTCATTATGAGAGTCGACTCATACGTGGTATATATTATAGGTCCAGGGCTTCCTGTCAAATGCCTCCAACTATCTAATCTCAAGAATTAGTTTGTAGGGATTTGAACTTTTTCAGGGTTAACCACGAATGGATATCAATTAGGAGACTATTGGAAACCAACAGGGAGTACTGGACAGCCAGCTGTTTCATCCACTTAAAAGTCAAGTCAAGATCATAGTTTCAAAAACCAGTTGGTGTGAATTGACGATGAGTCTAAAATTCAGACGAAACAACTAATCAGTACTTCCTGTTGGTTTTTTATGGTTCTCTAACTGATATCTATTTATTATCGATTCATAGTACGCCACGACGGCGATTCACCTAGCTTGATTACCACGTTGTAAACTTAACTGAGAGAATTCAATTTCACTCATGAATTGACTTCATTTAGTGAACCATTGTAGATGTACTAATGGACTTAACCCTAACTCACTTTAGAGATTCAGGGATTGACTTGCTACCAAGGGGTAATCTCGTTGACTTAGAATGTGCAGATGATATGATGTAGTCCTTCTAGGCGAGGACGCTGACGAAATAGAGCAGAGTCTTCTGAACACGTTGAGCTGCAATTTACGAATGTTTGGTATGCGATTCGCTCCCGCCAAATGTAAGATGATGTTACAGGACTGGACTACACTGACTCCTAGTTTAGAAATAGGGAGTGAAGCGGTAGAGCACGTTGACCGCTTCACTTATTTGGGAAGTACCATCAGCCAAGCCAACGCCAACGGGTTGATCTCTGACGAAATCTCAGCTGAGTACGGATACAGAGGGCTAGTTTCGCATACGTCAGTTTATGTCGACTCTGGCGTAGACATGATATCCAACTATCGACCAAAGGATGTGTGTACTGCTCATCAGTCCGCTTTGTCCTCCTTTATGGCCAGCTAGCTGTGAGACCTGGCCATTGAGAGTGGAGGACATAAAAAAGCTAGTTGTCTTTGACCGTAGGTGAGTGCGTTCTATCTCCCTTCCGTGTGAAGTGGTATAATAAGGTGAGCGATGGTGAGGTTGGATATCGAGCGCTAGGTAAGGAGAGGAAATCAGTTGACGAGGCTGTGAAATTACATCGACTGAGATGGTTAGGACATGTGTTACGCGTGGATGCCTAGTCATCGCCTTCCTCGACCGACGTGCAAAGTTTGTTGATATAGGGTCAGGCTGGAAAAGAGCTAGCCAGTGGCGGTCAAACCAAAACATGGCTTCATCAGTCAATGAAATCTACAACTGTTAGTACAAGCCACGTAGGAAGATGTAGACGTCCTGGTTGGTGATATGGTTCAAAATCGTCCTCGATGATAACTCAGATGCATCCACTCCTTGTGACCTATGATTTCCAATGAAACTGTTTTGTTCTTCGTTATTACTATTCCTTTGTCTCATACCTCTGTTTACTCTCTCTATTATGCATTTCTTCTACTTTCTTCTCTCGCTTTGTGTGCTACATGGAGGGTGTGTGGCATCTTGAACTGCCGCACATATATGCAAAGTTTTATGTCGAAAACTGTTAGAGAGACGGAACCATTGTAAACTGGAGAGTAGCTGTTTTGTCCTAGTTTGCGAATGACTCATGAATCGGTTTATAACTCGACAAATTAAATGCAACATGTATATGCAAGTGTAGACAGCCCAATGTTCAAACAGACTGCTAACATTTTATACTGTATGTTTTGAAGTCTATTTGATTTTGAGCAGAATAGTTGTGCTACAAGTATTTCTCAGTAGATAATACCCAATCGCTTATTGTCTATTATAGCTAACTGAATGATTGACTAATAAAAAAACCTGTTAAAAACACATTTAAACATGAATATCTAGCTAACTCTGGGTCACTAGTTCACACTATGTCAGACGATTTATGACTTAGGTTTCACCAACAGTCAATTGCAGTTTATCAAAACAGAACTACTTTAGAAATCTGAATTAAATATTTTCATAGTATACCTAATGATAATCAATTAATGTAATCAATATACTCTCGCTGTTAATAAAATGCACAAATGAAATGTATGGAGTAAGGGAAATCGAGTATAGATTTTCATTGTAATAAAGGTTTCCTTCCTTGTATTTCCTAATGAATGAAAACAAAACGATATTCTTGTTTTTACTGACGTTTCGCTATTTAATGCTGCCTCTAACACCTTTATGAAAGTAGTACTACTAAACCAGAATTTACAGAATCTCAGCTTATATATAACAACTTAAGCTGAGATTTTGTAAATTCTGGTTTAGTAGTACTACTTTCATAAAGTGTTAGCGGCAGCATTAAATAGCGAAACGTCAGTAAAAACAAGAATATCGTTTTGTTTTTCATTCATCGCCAGATAGAAATCAAAATCAGAAGAAGTGGACACCGTAGAGCTGCATTTGTTCAACCACCAAGAAATCCAGTTGAACTAGAAGAGTTTGAAAAATCATCAGCCATCCATAGGTCGTCTACACGCTATAGAATCAGGTCACAAAAATTATTTTGACAATATTGAAATAATCCAGAAAAATTTCAGAAATCGCATCAGAAGCACATCATATCAGACGGAATCCAAATTGTCTGAATAGGAATGATGGACTTAAACAGAATTTGACCAGGTTACAACACCTCCGCCCTCCCTCATGAAATGACAAAATCAACAGGAATGTGATGAGCAATTTCATTATGTAAACACACGCTGCTTTTATAATTTTATACACTTATCAAATCCAACAATCTACACCTGGTTTTGTTATCTTTACAAATTGGCCAATTCGTCAACGCAAAAATTACCCCCTGCTGATGAACGGTGATTAAGTTGTTATATATAAGCTGAAATTTTGTAAATTCTGGTTTAGTAGTACTACTTTCATAAAGGTGTTAGCGGCAGCATTAAATAGCGAAACGTCAGTAAAAACAACAATGTCGTTTTGTTTTTCATTCTTTAGGAAATACAAAAAACCTTTATTATGATGAATATCATATGCCTAATGCCCAAATTTTTTCAAACTGTTAAAAGTGAACTTACTTTGGACATATATGAATATAGATTTCATTATTCCATGTCATTACTGAAGTGAATGCTTTTCTAGAGCTTTCATCGTGATAGCACTATGTCCCAAACTGACAGAAATTAGAACACATTTTTCTGCGAAGAGACTCTCTTCAAGGAATAGTTCACAGAATGTATAGATCTTGAAGAGAGAGAGAATATAAAACTAGTAGTATTGATTAGAAGGCAATTAGAACATTACGTAACATGGTGCGAAGTTTGATGAGATTCAGTTTAACTTTCCAAAGAAGTATGCTGATTTAAAATAATAAATTAAGTAATACTGGAGATGGTTCAGAGTTAGAATAACAATAATCATTGTAATAAGGCAAAGGTACTTGAACTTAGTAAACGAAATGAAAAATCAATCCCTCTACGGCCAAGGTAGGAATAGGCATCCTATATACTTTTTTTTCACACAAACATCTGGATTGAACTAATCAATAGCCAAGACTTCCGCAGTCTTTAGAAGTTTAGGATTAAGAAAATGCGCCGTATAGCGTGAATTCAATAGAAGATATGAACATCATGATTGGTGTTGGTAGAGTGAGATGAATCGATCGAATGTCCTGGAATACAGATTCGCATACACTCTCCTTTTCCTTCGGAATGTGCTATAGTGTTTGTAAGGAAAGTATACTCTGGCTACGGTCAAAATACCTTACTCCACAAGAGTAAGTGAACTGATAGATGCAGATAGAGGCGACCAGACGAGTGAACTTTTTTTTTTACAGAGACGGAGAACAACTTACGGTTGGTTGAATTAGAATGCACAGGATGCTGAGTGATTAACGGATATTCGTACAGATCATTTCGTTTCTTTACATATCTTAGAGTATATTATTATTGATGATGTATATTTATTGTGAGGACATGGCACATATGCACAACGACTCGACTTTGAACCCAGTTCTCAATGTTATTCCTACCTACTTCACCCTTGACAAGTGGTAGTCCTAATAAAGTAAGCAAAACCCACAGTCGTTACTTTGAAAACTTAGTCAATATCTATCTATGCATTTCGTTCAGTTATTCCTGTAGTTCGCTAGGGACTTTTACTGTAATGAATATCTTGACAGCAGCATTACGTCCATGTCATGGATACTAAACAGAATATGAATAAAGCGAGAACAACAGTTTCTGCAGAATAAGATGGTGCCATCGTTTATTTTGCCGATTCTCATCAGCTGCTCACAGCCTAAAGAAATTATTAAGTTTGTATAAATAACAGATTTGGCATAAATTGAAATCTTACATTCCTCTTGCGTCACCATGAAACACCGAGATCCATTCACTGAAAGGCTAAAGAACAACAAATACTTAAATTCCAATAGTTTTCATTCACCCATATGTCAGCTTTCGGTGATTGCATCTGTGAAGACTATCATTTTCGAAGTGCTGCATGGCGGTTTCAAGGAAATGTAACATTTCCAAGTACGTTTAAATTATTCTCTACATAAACTCAATAATTTCTGTAGGCTGTACTCAGATGATGAGAAGCCAACGAGATAAGTGTTGGTGCCATCTTATGCGGCAAAACCGCTGTTCTGGATTATTCACATTCATAGAGGAGAAACAGTATAAGAAATAGATGTATATTTTAGCTCACAATTCCAATCCCTAACGATTCCTACGACAGTATTATACAGTCTAGTCAACTTCTTATTCAAATAAGGAGGTTCTTTGTCTTTCAACAACCGTACACAAGTAACATTTTTTCAGTTTAGTTCCCGGATGGGCTCAACGATCTAAACATTTATAAGTTACAACAAACCATTCTACAGTTAACAAACTAATTTTTACAGTAACCTAAATCGCTTAGATTGTCATTTAAGTAGCTATTTTGTCTCGGTGTGGGACTCTTCTAAAGTGCAGATTCATGCAGAAACCATCCTGAACTATCGCTTTGCGTTGTGAAAATGTTAGTATTCCCCCCCTGGAGTACACAAATCTCATGGCCTGTATCGAGTAGCTTTTGTAAATTCCTATGATAGATTAAATCTATCAATCTGAATTTCAGCTGAGAGTATTAGGAATGTGTTTTTGTCTAAGAATCCCATCTGAAAATTAGTCCACTGCTCATTACTGACTCACTGCTGGATGGAATACCTAAAATTCTAGTCACTTTTGTCCAGTGGGTTAAACCAAGTTGGTTGTAATGAGAGACACCTACTGACGGTTATAGATGACTGTGGTACTGTTTCTCAATATTGACAGAAGTTGGAATTCTTGCATTGTTCCACTCCAGCCCGGTATCTGAATGATTAGGTGGCTCACCTCGTAACCTGGAGGCCCTGAGCTCCATCCCAGGTAGATTTATGGATGCATGCTACTGAATATTCGCAAACTAGGGACAAAATAGCTATCCATTGCTCACCACCCCCTCCCTGGTTTTCACGAATTGTTTTAAAAATTTCCAAGTATTGGTCTTGTAGGGATTTTGTTTGATTGTATGGAGGATTTCATCATGAGCTGACATCAGTTAGAGAACCACTAGGAAACAAATGGAGAGTATTGGACAGCTATTCAGCCCTCGTATAGGACTATTCATCAGTACGCACCCACCGGGGTTCGAACCTTCTGATTACAAGGCGAGTTCGTAGACTATTTAGCTACTGGGACCCAATCCAACGGTTCTTGAATTCTAACTTCTGCGAATTCACATACCGTGACCATTTCGAAATGTCTTCTTCTTCATCTTTGACCTACTGTACCCTACTGGTCACGGCTTCCCACCGTAACCCCAGGTTAACTGCCTGAATAGGGCCAGTCGCTAGTGAGCATCAGATTAATTTTCAAGTAGTGGTTTTGTAGGGATTTTGTTTGATTGTATGGAAGATTTCAGCATGAGCTGACATTAATTAGCTTAATTAACTGTTTCTTGTTCTAGTCCAACTCGCAAAACAACTATTTTTTCTAAATTCCCATTCGGATATGAACCCAAAAGTTTTCAACACTATTTAAAATAACTCAGACTCACCTTTGTATAAAAAAATCAGTCATTATTAATTTTCATTTTGAATGACCTAAACATTTTTCTTCAACTCTCTACCTCTTTTATTTCTTTTTTTGGATTTCCAAACTTATTAAACCTTGTAACGAAAAGAGAGAAACAGAGAGAGAAAAGGAGAGAGACGCACAGAGCGAGAGGGAGAACCTTTACTGTATGACTAATCGTTTAGTGAATAAAGTGAAAGCGGTCAGCTTACCCTGATCTATTTTTGTTAGGATGAATAAAAAAAACATGACGGTGTGTGTTGCAGATAGTATGAAGCTTAAGTCGATGCTAAAATCTAACACATTTGATCGATAGAAGAAAACATATACAACTATTTGATGACGTCAGTTGTTCATGTTAAATCTCATGTGGTAACTAACTAATCTCTAAAATTCAATTGTACATCAGTGTTTCATCGTTAGAACACTGGACAAACATGCAAGTGGCTTCAGCTTCGATTCCACCCCTCTGACGCACTCCTAAAGCTTATCAAGCCGGGAGTAAGGCTGGCAAAGAGGGTAGACTGAAGGCTTAAGGCTAGTAAAATATAGTCCCTGCTACCAAAACTTCAAGACTCAAGCTTGAGGCCTTATGTTCCAATTGGAACTTGAGGAAATAGAATAAAAATACAATTTGGTACACCATTCTGGTTAACTTAAGGTGAAATTTAAATGTTTATACATTTTTCTTACCACCCAATGATTGAATGGAAAATCTGATCCGAAAAAGAAACATGAACATGGATTTCAAGGGAGATTGAACCTGCGATATCCTTAGGAAGAGAATTTCATATTCTTTCTTAGCAACTCTGAGAGTAGTATTCTGTAGTTGTCCATTGATCTTCAGAGGCCTTAAGCACAAGATCTTGCATCTGATCATTTCTATGTGCACATAACAGTTCGTCTGTTCCTGTGGAACCAGGTATATTGGTCGTTCGACTCGCATCCTGTCTAAAACTGTTGAAGAGCACCATCCTGAATGATTGCAGAAAGGAGGGAGTGACTTTATAAGGAGTGCGATAATTGAAAACCTTGTCAACACTGGTCATTCCCTGTCAACAAACGCTTACTTCAAATTAATCTGCAGAGTGAAGAACAACCAATCGAAGGCAATAGGGTTTCGTCTCCTTTGCATTGGTGAAGCTTTTGATAAAGACAATACGTTTCTATCTTCTTTGCATTGCAGAAGCACTAGCCATTCATTTAGAAGAACTAGAACTGTGCATACAAAAGAAAATTCTTCAACCACTTCCGCTATCACGATAACAACCTTAATGATTTCTACTAGCTTGGTTTCCGTTTGTTTGTTTTGCTATCTCCTAATCACTCTTGTATTTCTTTAGAACTCTTACATAATACCACATATTCCTTCGTTTTTATTTCCATCCAAATTACAACTCATTCACTATACTATTCAACTTATTGCGTAAGTCTAAGACGCTTATGTAGCTCCTCTTATGTATTGATTAATATTAACAACTATGATTATGACAACTGATCACTTCTGTTACTATCCTCTTTCGTGAAAAGAATGTACGTGAATGCTACTTCACAGTTAAATAAAGTGAATTCGCCAAAAAGAGCCTCTTCGGTGGACTACATGTTTCAATGGTGATTATTTTTACGGACTGCAAATCTAATCTCCTCATAATCCGAATGATATTGCGGTTAATGCTCCTTGGTAGGGCTTTAAGTGTATACAACTGAAGAGTCAAAAACATGAACGAAGCAATAGTCTGGGATTTTTCAAAAGAATGGATACTAAGCAAAGAATACTCTTTTCGATAACTCCTTCTTCATCAGGCTCTACAGTTGTATATACATTATAGTGAATGAATGAATTAGCGTTATGAACTACATTAATGTTGTTTAAATAACATCGAACCAATAATATTGATAGATTACAGCTCAGTAGCATCAACATAAAATAAGTTGTATGTCAGAAAAATTAGGAAAGATAATATTACAAATTAATGAATTTATAGTCTCTATTCAAGGCCAGGGCGGTAGTAGGAGCTGAACTTGCTTCTTTTGAATACAGAACACTGGTTGTTTGAGACGAATTGCAATAGACTCTGCTGTTTGGAGCCTGCGGTGCTTCGATGATTTTGGCAATTTATTAGACACCCGGTATAATATAGAGAAGGATTCTTTCACGCTGGCTTTGTGACCAGTTTGCACCAGATTGTTTAATGTCGAACTGTTAATGGTATTGACTACAAGTTTACTTAGCCATGGTGGCAGATGTTCTCGAACAACGAAACCTTTTTTGAAATTTCCTCCTTCTGTTCGATTATTTAATACGGTTGATAATTGTTAAAATTTAGAATGACAGAACCTGGAAACTTTTATTGAGATTGTGTGTTAGTTGAAATCGATTAGTCAAGATTACAGCTTGGTTAGCAAGTTAGGTGACTTGCCAACACGTTACACTTTGAATTGATATAACGTGATTAGTAATAGTCGGTAACAGAAGGCTGTCTACTCAGGTCTCGTGTTTACTGTCACTCATCAGTCAGCAGCCTTAAAGGAACTTGTCCCTCCTCACGAAGATTCGAACAAGCGACACTCAGTACCGCAGTCAGAGGTGTTAATAGTGTCATCTAACCAAAAAAGGAGTGTTTCAAATCATCCACCTATAGTAAAGCTATAGCAGGCAAACTCCCGAAGTTGCATTTATCGTATATATGCATATATCATACCTCGCTTTCTTCATATTCACTTACATGATGCTTCAACAGAAGACCTTCTTTTTGGTCTACACAAAAATTTGATTCATATAAAAGAAAGTACGTTCAGCGAAGAGTTACTCTTCTCAGCGATATCCCCCTCAAGCTGTACAAGCGAATATGTATGGTAAATTGTCTTAACAACAGAAGGAATATATCCAAAGACGTGTCATTAGAATTGTAAATTATTTCAGATGAAAAATTATGTAAGATAAAAATCGTTTGCCGGGTAGAAACTAGAATAAAATTAAATAAGTAAATTGAGTGACGACCCAATATAGTCGATGGGATTGAGTCGAATTCAACTAAAAGTGAACAAGAGCCAAGTTAATAACAGTGGTAATAAGGGGGTAGAAATTTAATGGGCAGTGTGGGGAGAAAATAATACAATTAAAAAACCAAAATTATGCATCCAGGGTTAAGATAGACCAGGTACACTTCAGATTCCTTCAGTACTTGAGACTATTGGTTTCTCAGTATTTCTGCTGATGAGTCTCTATTGAATTGTAGATTCAGGTAGAGAAGTCTTTTAAGAGCAGAAAGTGTAGGTAGTTTTAGTGATTTAGGCTTCGTGGATATTGCGTTGGAATATTAGCGGTAACCATTTTCTAGGAGGATTCTTTCCAGAATGTTCAACTCGTCTTCCAGCTGCAAATGCCGATGGTTCTGTGACTGAATGAATGGATCAGATTTTATTTTGTACACAGAAGCACCCAACTGAGGAGGTTAATGTTGACTTCCTGTAGATGGATCTTTTTAGTGTTCCCTCTTGTTTATTTCTTGTTAGTTGAACGTCCAGAAAGGATATTTCTGAGTCAGACTCCTTCTCTAATCTGAAATGAATTGGAGGGTGGCAACTGTTGAAAAAATCCAGAATATCTTCTAAATGCTCTGCATTATTGGAGCTAGTGAAAGTATTATCTTATCATTTAGAATTTTATTGGTGGATGGTGACTAATAGTGGGATCCAAGATGTGCATTTCCTCCTATTTGGGACTCGTCATCTGGATGTACCTGCATTTCCCAGTGAGTGATGATGTCAATGTAGTTGAAGATTGAACGATCAATTCGTGGTTGTTTGCTCAAACCCAACTTCCCCAATTTTTCGTGGAGGCATCAATACACCAGTCATCGTCTCATCGATCGCTGTTCAAAAAGCACGTACAAAACCGTCAGAAACCTTAGTTATAATATTGGCTATATGTTGGTGTTAGAATAAATAATTCTCGAGTCACCAAACTGGGTTCTGATTTTTGCGTCCGTTCGTACTAAGCGTTTCTGAGAAGCTTCGAAGAACAGCGTGAGTCCTAGCGTAGCAAGAGCTGGGCATTAACGGTTTACGAGACGAGGCTGACAGATGATGTTCCCACCGAGTCTCGAACCCAGTGCCCATAGTTTCAAACACCAAAGCGTTGTCCACTAGACCGCTTGGACAAGCACGAAATGCGTATGCTGGATTCCACTGCTAGTCAACATCCACCAATTTAATTCTAAATAAATGCCCAGACATCGTCGAAACATCTGCACAAGAAGCCAACAGGTCAACCTGAGACGGAGCATTTCGGCCCAATCAATCGACGGGAAAATCTGAAATTCAATTATATTATCTTATCAGTTGAGTTTAATTCCTTATACAAGTTTACATTTTTTTAAAATATTATTATCCCGAGCACAACTATCTTTTAATCTTTCTTATTTAACCCCCCTCCCATACAAAGTGACAATAAACTTTATTACTACTACCAGCTGTCTCCAAACTTCTATTGAATAAGATGTTTACCAGTAAACTCTATTGATTTTATCCAGATGCTTGCATTTCCTAAGGACACTATATCGTTTTTCGTATGAACTGGCTTTATAATTCCATTACACGCTTGCAGTTGACGTCTAACTGTGATAGGTTGTTATCAGTTGACCATTTCTATTCCACTTCAGTCGTTATTCTTTCTTCATTACAAGTTCCAAGAGGAGAAGGTGTGTGCATGCGTGCGTTTGTGTGTGTGAAAAATATATTTTACCATCTATCCATTAGCCTATTTGATTATGTTATGTAACCTGTAAATCACAGACATATTACATTCCTGTGAAAGATAAAATGTGTGTAATTAATATTCAGATATATATGATTATAATACAGTCATTTACATAAGTGATTCATTGAACTGTATGAAATATGAGTTAAAGTTGAATGTTCCGACACTGAATACTAGGTCTCCTTAGAAATGTGTATTGCGTGTTTCATTAGAAATCTGGGGCACGGCACAATTCGAAGCAGGTGCTTTCGGTGTTCTCACATTTGAGTCATATGACCCAACTATTAATCAGAGATAATCGTTTCACTGAAATTATTGTTATCACCGATGATATTCCTACTCGTGATGAACTAGAAGACACGAATACGCTGGGCCGATAAGAAGGTTCTAGAAGATTTGGACTTAGCGGGTGATTTATGTCTAATGTCACACAATCTGGGAGATCTACAAGAACAGAGTGAAATAGAGATGTACTGGTGAAGCCCTATGTTCCACTTGGAACCCAAGTGAATAATAATTATAAACCACTAACAGTGTCCGACTGCCATGTAAACAAGTGACATAATAATAAGAACCGTTAGTTTCATATCACACTAACTTTCCAGATAAGTCGTCACTTTTAAGTCCTAATAATACTGAATGAGAATGGGTGGGACATGTTGTTGGGTGATGGTTAGATGATCCAACATAATCCTTGGTGTTCTTGCTTTGACAGATAGTGATTCCCAGATGAAATCAAGACCTAGTTAGTGGTAGGATTCAAACCAGTAACATCTCAATTAATAGTACCGCACACTACCATTTGAGATCCAAATGTGGATAATGTCTTTTATAAAAGATAGACACAACAAACTAGTTTGGTAATGATAAATGTTATCACAGCCCACAGCTTTAATATTTGATTTTGAAAATCTCATAAGGCTTAACCGGCAAATCTGCTGTCTTCCTGCTCTCTGAAGTGCTCTTTATCTGGCTGCATCATTACCTATAAGCTTCAATCTCCTCCTCACATGACCTCATATATAAAACCTTAACACCCACACCAAACTCATCGTTTTCCACCCAAGTTCCACTAGAGCCATGGTATGGCGCATGGTGTCACCCAACGGTATTCTCATTATGTGTCCGATCCATCTTTATTTCTTTTGGCATATTTGTTGAATAATTGGTTTTTGTTTGGTTTGTCGCCAGGGTTCCATAAGCCTCTCAACAGCTGAAATTATTTTATCTCTTTGATTTCACACACAAATTAGTTTGGTTTTTTCGTATGCTTTGTAGTTTCTATAGCGACTGAGTTGATTTTCTGGGCTAGGCTTGGTAACCTCACTCCCAGATCATAAGCTGCTTATTACTAAACGAAAGAATCTTAGAAGATTGTCACAGAGTTGCATAGTTGTGTATTATCTACCGGAAATCTAATATTATATGATCCAGACGAACACTATCGGGTTGCTAGTTTAATCCTCCGTCTCGCCTATGAACACCTCTACTCCTGTTTTACTTTTGTGAACATACAATATCGATAATGGCAGTCGATGAGGATACATAACATGTGGTACAGTCACCAGTAAATAGTGCTAACTAACAGGACCTAACCTTTATAACTTTCTTACCTTAAATAAATAATCTTATATTTCTCTCCCTCAAACACACATAGAATATGACAGAATGAAACGCTAAGCAGTACATTCATTGTTTGGTACACAACTAGATGACCATTGTATTCAGTTTTACCACCAATTTATCGTACTAAAATGTGACAACTATTTAACATTTAGAAGTAGACTGATGTAACTTAATATGGTTCTCTATATAGATGCCCTTCAGTCGAACCCTCATCCATATATATATATATATATATATATATATATATATATATATATATATATATATAGGGTGCTTTTTTATCCTGTGTAAATCTCTTCAGAGATTCCCAGTCACTACCTTTACTCAGTTTAAATTTACAGCCTAAGAAATATCCACCATAACAAGTATTCTTTGCTCCGGTAAAAACTACTAGCCTAATGTTGAGTCCAGTGGTCTTACAAAAAACCTCTAACTTCTCATAAATATTTATTGAGTAAGTCTACAACACAAACGATCTGTCCATTGAACACATTCTAATCTGTGTGTTCTGGTCATTAAGCATCAGCAAGGACTTCATTCAAAGTCATACATAAAACAAGATCAAGCCAGTCAAATCGATTTCGCTTATATCTTCATAAACTATTGAAATTCATAAGGAAAAACACAAAATTTGTGTTCACAAACTTTCTACCCATCCGCTTTCCCTACAATGGTGTTAGTGTCACTTCCTTTTTCTTGGTTTCTTTGTGTGTGTGTGTGTGTGTGTGTATGCGTAGCCCACTTTCAAATTCCTTGTGCTCTTGTCTCCTATCAATTTTCCCCAAATACCTATCATGAATTTCGCGATTACATAAGATTACTCATTATTTTTTTTACAAATCGCTTTTTTGCATTCACTTTGATTTAGCTTTATCACTAATTTTCAGTAACCTTTGACCTTTGTGGGCAATAGAAATTCTCTATACGAATTCCTAAATAACCATATAGGTTTGATAAGAAGTTACGAAACGAGATCTTTGTTTCTGACTTATGTGTTCTTCGTGTTCATCTTGTTTAGTGAATTATACTGACCTCTTTCACACACACACACACACACACACACACTGGTAGACTCCACTATTATTCTGAATCATTCGTCTTGTGAGTCACTCCATTTGACGCAGATCTAGCGCTCTACGAGAATGCTGAACTACAAGTTTTGTTTTCGTTAACATCTGGATGGAGATTATTCATGAATTAAAGAACAGCAAGGAGCCCTCCACATTCAAAGAACTCAATGGGTTTCTGCAGTAATCTGTTAAGCTTGCTATAGTGAACGCGGAAAATTAATTCTCTGAACTGCATGTTTTGTTTCGACGGTGTAATTGTCTGAAATTCTTACTTCAAAATGTTTCTACATAAAAGACATCTACATCAAAGAATATAATAATTATTTTACTTCAGAGTAGATGTAACTAAAGGTCGGTGAAACCTTACCATCTGAAATTTGAAAATTCATTCACTGGACATTAGTAACTAACGTTCGGTGTCATTGATTTTAACTTGACTTATTTTCAATTTCAATTGAGCTCCACTCAACCGTATCATTATGTTACACCGCCCAATTTACCTATTTTATTTTAGTTTGGTTTCTATTCAACTAATTCTTTCTGTATTACGTAACGGTTATTTAAAAGTTACAATTTTAACGACACGACTTTAGAAATATTTCTGTCGTTGAAATCTGTCAGTCAATTTTCCAATATAGCCACTATGCCAGGTGTCTCACCAACACAGTGCATTCTGAATATTTGTTATTATTATACGGTTTAAGACAATCGACAGTCTGCCTTACACCTAGGTTTCGTGCTTGTTGGCTCTCGTCAGCAAAGCATATCATGAGGACGAATAACTCAAAGGGAACGTTTCTGACGGTGGTGTCAGGTGACACAGGTTCGATTCTCAGAGAATGCAGGTGCACCTTGCTGACGAGTGCCAACGAACACGAAATCTATGCCTAAGGATTCGTCCCGACTGCATCTAACTATCTCACATATATATGTATATATATATATATATATACGTCTGCATAGGTGGAGAATTGTTCTCTTGGCTGAACATAGTGCTTTAACGGTGGCCTGCTTGAATCACTGAGCTCTCTGAATTTCCATCTTAGACAGTTCTTGTTGCTATAATCATTCAGTTATGCCCGTGGGTCGTCAGATGTGCTCATGCAAATTTATAATTGGTTTGCAACTTACCGTTGCTACCTTCTGGAGGGGAACAAAGAAAAATACCATAAAGGATTATTTTTGTTCTTCAGATCTAATATGACTGCGTCACATGATATACTGAAGATGGATGTTTTACTTGAAACTCCTAAATGTAGAGAAAACTGTACATATTGTGTAACATATTGTGAGTAATAAAGCTACTATTACTGTTATTATGTGCGTCAGTGGCACAGTGGTTAGGACTCTCGTCGGCCATGCACATAGTCCAAGGTTCGACCCCTGCCGACGCACACCTCATATCTATGGTCGGCCTGCAAAACTTGGGCTACCGATATCACAGGCTGAAAATTCCATACTTGTACCAAAAATACGGTGTGGAATCAAGTTGTAATCAAAAAATAAAAACAAATTAAAATAGGGTCTTTTTAGCTGCTTAACTAATGACAAAACCTGCAGTCCTAATTAGAAATGGTTACCAGAGGAGTTGATGACGTCAGATGCGATGACGGATACTCATTAATGATACTGAATTACTGTAGAGACATATTATGAATTGATGGATATTATGTATGATTTATAGGCTGGCGAATTTCTACCCAAGAGCTGTATGGTCAACGCCCTGACCTCATGGTTTGTCTGTCTTTGATTCATTTCTTGGTGGGATCTTGGCAACATACTGTCGTAGCGTCCCAAATAATGATGACACAGCTATGCGGTGGTCTTCACTTTTAGTCTAAATGACATCGGTTTGTGATGAAACCTACCTTGAACTTGATCAATTCACAATGAATCGATCAATTGAAAGATTATTATTACTATTATTTTTATAAATCAAATCCACAGTCACGTTTCAATGATGTAGGCTATAAAATTGGGTTATAAATATTTCACACCATAACAGATTGATGAGTTTTAGTCACAATACACATGCACACAGATACGTGAATACATCAGTGAATTAATAACAGTTTAAAATGGATATATTTATTTCATTTGATAAGCACTTGTTAAATATATACAAATAAATGCTGACCTAATAACAGACTTTAAAAGTAGGTCGATCTGTTCTAGGCTTGTATGCATTGCACACTATTATCACACAAATTATGTTAGTGAGCTTATGAACAGGTTAAACAGCGCTGATTGTTAACCATGTGTTTAGATAAAGCGATTTATTCATTTTTAAAAAAATTTTGATTTTAGCAGGATTCTACACTGTATTTTTGGTACAAGTATGGAATTCTCAGCATGTGATGTCGGTAGCCCGAATTCTGTAGACCGACCATAGATATCAGGTGTACGTCGGCAGGGATCGAACCTTGGCGAAAATCCTAATCGCTGTGCTGCTACCGACGCATGTGAAAACTTGAGTGACAGATGAATAAGTAGAATTCATTATTACTACCATTATTTTGGTCCTTCGCATACCGAGTGGTGAGATTGCTGGTCTCACACTGAGCTCAGGTTTCAGAGTACACCGGCCGGGTAGTCAAAACTTGACCACGTGAATGGTTGACCAACCAGTGAACCACCGATGCACAAACCCTATTACGCCTCATTAAAGCATCTCCTAATAACATATTATATTTAGGTCCTACTGCAGATTCGCCATCTGGATGTACCTGCATTCCCCAGTGAGTGATACTATCCCGACTATGGCCAAACCCACCACCGATCGTTTCAGGTGTTCCAGCTTTCACTGGGAATGCAGGAACATCTAGATGACGAGTCCTAATTAAGACGAAATGCGCTGTCTGGATTCCAATGCTGGTTACCATTCAACAAATGACTTCATTGAAGCATCCGGATAAGGATCCAACATGTCAACAGTGGCCGAAAATTTCCCTCCAATCAATCAACGGTAAAATCAAAATTTGATATAAAAACACTAATAACAGATGTTGGTTTACTGATGATGACTATGATACTTGTCTTATTTGTCTTTTGTTTTCATTTTCGTTTTGCAATATACCCTACCCCTGCCCAGCACATAGCTATCCCTTTATTGGTGTTGTTTTTTATCTATTAAAATAAAATGTGTATCTCAAATCAAGTTAGAGAATGATGTATTACAGACTATCTATCAAATTATTGAGAGATTCACTTGTTCAATGGTTCAATGTTATATTCAATATTCATTGAATGAGGTAAAATTTGAATTTCTTTTTATTCTGTTCTGTAGAATAGTTTACATGCATTTATGAACAGGCACGCATACACTGTGTTTGTGTGTGTGTGGGGGGGGGATGGAGAGAGGTAGACATCCATCCATTCTTGTATAAATATATATATATATATATATATATATATATATATATATATATATATATATATATATATATACATGTATAACATGCACAGTCCCTTCCTTATATGCCTACTTATAATGTCTGATTTATGCAGTTAATCAACAAAGAAGAAATGTAACCATAAAAAAGAAGAAGAAGAACTCACAAATTTGACAACTATTCATCCATTGTACAGACATTTTGCACGCAACCAATTATTATTATTATTATCATCATTTCTTCCTCTCTGCTTACTACATGACATTTATTTAAACTGTCAAGATGAGAAGTAACTCTATGTCGTTGTTGTTGCTGTTGCTGTTGTCTTTTTTTTAAAAGTTTATTTATTTAGAGTTAGAGTTTTCGGCTAAAAAAAAGACAAAACGAGCCTTTGTCTGAAATGTCTAGCTAGTCTTATGTTGTGTGTGTGTGTGTGTATCAACTGCAGTCTAACACGTCTGGTGGTAATATATGTATACATATTCAGACGATTGATTACACACTTAATCGTCAATGAAAATAGGTGGGGGTGGGGTGGGTGGGGAGCAAGGTACCCTGAGATCTCATACAATGCATGTGTATGTGTGTGTATGTATTCAGCAGCTTATGATCTATCTATCTCAGTTCATAATCACCCTCTATCGTCTTTAGCACCTGTCTGGAAGATGAATAATGTAAGCTAAAGTAGAAGCAGACTGGAAGATGAAGAAGACGATTGAGAATGTCTGTGTTATAACATCATATCGTTCCAATGAAACCGCTGATCTAACCCACATCTCCTAGTTCAAATCCTTATGATTTGCAGAAAAAGGAATCACTACAGAATGTTTTAAACAACTGTGATTGATAAATATGACACACTGCTCTGTAGAAAGATTTAAGTAATTCCTTAATTTTGCTAGTTTTCAAGTTTCTTTCATTTGCTAACAACCTAGAAGTGAAAAGTTGGTTTAAACGTAAATATACGTACTAAGTTCATATGTCTAATACTTTGAAAAAAAATTGGGCATTGAGAACAGCAGATCGGGTGTGAGGACATTTATTTATTTATTTTTTATTTTTGTTTACAGCTTGATTCCACACTGTATTTTTGGTACAAGCGTGGGATTTTCAGCATGGATATGGGTGGCCCAAATTTTGCAGGTCGGCCATAGATTTCAGATGTGCGTCGGCAGGGGATCGAACCTCGGACCATGTTCATGGTCGGCGAGAATCCTAACCACTGTGCTACCGACGCACAGTGGTCGCGTTATATCGTTGATTGGCAAAAGCTGGAATTCATGGACAACTAGATCACGTCCCAATGGCTTAATTGTCTATAAGTTCACCTTGCAGCCAGAAGGTCCTGGGTTCGACCCCCCTGTGGTGTATGCGTAAGATGCAGAAGAGTTCAAAACTGGGACGAAACAGCTGTCTAGTACTCGTAGGTTTTCAACTGTTTCTTTAACAGACTTCAGTTCATGATAAAATCCTGAAACTAATCAAATCTCTGAAAACTAACACTTGAATTTCATGTCTGATAGTTTGTAAAAATTGGACATTAAGTATATGATATTCATTATTCTACAAGCTTTTGTACTCCCCAATGAATGAAATACGAAACGAAATTGACTTCACTGAAGTTTGTTTCACTCTTTAACGCCTTTGATAGCTTTATCAAAGTATAACTAATTAAACTAGCTTATACACAATAACTTATTCATCGTTCTTCATTCAGTCTGAGGTAGTTTTCACGTTGTCAAGTCGGTAAATTGGTAAAGAAAACAGAACCAGGTGTAGATTGTTGGATTTGATAAGTGTATGAAAACATAAAAAGCAAAATGTGTTTACGTAGTGAGATTGCTTATCACACTTGTGTTGATTTTGTCACTTCATGGGAAGAGGAGGATTTTGGAATCAAATCAAACTCTGTCTTATTGCGCCATTGCGATTTAGACAGTTGAGATTCGATTTAATATGAAGTCCTTTTGATGTAAGATGTTCTTTGTGATTTTTCAAGATTTTTTTTCTGTGTGGCTTTATTCTATAGAGTGTAGATGTATGGCTGATGATTTTTCAAGCTTTTCTAGTTTTAGGATTTCACTGTGAACTGACATCGGTTAGAGGATCATTGGTAAGCCTGAGAGTACTAGACAGCTGTTTCGTTCTGGTTTGGCACTCTACATACCCACTGAGGTTCGAAGCCAGGACCTTCTCGTTAAAAGGCGAGTTCGTAGACCAGTTGTCCACTGGGATCCTATCCAGTGGTCCATTAATTCCTACTTCTGCCGGCTAATGATATTATTCTAGTTCCACTGGATTTGTAGTCAGAACTAGACTATGAGTTGTTTGAAAAGTTGTTCTTTCACACACACGAGGTTTCTTTTTTAATATGTTTGAGGTTATGAAGAAAAATCTGAGGTTGCATGTATTGGTAATGAAAATATTTTCATAAAACTCTTAGCACTGAGTAGCAAAACGTCATTCATTGGAAAATACGAAAACTTTTATGGTAATAAAAATAATAACATACTTCGAAAATCATTTCACTTCAAAGAGTATTCAATAATTCTTATGATAACAATAGAATAAGTGACATGAATACAAGAAAATCTAAAACCCAGAGTTTACTCATACGTTTTTATGTTAGAAATTCGAAAGGAGAGTGAAAGTGAAAAGCGATGGTAAGTATAGATGAAATTATTACGTAAGCAAATAATTAATTAAAATTGGCATAATAATAATAATAAAAATAATGATTTAAGCTTAGTGAGTGAAAATCAAAATTACGCATAGACGTCGACGTAACAAAAAACAGACACAAAAAAGAGACATTTGGTTACTAGGATAGTGTGAGATTGGTTATGCTACCTCTCTGCATGCAAAGGTTAGGTTAAAATTGCTTGATAACAATTATGTCTGTCAAACAAGGTGATCATGGCTTTCTTTGCATATTGATTATTTTGGAGGCTTGACTGATTTTAAGTGTATGTTTCGTGTCTGGCGAACACTTTCTTACTTTTCATAGGAATACTGTCAAGAATATGCTCAGAATATCTAGCAGATACTTTCCTCTCAATCCTTCGTATGTACTCTGCTAAAGTAGATATATATAAATTGGTAAATGCAATTAGAGTTAAGCTGAGCAAGATAGTCATCTATTTTAGACTGAATTAGTGAGTATTTCGTGTTATGAAGTGGAACAAATCTAGCAGTGCAAAGTGTGCTAATCTGACGCAACTTTGATTCTATTTCTTCTTCTTGTTGATACTTTTTTTCGCTCTGTAATCGAGGCAGATAAAAAAGACTGGCTTCTTCTCAGCCATAACGGACTTCACTCTGGACGTTTCTTCTGTTCCATATTACATTGCAAACTCTCTTAAATATCCGTTTTCATAACTGTGAACTATTCATCCATCCATTGGATAGACTCAGTTTGTAAATAGTGAAGATTTAAGTACTGAAACAACCACAGTCTTTTTTTTCAATGATCCTATCATTTCGTCGTTTTATGCTAACATCTAAAAAGTCGTACTATTCATTTAGTTTATAATCCATTGTACATGAAACACAAGATCCGGATTTTCTACCTCAATGTGAAGTTAGTGCTATTTTATGGATCAGAGACTTGGCGCGTAATGAAGAGCACTTCGAACAAACTGCAGACCTCCATCAATAGCTGTCTTCACTCAATTCTACTTAAGATCAGATGGTCGGCCAGAAAAGATCAGCAACTGGAAGGGATCTCTGGCAATGAGCGAACCAACCAGGAGCCGATTGTGCAACAAATATGCAGGAAGAAATGGAGGTGGATTGGCCGTACTCTAAGGAAACCATCAAGTGGCATTACCAGAGAAGCCCTTGAGTGGAACCCGAAATGGAAGCGGCGAATTGGTCGTCCAAGGGTGACTTGGAGGAGATCATGTGAATAGGAGACGAAAGCATGTGGGCAGACCTGGAGCCAGGTGAAAACTCTAGCAGAGAACCGAACGCAATGGAGACGTGCAGCTGAAGCCCTATGTCCCTCTAGGAATTAAAGGAAATAATAATGATAGTAATCCATTGCAAACTTAATGCTAGAGTAAGGTACACTGAGCATGATTGATCCATGATCCATATTACTGTAAACAGTAAATGTGTTCAGATTTCAGTTGATTGAAATTTAATTCCTTCTCCACCATTTCCATACTACTCTAGACTACTACTTCTCCTTGACAATTCACTTCTTTAAACTTATTATATAGCTTCCCTGTTTTTCATGGTATACTGTTCTTTCAGTTATTTTTCCTGACTCCTTTAAAAATAGCTAATCTAACAACAATGTTTGAATTCCGCTCAAATGCATTTAATGAATGCTACGTAATATTCATTCAAGCGATAATAGAAAGTAGATAGAGCTCTCCAGAAAAAAGAAGTCGTTTCTAATTCTCGCCATTACAAAATTTCGATTTACCTCGTTTGCAAGAAAGCTCAAGAAATCGATTGGTTATCTTTTTTTTGGGTTGCAGCTTGATTCCATACTGTGTTTTTGGTACAAGTATGGAATTCTCAGCGTGGATATCGGTAGCCCAAGTTTCACAGGCCGACCATAGATATCAGGTGTGCGTCGGCGTGAGCTCAAATCCCTGACCATGTGCATGGTCGGCGAGAGTCCTAACAACTGTGCCACCGACGCACATCAAATGGTTTGGAGAGTTGAAAGTTTTAATCTATAAAGGAAAGTGTTTACAGAAGGTAAAATTTTACGGTAGGTAAAGAATGTCGACGTTTAGTTCTTTGTTAGCTAATAGAAATAGTATTAATTATAGTAATGGTAATGGTTTTATTCCAAACTGTAATTTTGATACAATGTGGAATTTTCGCCATGAAAAATGCAGTATTGCATTAATGAAAGAAAAAGTAAAAAGAGCCGTTTAGTTTCGCTACAAATTAGTAGTTTCATGTCTAAGACTTTTCTTATCACACAAAATGTTTGTCGAATAAGGTATCACAGAGATTTTATACATAGTCGTTCGAGTAAAAAGTTATTTTACAATTAGTTCTAGTCCTACTTGATGACAAGCAAGGGGAGAGTCCCGTACAAAATGGATACTTAGAGTTCGACAAGATGATATTCTCCAATTTTTTGCATGAGTTCAAGTATGTGTCCACAGTGGTACTAACGAGTTGGTGTAGCGACAAGCCACTCGAGCTACTGGCAGATTTCAGTGCCTTTCGCAGTGTAATGAAGTCTTTCTTTAGTAGCCCGGGAAAGACAAAGGGGGAGAGGTAAAAATAAGTATAGGCAGAATACAAGAATTAACAAACTTAGAAAGTAGAGACTGAGGGATATCAGATTGTCTTAACTTCCATAAATAGAACGTTAAACGACACACCTTTTTGGAAACTAACTACATGATGTGGGAAGACCAGGAAAGATCATAGGAAATACACAGTCTAAGGTGATTAGCATTCGATTTAGTTTCAACTGCTGTACTATTGATGATTTTGGAAGCATGCGAACTAACCAATTCATGTAAGTCCTGTCTGCGTCTGAAAGTGAGATTAACCACCTGACATATGGATGGATTCAGCTTAACACAATTTGATGAGGACCTCTGACTAATTTCTATTAGTGAGTTATTCATTTTGGAACAGTCTGACTGCCTCTCAGTCAAATTATCAGCATACTTAACAAAATTGGCCTCATTAGAATGGGACATGTGAAAGTAGAATGAAAACAGGAAAAGAGAAAGAACAGCATCTTGAGGAATACCAGATAGAGTAAGTAAAGCAGTTCGAGACGATGTATCATAAAAGTAAGATTACGACTACTTAATAATCTAACACTCTACCTATGTCATAGTGAGCTTGCTTAACAAAAGCAGCCGAGGTACGGAATCGGAGGCAGGTGTCTATGTAATCAAGGAAAGCACAATTAATTTAATTATTCACATGTGGTTGTTATTCATTCCTTGTGTTCCGAGTATATGAAACATCATTAATACTTCACTCTTGCATTACAATTACAAACAATGCAACTGACGTTATCCATCGTTTTTATGGTTACTAAACTGTGAGCCCCATTTGATTTATTAAGTCTTGTAATACCAGCGTGTCGGTGGTAGAACATTCGCCAAACACGCCTCACATAGTCCGAGGTTTGATTCCCAGGTTTTGCACCCTTAAATCTCACTTGGCCGGAAGTAAAGAAAGAAGGTTGGACATGAAGCCAAAAACCTCACCCAGTAAAAAGGTAACACTACTCCTACTGAAAATTCAAACGTCAATCTTTAAGTCCCATGTTCTACTCGGAGTGGTAAAGAAATATACTTCAAAAAATATAATAACAGAGGTCATTGCCTTCACTGAGCTAGGCAGAATCGTTTCAATTAAATACAGTCAGCGAAGATGAGGATGTCAAAACTAGAATCGGAAAGGCAAGAGGCAAGGCGGATGTGGTGATTGACTATTTCTATCTCTGTATTGTTTAAATACTTACTGTTGATTGTTAATATATTTCTTATATGAATTGCATAATAATTCCGCCAAATACAAATTCCTGAATTCCGCCCTCTCTGTGTTTTGGTTGGATTCTTGTAATTCGATCATCTCGAAATACTAATACTACTATTACAAAAAATTACAACAAAACCACTGCTCAACAAGCATGGCGAAGAAAATAGAGATTGATATAGTACACACTGAGAAGACTGTAAAATCACACGCGTTGCCATGCCGTAGAGCCGGGTGCGGATGGAGGTGTGTTGTAGAAGCCTTAAGTTCCGTTCGGAGCCAAAGGGAACAGTAATAATAACAACACCATCTTATTGCTTCAATGAAACTAATCAATATGTGGTTTACACCCTGAACCCATTAGCTGAAAACTAAGTCAAGTGTGTTTACTTAAACCAGTGATCTATACCTTCATCTACACACATACACACATATAAGGTTATACTGTCTACCCACATAACCTATAGACTATATTCACCATATTTACCCGCAAAACATACGGGTATTGTTGGCAAGATATAACGCACACAGAATAAAGTGAGCAAACTTGTAACTACCATTATACTTATTCATTCATTCACTCATATTATTATACTTTTAATATATATTTTTACAATCAACAATTTATTAATTTTTAAAATAATTAGGTTTTATTATAGGAATCTATCTTTTTTGTTGTTGTTCATTAGAAAGATTCAAATTAATGGCATTGAACATTTAATATTTAGTGTTATATAACTAAAAAAAAAATCAAATCTGTAATCAAAGATGACCAGTAATTATATTCAGATATTACTTTGAGTTTATTTGCAACGTATTCATAGCACTCTTGAAAGTAAACAATCTGTCAACGTATAAGTATTTAATTAAGTGGCAAAAGAAACTGATGCTAATTCTGATAATTCAGTTCAGTCTTCGGTGGCGCAGTGGTTAGGATTCTCGCCGACCATGCACATGGTCCGAGGTTCGAGCCCACGCCGACGCACACCTGATATCTATGGTCGGCCTGCAAAATTTGGGCTACCGATATCCACGCTGAAAATCCCATGCTTGTACCAAAAATACAGTGTGGAATCAAGCTCTAATCAAAAAAAAATCTTACCGGATTCCTCTAGTACTCCCTCAGCTGGTCTTCAATGATCTCTCTATCTGATGAAAGTTCATGTGATGAAAATGTAACAACTGAAATTGGTACGAAACCTCTACAAATCTTCCAATCTGAATGTTAATCATCCATCAGTTCACTGATGGCTACTAGATGAATTTTCAGAAGCTACAGTAGGAATTTGTGATCAGTGGAGTCCATTATGTCAAGATGAAGTCAGTACTCATCGAGGGCATTGGTGAGGGCACCGCTATATCATCAGTTGACAAAGTTGAAATTCAGGGGGACATTAGATTCCAGCCCATCTGGCTGAGTGGCCCCGCGTCCGATCTCTGATGGGGTCGTGGGTATGCACTGTGAGAAGCCTCAACATGAAATGAAATATCTGTTTAGTTCTCTTAGCTGTTTTTCACTTTTCTCTCTAAATGATGTTAGTTCGCGATGAAAATCTAACGATTGAGACTTCTGATGTGTTCACCTGGAGTTGAATTCTCAGTACATCACTTACAAAAATCGAGTGTCTAAGTTACAAAGGCACTGATTTAGTAATGCAATTAAATTATGACGTTTAGACGGTTAGCGACAGCTGACTGGAAGGTCTGGACACGGGTCTCATAGTTGCTGATATTCGTCCGCAAAGCATATTTGCAATCTTAAGAAAATTGAAGTCCCCTGGGGTATTTAAATCACTGAGCTTATTGATAATGTCTACGAATGCAAAATTAAGTAAAGTGTAATCAAATTTCCATGGGATATATCAGTTGTTTTTGGTTTCGTGATGAGTGATAATAAGCACGAAACCTAGTCTGGGGCTTCCAGAGGACTACCATCGAACAGCTATTATCTTCAAGGTGTGCCAAGTCATTTATTTGTTTGAAAAAACCCAACAAAAACCAGAGGAAATTTAATTAGAAAAAGACTAAAGAATTTTCAGCCTTTACACAATCAGTCTATGTACTATTACTCCCATTAATAAAGCTCTAGAGGCAGTGAGGAGTGAACTGAACGTTGATCCTAAACTCAAAAGTAGGAGTAAGCTCTCGGTTGATGAAATAATATTAGACGTTCAGTTATGTCTAACCTCCATCGCATTCAAACGAATGGAGTGGCAATGAGATCATTAATATCCCCAACAGTGGCAGACATATCTATGGATAGTTGGGAACATAAAGTACATACAGCGTTTAATCCTGCTCCCAGGTTATGCTGGAGATTTGTGGATGAGACATTCTAACACTGTGTTGAAATCTGAACATATTCCTCACTTTTTCACACATATAAACTCAATAGTAGACGGAATCCAGCTCACTTCTAAGTTAGAAAACGAGCAAGGTGAGTTGACCATGCTAGAATGTAAAATGGAACGAAAACAAGATGATGTGTTAGATGCTTGCATTTATACTTAGACTTTAATTTAATTCATCCTATCCAGAATCGGTTAATATGTAGGTTTAGTTAAATGCCTACATAACTAGACTGGAGCCGAACTAGTAAGCCAGAAGATTTAAACAATGAAATCAAACAAATAAAGGAAGGAAATATTACTCGTGAATAACTACTCACCAGAACTTAGTCGAAAATGTATGAAGAACCATGGAAAAACTAAGACTAGCAATAAAAGTGAACGAAAATTATATGGAATTCAAAGCCTTTAAAGTACTCCGTTGAAAGAAGGAAAGTCAGGAGCCTTAATGGGGCTAGAATTAGGATGGCATTTAAACCAACCAAATAAACAACTATCTCAGAGGTAAACTTTGTCTGCCTAAGGAACCAATAGATCCAATTAAGAAAAATAGTATATTCCACCAAATACCATGTCATTGACTCTTAGTGAGGTCAGTTACAAAGGTCAAACTAATAGAGAGAGGTCAGTTGGATCATTGGAACATAAAAATTTAGCTAGATTTAGGATGATTGACCGTGGTAAGTTAAATAACCTGTAATGCATCCACTTACATTTAATCACACGATAGGATGGAACAGGGTGAAATTATTAACAAGTAACATGGTTGAAAGGAGAGGTTAATTACAGAATCTTTGTTTGTCGATTCGACCGCACACATGCAGTCGAAACGCCTCAACGCCTATATTGGGGTTATGGAAAGTAATAACAAACAACCAAGGGGAGTTGGAGAGACCGATAGAGAATATATATAGGACAAATTGTGAAGCCGTGTGACTAAATCGATATGATTATGAGCAATAATTTATGCTCGAAACGTCATCCAGTTGTTAAAACCACATCGCTATGTGATTATTAAAATAAACTTATCTAATATGGAATTACATTCTAGAACAATGCCCATGTTCTACACTTACATTAAAAACAAATTGAGGAAAGAAAAATATATTCTTTCTCATTCAATTTCTCATCATGGGCTCTACACTAGCATACAGTTTTTTTTACATTAAAATTGTACCAATCATGTGGTTATTTTAGTTCATAGGAATCATCATTTTCAGACATAGGAGAGTGAAGATAAAACATTCATAGTCAACAAACAGTCAACTACTTGATGTTAGCAACGAGATGGCTAAGTTTTGAAGGAGTGATGAATATAATCACGGAAGTCAAGAACAGTTCATTTGTAGGCGTCAGCGACAATTTATTACATAATCTGAAAATTCGTAATATAGTGATAAGTAAGTCGAATTACATAAGATGCAGACAAGTTAATTGGACAAGCCAGAACTGTAAACTTAGTAAAATAACAAAGTCAAAGATAGTTACAAGGGGATGGGAACAATCGTTTTTAAAAAACTTAAAACATGTTAGCCATGGCAAAGAAAAAGGGGCTGTACAAATCTCTTTTTAACACACAGATTTTGCTTGTTCAGGTGAATTCCAACTACCTCTGATGTATGTAAAAGTCGTTCTCGTAGAGCATATGAAAGGTTCAGTGAAATACAATAAATAATTTTTATGGCTTTGTTACTATCAACTTGATGTCTAGTATCAATGAGTTGACCTAGTATTGAGCTGTGTATAGCTTTATTTGGACCTTTGCCACACCAAGATGTCTTCAGAAATTCAGCATTGAATTTACCTGATCGTACACCTCACCAGCAGTTAAACTGGTAAACACAAATGGAAGAGCAGAAGCAAGGCAATCTGTCTTTATTTCCTGAGCTGAACATTGATTGGTTAGTGAACTGAGTCCTGGAATAGGTCTTTCATGTTCTAATCTACGAACCACACTTATTGTGTGGGAGTTGATTATGCTGCCGAGTTGTCTAAACTGAAATAAGTAGAATTGATTTCGAACACTGGGCTCACTGGCTTAAAACCAAGGTTTTTATCCAATGAGTCAAGTCTCTACATTCCACAATGCCGAAATGATCTCACCACAGATATGTACTATCTATCAAACTGAAGCACAGTAACAAACATTATGCCTGGCTTTATTTTTCACTTTCTACTTGCTTTTATTCTAATTGAATGTGCATAATGCACGAACAATATCAAATGTTATGGTCATGAAATATTCTCCAACAAATAAAAATTTTTAGCAGGATATTTAGTGAATAAAAGTGAGATTCCTATACTCTCAGATATCGCATTTATCAAGATATGACTGATTTCGAGGCAGATTTCGTCATGAACTGATAGTAGTTAACGAAATACCTAGAATGTGAAAGTACTGGAGATTGACTTCATCCCTTCATGGCACTTCTCAACGCTTCTCATCCTCGACTCCAGCAGACTCTTAGGCCACTAAACACACAACCATTCAATTGGTATCGAATGGTCAGTGGTCTTCAGACTATATGTGGTCGTTAAACCAGAAAAAGATTAAGAATACTGAAGGTGATATAAAGCTTTCAATATGGAATTGTCATGAAATTGTAGTAAAACGGCTTTTTCATGATATGCCCTGGTTTCTGCATACTTAATAGTCTAAATCAGAAGGAGAGAGGTAATCATCATTATTATATAGAGTAATGGCACTAATCCATTGAGGATTTGCTGATTAAAATTATAACATTAGTAGTTTATAATGAATTTCACTTTCTTATTATTATAACTGATAAACTAAAGATTCTGTATTCGAACCTCGGAATACAAAATATACGACCTATACAATGCCCACATTGTGTTCTAAAAAATATTAGAACAGAATTAACACAGTAACCATGTAATTAGCGGATAAACCACCATTTCATACTCCATATTCATTAAGTAGTCTTTGTCAAAGAAAGTCTTGTTCTTCATGCTTCGATGAAAAGTGGTTATAACGTTTTCTCCTACATTGTTATTATTTATTCCTATTATTAACACTATTTAGCTTCTGTGATTGTTATTTCCAAAGATATTCGTGTAAGGGGTATATTGGTTGAAATTTTAAATTCTGTAACCGATTTCAAGATGGCCTGCTTAGAGTTCTAATAAGAAGTTGTGACTGACTTGTAGGGCCCACCGAACCAACTATAAGGATAAATACTGGCTGATGAAAATTACCGATGATGACACTGTATAAAGTAGAAAAAATATTTTCAAAAGAATGATTACTGAACAAGGAATATTCTTTTCGATAACCCCTTCTTCATTAGGTTTAACAGTTATATATACATTGTAAAGAATGAATTAGTGCTACTAACAACACTAATGTTGTTCAAATAACATCCATTCAATAATAATAATAATATTAACATATTGCAGTTCAGTAGCATCAACATAACTATAAACTTAACGCCAGAAAAATTAGGAAAATTAACAATACAAATTCATGAGTTCAAAGTCTCAACTGAAGTCTGGTCACGGCAGTAGTAGTGGCTGAACTTGCCTCTTCTGCACACAGAGCACCGATTATTTCAGGCGAATCGCTGTAGCCTCTGCTATTTGGAGCATGCAGTAACCTCTATTTTTGGCAATTTATTTAGCACCCGGTAGATGATGTACAATTTGTAATATTATCTTTCCTAATTTCTCTGACATTCAGCTTATTTTATGTTGATGCTATCGAACTGTAATCTATTCATACTATTGATTCGATGTTATTTAAACAACATTAATGTTGTTCACAACACTAATGACTTCATTCATTATTATGTATGTATAACTGTAGAACCTGATGATGAAGTTATCGTAAAGAATATTCCTTATTTAGTAACTATTCTTCTGAAAATTTTAATAGGCATTTTTAATCAGTTAAAAAGTATTTTATTCAAAGTAAGGATATATTATTATTATTACTGTGAAATTACAATATCAGCAACAAAAATCACAGAACAAACTTCTCGTAGAATCCTTTTAACAACACAATTAATTTAAAACCACTTAAACTAATTATCTTTCTTATCAGTCCCTTGAGTTCTGAATGGGACATAGGGTTTGACCACCACCTAGCCATTCCATCCTATTCTCTACAGTTTTCTTTTAGCTCGCTACGCGACTAACCCTAAACTCCCATTTCTTACTCACACTAAATCCTCTACGTCACCATCACATCCACGCCTAACTCGTTGCTTCCCATTCGAGTTCCACTCAAGAGTCAGCGTGGCATGTGATTTCACTCAGTGGTCTCCTTAATGTTTACCCAATGCATCTTCGATTCCTTCAATATACATGTTAAATGGTAGATTACTGATTGGTTCATTGGCATAATTTCTTGTTTGGACATTAATTTGGCATCTCTATTCTGCTATCTGATGGTAATTCATGGGACTGGACGTGACAAAAAAGTTTTCATGTAGAAGTAATTTATAGTCTTATGTTCAATGGGTTAACAAAATTCAGTTGTCAATCTTGATTTAGCTGGCGTTCAAATAAAAAAAAGCATGTTAACTTTGAGAATTCATTGCAACTTATACGATCCACACTGAATAACAAAGAAATTCATCAACAATGTCATCATGAGAAACCACTTAACAACTTCTACAGGTCAACGGAACTAATAGAAAAACTAGTTACTTTAAACCTCTGAATTTATCTAACTCTAAACTTCCTCTTTCTTCCGTTTATGGGCTTTAAATTAAAATTCCCTTCAAGATAAAATTTACTAACCTACAGAGGAATGATTAAGTTGGTAGTGAAAATTAATTGTGACAGGTGAAGTAATATAATAAAACTTATTCTTCACTTATAAGTATGACTTTTGTCTAAAGTGAGGATAATTGAGTGGTTAAATTTGTCGACAGTTTCAAATCAACATGACACCGATTTACCTGAATGCTTAAACATGATAATTATCGAAAATCATCGGTATATAGCATCTTTTTATGCTACTATTAATAATAAATCAACTAGGTTCAAAACGGCGCTACTTGACAGCTGTCAACAATACAAAAATAAACGACATTCAGTAAATAGTCTGTTATCTAAGCAACACAGAGAAGCTCTTAGAGAACTTAGAAGTAACGAAAGCTTAATTATTAGTAAGCCAGATAAATATGACGGTATAGTTTTACTGGACAAAAGCGATTATCAAGTATTGGTTTTTGTAGGGATTTTGTTTGATTGCATGGAGGAATTTAATCATGAGCTGACATCAGTTAGAGAACCACTGGAAAACCTGGGAGTACTGGACAGCCGTTTCGTCCTACTCCCAGGTTTTCCAGTGGTTCTCTAACTGATGTCAGCTCATGATTAAAAGCGATTATATTGAGAAAATTGAAGGTATTTTGAGTGATTAAACTGAATTCCAATCTCTTGGTGTTTCCAAAGACCTCAGAGTAAGAGAGGAGAAACTGATGATCGACTCTCTCAAAAAACTGTACCAAAAATTGGAGTATTATCATCAGTCACGTATGAGTTCATGAGACCAACGGGGTACCAGTAATCCACGTCTCTACGGTCTACCCAAAGTGTACAATCCGAGTCTTCCTCTCCATTTCACAGAACAGCAAAGTGGTTGGTAAAGACTCTGGGATCTTTGCACAGATAAATCATGCAACATAGAATTAGCGATGTCTTCAACTTTATAGCTAAAATATTCGAGATTAATGAGAGGTATAAACGCATGTTATCCATGGATGCATCATCACTATTCACTAATGTACCGCTTATGGAAACAGTTGATTACATTTCTCAAGTAAAAACATGGTAACTATCGAAAATCATCGATATATAGCATCTTTTCATGATATTACCAATAAATCTTTTCAAGAAAATTTATATAATGAATTGTTAACACCTGAAGCCCATTGCAAATCAGGGAGACACTTGGACATTATCCCGTATTATTTCGGAAACCTGCACCAGTATACAGTCTCAGCTATATGCTAACAAGAACTCTCAATCACTAGGCTACACAGTTAAACAGAGACGGTATCAAATAAAATTATCCTATGACAGAGAGAACAACAGCTTCATAAGAATGATATATTGCATAAAAAGTTTTTTTGTTCATGCCATTTGAATCGTTAAGGGTAATAAGACGGTAAGATTGTTTATTATCAACTCTGTTATTCGGCACATAATTCTTGTGTACTCTAGACTATAAGCCAAAACAGATTGCTTGATGATGAGTAAAACTATCTAGTTTTAAAAGGCCGAAAATGACGGAGTGACATTCGGACACGGAAACGACAAGACTGGAACAGTCTGATACTCAAATGGTATACTTATTTAATTCTATAATATGAAACATTTTAAAATCAATAATCTCTTCGCTCTATAGGCTATATGGTTCAGACTTACATTGGTTAGGCAGTCTTATGATAAACGATGGTTATGATCTGTCTTAGAGGTCAAATGATTAAGGGTTTCAGATGCTCTCATTGTGCTCCTTGCTGTTGAAAGTTATTTATTAGTGAACGGAGTGAATTCAAGTGCTGTTGTCTGTCACTTTTGTCAGAACTACACTATTTAAGATTACGGATACAAGTGATTCAGTTTTCGTAGGTTATAACAGTCGTCTGCAGTGTATATTATAACCGACCAACAAAATAAGCCCAGCCATAAATCTTCATCTCTGGACCCAAACAACTAGTCAAACTGACTAGCTTTGTTAAATCTGTTCTCTAACAACTAGTTATCTACTTGGAATCTCAAAAAGGACAACTATTTATAGTCAGAGTTGAACATCTATGCCTTCAAAATTTGGGCTCCCCGTCAATACTACCACAGATGCCATCTTAACAAGAAAGCGGTCAATGAGAATCATCCTTAGGAAGTTCAAGTTATAAACATATAAAGAGATACATTAATATATCTTGTCACTTACCTTAATCCTCGGCAACTACGAATCCTATTAATACGCAGTTGTAAAGTCGTTTATGGTGAGGGCCAATGGCACCGATAGTCGACACTGAGGAGTATATATTGACAACTTGTATAGCATCAAAGAAATGACAATGCAGTTCGGTGGCTGATACAAAACGTTTTCACGCTTTTATCAATAACGCCGACATTATCAAATCTCCTGCAATACAGTTGCCGTCATCAGTGTGGACAATCAAAGCGCCTCTAGCACCAAACCGAATAAAATTAAATTAAAAGAAGCAACATCGTCTTCATCATTCATTAAGTCACTGTCTGACTTATGACATGTTGACTGGCACGTCACAAATTGAAAAATGAACAGAAATTTATTCTTTTGTAACCTGATTACATAGCAGAATGACACAGAGTGAAAATAAACACAAACAATAATGAAGTGGACCAATTCCATGAACCTATTAATGTTGATTGGGTGAGACAACATTTGGTCAATTTGTTAATGAACTTTGCCCTCAGCTGTGATTGGCTCGCTAGCCGTTATTGTTAGTGTTCACTAGAGAAGCTCTTCAATGGTGACCTAATTTGTGTATGCTTATGCCTATGGGTTTGTGTGCGTGTGTGTGTGCGCGCGTATTCAGACGTGCGTATGTGTGTGTCTGTATGTTCAGTAAATGATTACAAACCGAAGAAAGGTCATCGTTTACTTATGCCATTGTTGCTTCGTTAGCCTTTAGAGTGTTAAACTATAGTATAGTTAAACTATACATGGGCTGACATCATCAGAAGAAATACAATGGTCTGACAAGAAAAGAGATGACGTAAAAGTTTTATTGACTAGTTTGTGCTCCCATAAATGAATTGCACCGCGTAAATATGATCGATCAGCTTTCTATAGGAAAATACACCATTTTATGGAGATAAGAGAAAGTTTAAACTTGGCTGGATTTCCATTAGAGTAGAGCTCTTGATGGATGGTGGCTAGCAGTGGAATCCAGGATGCGCATTTCGTCCTATTTGGAACTCGTCAGCTGGATGTACCTGCATTTCTCAGTGAGTGATGATGTTCCCACCGAGGCTCGAACCCAGTGACCATAGTTTCAAACGCCAAAGCGTTATCCACTAGACCACTTGGGCCACTATGGGTACTGGGTTCGAGCCTCGGTAGGAACATCATCACTCACTGAGAAATGCAGGTACATCCAGCTGACGAGTTCCAAATAGGACGAAATGCGCATCCTGGATTCCACTGCTAGCTACCATCCACCAATTGTATACTAACTAAATGCCCGGACATCGTCGAAGCATCTGCACAAGAAGCCGACATGTCAACCTGAGACCGAGCACTTCGGTCCAATCAATCGACGGGAAAATCAAGAATTCAATTCAATAGGGCTCTTGAGTTTGAAACTTGTCTGAAGGCAGTTAAAAAAAAGCTGAAATCTATGCTAATGTCACCTGTTTGGTAGGGGCTAGCAGTGGAATTTATGACATACGAATCATTTTATTTGGGAGTCTATAGCTGGATGTGCCTGCATCTCTGGTGGTCCTACTGAAACTCGGTTGCACAAAATCCTTCTTTTCAAATGCCAAGCCTTATCCATAAGAAGCCAACCCCTGGATTTCACTGCTTGTTACCATCAAACACGTAACATCATTTTTACGCCAAGGCATTGTAAAAACGCATTGAGTAATTAATACAGGAATAGAACTTGGGTGCTGTGGTACAGTATAACCTCTTTATAGAGTAAATTTATTTGATAAAAGACCACAGTGATATATTACCATTACTGATGACATTTCAAGCAAAATTTATTTCTACTCGCAAGCATATCATAGCGGTTACTTGATATCGCACATAGTGATACAGTGTAAATAACAGGGGGTCGATCTCTGGCTGATGCACTCGTCAACCTGAAAAGAGGGAAGTTTGGGTTTGAGGTCGTCTACTGTACCTCTTGAAGGGAGTAAAATGGAAAAAAATGTAAGTGATAGGTAATCGTGATATAGGAATTTAGTTAAATTCAGAATACTTGACCCTATTTAGTAATGTAGGAGAAACCTTGACCATCCGAATTCATTCACTTGTATGTAATCATACAGTTGAGTGGGATAGGATGAAATCATTAAAAATTAATACAATTAGGTTCGGAGAGAAGTTATTTACCTAATCTTTGTTCATTGAATCAACGAGAAACGCGAACAATCAAAATGACTTAGCAATCTATACTTGAATATCAACGAGATGCTCGCTGGCGACTGGCCCTATTCAGGTAGGTAGTTACCTGGGGTTCTAGTGGGAAGTCGTGACCAGTAGGCTGCAGCAGGTGAGGGGTGAGGACAAACACTCGCCGAAGACATTGGCTGGGGTTGCGCTATGTTGTGAATTGGCAGAAGTTAGAATTCAAGGACCATTGGATCGGGTCCCAGTGGCTTAATGATATACGAGCTCGCCTTGTAACCGGAAGGTCCTGGGTTCGAATCGTGGTGGGTGCATACTGATGAAGAGTCCCAAACTAGGAAGAAACAGCCGTCCTATGCTCCCTGCAGGTTTCCCAATGGTTCTCTAGCTGATGTCAGCTCATGATGAAATCCTCTAACCAATTTATCCTAGATTTATGGAAAATTGCATCAAATACACAGTAAGGGTTAATTTGGAGGTCATCCAGTCACTTACACTATTATGTCATCGTGTTTTTTTTTATTATAGCTTGATTCCACACAGCATTTTTTTTGGTACAGGTATGGCATTTTCAGCATGTGATTTCGGTACCCCCATATATTGCAGGCCAAACATCGATATCAAGCGTGCATCGGCAGTGGGTTGAAACCCTGACCATGTGCATAGTTGCCAAGTGTCCTAACCGCTGTATCACCGAAGTTACATCAAATAAACTTATCTAATATGGATTTATATCCTATAGCAGTACCAAAATACTAATCTTACATTTATTGTGAAGGCATCTACACCAGCAGCTAATGTTAACACAGAATGAGCATTTCTGTCCAGTATAATTAATCACCGGGGAATTCAAAAGCTAAATTAACAGATATGAGTATAAGTAGTCTCATGGAGGTGCTAGATTATCAGAATATCAAAATAGTAAAGAAGTATATTGATTATTATAAAAGTTCTCGTATTTTCCAATGAATGACGTTTCGCTATTTAATGCTAATAGTTCTATGAAAATATTATTATTACTAATAGACACAACATCAGAGTTTCGTTCAAAACATCATACATACTAAAAAAACAACCTTGCTAATGTAAAAGACCAACTTTTCAAACGACTCACAAACTAATTCTGGCTACAAATCCAGTGGAAGTAGAATCATATCATGAACTGGCAAAATTTCGAATTCATGAACCATTGGATCGGGTCCCAGTGGACAACTGGTCTACGAGCTCACTGTCCTTGTAACCAGAAGGTCCTGGGTTCGAACCTCATTGGGTATGTAGAGTGCCAAATCAGGACTAAACAGCTATCTAGTACTCTCAGGCGTACCAATGATCCTCTAATCGATATCAGCTCATGATTAAATCCTGAAACTAGAAAAGCTCGAAAAACCATCAGCTATAGATCTACACTCTATAGAATAAAGCCAAACAGAAAACAATTTCAGAAACCACTAAGAACATCTTATATCAAAAGGCCTTTATATTAAATTGAATTCCAACTGTCTAAATCGTAATGACAGGATAGGACAGAGTTTGATTTGATTCCAACATTCTTCTTCCCTCATGAAGTGACAAAATCAACACAAATGTGATAAGCAATCTCACTACGTAAACACATTTTGCTTTTTATGTTTTCATACACTTTACCAATTCACCGACTTGACAACGTGGAAACTACCTCAGACTGAATGAACAGCGGTGATCAAGTTATTGTGTGTAAGCTGAGATTTTGTAAATTCTAGTTTAATTAGTAATACTTTGACAAAGCCATTAGAGACAATAAAGAGCGAAGTATCAGTGAAACCACTATCGTTTTGTACTTCATTCATTGGGAAGTACAAAAAATTGTATAATAGTGAATATCATATGCCGAATGTCCAACTGTTTTCAAACAGTTAGACGTGAACATATATATATATATATATATATATATATATATATTCTATAGAGTTTAGACCAATTGCAGAGGATTTTTCAAGCTTTTGTAGTCATAATTCGATTGTGAGTCGTTTGAAAAGTTGGTCTTTCACTTAGACAAGGTTGTTTCTTCAGTGTATCTGATGATTTGAAGTAAATTCTGTGGTTGTGTGTATTGGTAATAATAATATTTTCATAAAACTATGAGCATTGATTAGCGAGAAATCATTCATTAGAAAATAGTAAAAAAATTACTTTAATAATATATATATATATAGATTAATGAAAAACTTCAGTTTAGTAAGATGATTACTGTAACCAGGATAGTTGTTTTCGCTGAGGTAACCAAATCATACATGTGACGGCTAAAACACTTTAGTCAGCTAACAAGCCTACCTTCCCTCTTTTTAATCTTAAGAAAAGGCGGTGATCGGATTTCCAATATCCCTAATAGTACCAAACATACATATGGGTAATTGGCAACTTAAGGCTCTTAGAACGTTTAATTCTGCTCTTAGCTTATGCTGGAGATATGTGGAAGACACATTCTATGACTGTGTTGAAATCTGAACATATTACTCGCTTTTTGACACATATAAACTCAATAATAGACGGAATCCAATTCATTTCTGAGCTTGAAAATGAACAGGGTGAGTTGGCCATACTAGACTGTAGAATAAAACGAAAATCAGATGATGGGTTAGCTACCAGCATTTATAGGAAACCGACAAACTCTAATAAGTACTCAAACTTTAACTCTTCCCATCCAGAATCAGTAAAGATAGGTTTAGTTAAATATCTGTATAATTGATCCAGAAGCCTAATTGGTAGGCCAGAAGATTGAAATAATGAAATCAAACAAATTAAGGAGGTATTACTAGTGAATAACGATCATTGGGATTTATTTAGAAATCTATGTAGAAATATGGAAAAACTGAAATTAGCAATAAAAATGACGAAAATAAAATAGAATTCAAGGCCTCTGTAGTACTGGCGTTTAAAGAAGGGACGTCAGAGGCCTTATGTAGGATTCTCAGTGAGGCTGGAATTAGGATGGCACTTAAACCGACCAGCTCTCTCAGAGATAAACCTTGTTGGCCTAAGGACTCAATAGATCCATTTAAGAAAAAATACATAATTTACCAAATATGATGTAATGACTGTGACGTCAATTACATAGGTGAAATTAGTAGATCGAGGTCAGTTAGAATATTGGGGCGTAAAAGTTTAGGTAAACGAAAAATAATCGACCCTGATAAGTTAAATAACCTAGAAAAAAGCTCGGCCATTGCATTGCATTCACTTGAATGTCATCACAAAACAGGGCGGGTGGGACAGGTTGAAAGGATTAAGAAGTAATATAGTTAGGTAGACAGATAGAGAGATTATTCACTGGAGCTTTGTTTATCTATTCAGTAACCTGAAAAGAGGTCTACTGATTAGCCGTATTTCCTATTGAATATAGTCCTGTTTCTGTCAGTCATCACACCTAACTCCTATTTCAAGTTGCTTTGCAATGTTGAGGAATTCAGAGGTAGTAAAAGACCGAAGTGCCTATGACCTACATTTACGCTAATGACAGATCCCTTGACAAAACAAATTGAGCTAGATAATTATTGAGAAAATAGCCAAGAAACAGAATGACCGTGTTCTGTGTTCTAGTTGACGATTCGTCCACAGTAACCACTTGTAAGTAATAAAACACAAGATCTTTAGACTTACAGCATTATTTAGTCAAATGAAAATTGTGCAAGTTTATTTAAATAGTTTTTACAAAATCGATTTACTGAACAGAAATTGTTGTACAGTAGTCAAAATACTATCACTCTTGACGGTTAAATCACCTAAAGTCCCAAGCACATACAGGTTTCTCAGCTTCGAAGGATGTTCGGTCTATTAGCAACTTAACTGCAGGTAGCTATGATATTAAAGTGCTTTGACGACTGCCGTGCCTTGATTATTAGCATAGACGAGTTCGTGAATAAGCATATGAAACAGTAATTAGGCTATTTACCTACTGATCGCGAATGGAATCTTCGGCATTAATTGAAGGATCACCGCTGTGGATGACACTGTGTGTATGTGTCGTTGGTAAAAACCAGCTCTGTACTCAAAAGCATTACAGTCTCAAGACCTACTTACCGAAAAGAACGAATGATATCCTAACTGGGATTCTAAATACATCTCATGAGATCACTAGTTAAAATTGTATCATAAGCCTTTTTCCATTCGTCACAATGTCCTACTTAAACTGTTCCAAAATTCTTCAGGCATAGGAGATCATTATGTGTATTTTGAGTTTACCAAGTAAAAATCAATGAAATGGAGTTTATTAACTCCGTCCCTAGTAACTAAGATCTTGTAGATGAAAATGAATAAAGTAATTTGAGTCTAATTGAAAAAGGTAATTTCTACATTTCAAGATGGAAGCTAGCAGTCTCTTTTTAATTGAAGACTCACTGAAAAGGATTATCACTCGAATTCGAATTATTCTGCAGATGGAGTCACTTCTTCAAGAAGTTTGCTATGCAACCAACCAGATTTTCACAAGCCTAGCCACTGAACAACATAATACTGTTAAGCATAGAAAAAATTCCCATTTAAACATTTAGAAAACAGAAAGATTGGGCGAAGAAATATTTACTTTTCGATTAGATCCTCATCTCTGGCTCTACTCTAATATACACGTATATCATTTTAATTACAATACAACAGTTTGCCAATCAAGTGACGATAAGTTTGTTAACAATAATTAAACAGTGTCAATGGGTTAATAGTTAACGAAGAAAATCAATACAGATTTAATAGGTGGAAATGGATAGAATAAATTAATTTTACAAGAATAACACGTAAATTAAAGACAAAGTGGTCAAAATAAATAAAATAAAATAAATAATTCAGACAAATATAATTTTATAGGTTTAGGGGGAGGGGGTGACGCAGTCCTATTTATCCATTCTTGTGACGATGTCCACGGTGTCATGTTAACGTCAGAACCAGCGAATTAATTCGCTGATGTTGTCACCGAGGAACTGCAGTTTTATGAATATTGGTTTTTTTCGGAACTGTAGCCATACTGACTCTCCTTGGTGCTGAATACATATTTTCCCCAATGAATTTATCTGGATAACCATTTGTTCTAAGTAGTTGTCTAATAATCTTAAGCTCCTCATTGAGGCAGTCGTGTGAACAGATTAACCTAGCTCTATGAGCCAGACACTTTACCTGGTTACGTTTATATTTCAAAGGTACAAAACTCAAAAAATGAGTGTACTGACCTGTTGTTGTAGGTTTTCTATACACACTCCCTCTTAGTGTGCCATCTTCTTTCCTTGCCATGAAGACATCTAGGAATGAGATACTGTCATTACTTTCTTTCTCTGTGGTAAAGTTTATTGCTGAATGTGCATCATTAAACTTGTCAAGGATTTTCATTGCATCATTCTCATCTTTCATATCCACAAATGTATCATCCATATATCGACAGTAGAGATCCATTTCATTAATTACTCCTTTGAAAAAGATCTATTCGTAGTTCTATTTTAGCCTACCTAGTTGATACTGAGCATAAGATTGATGTGAATACTGCATTTAAAATTATTTATCACATTCCGACCAATCTTAATTTTGCTCCGCGAGTTCGTCTTCAACAGACAGCTGGAGCGATCGGAATTCACCTGAAGAAGTCAAGCCTATGTGTTCAGAAAAAATTTGTACAACCACTTTCCCTACCGTGGCCATTGTCACAAGAATGCATAAACAGGACTACGTCGCCCCCCTCCCCCTAAATCTATAAAAATTATAATTGTCTAAATTATTTATTTTATTTTTTATTTATTTTGTCCACTTCATCTTTAGTTACGTGTTAACGTAACCATTTCTACCTTTTAATTTTGTGCATTAATTTTCTTCGTTAATTATCACCCCCATTGACATGTTGATACTGACTAATTATTGTTAACAAACTTATCGCCACTTGATTGGCAAACTGTTGTGTATTGTAATTAAAATGCTATACGTGTATATTAGAGTAGAGCCAGAGATGAGGATCTAATTGAAAAGTAAATATTTCTTCGCTCAATCTTTCTGTTTTCTAACTGTTATGTATGTTGTGATTGTTAGGCGGATTGAATCACTGGGGTGCAGCTGACTTGTTATTTGATCAGTAACACTAGACCGATTTATGTTCATCACTGTAACCCAATAGCTTGATCTAATGAGCCTGAATGGACATAAAAGTATTATGAAAGCCCAGAGAGTTAAGATACACTGAAGTGGAATAATTAATCTCTGCCTCATCGTCGTTAAAATTCTAACTGTTTTTTTTGTTCCTTTACGTTCCGAGTGGAACGTAGGGCTTGAGGCTATTGGCTTGAAGTTTCGGTAGCAGGGGTATTTCATTTTTACCGGATGGGTTTGCTAGCTTCATGTCCAACCTTCCCTTACCAGACATTACTGGTTTAGGAGTGCGTCTATCAGGGCTTAAACTCCGAATTATCTGCATGGTTGGCGACCAGTCTATCGCCGTACCACCAACGTAAAATATGCGTATAAGTCAAGTGGATTCAACATAAAAAGCGGTATAAAATCTTCTGCATTACCCATCTAGTAAACTTGGCAAATTTCAGGAGTGTATCAAACAGAAATCGAACTTCAACTATGTGCATGGTTGTCGAGCATCCTGCCACTGAGCCAACAACAGTCAAGATAAGTAAGAGTTAATGAGGTGACCCAAAACTTTATGTTTCAATAGTTTTCTACTTTCCAACCTACTTTATATTGATAATATTTGCGAGTTTAGATTTCATAGCTGTCTGAGTCATTAAAATTATAAGTTGAGGATAACCATTACGTAATGCAGAAAGCGTTAATCGAGTAGGACCTAAAATGGAACTAAATAAGAAGAAATTGCATGACGTAACATAGTTGATAGGATTGATTAGAGCTCAACTAAAGCTGTGAGTCAATTAAAGATCAGTATTATAAGGAGTAGAAATGTAGCAATGGCGAGGAAAATAATAGATTTTAAAAAAAAACACATTAAAATGTTGTATTTAACAAAAATCACATATCAAGCGTTGCAACAAATTAGGTCGATTGTAAGTTCAGTGACTGAACGAACTTCTTCTGCCGTATACAGAGAACATGTACCAAAGAGCCTCCGGTTAAAGGGACCGCATTGTCTAAGCTATCCAATCGCCAAACACCTGATTGACACAGGACACCGAGTAGATGTACTGGAATCATTCAAAATAATCAACAGACAAACCACCTCAAGTCTTCTCAGGTTTGCTGAAACTTTAGAAATAAAACGATTGAAGCCTGAGTTATATGTCCAAAAAGAATCCGTTGTTGGACTTTATTTACCCTGGTGACTCACTTCTTAGTAACTCTTTGTTTTCTAATTTTGTTAGCTTATCTTTTCACTCCACCCCCTCCCTTTATTCTTCGCTTGACTCTCTTAAGAGATAATTTTTCTTGATCTTCTGAGTTCTGCTCAGTGTATTACACCATCACCTTCTCATCTGACCTCATGTGCACCGAAATTGTAAAATGTTGATCTTCTCTTATCTAATTACGTAACTACTGCTAACTTTCTTTTGTTACCACCCCAACAACACAACCGTTAATAAATTTTTTTCAAGAAATTTCTCTCTACCAAGATATATATATATATATATATATATATATATATATATATATATATACATGTATGTCGTAACACTTTAGACACCTTGTAAATCTCAACGCCTTATTTTACTATGACACTTTGACAATATGCTTACTAATGGACAAAGGTTGTACGCAGCTGATGGGAACCGAGGAAATAAAATGAATCCAGATTATTCTGCGCCAATGTTTCTTCTTTCTTTGTTCAAAAGTATACAGAGTTTATGATTTAACATTTAGGTTTCTATAGCTTCAGTAGTTTGATTCACGAAAAGTATCCATTCAGATATGGAAATAAGAACAGACAGTTCGGCTTAGAGCCTCTTTTCGGAGAGTTTATTCACTTAGCTTTACAATTCCAATTACACATTATTATTTTTCTCTATGTCTGGATTTCGCAGATGTGATATGTCTAATGTTACACGAACTCGAAGACATTCAGGTGAAAAAAAAGTTGGCAGAGCAAGCAGGTAGCGAAGACAGCATAAAGAATAAGATTCGTATTCAAGTGTTGGTTTGTAGGGATTTGATTGGTTTCAGGATTTCATCATGAGCTGACACCAGCTAGAGAACCATTGGGAAACCTGCAGGGAGCATAGGACGGCTGTTTCTTCCTAGTTTGGGACTCTTCATCAGTATGCACCCACCACGATTCGAACCCAGGACCTTCCGGTTACAAGGCGAGCTCGTATATCATTAAGCCACTGGGACCCGATCCAACGGTCCTTGAATTCTAACTTCTGCCAATTCACAACATAGCGCAACCCCAGCCAATGTCTTCGGCGAGTGTTTGTCCTCACCCCTCACTTGCTGCAGCCTACTGGTCACGACTTCCCACTGGAACCCAGGTAACTACTTACCTGAATAGGGCCAGTGGCCAGTGAGCATCTCATTGGTATTCAAAGAAGACATTGGCTAGCGGTCGCGCTATGTCGTGAATTGGCAGAAGTTAGAATTCAAGGACCATTAGATCGGGTCCCAGTGGCTTAATGGTATACAAGCTCGCCTTGTAACCGGAAGGTCCTGGGTTCGAGTCCCGGTGGGTGTGCACTGGTGAAGAGTCCAAAACTAGGACGAGACAGCTGTCCAGCACTCCCAGTTGGTTTTCCAACGGTTCTCTAACTAATGTCAACTCATGATGAAATCCTGAATAAGATTGGTATTTTCGACACAAATGTGAACTCAGTCAGTCACTCCTTTTATACGGGTGAGAAACTTGCACTGCACATCACGAAATATATATGTATGGTTTTTAAGAAGTTATATCCGGTGAGGGAATTGAATCATAGGTGTGAATGCATAAAATAATAATAATACTAGTATGAAATGCAATTAAATCTAAAATGTTTGTGTTTGTAATCATAGTTAAATGTCAAGTGGCAAAACAATTAATGCCATCACACATAGAATAATTCATAGGATGTATAAAACTTGGAAGGGGTGTGCAATTATAGGATTAGTAGACAAATTGAATAAAATAAAAACGTTACGTAATATTGTGTGAAATTTGATAGCATAGAATTTAACGTTGTAAAAAAGAATTGATTTAGAATGATAAGTGGAACAAGTGAAATAATACCGGGGACAGTTAAAAGTGAGAATAGTAATAGTAGCAATTGACGTAATAAAGGAAGGGAATACAAACTGAATAGACAAAATGAAAAAATGAAAAATTGGTAGAGCCAAAATATGATTGGGGATTACCATACTTTAGCCTAAAGGGATTAAGACCATGAAAGTTGGACGGGTTGAACAAAATCTTTATGTTTCGATTGCCAAAGATTCAGTAATACAGATGAGTCGGGTACGTGGTGATTTGGGTAAATTACTTTTGCCTTGTAGATGACTTTAAAGGCGGAGGTTATAGAGATAGCGTGATCATTATTGACCAGATGTTCAGTGATCGCGCTTCTAATTGCTCCACTTCCACCTCTTTGTAACCATGCAGGATAGTGTTCTTGCACTCTCTTGGACAAAACTCGAGTCGAACGACCGATATACCTAGCTCCACACGAGCACGTGAATTGATAAACACACAGAGTTGGTCAACAACGAGATCTTGTCCTTCAGGTTATTGAACAGTAATAGTCGACTAGTAAAGGCTATTCTCAGAGATGCAGCAGGGAAAATTCTCTTCAGCGATTGTGATATCCTTCGTTTCATGATATCGGAAGCTAAGCCCCCTTTGAATTCCAAGCTCAGGTAAAGTATTTTCTTGGGTGCAGATGATAAGTCAAGTTTTATAGGATTTGAATGTATATTCTTGTCTATAAGACGTGGTGGAAATCCATTTTCTATTAGGATTTTCCTCAAAAGATTTACCATTTAACGATGATTATAATCACAAACATTTTAGATTTAATTGCATTTCATACTAGTATTATTATTATTTTATGCATTCACACCTATGATTCAATTCCCTCACCGGATATAACTTCTTAAAAGCCATATATATATATATATATATATATATATATATATATATATATATATATATATATATATATATATATATATATATATATATAGGATTGTATAGCTCGATAATAAATCCGTTGAAAAGAGTCTCTTCGCTGAATCACCTGTTTTGATTTTCTATATGTTACAATAGGAATTTTCCATGAGTTAAAAAATAGACATATTTCTCACTTATAGCACTTCTTATTGACCCATTATAACCTTTGTGTAGCCTAACAGGATAATGTCCATTGACTCTCAGGAAAATACTTACTGGACGAACTATACTATCAGCTCCACAACAGCAAGTGAACTGGTAGATACACACAGAAGTGGTCAAACGCGATAGCTTATCTTTAGAGTAAATGGAGAACATTGGGCGGTAAGGGATTATTAGTCTTAATGCCCGAGCAAAGAATGTTCTTTTCAGGGCGTTTGATAATCTGTTCTTTAGAGTGTCAAACACAATGTCACTTCTGAGCGTCACATTCAGGTGTAAAGACTTCTCAACACAGAGATGGGGTTTTCTTTATTAGTTTTGGGTTCTGTGTGTTTTTCTGTGAAGCGTGGTGGTAGACAATTTCATTACTATCAAACACGTCTTTTTCATAGAATATTAGTGTATTACTAGACATTAGTTAGTAGTATAGTGTTCTTGTTGAAATTAAAATCAGCTCTTTTGTCTTGCAATAAATAAGTTGACTGAACACAAAAGATGTAATTAAAGGCATAGGTCACATAAAATCGAGTGAGGTGCAGGATTCAGAATACTTTTAAAAGTTTTCCACTTAATAAACCACGACTTAGATACAGGTTAACACTGAGTTACTTCATGAATTTCAAGGCTCTCTCTTCAGCGAACGCATTGCTATAGACGCTTTAATTTATTTCCATCCATGCATTTATGAGAAAAACAAAACAAGCAGTTCAGAAGGAGGCTGTTTCCGCCACACTCATCTTCTTTAACTATACAGTCATATTTATACATATTTTTTCACGAAAGACGAAAATAACACAAGTGTTGACTTGACTGACTGATAGAATTCAGTCTGCACCATAGAGAGGACTAGACACATCACACTAGTTACTATTGTCAAATCAAAATATCCATTACACCCCTACAGGAGGTCAATCGCGAGCCTGAATAGCTCAGTGGTAACGTCTCTGACTGCAGCACTGGGTGACGGGGGTTCGAATCCCAGAGGGGACATGAGTTCCTTTAAGGTTGCAGATACGCCCTGCTGATGAGTGCCAACTAGCACGAAACTTAGGTCCAAGGCTTCCTGTCGATTGCCTCCAACCATCTAATGACATAATCATTGTTGTGAATGTTAACCAAAGCCTAAGAGAAGTTGTGTAATGGTATTAGAGTTACGTAATCGGAGCAAGTTGTAGTCAGGATCCACATAGAAACGAAGGAAAAGGTGTTATGACTTTAGAGTTCTAAGGAAATATAAGAGTTAAAAAAGTTTGTTGAGACAGAATGACCTGTGCAGTATACAGTGCACCTTCCTGGCACCAGACAGAAATAGCGTAAAGCAATTAAAATAAAGCTGAATTAAATTTTAGCTAACCATAGAATACCTTTAGTATTTTGAGTTTTGTTTTAACGAGTATGTGGCGGTAAATAATTCCCAAAATTATTGACCATAGGAATAGATTATGTCTAAGAGAAGAGTTACATCGTGACCGTAGGAATCATCAGTGAACACTGGATGATGACCCGTAGAGTTTAAGTCGACTTGTTCAGCTGAAGGCCTCCGGTCAAGCATCACCGCCATTTGGTACTCCGTCGTATCACTTTCGTGCACGATAACTAGCCAGCTTAGCTTCCGCTCCAGTCCGCGATTTGGTTCCGAAATATATCTCGTAATTTGGACAATCACTTATGGTGTTTTGCTTTGCCTTTGGTACACGAGAAACAAATAATATAGAAGTTGTTGGTATAAGATCTTGGGTTAATATACTCCGTACAATTCGCGAACGTCTATACCGTCAGCCTCCTAAAAGTACATGATCTACTAAGTTGTGATCTAACTCCACTCTCTCCTTTGAGCTGGTAAACACGTACATCTTCAAGAACCTCAAATTCAGTCACAGCAGTTCTAAAACCGTTACCGTAAGAAAATCTCGACTGTTGTTCCATTTAAATATATATTAGCAAATACTGCTGGATTTTTTAAACAAACGGAGCGATATTGTGATACAGTAGTTCTCATAATGTTAGAAATCGAAAAGCAGAAGCATTTTTGGTAGTGAAGAAAATAATTTACTGTCTGCGGCATACAAAAATGTTATGGCTGCTAGACGGTCAGTATGGAGGTTTGCCTCAGAAAATGAAACTAAGGCAGCAAGCGAACTTTAAGGCAGCGAATCCCTGAGGAATATAGTATTAAAGTGGAAGAGAAGCTGAACGAAATATTCAATGAAGCTGTAACATATGTAGAGAAATATTCAATGCCGAATTCCAGTAACATTGAAAGCAAAGTATTTTATAAGAAGATGCAAAGAGATTACTGCAGATGCCTTGCTAAAGTCGCAGCCAGATAAAATAGTTGAAAAATCTTCACCTACCTCTGAGGTGACCACTGCAACTATCCATGAAAAGCTTCCTACGAGTCACACTATTCGCCTTGGTTTGACTTTTAACTTCTCACTGATAGTATTTTGTTATTAATGCTGACAGATTAGATAGGATACCATTTAATCTAATACTAGGACACACCGAATGTAATATCTGGTTTATTGTTACGCAATAACAACACACCCAGAAGCTGACAACACAATGAAATGTATTACTAGTCGTATCATAGGTATTGTATGAAATTTGTCAAAGTAAAGACGTATTACTTATGAGTAGTTTGAAATTAACGCGAAATTCTCACGATCACAATTATATGCAATACCAAATAAATGAAGATTAATTTCGATACTTTTTTATTTATTGGTAACTTCTAACGTTTGATAAATCCATTTATAGATTTAACAGTTTTTTTTTATAAAACAATCTAGTTGTATTTAATAGTCGTAATTGTATTATAATCTTTGTTTAAACACTGATAAGTTCTTATTTTCGTAATAAATAATCGGGAAGTAGTTTACGGAATGGTATTACAGCGCTTTTTAAATGTATTCAACAGTCGGTGAAATTAAAGTATAACGCCACGTGGAATGTGAGCACATGAACGACCTTAATTCGACCAATCGGAAGAACCATTGACGTTTACATGAGAAATGCATGGAAACACATTGAACAGAGTATTTCGCTCTGACATTACTTAAAAATATGTTCCCGTTATTATGAGCAATGTCAGCTTTTAAGTTAAACCAATTTCTGTATATATATTCATCAGGATGACTGTAAATGAGTTCATTTTGCAATCTGTTTATTGCCCTTATCCTGTTTTCAATCTACCTCAGAAGCTCTCGATAGAATTGGTATGGATCCCAGTTATGGGGTCGACGAAATCATTAGGATGATTCACTTGGTGATGGATATATCGCAAATTTTATAAGCGGTTGTAGCCCATCCATCCGTAAGTGTGGATGCTAGTATCAGGGATGACTGTCCTTTGAATAAGTGGTAGAAGGGTGTCAGAAGGGAATTACCTGAATTATTGCCTTCTGAAGTTCGGTGCCATAAATACCCAAACGTCGTTTGCCCTTGGGGGACGGTGGTTTTATATCTTTATAACATTTGTTTCATCGATTTGAACAATAACACCAACTTCTCCTAAGAGGTGAATAACAGTATTCATCTTCCATAGCGAGATATCTCTGGAGTATTGGGACCACTGCACTGTAGATATCAATGAATTTTCAGTCTCCACAGATATTGATCCCACTTTACTCTTTAATATGCAGTAATTGCACATAAAGGGTATATCTGTCAGATGTAATTTAGATTTAGAAAACAATGAATTGAATGTGTTTGACCATGGATTGATATCAGTTAGAGAACCATTCAGAACCATCAGGGAGTACTAGAAAGCTGTTTCATTCTAGTTTGGGAATCATCGGCAGTATGCTCTGGATTTCAAACCCAGGACCTTCCAGTTACAAGCCAAGCTCGTATACTGTGGTCAAATTCGAAAAAAACAAATCTAATATTTACAAATCAGCCCTTGAATGTGTAACTTACCACTACAAATTTATTCGTTACCTCCATTGTCTGAATTTAAATACACGTCCGTCACATGCTTCTGCACAGCTTTAGAGGTACATGGAACCACCATAAGAACATTTACGGCTTTGGCCTATCAGTTTATTGTCCAAGCTGTACTTAAAAACGTGACCGAGGGGAAATTTACTCCTTAATTCGAGAATATTGTTCATACAAATATGGATAACGAAAATATTTATTCTGACATCTATAAAACACAAAATAATTGAGCAAAGAATATGCTTTCCGATCAACTCCTCTTCTGACTCTACAATTATATATATATATATATATATATATATATATATATATATATATATATATATATCCTTATTTACATAGAATATTCTAGAATAGTAGTCAATAACAATGTTAGTGCTTTTGAAATAATATCGATTTGTAAAGTAAGATCAATGGAATTACAGTTCATTAAATATGCTTAAATTATAATAATAACAATAAAGATATAATGGCAAATAGACTATCAACCAAAAATTAACAAAATTTTTTCAAAAATTCAGGATCATTCGAATCAAGGTAAGGGAAATGTCTGAACTGGCTTCTTTTAGAAACATAAATTAGCCTTCTTGATGTGGATCCCAGCAGCCAGCCTCAGAAATATTTAGTAAACGAACTCTTAAGGCGAATTTAAGATTTGTTGGCATACCGTAAATGACCATGAAAGTTTGGTTAACTTCAATCGTGTGTTCTGTATCCACAGATGAGATACAGTAGCGCTGCGAATAGATTTTGTTTGACCTCTACTTAACCACGCAGTGTGATATTCAGAAATCCGACGAGAAACACGCCTGATTGTACGGCCTATGTAAGTGACTCCACAGGGGCAGTTAAATTGGATAACACAACTATAGTCCCACTTGTAAATATTATCTTACAGACACTATGTGAACTTTGGATACTTGGGGAGATTTCGTAACATACAGAGTCTTATAAATGATTCTCACTTATTCTTGTAACTATCATATTGATATTCTTATTTTATTATGATTACTATTCTAGCTAATTCAGTTAGCTTAAGTGTACCTTAGTATTTTTACATAGTTCATTAATTTATTCTTCTTAGTCATTATTATTTTAGAAATTAGTGATTACGTAACGACTTGTACAAATCAACCGACTTTAAATTCCGTAAATATTCTCAACCCATCCACACACACACACACCTCCCGTCACTATACCTCAAAATTTATATTTCCTGTTGTCTAACAATCGGATCCTAACTTCTACTAACTAACTATCTTGATCTGTGTAATCTGCCATTTTCACCCGTTATGTACCTTAAAATTGGAAATTCTTATCATCTAACATGATTAGTATAATTTTTTTAATGTAACACTGCATTTACAACAGTGTAGAGTCGGTGGTGAGGAACCAATTGATAAAGGAATATGTTTCTTCACTCAGTCTGTTTTGTTCATTTTTGAGATTACATACAACTTAAAAATTGCTTGATTATATAAATGCTGGAAGCTAGACATATGCTTGAAAGAAAAATAGACTTCAAGTTTTCGGAGGCGACAGTTGGTTGTTCCATTATGGAATGTATTCATGAATGCTTATCCGAATAATATCATTCTGTCTAGAGTTGTATTTGTTCAGAGAAGCTTAACAAACATTCATGATAATTTGAATGAAAATCGATAAGCTGGTTAATTTCATTCAGACAAATAAGAACTCATGATATTGCATGTGGAGATGTAGCCTGTTGGCTTATGCACTCGACTTCTAGTTTACAAGTCTCGGATTCGAGTCCCATTCAGCCTGGACAACTGAGTAGTATCATTAGCTCTCCTAGCCCAGTACTGGGTAATTAGGTTAACTAACATGATATCCCGTAAGAGATTACTGTTTACGCCTATAAACTCCAAAAATTATATTAATAATGGAATCTTTTAGTGCTTGATAAAACCAATGAATAATCTACTTCACTTAGAAGTTTCATTTATCAGCAGCTGGTACATTATTATTGTATCCTTTAGTTCCTAGAGGAACATAGGGCTTCAGCTGCGCACCTCCATTGCCTTCGGTTTTCTGACAACTTTTTCACCCTGCTCCAGGTCTGTCCACATGCTTTCATCTCCTCCTCGCATGACCTCCTCCAAGTCACCCTTGGACGACCAACTCGCCGCCTCCCTTTCGGGTTCCACTCGAGGGCTTGTCTAGTGATGTCACTTGATGGTTTCCTCAGCGTATGGCCAATCCATCTCCATTTCTTTCTGCCTATTTGTTTCACAATCGGTTCCTGATTGGTTCGCTCCCAGAGATCCCTGTTGCTGATCTTTTCTGGCCATCTGATCTTGAGTATTGAGCGAAGACAGCTGTTAATGAAGGTCTGAAGTTTGTTTGAGATGCTCTTTATGACTGGCCAAGTCTCTGATCCGTATAGTAGCACTGACTTCACATTGGAGTTGAAAATCCGGATCTTATTTTTGATGCTGAGTGCTGTTGACCTCCACACAGATTTGAGAGTAATGAAAGCTTGTCTTGCTTTTCCGATTCTGGCTTTGATGTCCTCGTCAGTTCCGCCTGTAGTTGAGACGATGCTTCCCAGGTAGGTGAAGGAGGTTGTTTCTTTCAGGTTCTTCCCATTTATGCTGGCTGTTGTTGGCTAGGAATCTTCATCACCTCTGTTTTATCTATGTTCGCGTGAAGTCCTATCTTTGATGCTTCTTCTGCCAACTTGTTACTTTTCACTTGCATATCTTCCAGTTTGTGGGAAATCAGACATATATCATCGGCGAAATCCAGATCCTCCAAGTCTTTTGTGTCAGTCCATTTTATGCCTGTTCCCTCGTTGGTTGTTGTCTGTCGCATTATCCAATCAATTGCAATCAGGAAGATCATTGGTGATAGTAGACAGCCTTGCCTCACTCCCGTCCTCACTTCGAAGGCTTCCGTAAGTTTCCCGTTGTGGATTACTTGGCATGCAGCATTGTCGTATAACTGTTGGATGAGGTGTATAATTGTCGATGGGACCCCGTAGTAGCGAAGTAGTTTCCAAATGACCTCTCGATCGACGCTGTCGAAGGCCTTTTCAAAGTCGATGAAGTTGAGATAGAGAGGTGACTGCCATTCCAAGCTTTGTTCAATGATGATCCGTAGAGTGGCGATTTGATCAATACATGATTTGTTTCTCCTGAATCCGGCCTGTTCCGGACGAAGTTTTTCATCTAGGGCTTGTTTGATTCTCTCCAGGATGATGCGACTTAGTATCTTGCTTGGAATGGACAGAAGCATAATTCCACGCCAGTTTTTACATTGACTTAAGTCTCCTTTCTTTGGTAGTTTGAATAAGTATCCGTTCTTCCAATCCTCGGGTACTTTGCCCTCTTTCCACACCTTCTCCAGTAGTGGTGTCATCAAGTCCGCTGTTGTCTCTGGGTCTATTTTCAAAGCTTCTGCTGGGATTCCATCTGGTCCGGTGTTTTCCCAGCTTTTAGCATCTTGATTGCATTCAGGACTTCTGATTTCGTCGGGGGGTCAGTGTTCACTGGTAGTTCTGCTTCCGTTGTTGGTATTGTTGGGCGCGTTGTAGGTGGCGGACGATTTAGAAGTCTTTTGAAGTGTTCACCCAGTGCTTTCTCTGTTCCACCTCTTTGGTGATTGACTTTCCATTGTCGTCCTTTATTGGCTTAATCTGTGTCGAACGTTTGCCCGAAAGGTGCCTAGTTGTTTGGTAGAGTGTGGCGAGGTCTCCTTTGCCTGCAGCTTGTTCTGCTTCGTTTGCCATGGTTTCATAATATTTTCTTTTGTCTTCCCTGGCACTTTCTTCACTCTTTTGTTCAGTGTATTGTAGCTTGCATTCAGCTCCTGTTTTTGTTGCTCGTCAGTGCACTGGATAATCTTTTGTTTCACTGTCCTTCTCTCTGGTATATATTCCTTGCTATAATTTGACGCCTAGATAAATAACAACTGGAGTGGCGTGTGCTACTCATAAGACCTATCAGTAGCATATAAACGCGCATTGATAGGCAGGACACAAAATTGAAACCAACATTTCAAGTCAGTGGCTGGCTGCAGAGTTAGCAGTGTTTATTTCTCAAATCTGGATCAGGTTTGAATGATCCTGAATTTTTGAAGAAATTTCGTTAATTTTTGGTTGATAGTCTATTTGCCATTATATCTTTATTGTTATTATTATAATTTAAGCATATTTAATGAACTGTAATTCCATTGATCTTACTTTACAAATCGATATTATTTCAAAAGCACTAACATTGTTATTGACTACTATTCTAGAATATTCTATGTAAATAAGGATATATATATATATATATATAATTGTAGAGCCAGAAGAGGAGTTGATCGGAAAGCATATTCTTTGCTCAATTATTTTGTGTTTTATAGATGTCTGAATGAATATTTTCGCCATATTGAAATCTGAATTTAGTTTACGTTGTGGTCAGGGAATAATCTTACTGGGCGACTTTTCGTCTGAAGGTTTGACCTTCAGGAAACTGATATCCAATTACAACAGTTTCTAATTTGCTGACCTAGCCGACCTTAACTGTGGCTGAAAATGGTGTTTTTCCTTAATATAAAAGTCCATTACCAAGCCTCTTATCAGTTACCTGGAACAGACTTTCCATGTACAAGGCTAGGAGAAACATATTTTGGCGTAAGAGATACTATCCAGCTGTGGTTGAGTCAAGTAGGCGAATCATGACTCGAAACTCAGACTCATAGACCAAATGCTTAGTAATAAACCATATCACTACTACACAAAGCATACGCTAGCATAGATACCTTGTCTGTCTAGCTCAAAAAACGATATTTATCTGACTTTTATTTGTGACAGATGATTTTCAAGAAACACTATCATGTGCAACGTGGATAGGCCACTTATCCTAGTATATGGTTGAGGCTATTACTACAGCAAGATTAACAAGACCTAACATTAAAGCGTAGCACAACTAGGTGTTATTTGTCAGTTGACAACTTCTTATAAGTTGAATCCCAACTTTCTGAGTGAACTCCTAATATTCTTTGATACTGTCATATAAATTCTCTACAGTGAAAGGAACACTGACGCACTTGAAACCACTTTTGTCTATATTACCGTCATCCTTTTTTTTGATTTTATACCATCGAACTTATAAACCTCTTGATGATGTACTATTTGCCTCAACCTTTATTGTCTACGCAATATACTCCATTAATCAGACCACAGTTTGCCGGCGCAAACATGTTATGCACTAAGCTACGAAACACACACTCACACAAGGTAAGATATGGTGAAATTATCCAGTCGGTAAGACAAAAAGTAGGTGGAGTGAAGTGTGAAAATTGGACTAACTGGCCAAAACCAACCAACCAGCCACCTTCCCAAACGCCAAAGTTGTTTCCAATTACACTACTGAGGAAAATAAAAGACAAACTCAGCGAAGAAAATTTTCTTTATCGACGAAATCATCTTCAGAGGCTGTAGAATCGTATTTATATTTACCGAAAACGGATATTTTATTGTCCCGTTGGGTTCCAAGTGGAACATAGGGCTTCAACAATACATCTCCAATTTCTTCTCTTTTCTGACATACTCTCCAGCTGGCTCCACACGATTGCCTAGACTCTGTCATCTCTTCCGCACACGATCTCCGCCATGTCACCCTCACATTGACCACCCACTCGAAGCACTTCCTGGCGCGCAATGTCATTCGATGGCTTCCTCAACGTATTCCCAATCCATCTCCACTTTCTCCTACATGTTTGTTGAGCGATCGGCTCTTGATTGGTTTGTTCCCAGAGTTTCTTGGCACTTATTCTTTCTGGCCATTTGATCTTCAGTATGGAGCCGGCTGTTTATGAAAGTCTGCAGCCTGTTAGAAATCCTTTTCGTTACACGCCAATTTTCTGACTCGTACAGAAGGACTTGACAAATTCGTATCTTATTCTTTATGACGATAGTAGATTTCCAAATTGGTTTCAGGTTGAACCGAAAACATATTGAAGTCCATTATTGCGTAATGGGAGAGGCATTAACATAATTGCTCTACAGTGGCTTCAAAAGTAAAAATAAAGGTTATAAATTACGTTATACTCAACAGCACGTAGGAAGAAAGGGCTGGAAATTCGGTAGGATTAGAATTTTCATTGAGTAAGAAGAAAGGTAGTTGGGTATCCATTTAACAAGTATGAGAAAATGTACAAAAGTAACATGTGAGAGTGATAATAGTGAATTAATTATTGAAAATCAAGGCAAACTAATTGTTAGGAAGTCAAAAAATTACAGGGAACGACTAATGAAAAGGTTAAGACCATGGTAGAATAAGAGACTGGACAGACTTTTTCTGTACACAAAGTTCGGGGTGGTATTGACAAATCGCCAGCGTCTCCGCTGGTCGTACACAAATGCCGAAACCTAACGTCCTTTGTACAATTTGACCTCACCTTGTAGATAATCTTGAAAGACGAACCTGGGGAGCTGCGTGGCTCGAGTTCATCAAGTGCTCGAGAACTGAACTAGTAGCTGTCTTGCACTGTTCCTTTTGTTAACCATGTTGGGTGAAGTAATTTGAAACTTTTATTTTTACTTTTTACGCCAACTCCGAGTAATTATATCAACTCCCCACCGCCAATTACGCATTAATGGATTACTATACGTTTTTGGTAAATACAAATAAGACTGTACAGCCTCTGAAGATGATTTCGTCGATTAAGAAGATTTTCTGCGCTAAATTATCTTTTATTTTCTTTATCACGCAATGGATATTTTCGTCAGTTATACGGCTATTCACTATATGTTTACCGGATTTTAAAACATTGGTACTATATCTGTACAGATTATTCAAACATCCCTCCCTAAAAATGGGTTTTGATCCAAAAAGATTCATACACACAACTCACAGAAGAGGGGCTGGTCGAGATTCGAGTGATTTGAATTGATTCGCCTCTCTGAGATGAGCCAAACAGGGCATATCTCCAGTGAACTTGACCGTCCCCCCTCCTCCCGCCATACGAGCCGAGCGGCCGTCCAGCATTTAGATAATTCCGACCTGGCTAGCAAGCACTACCGATTGACTGATGTGAGCGGTATACAACTACTTATACCACTCAATCAGTAGTATATAACGTCACACACATACCTTCTGTTCAACATTAACAGCTGAGCTGACAAATACTGTATTAATTACAAACCATTTTTTATTTCAAATGAGAAAATGTCTGGTGTAGATGCATGTACAAACAAACTCGAATAAGAGCTCGTCTGTGTGTAGATTCCTTGAAGAAGACACAAAAAATATACAAACAAAAGAAAAATTATAGACAGGACGACGCCTCAAGATGATCTTCTAGACCATTGTTGAATCCAACCACAAATTTGTGTTATATTTCTTTCTAAATCCTCAGGAGTATTATTGACTAATTCATAGACAATCCCTGTATTATACGATTCACGTGCTTCGTCTAAAACCACCTGAAAAATTATAAAATATAGTAGAAAAAACAAACAAAAGATAATGTTAGGAAACTGACCAACCGGTACGTAGACAGATGCACACAACTGGAACAAACCAATCGGAATTGGCCTACGTAAAGTAACGCCCACTATTTTTATTGATCATGATTATAAACTAACTGATATATGCTTGATGATATTTTGAATTATACACTGTCGTGTAAAATATATTATGGCTAATACTGAAGTACGCTTATTGGCTCACGTCGTTGTGTTCTCGTTTAAGTAAAGCGGGTTGGAGGAAAAAGGTAGCTGTCGGCTTAGACAAGCGGTATTCACGATCAGTGAATTTGTATCCAACTCGGCGTCCCTATTTCAATCTTAACGTATCGCAAAATATAAAAGTGGTGACATCATAACACTGTACGAATCAAAAACGTTATGCATTATTAATATCAATAGGGTATGAGGCGTATGTCACGATGTACTGCTGAAGCCTCAGGTTGGAAAAGAGCTAGTGGGCAGTCAAACCAAAACATGGCATCAGTTAATGAAATCCATAACAGTTAGTTTAAGCCACGTCTGGAGGTATAAACTTCCTGATTGGTTGGGGTCCTTGTCTATCTGTCAGTCTGGATTCAACATAGAACTTGGCACCGAATTGCACCAGTTCGAGTTGCCACGTTCCAAATATCACACAAAGGTAGACAAAAGGATGACTGAAGAGAAACAATAGAGTTTGACAAGTATAACAGTGAAACAGAATGGGTAATGGTAGAAAGGAATATGAAAGATTACAGAGACTGAATACATCTGCGCTGGCCATTGACAACGATTTTGAGCCATGTCACCTATTGTCTTCAGCCATTGATTCCTAGAGTCCCGAGGGCCCCAACCGGAAGTCTGCATCTCCCTCCCTATCTGACTCAGTTTAACTGTCAAGGATTTCATGGATTGATGAGGCCATGTTTTTGTTTGGCCACCACTTACTCTTTTCCAACCTGCACCTATATCAGCTAGTAATGCCCGTCGGGGAGGCGATGGGGTTCTTGAGATGGTAAAAATCAATGACGACTGGAGGAAATTGGTGATATTGGCTTAAATTGGTTTTCAGTGGTTGGCGCAGATGCATTCACTCTTTGTGATGGATCATATCCAATAAATATCGACTGTTCTTCCATATTACTATTCTTTTTACCTCACACTTCTGTCAATTATCTCTCTTTACTCTCTTCTCTTGCTGTGTGCTACATGGAGTGTGACAACTCAAACTGCTGCACATCTGTGCAAAGTTCTAAGTTGAAATCAGTCAATCAGACTTCTGAAACCCCCCAAGAGAATAATGATAATCAATACTGTTAAAAAACCTCAGGTTTCTTCGGGCTTACAAGAGCATTTATAGTTAGGGATGTGGTAAAAAATGAATTGTGATATTGTTGCACCTTTATCTTAATGTGTGACTGCTTAGCAGCGCACACATAACCAAAAAATGTTCACTTCTACTTCAGTTCGAAAAGAGATAACACAGATGAAGACCTTTATAATAGGACAGAAAACTATCTAAATAGCTTCGTTACCAAAATCAACACAAACATTAAATATGATCGTAAATGTATGCCGAAAACATGGACCCCCTCAACAGTTGCTATTCAACATATATCAGATATGTGTCAGAAGATATTAGAAGAATACTGAATAAACAACAACAACAACAACAACAACAACAGAGTTCTCTTCAAAACATCAGACATAATAAAAACCAATAAAAGACCGAACTCCAAAGGATTCGCAATCTGGCTGTAGCTATAAAATAAAGTGCCTAAGAAATGTGATGCAATTTACATAGGACAAACTTCGTGAAAAATCAAAACCAGAAGAAATGAACAGCGTACAGCAGCCTGTATTCGACTGCCGAGAAATGCAGTGGAACTAGAAAGACTTGAAAAATCATCGACATTAGGCCAAGCTTTAGAATATTGAAATCGTATCGAGAAATTTCAGAGAACGCCTGATATCAACAGGGCCTTTATAAATAAATCGAATCCAAACTGTTTGAATAGCAGTAACAGACTAACTAAGACAGAATTCGATTTGGTTCCAACACGAACTTCGTTTCATAAAGCGACAAAATCAACACAAATGTGCTGTTTCTATAGTTTCATACATTTACTGAATGCAACAGTCTGTACATGGGTTGTTATCTTTATTCCATCATGACGACCTGCTTGAACCACTGGGATGCCTGAATTACCACCCGACACGATGAGTCTTACTTTCTCTAATTCTTGTTCTTTTAACTATTTTTTTTATTATAGCTTGATTCCACACAGTATTTTGGTACAACTATGGAATTTTTAGCATGCGATATCGATGCTAGCCCAAATTTAACAGGCCGATCATTGATATCAAGTGTGCATCGGCCGGGGGCAGAACCGTGGACCATATACACAATCGGAGAGCGGCCTACCCGCTGGTGCCACCGAAGCACAAATGTACTTACACACAGATTCAATTGGCTTTCAAACTACCCGTATGCATGGACGAAGGAAAAATATCATAAGAGGTTGGTCTAACAGCATTGCATCACGTGACTGCTTGAACATCCTGAATGAGGAGAGAATTTTGTGCAATTAATTACGCTGAGAATTCAGTACACTATGTGGACATTTTGTCCAGAATAAAACTACCGTTTACTTATTATTTATTATCATTTTATTGTCTTTACTAATTCACCCACCTGACAACGTAAAAATTACCACACTTGAAAGGGCTACTATTAAATTACTGCATGTAATTTAAGATTTTATAAATTTTGGTTTAATAATTCGATGAAGCTATTAGGACTAAACAAGTAGAAACGATATCGTTTTGTATTCTATTCGTCGGGAAATATGGAAACTTTTATAATAATAAAGAACAGGATAATCTAATTTAGAAAATCCCTCCCCCTTCAACAATGGACCCAAATCTTTGAATAATACAGTTGGAAGAAATTGATTCTGTCCTTATGTTCGCCCATAAACTATTCGGCTGTGCGCACAAACCCGCTGCATCCTGAAAGATTGGAAAACCTCTCCACACATCACTTACCTACTGTGTAGCATAGACAACATTCTTGGATAGGACTGCTGAGCAGTTCTTAATCCTAATACTGTCAACATTTGCATTATAATAACAATACTATGTTTAATCACTTTCTTAGCTGCTCATTAATCCATACGGCCACAATATAACATATAATTCATGTACTAGTAATAAGAATAGTAAACTAAGTAGGGAGAAAAAAAACTAACCTGAACGATTTCACAATGAATGAGATCTGCCACTTTCTCTTTTGAGTAGCCACGTGAAGTAAGACGAGGGTAGAGGATTTCATTATCTGTTCTCAACACGAATACGGCATCGAACCAGCGTTCGGGGAAAAAGTCACAAGAATGATAATCAACAATCTATAAGAATAATATACGGAATACGAATAATATATACAAACATACTTGACCACCTGAGGACATTGCGTCTTCTAACTCATCTACAACTCTATCCTCATCCAAAATATGACACTGATTATCTGGATCATATCCATCGTATAATTCTCCTTCTTTGGCAACATCATTAACACTGACATAATTGAATGAAGTACGTTCAGCTACTTCCTTAGAAACAGTGGATTTTCCTGTCCCTGGTGTGCCTGTAATAAGGATGTTTGGTAAAGTAGCAACAGGCATGTTGTTAGTTAGAGCTGAAAAGAATAATATGTTATTGCAGTAAATCCAAACGCGTTCGAAGAAGACTTTCTTGATCAGATAAGCGGTCGATTGTATAGGTTAGCTGACTAATCTTATTTGATGTTGATGAGATAACAGGATCTTGTTCTACGGTTTGATTGATAGCAGAAGAAAGAAGTTCAGCAGACTGTGAGGAATTTAGAATGTTTTGAACAAATTTTTGCAACGCTGAAACAGTTTTCAAAGTTTTGTTTTGTATTTGTAAAGAGGCTTTTTCATTCCAGTTATTTGTGTATGACATGAATTTTACTGGAATATTGTCAAATTTAAAAGCATGTAATCGAAAATAAGTCTTAGAAAATAGATTGGTTAGGTGTCTGAATAGCTATAATTTAAAAAAAAACTGTCAGCCGCATCCAAGTTTTTAAGAAAAATAAAACTTCTAAATCAAGCGGATAAAGTGAGATTATTCACTTATTGTAGAAAGCGTTTATCTTGTATAACAAAGGCTAATACATATATTACAAGTACACTCAGGCAATTGACTGACACTAAGTGGCATGATGAGAGAGGTATTGCCTAACTTAAAAGTCACTGACCTTAAGAGTATTGTTATTATTTGTTGTAGGCTACAGTTCATTTAGCTGAAACCATTTCAAGACCTTCTTTCCTCCCTGAATGGGATATAAACACAGCTCCTCCATCCCTAACTGAGGTTACTAAAGCTGTCACCAATCTGAAACTAGGCAAAGCAGCGGGACCTGATGGAATGACTCCAGAGGTATTTAAGTACGGTGGAGACAGTTTACTGTCTGCATTAACTGAGGTACTAGGCAGCGTTTGGGAATCAGAAGAAGTCCCATCGGGTTGGTGTAAGTCACTGATTATCCCCATATACAAGAAGGGAGACAAGTCTTCCTGTGATAATCACAGAGGGATTAGCTTGACTAATATAGTATCTAAAGTCTTAGGCTCAATAATCATGCGTAGACTAAGTGGTGCTCGGGAAGCACAAACACGAGAGAGCCAGGCAGGCTTTAGACCAGGAAGAGGGTGTATTGATCATATCTTCACCCTCCGACAGATTCTAGAACATAGGAATTCCTACCGGCGTCCAACAGTCATTATATTTCTTGACCTAAAGGCGGCATTCGACTCTGTCGATCGAGAAGTTCTCTGGAGATGCTTGGCTGTAAAGGGAATTCCGAGAAAATATATTGCACTGATTAAGGCACTCTACTCGTACTCATACAGCCAGGTGAGGGCTTACGGCGAGCTGTCATCTGAACTGGTGACGACCAGTGGTGTCCGTCAAGGATGCCCATTATCTCCTTTCCTATTCAACTTCATCATAGATGTGTTAATGGACTTAACCCTAAGTGACTTCAGCGACTCAGGGATTGACTTGCTACCGGGGAATAATCTCGTTGACTTGGAATATGCAGACGATATAGTCCTTCTAGGCGAAGACGCTGACAAAATGCAGAGTCTTCTAAACACCTTGAGCCGCAATCTACGAATGTTTGGCATGCGATTCGCTCCCGCCAAATGCAAGATGATGTTACAGGACTGGACTACATCGACGCCTAGTTTAAAAATAGGAAGTGAAGTGGTAGAGCACGTTGACCGCTTCACTTATTTGGGAAGTACCATCAGCCAACGCCAACGGGTTGATCTCTGACGAAATCTCAGCACGAATACAGGGGGCTCGTTTCGCATTTGCCAGTTTACGCCGACTCTGGCGTAGACGAGATATCCGACTATCGACCAAAGGGCGGGTGTACTGCTCATCAGTCCGCTCCGTCCTCCTTTATGGTTGTGAGACCTGGCCACTGAGAGTGGAAGACATGAAAAGACTAGCTGTCTTTGATCATAGGTGCCTGCGTTCTATTTCCCGTGTAAAGTGGCATAATAAGGTGAGCAACATTGAGGTTAGGCGTCGAGTTCTAGGTAAACAGGGGAAATCAATCGACGAAGTCGTGAAGCTACAAAGACTGAGATGGTTAGGACATGTGTTACGTATGCCAAGCCATCGCCTCCCTCGACGAGCAATGTTAGCGGATATAGGGTCAGGCTGGAAAAAAGCTAGCGGCGGTCAAACAAAAACTTGGCATCAGTCAATGAAATCCACAACAGTTGGTCTTAGCCACGTAGGAAGGTGTAGACTTCCAGGCTGGGGTCCTCGGGACGGTAAAAATCTATGGTTGGAAACAATTGGTGACATGGCTCAAAATCGTTCTCAGTGGCGCAGATGCATCCACTCCCTGTGACTTATGATCTTCAATGAAACTGTTTTGTATTTCTTTATTACTCCTTTGTCTCACACCTCTGCTCACTGTTTCTATTATGCTTTTCTTGTACTTTCTTCTCTTGCTTCGCGTGCTACACGGAGTGTGGCGACTTGAACTTCCGCACATTTGTGCAAAGTTCTATGTCGAAAACAGACAGACAGACAGAACGTCATCAGCTTGATCTTGGTGTTCTCTTGGTAGCACAATGTTCTTATGTTCTAAATTACTACCAACTAAGAACAGATGCCTACTAAGAACTGTGAGACGACTGCCGTTATAAAATCGTCAGCCTGCTAGCATAAGTAATTGAGTTGGAGACACCCAGTTTCTTTTCTCTTAAGATAAGGCTACGAACCCCATATCACAACTCTTAATGTCCGAGGCCTTATGGTAGAATGAAAATCAGGATTAGCCAGTCTGCTCTTCCTATAAATCGCATGGTACAGTGGCGTGTGGGTAGACTTCAGTTTCCCTCTCAAGCTACTCTTGTATGGTCACGTGTCCATAGTGGTAGTTTTACCAAGTGCCGCACACTACGTGAAGATGGCCTATTAGCTTAAGCACTTGGCTTTCAAAAAGTGAGTCCCAGTTCGGAACCCCACTACACTGACGTCAACTCGGGAAGCTAAGTAGTATCAGCCCATACAATAAATGTCATACAGCTTGATAAGTGAGAGTTTTCTCTTGGTAAATGAGTTCAAACGACACAACAGCTATCAGATTTCGTGAGCTGCAACTAAGTATCCTTTTGGTTAATCCTAATCGTAAGGCTGTATCATATCATCCGAGAAGCCAAACTTTACACTTGGATTTCTATGGTTATATTTCCATCTTATGAATATAGCTTCATATTTGTTCATAAAAACGCCAATACGTCCTTCACTTTCTATCCTTTATGTTTATACTTACCGGAGAACTTTTTCACAGTAGTAGTAGTTAGTGATTTAGCAGTAAAAGGTAAAGCCAAGAGACAGTTCGACATGAAGAAAACACCTTGGTTTCAACTATGCAGTGTTATGGACCCTGTTGCAATGTACCTTAGTGAAACATAACCATGAACATCAAAAAGCAAATAATACATGTCTTGGGATAATGCAACACAACCATAAGAAAACAAATCATTGAAAGGCTTGTGAGTCACAGCACACGAATTCGTGTTATAGAAAAGAGACGCCCCACAAGACCGAACGCACAGATGAGATGCCAACTCAGAACAAGGCATGTAAATAACATGTAAATAACAGTGTTTACTAACTATATAAAATCTTGAGGCAACTTAATTTAATAATTTCAGAGATTTTTAAAAATACCAGAATTCTTGATTACGACATATTATGTACACTGTATGGTTACATTGGTCATTTATCTAAATACTACACAATTACTACTTTTACACTGTATAGCTAGATACATCCAAGACATCAGGTGAACAACTCTAGTTAAACACCATACCTGTCGTGGCACAACAGTAACGTTTACTTTGAACTACCGCTGGTAATCGAGATTCAATATCCAATATATTGCGCTCAATTCTTTACTCTAAGGTGACTGTTTCCCATCTTATTTTCTCCAGATATAGAGATATTTAGATTCATGTATAGTTTACCTTTGGGGAAAGAATGCTTGGATCCACTGGAATTATATTTAACATATTAAAAATTATACTATGTTCATTAGTTAATATATAAAGCAAGGAAGAGTAGTGAGTGGAGAGTTTTTTCGTGCCAACATTACTACCATTATGTCTCTACATACACTGGCCATCTCTCAGACTAGAGATTCCTAAGTTTTATAGATGTTTAGAGGTTGACGGTATTGACGTTCGCGAATTGTAGGGAATATACTAAGGCGAGATCTGATACCAACAACTTCTACAATATTCGTTCCACGTAGACTAAAGGCAGAGCGAAAGGCACAGTTGATCGTCCAAATTACCAGGTATATTTCGGGACCAAATCGTAGACCGGGATGATTGCTTAGCTGGCTAGTGTTCGTACACGAACGTGACATGACGGAGTTTGACCGGAAGCCTTCAGCTAAACAAGTCGACTTAAACAGTGAGAGTCAGCATCCAGTGTTTAGTGATGATTGCTGTGGTCAATAATTTTGGGGAATTAGTTACCGCTACAGATGGGTCAGGAACTTGGCAGGATTTGCCTTGTCAAATTCTTGGCTAAGACATTCAAAGATGTCATCCAAACGTTTCCCGAATCTGTAGACCTAATTGCGGCTTTCTTTACAGTGAGAAGCCTCATCTGGTAGCTGAAACCTCTCCGAAGACCATATAACTTGTTAAATAGCTGACTCTGGGTTTGCATTTTCGGGATTCTTCCTGAAATTTCTAAATTCTAGTCAAGTGTAGTGATAGGTGATCCCTTCGCTCCTTTCGCATGGTAGGAGCTATTCCCTGACGAGTCCGCACGTCCTCAAAACTGGGTCCAAAGACGAACGTAAAATGGGAGTGATCAAACCATCCAGTAGTTCATCATCTTCACCCTTGGATGTGGTATATAAAAACAATGTCACTGTCTAAAGGCCTTGCGACTGCTGCAGAAGGTCCAAAATTAAAATAACTAAAGACAGCTGTCCAGTCTTGTAGATGCACGACTGAACTGTTACTTCAAAAAAATTACATCTGTCTTTGACAAACTTAAATCAATGTGTACTCTCCATTAAATACCAGCTCATCCTCATTATGAGCCATGGACACCAGCCACTTTGTCCCTGGGTCCTTCAGTGTTTCTTTTCACTTCCATTGGTCTAAGCTAATCTTCGGGCACTCCCCTTAGGATGTCTCACACGGAGTTGACTGTGAATAGATGGGTCTGGGTGACACTAATAGATAATTGGGGAAAAGGCACTCACCTCCAGATTTCTACTAAAATGTGGAAGTATTCGGTGACGGCCAATCCGACCAAGAACCATTTTCGCTTTCGTTAACTGATTTTTTTCTCGAACATGTAATCGAAAAACATTGCATTCACCTACTAACTCGAAAGGTCCAAGCAATTCAAAGTTTTTAATGGAAGCTGACCTCTAAACTTTACTTAGATTCCTAGGCAAGACTTAATATTCTTCGTGTCTTATTTTTTTATTTTGATTACAGCTTGATGCCACACCGTATTTTTGGCCCAAGTATGGAATTTTCAGCATGCGATATCGGTAGCCCAAATTTTGCAGGCCGACCACTGATATGGGGTGTGCGTCGGAAGGGGATCGAACTTCTGACCATGTGCATGGTCGGCAAGAGTCCTAACCACTGTGCCACCGACGGACTTATCTTAACCGCACTAATTAATCTCCTAAGTGGTTGCTTCGAAGCAGCTGACATTACACCTGGCGCCATGGAAGCATTTCAGAAAATCAAGATGGTCATAAGGGTACGTTAAACTTCCGCGTGACATATTAGTTGATGTGCCTAACGACTGCTGGGGCTATACTGCGACGGCTTATGGACGGCACCTGGATAACTCTCGCTTTGTTTTCCAAAGTGAAGGCATGCATTTGAAACACTATGCAACACATCTGCCTGAAAAACGCTTCCACCAAACTCTTTCCAATTCTTATTGAAGGTTTGTTGTCCGCCGAGTTTACGGACCACAAACACTAACTGTATGCAGCAGCAATACAGACAGATATTCTTTATGTGAATGCTATTTGGACGATATTTCAAGACTCACGCCTGACATCCATTAGTTCCCTTGTGTGACAAACTATACGGTGGGCACTTTTCTCCATTTATATCACTACAGTTGCAGCAGCAGAACATAATGGTATTTGATAGATGAATTGTTTATCCATCAACAGATGCAAAGATATGGCGAAAAAGTATGTCTTACACTAAAATTGTGAGTCGGTAGAATGTTCGCCGATCATCAACCGACTCACTCCCAAATCTCCCTAAGCTAGTAATGAGACTGGTAAAGAGGGAAGGTTCGCTATGGGGCTAGCAACCCCACCCCGTAAAACTAAACGCCACTGCCACCGAAACTTCAAAGCTCTAGCATGAAGCTCTACATTCCACTGGAAATGTAAGGGAATGAAAATACACACTAAAATCACCATTTTCAAACGTTCCCTATATTGTGCTTGTTTTTCCTTCATTTTTTCTACACTGTTTCGCAAGGATCTTTCATTTCTTCTGCACAGCAATAAAGCCATCCCTCAGTTATTCCTTATTCTTGGGGAAAACACCACATACAATTTATCATCTGCAGAAGTGTGTCAGTAGCACCGTCCATATTGTGCCACGACTGCTGAATTGTGGAAAATAGCCGAACATCAGAATCCACATGTGTGTGTGAAAAAAGCTAAAGGACTGCACACCATTCAAGATGCAGGGTATACGACTGACGAACGGTCAGAGCATCATATTATATGATACGTTCACTTGTAATACAAGACTCTGCATGTTGGACAGCCTTCGAAGCCCTGCGCAGTGCTCCTCATCCTGGTATGCATACTGCAAACAGACCGATAACAGATAGGTTTCTCTAGCCAACAATTAATGGTAATTTAAAAAACTGCTTGTGTCAATGGAGTTGAAGATTGAACGATCAATTCTTGGTTGTTTGCTCAAAATCAACTTCCCCAATTTTCGCGGAGGCATCAGTACGACAGTCATCGTCTCATCGGTCGCTGTTCAGAAAGAAGTCAGTAGCAAACCATCAGAAGTAATCTTATGATTTATTATCGTAATATTTGTTCACAGACCTTAATAGAAATATTTTTTATATGTTGGTGTTACAATAAAGAATTCTCGAACGGCCAATCGGTGTTTTGGTTTTCGCGTCCGTTGCTATTAAGCCTCTCTGAAAAACTGCAAGGAACAGCGTGAGCCCGAGCGTAGCAAGAGCTGGGCATTGACGGTTTATGAGACGTGACTGACAGTTTCTGATGGTAGAAACAGATTCTGGCGGATTCAGACAGTTGGTGAAAGTTTGGATAGTCACCGTTCATCTCTCCTGGTGCCGGTCAAGTCCTCTTTGAACAAGCAATATCTGGAACGTTTTTGAAATTGGGTCAAGTTCAACAATGCCTGGGTCAAAGAAGGGACAGAGTGTCTTGGATGCAAACAGGAAAGTAAGTCATGGTGACTTGTCTGTTAATTGTAACGATGTGTCTGATGTTAAACATGACATGGTTGATGTTACTGTTTCGCCGTTCAGGGATAATAGGAACATCAAACTCCCTAAATTTGAACCACGGTGTTTTGATGGAAACCCAGCTGATTATTTACAATTTGTAAAGGAGTTTGAGATCATGCTGAGTAGTTTTCTATTAAGTGATGAATTGAAGTTAATGTATTTGATGAGATATTGCACTGGAGATGCTTCAAGAGCTATACAGTGCTGTAAGTTTATGAAGCCAAAAGAGGGCTACTACGAGGCTATGAGCATACTACGTCAAAGGTTTGGAAGACCTTCGACGATTGTAGGGAAATTATTCGAGGCTGTTAAGGGTAATGGTGGTCAATTACAGGATGACTCCCAGGCACTCACTGAGTTTTTGGATAATTTGCTGAATTACAAGAATGCATTGATTTCGATGAATTGCATGAGTGACCTCAACTCGAGTTTTATACTAGAAGTAATAGCAAGACGCCTACCTACTCGACTGCAAAGGAAGTGGGTGAAAATAAGCTCCCGTATGGAGGATGAGGGTATCGAGCAAAAATTTGATGATATCCTGAAACTAGTAAAAGATAGCGTCAATCAATCTATGAGCAAGTTCGCCAGTATATTGAATCTCACCCCTAGAATAGAGCAGTCTGAGGGTAAAACGCAATCATTGATGACGAATAGGCCTCAGAGAGGTGGATATCGAGAAGGCTCCATGATGTCTAGTAATGCATATAGACCTAGTGAGTGTAACAGGTTTCGTAGTACATCCTCAACAGATAAGTTACAAGATGCAAGACAAACACGGTTGTGTTTTACACGTTTGCAAGAGGTGCATACAGAGGTGAACTGTGAACCGGTGAGCAAGTTCAGTGATAAGCTAAATGTAAACTCCAGGCCTGACTCCGAATTGTGTGACGATGACGGTGTGGTCAAGAAGTCTGTAGTTGCAACTGGTAAGCCATTGTTGAATAGAGTGTCACAGAATAGAGTTATTGCTTCAGAGTGCAGTTCTGACTCCACAAGTTTACAAGGTATTACTAGTCAGAGCGAAGGTATGAAATCTTTAGGGATTTGTGAGGAAGAACCCAAATCATATACTGCTGTTATTAAAGAGTTTGAAAATGATGAGTCGACCAGATAGATGATGGTAAATTGAATATTTGTGATAATGATCATGATAGTGCAGATTTGTCTTTGGTTGATCATGATGAAATGAGGGGAATGCCTACTACTGCTAAGTTGAACAAAGGTTCTGTACAACTACAACGTGAAGTAGAATTGAACGCAGATGCAGTTGCAGAAGGTGTGCATACTTGTGAGACCGTCAGTGTAATTGATCAGCATGTAGCCCACCTATCATCAGATGATAGTGCTAAACCCGAACTAGTAGTGAAAGACAGCAGTGGTGGTAATCTTGCAGTTGGACAACTATCTGAAAGCCGAACAACAACAGCTTCTGATCCACCGCTAAGTTCATCAACTGATATCAATCAGTCGTCGTTGGTGTTGTCATCCACAATGAAACAGACGCCCATCAACTCAAGTGCCTTGTACAATGACTATGATAGTATTGGTGCATTTGAAAAGACGAAAGATATTGCTCAGTTTCGTTAGAATAAGCCAAGTGTAAACGAGAAAGTAATTGTTAAATTGACTTGCATGAATAAAGGCATTTCTAGTTTCAAGTTACTATTTGAATGCTACTATCTTTGGTGTAAATTACTCTGTGTCTACGCTTGGTTGACCAGATATGTCGTGTGTTTGTTAGTCATCTATATTCTACGATACAATGACATGGGCGTGTTGCCGTTCAGATTTGAAGATATAGCTGATAGGAGGAGGTCAGCAAATGAACTCTGCAATGATTTTCCAACCTAGGGCGTCAACCTGAGAAGGGTTGTAGGCGTACTGCTGTAAGTCCTACAATTCTTCTAAGGGTAGCGCATCAATGAGCAGTGCAATGTGCTTGGTGTGTGATTTTGTACATATGTTCATATTGTATATACTGAATTGTTATCATCTAGCTGTTGGTAATTCTGTTTGTGTCCGGATGACTTCCACTTGGATCATCAACCTGAGAAGGAATGTAGGCGTACTGCTGTAAGTCCTACAGTTCTTCAAGGGTAGTTCGTCAAGGCATAATCCACCACATTTGATGTATCGATTGTCTATATGTTTGTGTCAAATAATTTTGTGGGTTCCGAATAATGTGATTGTTGGTCAATCTTGTTTGTGTTCGGACATTCTACAACTTATAATCTTCAACCTGAGAAGGGTTGCAGGCCTACTGGTGTAAGTCCTGAGATTCTTCAGGGGAATTCCATCAAGACATGATCTGCGAGGTTATGCGTACTGTTTGTATATACGTGTGGTGTGTCATATCAACTGGTGTATTTTGGATTCATTGTGTTTACTCGTTGTTTTCGTACCTTGTTGTTATTGCATAATTTTGTTAAATTTTTCGTCGTGATTACTTCTGAAGTTGTTTATAGTCTTCTACATCCATGAATGAATTGATTGATGCTAAGGACAGCAGATGGGGCGTATACGCCGGGGAGGCTATTGCTGAGAATGAAATGCACACGGAGATAATTGTTAGCTGCGGTCCGACACGCCGGGGAGAAAGAATGTAAACGACTGAGGCTCGCATGCGTCACCGCTACTAGAACTGAGGCAGAATGAGTGACAAGCGATTGCAGTGGTAATTGGTAGTGAGTAGATAAGACGATGTGCGAAGAGTATCATTAGGTGGTGCTATGGTCACGTTGCATTCTGCAAGAGTCATTCTAGCAAGCGGCGATTGTGTTGCAAGATGTCAAGAGGAGGTCTCTGTCTGGAGGCGCAGGTCGTCATTGATGTGTGAGATTGTGCTGTGGGTATGCTTGTGGTGTGTTGGCTTTCCTGTTTGTTTTCCATTTCAGCTCTGTCCGTGTGACCCAGGTTCTCGCAATGGCATCCAAGTCAGCGTGTATTGGTCGTGATGGAAAAAAGGGTTGGATCCCTTTTTGGCAGGGGAGTGTCAATGAAGTTGAAGATTGAACGATCAATTCTTGGTTGTTTGCTCAAAATCAACTTCCCCAATTTTCGCGGAGGCATCAATACGACAGTCATCGTCTCATCGGTCGCTGTTCAGAAAGAAGTCAGCAGAAAACCGTCAGAAACCTTAGTTGTAACAGTGTTTATATGTTGGTGTTACAATAAAGAATCCTCGAGTCGCTATTTGGTGTTTCGGTTTTTGCGTCCGTTATTACTAAGCGTTTCTGAGAAACTTCAAGGAACAGCGTGAGCCCGAGTGCAGCAAGAGCTGGGCATTAACGGTTTAGGAGACGTGGTTGGCAAGTATAACAAATAGATTTGGGGAATGGCATACCCCGCCAAACCGTTAGAAGGTTGTGATATACCAGGGATGTCAGCGTGCTTATGTTGGATATTTGGTGAATTGATTATTTACTTTACTTCATTCATTTGCTTTTAATTAAGTTTTCTCCATCTCGCTTACTTTTCATCTTACACTTCACGCATAATACACCTGTTTAACAAACTCATATAATATCATGAAGCAAACAAAAATGGACCAACTTTCAGTCGAGCATAACAATCCGACCATATTGATGAAATATGAGGAAAGAACGACTCTATAAGAGTAGCTGTCATTACGCTAACAGCTCACTCAGTAGCTCAATATCCGTACACAAATAAAATGACATTTAAATGAACTTTATCCGCAAATATACCGAAGGAAATGGATAAGGTTCTGACGCACCCTGGGGAGACCGTTAGGTGACAGTGTACCAGACTAGTCCTTCAGTGGGAAACGGCAAGTTAGGTGTTCGGGGGTAATATGGAGGAAATAAAAGCTTACAGGAGATAGTGGGATCATATGAAAAAGAGAACAGGAAACAAATGGAGATGTTCTGTTGAAGCCTTATGTCCCACTCGGAACCCATGGGAATAATAATAGTAATATATCCACGAAAGAGCATTACTAACCATAGTAAATATAACTGTGACTGTATAAAGTGTGGATTGATTCGTATATCCATGCCACCTGCCTCAGACCTCCAATCGACTTATCTCTCAAAAATGTTTTAAGTTAACCACTGTGTGCGCCTATGCTTAACATTGCATATATCTTCAGCCATAATATACAACTTTATATACCTCAAAGTAAATTGCCTTTATCTTCATTTGACTTCAGTAAAAGGATAAACAGGAGTGCCTCACTCCGATTCCCCTGTGGAGACCTCAAAAATAAAGTTATCCAACTTTTACTATTATGTGAGAAATGAACATATCGTGCATGACTTTGTTTTAACCAGAATCTCTGTACTTTGAACTTAACCTCGTGGTTTGAATGGAAATATAGTTCTGCCTACAACTCTCTGTCTTCTCCACAACCTCAACTGACATCAGCCGATTCTAATCACCTACCTTCTATTTCAAAATTTCGCAGGGACACCGTATTTTCTCCCTAAGTTACCTTGGTCGACCTCTAGCAATATTGATATTGGAGAATTAAGATTGGAGCAGTCTTCTCAAAATACTTCTGGAGTCCACTACGTTAATTGTGGGTTTGGACCTTGTAATAACCCAAGTAACAAATTTTAATATATTCCTCCACTAACTTTACTGATATGGTATTTTTATTTCGATTCGAATTCGGTATATTGAGTTAGCAGAGTCTAAGGTCCGCCACATACCCGCTTACTCCAATGACGATAGTAAGCAAAAGGCATTAAAATACATTCTTTATATATAAATATATATTCTATATATAAACAACAACAATAAAAGGAATTACACGACCTAAAATCACACGAATTTGTATTATTTCCATCATCGTAAGACTATGAAAATGAATTGAACCTGTATTATTCAATGAAGGAATGTCTTATTAATGAATATTCATAAAGGAAAGACCAAAGAAAAAACAACGAAACGTCACCAATGACAACACCAAAATGTTAACAATGTAGTGTAGAAGAAACTATCATGCGTAGACCAACTTTTGTTACCAATTATATATATGATATATTATATATATATTATATATATATTATATATATATGATATAAAGTTGCGGTTTAAACTCAAAGATGAACAATTTTCAGTTGGATATTCATAAGAAATATGCTTAGCAAGAGGAAATAGTACACACAAACATACATCAATATCCTTCTATTCACGCGCACACCCTCCCACCCACGCATCTTCTCTTCATAAGAAAATGGGTATAATAGGGAAACACAACTAGGATTGAATACAGCAGTAAAATAATAGGCAGTTTATAATTAAAAGTAATGAATGAACGAATGAATGCACGAATGAATAATATTCAGCAAAAGCAAAGTAAGCAATAAGTATAGAAAGGGATTTTCTCAAGTAAATCTCGCCCTCTCTTTTGCTTGAATGATGATTAATCGATGAAATACAACTGAAGTTAGGTTGTAATAGTATAGAGCAGTAAGCATAAAGCAAGAACACTAAGATGGGATAATAACAGTAAACACACACACACACACACAAAAACATATATATATATATACTTCACTTTGAGTTAAATTAATAAGCGTTCTTTTGTTCGAATTCCATAATCTCGTTAACATTATTGTTATTCTTAATAACATTATTACTACCATTATTATTAGTAGTATTAGTAATAATTATAATAGTAGTATTTTAGAAGTTTGTCAAGTGAAAATCCACTTCATGATGCAGCTGATAGAGCAGAAAATTTTGCGACTAAATTACGTGTTATGCTGGAGTTGGGAATTCATTTTGTTTACTGTCTTTTGTTCGACAAACATTAGATAATTTAGCACTTTCAGTTGATTCAGCAGCAGAACTACTGTGAAAAAAAGGAGAAGGGTAACAGAACAAGAAAAAGAATTACTATTTATTTTGTAAAAGAAAACAACCAAATTCAGTGGAAATACTAGAAAAGATATGTAAAACAAACAGAATATAGGATTTCATCATGAGCTGACATCCGCTAGACAACCATTGGAAAGCCTGAGATAGCTGGACAGATGTTTCGTCCCTGTTAAGGACTCTTCACAGTACGCACCCACCGTCAGGATTTGAACCCAGGGCCTTCTGGTTGCAAGACGAGAGACCTCGTAGACCGTTAAGCCACTGGGACCCGATCCAACGACCAGTTCATGAATCCCAGCTTCTTTCAATTCACGAAATAGCGCGACCACTAGCCAGTGTCTTCGGCGAGTATTTGTCCCCATCCCCAACGTGCTGTACCATACTGGTCATGAATTTCTACTAGAACCATGTAACTACTTACCTGAGTAGGGCTAGTCGCTAGTGAGCACCTCATGATGAAATTCTGTAACGAATCAATCAAATCCTTACAAACCAGTACTTGAATACATTATATACTTACTTTTTGTCAAATGATAAGTAAGAATCCATATGTGACTATATTAGCTGGTCACTAGGTTGTAAACCAGTAGTGCTGATAGAATTCTTATCAGTCAGGTTACATTGTAGTCAGTCTAAGAGACTCGCCAAACAAGTGAACTTTTAAAACTAGTGATAAACGGTTGGAGATAATCAGCAGGAAGTCGTGGATCCCAGTTTCATGCTTACTGCCATTCATCGTAAAGGCATATCTACAACGTGGAAGCATAATGCCATATTCTGGGAAGTTTAAACCGACGTCACACAGTGCTTCAGTTAGAGACGTTACACTGCGAGATACTCAGATACCGTCATTGACTCTAAAACACTGGGTGATGCGAGTTTAATCTCCAAAAGGAGTGAAAATTCACCTTGCTAAAAAGTGCCAATAAGTGCAAAATCTAGGTTTGGGGCTTCCGGTTGATTGTCTTCAACCATCTAACATTTCGCGCTTATTTATACTTGTTATCATGTACACTAACTTAACAGTGAAGGTTTTATTTCTTCAGATATATATCTAAACCGCTTGATATAATTGGTAAACAGAAGTATAGAAAAACAAATTGTACATTTATTGAGTTGTGCTGAACGATAAGATGCGTTAACAATTAAGTCAGTCATTTCCACCAATAATGTTTACCTTATACATGAATTTCTGTTAGAACTTACTATAAATAGAAGACTATCACCTTGTGAATGACTGATTTCTCCATTCAATCCAGTCGTGTTGTGGTGGATGCGAAAATAGCTTTAGTGATAATCCAACTTGGCGACTTTATTTTATATTTTTAAATTTTATTCCTTGCGTTCCCATTGGAATATAGGACTTCAAGCTAGAGCTTTGAAGTTTCAGTAGCAGTTGGGGTTGATAGGCTCATGCCCAACCTTTCCCTGTTTACCAGACTTATTACCAGCCTGGCTAGGCGAAGGGATGCGTCGGCCAGGGATCGAACCGCGGGCCATCTGTGTGGTTGGCGAGCATTCTACAGCTAAGCCACCAACGCCAACTCCATGACTGAATAAAAATAAATATCCTTTTAGTTTTAGAAGCGATGAAATGAATAACTGAAATACAGTTTGTTGATAAACTGTACAGATGATTGTAGAAGCTGAGTACTCTTTTTCCTTCTCAACTGCGTAAATGTGACGTCAAGATATGTGATATCTAACACAAAGGTGGCATGGAAGAGACTGTATGAAAGGGAGACAATAGTTTATGGCCAATCGTAGAGCCGGTTATAGAGGACTGTGAGAACAGGAAAAAACGAAGATGTACTGCTGAAGACTTATGTTCCACTTGAAACCTAAAGGGATGGTGATGATAATAAAAATAATTACAAAAAAGTCTCCAAATAAACATGCACACAGTAAATCATAATATCTGAGAATAGAATCCAATGACACTACATAACATCCACAAAACTTATTTCTATGAAATTTGTGCAAAGTGTACATAACTTACTAGGCTTCATCTTCAGGTTTATGATTAAAGTTTTGTTTTAATTCACTAACCAGTGGTCTTGGCTGTTCCAATGTTCTTCTCACTAACGGTTTAGCTGAAAGAAATAAAATAATACAGGAGATTCAAACTCCATGAAATAAACTGTTCAAAGTTATTACGATTTTGTTTGTTTTTTTAATACGAAGATGTGTGGCGCTGTGAATTATTCATGTAGACATTCGACATCCAACCAATGAGTCACAGAATCGAACCCACCTCACTTAACTAGGTCTGAGCAATCAGGTAGTATATATTAATCTTCACAAGATAAGTGTGGCTCATTTCTACCTGTAAAGAATTGCAAGTGGCTGCTGAGTAACATAACTAACTAAAAGTATGCGTCGGTGACTCAACTATGGAAAAGAAGCCATCCAAGCACATGGTACAGGGTTCCATTCCTCATTGACGCACTCTTAAAACTCATTTAGCCGGTAGTGAGCCAGTAAAGAGCAGAAGTTGGGAGTGAGGTTAGCAATCCCATCTAGTAAAGGCACTAAAATTATTTTTTTCTGAAATGATATAGAGCAAATTAGTATATCTGTGCAACTGCATTCATTTCTGAGCTGTATCAGTGAACGTTCAATCACTGATCCTCAGCATCTCGACGGTTTAGGCAGTTAACCTTTACTTCCCATTGAAACAGAATCCAATGGTCCATGAAACCTTCACGCTCTTACGTAATACAACATAGTCCTTATTAAAACAATTAGTCCCTTTGATAAATTTGAATAAGGCATTAAGAAGACAAATTTCGCGAGATGATATCGTCATTTCGTAGTTTCTTTACAACCGCTTTACAACTAACATGGGCTCGAAAAATATGCATGAGTGATACATTGATGGATGAGCTTCGACATATACACTCAGTTTTATTAGCCAATGGTTATCCAGAAAACTTTATCACTTGTCACAGTGAGGATACACGACACCTGTATCATAGAAAGGTATCTTTATTAATCTACCATTCAAGGGTGACGAGATAATGCAGTTGACAGCTCAAAGACTTCGGTCAGCAATCAAACGAACATTCTACGCCGCATCTCTTTTTCTCACTTGCCGAACATTTTCGATCCCTGTACCTACGATTAAAGGACGAAATTCTGTGGACTCTACTTCAAACTGTATCTACAAGTTCACCTGCAGCTGCGGTAACACCTATATAGGTAGAACTAACAGAATGTTCCAATGTCGTCGAAAAGAACATGTTCCAAAATGGCTAGTAAATCATATCGAAAATCCTAACGCGATTAATCTGAATAGAAATCCAGCATCATCCATTGCAAAACACTTATTAATGTCTGCTCACAAAATCAATACTAATGACTGTTTCACAATTATTTCACATAACTCTAATTCAAGATTATTGAAGGTGATGGAAGCACTTTGGGGTATTAATCACATACAGCCTAAACTGTGTGTACGAAAATCAATAGACTTCAATCTTCGCCTACCCTGGACTGCATGACCTATCTTAATATGATTGGTCATTAGTATGTACTTTTGTTTTTATTTAACTGAGTAATTTTCATGAACTTTATTTTATCATTGTTAACCATGTTAGTTGTAAAGCGGTTGTAAAGAAACTACGAAATGACGATATCATCTCGCGAAATTTGTCTTCTTAATGCCTTATTCAAATAGTCCTTTTGACAAATCGAGAGAATAAGAGGGAACGATAAAAAACAATAGGTAGAATAAATCAATTAATAAAGTGTAAGAGAAGAGGTCTTAACTTCCTCATTTGATAAGCTGAACGAAATATTTTGCTCAGAAATCAACAGGGTATGAGACGACCAACAAAGGCTGACAGAGAGACTGTTACCCAGAAACTCAATATTCGACACATTTCTTACAACAGTGTCGTCGATATTACAGGATTCATATAACTGAATCTTGTCTATACAAGTCTTCTTCACGTTTGAAACTAAAATGAGCAGCCTGGCATTCATTGGGGTTCATTCAGTGTAATCTTAGGGAGGAAACTATTCACATCAGAACACTCTAATGCAGAAACCACTGGGACAGAAATTATCGCATCACTGACACATTTAATGAAATTTTCTTTAAAAGAATATACAGTAAGTTATGTAAAAAGATAGAAAACACAAGTGGAGAAAGTACGCCATCTTGGAGCACACCATCTGCAGTAAGCAAAGAAGCGGAACACTTCTCATTGAAAAAATAGTGTTTTGTTCCCTATCCGAAAAAACAGGAAACAATCAATGCATTATGAACAATACTCGCATTAAACAAAACCAGATATCTTGTCACCCAAGGTATATTTGTTAGCCCACAATGATACACTGACTTCGAACTCATAGTTCCGCTAATAAACGTATAGGTTCAAGTAAACATTAATTAAAAGTAGCCAATATCTTAGTGTGTATTTAGAAATCCCATCCTATCTTTCTATTCATATTACTCTTATGTTCATAGTTCAGTTTTCAGCCATGTAAACCATTCAACTTAAAATATTATTAAAAGTAGAAAATATAACATTATAGACGTCAAATTAGATAATCATTAAGGATTTACAATCTAATTCTAAAGGAAGTCAGTTGTGAACTGAGCCAACCCAAAGAATAGGGACCGCAGAGCGCAAAAGCTTCAATGGCTCTGAACACATGCCGTCCATTGGATTTCAGAACTTGCCGTTATTATCCAGTGCCAGTATGAACGCTGTGGATTAATGGAGCTGAAAATTTCATTGTGATCTCGTTTCTATGTACTGTTTGAACGATAGATTGATAGCACGTTATGGTTACTATTAGTATTAGGGTTAGGGTCAGGATTAAGTTATAGGCATGTGTCAGAGTTAGGGTGTTTATTAATATATAGACTTTTCTTGTAAATAAATATCTATGGGAGGAGAGTATTTCCTTGTTCATACAGATGACACTGTTTTGATAGTTGTGGAACTTGAGAACTAACACCCTTCATTGTAACTGTGGTCTATTTCTCAATTACGTCAGGGTAAGATAATGTCTTTGCTGCCTCGGTGGCGCAGAGGCAGAATGATCGTCAACCACTCAGGTGGTCCAGAGTCTGATCCGCGGCAGACACACTACCATACCTTGCTAAGCTGGTAATAAGCCCAGTAAAGAGGGAAGGTTGGGCGTGAAACTAGCAACAACACCCCGCAAAAATAAATCCATTGCTACCGAAACTTCAAAGCTCTAGCTTGAAGCCCTATGTTCCACTGGGATACAAAGGAATCAAAAAATATCGTTTTTAATGAGTTTTGCTTTTATTATATTAATTTTTCTCGTAAATAAATGGCTTCTTGATTAAGCGTACACGGCAAGTTCGGTAATCCAACGAATGAAATGCGTTCAGGGTCATTGGTGCGTCCGCACTTCACAGTCGCTATTCCCTATGTTTGCCGTAAATGGGATACCTAAGAACGCCTTTAACTATAGTCGTACAGTGGTGGAGATTTTTTAATATCTGGGAGAAAATTATTTCGCTTTAGATATCAGATACATTTTGCTAGGACACAGAATACCTGCCTACCTACCGACATCTACGGCTATTTGTCCATCTTATACATCTTAACTCACGAGAACAAATACCTTTAAAAGCACAAACAATCCTTCAATATATAGTCAAACCAGGTGATTTGCTAAAGAAACCAACAATATTACCAAAAGGGACTGAAAACTAAAATTCTGACAACATGAAATTAATAGGCTGTATTTTGCATGAAAGTGTACAGTAGTAAGTAAATATTTCGCTCAACTATATGACACTACAAGATTTTACAGTCCACAGTAAAATATCACTTTATATTTGGAAAGAGGTTTTTACTCTATAAAAGGAAATAAAAGATTGATATGTCCATGGGGTTATACTTAACAGCTGGATTTATGAATCTAGCTGATCGTTTGGAGATACTATACACCGTGTCGCATACATTACAACGATACATCATGAGTCGCTATTTCAATTAACCCCATCTTTTCCTTTTGTTGTTTAGTTTTATGGTTTTCAAATCATGTTACTATTTTCACTTCATTACTATTTTTCCCCGTTTTTTATTGCTTTACGTTCCCAGTGGAACACAGGGCTTCAGGCTAGAGGCTTAAAGTTTCGATAGCAGTGGTATTTACTTTTATGGGATAGGGTTGCGTGCCTTATGCCCAACCTTTCCTCTTTACCAGTCTTATTACTGGCTTAGCAAGGTAAAGGGGTGTGTCGGCGGCGGATCGAAACCCGGAACACCTGAGTGATCGGTGACCATTCTACCGCTGTTCCACCGACGCAGGTCTTTCTTCCATATTAGCTTCCAATTCCAAAATGTCTGAGGAAGGTGTTGAACCATTCTTATTGTATGTGTACTCAGTTGATTCGATTAATATGACTTCAGTTATCAATCTTGCCCTCCACTTTTTCACTGTCTCATCCTGTTTTGTGGTTGTGTGTAGTCACATGCAGATCTACGACTGAGTTTTTCCAGGTTCCCTATATTTTTCTAATCCACTAGTCTAGATGTCAATCGATTTTTGTGCTCAATGACACTTTCGTTCTTGCCTAGTTAAGAATCCTGAGTAAACTTTCATTTTTGTTTGTCTGAAGTTCACTAATAATTTTCACCGCAAATCGTATCACACCTTGGATTCAAGTGAGTAGTCGTTATATATGTTAAATGTGATTTGTATTCAGTTGCCTCTTTCATTGATTCGTTCTAAAGTAATGGAATGCTCATTTGCTTATAATTAATTGCCTAAATGATGTTTTGAATTTTCTATATAAATTACTGACTACTCGTGAGTAGTTTACGAATTTACTATAAAATTAGCTTTCAGTCACAACTCTTGAGTTCAACGATTCAGATCTATGGAGACTTAATTATATCGTGCAAAGCACAGTATTTGACATTACAGATGAGTAGAAATTTAAAAAACATCATTAGGGGGGAAATATACACGAAATTTTACTTATTATCCAGCTGAAACTATAAATTTGCTGAAATGAAAACACCTCACAACAACCACTAAATAGAAGATGAACTAGCACCACTCTATCCAGAAAATAAGTCTACTAATGGACAGTACAATGCATTCTTTAAGGCAGATATTCTATCGTGTTTCTAGGTTAAATTACCGATGAAAGCTTCAGAATTAAGGAAACTATGGAGTCTTCTCAAGTGTGACGTGATAAAATATCTTGATGACAGTCACTATGTGCTGTTTTCATTAGTTGTGATATTAATAGAATTTCACTAGTTGGTGGTCATAAAAATGCTGGCGAAAGGACTGAGCGAAATTCACATTTCTTCGGCTACATTACTGGGGAAATTTTCCTCAGAGTAATTCAGGTTGAATGAGAATCAGTTACGGCCTGAGTAGCTTACTGTTAGAAAGTCTTTCATGCAGTCACTGACTGATGAGTATGAACAAATATGAAATTTAAGTCCAAGTTTCGCTGCTGCTTGACCCTTTTTGACGTTGAATATTGACCTACAGAGCGCCACAGTGCTCAGCAGTGTTACATGACTTTGTATTTATCTAAAGTGCTCACTTGGTCAACAGATTTAGATCAACACCTTTAGAGGTTGATGAATATATTAGTTATCATTGTACTGATCAAAATGAATAAACTTATCCCCTTTACGAAGTAAGTGAAATCATCTATCCTGAGAGCTAAATGAGGGAGCCATTTTTCTTGGAAATTGTCTTATATATCACTCGCTTTTTGACATTACAAAATATGACTGATCCCTAGACTACTATTCCCACACTGAACAGGCGACTATATATTTCTACACATAGAACGTGATATGATCAGAAATTACAGTTGACTGTATGTTTACTTCACATGACCAATAAAATACAGCTTTAAGATATGAAAACAATGTTCTAACTGGATAGTATGTATTAGTAAAAATTCTGTGATGTGACCTTCTAATCTAGGTCAGGCATCAATATCTGATTTGCGGATCTCATAGGGAATACTGACTCATAACACTCTTCTTTTCGTCCTAAAAGTAACTCTATGAGACTGAAATATATTGAAGCAGTCTAAAATGACAGTCAAGCAGGGGCGAATTACCCGAAAGAATGCACTTTTCAAGGAAAACTACGTGAAATTCGTATAGTTGTATATCTGGAAGTTGTACTCAATGTGTAGTGTGTGCTACTGATACATCGTTCCGGAGGTACATGGGAGACGTGAAAGGGAGGCCAGAAGTAGTACAACGAGGAAGACCTGTGCAAATGGTGCGTTGAAGATAAGGTGTACATAATTTCGTTAGATAGAGAAACCAAATTCCGAAAAGAAACATTCCTTTACCAAGTCTTTCGTCTTCCACCGTTACAACTGAACACGCTCACTTATCTGCTTATTTAAGAAGCAATCAAATATTACCCTTAACTTGATTGGTTAGCACACTTTTAGTCAAGATAATCCATTCATCTAAATTGAGAACTAGTATCTTCCTTCTTATCCCATCTCATCCCACCCTATTTGACTGTCATAACAATCTCAACTTTCAAAATAAAAATGTTTTTAGCAAAACAAAAAAACTGTTTTCGATATCCTTTTTTGTTAGACTCTACACTTATAAATCTATAAATATTAAGAGGTAAAATTATAATCACGTTAAACATAACAATATGGTGGATAGAATTAGAAGGCGATAGTTTCGAATAAAAGTATAATACTGCCTCCACACTATCGGCCTGTTTAAAACAAGCTACCAAAAAAATCCTCCATTATTATATTCCATATAATTACTCTCATTCGGTTTGTTTTAATCTGTTAAAATATAACCTCTAATGACGCTTTCTACTCCCGCGAGTATTTAAAGTGTCGAAATTTGCTGATTTGCAGGTTTCTACTAAACTTGAGAGAAAGCAAAATTGTGGGTGGCAACGTATCCCAATACAGCAGATAACAGTTCCTGACATTCTTAGCATAAACTACTTCTGCCTGAGAAATAAATCTAACTACTTGTAGTCTTTTTTGCGTCGGTAGCACAGGGGTAGAATGCTCACCGACCACGCCTGAGGTTCAGAGTTCGATCCCCGGCCGACGCACTCCTTTGCCTTGCTAAGCCAGTAATAAGAGTGATAAAGAAGGAAGGTTGGGCATGAGGCTAGCAACCTCATATCGTAAGAATAAATACCACTGCTACCGAAACCTCGGGCTTCTAGCTTGAAGCCCTATGTTCCACTGGGGACGTCCAGGAACAAAAAAAACACGGTAGTCTTCAATTATTCACTTATTATAGTATGTCCCTGGGTTGCGAAATGTACTCGTACACCTTCAACCAGATGTTATGCTCTACTCAAAGGGGACAAAGAAGAAATATTGTGAGGGATTGGTTGTCGCTTCAGGTCAGACAGTAATTTCTCATATAATCTCTACTTTATCAATTATTATTTCACTTGAAGATTTTTTTCCTTCACTTTCCCAGTGGAACATAGGGCTTCAAGCTAGTGGCTTGGAGTTTCTGTAGCAGTGGTGTTTATTCTAACAGATGGGGTTGCTAGCCTCATGCCCAGCCTTCCCTATTTACCAGCATTATTTCTAGCTTAGCGAGGTAAAGGAGTACGTCTGCCGGGGACCGAACCACGGACGCTGTGCATGGTCGACGAGCGTCCTAACCGCTGTGCCACCGACGCAAACGACATTTATCTAGTGCAAAGTTATCCACTAGACCACTCGGTCCACAAAAACCTGGGAGTACTGGACAGCTGTTTCGTCATAGTTCGGGACTCCTCATCAGTACACACCAATGGGGTTCGAACCCAGGACATTCTGGTTACAAGGCGAGCTCATATACCATTATGCCACTTGGACTTACTTGAAGATGCTGGACAGAAAGAAACTTTTATGGAATAATTTCCTCTGGAACTTCTGTACATTATATGCATATAAACATTGTTCAGAATAAAGCTATTATTATACAATAATCTGTATGGATTAATGAGTTTAATAAAGTCTAGGTTATTGAAAACAATTGTTCTCGCCTAAATCTTTCATGTTCTGAATGTTTAATGGGAAATCGTTCAAAAATCTCAATTTTCTTCTTGATAGTCAGCACAATAAAATATCTACAAAAATCAGAGAAGATGTATCGCGTGATATTAACAACACTTTAATGATTTGATCACTAGTTATACTGATTTTGATTTTCTAACAATCGAGAGATTACCATCGCCTATACGGCATTCCATCTCAGTGAAGACTTACTCACTGATCATTTCAAATAGAAATCTGTTCTATCGATATACTGACAAGTAATAACATTAAATCTATTATTTGTCTGTGAATTTCAACAAAGCAATAACGACACATGGTGCAGGATTAAAAGGGTTCTGGTTTCTCAATGTGGTTCTATTACTGATGTCAGCTAGTGACAATAGTTAAAACGGATGCATTGTTTATTTTGTCGATAGCTTGTCAGTTACAGACAACTTAAATAATGAAGTATAAAATAGTTTCTATACAACAATTTTATCATACTTAAGTTCCAAGGTTGATCACAGAATGATATCAGTTAGAGAATCATTGTAAACAACCAGGGAGTACTGAACGGCTCTTTCGAGCTAGTTTGGGACTCATCGGCAGTCCTCACCTACTGCTAGGGTTCGAACCTAGGACCTCCTGGCTGCATGGCAAACTTGTAGACGATTTAGCCACTGGCACCCAACTCAATGGCCAGTCCATGAATTCCATCTCTTATCAATTCATGATTTCAGCATGACTACCACCAGTCAATGTCATCAGTGAGTATTTGTCCTCATTCCCGACAGGTTGGACCCTACTCGACACGATTTCTCAACAGAACTCCAGACAACTTCTTCCTGCAGCCAGTGAATAACAGGGAGATAAAGTATGGGACAATAATTAAGACTGATCGTAGTTATACAGGTGAATCGAAATGTTAAATTAATAAAATATAAAATATTACTCCTGCACTTATATACAAGATGTGATCGACGTTCATTGAATAAAATAAAAATGTTGGGAAGAAGGGTAGTAGTAACAAGATAATGAGTTCGTAGAGTTCACTTCTATCAAACAATTAAAACCTTACTTATGAGCTCAAAAGATGTATTAAATCTTTCTCTATCCTGATAACTCATCCGCTGACTTCAGTTGATTACAACAACTCTTATTTTAATGTAAATGTTGACTTTTTTTTTTGATGTGGTTTTGTTCTCTGAGCTGGATAGTTAGTTTGCAAACTAACTATCCAGTCAGAGAACAAAACCACATCAAAATTATCCACCTGAGCTACAAATCTTCTCTATCATATCTAAATGTTGACTTCTTTTCAATCTTAGTTACTTCATCATTTAATAAGCGTCATATTTCATACTCCTGATATCTACACCAATTGAGGTGAAATTACAACATTTCTTCATGTTAACTGATTAAAAATGCTCATTAAAATTTTCAAAAGAATGGATGCTGAACAAGGAATACTCTTTTCGATAACTCCTTCTTCTCTACTGAAGGCTAACCAGAGCAGTAGTAGTGGCTGGACTTGCTTCTTTTGTACACAGAGCACTGGTTGTTTCACACGAATGGCAATTTATTTAGTCGGTACCCGGTAGATGATAGAGAAGGATTCTTCAACGCTGGCTTTGTGGTTGGTTCGGACCAGATGGTCTAATATCGAACTGTTGGTGGTTTTCACACCTTTACTTAGCCACGCTGGGAGGTGTTCTCGAACACGAAAAATCAAGTTCCTAGAGCAACGGCCAATATGACTCGCCCCAGCCGTTGAAATGGTAGATACAATTTGAAGTGGCTAGTCTAGGTATGTCATCTTTCAGTCGAGGAATCATCATCGGTCGTGTAAGGAGAATAAGACGTGTAGTTCGCCAGCATTAAAAGTTCTTTGAACAGATTTTCTTAATTTTTTTGTAATTATTTCACTTGGTATATCGCCCTTGAATTGCAGTCGTATATAAAGATGCTTCTTGTTTACGTATCAACAATTTTCTAGTGACTTGGGTAATCTCAAAATTTATGCACCTCAATATTTTGCTGCTATCTTTACTCCACACTTTCTATTTCATTCAACAAACCTTGATCACACTACACATGTAAGTACAGTAGTACTTTATGCTTTACTAACTTAACACTTTGATTCATCTATATACCTACCATGATCATTCCCAACTACTATTCCACACTTTATCTCCATGAAACTAAGGCATACTTTGATTGAATACAAGGCAGTAAGTAACTATTGCCGTGCATCTAGTCCTTGGTGCTGAATTCTATCAGTCAAGATTGTAATGTGACTAGAAAACTAGGTGGCACGCCATCACGGTGCACTCTGAACTGTTGTTATTAGATGGTTGGAGGTAATCGACAGGAAGCCTTGCTTCACCTAGATTTCATGATTGTTGGCACTCGCTAGTGTCAGCAAGGCATATCTGCAGTCTCGAAAGAACTCATGTCCCATCTGAGATTCCAACCCAAGTCAACCAGTGTTGCAGTCCGAGACGTTATCAATGAGTTATTCATGTTGGTGATCGACCTCCGAAAGGACATGAATTCCTTCGAAACTGCTGACCGCTGAATGCCAACAAACACAAGATCTAGGTTTAAGGCTTCCTGTTGATTGCACCTCCGACTATCTAATAAGAACTAAAATATCGCATTTAGTTGACAAGATACCGACAAAAAAATAAACAATCAAACCGTTTTTATCCTACTCCATGTGTTTTTGTAGTTATATTACTTTCTTTCAAACTCACTAAAAAGGGGAATTTGTGTACCAAGTTTGTCTGTGACACTTGAAATTTTGTCTTAAAAAAAGAATAAAGAATAAAATAAATTCAGAAAAAAGAATATTAGGTCAGTAAAAAGCAAAAATGACACTTATATATACTCACGTTCAACATTTGGTAATTTGTATGCAGCATTTGTAACATGCGATTTTCCATTCAATACAGGCGATGTACGACCACCAACAATCTAAGAGTTTTGAATGTGGACAATACAAAGCAAACATTTTATTAATTCTTCAATCAAAACAACTAATGTCAGTCAGTTGGCTTTTTTCTGAAAAAAAAACTCCTGGGTGTGTTTCTCTACTAATGATATCCAGTATATATCAGTGAGGTATCCATGAATGCACTGGAAAGAATACGGCCTCTGAACTTCCATTTCCGAGGTACTTATGCTCTTAGAGTTGGACAGTCTAACTGAGCAAGCCTTACGCTTTCTTTCTAGACAACATACTTTCAAGGCTAATGGGTAAAATTAAGGAATCTCTGGAATTATTTTTTTATCCTTCACGTCCCAGTGAAACATAAGGCTCCAAGCTAGAGACTTGAGGTTTCTGTAGCAGTGGTGTTTATTTTTATGGGGTGGAGCTGCTAGCCTCATGCCCAACATTTCCTCTTTACTAGTCTCACTATTGGCTTAGCGAGGTAAAGGAGTGCGCCGGCCGGGAATCGAACCCCGGACCGTGTGGATAGTTGGCGAGCGTCCTAACCGCTGTGCCATCGACGCCTGCATAAATGAAATGGCTATCCTTCTTGACGAGTGTGATTAATTGTGTCAACAGATTTTGGTAATTTATGTGTTCTGAAGAAGAATAATTTAAGAGAGCACAATTGTTTTCAGTAACTTGTTTTCAAGGCTTTACACTTATAAGTCTATGAATATTGAAATGCTGGCGTGGTATTCATCTATATTGATACTGTTCTGTTATTTTTATTTATACAGAATCCCAAAAGCGTTGAATACACCATTCAGAGGGACAACGAAAGTTTCCCAGTTAAACTGTCAACAATTCACAGAACGAAACTCCACCAGAAATATCTACCTAGGCTACAAATATTCTCTATTATTTTAAAATCGCTGTTCATTTCTAATAGCTTATCCATATATATCTCGTATGCCAAGTTGAGATCCACTGATCTGAAAAGTTTGATCCGATTTCACGTGAGATCACGATCTGATATCAATTAGACAAATAGTGAAAACCAGGGAGTACTAGACAGCAGTTTTGTTTTAGCAGTTAGGGGGCACCAATGACCCCACCGCGGATTGAGCCCGTTGATTATCCCAGCCACTGTGATGCAAATCCAATGACCCATGAATTCTAACTCCTGCCAATCGAAGGTACAGTTATCTAATACTCCTTAGTTATCAGTGGCTCCTTAACAGACATCTGTTCGTGACTTGAGTTGAAATCCTTCAAATCTCTGAGAATTAACACATAAAAATATCTCAATTTACAACCCATTTCATTTAGAAATATAATCTTCTTAAACATTGTAACATATTATTGAATTCAATCAATAAAAATAAACAAAAACTGGGCAAAAACAAGGGAAGAACTAAATTGGTTATTTATCTTAGTAAGGATGCATATTAAATACCGTAAATCACAACAAATTAATTGATTAAGGAATCAAAATCATTGTTATCCTAAGTTTGCAGAAGCTCATGTTGAAATCCGTCTCAGTGGTTGAATGGTTAACAAAGTCGTAGGTTCGACCCCCGGTGGGATCATGCGTGAGTTACTGATGAAGAGTCCCGCACTAGGACGATTAACTTCAAGTTTGATCATGAACTGACTTTTCAGTCAAAGAACTTTTAAAGTTATAACACTACAACAAATTACGCAGGCAACAAAAGTTTTATTACCCACACACACACACACAAACAAACGTGTGAAAAAGACATAAGTTCAATGAGGCATAGGGAACCTATTCAGAATGTCTGAGATGATAAACAGAGAATTTCCACGTGGCACTGTTAACAGTTTTGAATTATCCCATTAAAAGTCTCTAATTACTGATTTTCAACATCCAGACTGCCTCAAGCAAGCAAGTAAACCAGATAAACTTAAGTGGTTTACTCGGAGAGACAGTTAGTAATTTCATGCTATGATGCTACCTTTTTTAGTTTGATCACTCTTAACCTCTTTCCAACCTAGTTTAACTTTGGCTAACATTACTTGTGGCTCCTTTTTCCTCCATTCCTTGCGTTCCGAGTAGAACAGAGCTCCATGGTGTTGTTTTCACGGGGGCGGGTTATTGGCCTAACCTTTCGTCATTTCGCGGTTTTACTACCGGCTAGGTGAGGTTTAGGAATGTGTCAGCTGGAAATCGGACCCTGACCTCACCCTTGGTAGGCGCCAGGGTGAATGCCAGGACCACTAGAACACGAGGGATTTACTTACGCCTCAAAGGGGTGATTACTTACTCCATTTTAAAATATTTACCAATTTGAGCAGAACAATGACCAAATATACAGGATTATTCCAGAGGGCATAAACAGTAGTGGTTGATTTATGTGTGAGAAGTTAACGATATGAATGGAAGATACTCAATCTTCAAGGTGAACAGCTAGATTGGTATATGATGTAAACTGTGACAACCAACTGAAATCATGCAAAAACTTTATCAATCCATAGTGAACCGAAATGTCTAAATTTTTCAACGTACTGCGTTGGACAAAAGTGTAATAGTAGTTCATAAAAGCACAAACGGCAGCACAGAAAAAACAGATTCCTATGAAACTTCAACAAACTGAGATGTTTTAGAGAGAAAGACAGTTAAACAGAGAATAATGAGAAGTTAACAAATCAGTGGGATCACAACGCATTCGCACCAATGAGAACTATTCTGAGCCATATCACCAAAAGTTTCCAACCCTTCAATCTTAGCGTCATGACCACCGCAGCCAGACAATATACACCTCCCTACATGGTTCGAACTAACGGTTAGTGACTTCATGTTTTAGTGTCTACACTATCTTGTACTAGATATTGTTGCATGAATCCATGCCTATTAGAAAACAGTATCTGAAGCACTGGAAAAATAAACCTAATATCGAAGTCAGACACTCCGTTATGCTACATTTAACATGTTTTATAACTTTAAATATATATTTATTTCAATGTAGATCTCGTCAAGAGCCAAAATCAGTTGGACATAATCGAAAACCAGGAAGCATTAGACGAATGTTTCGCCTTCGTTTGCGACTCTTCTCAGAGTCCCACCACGATCCCACCGGAGACCGAACTCTGACCCAAGCAGTTGAACTGTCAGTGAGATTGACCTTGCAACCAGAAGGTTTTGGGTTGGATCCTCGATGAGAGCGCCGGTGTGCACTGCTAAAGAGTCCTAACCTGGGATGAAACAACTGTCCAGCTCCCCGTGGTTTACAATGATCTCTCTAAATCATGTAGATTCGAGATGAAATCCACTTTGAAGTTAGTCCAAATCCCTACAAAAACCAATATTCTAAATGTAAATTGTGTGAATACAATAATGACTGAAAAAAGCCTTCTACCTCCTCGCCAACCATGGCCCCATTAGTAAACATGATAATCGAAAATTTACCATTGAATATTTATTATTAGGTAAGTAGAAAATATGGAATAGAGACAAATATAGGGTAATTATAATAATATTATGCACTTTAATGATGAACTTGTAAGGTCAGATATCAATCAGGTCAATGAAGCGATCATATAGAATACATGTTTGCTTGTATATATATATATATATATATATATATATATATATATACTGATGACAATACGATAAACTATAGAAATAATTATTCTCATCCAAGGTTATCATCAAGGTAGGCAGTATTAATACAGCTTGTCAAGCACAATTATAATTACTCAAATCTTTTGATTTTGAAATTATTTTTACCAGCTTTGATAGTCTACACAGAAAATGGAAGTTGCACGACTGAAATATATGCCTAGATCAAGGAATGCATAAATTTGTGGTAACAATGTCTGGATGGTTTGCGGGAGGGGGTGAAAAATGACAGAAATTTACGGTAAACTCTTGAGAGTATGTTAACATACATACTATACACTCTTACTCAAATAACTCAGAATATGTGTACACGATTTAGAAATGAACAAAAGTGATTGAAAAACATTTGTCTTATAAGTGCACGCCAAATAACAAGACGTGACGATAGGATATCATGAGTAGCTGCTACTGACCCAAGGAGGTGTGTACTGCTCAGCAGCTCACTTCGTTCTTCTTTATAGTTGTCAGACATGGCTATTAAAAGTGGAAGATCAGAAGAGGCTAACTTTCATCTCCCGTGTTAAGTGGTATAATCTGTTGCATAATACTGAGGCTAGGTGTAGAGAGTTAGGTAAGGAGGGAAAGTCAGTCGGTGAGGTTGTAAATATACGTAGATTGAGATGGCAGGCACACATATCATCTATGTCGAACCACCACCAACCTTGATGAGTAGTGTTAGCTGACACAGGATTAGATTTAAAAAAGAGTTAGGGATGGTTAGAGGGAAACCTGACACGAATCCATGAAGTTTTCGACTGTTTTGTTTACAAGGATGCAGACTGCCTGGTTGGAGTCGTCGGGATGTTAAGAATCGAATGACTTAAGGCTGTGGATGATGGTTTATCTTCCAAATCTATTAGGTCGACATGTCTCTCCACGTAATTAATCCTTCTCCCACATATTTCTACTCGTTACAGTTATTTTGAATTCTTTGTTTTCCCTACCTTTGTGTGCTACTTCGAGTATGACAACTTGAAGTGCGCAATATTCTAAAGTGGAATTCAGTAAATCACTATATCTCGACGATTATATATTGGGAAAATTTATGACCAAGGTAAACAGCCGACTGAATGACCTTGAACTAAAAGGTGGCTTACATATTGTCCAATCGAAATGACTATGGTTATTATTTATGGGTTTGGACTGTCAGCTTACAATTTTGTATCCTCCTTCCCCTGCTTTGTAAGGAAGTAAAGTCTTTTTTAAATAGAAATCCTATTTATTTCATTTATTCTGTAGGGAACTCTTTCATACACTGGAAAGTATTGCTCACCGTTATCTTATTCATTACTTCATGATATCATCATATATAACTACATTGATGAATACATATACAGAAACTGCCTCATGCTTTAAATATATATATACGCCCATAACAATAAATAGGGTGACTTTCATAGACTTCGTTAATAATGTCAGATAACTGACTAACTAATCACATGTAACCTTAATTCTGTTAACTATGACTAACAATTAAAAAACGGTTATGTGACTTGCCATTCACTCTAAAGTAAACGCCCACCGTCTAGAGCTAATAGCATGGGGTCTGTTATTCTATTCCATCTATTTGCATAGAAACATGACTAAGATAAAACATTTTATTGTACACGTCAATACCAATGTTCAACATGTTTCTGTCATTTAGAGTGTAGAAATTCAATCTTACTAAAATGGACAAATATCTTATGCAAATATATCCAGACGATGAGTCCCAAATAAGACGAAATGCGCATCCTGGATTCCACCACTAATCATCATCCACTAATTTGTTTCCGTCTTTGTTTAAAGGACAATTATTCTGCACTTTTTCCATTTCATGCCTTTGATTTTCGAGTGGAATTTACTTTTTCATGCCTAAAGCTTCGAAGTTTCAGTAGCGCTTGCTGTATCGATTTTTAATGAATAGGGTTGCTAGCACAACGCCCAGCCTTCCTTCTTTACATGCTTACTACCAGAGCTAAGGAAGGTTTGACAGTACGTCGGCTGGGAATCGAACCTATATATATATATATATATATATATATATATACCTTCTCGTGTGTTAACCGTCTGTCCACTATTTCTCTACTTGTGTAGAAAACTTGTTGACTGAACAGTGAGTTTAAACACAAGTGAACTTAGGACGCTCACCGACCATGTACATGGTCCGGGGTTCGATCACCGGACGACGCACTCCTTTACCTCGCTAAGCCAAAAGGAATGCTGGTAAAGCGGAAAGGTTGGGAATGAGCCTAGCAACTCCATCCTGTAAAAATTAACAGTGCTACAGAAACTTCAAGCCTCTAGCTTGGAGCCCTATCTCCACTGGGAAGGTGACGTCGTCGAACTTTGATTAGTTCTTCCCAATTCGTTAGGTAGGCTTATCATTCCTCTTTGCAGATAGTGCTGTTTAACCGCACCACTCGATATCGAACATAAAGTACGATACGTCATCTGTTTGAAAAATGACGACATGAAACCACAAGAAGATTGAGGTTAAAGCATACCCCTCAATTCAAAAGTTCCAGTGAACATGTCTTTCTAGTCTATAACAGTAAATGTTGTTTTTGATACTCATATCTACGAAACAGACTTCAAAGTCGCCTTCTAGAGCATTGTCCCCAATGTGGTTAAGTGAAGGAGTTTTACAGTCAATCAGGAGTTCTATAATGACACACCTTGTGGATACATAACACAAGATTGATAAAAATTCATCCTTTAGATTTCTGTACGGCTTACCACCTCAATTCTCTAAGTTTGTACACCTTCGATTGCTAAGTATAGCGATGGCAGTTGCCATAAAAAATCTGCAACCCAATCCTTGTATTCAGAAACATTTTGTTCTATCCCTTCCCCTCTCATGGTCTTCAAATCCATCCAAGAATAGTTATCACTTCCGGTGACACGGTTAACTTTATTATTAGTATCATGCTATGATACAGTTTCATATTATAATCTTAGCTTCACAATTTATTATAATATAAAAATTCATCTTCATTGTTTCATGCTAATGTATATATGGCCTACTGCATTAGAAATGCTCCGTCCTAGCTAGTATTCTATTGGCGAACATTCAAACTGGTGTATTTATGGAGCAGACATCACCCGAAAATAAAGACCAATGGCAGTCATAATCATAATAACACTAATAATGGTAGGCATCAGTAATTAGTACCATAATATTGTCTCTAATTTAGACAGACGTGCCAAATATGTTCAGTGTGCCTTCCTTGACTACACATCTGCCTTTGACTCTGTACCTGAGCCTCTTTTGTTAAACAAGCTTACTGCAACACAAGCAGGCTGCCGGACTAATAAGTAGTTGCATTCTTATTTTTCTTACAAGGGGAAGTCCTCTACTGCTTTACTTTAGCTGGTATTCCTCAGGATGCTGTTCTTTCTCCTTTATTGTTTTCTTTCTTCTTACATCACTTGCCCCCTTGTAATGAAGCCGATTTTCTTAAGTATGCAGGTGATCACGTCGGTGGTTCAGCGGTAGAATTCTCGACAACCACACATGTGGTACATGGTTCGACCCTTGACCAACGCACTCCTAAATCTTGCTAAGCTGGTGTGGTAAGCTTAGTTGAGAGGGAAGGTTTGGAGTGAGGCTAGCAACCCCACTCCGTAAAAATAAAACCACTGCTACAGAAACTTCAAAGCTCTAGCTTGAAGCCCTATGCTCTATTCGGAAAGCAAAGGGATAAAATAAATTAAATAATGCCGATGATCTAACTGCTTGTCAGTCAGACTGTTCCAAAATGAATAACTCATTGGCAGGAATTAGTCAGAGATCCTCATCAAATGGTGTCAAGCTAAATCCATCCAGATATCAGGTCGCTAACTTCACGTTCGGACGCAAGCGCGACTTACATGAACTGGTTAGTTCTCATGGTTCCAAGATCATAGATGCCAGAGAGGTTGAAACTAAATCAAATGTTAAATACCTTGGACTGTGTATTTCTTCCTATGATCTTTCCTGGTCTTTCCACATCCTGTTAGTTTCTATAATGGTATATCGTTTAACGTACTATTTAAGGATGTTAAAACAATCTGATATCACTCAGTCTCTACTTTCTAAGTTTGTTAATTCTTGTATTCTACTTATCCTCCTTATGACACTGGGAAAGACACCAAAATCTGTCAGTAGGACGAGTGGGCTGTCGACATACCAACTCGTGAATACTGTTCTAGGTAGACAGATAGACTCATGCGAGAAATTAGCGAATATTATTTTCAAGTGTTGGTTTGCAGGTATCTGATTGGTTACAGGGTTTCATCATTAGTTTGCATCGGTTGGAGGAACATTGGAAAACCTAGAAGTGCTAGACAACTGTTTAGCCCTAGTTTGGGATTAATCAGCAGTATGCACCCGTCGGGATTCGAACCAGGGACCTTCCGGCTACAAGATTAGCTTGTCAGACCCTGAGCAACCTCCGCATACACAACTCTCCTCCTTGCATCTTATCAGGTAGAACTAGGAACAACTATGGAAGACTGTATGCTCGAACGACTAAGTATAAAAACTCTATAATAACTACACATTCTATGCGATGAGAAAAGTACGGGGAAGGACACTGCTAACTTACTGCGAAACCCTAAGTAAACAGCCCTCTTTTTGCTTTTCTATTTCATTATTATATTTTTTTAAATATTTTCACTTGATTTAACTTTATATTCATATTGATACTGAACAATATTATCAATGTAAATGCCCTGTTTTAATCATTACCCTTGTAATTCGAAAACGCCAAGAATTCGATATTTGTACCAAAAATACTGTTTGGAATAAAGCTATTGCCATTATGGTATAAGGCACGCTGCTGGAGCCATTCAAACACATAGGATTATGAAACAACTAGCATTCGAACAACCTAAAAAATGCAATAAATAGTGAACCCATGTAAGAAAATAACTGACAGTATAAAACATGCTGTTACAATATTCTAGCGGGAAGCCATGACCAGTAGGGTACAGCAGTTTGAAGGTGAGGCAGTAATTTATCGAAGAAGACATTATGAAGTGATCACGCTGTTATGATTTGTCAGAAGTTAGAATTCATGGAGTGGCCAATGGATCGAGTCCAAGTGGCTTATTGGTATGCAAACTGGCTCGTCTTGTAACCAGAAGGTCCTGGGTTCGAACGCTGGCAGTGGGTGCGTACCGATGAAGAGTCTCAAACTGGGACGAAACACATGTCCAGTATTCCCAGGTTTTTCAGTGGTTCTCTAACCGATGTCAGCTAATGATGAAATCCTCCCACCTATCAACAAAGTCCCTACAAAACCAATACTTGAAAATATTCAAATACGCTAGGACAAATGTGTCCAAATCCTAGTGTTTAAATAACTTAGCAACCTATCATATACCAAGAGGCGAAAATAGTCTCCGTTCTACATACATATTTGACATTCGGGTGAGTCATTATAATGCTATTGGTTATATTCTTTATGTTGTAAAAGATGACTAACACCCATTTATCATATTCCCTAATGTATTGTGTTGACTAAGCTGCCTGATACACCCTTGGTTTAGCAGAGTTCAAAGGGAGTTAACACTGAAGATCTAAAACAAGCCTGAGATGGAACGGGGAATGTGATGCTGTGGTGAGTGCTACTTATAATCAGGTATAAGTAGTATATCAGCAAACGGATATTTTGGGCACTGGAAAAAGCAACTGAAGAAGAGAACTGTCAGAAGAACGTCACAAAACTGTACAGAATTCAACAAGCTATCGAATGTAGTGATATCTGACCAATATGGGAATGATGTGCAAATAAAGACTTAAATATAAGGTATATCATAATTATGTACCTACAATGAGTTTGTTCTAATAGGCATGGCCTTCGAGTTTCATCTGTCTTTTCTTCCCTACAATACCACTGGAATCTCACTCAAGCTAACCTTAATCATGTAGCTTGACTAAATTCTGATGGTGTAGTATTTCACATTATATGATAAAAATAAATGCTGACCATGTGACTGTCATGTTGACTCTATGTACTCTATGCGTCGGTGGCACAGCGGATAGGACGCGCCGACCATGCACATGGTCCGGGGTTCGATCTCCGGCCACTGACGCACTCCTTTACCTCGCTAAGCCAGAAATAATGCTGGTAAAGAGGAAAGGTTGGGCATGAGGCTAGCGACCCCATCCTGTAAAAATAAACACTGCTACAGAAACTTCAAGCCTTCAGCTTGAAGCCCTATGTTCCACTGGGAACGTGAAGGAAAAATTATTATTATGTGACTGTCATGTTGATTTTATGTACGTTTAGATTTAGTCATAAAACAACTCTTGATTCATTATTATTAGTAATAATAATAATAAATAATTTTTCCTTCACGTTCCCAGTGGAACATAGGGCTTCAAGCTAGTGGCTTGAAGTTTCTGTGGCAGTGTTTACTTTTGCAGGATGGGGTCGCTAGCCTCATGCCCAACCTTTCCTCTTTACCAGCATTATTTCTGGCTTAGAGAGGTAAAAGAGTGCGTCAGTGGCCGGAGATCGAACCCCGGACCATGTGCATGGTCGGCGCGTCCTATCCGCTGTGCCACCGACGCGTTTATTATTATTAGTAATCATAACAATAAATATTTCTAAGACTATCCTTTTCAATAAATACAAAACTAACGGAGAATATTTTGATGTGGAGTTAGATTTGATGACGTTTAGAATTATTAAACTGTTTGATGTTTAGCGGGGAAATCAAAAATTAATTCATATCAAAACCAACAATCGTTTGCAGACAAAGTGATATTGTAGCAATTAAGGTTTATCAAGTGGGAACTTAACACGCTCGTCAAGCAATGTTAGCTGAGTTAGGATTCGTCAAATCAAAATATGTCATTATTCTATGAAGTCTTTGTTTGTTGATTTGAACTACATAGGACAGTGTCAGCTACCTGGTTGAGGTCCCTGAGACTCTAAGACCAAACGGCTGGACTGTGTTGGTGACACGGTACAAAACTGCTGTCGGTTGTACAGATACATTCATTTTTTGTGACCTCACAGCACTATTAAATTGTCATGGTTCTATGGTGAAAATTTCTTCCCTAGAACTGAGTGCATCGCAAATTGCTAACTGATTCTCAAATTGTGAATTTGACATGTAGTGTTGCCAGTTCTACCAAATAGCTAGTCAAGAATCGAGTGATTTGAATTGATTCGAATCTCTGAGCTGAGTTAAACCTGGTACACCGCTGATGAGCTCGGCTCAAAACGAAGAAACGACTGTCCAGTGTTTAGATCACCTCGATCTGGTTGGCTAGCAAGCACTAGTGGTTGATATGAGTGGCATACAACTACTCATTCCAATCAATTAGTAGTATATAGTTTTATATCATAGTGCCCTGTGTAATTATCATTTCTCCTACACATTTCTGTTTATTGCAGTTTCTTTATGGAGTGTGGCAACGTGAACTGTTACCATTTGGTGCAAATTCAGTTCAGATCGGTTAAGCCCACATTAAATAAACGTCTTTGACATAATACTGCGTTGAATTACATGTTGTACAGTATTAAGAAGTTCCGAATCACGATGCAATGGGCTGTCTAACATTTTCTAGCTTTCATTAGTACACCAGCCACTGCCTAAATATGATAAAATAGCTATCCTTAAAATCCTCAGTTAAGTCTGCTGGTAGCTCAATTCTAGATTGCTCACCAGTCACTGACATAGTCTGGGGATTGACTCCCAGCGGACGCACTTCTCACTTAGCCGGTAGTAAGTCTGGTGAAAAGGGAAAGGTTGGATGTAAGACCACCATGTAAAATAAAAAATATAAAAAATCACCCCTAAAATTTCAAAGGTCCAGGCTTGGAGCCCTGTGTTCCTGTCGGCTTACAAAGGAATAAAAGAAAACAGTGCACATTTAACAGTCGAATCAAACAAGTACTAACAATAACAATAAATAAAATTTAATTTAATTAAAGAGCCCACCTTCTTTTCATTAGGCATTTTATTCCAACGTTCTACTAACTGACGAGCTCTTCCAGAAGATGGAAATACATCGCCTTGTGCATTTGTCGCTGCTGGTTGAGATGGGTTGAGGACAATACGTGAAAGCTTCATTTGATGTAGGGGTGCATAAAACACATACACACATGAGAAATTATTCACAGAGAAGAATGTAAATTAGAAATCGATATTTAGCCAATAATAAATAAGAAACGTCTTTCACTAGGCTAAAGGAATCGAGACATGATGAATATATTAGCTTAAACGCTTAAATGCGTGACAAATTAAAATTAAAATTCTTAATAAAGTTACTAACTTGCCTCTACGCCTACGCCCCAATAAATCACTAGATACAGAGCCAAGAGTGAGTAGAAAATTTCTGTTTTCAACGCAAAATGCTCTCATGTTATCATTTATTCATAGCCTCTTCCAGGTAAGTCCCATCCACTGCCTTCAAGCAGTGACCGAGGATGTTGCTCACAGAAGTGAAAGGGCAAACACGAACGTCTCACGCTTATGACTAGACTGGTGGACATGTTGATCTGCCTAGTGAAGCTGGAAAACCCTGATTCAAAACCTATGGTACATATCAGCTCCAGAATCCGGACGAACTGAATGGCACAAAACCTGTTTCGGTCACCAGAAACCATGAGAACAATACTAGACTGCTTTGTGGGTCAGACTATAAGTCAAAGGCTCGGAGTATGGCCCTTTAAAACAATCATCTACTTTGCTCTGGACATCCGCGCAGTATCCCACTCCTCGCACAACCTATAAGATTTTGCGTGGTACATTTCTTGATGCCCACGATGCAAAATCTTTGTGTTTTAATGAGTAAATAAATAATGTCTTATAGTGTTTTTGTGTTAAGTGTCAATATAAGAGGTAGCAGACACGACCACGACCTAAGCTGGGCATATATCACAAGTCTGCTTAACTTACAAATCATTTTGGCTGTAGTTTTAGTCTCTTCTTCTTCATGTATCTAGATTCCCTTTCCTCATAGCAAATATAGACAGAGCCATCAGCCAAGGTTCGTTTAGCCTTGCAGTAAAATAATCTTAGTCTTTCTGTTGTGTGTCGAGTGAAATAACATTAATTTCAAATTTGATCATAAACTGACGTAAGTTAGAAAACCAAGGAGTACTAGACAGTTTGGCACTCTTAATTAGTACGTACCCATCTAGCCGTTCATTTGGTCACTGAAATGCAATCTGATGGATTTTGAATTCTAACTTATGTTAATTCGCGATATATAGCGCAACCTCTAGCTAATGTCATCAGCAAGTATTTATCCTCACCCACCTGGTCACAACTTTCCACTAGAAATTCAGGCTGCTTGATTCTGTAGTCAGTCACTAGCGAGCATGAGATGGTGGTTGAATGGTCAAAGAGCCCGCCTTATAGCCTGAAAGTCCTGGGTTCGATCCCTAGTGGGTGCACACTGGTGAAGAGCCCAAAACCAGGACGAAATAGATTTTCAGTAATCTCAGGTTTTAATGGTCCCTTCACTGATCTAATTTCGCGATCTAAGTTGAAAACAATAAAAGCCCACAAACCAACGCCTCGAATAACATTACAGTGAAAGAAACTGAAAGATGAACAGGCGAAAATTATGGTAGGCGCCAACTCCATAATGTTAATCATTACTAATCTGTTTAGAAGTTTTAGATGACTTATCTGTGGAGTTTTACATGAATAATGAGAACGTTTTACCCTAAAGACTCCACAGAAACATTTAATCTTTATTCCCTTCCACTATTTATGACGTTAGATCCCTTGGTGTTTTCTTTCTTTTGACTTAAAGGTGCTATACGACTTTTCTGACGATATGGTTTTCAATATCTTTTGTTGTTTGTCCTGTTAACTCGAAGACCTACACATTGTCCGGAGTGTAACACAGGGCGTCAACAGCACATCTCCATTTCATTCTGTTCTCTACGTCCTCTTTATCTGGCCCCACGGTCGCCTAAAAGCTTTCATCTCCTCCACATCACCCTCAGATGCCCAAGCCGTTCTTCCTCACTCGGGTTCCACCCGAGGGCTTGTCTCAACAGTCTTCTCACCGTGTGTCCGATCCATCTTCAGTCTCTTCTGCATGTTTGTTGGGTAACATATTCTTGGTTTGTTCACTGCCAAAGTTCCTTGTTGCTAATCTCCTTTCTTGTTATTTGGTCTTCCCCGTTGAGACAACGGAGGCAGCTGTGTGAATAAAAGTCTGCATTAGCCTATTGGAAATGTTTTTCGTGACATGCTAATCCCATGAACCACATAGAAGCGTTGACTGGAGATTAGTGTTGAAAAGTGTCACTCTGTTGTTTATAGTGAGTGCAGCCGACCGATTTCCACACTGATCTCAGAGTAATGAAAGTACTGTGTTGATAATATTTGCCTATATATCTATCTATCCACCAATCTCTCAGTAAACTTACTCACTTCGCTACATCTTTTTTCTCACGCAAATATATACAACAACTTGGTTACATCAATACTGTTACTGTTTAAGTGTACAAACAGTGGAACAGTCAACTAACAGCAGAGATTTCACTTCAATCAACAATTTTCTTTACTTGAGCAAGACAAAATATTTTAATTAAATAACGACAATTATATAACAGTAAGTATAATAATGATAATAATAAGTTCACCTGATTTTGAGTTGAATAACTCTGTGTACTGCCACCACCATTCATTTTATTTCCAGTCTCTAAACCTTGAAATTTAGCTACTAATGCTTGAGTGACATGTCCAGATGGACGTTCTTCTACTGGAATTGGTGAATCGCTTCGTCTATCTATAAAGTTATAAAAAATGAATTAAAATAAATAAAATCATTAAGACAAACAAATACATACGCAAACTGTTATAAGTATTACAAACCAGTAAACAAGAATAAGTTAATAATTCTGAATTGTTATTAGATGGCTAGAAGCAATCTGCTGACCTAGGTTTCGTGCTTCTTGGCACACGTCAGTGAGGTATAACTCCAAAGAACTTATGACCCTTCTGAGATTCGAATTCAGATCACCCGGGGCTGCAGTCGGGGATGCTGCCACTAAGCTGTTCGGGTTCGAGATTAATTTCCTGGAGGATACTAGGCAGTAACTAATATCACGCGTCTCTGACTACAGCACTAGGCGACCTGGCTTCTAGTCTCAGAAGAGAAACAAGTCCTTCAAGATTGCAAATGCGCCTGCCAACTGATGAGTGCCAACAATCACGAAACCTAGGTACACAAGGCTTCCTGCCGATTGGCTTCAACTATCTAACAACAACTCAGCATGTAACGTGATGCTAAGCCACCTAGTATATTGGTCACATAGCAAACTTGACTGACAGAATTCAGTCTGCACCAGTACCAAGGACTTAATCATTGAAATAAGAGGATAGGTAAATATTCCAGCAGGTGAACATCTCATTAACACTTTTTACACACTCGAATAATGATGTATGAACCACTCTATAACCGGAAGGTCTTGAGTTTGAACGCTGGTACGTGCTTACTGTCGACAAATCCTAAACTAGACAGAAACAAGCGGTTGTCCAGTACCTCATCGTTTTCACTGGTTCTCCAACCGATATCAATCCATCCTCAAGCTTGCTACACATCAAATCCCTGCAAGCTAATACTTGACAGTTAATCTGATGCTCACTAGTGTGACTGGCTACATGAGGAAGTTGCCTGGAGTTCTAGTGAGAAGTCGTAACCGGCTGGGTCCTCTCGACCCAACGTGAGTTCAAATACTCGCCGACGACATTGGCTGGTGCCAGTTGCGCTGAAATCACAAACTGGTAAAAGCTAAATTCCTTGGGCCATTCGATCCTGTCTCACTGGGGATAAAATGATTTACAGACTGGCCTTGTGACACGAAAGTCCTGGGTTCGATCCCTGGTGGGGTCATGGATAAGTACCTCTGATGAGTCTCAAATAAACAAAATGTACATCCTAGATTTCAAAACGTGAAATTAAATTTTATTACCACACCTTATCCATACAAAACCTATATATAATTACATAGATAGGAATTGAGTACTTCAAAAAGTATTGTTAAATAAAATAATTTTAAACTTTCAGCATTCAGTGTAACTGTCTGTCTAACTTGATTGATGAACCAGTTAGACCAGCTTGTGAGAAAATTAATACACACCACACACATCTGTTATACTCATACTAATAATTTAGTTTTACCACTCACAGTATTGTTACATCATTTCATCTTTATGTTTATATCACACACGACACTAATTTTTTATCTTTGAAAAATGATCATGATTAATTTGGATATTTTAATTAGAATTCGATAAATACGGTAGAATAGACTAATTAATTATAATTATTAAGTTAAATTTAAACCATCACACCAATTGGAATTAAATGAAGGGGGAACATGGAATGAATGCTTCTAGTACAGGTTTTTGCTCTTGACAAGCATGGTAGGCTGGAATTGAGGAAGGCGTCAACAATTCATTATGTTCCAAACTATTTGTCATGAATAAAGGACACTGAAGAATTAGACATGTTGATAAGTTTCTCACGAATTGATTAGTTTGTTTAATTGTACAACTTTCATGTTATCTTTGCGGACAACATTTTCAGTGCTAACCATAGTGTGAAGTTTCGCACTTGTGAACAATCGAGTTTAGAGGTTTCACATAACTAGGGCAATTTATAGTAATATACTATTTGACCAACACCACCACCATCAAATAACAACCAGATATATCTTGGCATAGGTATGCTTGTACTTTGATTAGACATTAGTAACTAGTGTGATGTGTCTAGTACTTTCTTTGGTGCAGACTGAATTCTATCAGTCAGGTTGTAATGTGGCCACCATTCTAGGTAGCTCGCCATCACGGTGCACATTGATTTGATGATATATTAGACGGTTGGAGACAGTCAGCAAGAAGCCTTGGAACTAGGTTTCGTGCTTGTTGGTACTTATGTTCCTTATGAGACTCGAACCCGCGTCACCTATTGAGTACAGCAGTCAGAGACATTACCACTGAGCTATTTGGGCTCGCGAGCCCATCTCTTACTGTAGCACTTGGTGGCGCGGGTTCGAATCTCAGAAGGGAAATGAATTCCTTCAAGATTGTGGATACGCCTTGCTGACTAGTGAGTGCCAACTAGCACGAAACCTAGGTCCAAGGCTTCCTGCCGATTTCCTCCAAATATCTAATATAAAAGTATGTTTATATCTTATTAGGGTTGATGAATACCTAGTTAGATTTTTTTTTTGAAGATTTATTCTAATCATCGCTTATACAAATAGTCAAATCAAAGTAACAAAGTACACACAACACGCTATTCCATGGCATACTTTTTGAATGTTTCTTTGCATAAACACCACAAAAACCGCACCTTCGATAGGAACAAAACACTCTACATAGCAGATGAATTAGAGAGTTACAAAACCTTCATATCTCATAGCCATCCTTTCTAGACATTAAAAGTTTGTTCCGAAAATAGGAAAAAACCTTTAAACTGAGAGTGTAGCGGGTGCTACTGACAAGACTTATAAGCAGTATGTGGCTGCAGATATAAGTATGAATATCGAATAATAGGGAGATGAATTTAATAGTCAAGGGAAGAAATAAACGATGCTTGTGAAACAATATGGAAAACATGAAAGGCCGAGAAAGCAGCACAATACCGAGGAAATGTGCAAATTGTGGTTTTAACGTCTGGTAGGCATATTTTCCTTATGTGTGTGTATCGAGTTTCTAATAAATAATTCCGTTAGCAAATTCTTTTGCCTTCTGCTTGTACAAAAGAAAACAGAATAATTTCATGTTAACAGGGAATGTATGTGACAAACACGCTCAGCTGCTATCATTTTAGAAAATAATGATGTCTCCCTTAGGATATGATCGCCAGTTAAAATATGTCCTCAGGACGCTGAGAATCGATGCCTGTAATGAGACTCAAAACATGCAAAACCGTGTATTAACGCTTTGCCATCATGGGAAGTCTGAATACTTTCAATATAATTCACAAAACTATTCCCCTTCCCACTCATGTTTACCAATTGCAGTATCACTACATTTCTAACTTCTTGTATTTGAACTTTTACTAAGTGTAGCAACTTAAAGTGATACACACCTGTGTAATAAAGACCTCCAGTTAAAATTCTTTTATATGATACTCCTTATATCCTAATTACCTGAGGCATCACTTCTAGCGGAATGATGTTTTGTGGAACGTACATCTAGTTGGGAAATGGACCAATCAAAATGGACTCTGTGCTAACTAAGACTAACGATAGTGAGACTGACAGATGACCAATCGTCTGCAGTTTTGCGATAGAATAATGAACTGCTTTAAGGTGAATGTACCTTCCAGATACGTTTCAGTGTCTTTTCTTCATGAATTAGCACGGTGGGAGAATCACTTGGATGACGAAAAGCTGATATTCGTCCATAGCTGTAGCTACAACTATTGTTGCATTTCCCTCTTAAGCTACCAGAATGATAAATTAGGAACCTAAAATTTACCATTAAGTTAATGAATACTCTAATCGAAATAGATACATAAAAAGGTGCAGCTAAACTTATAGTAGATAAATACATTCGATCACAACACTACTAGTATATTAATATCAGTATTATTATTTCAAGTATTGGTTTTGTAGGGATTGTTTTTTGTTTGATTGATTGGAGGATTTCACCATGAGCTGACATCGGTTAGAGAACCATTGGAAAACTAGTATTGGAGTGCCGGATAGATGTTTCGTCCTATTTTAGGACTCTTCACAGTACGAACCCACGGGGGTTCGAACCCAGGACCTTCTGGTTAGAAGGCGAGCTCGTATTACTATTATAATCATGATCATTATTTCACTCCGAATGGAATAAAGGGCTACTCGAGCGCACAACTTCACTGAAGTGTGTTCTCTGCCACCTTTTCAAGTTGGCTTCACAAGTACAAACAAGCTCTCGTTTTCTCCTCACACGACTTTCAGGTTACCCTCGGACGCCCAATCCATCACTTCTTATTCGAGTCCTACTCGAAAGTCTAAAGTGTAATGCCAGTCAGTAGTCTTCCCAGACTATGTCCAATTCATCTCCACTTCCTTCCTTCTATTTATTGAACAATAGGTTCTTGGTTGGTTCGCTGCTTCTTCCAAAGTTCCATCTTTTTTAACTGGTCATTTGATTTTCAGTATGAAGTGAACGCAGGTATGTTCATGGAAATCTGTAGTAGTCTGTAGCAAGTCCTCGAACCATATATGCATGTACTGACTTGACACTAGTGTTGGAAACTCCAGTTTCACTCCTTGTGCTAAATGTTGTAGATCTCCACACACTGATTTCAGAGCGATAAATGCATGTCTTACTTTCCTGATTCTGGTCGGCTTTGCAGTTATCATCCGTACCACTCATAGTTGAAACGACGCTGTACTTCATTCAAATTCCTCCCATTGATGCCGATTAGTGTTTGTTGCTGTTGCCGTTGGTTGGGTACCTTCATCACATGTGCCTTCTACATGTTGATCTAAAGTCCTATTTTGCCTGTCGCTTCTGCCAACTTTTTGGTTTTCACCTGTTTATCTTCTAGTTTGTGTGACATGAGACAGGCCTTTTAGGGGTCATTTTGTCAGTCTAGTACTGTATGCCCATCTCCTCATACTCCCACTCATATTCAAAATCATTGCATACAATATCAGTATGCTTAAAATATACACCAGCCAGGTAAATTTATTCACACAAAAAAAATATTACACGTAAATTGTGTTTAGACTATATATTATATCCAGTGTATCACATAGGATATACAGTCTACAAGTTATCAATAAGCAGAATGGTCTACAGCATCACATTATTTTACGATATATTCACATTTCACAATAGTTATTACTATCATTATTGTTATTATTATTATTAATTTATAAACAATGTAACGTGTGTCTGCATGTTTATGTTATGGGATGAGATGAGAGAAAACTGTCACTTAAAAGTGAATACACAAGACTTACAATAGTATATACTATAATATAATCTATACCAACAGTGAAACATTCGTAGGGAGATCACTGGACGACATGAAACGCCATCCTAGTAACAGTACACGACCGACTCAACATGAAAGCTTGCACAAAAGTACATCAATCCATATTGTCATGCTTCAAAACAAAGTGATTATATTTTCAAGGGTTAATTTGTAAGGATTTGATTTATTTTTCAAGTTTGACTATGGATTGCTATCACCAGTTAGAGAACTATTGTGTAACACCAGGGAGTACCGGACAAGTGTTTCGTCCTAGATTGGGACCTATCAGCAGCACCCACCCATCCACCGCCAGGGTTCGAACCGAGGCCCATCCAGTTAGAAGGTGAGCTCGTAGATCACCCAGCCACTGTGACCGCAATTCAATAGGCCAGAGCCCATGAATTTCAACTTCCACCAATTCGTGATTTCATTATTACTACCAAGCATCGTAACACCCTCGACTGATGGATCCTACTGGTCACACGACTTTTCACTAGAACTCCAGGCAGCTTTGTAGCCTGTAGCCAGTCACACAAGTGAGCATCAGATTAATTTTCAAGTGGTAATTTTTTGAGGGGATTTAATTTCATTATAAATTATTTAAATTAATCCCAGCGTGTTAAGAAAGTCAAAACATTTGTTTCAAATTTCGATCACGGATTGATATTGGTATATTGCTGTCTGAAAAGTCAATCCGTGATCAAACTTGTAATAATAATAATTCAAACAGCTAGTAATAATACTCGTTTTCCTCCAAATGTACTACTATTTATAATAATAAAAGATTAGCAACATCCCTAGATTGTTATTATACCGGCTGGAGAGAATAGTTTTTACATTATAATGTTGGCAAAGCGAAATCAAGTTAGGGAGAAGTCTCTGTCTGATTAGAGTTTGGGAAAAAATTGATTGGCTAGACAGAGAGGGGTTGGTTTAATGGCATGAATATAATATAACTTACATGCATAACACGTAGCTTAACCAGTCTGAAAACACTCGTTATATGTGTATACATACACACACACACAAAACTAAAGCATCGATGTACAGACAGGCATGGACAAGGGGAAGGTAGACAGACTTGCAGTCTCAAGTTAACGTCCAAAATAGGGAAAAAAAACATACAATCAATACATACAGTCTCACTCAAGCTTAAATGTGAATAAGCATTTATGCGATGAGTCACAGAGGAAAAGTGGGCGAATAAAAAGGAATCAATAACTTTTTTTGATGGAATTTCAAAAAAATAAAAACAACTGAAATTATGAGATGCTACGGGGAATGTTGAGGTGACTATTGTTTTTTTTTCGATTTATTCAAACAAAGCCTATAGGCAAGCGAATTTGACGAATGTCAGAATTTTGACGCCATTATCCGTCTAAATAATATTTACACAACAAAAATCTCTGTATGTTGTTAGATAACATAAAAAATACAAATGAGTTAGATTCTCTCATTGCTGAACTGAGACTTGACGATGAATCAGATCTCACTTCTCCGTCGACCACCGAATGAATTAGAAAAGAAGACTAAAAACAAGCAAAGTCACATTAAAAGTACCCAGCGATTCAAGTTGGTCTACTTTACAACAGCATTAAAATAGGCTAATATGCAACTAAACATAACGATGTAAAGCGCGCAAAAAAGAATATGAATGGAGGTTAGTTAAAAATGCCCAGAATTCTGATGATGATTTAAAATACATCAAAACTGCAGTCGGCCTTTACCAACTGGAAGTTTTTTCCTGTTTGCATAAAAGATAAACATCCTCTTATCTATTTCGATTAGCTGACCCCCATACTCTTATGGAGCAAAGAATATCGGTCATAGCCATGAGAATGCTTTCCACATAAAAATATATATGAAAAGCATATTCCAGTATACTTTTACAAGCTGGAAAGAAAGGGTGTGAGAAGCCCTATCCTAGAACACTTGATCAACATTGTTGTCATTCAACTGACCCCACCACCTCACAATGATCTAAAGGTCATCTATCGAATGTATGACAACTTGCTGAGTTTTCTTCATCTCAAAACTTCTAAAGATTGTGGAGGCCTTGGCCAATCATGAATTTACGACAGACACTTTTGTGTGCGAAAGAAGTATGTACAATCCCAATTCCTACTTAGTCTTAGAATAGGAAGGAAGGATAAACACTTATTGATTTTTGTCTTATTTGTTTATTTAGTCTGTATACCTTCCCCTAGTTGTTAGAGCCGAGGTTTAGGAGTGCGTCGACCGAGGATCGAACCCTACACTATAGGAGTCTTAGTTGGTAAGTATTCTACCGCTGACCTACCGACGCACCTATAAGAGACATATGGTTCTTTAAAAACCATATATCTATACAACTGTACAGCTTCATAATTCCGTTGGAAGGAGTCTATTCACTGAATATTGTGTTCTTCATGTTACAATGGGAATCATTAAATTATCTATCTATGCCAGTTTCAAGTTATACTATCAAGTTTTGAACTATTTTGTTTCTCAATATAAACGTGGTTCGAACTAAGGATTGTTATTCATAACCTTCTTCTCAACTACCTCCATTTCTGTGCAAGTCATTTAGCATAAACAGTAAATAGGCATGCATAAGGTCGAATTATCAGTTTACAAACCAGTTCACAATTTGCAGTTTACACAGTTCACAAAAAAAATTTCGATAAAGAAAGGAAGACGAAATTTGCAGTGTAAAGTGATGTCATCATTCCACTTCACAGGTTCTCATCAGCTGCTTAACACTACCTGAAATTACAATGGTTATATATTTGATAATAACATACTTTAATGTTTGAGTGGTAGTAGAGAAGAGATACGCATCCAAAGTGATTTTTCATCATCAACTTATACGCTTTTAAAGTTGAAAAGAGGTGGGTAGGGGGGGTGAGACAGAAAACATAAAATATTAATTGACAGAACAGTGTCAGCTCTGAGGTTCACATAGCAACTGAAAATACAAAAGCGGTTACGGTTTATGAGATTAAGATTTGTTCAATGAGTTGAGATCACTGAATTAGATGACTAATCAAAATCAATATTCAGTTACCAAGGGAGTGAGAGGTTAATCACACTCTCTTTCTGTATGCATAAGTCTGGTTTGAATCGTTTGATTGCAATCGCTTCGGCAAATCGTAGTAGTACGATTGATTTTGATTACATTGATTAGTCATCTAATTCAGTGATCTCAACTCATTGAACAAATCTTAATCTCATAAACCGTAACCGCTTTTGTATTTTCAGTTGCTATGTGAACCTCAGAGCTAACACTGTTCTGTCAATCAATATTTTATGTTTTCTGTCTCACCCCCCCTACCCACCTCTTTTCAACTTTAAAAGCGTATAAGTTGATGATGAAAAATCACTTTGGATGCGTATCTCTTCTCTACTACCACTCAAACATTAAAGTATGTTATTATCAAATATATAACCATTGTAATTTCAGGTAGTGTTAAGCAGCTGATGAGAACCTGTGAAGTGGAATGATGACATCACTTTACACTGCAAATTTCGTCTTCCTTTCTTTATCGAAATTTATCAAGGGAACCAAATGTATGAAACCAAAATTATTCATATTAGAGTATGTGGTCAATCTGCTTGGTACACATAAATGGTAATCAAGAAAGCAAGCATAAAAATACATAATGCTATATACTACTGATTAGTTGAGGTGAGTAGTAGGATAACATCACTCATTCACACACATGGTAGTGCTTGGCTAGCCGGACATCAAGAGGCAGTCTCATACTTTTCGGAGCAAGCTCATCAACTCATCCAATTGGCAGTTTTTGTAGATTGCAGATAGTGAATTAATTTGTGAGTTGTGAATGTAATCTAATGTACTACCGACTTCGTCCAAGTGGTTAGCCAGAATTCGAGTGGTTTGAACAGAGTTGAGTCGAATTAGGGACACTGCACTGATGAGTTTGGCCCCAAACAAGCAGAACGGACGTCCGGTGTTTAGATCACTTTGATAAAGTGGCTAGTAAGCACTATTGTTTGATATGAGGGGTATCCAACTACTCATGTAAATCAGTCAGTAGTACATAGCATCATGCATTTAGGCATGCACAACATATGGGTGACAAACACAAATCCATATACCCTACATTATATTATATAGCATTCAGCTTCATGTAGTTGTTTATTGACTGTTCACTATGCTGTCACTCGTAATAGACTTCTAGCTTTGATTCAGATAAAATTTTATCTCTTTCTATCTCTCTCGCTTGGCACTTTTATATATATCTCTAATGGACTACAGATGTTTTGTGATAAGACTTAATAGCGTCTGAACTCAGAATTTCTCATTCATATTCCTCCTCGTCTATCCTCCTTAAGAGAAAAACAAACAATGTCCCTCACACACACACACTGTCTCTCTCTCCTTTCTCAAACATATTTCGCATGGATAAGATAGTATTAATATTACCTTTAACTATTTATTTATCCGTTAAAGAAGGGAAGTTTTCTTCACTAAACTTTCATAAATTATTAAATTTAGCGTGAAATGTATTTCAAAATAGAAACTAATAATTTTTACGCACACATGAACATGTAACAGTTTGAGTTGGAAAAAGGAGTAACAATGGTCAATAAACAATGTTATCTTATCCTATTTTGTAGACGGTAAACATTACATTTGAGCAGAAGAGATACATTATGATCACACCTTGTTTATGCTTTCAATTTTCTGTAGAGATTGGATTGATTATCCAGAACAGGGGCTCTAACCCCATACGCCCAACCTTTCCTCTTTTTCAGGGCTTAAAACCGACTAGTAAACTAGTGAATAAGATCTGGGGGATCTTTGACATAAATGTCAGATCAGTGTTTCACCAACTTGGCGTACGTATCATTAAAATCAATTTCAACAGGCTTCTATTAAATTTCCTCATCAGCTGCCTTCATTCCTTACTGAAGATCAAACGACCAACAAGAAAGAATTAATAACAAGGACATCTGGTAAATGAAACAACCAAGAACCTATTGTTCAACAATATATGCCTAAGGAAATGGAGATGCATAGGATACAGTCTGAGGAGACTTTGGAGTGACATCACCCGTCTAGCACGCCCTCGAATGGAACCCGACTAAGAAACGACGAGTTGGAGGTATGTGGGTGTCCGACGGTGATATGGAGGAGATAGTATGAGGAGAAAATGAAAGCTTATGGGTAATACTGAAGTCAGCTAAAAGGGACTACAGAGAACCGGATGAAATGGAGATGTACTGTTGACTGACGCCATATGTTCCATTCAGAACACAAGGGAATAATAATAGTAATATTTATACTCATTTATCCACGGCCAAGTGATTTGCTTAAACGTAAACGATTACGCCTCTAAGCCACAGTTAAACCTACAGATAACAAAGTGAATATAGGGATACCTACAACAGATATGAAAGAACTACTTTTGAGATGTACATTGAATGTACAGTTTCCTTTCAATGAAACAGTCTACAGACAGAAGGATGGTACTGCAATGGGTTCTCCCTTGGGTCCTTTCCTTGCAGACGGTTTTCTGTCCAGTCTAGAAAATGGTCAGTTGAAGCCTACAATCCGAAGCTTTCAAATGTATAAAAGTTATGTAGATGACACCTTTATTATTTGTAATAGTGACTGTAATTTGGATTATATATTAAATGTATTTAATGGTTGCCATCTTGCGATAAAATTCACACTCAAATCGGAGAAAGGGTCTAGCATTCATTTCCTCGATGTGAACTCATCAAGGAGGACCGATGGAACTCTGAGGAGATAGATTTATCGAAGGCTTTGATGGAATGGTCAGCTGACAAATTTCTACAGCAGTGTACCCATTGGTCGAAAACGAAACCTGGTCCGGTCACCTGTCACTCGCTCTGGGCGCATACCTAGCCCTGATAGGGTGGAAGATGAGTTATATCTTTTGAGGAAAATCCTAATAGAAAATGGATTCCCACCACGTTTTATAGATAAGAATATACATTCAAATCCTACAAAACGTGACTTATCATCCGTAACCCAAGAAAATAATTTACATGATCTTGGAATTCAAAGGGGACTTAGCTTCCGGTATAACTAAAAGAAGAGTCTCACAGTCTTTCAAAATGTCTCTGAGAATGGCCTTTACCAGTCGACCATTACTGTTCAATAACCTGAAAGACAAGATCCTACTGTTGACCAACTCTGTGTGTGTTTATCAATTCACGTGCTCGTGTGGAGCTAGGTATATCGGTCGTTCAATTCGAGTTTATTCCAAGAGGGTTCAAGAACACTATCCTGAATGGTTACGAAGAGGTGAAAGTGGAGAAAAAAGAAGCGCGATCATTGAACATCTTGTCGATAATGATCACCCTTTCTCTATAACCTCCGTCTATATAGTCATCTATAAGGCAAAAAGTAATTCACCCAAATCACTACGTGCTCGACTCATCTGTATTGCTGAAGCTTTGGCTATCGAAACAGAAAAGCCAGATCTCTGTGTACAGAAAAAGTTTGTTCAACCCCTCCAACTTTCATGGCCTTAGTCCGTCCATGCTAAAGTATGGTAATCTCCAATCATATTTTGGCTCTTCCAATTTTTCATTTTGTCTGTTCAGTTTATATTCTCTTCCTTTATTACGTCAATTGCTACTATTACTATTCTGACTTTTAACTGTCCCGGTATTATTTCACTTGTTCCACTTGTCATTCTAAATCAATTCTTTTTTACAACGTTAAATTCTATGCTATCAAATTTCACACAATATTACGTAACGTTTTATTTTATTCAATTTGTCTACTAATCCTATAATTGCACACCCCTTCCAAGTTTTATACATCCTATGAATTATTCTATGTGTGATGGCATTAATTGTTTTGCCACTTGACATTTAACTATGATTACAAACACAAACATTTTAGTTTTAATTGCATTTCATACTACTATTATTATTACTATTTCATACATTCACACCTATGATTCCATTTTCCTCATCGGAAATAACTTCTTAAAAAAGGCCATATATATACGATTGTACAGCTTGATGATAAATTCGTTGTTGAAAAGAGTCTCTTCGCTGAATCACCACTTGTTTTGATTTTCTATATGTGTTACAATGGGAATTTTCCAATGACCAATAAAAACAAAACAAACCTATATGACTAATAAAAGTACATTCAACTTCTGTGTCTGCCTTCGCTTATCAAAAAGTGATTATGGGCATTTTGTGCCTCATTATACATAACTTAACACTTCAAAACAATCTGCTGTCTGACTTCTTTCCAACTGATGATAAAAACTATGACACCATAACATTATTTATTTTATTCTGGATTTATACTGAGCTCATATTACTTGATTACTGCTCACTAATATTACCATAATGTTTATATATATGTTCATTATTTATCGATTTTTGTCATCTCTAGAGATAACATCCCATATGTCTATTTATTTCTTTGTTTCTCTTCACACCAGTGAATACAATTCACAGTATAACATCTAGCCTTTTATTGATTATAAGTTCACAAATACATTATTGAATTTTCGGGAGTTAGTTTATAGCGATTAGATTTTTGTTCCGAGTTTGATCAGTGTTTGATGTCAGTTAGAGAACCATTAGAAAACCAGAAAGTACTGAAAAGTTGTTTCGTCCCAGATTGAGGCTCGTCTGCAATACGTAATCACTGGAGTTGGGACCAATGACCTTCCGGTTACAAGGCGACCTCGTAGAAGATGCAGCAACTGGGACTCGACTCAGTGGCCTATGAATTCTAACTTCAACTAATTAATGAGATGACGTGACCAGCGAGATCCACCACATCGGGGAGGAGGACAAGTACTCGCCAGCCAAGACACTGACTAGTGTCATTCAAGTAAAAATTACAAACTAGTGGAAGTTAGAGTTGCTTGGTTAACCAGTGAGTCGGGTTCCAGTGGCTGAGTGATCTGTCTAGTTTCTCATGTACTGTAAAATCTTTACACATACAACTAAAATTTCTTCATCCAGTAAGATTCTGCTAAAGCATAAATATAACTTCAAATTGAAGTATGCACTGTATATGTTGCCTAGTAGGGTAATGAAAGCTTCTCAACTAAACTATTCACAACACAACTACACACAGAATAATCCATCTGAGCTACAAACCGTCTGTAATAATTCTGCAAAAATATGCAGTAAGGAATGTGGAAAACATGATAACAAAAGTATAGTATGCGCAATAGAAGAAGAATAAAGTGAGCGAATAAAAACACACAAACAAACAAATAGACAGAGTTAAAACAAAAGATGTTACAATCACTGCACGGTGAATAACTACGACTAACTACCACAGTATGCAAACGGAGACAAGGAGTCTAGCAATTTCCTAGATTAGTAGTATAAAAAGTCAGTCTCATTACATAGTATGGTCACTCATAAGCTCTTCCGACCGATTCATATATCAACCATTATAGGGAATCAGAACATTTTGAGTATGAATATATATATATATATATATAATACTTATGAGTATTTATCATCGATTGGGATTAATTAACTCAGTTGATGCTGAAATCAGTCATCTACTATTAATATTAATATTAATTAATCAGCATTAACAAGCAGCAATGACTATAGAGTGGAGAAATCTAAAGGTGGTCACTTCTTTCACTCAGTGCGTCGGTGCTTCAGGGCTAGAATATTTGTCAACCATGCCAAGTAATCCACAACGGGAAACTTACGGAAGCCTTCGAAGTGAGAACAGGAGTGAGGCAAGGCTGTCTATTATCGCCAATGATCTTCCTGATTGCAGTAGACTGGATAATGCGACAGACAACCGGCAATGAGGAAACAGGCATAAAATGGACTCACACAAAAGAAAACTTGGAGGATCTGAACTTCGCCGATGATATATGTCTGATTTCCCACAAACTGGAAGATATGCAAGTGAAAAGCAACAAGCTGGCAGAAGAAGCATCAAAGATAGGACTTCAGGTGAACATAGATAAAACAGAGGTGATGAAGATTCCTAGCCAACATCAACAACAACAACAACAGACAACAATCAGCCGGCATAAATCGGAGGAACCTGAAAGAAACAGCCTCCTTCACCTACCTGGGAAGCATCGTTTCAACTACAGGCAAACTGACGAGGATATCAAAGCCAGAATGGGAAAAGCAAGACAAGCTTTCATTACTCTCAAATCTGTGTGGAGGTCAACAGCACACAGCATCAAAAATAAGATCCGGATTTTCAACTCCAATGTGAAGTCAGTCAGTGCTAATATACGAATCAGAGACTTGGCCAGCGCGTCATAAAGAGCATCTCAAACAAACTACACACCTTCATTAACACTTGTCTTCGCTCAATACTAAAGATCAGATGGTCAGCCAGGAAAGGTCAGCGACAGGTTTGGATCTCTGGAAGCGCACCAACCAGGAACAGATTGCGAAACAAATAGGCAGGAAGAAATGGAGATGGACTGGCCATACTCTGAGGAAATCATCAAGTGACATCGCTAGACAAGCCATTGGTCGAGTGGAACCAGGCCGAAAGGGAAGCGGCGAGTTGGTCGTCAGTGCAAGGGTGACTTCGAGGAGGTCATGTGAAGAGGAGATGAAAGCATGTGGGCAGACTTGGGGCGGGGTGAAAACGTTGGCAGAAGAGAGAAGGCAATGGAGACGCGCAGCTGAAGCCCTATGTTCCTCTAGGAATTAAAGGATATAATAATAATAATACAAGTAGTCTGAGATCCGATCCCTGACCGATGCACTCCTCCCAAACCTCATTAAGCCGGTTGTAAGGCTGATAAAGACGGAAGGTTGGCAGTGAGGCAAGCAACCCCACCTCATGAAAATAAAACCACTGCTATAGAAAATGCATAGCTTTAGCTTAAAGCCCTATGTTCCACTCGGAACGTAAAGGAATAAAATAAATAAATAAACAAAATACATTTCTTCCACTTATCTAGGGAAGCATCATTCCAACTACAAGTTGTAGCACGGATGAAGATGTCAGAGTTAACCAGGATTAGACAAACAAACATAGACCTTCATTAATGTGAAACCTGTGTGGAAATCTACAGTACTCAGCATAAAGAACAAGACTAGAGTTTTTGACACGAGTGTCAAGTCAATGTTTCTCATATTGTTCATAGCTGCCTTCGCTTCACACTGAATATCAGATGACCAGCCAGAAGGGATTAGCAACAAGGGAAATGACGATGAAATAGACACACGCTGATGAGACTATTGTGTAACATCAAGAGATAGAGAGGTGCCCTCAGGCCGAACGTGAATGAGAAACGATGGGTCAAGTGTCTAAAGGTGATGTGGAGGAGATGATGGCCAATGGGAATCCGGGGAGCCAGATAAAGAGGATGTATTCGGAACCGAAGGGAATAATAATAGTGATAAGAACAATAGTAAACCTTCTACTGTTAAAATCCATGATTAGTGGGTGCTTTACGATACTTTCTTAGTCACTGTACGGAAAGTTTGGATGGGAGGTGAAGTAGGTTAATGTGTTTCACAAACACACGTCATCTCTTAAGCTATCGAACAAAGAAAGTTTGACTTATTGGGGAATTTTAAACCAGTAGAAAGATATAGCCAATGGGTAAAATTAATATATCACTAGTTCGACAAAGGTCGTGATAATCTGTAAAATTTACCAGTCTGATGTCAGATAATCCAACCGGTATACAGAGGAATTCGTTTCTTTTTTTTAAGAATAAACTCATTACTACCATACACCAAGACTACTTCGAACATCATAAACTATTACACAATTATAAAGAATAAAGCTATAAAATTACTAATCATACATCACAAAATATCCTAACTATATACTAGGAAACATACATTCATCCAAATGATCAGCCTCATTCGTTCCTATCATACCCACAATACTCGATATCTGAGTCATAGTCGACTTTATTAGTTTAAAAATATGACTGTTCATATGATTGGTTAGTGTGAATTGTTGACCTAGACGAATAACATCGATTCTAAATGGTTTTTTTTGCGTGGGTGTGTATATGCGTGTTTTTAGCATTATGATGCCTACTGTTATGCTCCAAAGGGTAGGAGTTTTATTTTATATTAAACATAGGTATGAAACGACAAAATGACGTGCATTGTCAGATTTTTATTTCAAATTTTCACAGAAAAATAGGTCAACTGGACAGCTGAAATTAACAATAAAATTAACCAAAAAAGAGGGATCTTACCTAACCTATCCATCTATTTCTCAGTCAATATCTTGATTAACACAGAAGGATAACTCTAGACATCTTACAAATAAGGAATAGGTAAACGAATGATTTATGTGTGTACAACAAGGTAGGTACAAAGAATATAGGTCAGTGTAGATGAACTGAATCTAACAAATCAGGAGGAAATATAATTAGATGTTACAATTCATTAGTAGGGAGGCGTATGTGCAGAGTATAGGAAAGTAAGTTATTTGTTCAGGTTAACTGATACACCCAATGCCCTCGCAGTTCAAGTGGTCTAGTGGATAAGGCCTTAGCTTCTGAAACGATGAGTACTGGGCTCGAGTTCCAGTGGGGTCACAGTCAATCAGTGGGGATTGCAGACACACCTAGATGACGAGTCCCCAACAGGATGAAATACACTTCCTGGATTCGACTAGTAGGCATCATCCGCGGAAAGCAAGTTATGTTATGTCGATGTGTTCCACTTTGTGCTGAAGTCTGAGATCCTATCACTAGGCCTGTTAAGCTGCAGCAGACTATACTGAATTATAATGTTCAGATATGTAACAGAGTGTAATGGTCGAAAATTATCGAGACAATTTTGCAATGTGATCATCTAGTAACCAGCTTTTAGAGAAAAAATCACCCACCACAATGAAAACAACAGCTGAAGAAGAAGATAACACACTCTATGAAGCGCTAGTGAAGCAACCAATTAGGTGATGTATTTACATGTATGAACGAATTCGAGCATAACAGACAGCACTGAAATAATCACGTTATTAAGACCAGTTAATATTGTATGCAAGAAATGTTTAGCTCATTTAGCTCAAACTAACAATCAAAGACTTTATAGATTGGTGACATATTTTGACTTTCAAGTATTGGTTCTATAGGGAAGCCGTGACCAGTAGGTTACAACAGGTTGAAGCAGGTTGAGGCAGTAGTTCATCAAAGAAGACATTGCGAGATGGTCGCGCTATGTCGTGAATTAGCAGAAGTTAGAATTCATGGGCCATTGGATAGGGTCCCAATGGCTTAATGGTCTACGAGCTGGCCTTGTAATCAGAGGGTCCTTGGTTCGAACCTAGATGGGCGCGTACTGCAGAAGAATCCCAAACTAGGACGGGGGAAACAGCTGTCCAGTACTCCCAGGTTTTCCAGTGGTTCTCTAAGTGATGTCAGCTCATGATGAAATCCTCCATCCAATATTTTGATTTGACTATTCCTAATTCTTTTCCAGCCTAATCCTCTCATCTGACATCACTTGGCATACTTAACATCTATTCTAGCCATTTCGGTCGACATAATTTCACAGCCTCATCGATTGACTTGCCCTCTTTAGCTGACACTATCGCTATTCACAGCATATGGCTAAAGTTGATTCCAGTAAGTTAGTTAAATTAAACATCATTTGGAAATTAGAAAATTACACCTTCGCTTGGATTTCGATCAAAAAATTTCTCAGAAATTCACAAACACAGCTACAGATTCAATTATTGGTTTGTAGGGATTTGGATGATTAATTACAGAATTTCATCATGAGCTTACATCAGTTAGAGAACCATTGGAAAACCTGGGAGTACTGGACAGCTGTTCCGTCCTAGTTTGGGACTCTTCAGCGGTACTCACCCACCGGGGTTCCAACCCAGGACTTTCTGGGCGAGCTCGTATACCATTAAGCCATTGGGATTCAATCCCATGGCCCATGAATTCTAACTTCTGCCAATTCACAATACAGCGCAACCGCTAGCCAATGTTTTCGGCGAGTATTTATCCCCACACCCGACCTGCTGCACCCTACTAGTCACGACTTCCCACTGGAACTCCAGGTAACTACCTACCTGAATAGGACCAATCGCCAGTGAGCATCTCATTGCTATTCAGATTATCTGAACATTCACTTGAGATAAAACAGTGCAGAAAAGATGGGGATAACAAAAGCCCACACGTACACACCCCCGCCCCACTAAATATTAAGATGACTAGTTTCACAAAACAGGTTGATAAACCGTTTCGAATCAAAAAGTTTTCTTCCTTCTCGTCATAAATAAGATTCATTCACAAAATGTAAATATTAAGTGAGTATAATACATAAATGAAAAATACTTACTATGAGATGGTGTATCATATGTTGTACTTGAAGTCTTTGGTGCATTGCCATCATAGTGTCCTGTAAAAATAAAATAAATGCAAAAAGTGTAATTTATAGTAAGCAGTATAATGACTTGAAAATTGACGTATTATTCAAACTAGTCTGAACTAAACTTTCCACATAGTTTACATTAAAGTGCAGTAGTTCAAGTTGCCCACCCAGCTTCATAAAAGAATAAATAAAGACCAGGAAATAACAGAAATAGTAAGAACCTATTAATTAATGGAAATGTGCGGGAGAATACTGAGGATTGTAAGGATTTCGGATCTGGCAATATCTCTCCTTAAGTTTGACAAAAAAAGTACTGACTAGACACAGGTGATTTTCTGATGTCAGCTCGTAATCAAATCAGTGACCAATCAAATCCTTGCAAACCAACACTTGACAATTAATCTGATGCTTACTAAAAACTGGATTTATACAAGAAGTTACCTAGGGTTGTATTGAGAAGTCGTGACCAGTGAGGCGCTTCAAGTCAAGTAAGAGGACAGTTATCCGCCGATGACACTGGTTGGTGGTTGGCGCCATATAGTTCGCAAATCGGTAGAAGTTGGAATTTATGGGTCATTAAATTGAGTCTAAGTGGTCTGGTGAATAACGCTTTGCGTCGGTGGCATAGCGGTTAGGACGCTCGCCGACCATGCACATGGTCCGGGGTTCGATCACCGGCCGACGCACTCCTTTACTTCCAAGTGGCTGAATGGTCTATGCTCTCGTTGTAACCAGAAGACTGTGGGTTCGAACCCCGACGGGTGTGTAAGGCTGAAGAGTCTCAAAGTGGGATGAAGCAGCTGGCTGTCTAGTCCTCTCTCATTTCCAGCGGTTCTCTAACTGATATCAGTTCGTGACCAAACATATGACCAATCAAATCCCTGCAAGCGAACAGCTGAACAGAACCGCAAATAACAATCACTGTTGTCAGTTCGACTACATGAGACATCATAGATACCATCAATATACTTTTCCGACTGAAGAAGATAATATGAACATGCACACACATTTTGTTACAACAAACGGGGTAGACTAATAATTGGTTGTGTACCTCATAGGGACTTAAGATATGAATTCCACTTAACTCTGTCTACACTGTGTTATTATTCCTCTTTGTTCAAGTATACAGTCTTTGAATATTGATTAAACTGTTATTTAATCACAAATTTAAGGATTATTGTATACACTCTGAAGGAATTTTTGATTTGCTACATAAATGAGGTTTAATTTATGCATATAAAACTATGCTGGGAAAGATATTAGCGTAAAAACAATACAGAGTTGGAGAGGTAGCCAGACAGACAGTACCGATATAGGATTAAACTATCTAACAGTCCAGATTAAGAAAGTTCACACAGTAGTATATATATATATATATATATTATTGTTCCTTTGGGTTCCTAGTGGAACATAGGGCTTCAACTGCATGTCTCCACTTGCTTCTATCTTCTGCTGTACTTTTCACCTGCATCTATGTTAGTCCATAGTTTCAACTCCTCGTCACAGGATCTCCTCCATGTCATCCTTGCAATGACGTCCCACTCACCGCTTCCCCTTCAGCCTGGTTCCACTCGAGCAATGGCCTGAAGCGCGTGCGATGTCACCCAGCAGCCTCCTCAGCGAGTGTTCAGTCCATCCATCTCCACTTTCTCCGGCATATTTATTGGTTGGCGATTGGTTCTTGCTTTGTTTCTTCCCATAGTTTCTTGTTGGTGATTCTTTCCGGCCCGGCCATCTGATCTTCAGTGCAGAGCGAAGACAGTTGTTGATAAATGTCCGCAACAGGCTGTTGGAAATATTCTTTGTGACCCGCCCACCAAGTTTCTGATCCGTATAGAAGAACTAACTGACTTGACATGTGTGTATTGAAAATTTGACTGAATTTTGTTGTTGATGCTGAGTGACGAAGATTTCCAGATTGGTTTCAGATTGATATATATATATATATATATATATATATATATATATATATATATATGTATTTTAAGGAATGAAAATAATTTTAAAAACCGTAAACTAAAATAAAGACATATTACGTAATAGTGATGAAAGTAATAGTAGAGGGTGGAACTGAAAAGGGCTACTTAACAACTGCAACAACCAATCACATTTATATTCAGTTTGGTGATGAGCCATACCTATTTCCTATACAAGAGTCTGAAAGTATTACCTAACTTAGTGTTCAAACCTGTGACTTCCTGGAGTCGAAAATCGAGGAGATTAACCGGTTATTTACAGCTGCAGATAATGCCCCGACTTATCTGTGATCAAGCCTTGGCTATATACATAATCTAGGGTCTACAGCAATCATTTTTGGCTGACATGTAACGATGTGTGCGTGTGTGTGTGTGTGCATGATGAGACAACTACGCGTTACAACAACATATCGTTATACCTATGAGGACAAATCATTCATTAATATTTGCAGTGCCACTACTATCAGTCAACTTAACTTATCATGATGGTTATTTCATAAATGCGCTAATTATCAACAAAGTATTCTCTTCTCAACATGTCAATTAATTATGCGATAAAATGTAAAAGTATTTTGAACAGCTGAGTAGGGCTCAATTCTCACATTTTTATTTTAAAGTAACAGAACAGCACACTTTTGGTCAGGTGATATAATAATAATAATACTGATAAATATAAAGTTGATAATAATGATAATAACTGTGGCTTTGCGCCTTGTTTAACTGTCAACACTCTTATTAACGTTATACACCCGTATTATTAATGAATACAAATCAAGCCCGATTGATAAGTGAGGACTAATTTACAGCATGAAAACTATGATTTTTGGAGAAGCAATCTAATTTGTAAAGTAAATTATATGTTGATTGTATGAATGAATACAGAAATAGTTGATAATTAATTCATATGCATACTCAAAGCCTAGCATTCTTTGCGGTTATCACAACCTGAACTGTGAATGTTTTGACGGGTTGTCAATAGGAATGAGGGACAATTCATAGTTATAGATTGAGCTTGTTAACTAATATGTGAAAACCATTGAAAGCTGAGGCGTATTGAACAGTTGTTTAGTCCTAGTTTTAGGACTCATTCACAGTGCAAATCAACGATGAATCTACCAGAGCTCGAACACAGATTACGGGACGAACTCGTTGGCCATTATTCAACTTACTGGATTTTAGTGCTATGTGTGATCCCTGAATTTCAGCTTCCATCAAATCGTGATATGATACCGTCAACCGCTAGTGCCATTGCTGAACATCAACTTTACATTCAACATGGTAAACGCTACTAGCTATGATTCACTGGTTTCAAAATACAGCTTTGCATAGAAGTACAGCGGTTCGACTTGCCAAGCTCCATGTAGTACAAGCAGTATGACATAAGAGATTCAAAGGAACGTCAGTGAGCATATATGTGAAGGGTAAGAAGAGAAACACGGAAAACCAATAGAGTTGAATGGATATGGCAGATCAATAGCAGTGAATGCATCTGTACCAACCACTCAGAAAGATTTCAAGGCACATTACAAATTATCTCCAGTCATTGATCCTTAAAATCCTGAGAACCGCAACCAGACAGTCTACACCTACTTATGTGGCTCAAACTAACTGTTAGAGATTCCAGGGACTGATGACATGTTTTTGGTTTCACCACCACTAGCCTTTTTCCAACCTGATCTTATGTTAGTTGACATTGCTCATCAAAGAAGGAGATGGCTAGGCATCCGTAACACATGTTCTAGCCATCTCAGTCGATGTAGCTTCACAGCTTCGTCTATTGATTTTCCCTCCCTACCTAATACTCGACGTCTAACCTCAATATTACTCATCCTGTTATACCACCTAACACTGGAGGTAGGTGGAAATCTATGATTAAAGACAGCTAGCCTTTTCATGTCTTCCACTTTCAGTGGCCATGTCTTATGGCCGTAGAGAAGGACGGCGCTAACTGCGGGGCAGTACACATGTCCTTCAATCGATAGTGGCTATGATCACTTATTACAACTTCAAGAAAGGCATCTTGTAGTCACTCATGATAACGAGACCAGTATTTAAATCTTGGGGTCGTTCTTGCATACTGCTGAATAGTTCAAAAACTAGAACAAACATTTGTTAAGTACTCTATGACTTTTAATGACCCTCTGAGTAATATAGGTTCATGGAAGAATCTGGAAGACAATAATCAATCAAAATTATAGTGGTACTCTGTTAAAATTTACTCTTCTAAGCTGTAATTACAAACAGATTTTAAATGACCCTTGATATTCCTCCCAGTCTTAATTACTTTATTTTTTATTTTGTTTATTTTTGATTACAGCTTGATTTCACACCGTATTTCTGGTACAAGTATGGAAATTTCAGCGTGGATATCGGTAGCCCAAATTTCGCAGGCTGACCATAGATATCAGGTGTGCGTCGGCGTGGGCTTGAACCCCGCATCATGTGCATGGTCGATAAGAGTCCTAATCACTGTACCTAAACATTATCACAGAATTGTAGTGTACTGGTGTTTAAGTAAAATAAATTCTAATCAAATTGGAACAGTAATCAACTGTGAATTATCAATAAAAGAAGGGACGATTGGAAGTTTACTGTGTGCATTCATAACATTATTATTCCAAGCAAAACATTAGAATGTATAATATCTATCTATTACTATGCTACTAATAAGGATTTGATTGTTTCAGTCACGTATTTCTTTACGTGTGGGACTACATGAGCCACACTTTTATTGTATGAGGGCTGATGAAACACCGATTAGGACTCTTGCCGACCATGCAAATGGTCCACCGTTAGACCCCCCACCGACGCACATCTGATATCAATTGGTCGGTCTGCAAAATTCGGCCTACCGATATCACATGCTGAAAATTCCATACTTGTAGTAAAAGTACTGTGTGGAATCAAGCTATAATAAAAAAAGAAAAGAAATTAAAACAGATAGAATGGGATCCGAACACGAAACACACTGGCTGGAAGTCTAGTTGCTTGATCCACCATCCAGCCTCATCTCTACACGGATATGGTCTGAAGATAAAATTTCTGAAAGAAAGACAAAACGTTTTAACAAGATGATACGCGTATATCGCCTTGATACGTGATGATGATATAAATAAGATAAAAGTTATTCAGTGTGATTACGGATTAAGTAATAGCATAAACATTATAGTCTTTGAAAAGAAACAACTACAACAACAACAACAACTTACCAAATGATTTGAATAAGACGAGATAGTGTGGTTCACAATATGGATTACCTTCCCATACACTGTATTTTCCCAAACTACATGTTTGTTTTTTCGGGTGAGGAAAAAGATACGGAATAAAATAAAGAAATGACTAAACACAAAATATACAAGATAAGTAAATTCAACAAAAAGAAAATACAAAATAATCGAGCAAAGAATATACTTTTCGATAAATTCCTCTTCTGGCTCTACAATTATATATACATGTTTATATACATAGAATATTCTAGAATAGTAGTCAATAACAATACTAGTGTTTTTTTAAATAATATCGATTTGTAAAATAAAATCAATGGAATTACAGTTCATTAAAGATGCTCAAATTATAATTATATTAAAATATAATAGCAAATAGAATATCAACTAAAAATTAAGGAAATTTCTACAAAAAATCGAGGATCCTTCGAACCTAGATGACCAAGGTAAGGACGACGTCTGAACTAGCTTCTTTTGGACACATAAATTAGGCTTGTTAATGTGGATCTCAACGGCCAGCCTCAGCAATATTTAGTAAACGAACTCTTAAAGAGAATTTAAGATTTGTTGGTATGCAGTAAATGACTTTGAAACCCTGGTTAACTTCAGTCTTGTGTTCTGTATCCACAAGATGAGATAGAATAGCGCTGAGAATAGATTTTGTTTGTCCTTTACTTAACCACACAGGGTGATGTTCGTAAATTTGACGAGAAATATGCCTAGTTGTACGGCCATTGTAACTGGCTTCACAGGAGAAGTTAAATTGGTAGATACACATGGAAGAGGCGAAATTACCTGCTTTACAAATCAATATTATTTTAAAAAAAACACTAATATTGTTATTGACTACTATTCTAGAATATTCTATGTATATAAACATGTATATATAATTGTAGAGCCAGAAGAGGAACTGATCGAAAAGTATATCCTTTGCTCAATTATTTTGTGTTTTATAAATGTCTGAATGAATATTTTCGCTATAATGAAATCGAAAATAAAGTAAATTAGGCAATCCAACATGGATGATTAGATGACAAAAAAGACGACAGTGAGGAATAAAATGTCACATATAACGTGGCATTACTAAATTGTTGAATGTTGTTTGATGATATGATTTAGAGTAGAAGTGATAAATAGACAATTCACTGTTTAGCAATAATTTGATTGAGTATCTATCTATCTATCTAAATTCAATCCAACCGACAAACCATAGGTTAATAAGATTATGTAATTCTATCAATTTATTATAAATTCTCTCTAATAGGATTAGTTTATTAGATTAAATGAACAGAGAAAATCAAAGCTTTTCTTCAACTGTTCACAGAAAAATTGAAAATAAGCGTATAATCTAACTCTACAAATATACTTATCAATCAATATAAAAAAAATAATAATTCAAATGATTTCCCAACTGTCATCGCCAACGATAACTTATTTGACTAGGCTATTCGATTAGGTGACTCCAGTAAACTGACAGTCAAAATAATACAGTGTAATATGTCGAGAGGCTAGGGGCACCCCTGAGCCCCGTTCTTGTGCATTGGTCACTCAGTAGTAAAATGTTCACCAACCACGCGCATGGTCCAAAGTTCGACTTCCGAGTGATACACTTCGAAAACCTCGCTTAATTTACTACCTGATAGTAAAGAAGATATCATGATACTTCTGCGACCTGAGGACTTCAAATCTCAAAGAATAGAAAAAATCCCACCGTTGTGGTCAGTTGACGTCATCCGATTGAGTCAGAAATAAGTTCTATGTTCATCACAGTAGAGAACAAACAGTTGACTTTGCATCCTACCGACATTATATTCACTGACAAATAATAAGTATGAACAAAGGACATCTTAATTTAAATCTAATTCCACCTATCACATGAATAAACAGAAGACTGATAGCCATTTGAAATAGATTCAAGGGAAGTGTGATTCGAGTAAAGTTTAGTTGTATAAATTTAATACGACAAAAGAGAGGGACAATATTTTATTTTCCTAGTCGAAATGATATTTCTTCCTATTGGAACACCTGAGTGGATTCCGATTTCACACGTGATTGCCACCCCACAGTTGAAGAGACGTAGAAAGAAAGCAGTATTAAAACTCTTAGAAATCTAGTCGCTAGATGACAGAAAGCAGAAGACTAGTGATATCCGTCAGGGATGACCAATATCAACATTTCCATTCAATTTCGTTGCACGCATATGCATGTATGCATGTAACCCTAGTTTACTTTGATGTTTCAGGAATTAACGAGTTAATAGGGAAAAATCTAAGTGGGTTACAGTACTCAAGTAAGAATATCCTTTTTGGTTGAGCATAATCAAAAACCACAGTCTTCCAAAAGGAAATAGGCCATAATCGGAGTGTGTGTTTGACTTGCAATTCTTCCCTAGTAAAAACAGTTTGAAACTGCACGAATTATACCAATATAACCTAGGTTGTAAAGGTGTTAATTATCGTCTAACTAAGAGATGGCACTAGTCCATGAAACCTTCGACTGTTGGTCTATTGTAATCTAGTTTCTATAACTCCTCACCAATCTTCAACTAATTCTTCTTCTTCTTCTTCGTAGTACAGCAACTTGAGCTGGTGGTTCACTTTTGTACTAATTTCTACGTTGATGTGTATATATGCATTTTCAGTTGTTCTATTTTTGTCTATATTTAGACTATTTCTAGGGTAAACAATACTGTTTCCTAAATTTAGGGAATTATTTGTATTATTATCGTGCTTATATCTAGTGAATTATTTGAGGACAGTTTTGGGAAATGCCAATTATTTTCTCATTTTATTGCATTCAGCATTCTAAGTTATCTGTTTTTATACAAAACACTTAATGAAGACTGAAAATAAAAGGAAGGATATTAAAACTGGGCGATAATAATAATTACTATTGTTATTATTATTATTAATGATGCTAATCAGACCCACTTCCTTTGTTTGTATAACAAACGCCTTTTATATCCAGTTTAATATGCTGTCAGCATGAGTATTGCTCACAGATCAGATCAGTTAATTATAACAGAAGTAATACCCCCTTTTTTCATGGGTATAAAACGAATCTTTGAAGTATAGGTGAATTTATATGAACAAGTAAATCAACCGTCAGATGTTTAGATAGCTTTGATCTCACTATTTTAGTACCACTCAGTTGGTGTGATCTATGAATACTCGTCATGACATCCATTAACATTGCTCTCTTTCTCTCTCTCGTGCGCGCCACATGTTAATACGTTAAAACGTTATGAATAAAAATTATTTTAATGTTTTTATCTCGCCACGAACCATAGTCGGTCAGAGAATCACTGAAAACCAAGGGGACATTTTAACAGTGTACATCAACCATCCTACAAGGAATCAAACCAAAGAACTTCAGGTTAAAAAGCATTTTCGTTGTCGCCCAGTCTCTGGAATGTAATGCTATGTATGATCTGTGAATTCTAATTTTTTCCAATTCGCGATATAGTTTTGCTGCCAATCAATGTTATTGATAAATATCTGCTTAATACCTGAAATGGTAATGGGTCAGAAACTTGGCGTGTCACGAAAAGGATTTCCAACAGGACACTGCAGACTTCCATCAACAACTGCCCCCTTCGCTGACTGCATACTGAAGATCAAATGTCCAGAAAGAATTAGTACCAATAAACTCCGGCTGGGACTAAACCAACCAAGAGCCGATTGCTCAACAAATATGTAGGAGAAAGTGGAGATGAATAGGGCATACATTGAGGAGGCCGCCGAATAACATCGCACGCCAGGCCGTTGCTCGAGTGGAATCCAAATGGGAAGCGACGAGTGGGTCGTCGGTGTGTGGGTGACATGGAGGAGATCGTGTGAGGAAGAGACGAGAGAGTTTGGTCATTCGTGGACCTAGCTGAAGAGGACGGCAGAAAACAGAACACAGTGGAGATGTGTTGCTGGAGCCGTGTGTCCCACTCGAAACGCAAGGAAATATTAATAATATACCTGAAATGGTTAGACCCCATTGACCAGGACTTCTTACTAGATGAGAATTCAGGACATTCACTCCATAAGAACTACTAATAATAAACATGAGATAAATCTTCAAATTTTAGGCTTTGTAGAGATTTGGCCACAAACGGACATTAACCACAAAAGAATCACTGAAAGCGCCAAAACTCATTGAACAATCAGTTTTGAACACTTTCAAGTAATTTCCTCTATCGAAATGTTAACATCGTCACTAATAGACATCAAATTCTAGTGGTTACAATAATAATGAGTTTATGCGCAATGTTCTGTTAGTTTTGTTATCCTCTAAGCTGTCGAATTTGTCAATAGTTTCATTTCCTTTCGAAGTAATACTGGAAATTAGCTTCTAAAAAGTGATACTGAAAACTCTGTCAACTTAATTTATTAAGTCAAAGGGTATTAGATAACTTGATCACCATATAAAGTGCAATATTATTGATCTAAACTGTGGGATCAACATGTACACAAACTATTTTATGGGGTTTGGTAATCCTAACGAATTTGAGATGAGTAATTACATCTTTCCTGTTGTTATTATTATTATTATTAAAACTTGACATTTTCGCGTCATTCACTTTAGTGAATCAGATTGATGAGTCTTATTTCTGGAGTAGTTGAGATAAAGTCTACTTTCTACCCGACTTGCCAACTACACACGTGATCGGAGGATGAAGCCCCAGCCAACCATCTCGTAAACCCCCGCTTAACCAGTAGTAAACCCCGTAAAGAGGGGGGGGGTTGGGCGTGGACCTAGCAACCCTACCCCTTAAAAAAGAATAATACTGCTACTACTGAAACTTCAAAGCTCCAGCTTAAAGTCCTATGTTTCGCTGGGGATTTAAAGAAATAGGAGAAAGGATCCTCATACTATCATCAATTCATATATCTCAACGCTTTATTTCTGCTGATACCCTGAAAGGAAATATGTATAGATACCACGAAAAAATGTCTTTTGAATACGAAAAGCCTGTTCTTTAATCCTTCTAAACTTATTTCCTCTTTATGCGTATGTGTTCTACTATATTTTGGATATTTCTTTGGATAGCGGTCTTTCACTTCAATGAACCTTTTTTCATCTGTGTTAATACTCCTTTGTGCATTGGTTGTTCATTGGCAGAAACCTCGCCAGCCATGCATGTGGCCCGGGATTCGATTCGTTTTTTTTTATTCCTTCACGTTCGCAGTGGGACATAGGGCTTCAAGCTGGTGGCTTGAAGTTTCTATAGCAATGTTTAATTTTACAGGATCGGGTTGCTAGCCTCATGCCCAACCTTTCCTCTTTACCAGCATTATTTCTGGCTTAGCGAGGTAAAGGAGTGGGTCGGCCGGGGATCGAACCCTGGACCATGTGCATGATCAGCGAGCGTCCTAACCGCTGCACCACCGACGCAGGTGGGTTTAAAGCTGATAAAGAGGAAACGTTGGGTGTGAGACTAGCAACCCCCCTCCCCTTAAAAGAGAATAACATCACTGCTAACTGAAAATTTAAAGCTCAGACCTGTGTTCCAGCCGAAACTCATAAGAATAAAAGGCATAAATAGTACTCCTTCTGTAATAAGTTGCACACTGAATTTCACCATACAAAAATATAATCACATGTGAGTTGTAAAATAAAAATGTGTGGTCATAAAAGGTGTTAGAATGAGTCTTTATTTTACATATAGGCTTTTTTATTGATTACCATTTCCACGGTGAGTTGGTTAGTTATCCCTGTATAGTTTTTATTACTCCATTAATATTATTATTACGAGTGTTGGTATTAACTGCCACTCCCCTTTGATGTTATACAATCATTAGCATGCACAATAGTCACGAGGTTCTTATTATAATGCCTAACTTTTTTTCTTTTAGTTTATGTTAATTTCTAACACGCACACACACACACACAATTATTATGATGATCTCACACATACATACATACATATCACTGAAGGCTGTCAACACAGTTTGACAGTCATAGTAGTAAAATAGAAAGGAGTAGCATTGCAATAATTTGTCTGTATGAGAATGCACTCAAACCCACACATACAGATATTATGCAGTTACAAGTATATGGCTATTGTACTTTATTTTTTTTCTCTCAAAAATTCTTCTGCAGTCTTATAAGTACATACCTTGATACATACTGTAAATGTTTAGAAATGAGTAAAATGTGTTGGAATGATGAGTACATTTCATGATATATACATATACTTGAAATACTCATCATCATCACTATCATCATTTGTCTAAATACTTCAGTACGTGTTCGTTGTGTTGATATCAGTTGATGAAAAGTATTCACCTTGACCTTATTCTCCATCAATTAATTACTCACACTTAAGTACTCTTCACATTTTTATAGTCATTCAAATTGATATTATAAATATTACTTGTAATTATTCTGCAATTACAGTAATAAAATATCGTTAGTTATATTGAGTTATTCTTGCTTATTAGTCTTTATATCCCCTTATAAATAAAAAATATATTTATGTCGTCTAACTGGGTTGTTAGTCAATAGTAAACTAAAATCAAATCGTGTGACTGCCATCAGTTAATATTATCAGTGAGTATTCTTCCTCACTCCTGATCGTGGATGAATACCACTGGTCACGACTTCTCACTAGAACTGTCAACCAACTTCGTAGCCTTTACCCGCCAGTATCTAGCAAACCTCAGATTAATTTTTAAAAAGTTATTTTGTAAGGAATCGATTTGTTTCAAGTTTAACCATGCATTCAATCCCTAGTGGGTATATATTGTTGATGAAAGTCCCTAAACTGGGACGAAACAACTGTCCAGTACTCTGAAATCTTCATTGGTTCTCCAACTGATATTAATCTCCAGTCAAACTTGAAATAAATGAATACTGTACGAACCAACTGTTTAAAACATGCAACAACTGTGAATAAAAAACACAGTATTTAGTGAATTCATAAGTTTCGGTAGAAAGACTCATCATCTGAATACTCTATAAGGGGTGAGTGATAATTTGTTAACGTCATTATTCAGTGAGTAATATTCATTAAAGCATGTTATTAACATGTAAACTGGAGTCATTGTGGTAGAATTAATACAATTAGAAACATCTGGATTTGATAATATTGAAAGGCAAGGAAACTTCGTAAAATAAATAAATTAATGAATTTAACGTGTAATCAGATTTTAACATGTCTGATCTACACTCATAAGACAGTCTGAACACCCTTACCAAGATTGATACTCAGTTATGATCTTTGATTTGCACATATCCCAAGAAAACTAACAGTATGTCAGGTAAAATAATGATAATAACACTAACACTAATAACAATTTTCTATAGTTTGGTTTGTAAGGGTCGGTTTTGTTTTTACGAGTTGGTCACGGATCGATATAAATTAGAGAAGTATTGAAAGCCAAGGGAGTACTGGACACCTGTTTAATCCTAGTTTGTGAATCATCGGCAGTACCCACCCACTGGGGTTCGAACCCAAGACCTTCCGGTCACAAGGCCAACTCGTATACCATTCAGCGCTAAATCACGAATTGATGGAAGTTAGAATTCACGAGCCATTGAAACGGGTCCCAGTGGCTGAATGGTATACGAGCTTGCCTTGTAACCGAAAGGTCCTGGGTTCGAACCCCGCAGTGTGGGTGTGTACTGCCGATGATTCCCAAACTAGGATGAAACAGCAGCTGTCCAGTACTCCCTGGTTTTCAATGCTTCTCTAACTGATATCAATCCGTGATCAACTCGTAAAAATACCACTTCTAGTATCAAATAAATTTAATTTCCCAATTTTGAATTAGACTACATATAGCCGAACAACTAGCTAGAATTCGGGTGGTTTGAACTGATTGGTTTCACTGAGCTAAGTTGAACCTCTGGTGAGCTTTGCCACACATTTCTAGCTAATTAGTTAACAAGCACTACTGGTTGATGTGAGTAGTATACAACCACTGATATCACAATCAATCAACAGTATATTACCATTGTGTATTAATCACAATTTGTCAACTAATGTGATAGATGTGCAGATTATATCATATTAGATTTAAAAATCTACATTATTGTTTTTCTCCCTGATGAATATATATGATAAGAAATATATAAAATAATTTCAGACATTAAAATATGAGATTACCACCCCAAGATTTCATTTACAAGCGAAAACCAGCACGTTGGCAGAAGAGATAGGTAACGAATACAGGAATTCAGGGGAACATAGATAGGACGAAGGGGATGAAGATACCCAATCAACAGATGCAAGCATCAATAGGCTATCAATAGGACGAACCTAGAAGCTGTCTGTTTCCCCTACCTATCTAGGCAGCATCGCTTCAAGTAAATGCAGCCACTACAGATGAAGATGTGATGTAAGTATAAAACTTGGGCACTGTGGTAGACTATAACTCCATTATGGATAAGATTTTATTCTGATAAATCACACAGTGTTGTACAGTTATATTAATTGATGACGTTTCGAGCACAAACTATTGCTCATAATCATATCAGAAAAGCAGGACAGGCGTTCATTTCTATGAAATCATTGTCAGAATCTACAACACTCAACACGAGGACCAAATTTAGAATTTTCAACACTAATGTGAAGTCAGTTCCTTTGTATGATTCAGAGATTTTGGCGTGCGAATCACGAAGAGCATTTTCAACAGACAACTGTCCACCAGTGGAATGAGAAGCAACAAGGAACTATGCTTGTACAGTGAACCAGACAAGAGCCTAATACCTAACAAAATAAGCTGAAGAGAAATGGTGATGGATTGCACACACTCTGAAGAGACTGTCGAATGACGTCACACACCAGGCAGGCCATCACTCGAGTGGAAGCCTAGTAGGAAACGACAAGTTGGGTGTATGTCCGAGGTTGACATCAAAAAGAGATTATGTGAAGAGGAAATGAGAGTTTGTGAGCAGTTAGGCAGCCAGCTTAGTTAGAAAGAATCAGAGAAGAGAGAGAGAGAGGAATGGCGATGTGCTACCGAAGCCCTTTGTCCCATTTGGATAAAAAATAATACAATAATCTCATCCTTCAAAGAAGAGTTCAGTCTTTATCCGAATGATTTGAATTAACGCACTGTTCGCTGCACTATAAGGAAACTTAAATGAATAATTCACCTATGCCTAGTCGAAATAAGTTTGTCTGGTCTGGTTTGGTCACTAGTTTATTATCTTGGCTGGCTATATATTGTGATTAACATACAGTTTATGCGATGAGCTAATAAAACCAGATCTGTCAGCCGATAGACTTACATTTACAAAAACATGAGTTAGTCTTTTTATGTAATTGAATCATCTCTCTCTCTCATAATTCAAATCACCCACCAGCATTATTCTATGTATCGGTTGCGCAACAACTTATCCGAATTACCATGACTATTCCAGACATTACTTAGTGTCCAATCTTTCCGGGTTATTTTTATTCTTGTTTACTGAATAAATTACAGAAGACACTTTTCGTTAGTAATTTTACTATGCACTATGGAAACCCATGTATAAAATTAGTTTTTCTGTTTTGCTTAGTTTGTCAATAGTACTCATTAGGCCTAGTAGTTAACATATAAAACACTATTTCGCTCTTTGCATTTCTTTGTTTCCATGAGACTGTATCTCACAATAGTGACTACAACTCATTACTTATGCAAAAAAGAATCTATAATATCTACCAAGGTGGCTAACTTATATATATATAGGTGAAATAAATGTAATGCAAATACGGTGTAGGCGAAAAGGTATAAAAGAAAGAACAATTGAATAAAGATTGATGAGAAGTTTTGTAACACAGCAACATTCAAAGATTTCATGAACTAGTGAAATGTCTTGCATTGGTGGTTCAATGATAGGACGCTCACCAACCACGCCTCACATGGTCAGGGGTTCTATCCCCGGTCAATACACTCCTAAATCTTGCTAAGCTGGTAAGAAAGCCCGGTAAAGAGGAAAGGTTGGACATGAGGCCAGCAATCCCACCCCATAAAAAGACAACATCACTGCTACTGAAACTTCAAGTTTGAGGACTTTTGTTCAGCTCGGAAAGCAAAGAAATAAAATAAAAGAATAAATAAATAAAAGTGCCAAGTCTTAGTCAGGCCACAGCTCACTCTTTTACAGCGTGGTCTAATAGTTACAATTCTTGCATCAGTAACTTGTATTTGGTAGTGATGAATCGCATGTCAAATGTACCCAGAGTATTGCTCATATTCTCTTGAAAGACTGTGCTGTATTGATGTTTTCATCTAAGAAAGAAAGTCTTATGTGTGAAATCTTTTTCAATGAGATTTTTCCCTATTAACTCGTTGATTCGTGAGACATCAAAGTCAACTAGGGTTACATGGATTCATATGTGTGCAACGAAATTAAAAGGAAATGTTGATATAAGTCATCTCTGACGAATATCACTAGTCTTCTGCTTGTTCTCATCTAGTGACTAGAGTTCTAAGGGTTTTAATACTGCTTTCTTCCTACGTCTCTTCAACTGTGGGGATGCAATCACGTGTGAATTCGGAATCCACTCAGGTGTTCCAATAGGAAGAAATACCATTTCGACTCATAAAATAAACATCATTTTTTTTATCTGTTTTAATCTAGTAAAGCTTAAAAATTAAGCTTAACTCAAATCGACCTTCACTCGCGTTTATTCAGAATGGTTGCAAGTTTTGTGTTTATTTTAATGATAAGTGGAATTAGATTTACAGCAAAGTGTCCTGACTTTATACTTATTATTTGTCAGTGGATATAACGTCGGTAGGATGCAGAATCGACTCTTTGTTCTGCACTGATATGAACGTTGAACTTATTTTTAACTTATTCAGAACACTGTAACTGATCACAACGGTGGGGGAGGGAGGGGTTCATCCCTTGACTGTAGGCTTGAAGCATTGAAGTTTCAGTAGACGTGGTTTCTAGCCTCACATCCTACCTGCCTTATTCCCCAGGCTTACTTTCGGAAATTAAGAGTCAGTCTAAACGAAGAATATTCTTTTCAATAAGTTCTCTCCCTCAGGTTCTTACAATTGTAAAATATAATATATTTCTTGGTGTTAGAGTAATGGTCAGTTACGCATGCAGTGGATACATTTTTTAACGTAGAATAACAGATTAGTAGGTATAGTGTGTCAAAATAAATAGTCGTATTTGTGTGACAAACGTCGTACTAGGCTGAAATCAATTAAAAAATATTGTGAAATGCGAGACAATGGTGGTGATTAGTAATAAGAGATTCGTAGAATGCGGGACAGGAAAAAGTTGACAAGTCAGTTCAAGGTTATAAAAGGTGTCAGGTGGTTGGCTAGTGCAAAGTAGTATTCATTAAAGAGGAGACAGTAAGACTGTCACTCCATAACTAATCAGTTATTCTAAATAAAAAATGTATCAGACGCATAACTGGCTATTACTGTAACGCCAAGAAATATCACATTTTATAATTGTAAGAACCTGAAGAGGAGAACTTATTGAAAAGAATATTCTTGATTCAGAGTGACTTTCATGATATGGGAATATTTCACACTATTAAATCTTACGACCAGAAAGTAAACTAGTTGAGGTTTAGTGTTACGTCAGTCGGGAGTTGGACCCCGGACCAGGTGAATGCTTAGTGAACGCATGACGACCTTTGCTATAAATGATGAACTGACAAACACATTAAGAAAGTGTGAACCCAGTGAATTTCAACCGATTAAATGGGTGATAACCTCCTTTGTGAAAAAACACATTCTGAATGATACTGAATTCAGTTGCGCATGAATTTAAAAGTTCGTTGAGGTAAAGAATTCCCAGATGGGAAAGAAAGACTGTCAACTACTACTCTTATGTGTCCACTAGTCCCATGATTACGGTTGATTTCATGGAAAGAAGAAACTTTAAATCAGTTTGCACAAACCACTCAATGTAATAAGATTGAATTCAAAAGGAATCAAACAAAGAATTGTGCAAAAATTATAATACATACATATAACTGACAGACTGCACAAAAATGCACCACTTCAAGTTGGTACACTTCATACAGAACAGACAGTTAGAGAAAAAGAGAGAAAATCAAAAGAACTATGGTGAGCAGACGTACGAGGGAAAGAAACCACGTACATGAAAAATAATCAGTATTTCATGGACTTGGGAGAATAAAATATGAGTTAACGCATCTGTGTCGTTGCTGAGAGAGATTTGATCACATATCACCAATAGTCACAAGCCATAGGATCCTAGGATCTCAATGACCTCATCAGGCAATGTATACCTGCCTAATTGGGCTCCAGTTAACTGTCAAACACTTCATGGGTTGGTTTAATCACCCTACCGACCTATTCATATATCAGATAAGATTGACTGACGACCAAGACGACGGTTTAGCATGTGTAGCACATATCCTAGACATTGCAGTCAAAGCAGCTTCACAACATTACTGACTGACTTTCCCTTTCTTACCTAAATTTCGATGTTTAACCTCATTATTACTAACCACATTATACTACTTAGCACGTAAGGTAAAACTAAGATATTTGTGGTCAGATACAGTTAGCATTTTCATATCTCCCACCTTCAGTGGTCACGTCTCTCAACTAATAGAGAAAACCGGAGTGAACTGCTGAGCAGTATACATATCCATTGATCGGTAGTTGGATATCACATCTACTCCAGATATGACGTAAGTTCGCAAATTCCAATCGAGCCTTTTCTATCCGTGCTGAAATTTCCTCAGCAATCAGCTGATTAAGACTGATTCAACTGGTTGACACGCTCAACCACTTCACTCCGTAACTTCAAACTGTAAGTCGTTGTAGTCCAATCCTACAGCATCACATTACATTTGAAAGAGGGAAATAATTCAATAATAATAATAATAATTCCATGTCAAAGTTACCTCATTTTGGTATAGTTTATGTCATCTGAGCTTGCCTGTTTAATTGTAAGGTTTTCATAGTTCTCCTAAACAACATTTTCAACTATTACTCAAATATAATTAAGTACTGAAGATGTTTCCCAGAAAGACAGTGAAAGCTACTAGCTTAAATCATCCGCCTATTACAGTGTAATGACCAACACCAAAAAAAATGAGAGCTTTGACAATAAAAAACTTAAGGTCACTAGTTTCCCTCACTGACTAACTTATTAGATAAAATGCGGACAAAGTTAATCAGTTGTTCTTTAGGAAGAAACTTTACTAAAAGCCTGAAATATGACTGTTCAACACACATTTCAGTTACTGACAAATACTTTCGAAAGGACAGTTGAAAAACTACTTGTGTATAAGGTTGAAAGCATCTTTAGACTAAGTAACTTGAAAGTACGTGTAAATATAAATATACACGTAAATATTTGCTTGCAAAGTGTTAATATTTGAGCAAGCAAATGGCATGAAAATGTATAAAAAGACAGTGCTTTTGATGACGAAGAAAAAAGGACTTTGTATAACTGTTATGCGAATGGAGTAGCATAGAAGCACCCAATTTTGATGGATTGTCTTTCTTAAGATTAAAACACTTTACAGTAACAATTATTACTGCTGTAACGACAGAAGACAAGGACCGGGCAACAGATTCTCTATTGAGAAAATCAAGAGATATTTATAGACTTTGGTGTATATTATTGTCAGCGGAGAAGCAACGTCTTCTGATTGGTTGTTTTCTTGCTGAAGGTCATTCTGTACTGCTTGTAACCGTTTCTCAGAAAGTTAAGCCATATATCTGCGAATCGTGTTGGCACACGTTAAGTTTGTTGTGATTGATTGGTGAGTTCCTCAAGGTTAAGCTTTGTTACTGTTTTTTTCTCATGACCCCGATTCGGGATGTGAATATTGATGTAAACTGTTGTCTACGATTTTGGCTTGTAGACAGCTCTCACCACACTACTACTGCTACTTTGAGTTGAGTTAGATAAGTGTACTTTCTGTTCAACTAACCATCACTTTCTTTTTTACACTTAAGACATTATACTTGTGTAAATGTAGTACACTTTATTTCTTTCAAGGTAGATTTGCATTTCCCGTTAACTGATTATGTTGAAAAGAAATGCTCGATATCTATTTAGACATGTCGGCTTCTAGTACGGACGCTTTGACAATGTCTTCGAACTAACATTGGTTGTTAGTGACTATTGGTGGAATCCAGGTCGAGCATCTCGTCTTATTTGGGACTCTTCAGATAGATGTACCTGCATTCATATTAGGCGGTGGGTTTCCTACTGAAGCTTCCGTACTAGGAGCTAGTATGTCAAGAGATACTGAGCACTTCTACCCAAAATAATCAATCAAAAGGAAATGCAAATTAACCCCAAAAGGAATAATAAAAGATACCCTTTACAGAAGAGGTGACTATCGTAGTTTAGTATATGATGCTTTACAGTTTGAGATGTTGGATGTGAGGTTGGAGTTTCAGTGGAAACATTATCAATCACTGGGTATCCAGGTACGTCCAGATGACGAGTCCCAAATGGGAAAAAACTCACATCCTGGATTCCACTGCTAGTCACTCTCAACCAAAATAAGTCTAGTGCTCTTCATTCCTGTTCCGGGGTAAATGAATTTACTCAGTCCCTTTAATTTCTTCTTATTTGTATGTCTAAATGAGTATTTTCTTTTCTACACATATCAAAACTGTACTCATCATTTGACAATCTTCATAAATGTATATAAGAATAAAAACACCAGGTTACACTAGTTATATCTATTGACAGAAAAGTCTCTTTTATACACTAATTTCAATAAATACAGGACTAACTACTATATATATATAGACTAATTTTAGTGGCCTGATTAGCAATAATCAGATATATGTATATATATGCCATTAAAAATATAAATAGATGAATAAATAGGTTAACCTTAGATTGTATTACATAACTCATATTAAAGTAGAGAATGTACTTATGCCTAAATGTTAGTTTATACCAAAAGCGAATACAGGCTTCTTTTCAGAATTTTCATTATAATAATAACAGTAATACCAACACAAGTGTGTAAAGTGTTACATACACAATCGACTTCTGTTTCATAGTACATTGAAGAAGCAAATGATTCACCAGAATCAATGAGTTTTTTCTGTCCCTTTGAGTTCCAGATAAAAGATGGGATTCCAAACTCCTGAGATTTGAAGTTTCACTAGCGGTGGTATTGTTTTTAAAAGGATAGTGTCACCAGCATCATGCTCAACCCTCCCCTCGTTCGCAGGTTTAGTATACTGGCCAATAAGTTAGGCAGGGTTTAAGATTGCGTCGGTCAGGAATGGGTGTAGGTAAAGTCAACCTGTTCGAAAGTGCAAATAATGCGTTGGATAGAATCCAACTACCTGGAATAGACACACACACATATTGTGTGATAGCTGAATTAAATGGACTCGAACCTATAAGCTGAAGATCGAGTGCTTCAGCCAATAAATCACATCTCCAGACTATTCTAGATGTGTAATGGTTTGCTGATTGAAGGTGAAGAAACAATCTGGATAGCAGTAAGACTCGAACCTGCCGTCTCCGGCTGATTAGCTTGGTTCAGTGTTACGTCAATAGAAACATCGCCTACTTCAGACTAATTAAGCCACATCCTACGGACGGAACTGAAATCTATAGCTTACATATTTCCATAGAGATCTCATAAAGCGAAATTCTTTATGTTGCCGCATTTTTACACCAAAAACAAATACGGATTGAAGAGTTGTGAACATATTGAAACTAAGTCAAAATATTTGTCTTAACTAGAATCGGCTAGATGACATCAGTTCATCGTGTCACTACTGGACTAAGCTAATTTGAACAAGTTATGTTCACCAAAGTTGGAGCAATAAGAAGACTCTAAAAGATCTGGATTTCACGGATAATTTATGTCTAATCTCACGTAAATTCGGAGATCTACAGGCCAAAGCTAATAAGTTGGCAGAAGATGCAACAAATACGGGAATTCATGTGAACAAAGGGAATATGGAGGTGATGAAGATAACCAACCAACCAACCAACCAACTGGCAACAACCAGCACAAATCACTATCAACAGAAGAAATTAGAAAGACGCCACCCTCTCCAGTTATCTAGAGCAGCATCCTTTCAAATGCAGGTGACAGCATGGATGAGGATGTCAAAACCAGAATCACAAAGGCAAGACAGAACTTGATCACTCTGAAATCAGTGTGGAAGTCTGCTCCACTCAGCGTAAACAACAAAATCCAGATTTTCTACACCCATTTTGAATCAGTCACTTCTTCTATGTGGATGAAAAACTTGGCGACCGCGTCACGAAGAGTATTTCGAACAAGCTACTGAAGACTTTTATCAACAGCTGCCCTTACTGCCTTTATGCACAAGATCAGACGGTCAACCAGAAAGAATTAGAAACAAGAAACTCTCACAACAAACCAACCAAGAACCTGTTGTTCAACAAATATGTGGAGCAAAATGGAGATGAATGGGAGACATGTTGAGGAGACCGTTGGGTGACTAAGAGCACCAGACTGAAACCTTGAATGCAACTCGAATGAGAAACGACGAGTTGGGAGTCCGAGGATAACATGGTGGAGATCATGCGATGAGGATATGAAAGCCAGATGATGAAGAGTGCCAAGAACAGCGAATTATAATGAAATAGCAAAATATAAAAATTCGAATGAAGTTTTAAGTTAATCAGTGTACCAATAACAGTCTAAACTTGTAGGCAATCTTTGTACATTAAGCGCAACACCCTACACACTATGTGACCTCAAGTAATTGTATTTGACGACTCTTGTTTACTTTGGCGCTGTCGAGCCACTACATAAGAAATACAGTAGTTAGGCAGGCATACAGTATTAAGAAAAACAGAAATTAAAGTTGCTCAAAAAATAAAGTTACTTAAAAAAACATAACCACTGCCGAAGTTGTTGGGACGTGTGTAACAAATGACCACTCTCCGTTTACAGTGATATAACTGAGCAGAATAAGGATTCGGTTTGAAGGAAACTGTGGTCATACAAAGGTATGCTATCATTTAGCGAAGTTATTAACTGTTGGTCTGGTTAAATAGAACAGTTTAAGTTGAGCTGATGAAGTAATACAGCTAAAAACCAACTTCATGTAAGCAGGCATTCCACAAATTTTGATTATATTACTTTCATTACTTCTCCATCATGGCATGTGTAGATATGAGGTAGGGAAACTTACACTATTATTCACTAATGCCACAGTGAATACTCATTCATGTCTGTCTACTCCCAAATCTTCTACCTCTTGAGCAGATTCGAATTCAAGTGAAAGCGGTTTGATTCAAAGTTGGAGGTGAAATCAACATTTAAACAAATGTTTTTTGTTTTGTTTTCATTCACATGACAAATCACATGTGATAAAATACTCACTCACACACACACACGAGATACGATTTCGAACCTAACTTAAACATTGTCAACAAGGTGGTCTTATTACACACACACACAACATATCCATTGTGAAAGCACCATCGTCATCACCATCACCAATGAAGCATGCACAATTGTTCTCATTTTATCCGTTCATAATAATGTCACAATTATATCATATGTGTGCAGACATTGTTTCAAAAGATCAAACACACTGTAACACTCCAGTGTTGAAGAGAATAGAGGAAAAATACATATTGATCGTCTTCAAAAAGAGGAATGCATATCCTCCTCACAATTTCATCAAACAGTGTTTAAAATCGAGTCACGAAACCAACAAGAAAGCATTATCAAAGACCACGAGAAAATTCATTCCATCATATTTAATAAATTTCTCGGAAATAACAAACAGATTATTAAGACCACTTGAAACAGATATAGTACACAAGCCAACCAGCACAATCACTTCAATCGATATTGTGCAAACCACAAGATCCAATAGAAAAAGAAGATAAAATTAATAACATTTACAAACATTAGATCGGTCAAAGTGGGCATCCCTTCGAATCAGAATCCCAGAACATAAACTGGCTGTAAAAAAAACATGATATATATTCCTGTTTAATATTAATGCATGTAGGTAATTATGGACACCAGTTTGATTGGGATAATGTAGAAATTTTAAATTGATGGGGCATCATAAATGCAGTCAGGGAATTCCTAGAAGCCTGACACTCAAGTGAATCACCCAATGATTAACAAACACATTACTACTATAGACGAAATTTACCAGCTAATAAAAATTAAATCACATAACAAGAAATTTCTAATTCCAAGTCAATTAAAATATGATCAATACAGATGTAAATTGACTACCAGTCACGAAGATGGTTACCAGGAGACATACTTCTATCATTCATGGAGAATTTAAATCAGTTCATTTTGTGCTAAAACTTAAGCTGAAGATGTTGACAAGAAGGACAACGAAAGCTTCACAATTAAACCAACCAGGTCAGAGAACACAACTAATTCCAAAGGAGGGGAAATCATTACTACCGTTTGGGTACATCAGAACGATAGCTACTATGTTGATTAATGGCCGGGCTTACTTATCATAATAACTTAAACACCTAACTGGCTGAAACTGATATTCCTTCAGGTTCTACCATGTCAATAAGGTCGTTTGGATAGCGATTAGACTACAAGCAGTTACCATCATAATGTAAGCCGTTTACACTATGCTGGAGATCTGAGGAGAACAGGGATGTAACAGTATTAGTAACATGTTTCCCACAAATGACCAGGCAGCCAGTTATGCTGCCTCTCTGTTTTGGAAGGGTGAATAGAAAAGGTCGATAGCGAAAACTGTACATTCCTAATATATATAGTACAAACTGTTAAACACTAAAAGAACATTCTCTATGAATAACATGACTATGCAAAATGTGAACTCAACAGAGCTAAATTTAAAAAAGCTGTTTAACTACACTTAACTGTATCATAGCAGATAAGTCAACCGATATAACAAGCTAATCTGCATACTACGTTTTTTCCCTCAGACTATATAAGACACGCCGAAGAGACCATAAGAAACAGGAGTGCAGCGTCATATATTTCTTAGTTCCACGTTATCCTTTATAGATAAATTGTTGTCTGTTAAATATTCTATATTTTAACTACACTGTGTTCACATATTTTGTACATAAATGACAATTTGTTAGAAGAAACAAGTACTTATTTTGTATTCTAATATCAGTTTACTGGAACTATGACCGAGTAATCCAGTTTTCCGTGAACAGTAATCACTAGGTCTATCTCCTGACCAGTGGCAATGAACGCAACAACTGTTTATTTTCCCTTGATTTTCAATGATTTTCTAAATGATCTAAATTTCTGATATAATTATTCTCAACACTGACCTCCTGATCTCTAGAGGGGGCACTGGTGAGCACTGATGAAGAACTCTAAACCAGGATGAAAGAGATGTCTAGAACATTCTGGTTTCCAGCGGTTCTGTAATTCATGGCAGCTGGTGATCTAATCGAATCCTTGCAGACTGACAGTTGAAAACTAGTCTATTGACAATTACATCTCAGTAATACCATGTGTATTAAAATGTTTTAAAACACGATGACGTTGATTGTCAACTTTCATAGAATACTCTTCCATTCACATGTGTAAGTGAGGAATTAGAAGCTTAAGTCAACCAAAATAGCTCTTTAGAAAACTGATTCTTGTGTTCTCTACGGCAAGTTTGACAGAAAACTTAAGAAGCGCGTCAAGTTCTTTCGCTGTCACAGGTTCTTGTCCTACTTCAAATCACCGAAAATACACATTGAGCCAACCAAAATACCTTAAGATCTTGATCAAATAGAAAAAATTAAGGTCTTATGAAAAGAAAAAGTAGCAAAACAATTATTATCAGTTGTAGTATGGACATAACTTGACTTTGATCGACATTTAACGCCTTACAATAAGAAAAAAAGGAGTTTTTCTATATTATTATTATTTCTATTGTTCTTTTGGGTTCCTAGTGGAACACAGGGTTTCAGAAACACAACGCCACTTTGCTCTGTTTGCTGCCATCCTTTTAGCTGGGTCCGTGATTGCCCAAACTCTCTCATCTCCTCCTCACACGATCTCCTACATGTCACCCTTGCATCGACGACCCACTCTTCACTTCCCATTGGGATTCCACTCGGCATCATGGAACGCGATGTCATTCGACGGCCTCCTCGATGTATGCCCTAACCATCTCCACTTTCTCTTACATATTTGTTGAGCAATCGGCTCTTGGTTGGTTAGGTCCCGACCGGAGTTTCTTTTTACTAATTCTTTCGGGCCATTTGATCTTCAGTATGGCGTCAGCGAAGGGGCAGTTGTTGATGGAAGTCTGCAGTGTCCTGTTGGAAATCCTTTTCGTCACAAGCCAAGTATTTCTATGCACAGACATTTATCCCATTATCAACGATATTCAAGAATAGCTAAGCGTCTCCAAATAGTGATTATATGCCTTCTGAGAGGCCCAGACAGACAATTTATACCTATACCGTATGAGACTCAAATAAACCCTGAGTAACTTCATTCGACTGAGTTTTTTAAAAGCATTCTCTAACAAAATAAAATACTTCTAGTATATGTGATCAGAAGGAAGAATATAAAATAACCAGAAAGACAACTGCTCTATAATTTCTTTAGTCATCGAATTAATAAATTCTTACTGACCACCAATCAACCATAATCCATATGACTTACTAATTTGTCACATATGTAGTACTTTACACAGAAGTCAACAATCCCTATTTCAACTTGCCACAATTTACAAAACCATACATAAAAGTTCTGTAAAAACAAGAATAAAATATTCTCGAAGGTTATACTGTCCTTACAGACAACATTTTGAATGCTTAATTCAGTGTAAAGTGCTGAAATGAACGACACTCCAATACAAATTAATGGCAATGATATTAAAACCCTGAAAACAGTCAACAACACTAGAGGTCAATAGGAGAGACAGTTGTATCATTCATATGAAGAATTCACTTCACACTGCAGTAAGCGCTGAAGGTGTTGCCAAGGGAACGAGAATAAAGGCTACTCATTTGAACCATGCGGCTAGGAGGACACTATCAGATGAAAAATATTCACCTGAGCATCACAAATCCTCACTATTATTTCAGCATATAAAATAGACTGGCCTACTCAAATTGTTCAAATACACTATACTAATACCTAATTGGGTTCCAGTGGTAGAATGTTCTACGAGCTCCCTTTTTAATCGGAAGGTTCTGGGTTAGAACACTGATGGGTGTGTACTGATGAGGATTTCTAAACTAGGAAGAAACAACTGTCTAGTACTCCTTGGTTAGTGTACAACGATAGACCACTGATAGAATTCTCGCTAAACACGACTCACATGGTTCGGATTTCGATTACCAGCCAATGCATTCTTAAACCTAACTTAGCCAGGAGTAAACCAAGTAAAAAGGGAAGGTTAGCACGTAAGGCTAGCAACCCCGTCCCACAAAAAACGACAACACCATTGCTACTGAAACTCCAGTGTTCAAGCTAGATGCAGAGGAATCATGAAAAATAAAGTAATTAATAAAGAACAATAACTGTGATTTGCTTACGTAAGAACACGTTGGCATTGATGGCACTTGAAACATGATTTATGATAAACTCGACCAATCGTTTGTAATGCTTCTAACGGATAAACAATTTCTCTACAAGTATGACATCTTGGCTGTTCAATTGATTCCCTTGATGGGATCTATGATAATGAAAGAATGAAAGAAGAGGAACAATCATCAGTAACAAATAATCATAATAAAGCATAACCAGAAGGATTGAACACATGCAAGCGAATGATATGCAGACAGTTAGGAATGGATGAATGAACAAATGAATGAACAAACAAATTGCAAACTTTAAAATCACAATGTCAATTCATAATTTACTGTAGAACATAATCTTTGCAAGGATCACATTCATACATACATATATGTACTCAAGATGCACAATAGTAGTATTAGTAGTAGCTTGTAGATATGATGAAAAGGAAGGCAGATCTGTATTCTCTTGTTGTGTTATTGTTATGACAATAAAAGGAAGTATATTAGGGGTGAGTAGTTAGTTACCTGTTGTTCTCTTCTGTTTAAAAGAAATAAGCCTGACAGTAAACACGACGAAAATTGAATAGAGATGAAAATGATAACATCGCCAAATAGTTCCTTTTTTTATAAAGTAGGTTAAGAAGGACTGTAACTCAAAAATGTAGTTATCCTTGTTGTTGTTGTTGTTGTTTAAATCGCCCAGTTTTCTTCAGATAACTTAAGTAGAAAGATGTTTACACAACATAAGGAGTGTTAAGAATGAACCATATGGGTATTATTATATCAGTTGATATATACATGGGGAAACAGGCTGTGGACGTTTACCAACAGCTGCCTCCACTGGATATACAACATCAGATGGCCGACCAGAAAGAATTAGCAACACAAAAACTCTGACAACGAACCAATCAAAAATCTATTGTTCATATTAGATGGTTAGAGGCAATCAGCAGGAGAAGTTTTGGACGTAGGTTTCTAGCTAGTCGGCACTCATCAGCAAGGCGTATCTGCAACCCGAAGGAAGTTGACTGATAGAATTCAGTCTTCACCAAAGATAGGACTAGACACATTACACTAGTTACTGATAAGTGTCCAATCAAAAATCTATTGTTCAACAAATATGAAGAAGAAAATCGAAATAGATTGGACACACGCTGAGAAAGTCATCGAATGACATCACACGCCAGGTAGGCCATCACTCGAGCGGAAACGTAGTAGGAAACTATGAATTGGGCGTGGGTTCGACGGTCACATGAAGGAAATCGTGTGAAGAGGGAATGAAAGTCTATGGGCGGTCTTAAAGAGAGAACAGGATACATTTAAGATGTATTGTTGAGGCCTTATATTCCATTCAAAACCCAAGGGAATAATAATAAAACAATACTATGCACGCGGATAACTCTAAACGGCAGTTTGTTTTTCATAAATTATCATTAAGGAGTGACATCCTGGAGATTGCTTTAGAGGTTCTTTCCGCACTACACAATTTATCCTTTATTTCAGTCTCTTTTACTTTTCATCTAATATTCTTGAGTAGGTCAATGGTGGATTGATCACCAACCATGTGGGAGATCCAAATTCGATTCCCGGATGACGCACCCTAAAACCTAGCCCGACTAACCATGAGCCCTCAAAGCCAGCGAACTAACCTCCCCCGTAAATGTAATACCACAGCAACTGGGATTTCAAAGCTTGACTTGAAATGTGAAGAGATGAAAGCAGTCTCATGGGTTGAATTCATCCCAAAATACTGATAAGCCATTTTTAGTGATACTGTGGCTTGATGATTTTCTTTTCAGTGAATTTGTGATAACTGGTTTCTTTGAATCAGAACTTCTGTCTGTAGTTAAGTATAGCTGAGTAATGGCTTCATCTAGATTTTAGCACCTAATTGACTTCGACTTCTTTTCCTTCTCGGTGCGGTGAGAAGATTCATAAATATGGAGATATTTTCTTTAGATCAATATTTTGGGGAATTCCCTTGTGTCATTTGTCTTCGGGCAGGAAATCTAATCACAGTGAAGTTTGTATTTATGCTCAGTCACTATGATGGACACGAATACTAAAGACGTGTCACTTAAATAAATGCAAATGGATAATCAGTATTCAATTCACCAATAACAGATATCGTTTAGAAATACACTGAACTACTAGAGAATACTGGAGACCTGTTCCATCTTGTCATTGGGACTCTCCATTAGTAAGCATACATGATCCCACCAGGGATGATGTCAAGAGGTGATCATATTGCCATTCTACCTTGCAACATGAAGATCCTGAGTTCGATACCCGATAGGATCATACCTGCATACTTCTGAAGGGACCAAATCTAAGACGATATAGCTGTCCAGGACTGCCTACTTTTAATAGTTTTCCAATCCGAAGACAGTTCATTATGAAATCTAACTTGAATAATGAGTAATAGCAGTTTAGCGTAGACGAAATTATGCATAAGACAATAGGAACAGGTGATTGGACAATGATTCCATAACTGTCTTATCCATTGGTATACGTGGAACATGGAGTTCCAACTTTTTGTTTAATTGCATCCTCGATAGAATTCATTCAAAATATATTCTGTAGTATTAATTTCTATGAATTAGTACTTTTGGTATAGACAAACAGACAAATAAACTTACAAAGCCCCATTGACGATTCGTTTATCAGGTAAGTTGATTTTACCGATAAAATTAACAAGCAAGTAATAACTCAAGAAAGAATAACAAACATAATTCAGTGTGTTTCAATCTTTGAAGAAGATTTTGCACTCACGAGGACTTAAACATCTCACAGCATAAGGGAGAAAAATAAAAGACATGATAACAAAACAACTTATGAGAAGAGTTAAAATAGTAATAGTTGAAAAGACTAGTACAGAAAGGCTGCTTGCTTCATGCTTAATATGAAGAGAGGCAGACAAGTTACTCTCATAAAATACTCATTGTCATAACAGTGTTTCTTCGTCTATTTGCAGTAAGCAAAAGGCCATACCAAACTGTTCATGCAAGATATTATGAAAGATATACACACAAACACACAGAAAAAGGTTGTTATCACTTATCGAATGAACTATGATTTCAAAGGCACACAAGTTAGTTAATTAAAAACAGTCATACGAGAGTTAGGCAAGCACTTGTTCGATACTCAATATGTATGCATTCACTTATATATGTACAGTACCTTTTAGGAAAACTTGAATATGAGAAACAGGAAGTTGACTGAAACAAGAGCATACATATATGTTATAAACGCCTAAAAACAGTGAATCCGTCGGACAAGTATATATATATGTATACATATCATAGTTACCAGTGAAACATTTATAATTCGGAGGATGAACATTACACTGGTTTAAGACAGACGACATCCGATATGTTATCCCAGGCTGTACAAAAATGTCGGGATTCTTTCTTTGTTGTTAATTTATCCATTTTTGTGTTCTCTGAGCTGAATAGTTGAAATCTACAACCCTCTTGCAATCTATGTATGACATTTTATGAACAACCTACCGTTATTCCAGATACAATCAGCTGTTCAAAGACTTGCCATATCAATAAAAACATTTTCAATAAGCTGCTAAAGACTTATATCAATAGCTGTCTTCCATCTATACTGAAGACCATATGGTCAACTGGAAAGGGAATGCGGAGCAACAAGAAACTATGTTTAGCAACAAACCAACTTTTTCCTTGATAAACACGCTGAAAGAAGTGAAGACAGATTAGAGATTGTTGAGCGACATCACGTATAAGATCCTAGAGTGGAAACCGAGTGGGAAATGACGTGTAGAATGTGTTCCAAGGTGACATGGAGGAGATAGTGTGGGGAGGAAATGAAAGCTTATGCAAGATTGTGGAGCGAGTTAGAAAATCACCTGCAAGGAACAGAGTGATATGGGGGTGTGCTAGTGAAGTTCTATGTTCCACTAAAAATCCAGGGGAATAATATATATATATATATAAAACCACACGCACACCGAGGGAGTGGCTATCAATCGTCCAGGATAATGACCACCAGATTCAACTCCAAAGGAAGGAAAGTGTCAATCATACAATGTTATGCACCCACAAACAACGCAGACCTCGAAAAGAAAGAAGAATTCTACAGACAACTACAGGCAACAATGGACAATACTCCAGCTGGCGACATGAAAATACTAATGGGAGACATGAACGCCAAACTGGGACCAGACAACACAGGAAGGGAACTCATCATGGGTAGAGAAGCTCTAGGAGAAATGAATGAAAACGGAGAACTCTTCGCCGACTTCTGCGCCTTCAACGAACTGGTGATTGGTGGCAGTGTATACAAGCACAAAGATATCCACAAGGCTACATGGGTGTCACCAGACGGGCAAACCAAAAACCAAATCGACTTCATCTCAATCTCAAGGAAGTGGAGGCGCAGCCTACTGGACACAAAAGCAAGAAGAGGAGCAGACGTTGGCTCAGACCACTATCTCGTACAAGGGACAATCCAAATCAAATTAAAAGCTTTCAGGGAATCAGGAGCTGCAGATAGACCACAAGCCAAGTTCAACACTCAAAAGCTGAAGGACCAGGCTACAAAGGACATCTTCATTGCAAGCATAAAGGACAAAGCTGAGACACAAATCAACACCAGCGAAAAGGTCAGCGTCGAAAAGCACTGGAACAACTTGAAAACGGTGTGGAGCCAAACCTGCATAGAAATTCTAGGCAGAAAAAAGAGACAGGACAAACAGTGGCTCACTACGGACACTTGGAAACTAATAGAAGAGAGAAGGACAGTGAAACAAAAGATTATCCAGTGCGCCGACGAGCAACAAAAACAGGAGCTGAATGCAAGCTACAATACACTGAACAAAAGAGTGAAGAAGAGTGCCAGGGAAGACAAAAGAAAATATTATGAAACCATGGCAAACGAAGCAGAACAAGCTGCAGGCAAAGGAGACCTCGCCACACTCTACCAAACAACTAGGCACCTTTCGGGCAAACGTTCGACACAGATTAAGCCAATAAAGGACGACAATGGAAAGTCAATCACCAAAGAGGTGGAACAGAGAAAGCACTGGGCTGAACACTTCAAAAGACTTCTAAATCGTCCGCCACCTACAACGCGCCCAACAATACCAACAACGGAAGCAGAACTACCAGTGAACACTGACCCCCCGACGAAATCAGAAGTCCTGAATGCAATCAAGATGCTAAAAGCTGGGAAAACACCAGGACCAGATGGAATCCCAGCAGAAGCTTTGAAAATAGACCCAGAGACAACAGCGGACTTGATGACACCACTGCTGGAGAAGGTGTGGAAAGAGGGCAAAGTACTTATTCAAACTACCAAAGAAAGGAGACTTAAGTCAATGTAAAAACTGGCGTGGAATTATGCTTCTGTCCATTCCAAGCAAGATACTAAGTCGCATCATCCTGGAGAGAATCAAACAAGCCCTAGATGAAAAACTTCGTCCGGAACAGGCCGGATTCAGGAGAAACAAATCATGTATTGATCAAATCGCCACTCTACGGATCATCATTGAACAAAGCTTGGCGATGCTGGGGACATCACTCGTACCAAATTCCCATGAAACTTCATGAACTCTCTTACAAATTGCCGCGCCTGGGCAGCGATGATTCGAGACGTTCATGAAGCCGGCTCATCCTCCCGTAGGAGATAGCCGAAGTAAAGTAAAGTAAGTAAGTAAAGCTTGGAATGGTAGTCACCTCTCTATCTCAACTTTATCGACTTTGAGAAGGCCTTCGACAGCGTCGATGGAGAGGTCATTTGGCAACTACTTCGCTACTATGGGGGCCCATCGACAATTATACATCTTATCCAACAGCTATACGACAATGCTGCATGCCAAGTAATCCACAACGGGGAACTTACGGAAGCCTTCGAAGTGAGGACGGGAGTGCGACAAGGCTGTCTACTATCACCAATGATCTTCCTGATTGCAATCGATTGGATAATGCGACAGACAACGGCAACCGACGAGGGAACGGGCATAAAATGGAATCACACAAAAGAAAACTTGGAGGATCTGAACTTCGCCGATGATATATGTCTGATTTCCCACAAACTGGAAGATATGCAAGTGAAAAGCAACAAGCTGGCAGAAGAAGTATCAAAGATAGAAAACAATTCAGGTGAACAAAGAGAAAACAGAGGTGATGAAGATTCCTGGCCAACACCAACAGCAACAGACAACAATCAGCCAGCATAAATGGGAGGAACCTGAAAGAAACAGCCTCCTTCACCTACCTGGGAAGCATCGTTTCAACTACACGCGGAACTGACGAGGATATCAAAGCCAGAATCGGAAAAGCAAGACAAGCTTTCATTACTCTCAAATCTGTGTGGAGGTCAACAGCACACAGCATCAAAAATAAGATCAGGATTTTCAACTCCAATGTGAAGTCAGTGCTACTATACGGATCAGAGACTTGGCGCGTCATAAAGACCATCTCAAACAAACTTCAGACCTTCATTAACAGCTGCCTTCGCTCAATACTCAAGATCAGATGGCCAGAAAAGATCAGCGACAGGTTTGGATTTCTGGGAGCGAACCAATCAGGAACCGATTGTGAAACAAATAGGCAGGAAGAAATGGAGATGGATTGGCCATACTCTGAGGAAATCATCAAGTGACATCGCTAGACAAGCCATTGGTCGAGTGGAATCAGGCCGAAAGGGAAGCGGCGATTTGGTCGTCAGTGCAAGGGTGACTTGGAGGAGGTCGTGCGAGGAGGAGATGAAAGCATGTGGACAGACCTGGAGCGGGGTGAAAAAGTTGGCAGAAAACAGAAGGCAATGGAGGTGCGCAGCTGAAGCCCTATGTTCCTCTAGGAACTAAAGGATACAATAATAATAATACTATCGGCAACTTTGAAGGAGCTCATGTCCTATCTGAGATTCGAACCCGCGCCAACCAGTGCTGCTGAAACCCTATGTTCCATTAATTTAAGGTTAGACAGTTAGTGAAATGACACATCAAGTAAATTATGCTTGCAATGAATGACACGATGAGTATATGGGATTTACATGTATGCGATAGTAAATTGCATGAGTTCAAATCATTAGGTGGTATTTATTACATGGTATTAAACTGGTTTTATTGACGATAACCAGAAAGCTATATAAGTGACACACACACCCATGCACACATAAATCTCAGGGAGAAGGAGAGAGAATAAAAGTAATAAAAACCAAGCGAAACTAAAACACAAATGATCATAAAAAAGACAACTAAACTGTATAATAAATATTCTGGAAAAAACAACAACAGAGGTTTACGTAAGACTAATAATCCATTACACCATTAGTAGTGTATTCATCATCACAAATTATTTTAATTGCCATAAACACTACTGTGTATACAATTATTAAAACATGAGGGGAAAAGGAGTTGTAAAAGTATTATTAACACATATCGAGGTGTTAGATTGTGGTGATGATCATAGAAGATATCCATGGCTTCCGTGGTGAACCGTCACGATGTTCATCAACCACGACTCACATGATTTGGGGTTCAATCCCCAGCCTACACACTATTAAACCTCACTAAGCAGGTAATTAAGATGAAAAGTTGGGTGGGAAACTTGTAACCTCAGGTCGTAAAAAGACAGCACTACCGCTATTGAAGCTTCAAAGCTCAAGCTTGAAGCCCTATTTCCCAAATGGAACGCAAAGGGATTAAATAAAAAATAATAAAACATAGAAATGTCAAATCTATACGATTCGCTCGCTAATATATTGTAAGTTGATGTAGATAAAAGAGTCCTGTCCTGCACTTGATAAGCAATACGGACTTCGCAGTAAGCTTTGTATACACATGTATCAGCCTTATTCGCTCTAAAAATAAAACTGACTGACCCAAACAACCAAACTTGAACCAGTTGAACACTCTGAATACTTTAATAGTATCGACGGAGATACCAACAATCAGCACGGTATAACCATACCAATCAGATGAACTTTAGATTGTACAAAGAAAATCCATTTATTGAGTTTACCTGTTAAACACCACCAAGCAAAATTAAAACTGTTTGAGTATACACAACCATATTCTATAATGGTCGGTTTATAAAACACGATATTTACAATCAACACAATAAGAGCTGTCACACTCAGCACATACAGAACAAAATCCGGATTTTCAAAACTAATGTTAAGTTAGTCAATTCTACACTATGGGTCAGAAACTTGGCACCCGCATCATGAAAAGCATTTCCACTAGGCTACTGCTGAATTTCATCAACAGCTGCGTCCCCTGTCTCAGTACTGAAGATCAGATGACCAACCAGAAGAGATTAATAACAAGAAACTCTAGGAATGAACCAGTCGGGAGCCTATTGTTCAAGAAATATTTATTTTTTGATTTCTGCTTGATTCCACACTGTATTTTTGGTACAAGTATGGAATTTTCATCATGTGATATGGGTAGCCCAAATTTTTCAGGCTGACCATAGATATCAGGTGTGCGTCGGCAGGGGATCGAACGTCGGATCATGTGCATGTGGAACAAAATGGAGATGGACCGAACATATGCGGAGGATTTCGCTGGGTGATGTCTGGAGCCATGCTAGACCTTGAGTGGAACCCGGAGAAGAAACGACAAGTGCAGCCTGGGTCCGGATGTGATATACAGCAGATCGTGTAAGGAGGAGGAGGAGATGAAAGCTTACAGGCATTTGTGGGGCTAGATGAAGGGAATTCAGACAACAGGGTGAAATGGAGATGTTCTATTGACCCCCCATGTTCCACTCGGAATGCATGGGAATAATAACTATTATAATAAGCTCCTACAATTGACTTTAACTTACCTAAGTAAAATGTATTTTAGATGGTTAAAGCTGATCAGCAGGAAACACTAGACCTCGATTTCAAGCTAGTCGGCACTCACTAGCTAGATAACTGTCTCTGTAACCTTGGGAAAATGTCATGTCCTCTCTGAGTTTCCAACCCAGGTTACCAAGTACCGTGCGTTCAGAGACTTGACCATCAACCCATTCGGACCACGACTAACTAGTGATTCCGTGGGGGCCATTTTGTCATCTACTACTTATATTTCTGACTGAATTCTATGAGGAGTGAAATTAACATTTACATTGTAGTCGAAATGTTTCAAAAAGGTTAAATTCATAAGTGTATCAAGATAAGTTATAGCCAAGGTATTACCATCCATGATGAATCCGTATTATGAGTATTGTGAGACAAAAGTGTTCAGAGAGTTTTACTGCTTATCATATTAAATAAAACACGTGGCAATGATTAGCGTAAACATTCTTTAACTTAAAAGAAAAGCATACTGAATCATTGCTGACTGACAACAACAACTTATCGCTTAACTTGATGAAGAAAAGAATTTGAATAAGGAGTGATGATTGACTTGGCTAGCCGACTGACCGATTGATATGATGTCACAAAGACAGCCAACAAATAATTTAGCTTATATATATGTATATATATGTATCATACCACAAATTGCATATTGAGGAGTTTTCAAGACTAGTCAGTGATTTGTTGCTATTGTCTAAAATCGATTATTTTTTGTAAAGTATCAAAAGTGACGTCATAGGTAGGTTGTTTATTTTACATCGTAACAAAATAAATTAGCATTCATAAAGTAGAGAGAGTAATAATAACTATCTCAGTATCTTTGATGTAATCCACGCACTGTCTTGGTTATATAACCAACCATCTCAACAAACAGACACACTGATAGGCACACGTAAGAAATACTGTTTTGACATATGATTATAAAATGAATTGACAATTTTGTTTACTTTGTTTTGATTTTCCTGTTGACTGGTTGGACAGAAATGTTCGGCCTATGTTGATGTGTCGGTTGTTCGTATAGATGTTTATGACGATTGTGGTGATGGTCATAGTAGATATCCAAGGCGTCAGTGATGGAGCGTTAGAACGCTCACCAACCATGACTCATGTGGTTTGGGGTTCGATCTCCAGTCGGTGCTTGAGGACTAACTTGAAGTATTTTGGTGGATGGCAACTAGCAGTGGAATCCATCAGGATGCTTATTCTCCCTAATTGGGATTCAACAGTCGGACGTTCCTTCATTTTGCAGTGAGTGATGGTGTTCTCACTGAGGCTCGGACCCAGTATGCATTCGATTAATCAATGGTTGAATCAAAACTGAATTAAAAATGAATAATAACTGACACCTGTTGTACAACAGGTGGATCTCGGAGCCCAAATAGTCGACCTTTGGAGTTTGAAACGATAAGCATTGGGTTCGAACTTCAAACAAACTGACTTACTGGGTAGTGCAGATGCATCCATATGACGAGTCCCAGGTGAGGCGAAATGCGCATCCACTGGATTCCACTGCTAGTCACCATCCACCAAATTATATTTGCCTTATTTTCAGTTATTAGATTTCATGACGAGCTAACATCAATTAGAGAGATCATTGAAAACCGGCTGGGAGCATTGGCCAGGTCCTACGTCCTATTTTAGGACTCTTCGTCAGTGCGCACCCACGACCCCACTGGGGATCGAACTCAAGACTTTCAGCTCGTTGAACATCCAGCCACTTGGGTTGGAACCCAATGACCTTTGAATTTTAACTTTTTCAACTACTGATTATAATTACCAATGTATGTGTACGTGTGTTACCATTTATACGTGTCCTACTGGAAAGAGGGTAAAACACTAACTGTTGCATGTTGATTTCAGCATTCGCGTGTGGTGATATATATATATATATATATATATATATATATATATATATATATATATATATATATATATATATATATATATATATATATATATATATGGGGCAGATAGATAGGTTGACTATTAACACTATGTTAGCAGTGACGCTTATTGATCAGTAATCACGCTATGTTACGCATAAACAGCACTTAGAATTAGTTTTAAATCTTTAACTATCACCTAAAAGGGCTTGATCTTTTACAAGCATACACATGGCATTCAATACACAGATGAAACAAAATACCTAAAACTACCGATTCCCTCAGTTCAAAACGAATAAAACAGTTATCCGGAGTTCAGATTAACCGCTCCTAACAGATATCTTCATGATGAGTTTAGAGAATGGTCCTATGAAAGAAAGTATCTCGAGTTTGCACATACATGTATAAGAGATATGTAGACGATACTTTTATTATTTGTGTTGATAATTGTTCAACTAATCAACTCAAAAAAATGCAATGGTTGTCACTGATCTATGCTATTCATTATGTCGAACAAGAGCTAAATTCCACATTTTCTTTCTTAGATGCTATGAGGACACATTGAAAAGGTCGATCTACTGAAAGCCAAAATATCTAAACGGTAGTGTACACTAACTTCAACAGTTGGATACCTCTAGGTAGAAGGAGAAATCTGAAAATGTGCTCTGTAGATGCAGGCAATAAACAACTGGAAAACCTTCGTACAACACTTTTGTTGGAAAATGGATATCTTATATGGTTTATTGAATGAAACATAAAGAAAGAAACTGTTTCTAGATAAATTGAAGTACCAAAAATGACACTGTTTATGAGTTTGGCATTCAAAGGTGACAGCCCTGTTGCTGAAGTTATTAAAAGCGATATTTCCAAGTGTATCAAATGCCTTTATTATTATTCTCCAACTGAAATACGAATCAACAATGAACGAATTGATATTTCTGTTTAGAATATAAGTTCTTAGATTCACTTGTTATTGCTTTTCGATTGTGAATAATGGGGATATTTCAGTTAGCTGACACTTGCTACCAAATAGGCATAAAGGTAATCAGTGTTAGGAGGACCATCTAGACCATACTGAAATCTTTGCGAGTTTGTTACCTCATATAATTGGCGTTAATGGTACAGCAGTAGAATGCTCACCAATCACGCATGTGGTTCGAGGTTGGATCTCACGCCAACGTACTCCTAAACGTCTATAAACTGGAAGTAAGTTCGGTAAAAAGGGTAGGTTGGGCGTCAGGCTAGCAACCCTGCCTCGTAAAAATAACACAAAATTCTACAGAAACTTCAAAGCTCAGGTTTGAAGCCCTATTTTCCACTAGGAAGAGAAATGGAATAATAAGAAGCCTCATATAGCACTTCAAGTATATATTCAAGCTGGTCTAAAAGATAGCTAGACCTGTTTTTCCCCATAAACGTCTACAAAATGAATTTACCTTGGTGTATATACTCGGTGTATTTCGATCACGACACATCATAAATTTAGCGAAAAGAATACCAATCTCCTTGTAAGACAAAAACAACATATGAGCAATTAAAAATCAATGTTTGCAGCGGTTACCGTCAAAGGTTCATTAACAAGTACGGAAGACCTGACGGCTCAAATGCCAAAAAATCACGGTGGGAAAAATGACGATCTTCATTTAACTTGATTTTAAAGGTGAAAACATTACAGCGACTGTCAACAGAAGATTGAAGAGATCACTAGTCAGAGCCTATCCTTTAGCTAAGCTAGTTCCTCTTTATCGAACTTGCCCTTTGGTGCAATCCAAAGTCTACAGATATCCTTCTCAAGTTAACTGCAACTGTATATACAAATTTACGCGTATCTGTGAGACTAGTTACATTGAAAGAACAGAAAGAGGGGCATATCTCCAATTTCCTGAACATTTACCAAAACGCCTATGTCTAAATGGAACAAATGCTTTAAACTGTGCCATAGCCAGGCATCTCCTTAACATAGGTCATGAGATAGACGTGACCAGAACGTTCAAAATTATCGGTAAGCAAAAGAGTTAGATTCTCCTGAAGTTTGCTAAAGCAATCTCTATCAAGCGCACGGAACCCGATTTATGTATTCAGAAAGAAGGGGTTATCAGTCTTTCACTCCCCTGGTAACTGAATTGGGCTACATGAAGTCTAAAGTTCCAATCTGTATGATTATTATTGCTTGGGATAAGGTGATTATTATTATCATTGTATGTATACATTGATTTTTTGTTTAAAAATGAACTCTCTATGTAAGTATGTTAAGATTGTTTCTGTAGAAATACTTAGTTATGTCTTTGGGCTATAAGCAGCTGATGAGAGGCGGACGAAATAAACAATGATGGTACCATTTTATTCTCCAAAAACTGTTGTTCTTGCTTTATTCAAGTTAACGTTAAGGGAATAAATGTATGAAATTTGCCCTATTCATTGCAGTTTGTATTCAGCAAATGTTATCTACAAAATTCTGCGAGAAGGACGAATTGTATAGTTACAATTAATATAATTATGAATAACAATAATAATAAATTGTGTTGGAAATGTTATCAAGTAAATAATACCGTTTCATTGTGTGATATATAACTTATATAAAAAGAAGGAATATAAAAGTCGCATACTAGCAAAGTGTCCAAGTTTTAAAAAGATACACATTTAGCATTTGTTTTGTCAAAGTCAGCTTTAAAATTTGGCGCGCATTTTTTCTTTTTCAAAAAGATACCATGACAGAAAATAACTTGTGTTAGCAACGCCATTACTATAGAAAACTTTAAAATGCCCAAAATCATAGTTAATATGCAAGGTTATACAAACATAATTTCCATTTGATTAAAACCACCAATTTAATGTTAGGCGCACCAGTGCAAAAGTAATATCTAATCAATTGTCATTAGTAAGTGTAACTGCTGTGATAAAAAAAACACAATTAGAATAGCACCAAACAGAGTGAAGATAGCATTTTACAACATTCAAAAGTGTAACTATACATGGTAAAGAATTCAAAGTGTAGAAAACAAAAGGAAACAATTGATATGCTTTATATCCTTTCAATCGGTTACATAACAGATTTCTTATGATAGGGAGTGAAATACTTGTATGCATGCTGTCCACTTCACTTATCTTTAGAGTTGCATCACTCTTAACAAACCGTACGGATACAAAAGGCGTGTTTGGCATCCCCTAACTTGAGTTATTATCCTTGGCGTAGGCATGATATCTGATGATACACCAAACCCGTTTGTACTCTACAGTAATTTGCTATGTCTTAGTCATACTTTTCGGATATGAGATACAGTCATTAAAAGTGGAAGATGTCGGGAGAATTCCACTTTTTTTTACTGTGTTTGTATTAAGTCAAGCAATATGCTTAGTAATCCCACCAACTAACCAGCTAAAGAATTTGTGCTAATCAATCGAAGACCTATCTGGAATAATACGCCTGAATGATGTAAATTCTCGTGGGCTTGTTGCACCGATAGTTCAGAGACAGAATCCCCACCAAATACGCACGAGATCCTGGGATCGGTTTGCAGCTGATACACTCCATAATTTCATCTAGTCGATAGTAAGTCCGGAAAAATGACAAGTGACCTCACTCCGTAAAAGAAGCAGCACAGATCTACTGGAACATCGAAGATTAAATCTCTTGAAGCCTTATATTCCACTGGGAATGCAAAATGATTGAAGAAGAGGAAGAAGGTTGGGTAAATCAACTGGGAAACTGATAGCTCCAGTCTTGATTTATTCAGGATACTCACGTTTTTATGGGATAAAAGTGGTAATAATAATAATAGCAATAATAATATTTAGTTTGTTAGGAAAATATTGTATTAAATATTACGAAGTTAATTATTCACTCTAGTTAGTTGGTTAGTTAGCCAGCTAGAAGCTTAGCGAAATAAGGAGTTAGACTGTCAGACGAGCGTAGAATTATAACAAAGCAAAACCAAACCAAAACCGTATGTTTATGTTGTGTTAAGTGATGTCATCGTTAAATTAGCCGGTATTGTTAGTCAAAGCATTAACATACTACTACTAATATTATTATTATTATCTATGACTGAGAAAGTATCAGCTTATCTCTACAACTAAATGATTAGCTAGGATGATTTATAATGATACATATAATAAAGGCGATGTGAAATCGACGCTACACTAAACTATTAAACTATACTACACTATTGAACTTTAGGTTGATTATTTATAACTAACTTACTATCAAAGTTGGACAAGTACGCCATTTTGTAGACTCTTCTAAACCATTTTGTAATGTTGGTGGCAATAATAACTGTTGATTATGAATATGATTATTATTAGTAGTAGTATTTAAATTCTCAGATTGTAGTGAATAATTCTGTTCATCTTGAAACCGTTGTTTTTGTTCTTGTAATAATAACAGTAAGTGTTGTTGAACATCTTTATTATCAGGTTCTGTGCGTATCTTCATTTCATATAATAGCCTTTTCAAGTTTTCATCTTCTTCATCCACTGCTATTCCGCCAATACCATCAGCGTTGTCTGACTCTTCACCTTCTTGCACTGCCGCGTCATCGTCATCCTCATCATCGTCGTCATCATAATGGCTACGACGGATAACTAACTGAGGTATTCAATTTTTTGGGATAAAATTAATTGAATAATAATAGTAATAATAATTTTGTTTTGTGTGTTTAGAGTAGTTTGTAGTCAGAATTTTAATAAAATATGCTTTTGAAATTTGCCTATTGACATCAAATACAATAATGACAGAGTATTAAATGGATGGTGCGTCGGTTGCACAGCGGTTAGGACGCTCACCGACCATGCATATGGTCCGGGGTTCGATTCCCGGCCACTGACGCACTCCTTTAACTTGCTAAGCCAGAAATAATGCTGGTAAAGAGGAAAGGTTGGGCATGAGGCTAGCAACTCCATCCTGTAGAAATAATCACCACTGCTACAGAAACTTCAAGCAACTAGCTTGAGGCCCTATGCTGCACTGGGAACGTAAAGGAACAAAAAAAATTTGGTGGTTGGAGGTAATCGTCAGGGGAAGCTTTGGACCTAGGTTTCATGCAACTTTGAAGGAATTTGTGTCCTTCTGATAGAGTTCAGTCTGCACCTAACAAAGAACTAGACAAATTACACTAATTATCAACTGCGGTCCAATCCAAGTATCAAATACAGTCATACACGAGGTCATTTGAAGCCCAAATAGCTTAGGGGTAACGTCTCTGACTACACCACTAGGTAAGCTGGGTTCGAACCCCGAAAGGGTCATGAGTTCCCTCAAGATTGCAGATACGCTTTGCTAACACTGGTGAGTGCCAGCAAGAACGAAACCTGGGTCTCAGGCTTACTGCTCATTGTCTCCAACCATATAATATCAACAATTCACAGTGCACCATGATGTTTTAGCCACCTAGAATGCTGGCCACATTACAAACTTGAGTGATAGAATTCAGTGTGCACTGAAGATAGGACTAGACACATTACACTTATTATTGATTAGTGTTTAATCAGAGTGATAGAGTATCTTTCATTTATTGGATAAATGAACAGAAAGAAATTAGATTTTTTAAGCTTTCATTACATAATACCAGTACTTATTGAAAGATTGTTAAACCCACCTACTAGGAATAGAGCTTTCATTTACCACATTTATTGTGTGTGTGTGACAGTTAGCCTTAGTTCTCCAGACTTAATTAGATGGAAGAAGGGATTCGAACCCCAGGCCTACACATTATCTGAGAGTCAAATGCTACAGTCAAGGAGTCATCTAATCATTTTTTTCAACACAACCACAATTAGCGTACTTACAAACTGTTTTGCAATCATGTCATTTGGTTGTTGGCGATCAGCGGTGCAGTCTGAGATTCACACTTCATCATATTTAAGACCTGTCAACTGGATATATTTGCATCCACTTTTGTTTTGAATGAGATTTGCACCCAGCAGGTATCGTTTAAAATGCCAGGGCGTTATCCACTAGACTACTTCGAGCCACGAGAACCACTGTTGTTTAGTGGATAACAACAGTTTTTTTCCGCCTATTGCAATCATGTTGAATTTCCCGACTGACCGAATAACATCATGTTCTAACCACAAGTCATCATTGAAGCGTCAGCACTAGGTATTAACATACCAACAAGGACTGAATATTTCGGTAAAAATAAAGTCAAACAAGGGAGAATTCCAAATAAGGATCTCAACAAATACTGTTTAATCCAGTTAGTATCGTGAGAGTGTATAGGAATTCTAGTAAAAAATAATCATCATTCAAAGAGGAATACTCTTATTTATCCAACTTCTTGTGTCCCTAACATAACGGTGATGTTTATAAAAATTGAAATAGAAGATGTGGAGCGGTCCGAGTTGATAGAAAGTATTCAAAACTGAAAACAGCATTTAGAGTCAATGACTGCAGAGTTAGAAGTGTTTATTTCCCCTCAAATCTGGATTTATTTTACGTTGTAAAAATAAAATAAGCTCATTGGACAACTGGTTTAACCTTGGACCGATTGTCAACCAATCAAAACAATTTATTCATTTCTGAACTGGTCGAACTTTAATGTGGCTGAGAATGGATATGTTTTTCCCTGATAAAAGGCTGTTACAAATGCAAACTGAACTATCTATCATCAAACAGTCAGTGAATTGGATAAATCTAAATTTAGATGCACAACAGATCACTGAAATATGTTCACAGATGACTGGATCAGTAATGAATCAATAAAATTATTCTTGATAATCTTCCTTCTAACACTGATATTATTTTTATTCCCCATCAATATTAGCTGATAGACAGAAGCTGATTGGCTGACAGAATAACGTAAAAACAAACTGCAAGAAAGTGAATTATTTCAATTTGCTACACTTCGATATAACACATAAGAGGATATGATCTAGGGAAACTTCAAACCTCCTCCTTACATAACTCAGACTAATAGATTATATGATTCGATGTAACTTTTTCGATCTTATAGCATTTAGCTTTAACCTAACTTTATTCTTATTCAAATAACATGTGTTTCTAAAGGAAGATAGTGGTTTGAGGGACTAAAAGTATTTCCCAGCTACTTTGTAGATGAAAATTCATAACCCAACCTAACCAAGTAACCTGGTGTTTTTTTTCTAGATTCAGTATTATACATTACGTGGTTTTAATACAGCGGAACAGAGTAAGAATAAAAGAAAAGACTTCTGTTCAATACATACACCCTTCCAAAGGTAGCCAAATATCTCACCAGTGCCAAAAAGGATGCGGATGGCCAACGCTAAAAGAACTATTTATATACCTGTGTTGAGTTGTGATGTCAGCAACAAATCCATTGAGCTGAAGCGGGTGTGGGGAGTATGATATAACTTCCTAAATAAGTAAATTAGTCAGTGAATTTGACTATCAGCATGCTTCAAATTAAGGACTGATGCACACCAGTCTTGTAACATTTGAAGGGAACCGATTGTATGCCAGACATACTTTGAATTGAACTCATCATGGCATTCTGACGTTGAATTTCGTTAAGAACAACACTGACTATATTCCTGTTCAAAGATGATTATTGAGACGTAGAAATCAAGAGGAGTGTGACATCTATCAGAATAGTTCTATTGAAGATCACTGAGGGATAAAACAGGTTGTTGACACTTCAGATAATAACTTTTCATAAGTTTGTACACGACTACATCAGTTTGACTACATTATTCCCATTTACCGAATATCCCACTTACAGCGGGCAATTATTACCACAACAATATCTCTAGACAGACTACGTTGCAGAAGCTGCCTTTGGTTCAAAAAGGTATGTCAAGTATTAGATATCATTAAGTATTTCAAAATCCTGGAACTTATTGATAAGTGTACTCATTGTCCGGGTCTGGCTTTGTGTGATTTTGCTTTCTTTTGTCAGCTCCAACCAATCTTCAGTCGACTATAAATAGTCAAGCGAAAATCACTACAGTTATCACCATGCATTGCTTAGAATGGAATATACACCCCACCTCAAGTGACGTTATCGTAAATACTTTTAAACACCAACAATGAGTATTCTACAACAAAACAGAAAACTCTATCACCCATCACAAAAGTAAAAAGTAAATCAACACCAGAGTCACTGCCGTCACCAGTAAAAGTATGCAAAGTGTTGGTTTGTAGAGATTTGAATAGTTAAATGCTTCATCAGGAGCTGGCATCAGTTAGAGAACCAATGGGAGACTATTTTAGGAAGTATACTGGACAGCTTTTTCGTCATACTTTTAGACTGTTTATCAGTAAACAACCACCGGGATTCAAATTAGCAGAAGTTGGGATTCATGGGCCATTTGATGGGATCCCAATGTCTGAATAGTCTATTTAGCTTGACCTATCACTAGAAGGTGCTGGCTTTGAATCCTAGTGGATACATACTGATGCAGAATCCCACGCTAGGCTGTAACGAATATCGGCTACTCTCTAGTTTTCCACTGATCCCCCCTAAATGGCATTAACTAGTGATCAAATCTGTAATCAATCAATTGAACTGTAAATAAAATATTTTCATAAAATCATAGAATTATTATACATGCATAATAATTAAAGCATTACTGTAGTATAAATCACATAAGCACACAAATAAAACGTATAGAATATGGAAAGAAATAAGTCTGTACTGATAAATAAAGTAGTATGTGCTCATTTTTTGTAAAAAAAAATCACTTTATTACACAATGTATATATTTAAAATGAATTAATAGTTCATTAACCTAGACTGGAGTAATATTTTAAAAAAATGTTATTTGCTTTGCTGTATGTAAGTAAGAGTGAATGAATCACGTGTACTGTACACCGCTTAAACACAAAGAACAATAATAATAGTAATAATAACAAAGCTACTAGGGAATCATATATGCAAGATGAAAGATATCAATAATTAGATTATGCGCTCGCAGATTCACTTAATTTAATATTATCTTATTTTTTATTTGTTAAGAAGTAATTCGGGCACTCTGTAAGCACATTTTTAATAAAACTGCTTAATTTCCAGAATTGATCTGTAAGGATTTGATTTGTTTCAGATTTGACCGTGGGATTGAAATCACTTAGAGAACCACTGAAAACAAACAGCGGCTTCGTCCTAGTTTTGGACTCTTCACCGGTAAGCACTTACCATAGGGCTTCGAGTTCAGCAACTTTCAGTTATAAGGAAAGCTTGTAGCCCATTCAACCACACTGGGACCCGATCTAATGGCGATGGATTCTATCTTCTAGCAATTCATGATTTTAGGACAACAGACCCCAAACAATATCATCGGCGAGTACTCATTTTCGTTCCCGAACGGATGAACCCAGCTGGTCATGATGTCTCACTAGAATTCCAGGCAACTCCGTGACCTTTGGCCTGTCACTACAGAGTATCAGAATAATTTTTAAATAGTTAGTTTGTAGGGATTTGATTTGTTTGATCACGAAATGATATCATTTGGCGAACCAATGAAACTGTCTATCCTTACACAAAATAATCGCCACCAGTTGAAGACTGATAGGATTTTGAAGTTATTTGTAACACTTCGTCTTTTTGTTTTGAAATGTTTAAAGTCAACTGACTAACAGCTTGATGATGTCATTTAGGCTTTATAGTATTTTACACTGCTACAACCCTATTTGACCGACTAACTGACTGAGTTTCAATTTAGAACTGTGCACAGAAGTACATAGCTTCAAGTTATCGTACTTCATGTGGCACCCAAAGGCAGAGAAAAAAGAGAGAGAAAAGGAGATTCAAAAGGACTATCATAAACAGAACTACGAAGGCAAAAGAATGGCAACATGGAGAGAACATGACGGTTTAACCAACACAAGAGACTAGAACAAAGAGTGAATGCGTCTGAGCCACTGAGAACAATTTTGAGCCAATATCACTAATTGTCTCCAGATATTGGTTTTCACCATCCGAAGACCTAAACCAGACAGTCCACACCTCCCTACGTGCCTGGATGGAACTAACTGTTTCAGATTTCTTGGAATGACTCCAGGTTTTGGTTTAACCACCCCTGACCCCTTTTCAACCTAACCCGAAATCAGCTAAAACTTTTCATCGAGGAAGGTAGTAGCTCGGAGTGCACAACACGTTTCCTAGCCACTCAATCAATGCAACATCACAACCTTATCAATTGATTTGCTCCCCTCTCCGTTTCCAACACTCTACAACTAGGCAGAACATTATTCACCTTATTACACTACCTAACATGGGAGATAGAACGCAAACATCTGTGACCAAAGACAGATAGCATTTTCGTGTCTTCCACTCCAAATGGACATGTTGTACGGCCATAAAAGAGGACATAGCGAACTTCTGCACAGTTCGTACATTCCTTGATCGATAGCTAGCCGTATATCACGTCTACGCCAGAGATGACGTAGGTTGGCAAATACCGAATGAATCTTTTGTATCCGTGCGGAGATTTCGGTATCAGTCAGTTTATTGGGGCTTATACAGGTTCCTAAATAAGTGAAGTAGTCAACACGCTCTACCACTTCACTCCGTATCTCTTTAAGCTGAGATTCAATGCAAACCAGTCCTGCAGCATCATCTTACAATTGACGGCGGGAGCAAATCTCATATTAAGCATTCGAAGATTTCTGTCAAAGGTGTGCCAGAAGACTCTGCATTTTATCATAGCCTTCACCTAGGAGAAGGAGAGTATCATCCGCATACTCTAAATCAACAACAAGAATGTGCCCCGGTAACACAAGTCAGTCCTGTCGTCTCACACTCACTTATTATCTACTAAATCATTAACAGTCTATCCACCCAACACTCTTAGATAGTGTCACCATCAATTATTATTTAACAGAAAGCAGTTATGTATGCATTAATTTTGCGTCTCCATTGAATGACATAAAATTGGTAAAGACTTGAAGAATTTATCTAATTACTAGTTCACAGTAGGCTCAGAATTGATCAGAGTGTATGGGTAGTTTAGGAGTAGGAATGCTCTCCAGCCAAGCACCTGGTGCGAGGTTCGATTCTCAACCGATGCACTCCTAAACCTCGCTCAGCAGATAGTTGAGCCCGGAAAAGGAGAAAGTTCGGGGTGTGTGAGACTAGCAAACTCACATTGTGAAAACAAAACAAACACTACTGAGACTTCAAAGCTTGAAACCTTTTGTGCCCCTTGAAACGTAACTGACTGATTGACAGTTGACCAGATGAAACCTAGCTGGGCAGCTAGTAAAGTAGTAGATGGACAGTTACGTAACATTCACTCTGCTGACGACTTTAGTCAAAATGACGACCTCGTTAGTAGTTGAGTCATATAGCTCAACCGGCAGAGCTCTGAACGAATAATCTTATCACGATCTGCGTTTTCATTTTATCCTAAATTTTCACTCATTAATATTAACATGGTAGCCTACTGATCCAAGGCTATCTCAAATTGTTAAAGACTAAATAAATCATCAGTAAGGGCAGAAATAGTGCGGTCTTGGCCCACATGGTAGATACTGGACACTCAATAAAACCACAGCAAGAATTCTCGGTTATCTAGCGCCTTCCGGGTCGGTTTATATATGAATATTTATTTGTAAAGTTATGTATATTAGAGTTAGGCCTGATAAGATCTGATTGCAGACAATATAGTTCGCTTAAATCTGTTGTTCTAAATTTTACTATGGAAATATTTAATATTTTTAATCGAATATTGTGCATTTGTTGAGGAAGGCAAAGAAGAAATATCACAAGCGATTGGTTTTGTGCTTCAGGTCAGACGACAATATGTCACACAATCTCTACTGTGTCAATTACTATTTTACACGAATATCTGGGACAAAAAGAAACTATTATGTGATGATTTCCACTGAAAATTCTGTACATCATATTAACCACTGTTAAGAATAAGGTTATTATTATTCTTCCTACAAGCAGCTAGAACCCTAACTACAAATAGTCTATATCAATTCATAACTATGCCTGTTGAAAAGGAGACTTCTAACGGTCAAAACATTAGAATAGTGAACATAAGGGAAAAATATTTCAGCCGGAATATCGCCTAGAAGTGAACCAGCTGCAAGATGTGTGATGCTATGCAACAGTATACATTAAAAGAAAATAACAGATATATAGTGAGGCTAGAATAGGTAAGCATGACTCCTGTTTGAGTCAGAAAGACAGACAATAGTCAAGGATGCTGGACAGAAAACTTACTCTTGCTTACACTCCTCAGGCCAACAGTTAAGGACTTCACAAGTCATATCTAACTAGTGTTCTTAGAATGTTAGGAGTGAATGGTTGAAGACGACTGTTGCAGATTTTGAAACTTGTTACTAATCTTTATCTAATTATTCTGTCATTCATAAATCTTCTGTCATTTTAGCTTCTTCAAATTACTGCTACACTTATGTCGAAAATTTATGTTAATATAACAGTTAGATAGTTTATTACATTTATCATTCTTGACCACCTGTTAGAGTACTTAATTTGTGTGACAGAATGAACTGTTATTGATAGTTAGACGAATATTTCTCCAGCACTGTAGACAATGCAACGTCATAAGAAAAGCATTTCTAACAGTCTTCAGCAGATTTTTATCAACAGATACCTTTGCTTCCTAATCAACATCAGATGGCAAGAAAAACATAGTGACAGGAAACTCTGGAAAAGATGCAATCAAGAACCTACTGCCCAACAAATGTGTGGAAGAGATGGATCTAACACACGCCGAAGAGACCGTTGTGTGACGTCGCGCGCCAGGCCCGATTAGAAAATGACGAGTTGAGCTTCCAAGGGTGTCACGGCAGAGATTGTATGAGGAGGAGACAAAGGTCTATGAGCAATCATGAGGCCAGCTGAAGGGGACTAAAGAGAACAAGACAAACTGGAGATATTCTGCTGAAGTCCTTTGTTCCATTCGGAACCAAAGGGAATAATAACAATAACAATAGATAATGCAAGCATTACAACCGAACAAAAGAAATGATATAAAATATTTCTGTCAAATACACATCATTAGTTTTCCGAATAATTACTGACAAAAGGCCTAACCAAGATAGAAACTATACAGGGAAGATACTAAATTACCATCGATTCAAAGAAGACGCATTAAAAGATTAAACTTACTGTAACTTCTAACAACTATAATAATAGTAATATTGACAATAATTATAACGCAGTAGTAATTTACTGAGACATATTCAAGAGAAATCACTTCTTCATGGATTGTAATCAATTACAAAGCCATAAAAAAATCATAGGATAATGAGTGGCTATTTTATCCTACCTCAAAACATTTGACCACTACTCAGTTCACATACAGTCGTAAAGATAAAGCAAAAATAATGTAAATTGATTAAAAGCGTTCAAAATTTTAATCATAAAAATGTGACTACTTTCGAAGTATGTATGCCACTGAAGTTCTTCATTGATATTAAGAACCTCAACCGGATTAGACTTGGAGAAATAAATAACCAAAGACAAACAAGAAGAAAGAGTTATGATCCGTAAGTAGAATAAAGATCTAGTGATTTAAAGAAGCATATAATTAAATAGACAAAGTGTCCAATGGCATAGCACGTTATGAAAAGCATTTCCAACAGACTGTTGCAGATTTTTATCAACAGCTACGTTATTTCGACAATGAAGCAACAAGGAGTCCTGAGAACCAACCAACCAAAAACTTGTCGCCTAACTAATATAAGAATGGAATGGAGATGGAGTGGACACACGATGAGTGACTTTACACACTAGGCTGGTCCTTGATTGGAACCTGAATGGGTAACGATGAGTTGGGCGTGTGTCCAAGAGTGACATGTAGGTCGTGTGAGGAAGAGATGAAAACTTATGGGAAATAATGAAGCCGGTTAAAACAGAACTGCAGAGAACAGGATAAAAAGGAAATATTTTGTCCCACTAGGAACCCAAGGGAGGAGTGCTGATGACAATAGTAATATAATCCAGGTTAAATTTTGTAGGCATAAATTTTGTTGAATACTAAAAACAACGGTTTGTTTTTCTATGGGTGAATAACTATACTTTAGTAAATAACATTCACTGTATGCTACCAACTTACCAATAAGTGTCTATATATATCTTTTTAAAAGGGCCTAGACATTATAGGGTGTGGAACATCATTAATGACAACAAAATTATCATAATATACTTACCCTAGAGTCTACAGATTTTTTAGCATACTCTTTTCGAGGACTGTATATGTCCAGGTCGTCTTGAATAGAAGTATCCGCTTCTTTTTTAATTGTACAGTGTGTAATATTATTACTATTACTATTATTATTATTGCTACTGTTGTTGCTGTTATTCTTGTTATTATTATTATTGTGGATAAATATAGTTGTAGGATGCTCGGTCGATGTACTTGCATTTGTACTTGTAGGTGTATGACGAACAACAGTAGCCTAATGGAATAGAAATTAAAAAAATTAAAACTGATGAAACATGGTATAATAATTTTTTGTTTATTGAAATGAATTATACCTGAATATGATGTATGCATGTAATGTGATTCAAAGGCATGGTTGGAGTGTCAAAAAAGCACTTCCAACAGTTTCGCCAAAAAATGCCTTCACTGACTTCAATATTGAAATTCAGGTGGTTGAATCGAAAGAAACTCTGGCGACAGACCAGTCAACACAACCTATTACTCAACAAATATGCAGAAGGCAATGGAGATAGATTGAAGATACTCTGAAGAGTCATTTAAGCGAGGTGTTCGATTGGAATACAAATGAGAAGCGATGAGTTGCGCGTCAGAGGACAACATAGAGGAGATCATGTGAAGAGGAAGTGAAAGCCTGTGTGACTAACCGTGGAAACAGCTAAAAATGACGGCTGAGAATAAAGTACACTGTAGGTGGTCTAGTGGTATAATCCTCGCAAACCAAGCATATCGTCCGGAGTTCAATTCCCAGCCGATGCCCTTCTAACCCCTCTTAGCCGATAGTAGGCTCCTTAAAGGGAAAAGATTTTGCATGATGCTAGCAACCACTCCCCTTAAAAAAAAATAACACAAAATGCTACTGAAGCCTCGAAGCCCTATGTTTAACTCAAAATCCAAAGGAATAAAAGAAACTGAAGCCGTATGTTCTACTAGGAACGAAAGGAAGGAATAGTAATGACAACGTATGCATACTGTATAATCAACAAGATATCTGATTAAAAGTTATGCTACCAATACTCAGCCTCCCTAATGAATTCTAAATAAAGGTGTTTTCCAGAGAATACTATAAATTCTATCTGCCAAATATACGTATAAACAAATTCATGATTTACTTTGTTCAATAAGACTTCAATCAAATGCTTTACTGATTGTTGGCTTTAAATAAAGGATAAGTCCAAAAAATTTGTGTAATAAAGGGTACTTTTCAGATACAGGACGAATTCACACACACACATACAATGAAATACAGACAAAATATTAGTGAAGTGAATATTTATACTTTTTATAATGAAAGGAACTTAAGAAGACTTCAATCTAACGAATTAGTAGAAATTCTATGTTTTGGTTAGTGGAACATTGAGTCAGTAACTCGCATAGGTCGCTATTTCAAATCTACACTATATCTTATTACACTAAGTTCAGTTTAATCGAACCAAGGTTACTGGAGATAATCTGATCGCCGATAAAGGTTAGACAGCTACAATACTACATTTAATACTTAAGGATATACATCATTAATGGATAAACGGGTTGTGAACTGATAAATTCACTTGCAAATTTCAAGCAAATATTACTGTAACGTAATAATTATTTGATAACTATCTCCTCAACTGTCGAATCACGATATTGATGCTCATTTGGATGTTTCAACTAACTTTGTAATTATTATCCTTTTTTCTCCCAGAATGTATATCATTATGTCAACATTTGCATATCATCTGTTGACTTGATCACTATTATTTGTCTCTGTTCGTATTTAATCTCTAATTTTAATGTCTCTCTTTGTCGTTGTGTGACCATGATATTGATAATACGTTGTTTAACAGCTGAGATTTTGTTTGACTAAGGCAAGGTTATCCTGACCTTGGACTGTATTACCAGAATATGTGGTGTGTGGTCATTGTTGACAGAGTTTTGATCCCACCTTGTTAAGAATATTCTACTCGATTCTCAGATACTTCTCATGATTGCATTTTGATTAACTAATCTTTCTTCTACAGTGCTTGATTTTTGTACTGAAATATTATTTAGACTGTATATCTGCCTAATGGTATTCATCGCTGAGGCAATTTTGAGTTTTGTTGAATGGTACCACATTGATTTTACGATGAATAACTGTCTTTTTGCTATCTTTCAAGAGTTTCATGATTGTGTGTGTATGTGTGTCTCAAGGAAGTTTTGGTCAGTAGCTATACAGTCGAACGTAAAGATCAGTTTCTTGTGTTCAGATCAACAACGAGTCAGTGTTTGGTCGCTACAATTACAGTTACACACCGCTATCATGTTACATTAATTGGGTCATTATAGCGGTAAAACACACGATTCAAAGAATTTTTATTATCAAGCTCTATAATTGTACATATATGATTATTATATTTTTAAATAATAATGTGAACCGGGACAAAATATTTATGATTATGGCTGTAGTTAAACAGCAGACAATAAGATTAACTATGTGTAATACATAAAGGAGTTCATGGAATGCATACATTTTAGGGAGCAGGGGTGGGGTGGGATTAGAATTAATCAGACTACCAGTGAAACAAAACACCATGCAACAAAGTGAGACGTTTGATGTTCAACTTTGATTTTCTCCTACTGCGTATTATTATTTTTTAGAAATCATATATATATACAACTGTACGGCCTGATAATAAAAATTCGCTAAAAAAAGAGCCTCTTTGATGTATAAATTGTTTTCATTCTCCATATAGCTAAATAACGGCAATACACGTTTCTGTTAATAAGTATGATAATTACAACTGATTGGATCTGTGTAGCGTTAGATTTATATTATTTTTTAGATGGTTGGATGCAATCGGTAGGATGCCTTGGACTTAGGTTTCGTGCTTATTGGCACTCATCAGTCAGCAAGACGTATCTACAGTCTTGAAGCATCTCATATATCTTCTGAGATTCGAACACGCATCATACAGTGCTGCAGTCAGTGACATTACCAATGAGCTATTCAGGCTCCTGATTGGCCTCCTGTACGACTGAAATGGACACTGATTGAACACTATGTTACAATATGTAACTTGTATCATGTTTCTATTCCCTCATCTAACTGATAGAATATAGTCTGCACCATACACGAAAGACTGGATGTATGACATTAGTTACTACTAACTATATCCAATGTATAATTTATATTCTACATTTCGTAAGAGTATTAGTCTAAGTATCACTTAGTTCAACAGAATTTAGTTGTACTCAAAGTCGATAGTAGGTACAAGTGACTTTCAGCTCTGATAGTCTTAGTTTGTGGCCCTGAACGGTGACGAATGTAAACGAAGTCAAGATGATATAATTAATTATTGATAAAAACAAAAGTTTGTCATAGTGAAATTCGAGTAATGAATTTAATGAAGTCCTGTCACCACTGTGAATAGGTTATTCTATTATTACCGATCTAATCTCATGACTTAACTGTCTTTTTGTGATAATTGTAATAATGGACTGTTTGGTCAAAAGACAAGCGAATGGTAAACTAAAGATCAATATCTTAAGAAGGCCTACATATTCAGACAGATACCTGGATTACAATTCGGTAGATTACTTTACCACCAAAGTAACATTGGCTAAGAACCAAACGTCTGGTTACTGAGGTAGACGAGATCAACAGGGAATTATGAAAATCTCCTTCTAAGAATTGGTTTATTGTTGTAGGGATTCACTATCTCAAATTAACATTAGATGAAATCAAGCTTAATCATAACAGTTATGATGTAACAGCGTATTTTTATGTAACGAACACCTTACGCTCATCACTAGTGAAGGTTAAGAATAAAGGAGAGGAAGACAACCAACAAAATTTCGTGTATCAAATAATTTATGCGTATGTATATGTAGGAGAAACTTCCAGAAAGGTAAATGTAAGAAAGCGCAAACAATACATAAAGGTCGTTACAAAGACTTCTACAGATTTGAAGAAGCTAGAAAACAAATCAGTGATTGCTCTACATTCGACAAAAACGGGACACAAGATCGACTCTGATAGAATCAATGGTCTACAGAAAGGTTTTAGTTATATATATATATATATATATATATATATATATATATATATATATATACAGGCGTGACGGTGTGATGTTAGCTGATGTATGGCGAGTCTTGATTGGTTGAAGGATTTCATCATGAGCTGACATTAGTTACAGAACTACTGGAAAACCTAGGAGTACTGGACGGCCATTTCGTCCAAGTTTGGGAGTCTTCAGCAGTCCACTACTCCCAGTTGTTTTTCCAATGATTCTCTAACTGATGTCAACTCATGATGAAATCCTCAAACTAATCAGACTAAATCCCTAAAAAAACCAATACTTGAAAAATCTTGATTAATAAATAAAATAGATATGTATCATTAATTCCTAACTCTCAATGTATTTTCCTGATTCTATGTATCCTCTTAAGGAAAGGCTAACAAACGATACATATAATTGTTCTCCTATGCACACACACACACACACAGACGTCATTGGATATCGTATACAGATATTTTTTTCATGTTCAGTTATCCATGACCATGAACTTTACTCAAACACGATCATTAATGTCTAATGAAATGTCGAATCCCAGTGGGTGCGTACTGCCGATGATTCCCAAACTAGGATGAAACAGCAGCTGTCCAGTACTCCAATGCTGGTTTTCCATGGTTCTCTAACTGATATCAATCCGTGATGAACTCGTAGAAAAAGTACACACTATTTACAGTGTATAACAAAATGGACTAATAAGATGTCTGTGGTCATATTTTGATCACAGTTCATGCAATTTTGTTTATTTTGTTTTCATGTCTATTCATGACTCACATGATCGAACAGGGATTTTAAAAACAAAATGTGTCCTTTTATATGTGTATACATTTTTATTATTGCTTGATTCCACAGTATTTTGGAACAATTATGGAATTTTCGGTATGCGACATTTGTAGCCCAAATTTATCAGGTCGACCATTTACATCAGGTGTATGTCGGCCGAGAATCGAACCCCGGTTGGCGAGCGTTCTAACCGCTGTGCCACCGATACACAGGTTAGACCACGGATTGATGTCAATTAGAGAAACTTAAAACAATTAAAACATTGAAAAACCATGAAACAATGGACAAGTGTTTCATTCCATTGAGTTTCGAACCCAGGACCTTCCAGTTACAAGGCAAACTCGTATACCATTCAGCCACTGAGATCCGATTCAAAGGTCCATGAATTACAACTTTTACCAATTTGTGGTTTTAGCGCAACCAACAACTAATGTCATAGACAGGAACTCTATCATATATATAATATACCTCTGTTACTTTAATTTTGGTAAATTAAAACAAGATGATTTTGAGCAAACAATTGTTTTCGATAAATTCTTCTTCAGGTTCTTTAGTTATAATCCATGAATATTATAGCCAGCCATTAAAAGCATTTGAAAGTTATATCAGAAACTGTCTGCATCGGGGTACATTTATAATATGGAGTGATAGTTCGTTATTTAATACTGTCAAATGAACGTATATAAAAAAAGTGTGCAGTCAATCAGAACATACGATAAAGTGTGAATAGACAAAAGGGTGATCTACTAATGTAAACTTCTTTAATTTTGAGTAATTTTATAAGAAAAGGCACAAACAGCGAAGAAAATTTTCTTTTCGACGATTCATTTTCATGAGCTGTACAATCGTAATTATAATTAAACACATAAGTTTTTGACCAATCAGATACTGGTAAACTTTGTCCTTGAAAATTCTGCTACATAGTGTGAGGTGTAAGAAGGGATGACTAATTGTAAGTTAGAAAGGAGACAGAAGTTGGCATGACCTAATAAGTGTGAGATAATGACTAATCAATAAGCTAGTGTAGAGTGGACAGGAACTAGTGGAAAGGTTATACAGTAGTTTTGTATAAGATCTGTGTGAAAACCCTTTCCGCCTTTCAAAAAGTCTGAAGAAGACATTCCCAACAGCCACTCTACATATAACATTCTCCTGCAGACAGTTAATCCAGTCTAACGTTAAGGACAAGATACCGCCTTTGGCCACTTCAATGTGTATTTATCAATTCACTTGCTCGTGTGGAGCAAAGTATATCGGCCGTACGCAACGTCAAGTCCACAAACGTATCCTGGAACACTGCCCAGCTTGGTTAGCCAGAGGAGAAAAGAAGAATACCAACAGCTCAATCCTCGAACACCTTGTTATCTCCGGACATCGAGCACCCCCACACGAAAGCTTCACAGTGGTACACAGAGTCCCTCAATATCGTACAAAAGGACTCCGGATACGACATCTGTACATAGCCGAAGCACTAGCTATTCGTGACATAAAACCGGACCTATGCATACAAAAACAATACATACATTCTCTAGCCCTACCATGGCCAGAGTAAATTTCTAACTATAATTTTTCTCCTCTCTTTTAATACGTAAGTTCACTGTTATTATTATTATTATTATTACTGTTCTTAATACTTTTATTATTATTACTATTCCCACCATCCATATTTTATTACTACTCTATGACTGTTTATTAATAACATTGCTTTTTCACACAGATCTTATACAAAACTACTGTATAACCTTTCCACTAGATCCTGTCCACTCTGCACTAGCTTATTGATTAGTCATTATCTCACACTTATTAGGTCATGCCAACTTCTGTCTCCTTTCTAACTTACAATTAGTCATCCCTTCTTACACCTCACACTATGTAGCAGAATTTTCAAGGACAAAGTTTACCAGTATCTGATTGGTCAAAAACTTATGTGTTTAATTATAATTACGATTGTACAGCTCATGAAAATGAATCGTCGAAAAGAAAATTTTCTTCGCTGTTTGTGCCTTTTCTTATGACTCAGTATGGGAATATTTCGTTCTTTGAGTAATTTCCCTGAAAAAGTTTCGACTAGTTTGCCAAACGAAAAGTTAAAATTATTTATTTCAATTTCACTGAGATTTTACAAATATAATAAATTTTACGCATGTCTACTTCTTACTCGATATCCAATTACTATGGCATTGTTCGATCACAGTCGATATAAATTGTAAATAAATGGGTTTCAAAACCAAGTCTTAATTATAAACATATGTAGGCAGACACGTAGACACCTAGTATCACACAATACGTAACTAAGTATAAAGTATTTAGAACAAAGATAACTAGAACAAACACAATTTTGATTTCCACAACGTCTTCTTCAGGCTCTATCTACTACAGTTACAAATCTAGTAATGTAAGCACACAATAGCCAGTAAAAGTAATATTAGACCTGCGTCACAAAATCTCCATTGTAGTACATGTACAAGATGGAGTAGTGATCACTCATAGCTCTGACCATCACTGAAATGCAAGTCATTCCCCTGAGTTACCATATTTCCAATAACTTATCAAGAGGAGCTCGACTACAATCTCCCATCAGCAGCGACCAAATACCAGAAGACCTTATCGTTGTGTCCAAAAGACGTGTATCTGGCTGTTTTACCTACCTAAAATAAAGTCAACAAACCCTTTATTAAATCTCTATCCCATTATTTTCCTTACTCCTCTTTTATGTCAGATCTTATACGATTTCGTGACCTTTAATGTAGTATTTTTCTCACAATTGTTATTGTATTCACGCAACCCTATACCCCCCCACTTGGTTAAATTCTTCGTTACTTGATAATCGTACAACTAAAAGTACTTTTAGACAAGGCTGTCCAGTACTCCCAGGTTTTCCAGTGGTTCTCTAACTGATGTCAGCTCACAATGAAAACCTCCATGCATTCAAAGCCATATGAAGATGTAATTTGTCTGAATCGTTTAATGTGTATTTGCGCAACACATTCCGCACAATCTGATCACACACGGACTTGTCATAGGAATATATATGAAATTAATAAAGAGTTAAGAGGTGGGGCCTTCCTTGGTAAACTTCGTTTTGATACCATAACAAATGTATTATTACCTCTGTTATTTGATTTAGTGATATTCATTGTTATATTCACCGTCAATTTGTCCTTTTAACTTGACAAGTCCGTGTGTGATCAGATTGTTCGAAATGTGTCGCGCAAATACAACACTACACGATTCAGACAAATTACGTTTTCTTATTGCTTGGTCTAGTTAAATTCATAAATGGAACTAATTATTTTAAAAAAGTACTTTTGTATTTACACCCATACCCTTATTACTACTATTTTGTTATTATTGCCGTTATTTGCCATCCCTCGAAAATATATCCAGCGTATCCTATTTGTTTTTCTATAGTATTCATATTGACTGTAATAAAACTGACTACAACTCAACCCTTGAAACCTATGGTTATCATAGATTATTATGCTTCACTCAGTTATTTTGTCTCCTTTCATCTCATCATCTGATTGACTAACCATCATTTTATATGCATTTAAACGATAATCAAAATTATCTGAATATTTTCTCTTAGTATTAGTTTTTAGGAATCTAATTGATTTCAAGAATGATCACGAACTGATATCAGTTAGAGAACCATCGGAGGAGTACTGGACAGTTGTTTTGTCTCTGTTTGAAACTTTTCAGTAGTACATACCTACGACTCCACCAGGTATTCAATCCAGGACCTTCAGGTTACAAGGCGAGTTCATAGACTATTCACCTACTGGGATGGAATCCAATAGCTCATCAATTCCTTAGTGGAATGAATCAGAAAAGTCTCAAACAAGAACGACGAAACAGGTGTTCAGTACTCTCTGGTTTTCAGTGGTTCTCTAATTGAAGTCACTTTGTGATAAGTCTTGATATCTGGGTATTATTCCATCTTGTACATATACGATAATACAGATTCGCAAGTTTCTACTAAACACGTGAAAAAGTATTAACCTCGATGGCACATTATCCTAATACATGAGATGACCATCCCTGAGTGCTGATACGATTATGAGCAAAACATTGTGCTGGAAACGTCATCAGTAAAACACAGTGACACTTTATCAAAATAAATTTTACCCATAATGGAATTATACTCTACCACAGTGCACAAGATTTATTTTTTACCAGCAGTCCGCACCGGCCTCCTTTATGGCTGGCTGTGAGACCTGGCCATTCAGAGTGGAAGACATGCAAAGACTAGCTGTTTTTGATAGTAGGTGCCTGAGTTATACCTCCTGTGTGAAATGGTATAACAGAGTAAGCAATATTGAGGTTATGCGTCGAGTGCTAGGTACGTGGGAGGGGAAATCAATCGACGAGGCTGTGAAATTACATCGACTAAAATGGTTAGGACATGTCTTACGCATACCTAGCCTACCCATCGCCTTCCTTGACAATAGACAATGTTAGCAAACATAGGGTCAGGTTGGAAAAGATCTAGCCAGTGGCGGTCGAACTAAAACATGGCACCAGTCAATGAAATCCACAAGAGTTAGTCTAAGCCACGTAGGAAGGTGTAGACTTCCTGACTGGCTGGTTGGAGTCTTCAGGACGGTAAAAACCAATGAAGGCTGGAAACAATTGGTGATATGGCTCAAAACCGTTCTCGATGGCAGGTGCAGATGCATCCACTCCTTGTGAAATTATATTGCTCCTCGTTATTACTATTCTTTTAGCCTTATATCTCCGTTTACTGTCTCTATTTTACGTTTCTTTTTACTACTTTCTTCTTCTCCTCTGGCTTTGTGTAATGAGTGAAGTGCGGCGATTCCAACTGATGCACATCTGTGCTAAGTTCCATGCTGAAACCAGTCAGTCAATCAGAACTTTTTGAAATTGACTGTCAGCGAAATGTCATGCATTTCTCTGAGTATTTAAAGAAGAAATATCATAATGGATTGGTCTGACCTCCAGACCAGATCCTGTACAAAGAGAAAATATCATGCACTTGATTCCTCTAAAAGTTTTGTACACTATATAAACACTGTCCAGAATAAAGCTAGCTGTAGAGACGGAAGAAAACGTTATTGAAATCAAAATTCTTCGTTCTAATTATTCTTGTTCTGTAGTCAACAATAAATTTTGCTTCGTTGCAATATTTTTAATGAACTCCTTTAGTTTATAAAATGACACACACACACACAAACTTACATAGCAATCTTCTACCCAATGATCTTCTAATGGTTGATGAGGAATTTCAATTTCACACGCCACATCATTTTCATCGATAGTTGTTACATCTGAACCTGCAAAAAGGAAAAAAAGTTAGATAAGGAAAAGGTTGAGAATTGTATACCCGACACTAGAGTGATGAATGCCTACAGATACATTAGCATACTCATACTATGTGTATGAATCGATTTTCGAAGAGCAATCAACAATGTCTAGACGTAAGTAATTATCGAAATATATTTAGGTAATTTATAATGTAACTGTTTGATATTGCTCATTAATGTGATAACAGAGAATACAACACATAAACGTTGATTTAAATTCCGCATATTTCTGTCTAACAAGAGGCTAATACCGGTCTGTCTGTTTGTTTTTGACATAGAACTTTGCACCGATGTGCGACAGTTCGAGTCGTCACACTCCATGTACCACACAAAGCCAGAGAAGAAAGTAGAAGAAATGCATAATAGAGACAGTAAACAGAGGTGTGAGACAAAGGAATATTAATAACGAAGAACAAAACAGTTTCATTGGAAATCATAAATCACAAGGAGTGGATGCATCTGCACCTGCCATCGAGAACGATTTTGAGCCATATCACCAATTGTTTCCAGCCTTCATTGGTTCTTACTGTCCCGAGGACCCCAACCAGGAAGTCTACACATCCCTACATGGCTGGCTTAAACTAACTGTTGTGGATTCCATTGACTGGTGCCATGTTTTGGTTTGACCGCCACTGGCCAGCTCTTTTCCAACCTGACCCTATGTCAGCTAACATTGTCTATTGTCGAGGAAGGCGATGGGTAGCCTAGGCATGCGTAAGACATGTCCTAACCATTTTAGTCGATATAATTTCACAGCCTCGTCGATTGATATCCCCTCCTTACCTAGCACTTGACGCTCACCTCAATATTGCTCACTCTATTATACCACTTCACTCGGGAGATAGAGCGCAGGCAACTAGGATCAAAGACAGCTAATCTTTCCATGTCTTCCACTCTGAATGGCCAGGTCTCATAGCCAGCCATAAAGGAGGACAGAGTGGACTTCTGAGCAGTACACCCCCCTCCTTTGGTCTATAGCCGGATATCACGTCTACGCCGGAGATCGCGTAAACTGGCATATGCAAAACTAGCCCTCTGTATCCGTGCTGAGATGTCGTCAGAGATCAACTTGTTGGGGCTGATGGTACTTCTCAAATAACACCGGTAAAGCTATCAGTTTGATTTTAGAAGATGGGTTTTTGGATTTGTGTGGGCAGTTGTTACTTATCGGCTGCCCACACCATGGAAGTTAATTTCTTGTTGCGGTACCAGAAATGGAAGCAGCATGAGTGTTACGTGACTGCAGAGCCTAAGGGACAACTGCTTGAGGCCAGCTACACATAGCCTGCCTGAATCTGTTCACGGATTTGTGTCCATATTAGAATCTTACTGCCGGTTATAGGCAGCCACAAGGTAAATCGAGATGTATAGTATTCAGGATCGACTTTTTCTAACCGCCAGTCTCTGCAGAGAGAGGAGGCAGCATATCTGTCGTGCTGGTCATCCAAGGAAAACAACTTACTGGTGTTACACGTCTATTCCTCAGTATTACGACTTCCCCCACAGACCCCCACCAACATAGTGTGAGTACCTAACACTATGACGGTAACTGCTTTTAGTCTAATCACTGTCTAAAAAAACTTTCTGGCAAAGTAAGACCTACAGCAACATTATTTCCAGCTCGTTGAGTCATCGTAACATGTAAACCCTACGACCACATCACGGTAACAGCTGTCCGTCGGGAATTTTAGAGGGCAAAAAAATGATTCCATTGACCTTATTGGTTGGAAATGGTTGAGAAGGAAGGAGTTAAGAAAACTTTAGAGCGTATAATAGTGGCAAAAGTAGGTGGGTATAAAAATAAATAAAAAGAAAAAATATAGGGGATTAACAGTGAATACATCGGTTTGTGAGCCAATGAATAAATGAAAGCGCTGCATACTTTACAATTACCTATTACCATTGAATCTGATACCCAGCTGGTACTCCTGATGATGATAAATACCCAGATGTGTTTGTGTGTGTGCGTGATAAATACCCATCAAGACATCAGAGAGAAAAGAACAAAAAACTTAGCAAAGATTTCTTTTCGGTAATTTCATTCTCAAAAAGCAGCTGTACAATAGCGTTTTTATACATCAGCTTACTAAGTTGCAATTATTATTTAATTCAATATTATAATGAGAGAAGATTAAAAGGTGATAATAATTTTCAATTTGACATGACAGTTTGAAGGTGTGAATCTAAATCACAGCGGGCATAGAAACAAAATTACACAGGATTAGAAAATAGTTGCATAATATATAAAATAGTTCTTAACAAAGACAGGTGTGATGAATGAGAATGTAAGTGTAAATTGATGCGTATAAAATGCGATTTTACAGCTGCTTTTGAGGATGGAATCACCAGAAAGGATATCCTTGCTGAGCTGTCTGTTCTTTTCTCGCTTTGTAACCAATCACAAAAAAACTTTCAAGACGGGTGATCTTTATAGAGATGCAACTTTGCTTATCCAATCTTAATGAAACAGATAGAAGGCTGTATGAAAAGCGTTAACAGCTCTCTGAACTAAATCAACCCTTTTTAAGTAATTTTTTGGAGAGTGAGAGAACAGAACATAAATGAGGATGCTCAAAAGCACCTCATTTCCGTTCTCTGGTTTGTGGTTTTGTTTGGTTCGGTTAGTCTTTCTGATCCTAAAAAATAATCTCTGTAGCTAAGCTAGAGAGTTTGATCATTAACATGTAAAAACCTGATACACAATTTCTATGTGGTGACTGACTGACTGAGCTTCAAGATGGAACTTTGCACAGAAATGCAGCATTTCAAGTTGCCACACTCCCTCTATCTAGCACATAAAGGCAGAGAAATGAGAGGAAAAAACGAGGTTCAGAAGAAGTATAATGAACGGAAATAAAAGGCAGAAAGAATAGTAACGTAGAAAAACACTAGGGATTAACAGATATCCGAGAGCATAGAAAGTGAAGGCATCTGCACTATTTAGAACGATTCTGAGCTATATCGCCAATAGTCTCTATCCATTAGTTCTTAGAATCCAGAAGATCCCAACCTGGTCGTCTACACCTCTCTAGATGGCTGCTTCAAACTAACTGTCAAAAACTTCATGGACGAATTCCAGGTTTTGGTTTAACCATCCTTAATTTTTTTCCAAACCTCTCCTATGATATTAGATGGTTGGAGGCAATCAGCAGGGGAAGCCTTGAACCTAAGTTTCGTGCTAGTTGGCACTCGTCAGCAAGGAGTATCTGCAACCTTGAAGGAACTCATCTCCCTTCTGAGATTCGAATCCGTGTCACCCAGTGCTGTAATCAGAGATGTTATCACCAAAGAAAGGACTAGACACATCACACTAGTTACTGTTGTCGAACCAAAGAATCCAGTCCTATGCCAGCTAACATTGTTCGTCGTCTATATTATAGCTATCACTTAACTATTGATATAAACTAATTAAATACTAACTACTCAAAAGAAAAAATAAGATGGGGCTATGACTCATCGAAGAAGACATTGCGAAGTGGTCGCGCTATGTCGTGAACTGGCAGAAGCTAGAATTCAAGAACCATTGGATCGGGTCCCAGTGGCTGAATAGTCTACGAGCTCGCCTTGTAACCAGAAGGTTCTGGGTTCGAACCCCAGCGGGTGCGTACTGCTGAAGAGTCCCAAACTAGGACGAAACAGCTATCCAGTATTCCCAGGCTTTCCAGTGGTTCTCTAACTGATTGTCAGCTCATGGTGAAATCCTCCATACAATCAAAAAATAACCAGATGGGAGTTGTATCAAAAACAAAATGCGTTTACAACATAAGGATAATTATCGCCTAATTCACAGGAACCTTCAAATCAAGCATGGTATAAGCGTTATCTAACTGTGCATCATATGTGCTATTTCAACATTTTTACAACGGAATTCAGCACTTAGTTGAAGTAGGCGAAATATTTTTTTACCGAAATTATGAAGATAAAAGAAAGCATGTGAGCAAAAATTATCACATTACACATTAATAAATGCGTTCCACAGATCTAAAGTGACACATTTTTGCATATTTAAAACGCACACACAAAAAAAACACATCAGCAATGTAGTCTATTTCTAAACACTCTCTAGGTAACATCTTCCTTTTTATATTCTGGGAAAAAATGCAATGAAAAAAAAACAACTAAAAGTATGTCACTGAGATGTTTAAAAAATTGTGGAAGAATTTATTACAATAAGTAATAAATTTGTAATGAGTGTTAGCACACAATGATAAATAATATCTGTGTATGTTTATATGTATGTGTCGAATCATTCACCATACGTTTAACCATTTCATATTATTTTACAGGTTTGATCACTAGCGGACATCAGTTAAGGAATCATTAGAAAACCTTAGACTATTGGACAGCTGTTTCGTCCCAGTTTGGGGCTCATCGGCTGTATTCATCCACCAGGGTTCTATTATAAGGCGAATTCTCAGACCATTCAGCCACTGGGACCCGGTCCAGTGGTCCATGAATTCCAACTTCTGCCAATTCCCGACATACGTAACGCAACCAACAGTCAGTGTTATCGGTGACTAACTGTCATCTTCCTTGCAAACAAACACTCGAAAATTAATTTGATGCACACTAACAGCTGGCTCTATACAGAAAGTTACTAAAAATTGTAATGAGAAGTCGTAACCAAAGGGGTCCACCAAGTCAGGTAAGAGATCAGTTACTCTACTATGACATTGCCTGCCTGTTATGTTACATATATTGCGAATTTATTTACATTTGTGTATCCACATTCTAAGATGAATATAGATCTGTCTTTACTGTTGTGGGTAGTCTTGTTTATGGACACAGGAGGACTGGAAACTTAAAATTATGGTGTAACAACAGAAGACAAGGGCCAAGCAACAGATCGTTTATTTACCAAATCAACACATATTTATAGATTTTCATGTACATTATTATAGATTATTGTTAGCAGAAAAACACAGTCTTCTGATTGGTTGCTTATCACAGAAAGTTAACCTTTCACCTCTCTGTGGCTGTTTTTTGAATATCAGATCACCTATATGCTAACTGTATCTGCCTACGCAAAGCCTTTGTTCTCATTTTTCTCACGACCAATATTGGGGACATAAACATTGACATAAATTACTGTCCACCAATTTTCGGCTAACAGCCAGCTCTCACCACAATGGCAACTTAATGTTTATTTTTATGACTTTGATTGATACTTTTGTGACATGTAGTATCAGAGGGGAATAATCGATGTAGATTTCTTCAAGTAGTTGAGTAGTTTAGTTTGTTCCGATTAATATGACTGGTTATATCTATATTTATCTGGTTATTCACACAAGACAATAGGATGACATAATTCATCTGGCAAGTGTATGAAGGCAACACATTTCGAACCTCCTGATCACAATCATACTTGTCTATATAGATATGCTCTGTTCAGATAATTATTATTCCTCGTGTTTCTTAATCGACTAGTGGGTAAATCACTACTAGCGTGTCTGGTTTATTGTTTGTAAACCTGTGTGTCCAGCACATCTCAATATGCAGATTATATGAATCTTTGAGAAAAGGAAAAACACCGGAGAATTTTTGATAGAATGATACGCAGATCAGTCAGTAACATTAACGTCAACATAATCTATCCAACAATCAAAAAACAAGGCAAGCTCCTAGACCATTCACCCATTGAGACCCGACTCAATGGCCCAATTTAGCGCAACCACCAACTAATGTCATCGACGAGTATTTTTCCCGGTTCACAACTGGTTGGACCCCACTGGTCACGACTTTTCATCAGACATCCAGCTAAGTCCTGAGTTCGAACCCCGATAGGTACATACTGCTGATAAGTTGCAAACTAGGATGAAACAGTTGTCCCTAGTTTTCACTGGTTCTCTAACTGATCTCAACCCGTCGTCAAACTTGAAACAAATCCAGTCTCTACAAACTAACTCTTAGAAAACAAAAATGCAGTCATAAATCAATAAGACAGAGAGCTAATGAGAATGAATGTAAAGAGACGACGGTGTAACACAAATTCATGAACAACTAGTGACTTCCATGGAAATTAGAATAAAACGCTAGCAACACTTGTAATCGAAACTTCTTACAGGTGTTTAAAACTGATTTAAAATCTTCGCTACTAAACTATCCAGCTCGGAAAATGCAACATCACCAATATCAGGCCAACTGGCTCAAACTATTCTTCACTTCATTTGTACAGTGTGTAAGTTAAAGAATCGTTTTTACAGTTCACAAAGTAGGTTGTGAACTAACATCAATTAGGGGACCACTGAAAACCAGAAAGTGATGGACGGCTATTTCGCCCTAGTTTCAGACTCTTCAATAGTATGCACCCATGACCCCGCTAGGGATCAAACAAATATTTCTACGTTGCTACGGGAACCCATTCACAATAAGCCTGATGGGAAGAAATTCAATAATCCATGAATCGTAACTTCTGCCAGAAGTTGTATACTGTCTGCTTTTATGTAGAATGCAAGCATTACTAGCGCCAGATAAACACTTTCATATAATAAATCACCATAACTGCTCATCAGCGAATATGAAGTTGTGAAGCCACATCGATTGAGATAGCGAAGACATATGCTACACATACCCGGTCATCGACTTCTTCGACAGGCACTGTTAGGGGTGGTCAAATCAGAACCTGGAAACAGTCCAAGAAATCCTAAACAGTTAGTTCCAGGTAGGTAGTACGTAGAGAGGTGTAGACTGACTTCCTGGTTGGGGTCTTCAGGATTCTAAGAACCAGTGGCTGGTGACTACTGGTTCAAAATTGTTCTCAGTGGCGCAGATACACTCACTCTCTCATGATCAGCCGTATTCAGTAGAAACCTTGTAACTATTCTTCCTCCCTCACATTTTTGCTTAATAGCAGTCTTTCGAATACCTTTTTGCCCCTCCATTTATCTTCTTTTGTGGGGTAAATGGAGTGTGGCAACTCGAACTGTTGCACTTCTGTGCAAAGTCCTATGCTGAAACTACTCAGTCATCAGTGAGTTTTAGTTAACTACTTTACGCTTTTATATGCGATCATACTCATTTGTAAAATTCAATTACTAAGATCTACATAAAAAAAAACACGCATTAAGATTAAGAGAAATCTAGCAACACTTTATCAATTCAGTGATGATGGTTATGGAGGATACAATACAGTGTGCAAGTAAGTAAGTAAGTAAGCAAGCACATATATACGTGAACAATGACTGACAGTTTATTTCAGTATAGACAGTGTTCTTACGAGTGTAATAAATATAGACTGAGAAATACACATACTTTCAAGTGTATGAATGAAGAAAACAGAGTATATACACACTAATATACCTCTATTATTACTGCTATCAGTATTATTATTATTATGCTTTGATTATGGGTTTTCGTAGGGATTTGGATCAATGTTAACGTAGATCTCATTAAAAACCAACATCATTTAGAGAGATCATTGAGAACTATGGAGCAATGGGCAGCTGTTGGAAGCAATAAAGAATACCGACCACAGAGTGCGAACTCACCAATGATTTTGAACGTATACTATTCGTTGGATTACAGAATCTGACGTGTATTCTATATAGAAAGCTGTTTATTTACAAGAAAAATACAAACAGTAATAAAACACTCGAACTGTAATCCTTACCTTAAACCTAACCCTAGCACCTACCTTAATCCTAATCCTTATGACAACCCTAACCTTAATACTGATCCTAAACCTAAAGTCCAAACAGTAATTAAAAACGAGATCAGGATGAAATTTCATCTCATTTCTTGCACAGATTTCATTCTGAGCGTCGTAATAACAGGAAGTTCTGTAATCTAATGATTGGTATTCGTTCAAGGTCATTATTAATGCGTTCACACTCCGTGGTCGCTATTCTTTAGGATTGCTTAGCCGTTGTATCTTATTTTTGAGACTTTTCAGCAGTGCGAATCCCTGACTCCACTACGGATCGGACCAAGGACCTTCAGGTTACAAGACAGAACTCACTGACCATTCTCAGCCACTTGGTCAAGAATTTAATAACCCTTGAATTCTAACTTACTCCCTTCGTGATATAGCGCTATCCTCAACTAAAGCCTTGGAGTAACATCCACTTCACCTTTACAAGGTGAACTCCACTGGTCAGCATTCCTCGGTACAGCTTTAGGACATCCATCCAGCAGTCATCAATGAGCTGGAGATTGGTTATTTATCTTGTGGATGTTTTGTAGGGATTAGAAATAATTTCGATGTAGAGATTCTCACTGCTGAAGAGCACAAAACTGGGAAGAAACAGCTTGTACAGTGCTCTGTGGTTTTCAGTAGCCTCTCTAACTGATGTTGATTCGTGACTAAATATATGCTGAAGTTATTATTATTATTATTACCAGCGTAATTCGCTAAAAAAAAAGTTGTACTTACTAGAAGGTGATTGTGACCGCGGTCGTGTAGGCTGGAAAAGAAACATAGAGGAGGGAATGAAAAGTATATCGGACTATTTATAATCATAACAGCTGGTTGAACAACAAGATCAACAATAACAACAAATGACGTAAACACCTTGTTATCTATCATGCAATCGATTTATGGATGATTACAGTGAGATGAAGGCGAGCAAAGTACAAATTAGACAACATGATCGGAGGAAATAGGAAAGCAAGTATCGAGATATGATTACACACACACACACACACCCATACACCAGCAAAAGTGACAACAACGATGATATGCGTACACACAAACACACACACATGAAGAATTACTTCATTGAGATTATTAATAAATTTCATCATATCGCCTGACGATGAGTCTTCTTCATAGGTGGTGTTTTGTTGTTGGTCGGGTGTCCTCATTCCACTAAGTATTTTTTCAGTATTACCCCAATTGTTACTATTAATGACGGTGGTTTGACTAACCGATGTCTCTGATGCATAATCTTCATCATTATCAATATCACTCTCTTCGATAACAATTGACATTCGATCAGGGTAACCAATGACAACTTGTTTTATTTCCACATTACGACTTGATATTAAATTATCCTCAGTTGGATACAACTCCTGATTGTCATTATTATCGTCATCTCTTCTGTTAGTATCAGATATTGTAGATGTTTGTAGATCCTCCACCCTTTGACTGTTAACATCTTCCACACACTGTTGTCCATCAGTGGAGTCTAACATTAGTTGTTCTTTCTCTGTAGATGTTAGCTGTCGATTATCTAATGAATCTGATAGCAGCTTTGCAATATCAAATAATTCATCCAATGTATCATATTCATCATCACCATCATTCGTGTTGACCGTAGAGAGAGTTTCGTCTTCAGTATTATTATTATTAGACCTAAAAGTCTCTGTAGACTTTAATAAATTTAAATTTTTGATGACAATTTCATCGTCCATTTCTTGGTCATTAACTGTCGAATCTTGACTGCTGACAGTATAATGTTCCATGTCAAGTTGTATACCATCATTCTACAAGTATAAGTCAGTTATAAATAGACAGAAACAAGACAAATGAGACAGTCGTACAGACCGAAGGATAAGACTTTATCTAGTCAATTATGCATAAATGTATGATTGTTTTATCTTCGATAATTTTATCACATTACCTGTCGGAGATAAGACTTCCCATTGAATAACATTCTACTCACTAGGATATTGAAATAAGTAGCTGATGAGTTCGGAGGGGAACAGAAGCCACGTTTACGATACCACTGATAACGGGGTGGTACCAAACAAGTGTTTCATTTACTGTTTGCATGAATAAGTAAACTTCTTTTTTCACATCTGTTCATTACTTGACCAGCGTCAACTTTTAGAACATTACTTCATAAAGACTACTGAATGCTTCATCTGACTTCTTAACATCAATAAGATATCTAAATAACGAGTTACTAAATATTTTGATATTTGCCTGTCTGTTTGTTTTTGACATAGAACTTTGCACCGATGTGCGGGAGTTCGAGTCGTCACACTCCATGTACCACACAAAGCCAGAGAAGAAATGCATAATAGAGACAGTAAACAGAGGTGTGAGACAAAGGAATATTAATAACGAAGAACAAAACAGTTTCATTGGAAATCATAAATCACAAGGAGTGGATGCATCTGCACCTGCCATCGAGAACGATTTTGAGCCATATCACCAATTGTTTCCAGCCTTCATTGGTTCTTACTGTCCCGAGGACCCCAACCAGGAAGTCTACACATCCCTACATGGCTGGCTTAAACTAACTTTTGTGGATTTCATTGACTGGTGCCATGTTTTGGTTTGACCGCCACTGGCCAGCTCTTTTCCAACCTGACCCTATGTCAGCTAACATTGTCTATTGTCGAGGAAGGCGATGGGTAGCCTAGGCATGCGTAAGACATGTCCTAACCATTTTAGTCGATATAATTTCACAGCCTCGTCGATTGATATCCCCTCCTTACCTAGCACTTGACGCTCACCTCAATATTGCTCACTCTATTATACCACTTCACATGGGAGATAGAATGCAGGCATTTCATTGAATTACTCGGCTAACTTTAAGACTGTATCTAATAAGTATTTAAATGAATGACTGGTCATGGTGAATTCCTCGAATGACGTTTAATCACCGTGTTTGACATTTTTATTAATCCATGTTTGTTTTCGTATTCCTTATTCTCTTCTGGAGTCATGTATGAAGACTATGCTATATTGCTTAGGATTTTGAAGGATATTAGGAAAGCTGGTGATGGGAACTTAATTCTAGCCAGTACAGCTCATAGGTTCATCACGATATGCAAACTCAACTACCACAACAACAAGATAGCAGGTATCTATTGAGCGACCGTAGCTCACATAGAGTCAGGTTAAAAAGCAGTTAAGGGTGCTCAAACTAAAGCCTGGAATCAATCCATGAAGTCTTTGACAGTTGGTTTGGAGTAGTAGCCACCTAGAGAGGTGTAGACTATGAGGTATGGATCCTCGGGATTCTAAGAACTAACAGCTAGAGATTATTGATGATATGGCTCAAAATGATTCTCAGTGGTGCAGATGCCTTCACTTTCTATGCTGTACCATATCTATTAATCCCTAGTCTTTTCCTATGTTGTTATGCTTTCTCGCGTACACTTCTACCTATTATACTTCTCTCTTTTTTCCACTTTTGTGTGCTAGATAGATGGAGTGTGGCAACTTGAAATGCTGCATTTCTGTGCAAATTTCTACGTTGAAGCTCAGTCAGTCAGTCATTTATGTGATGGACACAACTGTAGATAGCCAGCCTAACGCGCTTAACCAATTAACTGTAGTTATTTTATCAGGTTATAAAGCACCTCACTCATTGATGAACACCTCAGTATTTGTCTTCAACAGTTACAAGAAGTACAATGGAATTTTTACTGATAAACACCGCGCAAGAAAACTTAAAATCCATTAGACTATTCACCTCACATATGATGTGAAGAAAAGAACTAGTGAAATTACCACCTTTACTATAAAAAGTAAACGATTTTTATTTTGCATTTTTTCTAAACTCTGCTTTTCATTTCCGTAATAATGAGATTATGTTAACTTAAAGTGTATAATTAAATATATCTATCATTATCTTTATTTGAAAATGTTGCTGTAACAAAGTGTGAACTGTTTTTCAAAAAATTACAGGCTGAGAATTCCGACTTACAAACGAACAGAACAAGATATTCAAGAGTTTGTTTGTAGGGATTCGATTTTTCTTAGGCTTGATCACGGATCAATGTCAGTTAGAGAACCATTGAGAACTGGAAAACTATCTGTTTCATCCCAGATCGGAACTCTTCGGCAGCACGCACCTACTTGGATTTGAACCAAGGAAATCCAAGTTAAAAGACGAGCTCGTAGACCATTCAGCCACTGGGACCCGAGTCATTGGTCTACAAGACGAAACTGATTGGAGTTCTAGTGAGTAGTCGTGATCAGTAGGGTCCACTTGGTCGGGAGTGAGGGCAAGTACTCAGCGATGACAGTGGTTTTTGGTCCCGTTAAAATCACACACTGGTAGAAGTTAGAATTCATAGGCTGGTCATTGAGTCGTGTCTCAGTGGCTGAATAGCCTATGAGCTTTCCTTGTAACCGGAAGGTCCTGGGTTTGAACACTGGCGGTGGGTGCGTACTGCCAATGACTCCCAGTCTAGGACGAATCAGCCGGTTGTCCAGTACTTCCTGGCTTTCAGTGATTCTCTAGCTGATATCAATGGCTGCTGTCAATAATATAAATAAATTGCTCATACTGTGATGTAACAATGCAATATGGGACAAATTTTTCAAGCAGTCACGGTTAGCAGAAAAGAAACACTGTATAGCCACTATAAGATCACTGAGAAACTCAGTAAAACTAGAAAAGCCACAGATTTGTACGCTATCGAATTCGGCGACAAAACTGACTTCGACAATATACTGAAATCATTCGGAAAAATTTCAGAAGTCATAAATAATATCTTGTAGGAGAAACAACATTCCACTGAAAATTGGAATCCAAATGATCTGAGTAAGAATGTGATGAATTAAGTTAGAATTCCATCTGAATCCAACATCCCCCCCCATAAACTATTATGATTAATCGATACAAATATGACAGGCACTATTCATTATGTAAACAAATGTTTTTTTTAATAATTCACACAATAATTTAACAATCTGCACGTGACTGTTAAATTTATCAATTTTTTCACTTGACTACACAGAATTACGTCATACGGAGAAAAACTATGACCGAGTTAATGTATAAATATAAGATGAGATTTTGTAAATTCTGGTTTACTATTTAATTTAACAAATAACGAGACCTCACTAAAAACGAAACATCGTTTTATTTTTGATCCATTCGGGAAAACAAATTTTAAAAAATTATTATCATTATTTGTTTTAAATGCTGGTCTAGAACTTGATAGCCACTCTGGAGTCAATATGTCTGCACCACTCCATCGTTCTATAGAAGTCATTCACATGGCTTTATTTCTTCTACGTTAATTTACGCGGTCTTCAAATTAAGTGACATCAATTTTCGTCACCGGCAAACAAACAAAAATTCCCAGTAGATGACGTTTTGGCGTTTAAAACGATGGGTGTTGGTTGCGTTTAAGCTTCAGTGAGAATTCCATCACACACTGAGGTTGCAGGTACATACAGCTATTGGGGTCCCAAATTAGAACGAAGTGTGCATCCTGGACTTCACTACAAGCCACCATCAACTAAATATCATAAAACTTTTATATTATTATATTTATACTATACACAAAGTATAATCTATGACTGAAAAGGTTGAAACAGGGGTATTCCACTTTTTCATCGCTTCAGTGAAATATGGGGATGTGGCTTAAGCACTCAACTTCCAGCCAACTGATCTTGGGTTCAAATCCAACTGCACTTATTTCAGCCTAGAGGGGTGAGCTAGGTCACTGGATATTGTAACATCAGCTTTCACACAAAGTATGTGTATCTCATAGCCTCGTAAATGAATAATCTACTCCAGGTAATTGAGTACTATTAACATACAAAACTTTAATTAATAGGAATAATGACTAAGTGGAAGTTTTGCATGACAACCAGAAAGATGACTTTTGATAAAATAAATAATAATAATAACTAGAGAAAAGGAAACCACATAATATACACTATAGGAAGGTAGAACTTTTTACTACGTCTGTCATTTGTTAATTTATCTTATTTTATAGTGTTCACAAGAAGATATTTTCAAGAACAATATATCAAGTGACTAGGGATAGTTAATTTCCTGTATGACTGAACAGCAGTTTTATTTATAGTGAAATGGTATATTCATGGCATTTATGAAAGTTTAGAAGCAACATTTATGCAGATTATAAAATGTATTCACTGGGGTTGAAGTGAAAACAGGACTTTAAGTGAACAAAGAGAAGACAGAAGTGAGATGAAAATAACCGACCAATAACAACAACGACAAGAAACATCAATCACTATCAACTGGAGAAATTCGAAGGAAGCCACTTCTTTCACTCGTCCCTGCAAGGTAGCATCGTTTCAACCATAGGCAGCGACACCGACTGGTGTGTTAAAGCCGGACAGAATCGGAAAGTTAAGACAGCTCCTTATTATTTTAAAATTAGTCTGAAAATCTACTGTATCCATCATAAAAAGCAAGATTAGAATTTAACACTAATGTCAAGTCAGTGACTCTCCACACGATTCAGAGGTTTAGTGAGTCACCAACAGCATTTCAAACAGGGGTAAATTCAGCGAAGGAAATTTTCTTTATTGACGAAATCATCTTCAGAGACTGTACAGTCGTATTTATACTTACAAAAAATATATAGTGGTCTATTATTGAGTAATAGGGAGATGACATAATTGACATAATTAGTCAGAATTGGCTTTAGAAGTGAAAATTAAAAGTTGTAAATTACGTGATACTCAAAGGCACAAAGACAGAAATTCGATAAGGTTAAACTTGCTATTGAGTGAGAATAAAGGAATTCAAGAAGACGCTGTGAAGGTGTAAACCTGAAAATCGCTAATAGCCTCAAAGCCGCTGACACTTATTCACTTTTTCCTGCCACACCAGAGAAATACGTTTTCAACTACTCTAGTATATCATTGACTCCTGTTCAATTGCAAGCCCTGTCGTTGGATCCAAAATTCTATGATATTTCAACAAATTCAAGTGACCTGGATATTAAATTCTGACAAAAAAAACCAACCAAGAATCTGCTACCCAACAAATACACTGAAGAAAACGGAGATGGATGGATATAAGGATAGGACTTGACCACTATGGTGATGTATAATTCCATTATAGGGTAAAATATTGTTCTCATCAGCTTAATGGAGTATTGGGCCAGAATTCAGTTGGTTTGATCTGATACAGCTGTCTCACCTGAGATCTAGTAGGCATACAACTGTTAGGCTAGTCTGTAAATGACTGAAACCACCCTCTAGCGTTTACTCAACAACTTCATTTTGACTGATAAGCACCAGTGGTTGATGCAATTAGAACCTAACTACTGGCATCATCCTGTGGTTTATACCGGCTTAAGTATGTGTTTGCTTACAAATATCACTATTGGTATTCAAAACACTTCATTTCTCAACACTTAACACCTAAAAGGCATCTTCCAATAATGAAATACTGTGTGCTAGCTGTTGTATAAATTTCTCAAACGAATAGTACAAAAGGAAGTAAAGTTCTTATCTTGTTTAAATAGAGTAAGCAATGGTGTGCAGGAACACCACACATCCTTTGCAAACATGTGATCAGATACAATTCGTGTGCAGTAAGTTATTCGGTATACTACTCTGACTAACAATTTGTTTTTATAGTCTGTGTTGCATTATTCATTGAAGGAAACAGAAAATTATGTAAAAAGAAAACAGAACAGGCAAATGTTATCATCATCATTGGTTTACTCACTCCGTTATTACGCTGTTTATCTTGTTCACGTATAATTATTGACAATTCATTGCGTTCATCATATTCATTGTAATGATTCATTCTCTTCATGGAATCTATCTATGGAAGCTGTAAAAATCACAAACATAACAATAAAACACTGATAAGACACAACTGTATATGGTAGTGGTTTCTTTCGTAAGTAAAAAAAATAAAAACACATTTAAAAGAGTACACACTACAGTGTGTGAGTGTGTGTGTGACTATCTAGTTAATTTTATATAACACCAGAACAAACACACTGAGAACAACCTGAAGATTTAAATAGCAGGAAACTGATGTAAGCTACTTACTATAATTCAGAATGACACGTAGAAATTCAATAGATGTAGGAAATAAACATTGAAATTGCTAATAACCATGTGAGGAGAAATACAAATAATTGAACCAATAAGATGGTGGAATTCTTAAAGACATCATTTCCCCTTTAGGAAATCTTTATCTATCAATGCAGTTCACCAAGTGTCTCGAAGACCTTAAATACCAAAGTGACATTACACAACCCAAGAGAGTAGTCACAGCCGACAAGGGTAACTTTCACATCTTGATTTGACTACCGCTAACTTCCTGGAAATCTAGTTCTACACCCACCCACCCCCAACTAACAGTGCTCATCGAGACAGAGGTAGCAAAGGACACAAAACATTTTCTAGGTAGTAGACGTTTTGTAGGTCCACAACCTTACTAAATGACCACTTTTCTTGCTTACTACTTCCTATTAAAGCTTAAAAATGCTGCAAACGCAAATCTGTAACATGTGATCAGTGTTATGTAGAAGCAGAACCCTCTTATGCTGTTATATATCCGATATGTAGTAAGGCACACAGCAGTAGTTCGTCATTTGCATGAATGTGACCTAGCAGCTATGTGAAACTTTGTGCACACTTTTGTGAGTCACAGTATTAGAATAAGAACTGATAATACCAGCTGGGTACAGAATCTGAGCAACTGCTGTAGAACTCACGGTATAGATCTGTAAATACCACTAATGACTGTACCTTCTCTTTAGAACTGATAAAATAAGATACAGTTCTTATTTCTTTGATCTAGTAAGTGCAATCAACAAGCTGACTACGATTCTATTACTAGAAACGAAAGGGATAGTAACACACTGACTGCTGGTCTTCACGAACACGTCTTGCTTCCAGAAACTAGTTTAATTTTAAAAATCTTAACCCTCTGAGCGAACTATATTATTTAACACAATGAGGTGGCTCTAAACCGATGAGAAAGTAGTTTCTATAAATTTGTTTTATATTTGAAAAATAAAGTGAGTAAGAACTATTAATTCTATTCAATGCAACTCAGCAATAATGTGCACTTCTATGCATTGAACAAACACTAAGCGAATCCGTTTTGACTAAACTAAGAATACTAGTTGGATGTTCAAATCTCATGCTACATATGTTCGATTTAAAATGTAAAGTCAAATGTTTGAAAATTGGTCACCGAGATTAAAGTGTAGACTTAAAAACCTTAAAACGCATCCTTAAATCAAATGGTTACAAAATTCATCATTTGAAAAGTGGAAAATTGTTACTATGTCAATTAAGCATTCATTAGTGCTTATGCATCGTAGAAGTCTACCAATATTATTTTGAAATTTTCCGGATGTTTCATTATTATGTTACTGCAAAACTTTGATTCGATCATAATTGAAACACGAAGCAAAACTGATGAAGTCAAACCAGGATGTTTAGACCACTGAAACTGACAAAAACAAATTTACCGCAAGGTCTATATCTATAAAGTCACTTGAAACTTAACATCAGGCTGAGAATACAAGTATTCTTTCAATTTAACCATTCAAAAACTAGTCACTGAACAATAAGTCAGTCATATCCAGAAAGTTTTGAACTCCACCAAAAATAATGATTAAGTGAGAAACTACTCGAACCTACACACTGTTAGTTGCTCCAGTGTCTCGAACACGAGTTCATGATTACAGCGCTGAACTTCATGAGTCAAAGGTGTGAAAGGAAACAGATTCCACAATATTTCAGAGGTGCTTTGTCAAATCATTCTGAGACAATCACAGCATTGATCCCACCGGAGTTCTTTTCATAGCGGCAAAATAAAGAGTACATGTGGAGCTTCGCACAAAATATTAGTTTAAGTAGCAACATTTTGTAGAAGTATTTGGAAATAGAAGAATGATGAGTAATGCAATCACAACTGAATGAAACATATGAAAGTAAGAATAATGTAAATTTCCAGAATCCGTAAGGTACCAAACAGTGAATATATATCTAAACCAATAGAATTTGCGGAACAAAAATATTTCAGGGAAGACTGTTTTAAGCTACACATTGCAACAGTTACATACATTTTTACACTGAAACGCCAGGCATTACATTTAGCAGATGTCTCATAAAGACAGAAAATGGAACAATCTCAGGTTTCGTTATTCAGTTTATACAAGACTTCCATCGGATAACTCTAATATAGCTTGCTTTAAACTAAGCGGGAGAAAATATGTTGATTCTCTACTGAAAATCCAAAACTTCAATTATCACTTTCTTTGGACCAAATACTTTGTCCCTTACTTGTGAGTTCATTCACCATTGCACATATACTCGATGATTAACTGTAATATATGACGACTTTGTATGGAGATTTGGACTTACGAACAGCTATTCAAGTCATGTTTATTGTATGCGAGCTTTGAATCCCTGTAAAGTGGGCACTTAAACTAATTAGGATGTTTTATCCACAGCTGGTCGAGCTACACTTAATTCAGCTATGTTCTTAATACTGTTGGGACTATGGTTTTTTGGTCTGAAATATGGGTTGCTGAATAAAAATAATACTCATCTTCGTGATGACAACCACTCTTGTGAAATCTATGTTGTAACTATTTGAGAACAATTTGACAAAGCACCTCTGAAATATTGTGGAATCTGTTTCCTTTCACACCTTTGACTCATGAAGTTCAGCGCTGTAATCATGAACTCGTGTTCGAGACACTGGAGCAACTAACAGTGTGTAGGTTCGAGTAGTTTCTCACTTAATCATTATTTTTGGTGGAGTTCAAAACTTTCTGGATATGACTGACTTATTGTTCAGTGACTAGTTTTTGAATGGTTAAATTGAAAGAATACTTGTATTCTCAGCCTGATGTTTTTATCGGGCTTTTAATATTCGCCGATGTATACATTTTTAAAGATCAGAAATACATGCCCTACTGGTTGTTATAGAAAACTGACTAATATAAATAACCAAAATTAGGTGCGCTTTGTATTCATCGTAAATACAAAAGTTTTACGTCGATATCCAGCTTCCGAGTACAATATTTAAGATGAAATCTTTTACTGTCCTGGCGCTTTTACAAATAAATTCAGTTCATTGCAGCCACTCCTTTAACTAGTGCGCACCCATTGAGCAAAAAACTGTGGTGAAATCCCACACAATTACAGGCATTACAGTGAGTTCAATGTATCAACTTACAATACAGCCACAACAACTCATTAACAGTAGCGTCACAGCACAAAATACCGCTGGGTCGTAAGCAGACTAAATGATTTTATTAGATTAAACAAAATCACTCTATTTGATTTATCCATAGGAAATACTTTGTTGTAACTCAACTTATTATTTATTCTTATTTGTGAGGTGGAAACCAGATATATCAGAACACGTTTCATAGATTTTTCTAACACAAATCAGCTGTCACTTGTGGTAATTTTCCTCCCTATTATGTTTCCCACATCGGCCGTCTCACAAACTTTTTGAGGCTAATCTCCCTCTTTCGCTGTATTTTTTAAGTGAGGTATGATGAACAACCTAGAAAATCTTTTGCCATCCTGTCTTCTTGTCAAATATTGAAGAGCTTTAGTTCCGTACTCGTATCGCTAGTTAATATATTCATGGCGAAGTTAAACTTTCGACACCACTAACTACCAATCAGCGAATTATCCAATGAAATTCACGAACGTAGTTCAATGTTGTAGAGCGCTTGATTCATTTCTAATGCGTGGCCTTAAAAGTTTACGGTTGCAATTCGAGGAGGACAGTGTTTTCCAGTATTGCCTGGATTTAGGGTTGCTCCGGAAGGAGCGAACTTGTTCGTGTGGTGGGTGGTATCATGATTTTAAAAGCTATAGCAGATCAACTGATGGATTTGTTCATCGTTGTGTTACATGTTTGAAGCGTGTTAGCATTAGAGAGGGCAAGCTGATAATTTTAATATTTCGTGGGAAATTTTTCCGCTAGGTCGCATCTCTCCCTAACCCAGATTTTGTATATCTGCAACTACTGGGTGTTGAAACAGCCGGTGAGAGCAGCAGCTGCCGAGACTGAGAATAGTCTTGTCTCAACAGTTCAGTGGTACCAGCATTGCAGAGATATAGCTTCATGTAAAATAGAGACAATCACTTGTTTGCTGTGTGGATCCCGTTACGAGGACTCATACGAATTCCACTGAAGGTTTACGGGGCCGCTTGAAAAACAAGATAAGGGCTATAAATGGATCTGAAGAGGATCTCATTTGCAGCCGTTCAGATGAATATAAGTACAGGATGTGCTGTGACTTCGCCATTGACAGTCACATGCTAAACTGGGGATGTTTCTCTCACATATTCGAGAAAGATACTCCTTGTAACCGTTTTATCCTTCTTTATGCTTTTTTATAAATACGCGTTTCCATACATCATATATGCCTATTTAATGTGATTGGTCCGTTGAAGGTCGTTTGCTGATTGGTTGCTAGTGGTGTCGAAAGTTTAACTTTGCCATATTCATCTGCATAAAGTTGAAGTTACGGTTAACGTGAAAGTGGTTATGAAGTTTTTTCGATGAGTGTGTTGCTGAATATTAGGGCAATATTCCGAATTTCAGAGAATTTCTTAACGAATTATTTTTCATTGTATGAATAGTTGCCTTTCACTTGTCTGGGCAGCTTTGTTTCCTCAAGAGGCGGTAGAGGGAATAAGGTGGTCAAAGATGATCAGGATCGGAAAAGCAAGGTGAACTTTCATTATTCTGAAATCATCATAGAGACCTACTGTACTTAGAGGAAGGAACAAGGTTTGAATATTTAACACTAATATTAAATCGGTGCTTCCACATATTTTAGGGACTTGTCGCACACGTCATTAAAAGCATTTCCTACAGAATGCTTCAAAATTTCACCCTCATTTGCCTCCAGGATGTCTTAAGACATTTTGGCCTAAGTTCATTAATTTTCAGCTTCTCCGTTCTAAACACCTTCCTAATTCTCATGGTTTTTTACCTGTAACTGTGACTCAATTTAAAAGGCAGCTTCACCCGATTCTCTGCCTAAGCTAACAGGCGGTTTTCATAGGCTTAGTCGACCGTAACCATATGTTTGATATTAAAGCGAACATCCATTAAGTTACTGGACATTATTACTGTATTATTTTTCAGATTACTTCGTCCAGCCTTTGACTTCATTGATGAACAGGATATTGCATTTTCAGTAGAAGCAAGACTAAGCAACACAAGGGGACTGAAATGCAAAAAGAAGAGGGAACGGAACCCCCAAACAGCATAAATCAAAGTAGACATTATGAACCGAACTGATGCAGTGACCCTATCTCAAAAAAGACTTCATGACTGACTCGAAAATACGGTGCACAATTAGGTATCACTCGTCAACAGCTCAGAAAGTCATTTTCCACCTGTACACGTGTCCATATTATACGTATGATAATTCACATATAGGGATTTGAAAATTCACACAGCTCGTAACACGTCTCAGTTATCTGATGACAGAGGTGTCAGTCTGTTAAATAACTTGTCAAAAACATTATCACGAAATACCGCTGTTGCAAGAGGACCGTTCTCTAGAGCTCACATTAATGTTTGTATGTATGATAATTAACTCAACTTCAGCGAGCGAGCTATTAAGAGTAATTTGAAGATCGGATAATCAACCAATGAAAAAGTGATATAGCAAGGTTAATTATACATTGGTTTGATCACTTAGTCCGCATTTGGTTACCCCAACTTCACCCAAACGTATATAAATAAATTTCGATGTAATAATCAGTTCTTCCGATCGTATCTCCCTAGACTTCTTCCAACATACTAGATTTTAACCCATGACAGGGACTGTCGCCTTCAACGAACAAAGAACTAGATTAAACAGATGTGGCCATTGGATATCCATTCAGTGACTACTCCCTTTGAAACCTATTATAGGATGCTGTTTGCACACATTCATTGGAAGAGTGTGGGCCTGTTCTCTGCTGGCCAAGATTGGAAATAAAGTCTGTGGTGTTTTTTGGCCACTTTTCCTGCCAGACCTAAACTTTTGCCCCACAATACTGAGTGATTTCCTGGCCCCAACACGACCTATCGTCACCTTACGTAATGAGTATAGCATGCAGTAATTACGCCTTATCAGCCACATGTTTGCGTAAAAGACAGTGACATGGGAACGGTGCCTCAACTTAATGAGACAAACAGGCAGTTATCCCGTAAATCACTTGTCAGCCACGTCTCGTAAACCGTTAATGCCCAGCTCTTGCTACGCTCGGGCTCACGCTGTCGCTTGAAGTTTCTGAGAAACGCTTAGTAATAACGGACGAAAAAACCAAAACACAAGTTGGCGACTCGAGGATTCTTTATTGTTACACCAACATATAAAAATATTTTCTACTAAGGTTTCTGATGGTTTACTGCTGACTTCTTTCTGAACAGCGACCAATGAGACGATGACTGTCGTGTTGATGCCTCCGCGAAAATTGGGGAAGTTGGTTTTGAGCAAACAACCATGAATTGATCGTTCAATCTTCAACTGCATTGACACTCCCCGGCAAAAAAATGATCCATCCCTTTTTTCTTCACGACCAATACACGTTGACTTGGATGCCAGTGCGAGAACCTGGGTCACATGGACAGAGCTGAAATGGAAAACAAACAGAAAAGCCAACACACCACAGGCATACCCACAGCACAATCTCACACATCAATGACGACCTCCGCCTTCCAGTTAAAGGCATCCTCTTGCAACACAATCACCACTTGCTAGAATGACTCTTGCAGAATGCAACGTGACCATAGCACCACCTCACGATACTCCACCCACATCGTTTTATCTACTCACTACCAATGACCACTGCAATCGCTTGTCACTCATTCTGCCTCAATTCTAGTGTGGTGAGAGCAGGCCGTGAGAAAATATGTACAAGGCTGATTCAACAACCAATCACAGCAAAGTTAACGTGGCAAAATATGATTCGCAGATAGAGAACTCTATTTGTCGAGGAATCCCGAAACAACCAATCAGAAGCCTGCGTTTGTCTGCCTAAATTCTGATAAACAACCAATCAGATAACTGCGCTTGTCTACTTGCATAAGCTATAATAATGTATGTGAAATATGTATAAATACGTGTTGATTTTCATAATAAAACGATCTGTTGCCTGGCCCTTGTCTTCTGTTGTTACACTAGTAACGATGACGTATGCGAGCCTCGGTCGTTTACACTCTTTCCCCCGGCGTGTCGGACCGCAGCTAACAATTATCTCCGTATGCATTTCATTCTCAGCAATAGCCTAGCCTCCCCTGCGTTTACGACCCATATGCTGTCTCTAACATCAATCAACTCATTCACGAATGTAGAAGACAAGAAACAACTTCAGAAGTAATCGCGACGAAAATTTTAACAAAATTGTGCAATAGAAACAAGGTACGAAATCAACAAGTAAACACTATGAATCCAAAATACACCAATTGATATGACACACCACACGTATACACAAACAGTACACACAAACTCGCAGATCGTATCTCGATGGAATTCCTTTGAAGAATCGCAGGACTTACACCAGTACGCCAACAACCCTTCTCAGGTTGACGCCCTAGGTTGGAAAATCGTTGCAGAGTTCATTTGCTGACGTTCCTCTGTCAGCCATATCCTCAAGTCTGAACGGAAACACGCTCATGTCATTGTACCGTAGAATATAGATGACTAACAAACACACGACGTATCTGCTCAACCAAGCGTAGGCACAGAGTAATTTACACCAAAGATAATAACATTCAAATAGTAACTTCAAACAAGAAATGCCTTTATTCATGCAAGTCAATTTAACAATTACTCTCTCGTTTACACCTGGCTTATCCTCACGAAACTGAGCAATATCTTTCGTCTTTTCAAATGCACCGATACTATCATAGTCATTGCACAAGATACTTGAGTTGATGGGCGTCCCTCTCATTGTGGATAACAACACCAACGACGACTGAGTGACACAAGTTGATGAACTTAGCGGTGGATCAGAAGCTGTTGTTGCTCGGCTTTCAGAAATTTGTCTATCTGCAAGACCACCACCACTGCTGTCTTTTACTATCAGCTCAGGTTTAACATTAGCATCTGATGATAGATGGGCCACATGCTGATCAATCACACTGACGGTCTCACAAGTATGCATGCCTTCTGCAACTGCATCTGCATTTATTTCTACTTCACGTTGTAGTTGTACAGAACCTTATTCAACTTAGCAGTAGTAGGCATTTCCCTCATTTCATCATGATCAACCAAAGACAAATGTGAAGTATCATGATCATTATCACGAATATTCGCTTTACCGTCAACTTCATCATTTTCAAACTCTTTAATAACAGAAGTAGACAATTTTGGTTCCTCCTCGCAAATCCTTAAAGGTTTTATATCTTCACTCTGACTAGTAATACCTTGTAAACTTGTAGGGTCAGAACTGCACTCTGAAGCAGCAACTCTATTCTGTGACACTCTATTCAACAATGGCTTAACAGTTGCAACTACAGACTTCCTGACCGCACCGTTATCGTCACACAATTCGGAGTCAGACCTTGATTTCACATTTAGCTTATCCCTGAACTTGCTCACTGGTTCACGGTTCACCTTTGTATGCACTTCTTGCAAACGGGTAAAACACAACCGTGTTTCTCTTGCATCTTGTAACTTATCTGTTGAGGAAGTACTACGAAACCTGTTACACTCATTAGGTCTATATGCATTACCAGACATCATGGAGCCTTCTCGATATCCACCTCTCTGAGGCCTATTCGTCATCAATGATTGCGTTTTACCCTCAGACTGCTCTATTCTAGGGGTGAGGTGCAATATACCGGCAAACTTGCTCATCGGTTGATTGACACTATCTTTTACTAGTTTCAGGATATCATCAAACTTTGGCTCGACACACTCATCCTCTATACGGGAGCTTATCTTCACCCACTTCTTTTGCAGTCGAGTAGGTAGGCGTCTTGCTATTACTTCTAGTATAAAACTCGAGTTGAGGTCATTCATGCAATTCATCGAAATCAAGGTATTCTTATAAGTCATAAGATTATCTAAAAACTCAGTAAGTGCCTTGGAGTCATCTTGAAGTTGACTGCCGTTACTTTTGACAGCTTCGTATACGTTCCTTACAATCATCGAAGGTCTTCCAAACATTTGACGTAGTATGCTCGTAGCCTCGTAGTAGCCCTCTTTTGGCTTCATAAACTTACAGCACTGTACAGCTCTTGAAGCATCTCCAGTGCAACACCTCATCAAATACATCAATTTCAATTCATCACTTAATAAAAAACTACTCAGCATGATCTCAAACTCCTTTACAAATTGTAAATAATCAGCCGGGTTTCCATCGAAATATCGTGGTTCAAATCTGGGGAGTTTGATGTTCCTATTATCCCTGAACGGCGAAACAGTAACATCAACCATGTCATGCTTAACATCAGACACATCGTTACAATTAACAGACAAGTCACCATGACTTACTTTCCTGTTTGCATCCAAGACACTCTGTCTCTTCTTTGACCCGGGCATTGTTGAACTTGACCCAATCCCAGAAACGTTCCAGATATTGCTTGTTCAAAGAGGACTTGACCGGCACCAGGAAAAATGAACGGTGACTATCCAAACTTTCACCAACTGTTTGAATCCGCCAGAATCTGTTTCTACCGTCAGAAACTGTCAGTCACGTCTCGTAAACCGTTAATGCCCAGCTCTTGCTACGCTCGGGCTCATGCTGTTCCTTGAAGTTTCTCAGAAACGCTTAGTAATAACGGACGAAAAAACCAAAACACAAGTTGGCGACTCGAGGATTCTTTATTGTAACACCAACATATAAAAATATTTTCCACTAAGGTTTCTGATGGTTTACTGCTGACTTCTTTCTGAACAGCGACCGATGAGACGGTGACTGTCGTATTGATGCCTCCGCGAAAATTGGGGAAGTTGGTTTTGAGCAAACAACAATGAATTGATCGTTCAATCTTCAACTGCATCGACATCACCAGGTATCCGAGGTACAATGTTTCACCTTTCAACCTGCAGATATCGATAAAATCATCTTTTTATATTCATTGCCCAAACTTTGAGTGAATTCACAGATCAAATTCAATCTTTCTTAGCATCTACGTGGGCTTTCATGTGTATGGTGAAGTGTGTGTCCTGAGTTTCGGTATTTCAGCAAAATAATTGTGTTGCAAAAGAAATGGTAGTAATTGATATTTCAAAAAAGTACCTGCAAATCTTTCTCAAATATCATATTGACTTGACTTACGTCGGTACCCAGCCTAATAACATATCCGGATATTATTGTACAGGTTATAAACGACGTTGAAAATGTCCAAGTTTAACTAAACTGAACTTCACAATGTCCCTGGAAGACTCTCAGTGCCTAGGCGTAATGACCAACGCAGACAAACCGGAACAAAATTGGTAATTCAAGAACCGTTTATTCTTGCACCAATACAGACCCAACAATTAATTCATTGTACACAAAGTCTAAGAATAAATGTCATAACAATAAATCACAACAATATTTCTGACAGTTTTTCTCTGTCCTCCAACGAACAGCGAACGATGAGACGATGACTGCCGGATTGATGACTCCGCGAAAAATATGGAGGAGTTGAGTCTGAGCAAACAACCATCAATTGATCGTTCAATCTTCAACTACATTGACACTTCCCGGCAAAAAAATGATCCATCTTTTTCTTCCATCACGACCAATACGCGTTGATTTGGATGCCAGTGCGAGAACCTGGGTCACACGGACAGTGCTGAAATGGACAACAAACAGAAAAGCCAACACACCACAGGCAAACCCACAGCACAACCCCACACGTCGACGACGGCCTACGCCTTCTAGTTAAAGGCATCCTCTTGACATCTTGCAAAACAATCGCCACTTGCTTGAATGTCTTTTAATAATAATATATTCTCATTTTTGTACATGAGGGACGCCAGTTTACAGGCATCATCAATTCGATAAGTTACACATAAGATTAGTAAGCGTATTTAGTAAAGATAATATAATAACGTGCATATTTTTTCCTATCTATGTAGGATACGCCAATTGCATAGGCATGCATAAATATTGTTTAAATTACATGATTTACAGTTGCTGTCATTTTGTCTTTAGTTTCTGGAAAATACCTGATAACTAGTGATTCAATAGACCACATTAGGAGATATAGGGATATTGACCTCGCATTAACAAAAAACCCACATATTCGTTGGATGGATTACAGATACTTGGGAAAATAAATAAAGCTTGAAGTCAATTCCTCAATATAACAATAAAATGAATCTTATAAAAGTGTGCTGTCTTTTAATGCACATGAAAGCTGACAGGCTGAAGCTGAAGCTTTGGCTATCAAAACAGAAAAGCCAGATCTCTGTGTACAGAAAAAGTTCCTTCAACCCCTCCAACTTTCATGGTCTTAATCCCTCTATGCTAAAATATGATAATCCCCAATCATATTTTAGCTCTACCAATTTTTCATTTTTCATTTTGTCTATTCAATTTGTATACTCTTCCTTATTAAGTCAATTGTTATTATTACTATTCTCACTTTGAACTGTCCCCGGTATTATTTCACTTGTTCCACTTGTCATTCTAAATCAATTGTTTTTTACAACGATAAATTGTATGCTATTAAATTTCACACAATATTACGTAACGTTTTCGTTTTATTCGATTTGCCTACTAATCCTATAATTGCACATCCTTTTTCAAGTTCTATCCCTCCTATGAATTATTCTATATATGACATTAATCTGCTTTGCCACTTGACATTTAACTACGATTATAATCACAAACATTTTAGTTTTAATTGAACTTCATATGATTATTATTACTATTATTATTTTGTGGATTCACACCTCAGATTCAATTCCCTCACCGGATATAACTTCTGATAAACCATATATATACGACTGTACAGCTTGATGATAAATTCGTTGAAAAGAGTCTCTTCGCTGAATCACTTGTTTTGATTTTCTAAATATATATATATATATACAAGGGAGGATAATGGAATAATGATAGTAAACACACTTTGCATAAGTTAAATCAATTTATATGATATAATCCTAGGTACCATTATTGTTTGAATTCTTCGAAAGCGCGCGTAACAACTGGGTGTTGCGTTACATTTGGTTGATATGGTGGGCTACTCACAAAAGTGTAAAAACAGCCTATAAAACGTTAGTTAATTTACCGTAAACGATGTATTAAGCAACATAATCTGCAGAAGGCTCACCAGAGCAGTTAGAATGCAGTTAAATATGCAGAGAAGTACTTTTGATTCAGCAACCGGTGATTTTTTTATTCTTTTCGATCTGGTACCAGAATAACCGTGAACCATTCCATTCAAGATGTCGAATAAGGCATGCAGGAGCAGATCATTACCATCGAATGAATCAACTTGATCCGAGATGCTTTTCAGCATGCATTCGTTGTATCATAGATATCCAGGTTTACTGGCGCTGTATAGGCAGTGATTTGGATTTTGATGTATTCCGCAGAGAGTCTCCGTGTCCATGTGAAGTATACACATGCTTTGAATGAATTACTTTGTTGGCTCCTACCTCCACTGAGTGTTTAAAACTGCAGCTGTGGATTTATGCATTTCGTCGCCATTTTAGATGAAACATCGCCGCATTCTTTTTGGGAAGGAGACCAGTTGGTGGAATAGATATCATGTCCAAGTAACTTTTATCTTTTCCCGTGGTGTTGCGGTAAGTTTCGACCTTGTTTTCTCATATTTCATTCGTATGTTGGTTATGATTCGCACTTTGTATCAGGTAGACATAGTGCGATCGAATCTTAATTGAATGGGTGTTATTGTCATGACTGCTGCTTTTTCGTCTGGAATTATAAATAGAGGCAAAACAAACAACAGGTGTAGTCTCTGAGTTCATAAGTTAAATGGGCCTATGAAGTCTGAAACACTTACATGGGAATTGGCACTGATATCAATTACAAACTCACTTATTGTGTGATTAAGTGCATTTCAAAGGAGGCCAATGTGCTTGCTAGTCACATTTTCTCAAGTACGTTGTTCCAGTGGTCTTAAAAACTCCCTCCTCGGCGTGTGGGACCACAGCATAAATAGAAACATTCATTCTCAATCATTGATTCTACAGCTAATGCTTATCACCGTGTGCATTTCATTCTCAGAAATAACCTCCAAGGACTATACTACCCATCTGCTGTCTCTAACATCAATCAATTCATTCACGGGTGTAGAAGACAAGAAACAACTTGAGAAGTAATCACGACGAAAATTTTAACAAAATTATGCAATAACAACAAGGTACGAAAACAACAAGTAAACACAATGAATCCCAAACACCACCAGTTGATATGACACACCACACATATATACAAACAGTACGCATAACCTCGCAGATCATGTCTCGATGGAATCCCTTTGAAGAATTGCAGGACTTACACCAGTACGCCTGCAACCCCTCGCAGGTTGACAATTGTAAGTTGAAGAATGTCCGGACACAAACAAGATTAACCGACAATCACATTATTCGGAACCCACAAAATTATTTGACACAAACATATGTACAATCGATACATCAAATGTTGTGGATTCTGGCCTGACGAGCTACCCTTGAAGAACTGTAGGACTTACAGCAGTACGCCTACATTCCTTCTCAGGTTGGCGCCCGAGGTTGGAAAATTGTCTCTGAGTTCATTTGCTGGCCTCCTTCCATCATCTATATCCTCAACTCTGAACGGTGACACGCCCATGTCATTGTATCATGGAACATGCATGACTAACAAACACACGAGGTGTCAGACCAACCAAGCGTAGGCACAGAGTAATTTACACCAAAGTTGATATCATTCAGAAAGTAATTTGAAACATGACAGGCCTTTATCCGTGCAAGTCAGTTTAACAGTTACCCTCTCGTACACAGTTGGCTCATCCTCCCCAAACCGACCATTGACTTTCGTCCTTTCAAACGGACTGATACTAGAATAGTCATAGCATAAGACACGTGAGTTCATGGACGTCCTTTTCATTTTGGATGACAACGCAGACGACTATTGAGCGACACAAGTTGATGAACTCAGCAGTGCATCAGAAGCTGTTGCTGTTCGGCTATTAGTAGGTTGTCTAACCGTAGGATTACCGCCACTTCTGTCTTTTATTATTAGCTCCAGTGTAGCATTTGAATCCGATGATAGGTGGGCTACACACTGATCAATTACACTGACGGTCTCATGAGTATCCATACCTTCTATTACCGCATCTGCTCTTAATTCTACTTCACGTTCAAGTTGTACAGAGCCTCTGTTCAGCTCAGCAGTACTAGGCATTCCCCTCATCTCATTATGATCAACCGAAGACAAAAGTGCACTATCATGATCATTATCACGAATATCCACTTTACCGTCATCTATCTGGTCGACTTCATCATTTGTAAACTCTTGCAAACGTGTGATACACAACCGTGTTTGTCTTGCAGCTTGCAACTTGTCTGTTGGGGATGTACTACGAAAGCTCTTACACTCACTAAGTCTATATGCATTACTAAACACCATAGAGCCTTCTCGATATCCACCTGTCTGAGACCCTTTCGTTATCAATGACTGCGTTTTGCCCTCAGACTGCTCTATCCTAGGGGTGAGGTGTAATATACTGGCAAACTTGCTCATCGATTGATTGACACTATCTTTTACCAGTTTCAGGATATCATCAAACTTTGGCTCAATGCCTTCATCCTCCATACGGGAGCTTATCTTCACCCAATTCCTTTGCAGTCGAGTAGGTAGGCGTCTTGCTACTACCTCTAGGACGCAACTTGAGCTCAGATCGCTCATGCAATTCATCGAAATCAATGCGTTCTTGTAAGTCGACAGATTATCCAAAAGCTCAGAGAGTGCCTTGGAGTCATCTTGTAATTGACTAACATTACCTTTAACAGCCTCGAATAACTTCCCTAAAATCATCGAAGTTCTTCCGAATCTTTGACGCAGTATACTCATGGCCTCAGAGTATCCTTCGCTAGGGAGCATGAACTTACATAACTGTATAGCTCTTGAAGCAACTCCAGTGCAATACTTCAACAAATACATCAACTTCACTTCATCATTTAATAAAAAACTACTCAACATGACTTCAAACTCCTTTACCAACTATAAATAATCGGCTGCGTTTCGTCGAAACACCGAGGTTCAAATTTAGGCCCATTATCCCAAGGCTGCGACACATGAGCAACAATTTCGCCATGCCGAGCATCATACGTATCATTACAAGTAAGAGACAAGTTAACATGACTTGATTTCTTGCTTGATTCCAAGACGCTCTGTCCCTTCTTTGCATCATTGAACTTCACCAAACAACTCAGAAAAGTTCCAGATAACGCCTGTTCAAAGAAGACCTAGCTGGCACCAGGAAAGTCGGACGGAGTCAATGCAGCTGTCAGAAACCGTCAATCCGTTAATGCCCAGCTCTTCCTACGCTGGAGCTCACGCTGTTCCTCGAAGATTTTAAGAAACCTTTCGTATTAACGGATGCGAAAACCAGAACACACATTCACGACTCGAGAATTCTTTATTCTAACACTAGCGTATAACCCGCATTGTTAGTATTACCAAGATATTACTTCTGACAGTTTTTTCTACCTCCTTTCTGAACACCGGCCAATTAGACGATTACTGGCAGATTGATCCCCACGAAAATATGAGGAAGTCGGGTTTGAGAAACAAGAATGAATTGATTGTTCAAACTTCAACTACACTGACATGTGTTGTGTAAAATATAATGGTCTTTATAATTCACTGTATTTACTTGTTGTTTTCGTATCTTGTTGTCATTGCATAATTTTCTTAAATTTTTCGTCGTGATTACTTCTCAAGTTGTTTCTTGTCTTCTACACTCGTGAATGAATTGATTGATGTTAGAGACAGCAGATGGGTAGTATAGTCCTTGGAGGTTATTGCTGGGAATGACATGCACACGGAGATAAGCATTAGCTGTAGAATCAATGATTGAGAATGAATGTTTCTATTTATGCTGTGGTCCCACACGCCGGGGAGCGAGAGTGTAGACGACTGAGGCTCGCATGCGTCACCGTTACTAGAACTGAGGCAGAATGAGTGACAAGCGATTGCAGTGGTAATTGGTAGTGAATAGATAAGGGGCTGTGCGAAGAGTATCCTGAGGTGCTGTTATGGTCACGTTGCTTTCTGCAAGAGTCATTCTAGCAAGTGGCGATTGTGTTGCAAGATTTTTTTCTATTTTTGATTACAGCTTGATCCCACACTGTATTTTTGGTACAAGTATGGAATTTTCAGCACGGATATCGGTAGCCCAAATTTTGCAGGCCGACCATAGATATCAGGTGTGCGTCGCCAGGGGATCGAACCTCGGACCATGTACATGGTCAGGGAGAGTCCTAACCACTGTGCCACCGACGCACAGATGTCAAGAGGATGCTTTTAACTAGAAGGCGTAGGCCGTCGTCGACGTGTGGGGTTGTGCTGTGAGTATGCCTGTGGTGTGTTGGCTTTTCTGTTTGTTTTCCATTTCAGCTCTGTCCGTGTGACCCAGGTTCTCGCACTGGCATCCAAATCAACGCGTATTGGTCGTGATGGAAGAAAAAGATGGATCATTTTTTTGCCGGGAAGTGTCAATGTAGTTGAAGATTGAACGATCAATTCACGGTTGTTTGCTCAAAACCAACTTCCCCAATTTTCGCGGAGGCATCAACACGACAGTCATCGTCTCATCCTTCGCTTTTCAGATAGAAGATTATAAACTATCAGAAGTAATATCGTTATTTATTTTTATGACATTTATTCTTGGACCTTATTCAATAACACCATCGTTTGTTATATGTTTGCGTAAGAATGAAGAATTCTTGAGTCGCCAATCTCTGTTTTGTTTTTCGCCTTGGTTAATATAAAGCGTTTCTGAAAGTCTTCAATGGACAGCGTGAGGTCCAGCGTAGGAAGAACTGGACATTGACATTCTATGAGACCTGACTGATAGTTGGCCTCTTCGAACTTGTACACGATTGAACCATTCGCGCCTTCGGTTGCCCCACCAATGGCTACCATCTCGAAGACCAAACGTTCGGTGTTCACCTCCGTTCACAAAATGTTTGATAACAAGTCGTTATTGACTGAGCAAAGCTATTTCGGTACAAATATAGCAGTATATTGTTAACTGTTTACATAAAAATATTAAAGTTGTGGTTGCTAATATAATAGTTTCTAGAGTAATTTATTCCAACACAACCTACTTATGATGAAGGAGAATAGAAAATCAGTCAATTAATTAAACGTTTGCTGCGTAAGTATTAGAGTCGGGCCATTTGTGCAGCAAAAACTTGTGTCAGACACGTCTTGTAAACCGTTAATGCCAAGCTCTTGCTACGCTCGGGCTCACGCTGTTCCTTGAAGTTTCTGAGAAACGCTTAGTAATAACGGACGAAAAAACCAAAACACAAGTTGGCGACTCGAGGATTCTTTATTGTTACACCAACATATAAATGACGTATGCCTAAGGTCTGTGAACAAATATTACAATAATAAATCACAATATTACTTCTGACGGTTTTCTCCTGACTTCTTTCTGAACAGCGACCGATGAGACGATGACTGTCGTGTTGATGCCTCCGCGAAAATTGGGGAAGTTGGTTTTGAGCAAACAACCATGAATTGATCGTTCAATCTTCAACTGCATTGACACTCCCCGGCAAAAAAATGATCCATCCCTTTTTCCTTCACGACCAATACACGTTGACTTGGATGCCAGTGCGAGAACCTGGGTCACATGGACAGAGCTGAAATGGAAAACAAACAGAAAAGCCAACACACCATAGGCATACTCACAGCACAATCTCACACATCAATGACGACCTGCGCCTTCTAGTTAAAGGCATCCTCTTGCAACACAATCACCACTTGCTAGAATGACTCTTGCAGAATGCAACGTGACCATAGCACCACCTCACGATACTCCACCCACATCGTTTTATCTACTCACTACCAATTACCACTGCAATCGCTTGTCACTCATTCTGCCTCAGTTCTAGTAACGGTGACGTATGCGAGCCTCAGTCGTTTACACTCGTTCTCCTCGGCGTGTCGGACCGCAGCTAACAATTATCTCCGTATGCATTTCATTCTCAGCAATAGCCTAGCCTCCACGGCGTATACGACCCATCTGCTGTCTCTAACATCAATCAATTCATTCACGGGTGTAGAAGACAAGAAACAACTTGAGAAGTAATCACGACGAAAATTTTAACAAAATTATGCAATAACAACAAGGTACGAAAACAACAAGTAAACACAATGAATCCCAAACACCACCAGTTGATATGACACACCACACATATATACAAACAGTACGCATAACCTCGCAGATCATGTCTCGATGGAATCCCTTTGAAGAATTGCAGGACTTACACCAGTACGCCTGCAACCCCTCGCAGGTTGACAATTGTAAGTTGAAGAATGTCCGGACACAAACAAGATTAACCGACAATCACATTATTCGGAACCCACAAAATTATTTGACACAAACATATGTACAATCGATACATCAAATGTTGTGGATTATGCCTTGACGAACTACCCTTGAAGAACTGTAGGACTTACAGCAGTACGCCTACATTCCTTATCAGGTTGATGGTCCAAGTGGAAGTCGTCCGGACACAAACAGAATTACCAACAGCTAGATGACAGATGATATCAATTCAGTATATACAATATGAACATATGTACAAAATCACACACCGAGCACATTGGACTGCTCATTGATGCACTACCCTTTGAAGAATTGTAGGACTTACAGCAGTACGCCTACAACCCTTCTCAGGTTGACGCTCTAGGTTGGAAAATCGTCTAGTGGTTCATTCTTCGACTCTCTACTCTCAGCACCTTCCAGTAGACACAGTTTTCTAATGTCTCGTACCAACATGCCACATTTTGTTCCCACCTCACCGTTCTCACCAATCCATCACCACTATATATTAGCCTTACTACCCCTCCCAAAGCTCATCTACCTGTGGCACATTTATCTGCTACTAATACTATGTCACCAACCTTTATGTTTCTGCACAACTTTTCCACTTGTCTCTGGTTTGCAGTGTTAGAACATATTCCTTTAACCATCTTTTCCAAAATATATCTGTCAATGTAGTTGAAGATTGAACGATCAATTCATTGTTGTTTGCTCAAAGCCAACTTCCCCAATTTTCGCGGAGGCATCAACACGACAGTCATCGTCTCATCGGTCGCTGTTCAGAAAGAAGTCAGGAGAAAACCGTCAGAAGTAATATTGTGATTTATTATTGTAATATTTGTTCACAGACCTTAGGCATACGTCATTTATATGTTGGTGTAACAATAAAGAATCCTCGAGTCGCCAACTTGTGTTTTGGTTTTTTCGTCCGTTATTACTAAGCGTTTCTCAGAAACTTCAAGGAACAGCGTGAGCCCGAGCGTAGCAAGAGCTGGGCATTAACGGTTTACGAGACGTGGCTGACAATATCTTTCATGTGCCTGGCTTGTTTCCATCTTTTAATCGTAGGTATTCCTTCCCCGCTTGCGTCCTCTATGCCAGGGTTGCCTATCAATAACAATAAATTATTTGGGGTTAACACATCAAAATCCTTGACGTCGTCCCTCACAGGTGATAACGGCCGGTCATTTAATATTCGTTCAGCTTCACAAAAAAATGTCTCCAGCGTTTCGTTATTCAAACTCTGGTTTTTAATTATGGAGCTTAAAATGCGCTTGATAATTCCGATAAGTCTTTCCCATAGCCCGCCTCCTTGGCTGGCATGTGGTGGGTTGAAGTGCCACTCGATGTTCCTTTTCGGTAACTCTTCACGAACTCTCGTTTGGGGACCTTCGAAGTACTCTTTAAGCTCGGCGTGACAGCCAACAAAATTAGTTCCTCTGTCGCTGAACATCATCTTTGGTAATAATATATATTTCACATAAATTAAGCATTTACATGATTCACATACCGTTTGTACAGGCATGATCATATTTGACAAGTGCAGTCTAAAATTGAACACTTTTATGAAATTAAAATTTGGAAAATGAATAGAAAACTTTACAAGAATAGAATATAAGGTTTTGGTTTAATTCTAAATTATAATATTTAATGCACTCATAGTGAGTCAGATTCATGCGGGAATTATGAAATTTTGCGTTAATGGAATGTAAGAAGAGAGGTGATGCACATGTGCTGGAGTAAGCCTCACTGGATCCAGACCGTTATTTTTATCATTTTATCAATCAATAAGAGTTCGAAAGTTTATAAAAATCCACATCAGATGGTAAGTACAGCATTATATTGGTATTAGCAGATAGAAGGGACAAATTGGTCGCAAAGTTAACTTTGCGATGTTGAACAGAATTCAGAATGGAATTTGTTCCGTTGTTCATCGTAAGTGCTAACAATATTCTGGATACCGCTCAAGTAATACAAATGTAGAAAGCAGGATTACTGTTCATTAGCAGTGCTTCAGTGCAATACCTTCGAGAAGTGAAGAAAACAGAAGCAGCCAGCAGATAATGATAATTTAAGTAAACAATATGCGATAACCGCAGTGTTTATTCTCCTTTTTTATTATTAGGAATTTCTAGTCATTGAGTTTTATAGCGTTACATACTAACGGTTAGTTTAAGTTTATAGTAGTAAACAACAACTGAAGTATAGAATAACAATAAAATATAAAGTAAAAATTAGGGCGAAACGAATTATGGTTTTCACTCTTATATGGGGTAATGTTGGGAATAGTAACTGAAGAAGTGAAATCCAAATGCCAAAGTACATAAGTTATTTAAAAGAAAAGAGGAAGTATATTAATACTGATTTATGCTGTTGTTCTGATTTATACAGTTAGATGTCCTCCTGAAGTAGAGAAATCGTACCATGAGCCATTTTTTCAAAGAGTTTGTACGCAAGCTGTGACATACAGGCAGCATTTATTTTTTATTTTATTTATTAATAATTTTTTTTGAAGTAATTCGTTCTCAGGAGCCTTAGCAGTATAGTGCATTCCCACAGATAAGGGTGGTTCTCTTAGGTCCCCACCATCATATCCGCTGAATAGCAGTCACCACCCTCCCACCTTTGAATCTGCTAGACCCTGGCAAAATACTTATTTTTTGTTTTCAGAAAAAAAATCTTTTATTATTGCTACGTGTCATATGGACAGTTTTTGCATTCACAAGCTAACTCAACGATACTCATGGTATGAACGACTACTTTCAGTCAGTCATTTTGTATGCATCGTCACTAACAGCATTTTAAAAATGTTTACGTACAATGAAGAAGTAAAGGAATCAGAGATTTGCAGGCAACTTTCAAGATTTTAGTTATAAGCATAGCAACGAAGAGGAAATATGAAATGTTACGAAGAAGAAAAATACATAAAGCTACATAGTTATGTATATATCTACATAGAAAGAAAGTAGTCAGTCATAAAAGATACTTCAGAAGAATACGACTACAGAGTGTTATGATAGCATAACAGTAAAATAAAATCCGTTGATACTTAGGATTCAAAGTGTAGTTAAGAGACAGTAGTTAGTTATAATAGATAGTTCAGAAGAATACGACTACAGAGTGTTATGATAGCATAACCGTAAAATAAAATCCGTTGATACTTAGGATTCAAAGTGTAGTTAAGAGACAGTAGTTAGTTATAATAGATAGTTCAGAAGAATACGACTACAGAGTGTTATGATAGCATAACAGTAAAATAAAATCCGTTGATACTTAGGATTCAAAGTGTAGTTAAGCAGAATTTTTAGACGATCCTGTGTAGAGCTTCGATTTCTGTAAACGCATATCGTAATGTAATTTTATATAATAAAATTTTTGAATAAAGTGGCAGCCAGCTGCTGGGATTAAATGCATTTGAATGGCTGAATATGTGTCAGGGTAGTTCATTTAGGTTCAGTTCAACTTTCGTGGCGAGTATGACAGGCTGTGTATTTCACTCCAGGTTTGCTTGAAAAGATTTCGGATGTTTTGTGATGATGCTTGCAAAACAAATAATTGAATCAAAGTGTATTTAAGCTGATTTTTTTTTAACGATCCAGTTTAGGGCTGGGATTTCCGTAGACATAGATGTAAATATAATAATATATAATATAATACGTAATACTAGATTAATTTGGCAGGCAGCAGCTGGGATTAAATGCATTTGAATGACTGAATAGGTGTCAGGGTAGTTCATTTAGGTTCAGTTCAACTTTCGTGGCGAGTATGACAGGCTGTGCATTTCACTCCAGGTTTGCTTGGAAAGATTTCAGATGTTTTGTGATGATGCTTGCAAAACAAATAATTGAATCAAAGTGTATTTAAGCTGATTTTTTTTTAACGATCCAGTTTAGGGCTGGGATTTCCGTAGACATAGATGTAAATATAATAATATATAATATAATACGTAATACTAGATTAATTTGGCAGGCAGCAGCTGGGATTAAATGGCTTTGAATAGCTGAATATGTGTCAGGGTAGTTCATTTAGGTTCAGTTCAACTTTCGTGGCGAGTATGACAGGCTGTGTATTTCACTCCAGGTTTGCTTGAAAAGATTTCGGATGTTTTGTGATGATGCTTGCAAAACAAATAATTGAATCAAAGTGTATTTAAGCTGATTTTTTTTTAACGATCCAGTTTAGGGCTGGGATTTCCGTAGACATAGATGTAAATATAATAATATATAATATAATACGTAATACTAGATTAATTTGGCAGGCAGCAGCTGGGATTAAATGGCTTTGAATAGCTGAATATGTGTCAGGGTAGTTCATTTAGGTTCAGTGCAACTTTCGTGGCGAGTATGACAGGCTGTGCATTTCACTCCAGGTTTGCTTGAAAGGATTGCGGATGTCTGCTTATAAAATAATTTGATCAACTAAAAAAAAGGAACTGAGAACAGAAATGAGCTCAACGTAGAATATTTTAAATATGTCTGGTAATACTGACCGTATCTGTTAATGCTTTGAGTGAACAAAGCTGTTTAGGTACATAAGTCGGAGTGGGAAGAAACAATATCACGAATTTTCAGAATGTGGCAAACCGTGTCAAGACTATTTTCGGAGAAATATTTATGTAGTAGATGGGTGAATCGTTGTACTGTGGTGCTGTTTTTGATTTCATTTGGTAAGAAGTTCCATATTTGCCTATATTTGACTGTAAAGAAGTTGGAACGAGAATTCGTTCGACAAAGAATATGACTTAGAGAAGACCCGTTGCTGCGTAGTTCATATGTCGAAGAAGAAAAGTTAAGGTTATTGTTGGGGAAGTATACTATTCCTTTGAGAATTTTGAATAGGAGAATGAGGTTAAGTCGGTGACGCCTGAACCAAAGGGGTTCGATCTTAAGAGTCGCGCAACGACTGTTGTAGGGGACTTTCAGATTTGTTCCTAAGATTCTATTTGTAAATCTCCTTTGAACACTTTCAATCCTTAGTTTGTCCTTAACAGAGGTGCTGTCTAGGATAAATGGACAGTACTCAAGGAGGGGCCGTATGTGTGTTCTATAAAGTAACATTTTAGATTCTTTGGTCTGAAAGTTGTGAAATATAAATCCAAGTAATCTCCTGGCTTTAGAGACTTGGTTGGTGACATAGAGAGAGAATTTAAAATCGGCAGAGTAACAGAGCCCGAGGTCAAGTACAGAAGGGAAGATAGTGATAGGCTTGTCGTATATAGTTATGCGTGGTGCGATACGTAAACGAGTTGAGCATAACAGACCACACTTCTGCACGTTGATCTGCATCATCCACGACTTACACCAAGTTTCAATATTATCAATATCCGATTGGATTTTATAAGATAGGTTTGTCAGTTCTTGGGTGGTACTGTAGTAGACTACTTTCAAGTCATCGGCATATAAGAAGGGTCTGCCATGCTTTATAACATTACAGACGTCATTTAGGTATATAAGAAAGAAGAGAGGTCCTAGTACACTACCTTGAATTACGCCACTTGATATAGGAGTGGTACTGGAAAAAGTGTCATTAATCTTAACACCCCGGCGATTTATAAATCTATGTAATGCTAGTACGAATGAATCAGTAGTTAACGTATGAACCATCTCAATATGAACAGCTCTCATTTTCAAACAGGTGAATAAACAGCCATATCTTTTACATAGGGTTCTGCCTCTCTTCACTACAAAAGTTCCGAACAAATCCACCACAACGTACTCGAATGTATAATTCCCTTCAGAAGCTTGCCACGCTGGGAGTGGCGCCATCATCTGCTGTGCTGGACGAGCATTTCGGAGTTTACATTCCATGCAATTATCAATTATTTTACGGACAGCGGTACCTCCCTTCACTATCCAGAACTTACATCGAATACTTGATAGTACTTGCGAAGTACCCAAATGACCTTCAAGAACATGGTAGTGTCTTATAATGAGATCAGTGACTGGATGGTAGCAAGGTAATAAAGCCGGATGACGGGTCTCATATGACGATTCTTACATTTGTAGACGTCCACCAACTCTAGCGATCCCTTCGGAAACTATCGGAGATAATCTATCTAACCGCACCTTGAAATCTGCGAAATCGGGACTATCCTCCTTGGCAATCTCACCCCACGCTTCCCACTGAGCAGCCCTCAAAATCGCTAACTCTGCATTTCTAATATCTTCGACTCTCAAAGGCCCCACATTCATATTTTCGTATCCCGCAAGATGCATGACCTTTAAATACGTAACATATCGTGTCAACCACGCAACAGCTTTCAGTAGTTTGTACCAAGAAGAAGAATATTTAAAAAGTGGATGTCGAGGGAGTGCAGAGGTACTTCACGTCAAAATTACTCGGAACCGAAAATGGTGCGAACTACTCCACTAGATGTGACATCCTAGGATTAGAAACACTATGGCTAAGACGCCTGAGACTAAACTTAACACTTTACTATAAGCTTCTAAACCACTTAGTTTTTACCTCTACTAATGGCATTCGACTTTCAGATGACAGTGTCTACAAACTAAGACACACTAAGGGTACAGTAGCTATTGAACAATGTAAAACAGCTACCAGGCAAAAGTTTTATTTGATTAGGTATGCACAGATATGGAATATACTACCAATGGAAATGCGTCAAGCAGGTACATTGGCTTCCTTCAAAAAAGTGCTTAACGACAAACTACACGAGTTTGCAAACGACAGTAGTCTTAGTTCCTATCTGAGAGCCTCCGAAATTATAGGTCCATTTAATGTATAAGTTCAAATACTACACCTGCTGTTTTTGCCTATATTTATAATTTTAGATAAAACATTAACGATTAAGATACTTACCCTCAAACAGACAAGAAGTTTCGTTTGTAAAACTTCTACCCAACACAATAAGTGGAATAAAATGGACATAAACTGACAACATGAAAAAGGTTATAACTCACCACAACATCACATGGACAGATGTACGCTCGTCGGACATCATATATGCATCACCAACTACAACCCAACATTCCTGAGATAATGTGATGAACTTATATCCATAATGTTGCTGAGCAGTCAATATCCACAACTCCTGTCGGAACAACTAAAATTCAAAAACCTTCCTCACGAGAAGTAAATATCCACAAGCAGTAAAAATCCATTAATTAATGCGTCTAAAGCTTATGTATTTTACTCCCAACAATGACATTGCACATCAAATGAGATAAACATATCACTGATTTCAAAATAACACAACAATGAACTATAATTCAAGGATTCTGCACACCACAAAGTAATGCATGAAAATTGACTTCAAGCTTTATTTTTTTCCCAGGCACTTATAACCCATCCACCAAAGACCTGGTTTTTTTGTTAATGCGAAGACAATACTTCTGTATTTCCTGATGTGTTGCACTCACTGAAAATCTAGCGGATTTTTCCAACTATGCACAGAAATGATTGTACATAAGTGAAAAGGATGTTTTATACTATTCGGATTAACATTTATCAAGTGTACGTATTATCTCCAGTGTACATGTTAAACATATTTTGCTATCGACTGTAAATTGTGACTGAATAATATGATCCTATTTCTGTAACAATTTGATGATGCCTGTAAACTGGCGTCCCTCATGTACTGTACCATGAGAATCAATCCATCTATTTACTTATTTCAATGAAATAAACATTTCTCTGATTTCAAAATAACACATCAATGAACTATAAATCAAGGATTCTGTACACAAGAAAATTATGTATGAAAACTGACTTCAAGCTTTATTTTTTTCCCAGGCACTTATAACCCATCCACCAAAGACCTGGTTTTTTTGTTAATGCGAAGACAATACTTCTGTATTTCCTGATGTTTTGCACTCACTGAAAATCTAGCGGATTTTTCCAACTATGCACAGAAATGATTGTACATAAGTGAAAAGGATGTTTTATACTATTGGGATTAACATTTATCAAGTGTACGTATAATCTCCAGTGTACATGTTAAACATATTTTGCTATCGACTGTAAATTGTGACTGAATAATATGATCCTATTTCTGTAACAATTTGATGATGCCTGTAAACTGGCGTCCCTCATGTACTGTATCATGAGAATAAATTTATTTATTTATTTATTTATAAACCTGAATGTCTTTCTTGAGTAGATGTTAAACTGACACTTGTCTTCAACTCCAAGGCACACTCGTTTATCGGTGGTTCATCTTCTCTACGAGGCCACATACTATCAGCCCTTAGCAAGAACTCTGGACCTTTCCACCACTTATTTTTACAAATTCATATCAATAACTCCTCGCGAGGCTAGATCAGCTGGATTTTTTCCAGACGGTACGTACCTCCACTGCTCAACAGTTGTTAGTTCACGAATTTGAGATACTCTGTTAGCTACAAAACATGCATATCTTGCTGACTCGTTGCGTATATAATATATCACAGACATCGAATCAGTCCAAAACGTTACGGGATGCTTGGGGTAATCCAACTCTTTACACACCGTTGTGAATAACTGCGCAGCTAGTAAGGCGGCATTAAGTTCTAATCTCGGAATCGAAACCGTCTTTAGAGGTGCAACTCTAGATTTACCCATCACCAGGCTAACATCTATATCATTCCTTAAGGTGGTTCTGATGTATACGGCTGCACCAAATCCAACCTCAGAGGCATCAGAAAAAACATGGAAGTCAATTATATCATGATTTCTCGACGGCTTAAGTGGACGTGAGACGGAATGTAGATTCAGCATTCTTAAACTGTTAACCCACCCCTTCCACTCTTCTCTCTGCCTCTCACTTAATGGTTCATCCCACTGTAACCCTTTCCTGCATGTCTCTTGAAATAACCTCCTAGCCGGAAGTAGATAAGGTGCTACTAATCCAAGTGGGTCAAACACGGACGACAACACAGAGAGCACACCTCTCCGAGTAACTGGCTTATCAATATCACCAACACTAAATCCAAAGGTATCAGAGTTCACATCCCATCGCATACCTAATGTGCGTTCAACTGGTAGAGTATCAACAGGCAAATCTCGTACGGTAGGTGCTCTGTCTTCTGGATCTATATGCTTCAAAACGTCTAGGCTGTTCGAGACCCACTTAGTTAGACGAAAGCCGGCCTTAGCTAACACTTCAGTGATGCTTGTTGCAAATCTAACTGCAGACTTATCATCATCGAAGGAGGCTAAACAATCATCCACGTAGAAGCAACAATCTATGACGTCCAGCAAATCATTAGAACCAAATGTGGACACTGCCTTTCGTAGAGCAAAATTAGCACAAAACGGGGAGGACGTGGCACCAAATGGATGCACTGTCATCCTATATTCTGACACCTTACCACAAGGACCGTCATCAAACCACAAAAACCTCAAGTGATCTCTGTCACTCTCTGGCACCTTCACCTGTAGGAACATTTCCTCAATATCCGCCGCGACAGCAACTGTAAACTTTCTGAATCTCAATAGCAGTCCCACTAATGAGCTCACGCAATCTGGGCCACTATACAGATTATCATTTAAAGAGACTCCTTCATGTTTCGCAGAACAATCAAACACCACACGGAGTTTACCTGGCTTCCTCGGGTTAAAGACGGGATGATGGGGCAAATACCACTTCCCTGGCTCACTCTGATCAACTAGTCTTTCAACGTAACCCTTCATTATATGTTTATCGACGACTTCCTTATATTTGGACCAGAGTTCTGCATCTGACAGGAATTTCTTCTGTAAACCCATTAGTCTCTTAAGAGCAACTTTCCTATTACAAACCAACTGTCTATCTTTGAATCTCCATGGTAGGCCAACGCTGAAACGCCCGTTTTCGTATTTACAAGAGTCCTCGGCTATTTTAACTGCTTTTAAGTCTTCTACAGAACGACCCTTCCCTGGGACACCGCAGTCACAAAACTCCTTGTCATACATATTTTTAATCATAGTTTCTAGTTTGTCCCCATCGTTTGTAACTAATGATGATATGTGGACTATGGGTATAGGTCCTCTCACTGTCCATCCCAGTGGTGTTTTTGTCGCAAACAGATCATCTCTACCTCCAAATCTCTCTTCTAATACCTTGTGAGCTTCTGGCACACTACATCCAATGAGTACTCTCACTCTTCCATCTTGCAATGTTGGAAGAGGTATGTCACACAGGTATGGCTTACCGACAACCGTTTCACGACTAGGTACTATAGCTTCGCCAAGTTTCATACTGGAGGTAGTGTAAGCAGTATCCACTTCCACGGTTTCCCCAGTAGCCAAGGATTCTAACTGAAATGACACTCGCTCACATACTACTGTTTTCGCAGAATTGAAAGTATTTACAACCAAGGGTTGCTTTGGGCCTTTAATACCCAAGCAACCAGCCAGTTCAGCATCTATCAATGTAACGTCTGAACCATTATCCAACAATGCATAAGTCTCTACTGAAGATTTCGGTCCTTTCACCTTAACTGGTAATACCCCTAAGAAAACTTGTGGGATGTCAAGGGGTCTAGAGATACTATTACAATTAACCGAATTCCCAGGTTCGTTCACTGTTCTCAGAAGTGGGTGCATATCCGTTAAACCACTACTTCTTTTATTTGTCGCCTTACAATTCCACTTTGTATGCCCAATCTTTAAACAACTGAAACACAGCCGCTTCTGCTTTGCCATTTTTAACCTTTCTACGGGTGACATAGCGATAAAGCGATTACAATCACTCAATTGATGCATGTTATGGCAAACAATACACTCATCCTTTCTCGTTGTGTCTTGAGACTTCACCACAAATGCCTTCCTTATATTCACTGGTTCCTTAGGTTCTACCTTAGAATGCAAAATGCTGGCGAATTTGCCCATCGCCTGGTTGACACTGTCCTTCACCAGTCTAAGAATATCATCAAACCTTGGCTCGATACCCTCCTCCTCTATACGAGAGCTTATTTTTACCCATTCCTTTGCAGCCGAGTAGGTAGGCGTCTCGCAATTACCTCTAGGACTGAGCTCGAGTTGAGGTCACTCATGCAATTCATAGAAATCAAGGTATTCTTATAAGTCATAAGATTATCTAAAAACTCAGTAAGTGCCTTGGAGTCATCTTGAAGTTGACTGCCGTTACCTTTGACAGCTTCGTATACGTTCCTTACAATCATCGAAGGTCTTCCAAACCTTTGACGTAATATGCTCATAGCCTCAGTATCCCTCATTAGGCTGCATGAGCTTACAGCACTGTATAGCTCTTGAAGCATCTCCAGTGCAATACCTCATCAAATACATCAATTTCAATTCATCACTTAATAAAAAACTACTCAGCATGATCTCAAACTCCTTTACAAATTGTAAATAATCAGCCGGGTTTCCATCGAAACACCGTGGTTCAAATTTAGGGAGTTTGATGTTCCTATTATCCCTGAACGGCGAAACAGTAACATCAACCATGTCATGCTTAACATCAGACACATCGTTACAATTAACAGACAAGTCACCATGACTTACTTTCCTGTTTGCATCCAAGACACTCTGTCCCTTCTTTGACCCAGGCATTGTTGAACTTGACCCAATTCCAAAAACGTTCCAGATATTGCTTGTTCAAAGAGGACTTGACCGGCACCAGGAGAAATGAACGGTGACTATCCAAACTTTCACCAACTGTTTGAATCCGCCAGATCTGTTTCCATCGTCAGAAACTGTCAGCCACGTCTCATAAACCGTTAATGCCCAGCTCTTGCTACGCTCGGGCTCACGCTGTTCCTTGAAGTTTCTGAGAAACGCTTAGTAATAACGGACGAAAAGCCAAAAGACCGATTGGCTACTCGAGGATTCTTTATTGTTACACCAACATATAAATGACGTATGCCTAAGGTCTGTGAACAAATATTACAATAATAAATCACAATATTACTTCTGACGGTTTTCTCCTGACTTCTTTCTGAACAGCGACCGATGAGACGATGACTGTCGTGTTGATGCCTCCGCGAAAATTGGGGAAGTTGGCTTTGAGCAAACAACAATGAATTGATCGTTCAATCTTCAACTACATAGACAACTTGTCCTGCGCAACGTCGGAGTGTGACTTAGGTCTAGTTCTAGCGGGATAATTGGACACAAGCCTGAATTACGCAGGGGATGTAGCGACGGCATATACAGCCATACACTTCACACTTGGACAATTATATGGACTCACTCCTTAGCCTTTTCTAAAGTTTTACAAAACTTTCATCAGGCCGCTTCCTAAAATGCATAATATCATTGCACCCCGAATGCTCAGAAGGGACGCAAACCTCTTAGAAAGAGTACAAAGATGGGCGAGTAAGGGAATGACGGGTCTCCGAATCAAACCGTATGATGAAAACCTAAAGAAATTAGGTCTCTTCACACCTAGCTGCCGTCAGCTTAGGGAGACTTTATTACTGCCGACAAGATAACAAATAACCAGAATTCATTATAAATTATTTAAATTAATCCCAGCGTGTTAAGAAAATCAAAACAAGATTTTTCTGAACGTTTCGCCGTTTAAGCCACAGCTTCTTCAGCAGATTTATTCGGATTATAATTAATCATCAAAATATATAGTCAAAATTTTTTTTACATAAAATGAAGTCAGTTTATTTGAAGGTCATTTCTCCATGAACATTTTTTACCAATAGAAGTATGTATGTAAGTATTGTCCGACGCAGACTGGCCCTTAGCATGGGACGACCTATCTGTGGATGAACACTGGGAAGTGGTAAAAAAGATTATCCATACAGCAATCTCGGATACCGTCCCTTCAGCCACAACACAGCCTAAGAGAAAGACGTCATGGTTGAAGAGAGGCACGCAACGTATTCTGCAAGCAAAGCGGAAGGCTTGGTTTACGTGGCGTGTATCTAAGAGTCAGACCGACCATGATGCATACCTCGAACTCAGGAACCGGTGTAATGCAAGAGTCAGGAGGGACAGAAGGTCATTCCAGGCTAACCTTGCTAAAAAACTCCTATCAAACCCTAAAAACTTGTACCGATTCATGTCGGAAAGAAAACCGACAAACCAAGGGGCATGCGCCTTAGTAGGCCCAAACGGTCGATATCTCACTAGTCTGGAGATGGCTGAAACATCCAGTTCAGACTTCGCTAAACAGCTAAACAGCAATGTGGATATTACAGTTACGGACCAAAATGGTGGCACCACTATTTCAGAGGAGGAAGACCTAGCGACTACTCCCCAAATAAACCCCGCAATAGTACTAAGGAAGCTACAGCGACTCACACCTGGGAAGTCCCCAGGTTGTGATGACATCAGGCCATCTGTTCTGAAACAGTGCGCCGAGGCTCTCTGTAGACCCCTGTGCGACTTGTTCCGACACTCAATGGATTCGGGGACCCTGCCAAGGGAGTGGAAAAGAGCCATCCTTTCTCCAATCTTCAAGGGTGGGGACAGGCAAAACGCTGCTAGCTATAGACCAGTAGCTCTACTCCCAGTGGTATCAAAAGTACTGGAAAGTACTATTGACGACCACATCAGGGATATTTCGATAGGACTAATATACTGCATGAAGCCCAACATGGTTTCAGAAAAGGCAGATCCTGCGTCACTAACCTACTGTCAGCTTGGGACGACTGGACATCATGCTGGGACTTGAACGTACCAGTCCATGTGGTCTTCCTAGACTTTGAGAAGGCATTTGACACTGTTCACCATGACCTTCTCCTACATAAAATAAGCCAGGCAGGCATAGGTGAGCCGCTTCTGTCATGGTTGAAGGACTACCTAGCCGACAGGCAATTTTGCACTAAGGTTAACCGAGTCCGATCATCTTGGCACAGATCGTCATCAGGAGTGTCGCAGGGTTCTATCCTAGGACCACTGATGTTTTTGATTTTCATCAATGATCTACCACGCCGTCTGAGCTGCCCGACTCTCCTGCACGCTGACGACGTAAAAATATGGAGGGCGATAAAGTGTCCGGAGGACTCAGATAGGCTACAGGAAGACCTAAACCTTCTGGAAGACTGGGCGGTGGCCAGTGGCATGACTTTCAACTTGAAAAAGTGCAAAGTAGTGAAGTTGCGCACCTGTAGACTGCAGAATGCAAGTTACACCCTGTGCAATGAAAGCTTGTCCTGCACAACGTCGGAACGCGACTTAGGTCTAGTTCTAACGGAAAAAATGGACACAAGCGTAAATTACACAGGGGATGTAGCGAGGGCATATGCGGTCATACACTTTACGCATAGACAGTTAGGTGCACTCACTCCTGAGCTCTTTCTAATGTTGTACAAAACATACGTCAGGCCACACCTTGAGGTGCATAATATTATTGCACCCCCAATGCTGAGAAGAGATGCCAACCTCTTGGAAAGAGTCCAACGATGGGCAACAAAAGGAGTGGTTGGTCTCCGAAACAAACCATATGATGAAAGGCTGAAGAAATTAGGCCTGTTCACACTTAGTTACCGTCGGCTTAGGGGGGATTTGATTACTGCCTACAAAATAACAAATGACCAGAATCACCCAAACAAAGGTGTTCTGCCATTGAGTAGGTATAGGCTTCCACGTGGAAATCCCAGAAGGATAGCTCACCAGAGGGCAAGGACCCGGGTGCGCTCCCACTTCTTTTCACTGCGGGTTTGTCGTCCCTGGAATTCCTTACCGGCAGATGTAGCTATGGCACCGTCTTTGGACGCCTTTAAGCGAAGGCTGGACAACCATGCAGCGATACAAGGACTGCATCCAAATGGCCTATCTCCTTAAAATCGCATTTACCAATCAGGGTAGATAATTAAACTCGTCATTTTACTTCTTTACATTCTCTCCCGTCTTACTCTCCTGACAACTTATTAGTATTATAATTACTATTATTATTATTACTATTACTGATATATATATTATTCTTCAGACTTCATGAGCTGACTGTTGTTACGTTTCCTATTTTTGTTTCTGTCTCTTAGTCTGAATAGCTTCACTAATTATATCTATTATTATTATTATTATTATTATTATTATTACTATCTCTTTCTCTTGTCGACAATACCGAAGGACTAACTGGCGAAAGGATCAACTCCAATCACAGTAGTAACAGTCTTAACATACCTCATACTACAAACCACATATAATTAATCCCAGCACTACTCCCTTTGGAGTCAACCAAAGCTACGACAGTCGAGTGGCGGGACAAGCTACGAAGAAGTTTACCGAAGATCAAGAACCTATACCTCACAATCAAGAAGCGAGCACAAAGAAATCAAATTGGTTTATACTAGCTCGTAAAAACGATATTGGATATTGGAAGCTGTCCTCACATATATTTGTAATGACTAATGTCAAATTGTTGTTGTGTTTACTCTTCTATAGTTGATTTGTAAAGATTAGATTTGTATGAGTTTGTGTGCATGTATGTTATTTGTCATATGGAAAATACGTGAATTCATATGTGATAAACGTGTCACTACATGTTTTAAAGGTCATGGAGGCCCATAGAGTGTTTGTTGTTTTTTCATTTGTCTTGCTTCATAAGAGTTTGCCATATAGGTGATAAGTCTAAACCTTCTTTCCTATTCACTGCATTTGATGTGGTTAAAATGTGCAAGGCTTCTGAAGTCAATCTTTCTTTATGTGAATGAAATCCTCTTCCAAGAATTTCGACATTGTCAAAATCAATCTTATGTCCGCTGTCTATAGCATGTATTGCTATAGCCGATATTTTTTCTAGACTTTTTAATTCTACTTCATTTCTAGGTGGACGTTTCGTGCAAAGTCTATGTTCATTCACTCTGACTTTCACTTGCCTACTGCTCTCCCCTATATAGCATGTGTCAATGGAGTTGAAGATTGAACGATCAATTCATGGTTGTTTGCTCAAAACCAACTTCTCCAATTTTCGCGGAGGCATCAATACGACAGTCATCGTCTCATCAGTCGCTGTTCAGAAAGAAGAGTGAAACATCGTCAGAAGTAATCTTATGATTTATTATTGTAATATTTGTTTTCAGACCTTAGTTTGCTTAGTTCGCTTATTCCTTTTATATGTTGGTGTAACAATAAACAAATCTAAAGCGGCAGATCAGTGTTTTGGTTTTTGCGTCCGATATAACTAAGCGTTTCTGAGAAATCTTCGAAGAACAGCGTGGCCCCGAGCGTAGCGAGAGCTGGACATTAACGGTTTATGAGACGTGATTGACAGTTTCTGACGATGGAAACAGATCTGGCGGATTCAAACAGTTGGTGAAAGTTTGGATAGTCACCGTTCATTTTTCCTGGTGCCGGTCAAGTCCTCTTTGAACAAGCAATATCTGGAACGTTTCTGGGATTGGGTCAAGTTCAACAATGCCCGGGTCAAAGAAGGGACAGAGTGTCTTGGATGCAAACAGGAAAGTAAGTCATGGTGACTTGTCTGTTAATTGTAACGATGTGTCTGATGTTAAGCATGACATGGTTGATGTTACTGTTTCGCCGTTCAGGGATAATAGGAACATCAAACTCCCCAGATTTGAACCACGATATTTCGATGGAAACCCGGCTGATTATTTACAATTTGTAAAGGAGTTTGAGATCATGCTGAGTAGTTTTTTATTAAGTGATGAATTGAAATTGATGTATTTGATGAGGTGTTGCACTGGAGATGCTTCAAGAGCTATACAGTGTTGTAAGTTTATGAAGCCAAAAGAGGGCTACTACGAGGCTACGAGCATATTACGTCAAATGTTTGGAAGACTTTCGATGATTGCAGGGAAATTATTCGACGCTGTTAAGGGTAATGGTGGTCAATTACAGGATGACTCCCAGGCACTCACTGAGTTTTTAGATAATTTGCTAATTTACAAGAATGGAATGATTTCTATGAATCGCACGAGTGACCTCAACTCGAGTTTTATACTAGAAGTAATAGCAAGACGCCTACCTACTCGACTGCAAAAGAAGTGGGTGAAGATATGCTCCCGTATGGAGGATGAGGGTATCGAGCCAAAGTTTGATGATATCGTGAAACTGGTAAAAGATAGCGTCAATCAATCTATGAGCAAGTTTTCCTGTCTATTAGATCTCATCCCTAGAATAGAGCAGTCTGAGGGTAAAAAGCACTCATTGATGACGAGTAGGCCTCAGAGAGGTGGATATCGAGAAGGGTCCATGATGTCTAGTAATGCATATAAACTTAATGAGTGCAACAGGTTTCGTAGTACATGCTCAACAGATAAGTTGCATGATGCAAGACAAACACGGTTTTGTTTCACACGTTTGCAAGAAGTGCATACAGAAGTGAACTGTGAACCAGTGAGCAAGTTCAGCGATAAGCTAAATGTAAACTCCAGGTCTGACTCCGAATTGTGTGACGATAACGGTGTTGTGAAAAAGTCTGTAGTTGCAACTGGTAAGCCGTTGTTGAATAGAGTGTCACAGAATAGAGTTACTGCTTCAGAGTGCAGTTCTGACCCTACACGTTTACAAGGTATTACTAGTCAGAGTGAAGTTATAAAACCTTTTATGATTTGCGAGGAGGAACCAAAATTGTCTACTTCTGTTATTAAAGAGTTTGAAAATGATGAACTTGACGGTAAATTGAATATTTGTGTTGATGATCATGATACTTCACATTTGTCTTTGGTTGATCATGATGAGATGAGGGATATGCCTACTACTGCTAAGTTGAACAAAGGTTCTGTGCAACTTGAACGTGAAGTAGAAATAAATGCAGATTCAGTTGCAGAAGGCACGCATACTTGTGAGACCGTCAGTGTAATTGATCAGCGTGTAGCCCAACTATCATCAGATTATAGTGCTAAACCCGATCTAGTAGTAAAAGACGGCAGTGGTGGTGGTCTTGCAGGTAGACAACTATCTGAAAGCCGAACAAGAACAGCTTCTGATCCACCACTAAGTTCATCACCTTGTGTCACTCAGTCATCGTTGGTGCTGTCATCCACAATGAAACAGACACCCATCAACTCAAGTATCTTGTGCAATGACTATGGTAGTATCAGTTCGTTTGAAAGGACGAATATCAATGGTCAGTTTAGTGTGGATAAGCCAAGTGTAAAGGAGAGAGTTATTGTTAAATTGACTTGCATGAATAAAGGCATTTCTAGTGTCAAGTTACTATTTGAATGTTATTATCTTTGGTGTAAATTACTCTGTTTCTATACTTGGTTGATGAGATATGTCGTGTGTTTGTTCGTCATTTACGTTCTACGATACAATGACATGAGCGTGTTTCCGTTCAGATTTGAGGATATATCTGATAGAGGGAAGTCATAAAATTAACTCTGCAACGATTTTCCAACCTAGGGCGTCAACCTGAGAAGGGTTGTAGGCGTACTGCTGTAAGTCCTACAATTCTTCAAAGGGTAGCGCATCAATGAGCAATCCAATGTGCTTGGTGTGTGATTTTGTACATATGTTCATATTGTATATACTGAATTGATATCATCTGTCATCTAGCTGTTGGTAATTCTGTTTGTGTCCGGACGACTTCCACTTGGACCATCAACCTGAGAAGGAATGTAGGCGTACTGCTGTAATTCCTACAGTTCTTCAAGGGTAGTTTGTCGTGCCAGAATCCACAACATCTGATGTGTTGATTGTACATATGTTTGTGTTAAATAATTGTGTGAGTTCCAATTACTGTAATTGTTGGTTAATCTTGTTTGTGTCCGGACATTCTTCAACTTACAATCGTCAACCTGTGAAGGGTTGTAGGCGTACTGGTGTAAGTCCTGCGATTCTTCAAAGGAATTCCACCAAGACATGATCTGCGAGTTTGTATGTACTGTTTGTATATACGTGTGGTGTGTCATATCAATTGGTGGTGTTTTGGATTCATTGTGTTTACTCGTTGTTTTCGTACCTTGTTGTTATTGCATAATTTTGTTAAAATTTTCGTCGTGATTACTTCCGAAGTTGTGTCCACTCTTCTACATCCGTGAATGAATTGATTGATGTTAAAGACAGCAGATGGGTCGTATACGCCGTGAAGGCTGGGCTATTGCTGAGAATGAAATGCACACGGAGATAATTGTTAGCTGCGGTCCGACACGCCGGGGAGAAAGAGTGTAAACGACTGAGGCTCGCATGCGTCACCGCTATTAGAACTGAGGCAGAATGAGTGACAAGCGATTTCAGTGGTAATTGGTAATGAGTAGATAAGAGGATGTGCGTGGGGTATCGTGAGGTGCTGCCATGGTCACTTTGCATTCTGCAAGAGTCATTCTAGCAAGCGGCGATTGTGTTGCAAGATGTCAAGAGGAGGTCTCTGTCTGGAGGCGCAGGTCGTCATTGATGTGGTCACCTATATGGCAAACTCTTATGAAGCAAGACAAATGAAAAAACAACAAACACTCTATGGGCCTCCATGACCTTTAAAACATGTAGTGACACGTTTATCACATATGAATTCACGTATTTTCCATATGACAAATAACATACATGCACACAAACTCATACAAATCTAATCTTTACAAATCAACTATAGAAGAGTAAACACAACAACAATTTGACATTAGTCATTACAAATATATGTGAGGACAGCTTACATACTTCTATTGGTAAAAAATGTTCATGGAGAAATGACCTTCAAATAAACTGACTTCATTTTATGTAAAAAAAATTTTGACTATATATTTTGATGATTAATTATAATCCGAATAAATCTGCTGAAGAAGCTGTGGCTTAAACGGCGAAACGTTCAGAAAAATCTTGTTTTGATTTTCTTAACACGCTGGGATTAATTTAAATAATTTATAATGAATCAATCTGACTACGCGCTCAAATTATTCCAAGAAATTCGTAACACCTACAGTCTGGAAACCAATAACCAGAATTGTCCGAACAAAGGTGTTCTGGTTTCAAGCAGGCATGGGCTCCCTCATGGAAATCCCCGTGGGATAGCTCATTAAAGTGCAAAAATTCGAGTGCACTCCAGCTTCCTTTCACTAGGGGTTTGCTGGGCTTGGAACTCCTTGCCGACAAATGTAGCTACGGCACCGTCCGTGGACAGCTTCAAAAGAAGGCTGGACAATCATGCAGCGCCACAAGGATGGCGTCCAAATGCCCAACCCCTTAGAATCCTACACCATCGCTGGTTAGACATCCAAACTCGTCATTTTATTTTTTTACATTCCCTCCAGTCTCACTCTTCTGACTACTCCACTAATAGTAATAATAATGTGGTGAGAGCAGGCTGCTAGCCGATTGGTTGACACTAATCTACGTTAATGTCTAGGTCACTAATATGGGCCGTGAGAAAATATGAACAAGGCTGTTTCAACAACCAATCACAGCAAACTTAAATGTGGACAAATATGATTCGCAGATAGATGGCTCTACTTTCCGAGAAATATCGAAAACAACCAATCATAAGACTGTGTTTGTCTGCTTAACTTCCGAGAAACAACCAATCAGAAGACTGCCTTTTTCTGCTTGCATAAGCCTTATTAATGTCCATAAAATATATATAAATACGTGTTGATTTTCGTAATAAAACGATCTGTTGCCAGCCCTTGTCTTCTGTTGTTACATTTGGTGTCGCTGCCTCCAGAAAATGAAGATCCCGTGGCCAGCTGCGTTTGAAGAAGGAGACATACGGAGCTTCTTACGTGACTTCGAGGCCGTTGCTGAGCTGGTGGGTGTCAAGGAGCAGGCGGCGAAGGCAGTTGTCCTGGGGACGCTGTTGAGAGGCCGAGCGAAGGCTGCATATGACAGCGTAGACAGGTCAAATGGCACAGCGTCTTGGAAGAAATTGGTTGAACGACTAGTGTCCGAGTTTGACAGCGAAACAGACAGACAGCTAGCAATGCAGCAGTTCCGGTCAATGAAGCTTGGACCTGATGGAGACCCGCTAGTGTTGGCGGTGAAACTGACTAATCTACTTCGACGCGCGCTTCCCACTTTAGATGAAGAATCAGAAGCGCAGTTACTGTCTTCCCAATTCATCGAGAGTGTCCCAGACCACATTTCTCAGCGATTAAAACTGGTTAACGCAACGCAGCCGATGGATATTAGTGAGCTGGCGAAGGTGACCAGACAGCTGCTGAGCACAACGGTAGCCGCTATAGACCAACCAAAACCAAACGAATATGAGCAGAAAATTGAAGCATTGCAGCGGGAAGTGGCGGCGTTAAAGTTGGCTGATAGAAAAGACCGGTGTTTTGAATGCGGTAAGCCGGGACACTGGAGAAGATACTGCCCAGAAAGGCGAAAAAGAAAAAATTTCAGACGGTATAATGCTTGTTCTTTCTTTCGTATGAACCTAGATTTAGTGGGGGCTATTGAGAAAGGGGCTCTGTATTCGAAGTTGCGAGTGAATGATCGAGAAGTAGTATGTTTGATAGATACAGGGGCGGCCGTGTCGTTAATAGATAAGAATTTATGTAAGAGTGTTAGTCCGTGTTCATTGACAGTACAAACAGTAGGCGGGTATGTGTTGCGTATCACGGGTAGATCGAACTGTACGGTCGTTGTTGGTGGCTGCGAGGTGACGTTTCCTTTCATTGTTGTACCCGAACTACAGCGAACGATATTAGGAGCGGATTTTCTGCGTGAGATTGGTGCAATAATCGACACGCAAGCGAACGTGGTGATCACGAAATACGGGCATATCAACATGTATGAGACCAGCGAGATAGCAGCGATTAAGCTGTCGACGGTACACAATGTGACAGAGTTAATTAATAAATACGATCATCTGTTCACTGGAGATGGGGACCCATACGGTTATTGCGATAAGGTGAATCATGAAATTCCGTTAAGTGATCCGAAAGTAAGGTCATTTTTAACGCGAAGAGTTCCATGTCATCTGGAAGGCGAAGTGGAGCGACAAGTGCAAGAGATGTTAAAAGATGATATTATTGAGGAAGCTGATAGCCCGTACAACTCTCCAGTGCTGTTAGTAAAAAAAGCGAATGGGAAGTATAGATTCTGTGTTGATTTTCGACAGTTAAACAGTATGACAGAGTTAAGACCGTGTGCCATGCCAACAGTGGTAGAAACCTTAGATCGCCTACAAGGTGCGAATGTGTTTTCGGTTCTCGATCTTCGCTCAGGATACTGGCAGATACCGATAAAACAAAGTGATAGAGATAAGACGGCTTTCATCGTGGGTCAGACACAATATCGATTTAAACGCATGCCGTTTGGACTAGCAGGTGCACCGTTTACGTTCAGACGACTGATGAAGCTATTACTTAGGAACTTGAAAAACGTGGAGGTTTATGGTGATGATCTCGTCATATACAGTCAAAACGAAAACGATCACGTCAACCATGTAGAAGCCGTGCTGCGACGCATCGAAGAGTTTGGACTACGCGTCAACAAAACCAAGTCTCAGATAGCCAAAAAGAATGTTACTCTGTTGGGACATAAAGTGGGAAATGGTGAGATTAAACCACTGCCGGAGAAAATTTTGACGATTAAAACGATTCCAGCCCCGAATTCAAAGAGAAAACTGAGACAATTCTTGGGTAGAGCAGCGTTTTATAGTCGCTTCGTGAAGAACTTCAATGAGATAGCAGCCCCTCTATACAGGCTACTAGGTGAGCCAAAGTTTGTTTGGTCGGAAGAATCGCAGAGGACATTCGACAGAATTAAACAGCTGCTCGACCACCAACAAATGACGCTAAAACTACCTGTGCCAGGAAGACAGTTCACAGTGTGCACAGATGCCAGTGACTACGCTATAGGTGCGGTCCTAAGACAGGACGAGGGAATCGTTGAGTATGCCAGTAGGGTTTTGACCCTCACAGAGAGAAAGTATTCAACGATAGAGAAAGAATGTTTAGCAATGGTATGGGCAGTCGACAAATGGAGACCTTATTTACTCGGCCGGCGGTTCCACATCGAAACTGATCATAAGCCGCTACAATTTTTGAAGACAGCGAGAGACCCACGGGGGAAGTTGTCACGGTGGATGTTGCGTCTTCAGGAGTACGATTTTACGATCTCACACGTTCCTGGAAGTGAAAATGTCTTGGCAGATTTGTTATCGAGACCAGAAGATGAGTCTGAGTTGCCCGAGGTCGCTTACGGAGTGCATGCAGTAGAACAAGACCCACTAAGACTTGCACGTAGGCAGAGGTTGGACGATACGCTGAATACAGTAATACAGGTGATCACCAACGGAATAGAAGTGGATCAAACTACGGCGAGTAAGGAGCTAACCACACTACTCAGACAGAGGGATCGACTCAGAGTGAATGCCTACGGGACTCTGACCTGGCGAGAGAACGACGGAAGCTGGCTGGCTGTCATACCTCAATCGTCGCGCCACGACATGATAGAAGAATGTCACCAGCTAGCGCATACAGGCGTGGCCAGAACGACCGACCTCCTAAGACAAAGTATGTACTGGCCAGGTATGAGAGAAGACGTAGCAAGATACGTACTTGGATGTCCACGGTGCCAGCTGATGAAAGGTGACCGGTATATACGACCACCACTTCAGTCGATTCCAGTTACCGCGATAGGTGACTTGTGGTCCGTAGATGTCATGGGTCCATTTCCTCAGACATCCAATGGTAATCAGTACCTCTTGGTGATGACGGAACACGCGACACGATGGGTAGACGCCGTAGCAATCCCAGACCAACGTGCAAGAACCGTGACAGATGCAGTAGTTAGACACATTGTTGCAGACCACGGCGTACCGAAGACAATACTGACAGACCAAGGTCCCTGTTTCGAGAGTGAAGAGTTTACTTCCCGTTTGCAACAGCTGGGCATCAAGAGGATCAGAACGACCCCATACCATCCACAAACGAATGGCCTAACGGAGAGAAACAACCGTACACTGAAGGAGTGGCTGGCCTCGAAGGGCGGGAACTGGGAAACGGAGCTTCCACTGATTTTACTAACACATCGGGCTACCACTCAGGAAACAACGAAGAAGTCACCCTTCCAACTGATGTATGGTAGAAAACCACGATTACCGGTACACAATGAGACCTGGCCCATGCACCAAAAGTGGAGTACGACGAAATTAAAAGCAGAGAGGAAAGAGGCAGTCAAGAATGTAATACGGAAGCAGCGCAGTGATGTCGCGAAGTCTCAGATGAAAGAAAGGACGCAGTGCATTACCTTTGCAGTCGGGGACCAAGTGAAGTGTAGAGACAGGAGATATACAGTTGGAGGCGGGCTAGGTTCACGGAAACTCCTTCCAAAGTGGGAAGGACCATACACAATCACAAAAAGACGGGGTCAAGTATATACCATCCGAAGAGGTGATAAACAGAAACGAGTTAACGCCAGTCAGCTCCAAAGATGGGTACAGTGGGACAAGCCGGTCAGTAACAATCCTCAACTAGAGGATGTAGCACCCAGAAGGTCGGAACGTCTGCGCACAAAGCTATTTGACGGGGGGACGAGTGTGGTGAGAGCAGGCTGCTAGCCGATTGGTTGGCACTAATCTACGTTAATGTCTAGGTCACTAATATGGGCCGTGAGAAAATATGAACAAGGCTGTTTCAACAACCAATCACAGCAAACTTAAATGTGGACAAATATGATTCGCAGATAGATGGCTCTACTTTCCGAGAAATATCGAAAACAACCAATCATAAGACTGTGTTTGTCTGCTTAACTTCCGAGAAACAACCAATCAGAAGACTGCCTTTTTCTGCTTGCATAAGCCTTATTAATGTCCATAAAATATATATAAATACGTGTTGATTTTCGTAATAAATCCATCTGTTGCCGGCCCTTGTCTTCTTTTGTAACAATAATAGTTTAATTTATTCCGAAAACAATACTTGTGATGCAGAATGAATTTTCAGTATTAATCACAGTATTACATCTATTTTCCTAAAAATATAAATAAAATTAATCGCAAAGAAAATTTCCCACATTTACAATAAGGATAATGTCAATTCCCAGACCTTACTACTCTGGATCTCACGCTGTCCTTGGAAGACTTTCAGAAACCATGCGCAACAACTAGCGCCGAAAACCAGAACACAAATCGGTGAATTGACAACCGTTTATTCTTGCACCAATACAGAGCCAACAATTAGTTCATTGTACACAAAGTCTAAGAATAAATGTCATGACAATAAATCACAATAATATTTCTGATAATTTTTCACTGTCCTCCAACGAACAGCGAACGATGAGACGATGCCTGCAGGATTGATGACTCCTGCGTAAAATATGGAGGAGTTGAGTTTGAGCAAATAACCATGAATTGATCGTTCAGTCTTCAACTACATTCACAGGTCATGTCAAAAACCTTATTATTATTGTTGCCCTGGGGTTCCTAGTTGAACATAGAGCTTCAACTGCACGTCTCCACTTGCCTCTGTCTTTTGCTGTACTTTTCACTTGTACCCATCCATGTTAGTCCACACTTTTTCAACTCCTCTTCACACCATCTCCTCCGTTTCACCCTCGCACTGACGTCCCATTCGCCGCTTCCCTTTCCGCCTGGTTCCACTTGAGGGTTTGACGCGCGATGTCACCAACCGGCCTCCTCAACGAGTGTCCAGTCTATCTCCACTTTCTCCTACATATTTGTTGGGTGATTGGTTCTTGTTTCGTTTGTTAGTGCCCATAGTTTCTTGTTGGTGATTCTTTCCGGCCCGGCCATCTGATCTTCATTATAGAGCGAAGACAGTTGTCAATAAAGGTCTGCAACAGGCTGTTGGAAATATTCTTTGTGACCCACCCGCCAAGTTTCTGATCCGTATAGAAGAGCTGGCTGACTTGACGCTGTTTGTATTGAAAATCTGACCGAATTTTGTTGTTGATGCTGGCTGAGTGACGAAGATTTCCAGATTGGTTTCAGTCAGGTTGATGAATGTGTTTCTCGCCTTCCCGATTCTCGCTCGATTTGACGTCCTCGTCCGTTCCGATTGCCTGTAGTCGAGACAATGCTCAATGCTAGATAAGTGAATGAAGTAACCCCTTTCAAATCTCTCCCGTTGATAGTGATTGACGCTGGATGTTGCTGCTGCTGCTGTTGTTGTTGTTGTTGGTTGGTTGGTTATTTTCATAACCTCCGTCTTGTTCACCTATGTTCACTTGGAGTCCTGTCTTCTCCGACTGCTTCTTCGACCAATTTGTCGGTCGGTTTTCGCTTGTAAGTCTTCGATTTTGTGTGACATCAAACATAAATCATCCACGCGCGAAATCCAGGTCTTCTAGGTTCTTCGCGCCGGTCGGTCCAGGATATTCCTGTCTTCTCGTTTCCCACTCACTGTCTGACGCATAATCCAGTCAGTCCACCACAATTAGGAATATCATCGTAGGTGATAATAAGCCAGCACCCTTGTCTGACTCCTGTGTTTACTCCAAACGCCTCGCTGAGTTTTCCGTTGTGGATCACTTGACATGTGACGTTGTCGTACAGCTGTTGAATAAGGTTGATGAATATTTGGGGTACGCCGTAGTACTCGAGTAGTTTCCAAATTACTTCACGATCAACGCTGTCGAAGGCCTTCTCGAAGTCTATAAAGTTGAGGTAGAGGTTTGATCGCCATTCCATGCTTTGTTCGATGACGATGATGATGAGTAGAGTTGCGATTTGGTCGGAACATGATTTGCCTTTCCTGAATCCAGATTGTTCTGGTCGGAGTTCTGTCTTCAGTGTGTCCTTTATTCTCTCCAGGATGATGCGACTCAGGATTTTACTTGGCGTCGACAGGAGCATGATTCCTCGCCAGTTCTTGCAGAGTGAGGCGTAAGTCGCCCCTCTTTGGTAATTTCCCGAGGTAACCTTTTCTCCAGCCAGTAGGCACCTTTCCCTCCTTCCAGACCTTTTGCAATAATGGAGTAAGCATGTCTGCTGTAGTCTGTGGGTCCGCTTTCAGTGCTTCAGGCGGTATTCCATCTGGTCCAGCTAATTTCCCAGCTTTCAGAAGCTTGATTTCATTCAAGACTTCAGCTCTCGTTGGAGGATTGGTGTCAACTTGCAGTTGTGTGCGCGCTGTTGTTGGTATTTCTGGACGGGTTGCAGATAATAGTCGGTTCAAGAGTCCTCTGAAGTGATCCGCCCATTGTTTAATCTGTTTTTCTTCCTTGGTGATTGGGTTCCCTTGGCTGTTTTTTGTAGGTTTCGCTTGTGTTGATCTCTTCCCGGATAGACATTTGGTTATCTGATATAGTGTCCTCAGGTTTCTTTTGCCTGCTGCCTTCTCAGCTTCAGTGGCGAGGTTGTCGTAGAATCGTATTTTGTCCTTCCTAGCACTCTTCTTCACTTCTTTGTTTAGTGCTTTGTAGGTTGAGCTCAGCGTCCGTCCTTGCATTGAATCATTTTCCCTTTCACCATTCTCCTCTCGTCTGTTAGTTTCCAAGTGTCCATTGAGAGCCATTCCTTGTCTTGTCTCTTCTTTCTTCCTAGAACCGTTGAACACGTTTCGTTGAGAATCGCCTTCAGAGACTTTCAATGTTCTTCCACGCATGATTCTTCAGCGATGTCGCGTAGTGTTTCCTGCTTTGCTCTGACAGCTGCAGTGAAAGTGTCTTTTGTGGTTGTGTCCTTCACTAATTGAGTGTTGAACTTGCATTGTGGCCTATCCCCAGCAATCCTCGAGGCTTTCAGCTTCACCTTGAAAGTCCCTTGTACTAGATAGTGGTCTGAACTCACATCTGCTCCTCTCATCGACCTTGTGTCCAGTAGGCTCCGTCTCCACTTTCTTGAAATTGAAGTGAAGTCTATTTGGTTCTTTGTGTTTCCCTCTGGTGAAATCCATGTCGTCTCGTGTATATCCTTGTGTTTGAACACACTGCCACCAATCACCAAATCATTGAAGGCGCAGAAGTCTGAGAGGAGTTCACCATTGTCGTTCATTTCACCGAGGGCCTCTCGACCCATGGTCAGTTCTCTTCCTGTGCTGTCTCCTCCTAGCTTCGCATTCATGTCGCCCATCAGGATTTTGATATCGCCATTTGGGACGTTGTCCATTGTTGCTTGTAGTTGTCTGTAGAACGTCTCCTTCTTCTCTTGTCCTGAGACGTTTGTAGGCGCATAGCATTGAATGATTGTAACCTTCCTTCCTTTCGAGTTGAACCTGGCTGTCATTATCCTGGAGGAGATTGGTTCCCACTGCATGAGAGCTTTGGCTTCTGTAGGTGACATCATGATGGCCACTCCCTTGATGTGCTTGTGACTGTCCTGTGGGCGACTGGGATATATTATTGTCTCTACAGTTGGTAGTTGGCATGTGCCACATCCGTTCCATCTGCTCTCGAAGATTCCCTACACTTCTATTCTATATCTCCTCATTTCCGCGGTTACCTGGGCAGCCTTTCCAGTTTCGTACATTGTACGAACATTCCATGTCCCCATCCTTATTTTTGCTTTCATCGAAAGAAGGCAAATCGGCTGACTGGCTTCCCGAAGGCTTTCACCAGCCTGCGTCATTTCACTTCCCCGATTCCAGCGAAAAATAAGGTTACTGTTTATATTTTTGGAATTTTTAATATATTGGTGCAGTGAAGATTCTGAAGCGGTTTGGTAAATTTTTGGGGGTGGAACTGCTAGCACTAAGCCCCAACACTCCCTCTTTATCTGAGCTCGGACCGGCTAGAAAACTAGAAAGCTAGCAGTCTAGGTGAGGCTGAAAAACCAGCAAGCTATTAATCCAGGCGAGGTTATGTCAAAAACATGCAGCATATAAAATGGAAATAACAATCGTAATAACAGCTGAGGTAATAATAATACAAGTGAAAATTGGCGTGGGCTTGTTTCACACAGTATTGTTGATGTGGTATAGAAATCCTAGCATGTTTAAAAGTATTGAATATAAGGTTCTGTTTACATGATATGGTGAGGGGAAAACAAAGGTTGCAGCAGTCATAGAGATAATTTGGAGTTTGCAATTATGAGAGTAAAACAAAGAAGCAACAGACCATAAATATAACAGAAATAATAAAAGAAAAACTGTTTATTTACTAGATGAAAAAAGTTTAGTTAATTCATGCCTGACACTATTTTCATCGCATAAAATACGTGCCAAGTATAGTATCGTAGAATTTCTATACTTGGACTTGCGAGCATACAGTTTTCTGAAGTTACTTCTTGTTCTACCTGAGGAGATGCAAGGTGAAAGCTGAGGGTAAAGTGGATGCTACAAGTCAGACAAGATCTCTCTGGCAAATTTATTGCACGGAGTCAGGTGCCTGTGGACAACGACGTTAACTATGTGGTCCACTGGGACTCCACTCATCCTACTGACAGTCTTCAGAATTCTACGAATTGTGACATAGTCCTTTTAAGCAAACCAGGAAAGAATAAGGGTGAGCAATAAAGAAGAATAGGTAGGATGCAAGAGTTTACGAACTGTAGGATGAGGGGTTGAGTTATACCCGAGTGTCTTAACTTCTTAATGTAAAATGTCAGGCGGAATATTTTACTGGAGATTGCTAAGACATGGGAAGACCAAGAGAGATCAGAAGAGAGAATGAGTCCAAGATACTAAATTTCTGATTTGATTCCCATATCATTGTCGTCAATCTTACAACTGTCATGAGAATCGGCGACTTCTTTTAACTGTCTTTTACATCTTAAGCCGAAATTAGCAGTTTGACATTTAGAAGGATTCGGTTTAAGACAGTTATACTCAGACCATTTACTGACTCCCGACAGAAAGCTATTTATTTTGGTAGAATCTATCTGTGAAGTCACAGCCATTGAAACTGTTAAATCATGGGCGTACTTCACAAAGTTTATTTCATCAAAGTGGGACAAGTCATGTAAAAAGAAAGAAAAAAGGAAAGGAGAAAGCGTAGGTCCTTGGGGGACACCAGCTTCAGTAGGCAATGAAGTGGAAGACTTCCCTTTATACACGGTGTACTGCTTTCTTTCTGAGAAATAAGAATGTAACCAGTTAACAGCCTAACACTGTTGAACTAGCGGTAAGTTTATTTATTGAGATGTCCCTAAGAACCGAGTCAAAAGCAGATGTACAGTCTAGGAGGGCACAACTAACGAATTTGGCCGCTTAGTCTAGACTGGAAGCAATGTAATAATATAAGACGGCAGCTGCATCTAAAGGGCTTCTACTGTGCTTATAGGCAAACTGTTTAGGGTCATTAAAGGATTTAAGCGAAAGTACAAGACTAAGTAAAAGTAATTTCTCCATAGTTTTCAAAAAAGGAGAGGTAAAAGCAATGGGTCTAAATTTGACACATGCTCTAGTAGATGATTTAGGTATAGGTACAACTTCAATGTCCGTACAAACGGCCGGCACAATATTACCGGAAAAAGATTTGTTAAATAGATCAGTGAGAGGGTGACACAGAATATGAGAACATTAAAAAAAGTATTAATAGTTGCATAATCTGAACCTATGCTCTGGGAAGGGTTCAGAGACTTGAAGCACTTTTGAAAATCATTTGTGATAAAACCTGGAAAGCGGCTATTATTAAGACTAGTGATGCTGGGAAGCATGGCATTTGAGGAAGAGTAAATAAAATATTTATTGAGAGTACGTACACCTAAAGAATACGGAATAATGTTTATCTGCATATGTCAGCCAACTCTCAAAAACTGTCAGTGTCCGGCTGCTACTACGCTGGACTCCATGCTGCCCATCGAAGACTTCCAGAAACAATTTGTAATAACCAACGCGAAAAAGCCAGAACACTGATTGGCGACTCGAGAATCCTTTATTCTTACGCCAATATGTAACCAACAATAAGGTTATTATACACAAGGTCTAAGAATAAATGTTATAACAATAAATCATGATAACACTCCAGATAATTTTTCTCTGTCCCCCAACGAACATCGAACGATGAGACGATGACTGCTGGATGGATGGCTCCGCGAAAATATGGGGAAGTTAGGTGTGAGCGAACAAACATGTATTGTTGAAAGAGGCTACAGCCAGTTTCAAGGTCATGATGGGTTCCTGCGTCGGCCGGTTATATGTCTTCGTGAATTCGATTTCCATTGAATTTTAAAGGTTTTTTGCATGTTTTTACCATTTTGCAGTGTGTAGATCAGTTTATGTCACTGGATACTACTATTAAGGTGATTTTTAGCTTGAATTTCCCAGTTTTTATGTTGGTAGTCAAGGGTTATGGTGAACCTGCAGTGATTCAGCCAAATAAGGTATACTTTTCTAATATAGTAACCTTATTCAATAAGTAAACTGCCTAAACGTTCTGCCATTGTTCGAAATTAAAACTAAGAGCTGGTTTCTTATCATGATTGAAAGTAAATGGAACCGACTGGGTTTGCTTATCCGCTCTGTTCCATCCCTCACAGGTCACATTAACCTTGGAGTAGCGTTATTTCAGAACTAAAAGACTCAATTCAGCACCTAGGTATCATTGTAAGCATGACCAGCGTTATTTGAGAAAATAGTGGGTAAATAAGGGCTTCAGTTACCATAAAAAGGCCTTATCGATGAATAGGTTAGAATAAGTTTATGAATATAGTAGGCTTGGTGGTGTTGCGGTCTAAGTGATAAATCGTATTAATCACCGTTATTCAGGATATGCTATGAACCGCAAATGCTCGGCTGAAAAACGTAGTAAATAAGGCACAGATCGTTTTAATTTCTAAGTGACTTTCAAAGCGCTCTCTTAACGAAACAATCAACCAAAGTATTCTTTAAACTGTCGGTCTTAGCCTTTTGAAAGGAAAGGAAGTGTAACTGCAGTTTATACATACATGTTTATATTCTGAATACAAATGGAAATAAAAAGGTAATACAAATATTTTCACAAAAATAATCGATTAACAGGGGCACGTCGTAATCTTAAAGTTGTTTGCGGTTCATTTGCTAGCAAACTGTCCAACCTTCTGGTAAACTCCGCTATTTCCCGCAGTGCAGCATCCGGATTTCTTCGGTTCAGACTGTTGAGACGATATCTTAAACGTTCATAAGCATTTCGAAACGCGTTGTTTGGTTCCGGTATTAACCGGATGGCCCTCGGAATGTTGTCCGTTGTGTTATATAGTCATGTCCACCTCTCACTATTCCTCAGAATATCTAAGAGTAACATTTAAAGAAATGGAACATACCACAATTTAGATATGAGTTCAAGAACGCCTCAACGACATGTGCACAAGGCAAATTGTATGCGCAGTATGTCCAACATGTGCATTTCGCCTCGTTCCTGTTTACGAAGAATATGTGACCACCTTCTGCGTAAACAACTGAGGTAGAAGATATTGAATGGAAGAAGAAGGAACGCCTTTGTAAATCTAACACAACTTTCTGGGCAGCAAACGGTGTGAGACTCCGTAAATGAGACTTCAGGGAATTAGGTACCTAGGATAAATCGTAAATTATCTTCGAACTTACATCGTAATTGTAGTATTTAGCAAGCATCCACTGGCCCTGACGTATTTTACGCATGGTTGTGTGGTCGATCCACCTCCATATTTTCCATAGCGTCAGTTCCATTGGATATCTTTTCAACTGCCTATGAGCATTCTCAACTCTGTTGTTAGTATTGTTCCCCATGCTGATGGTGAACCTGTTGCACGATGCAGCCCAATATTTGCGTGTTCTTAGCCAGTACCTTCTAATGTAAGCACCAGCCTCAGCGTCTACAATACTTATGAGGTTTAGGTAACGCCAAAACCTTTGGCAATATACTCTGATTTGCTAACCTACCTGTCATAACTGCGCGTGTGCGCCATTCGATACAACCACTTTTTAACAAGCTGGTTTGGGAACTGTTTTCCCTATGTCAGTTAATGGGAATGTAACTTACCTTCCTTCTGAATGCCTGGCATACATGGAAAAGACACAAAACAATATTGCAACTAGGGAATTCCTCCTTTAGGGCTTTCATCTGTGCAGTTGCACAGTCGACAGTGAATGTTAATGTTTTCGATGTATCCACCATAAATCTCTTAAACGTTTGCAATATCTCCTTGATATCTGCAAACGTTTCTCTCCTAGTAAGAGCAAACAAAACAGTCCTTCCTCTTCCGAATCCATCAGTCACAACAAACTGATATAAAGGCCATCTGTAACAAATTTGGAAAAGGAATTATACCTTGTTGTACTGAAACTTACCCCATCTTATTCGTTTTGTAAGTACAATCGATTCCAACTACTTCTGGAAACTTATGATACACGTCTATCATATCATTACGAGCAAAAATGATTTTAGATACAAAGCCTGCGTTGTCCTGCAAAACTTTAACTGGACCTGTCTGCCTCAGTCGATGAAGCAGCTCTTCCAAACAACCAATTTCTATTCTACTGCACCATTTATTTTGATAGGACTTACGTTTATTTATCTTAGCCCGCATGTTTTTAATATCGTTATACAGGAGCGCTTTTCCGAACTTCTCATGTGCTAGATCCATGATTTCATGGACATCAGTATTCCTTTCAATGAACGGTTGGATAATTGCCATTTCTTGTGATGATAACCGACGTCTAGATACATCGGTGGACATGAAACTTGCTGTGCAGGGATGGTTATGCACAGTTTTGTACTTGGTTATCATGTATACGTTGGATTTCCGCTGGACTAGAATTATTGACTGATATGATGTACTTTTGAACCTTAAAATTTTTAAAATTTGCACACGCAGCCAACTTACCCTCTGTTCCTAAAGCCAGCACCTCGGGGAGCACGATGACTTCCAAAAGTGCATTTAAACTTCACAAACTTGTAGTCATCAGCACCGGATGGATCTTTTTTACTTGAATCAACACGATAGGATGTATTGGATTACTTTCAAAGAAATAATGAACAACTTAGTACCTTCATAAATGTGTCTAAAGCTTCCTTAAATTGTGTCCATGTATAAAATATACAACACAACATTATCCTTTTGAATATAGCTGTTACATCACACAATAAAAATGGCATATTTCTTGAAGTAGACGCAGTAGGAGTACTTTGCAACATCATTTAATCGTTTTAACAATTCCTAACGTGCACAACACTATGATTTCAAGTAAATAAACACTAGTATATATTTCAGTGCTTATATACCACTGGCCATGTCCTTGTCAATTTACTTCATTTATTCTGACGTAGTACGCATAATTCCCACAAATCATTGAAGTGACAACTTAAAAAAGTAGATTAGTTACTACATACATATTTAATAATAATAATAATTTTATTTCTGGAACAGAAACCAGCCATTTTTACAGACATGAACATACGTACACTTATCAAAACTTATAGAATATATAATATGATTTGTTAATCTATAAATAAGTTGAAAACTGGTAAATGTGAGAGAAACATTTAAAATGAAGTGTACAAATAAGGAAATAGATATAGAGTCAAATCTAAACGGTGATTGAAAAAAATACGTGTCTATTTCACGCGGGAATCATAAATGATTGCGTTAGTTGAGTAAGGTAAGTAGCATTTCTGTACAGGTACTGACGTGATACATAGGAGATGCAGAATAAACAATACTTATCAGTAAATGATTCATAAAGTGTTTCAAGGTCTATTTAACATTAAATTCACCTGTAAGTACACCATATTTGTGACATTTCCAGTTGTTTATGAGACCCACCTTGAACTTGTTAGCAGATTTCATAATATCGGTGATCCCGTTATTCACCAGATGAGCTAGCAATATCACTAATAAGTAGAGAATTGCAGCGCTGTATCTTCGTTGAAAGCAGTATGTTCGAAAAGAGAAGAAGACACAAGAAAACCAGCAGACAGGTTCAGAAGTATATAAAAGGTGTTAATAATTCAAAATATATAACAGGCATGGGGTTCATCGTTTTTTATTGTTTTTTTCAAGAAATATTATTTTCCCGATATTTTACAGTCTTTTCTGCGAACAATTAGTTTAAAGTGAAAGACAGGTGATAATTTCACCTACTTACGAGGTTTAAAAGGAATTAAACACAAAAGTCAGAGTGCGTGAGCTATGTAAAAGAAAAGCGAGGGCCTAGTAATATATGTTTTTCTGAAGTATACAGTTCGGTGTCCTTCTGAAGTAGCGGACTCATACCATTTACTTTCATTCGGGGGTTTGCGTTTAAACTTCGGCTCTAGGCAATTTTCAACTTCTATTTCTTTTTTCATTATTTTTTTAGTTTTTACTTTTTTATTTATTCTCATTTTGCAGAAGCCATCTACATGTAATAATTCAGGATACATTAAATTTATAGAAATGGTAGTTGAATTATATTCACCTAATAACCAAAATTGCATACATCCTATTTTGGACTTAAAATAAATGCATCAAAATTATTGTTGATTTATATTCACTTTCTGGACATTCTCATACATCTCAATAAACTTTAAACATCAACAATGCATCCAAATAGCGTGTGACTGTCACACGACACTCACACCAAAAAAATCAACACGCCATTATACAGTGGTAACGTAAAACCGAAATTCTAATGACTGTAAATTTCCGTGTCAAAATAAAGGGATTGGCGCTTTAATTTATATTTTAGACCAATAGAAAGTCAGCTAGCCAACAGCCAATAAAAACTGCCTATATCTATTTTCGAATTGATCGTTCAATCTTCAACTACATTGACACTCCCCGGCAAAAAAATGATCCATCTTTTTCTTCCATCACGACCAATACGCGTTGATTTGGATGCCAGTGCGAGAACCTGGGTCACACGGACAGAGCTGAAATGGAAAACAAACAGAAAAGCCAACACACCACAGGCATACTCACAGCACAACCCCACACGTCGACGACGGCCTACGCCTTCTAGTTAAAAGCATCCTCTTGACATCTGTGCGTCGGTGGCACAGTGGTTAGGACTCTCCCTGACCATGTACATGGTCCGAGGTTCGATCCCCTGGCGACGCACACCTGATATCTATGGTCGGCCTGCAAAATTTGGGCTACCGATATCCGTGCTGAAAATTCCATACTTGTACCAAAAATACAGTGTGGGATCAAGCTGTAATCAAAAATAGAAAAAAATCTTGCAACACAATCGCCACTTGCTAGAATGACTCTTGCAGAAAGCAACGTGACCATAACAGCACCTCAGGATACTCTTCGCACAGCCCCTTATCTATTCACTACCAATTACCACTGCAATCGCTTGTCACTCATTCTGCCTCAGTTCTAGTAACGGTGACGCATGCGAGCCTCAGTCGTCTACACTCTCGCTCCCCGGCGTGTGGGACCACAGCATAAATAGAAACATTCATTCTCAATCATTGATTCTACAGCTAATGCTTATCTCCGTGTGCATGTCATTCCCAGCAATAACCTCCAAGGCCTATACTACCCATCTGCTCTCTTTAACACCAATCAATTCATTCACGGGTGTAGAAGACAAGAAACAACTTGAGAAGTAATCACGACGAAAAATTTAAGAAAATTATGCAATGACAACAAGGTACGAAAACAACAAGTAAACACAATGAATCCCAAACACCACCAGTTGATATGACACACCACACATATATACAAACAGTTCACATAAACTCGCAGATCATGTCTCGATGGAATCCCTTTGAAGAATTGCAGGACTTACACCAGTACGCCTGCAACCCCTCGCAGGTTGACAATTGTAAGTTGAAGAATGTCCGGACACAAACAAGATTAACCGACAATCACATTATTCGGAACCCACAAAATTATTTGACACAAACATATGTACAATCGATACATCAAATGTTGTGGATTCTGGCCTGACGAGCTACCCTTGAAGAACTGTAGGACTTACAGCAGTACGCCTACATTCCTTCTCAGGTTGGCGCCCGAGGTTGGAAAATTGTCTCTGAGTTCATTTGCTGGCCTCCTTCCATCATCTATATCCTCAACTCTGAACGGTGACACGCCCATGTCATTGTATCATGGAACATGCATGACTAACAAACACACGAGGTGTCAGACCAACCAAGCGTAGGCACAGAGTAATTTACACCAAAGTTGATATCATTCAGAAAGTAATTTGAAACATGACAGGCCTTTATCCGTGCAAGTCAGTTTAACAGTTACCCTCTCGTACACAGTTGGCTCATCCTCCCCAAACCGACCATTGACTTTCGTCCTTTCAAACGGACTGATACTAGAATAGTCATAGCATAAGACACGTGAGTTCATGGACGTCCTTTTCATTTTGGATGACAACGCAGACGACTATTGAGCGACACAAGTTGATGAACTCAGCAGTGCATCAGAAGCTGTTGCTGTTCGGCTATTAGTAGGTTGTCTAACCGTAGGATTACCGCCACTTCTGTCTTTTATTATTAGCTCCAGTGTAGCATTTGAATCCGATGATAGGTGGGCTACACACTGATCAATTACACTGACGGTCTCATGAGTATCCATACCTTCTATTACCGCATCTGCTCTTAATTCTACTTCACGTTCAAGTTGTACAGAGCCTCTGTTCAGCTCAGCAGTACTAGGCATTCCCCTCATCTCATTATGATCAACCGAAGACAAAAGTGCACTATCATGATCATTATCACGAATATCCACTTTACCGTCATCTATCTGGTCGACTTCATCATTTGTAAACTCTTGCAAACGTGTGATACACAACCGTGTTTGTCTTGCAGCTTGCAACTTGTCTGTTGGGGATGTACTACGAAAGCTCTTACACTCACTAAGTCTATATGCATTACTAAACACCATAGAGCCTTCTCGATATCCACCTGTCTGAGACCCTTTCGTTATCAATGACTGCGTTTTGCCCTCAGACTGCTCTATCCTAGGGGTGAGGTGTAATATACTGGCAAACTTGCTCATCGATTGATTGACACTATCTTTTACCAGTTTCAGGATATCATCAAACTTTGGCTCAATGCCTTCATCCTCCATACGGGAGCTTATCTTCACCCAATTCCTTTGCAGTCGAGTAGGTAGGCGTCTTGCTACTACCTCTAGGACGCAACTTGAGCTCAGATCGCTCATGCAATTCATCGAAATCAATGCGTTCTTGTAAGTCGACAGATTATCCAAAAGCTCAGAGAGTGCCTTGGAGTCATCTTGTAATTGACTAACATTACCTTTAACAGCCTCGAATAACTTCCCTAAAATCATCGAAGTTCTTCCGAATCTTTGACGCAGTATACTCATGGCCTCAGAGTATCCTTCGCTAGGGGGCATGAACTTACATAACTGTATAGCTCTTGAAGCAACTCCAGTGCAATACTTCAACAAATACATCAACTTCACTTCATCATTTAATAAAAAACTACTCAACATGACTTCAAACTCCTTTACAAACTGTGGATATTCAGCTGCGTTTCGTCGAAACTATGAGTTTGAAATTTAGTTTAATTCAAGCCCTTAGTATCCGGATACGGCGAACCATGAGCAACAGACTCATAATGCTGAGTATGATACGTATCATTACAATTTAGAAGCAACTCTCCATTACTTAGTTTCCTATCTGCTTCCAAGGTGCTTTGTCTCTTCTTTGTCCCAGGCATCATTGAACTTGACGAAACAATCCAGAAATGTTCCAGATAACCCTTGCTCAAAGAAGACCTGTCTGGCACCAGGAAAGTCGGACGGAGCCAATGCAGCTGTCAGAAACCGTCAATCCGTTAATGCCCAGCTCTTGCTACGCTGGACTCCATGCTGCCCATCGAAGACTTCCAGAAACAATTTGTAATAACCAACGCGAAAAAGCCAGAACACTGATTGGCGACTCGAGAATCCTTTATTCTTACGCCAATATGTAACCAACAATAAGGTTATTATACACAAGGTCTAAGAATAAATGTTATAACAATAAATCATGATAACACTCCAGATAATTTTTCTCTGTCCTCCAACGAACATCGAACGATGAGACGATGACTGCTGGATGGATGGCTCCGCGAAAATATGGGGAAGTTAGGTGTGAGCGAACAACCATGAATTGACCGTTCGATTTTCAGATACACTGACAGCGTATCACCAGTGAATTCCTGTAATTGTTTGCACATATTCGAAGCATTTTAGGAAGGTGTGAATTTCTGATTATACATTACATTTAACCATTGCGTTCCAGACTTGATTAAGAAGGTAATTCTTTTTACACCACTTTTATCTTTCATTCTCTATAGTTTTTCATTCTCTCTACGAAGCATTTTAAGTTGAGTTGAGGAGAAACGGTCAATTTGACGAATAGTGTTTCTTTTTAACAGCAGATTTCAAAAGAGAATTTCAGATAAGATGTAATATTAGATATAGTGTCATCAAGTGAAACACCATTAGACAGATCCTATTTTGTGTCACTGAGCATGTTTTTAAGATGATGTACGTTGTCATTCGAGTAACATCTGTGAACAACTTTCTTGGACAAGTTTGAGAAGCCTTTACTGTGTAACCTCCCGTAAATTTTGGATCAAGCTCGTACAATACATTGATCAGAATTGAAGCGCGGGGCTCTTTCACGAGCTTTGTATATTCCAGAATCATTTATAAATACTGAATCAAGTGAAGCATCTTGTCGAGTTGGGAAGTTAACAACATTTTCATGGCCCAGCAATGTAATAAAACTGTAGTCACCAGTGACTATAGACAAAGAGTTACCAAACGAAGCAGAGGCAAAAATAATGAATTCTTCAGCGAAGATCGGTAGTTCTGAGGGACCTCAACAAAGTTTGACATAGATATTTGTGACAAAAATGAAGCTATACTTAGATAAGTGTTTAGGTCGACATTTAACAGTTATACAATCAGTATTGTCATTTGAGAATTTTAAGCAGACGTTGTTGGTAGTAGACCCCTGACAATTAATAAAAGTGGCAACACCACCACCTCTTTTCTTCTTTTAGTTACATCGGTCTTGTCTGTACACCGTGAAACCACTTGAGGAGACTAAGTTATCGTCATATGAGTCGTGGAGCCAAGTTTCTTGAAAAGTAATTACACCATTATTACAATATACACTTGAGTATAATAGAGAATGCAAGTAATTATTCTTGTTCGGTAGAGATATGCGATTCGTGCTCATAATCACAGGAACAGTTATCAAATGCGTTGGAGTACGCTTTAAACCTCGTTGCCACCCACCATGAAGCTTTTTCCTAAGTTTATTAGAAACGAGTAAACCAGCTGGTTGGAAACGTTTTAAATAACCACGAGATTAAATAACACGAATAGGACACACGGTTGAGTGGTTGAAATCAAATAAATCCGAGGAAATAGATGCAATATGACGGATGGAAATTTTGTTAGCCCAAGATTTAAGCAGGCTGTCGTATTTCGTATTTCGTACTACTACACTTACACTAATTATATTTACTGATATTATATAAACATATGTAGATATCAACTTCAAATTCAATTAGTCGTCCGTTTTCACTGTTTTGTGTTTTCTTCATTCCCTTTTCTGTCTTTTAACCTTAGTAACATACACTAATTATGTCTGTTATTATCTCGTCTTCTGACAACAACACCCGAGGACTAACTGGTGAAAGGACCAATTCCACTTACGGTAGCAACAAGGTCTTAACACACCGCATACTACAAACAACATATAATTAGTCCCAGTATCACTACTTTTGGAGTCAACCGAAACTGCGATCGTCAAGTGGCAGGATGAACCACGCATAAAATTACAGAAGACCGGGAGCCTTTACCTCATATTCAAGAAGCGAGCTCGAGGAAATAAAATTGGTTTACCTGGTTCGGAAAAGCGATATCTGATTGGTGACACTTTTTACTTGTTTTTGCCGATATTCATTTATTGCATTCTACAACATTATCACCAATAATAATGAGCCAAAACTGAAGAAGCGTGTTCTTGGCAACACCAGTAGCTTAGGAAGTAAGGTGAGCTCTTCTAGTAACGTACTAACGCCCATTAAGTCAGTTTTATTATTAGTTCACCTAATATAAGGGGTTCCGACATAATGCTAAACCCTGTAATACGGATGGAAGATATCCTGTCAAAGAAGACAGATTTCCTAAATAATCTGCATCATACACCACATGCGGCTGCAAATAAATGATCTCATAACGAAATTAGGTCCACTTGACTGCACACCAGAAACGATCTTGCGCATCACAGAAATCCTCCAGGACAGCTAAAGATGGACCATAATTCAAGTTCAGTAGTCAGAAACTCCCTGAAGATGATGTTTAGGGAAGCGTGCACAAGTGTTCTAAGAAGACAGAAGAGACAAGACAATGAATGGCTCTCAAAGGATACCTGAAAGCTAATAGAAGAGAAGAGAATGGTGGAAGTGAAGATGACTCAATGCAAAGTTGGACAAGTAAAGGAGAAGTTGAGTTCAGTATACACTGCACTGAATAGAGAAGTGAAGAGTGATAGTGAAGGCAAGAGACAATTCTACAATACAATGGCTGGTATTTGACGCAAAACAGACAGGCCGCAGATAAAAGCGACCTCGGAAGTTTATAGCAGACAACTGAGTCCCCATGCGACAAGAGATCAACACAGGTGAAACTAATGGAAGATGGTCAAAGGGATCGAATTATAAAAGAAGAGAAACAAATCGACCACTGTGCTGTTCACCCCAAAGGACATAGGAGTCAACCATCGCTTGTGACTCACCCAGAATTGTCACCAACAGCATGCACAGGACCACCAGCGGACACCAGTCCTCCAACAAAATTCCTTAATGCAATCAAGCTGCTGAACATCGGCCGGAAAGGCAGCAGGGCTAGGCAGAATCCCCCGAAGTGAAAGTGAATATGTTGACGCCATTGCTGCAGAACAATCGGAAGGAAGTAAAGGCGTCCGCCAATTGGAAAAAAGGCAGGTTAACTTGTAAAGCAGCTAAAGAAGAGCGACTTAGGCCTCAAATTGCAAGAACTGGCGTGGAATAATGCTCTTGTCCATGCCAAGTAAAATACTAAATCGTGTCATTTTGGAGAGAATAAAGGATGCACCGGATACAGAAATCCGCCAGGAACAAGTTGGATTCAAGGAAGCTAAGTCATGTGCTGATCGATTTGCGACTCTACGAATAGTCATCAAACAAAGAATAGAATGGAAGTTAAATCTGTATCGCAATTTTATTGAATCTGGAAGGCCTTCGACAGCTCTGGCGGCGAAGTATTTTTGAGTGCATTTCAACGCTGTGGAGTATCCCAAGTCTTTATTAACCTCATTGAACAGCTATGTGACGATGGCGTATGTAAAGTGATCCACAATGGGAAACTCATTGAAGAGTTTGAAGTGAAAACAGGAGTAAGATAATTCCGCCTGCCTACTATCACTGATGACATTCGAAATTGAGGTGGACTGTATTATGTGTCAGACCGTGCCAGGGAGCGAGAAGACAGGAATAAGCTGGACCACCGATAATAGGTCCCTGGAAGACCTGGATTTTGCTCTTAGATGATTAGTGTCTACGGTCCCACAGAATGGAAGAGTTGCAGGCGAAAGCCAACAAACTAGCTGAATGAGGAGCAGCAAAGACAGGAATCCAGGTGACCATAGGGAAGACGGGGGCGATGAAGACAACCAACAAATAGCAACAACAACTACCAGCGCCAATCTCCATTAACAAGAGGGATTTAAGAGAGGTTACTTCCTTCACTTATTTAGGAAGACGGGTTTCAACTACAGGCAGTCGGAACTGATGAAGATATCAAAGCCAGCCAGCCAGAATTGGAAAGGTAAAGTACACCTTCACCAGCCTAACACCAGTTCGGAAGTCTTCTGCAGTCGGCCGCCATAAAGAACAAAATGGATTCGAATTCTCAGCACAAATGTGAACTCAGTCAGCTCTTCTATACGCGTCAGAAACTTAACGAGCGTGTCACGTGAAGGATTTCCGACAGCCTGTCGCCGACTTTCATCAGAAGCTGCCTCCTTCGTTGGCTCCATGCTAAAGACAAAGTGGCTGGCCAGAAAGAATAGGCGATTAGAACAACAACCAACAAGAACTTACCGTTCAGAAAACAAGTAGGAGAAAATGGAAACAAACTGGCACATGCTGGGGAGACCTACGAATGAAACTACGCTTCAGGCAGGCCCTGTATTGGAAGCCGAGTGGGAAACAATGAGTTAAGTGTGGGTATTAGGATGATGTGGGGGAGATCGTGCAATGAGGCGATGAGAGACCACGGGCAACCGTAGGCCCAGCTAAAGAGGACAGCAGAAAACAATAAGTGGACATGTGCTGCTGAAGCTCCACTTTCTACTCGGAACCTAGATGAATAATAATAATATATGGTTTCCAGATGAAAGATGTGCATTGTGTAAGTAAGCGAAAGGCCAGGTATGGTCGCGGTGGCGTGGTAGCGCCTTTGAGATGAATCGGAGAGGAGAATGACGAAGAACGTGAGAGGTGGTGAAACTAATGGTCATTCGTGAAGCCAGCTAAAAAGAATTCATAGAACAGAGTAAAGTTGAGACGTGCTGCTAAAGCTCTGTATTCTACTGAAAACCGATGTAGATGGCAGTTAATGCGGAAACACGCTTCGAAATCTACGAATGAGCCTTCTCTTTCACAGAAGAATGACAAGTCAAGGTGATCATCTACGTACGGCTCTGCAAAGGTGAGCCACTAAATTTCTTGAGGGATGTTTCCACACACCTCTATTTTTTATTTATTTTTGATTACAGCTTGATTCCACACTGTATTTTTGGTACAAGTATGAAATTTTCAGCATGGATATCGGTAGTCCAAATTTCGCAGGCCGACCATAGACATCAGGTGTGCGTCGGCAGGGGGTCGAACCTTGGACCATGTGCACGGTCGGCGAGAGTCCTAACCACTATGCCACTGACACAAGTTTATCTGTGTCTGAGCAAAATTCTCTCATCGTCCACTCCTGACCCACCTTCTCCTAATGTTCCGCGGAAATCTACACATACTCGTCCAACTTCACGAAATACTGCAAAGAAGACCCCACCATCACCATGCTGGCATTGTGGCGCGTGGCACTTTGTAAAGTCTTGTCCGTACAAAAATCATCGTTTCAGCAAGTGCAAAACCATCGGTCACAAAATTGGTTTTTGTCAGCCACGCAAACCCAGATGTCAAAATACAGCGAAAGCTCGATAAACTGTTGGTCCTAAATCCCCAAGAAAGTCAATGAGTCTAGTCGCAACCTGTCAAGTCACAACACCAGGTATGCGGAAATATATTGACCTTCAGATGAATGGTCATGATGCACGTCTGCAGCTAGATACCGCCTCTGATATTACTGTTATATCAGAGAAACTTTGGAATAATATTGGCAGACCACCAATCGCAAATACTTCCCAGACTGCTGTCAGCGCCTATGGTGGGCGACTCAAACTAATTGGTGAATTCAAATGTTCTGTTTCCTTCCGCAATATCAAATTCACAGGAACTTGTTACGTCACCAAGAGTGATTTAAATCTTTTGGGACTTAACTGGTTCGATCGTTTGCATCTGGCTGATGTCCCAATAAATTCGCTATTCAATGCAGTCAAGAAGCATAAAATGTCAGACAATTCCGGACGAAGCCGAAGCCGCAAGCCCAACAGGCAGACGAAACGACAGACGTCAAAAACAAGCCCAAACGTTCCAGATAAACCCCTAAGAAAACACGCTACTAATCATCAATCTTCTCAAGAGGGGAGGTGATATAAATAAATAAATAAATAAATAAATAAATTTATTCTCATGATACAGTACATGAGGGACGCCAGTTTACAGGCATCATCAAATTGTTACAGAAATAGGATCATATTATTCAGTCACAATTTACAGTCGATAGCAAAATATGTTTAACATGTACACTGGAGATAATACGTACACTTGATAAATGTTAATCCGAATAGTATAAAACATCCTTTTCACTTATGTACAATCATTTCTGTGCATAGTTGGAAAAATCCGCTAGATTTTCAGTGAGTGCAACACATCAGGAAATACAGAAGTATTGTCTTCGCATTAACAAAAAAAACCAGGTCTTTGGTGGGTGGGTTATAAGTGCCTGGGAAAAAAATAAAGCTTGAAGTCAGTTTTCATACATAATTTTCTTGTGTACAGAATCCTTGATTTATAGTTCATTGATGTGTTATTTTGAAATCAGAGAAATGTTTATTTCATTGAAATAAGTAAATAGATGGATTGATTCTCATGGTACAGTACATGAGGGACGCCAGTTTACAGGCATCATCAAATTGTTACAGAAATAGGATCATATTATTCAGTCACAATTTACAGTCGATAGCAAAATATGTTTAACATGTACACTGGAGATAATACGTACACTTGATAAATGTTAATCCGAATAGTATAAAACATCCTTTTCACTTATGTACAATCATTTCTGTGCATAGTTGGAAAAATCCGCTAGATTTTCAGTGAGTGCAACACATCAGGAAATACAGAAGTATTGTCTTCGCATTAACAAAAATATGTGTCCATATATAAGTGTGTATGGTGGTCTCTCTTTCTGTTTGCTCTCTTAGTCTGTGACCATTTCACTTTGATGAACCTGTCTCCTTTAACAATGTATATTCCCCTTATAGCATACATAATATGTGTTTGTTGACAGTCTGTTCTTGGTGACATGTATCCATATAAATTGTGTGTTTGTTGACATGTCTGCTATCGATTGTAAAATGTGACTGAATAATATGCTTCTATTTCTGTAACAATTTGATGATGCCTGTAAACTGGCGTCTCTCATGTACTGTATCATCAGAATAAATCTATTTATTTATTTAAATGAAATAAACATATCCCTGATTTCAAAATAACACATCAATGAACTATAAATCGAGGATTCTGTACACAACAAAATTATGTATGAAAACTGACTTCAAGCTTTATTTTTTTCCAAGGCACTTATAACCCATCCACCAAAGACCTGGTTGTTTTGTTAATGCGAAGACAATACTTCTGTATTTCCTGATGTGTTGCACTCACTGACAATCTAGCAGATATTTCCAACTATGCACAGTAATGATTGTACATAAGTGAAAAGGTTGTTTTATACTACTTGGATTAACTAAAGGTGGGCATTAACGGTTTACGAGACGTGACTATCAGTTTCTGTTTGTGAAATCAGTTTTCGACGGTTTTGTACAGTTGGCACGATTTTGGATAGTCACCGTTCATCTTTCCTGGTGCCGGTCAAGTCCTCTTTGAACAAGCAATATCTGGAACGTTTTTGGAATTGGGTCAAGTTCAACAATGCCCGGGTCAAAGAAGGGACAGAGTGTCTTGGATGCAAACAGGAAAGTAAGTCATGGTGACTTGTCTGTTAATTGTAACGATGTGTCTGATGTTAATCATGACATGGTTGATGTTACTGTTTCGCCGTTCAGGGATAATAGGAACATCAAACTCCCCAGATTTGAACCACGATATTTCGATGGAAACCCGGCTGATTATTTACAATTTGTAAAGGAGTTTGAGATCATGCTGAGTAGTTTTTTATTAAGTGATGAATTGAAATTGATGTATTTGATGAGGTGTTGCACTGGAGATGCTTCAAGAGCTATACAGTGCTGTAAGTTTATGAAGCCAAAAGAGGGCTACTACGAGGCTACGAGCATACTACGTCAAATGTTTGGAAGACCTTCGATGATTGTAAGGAACGTATACGAAGCTGTCAAAAGTAACGGCAGTCAACTTCAAGATGACTCCAAGGCACTTACTGAGTTTTTAGATAATCTTATGACTTATAAGAATACCTTGATTTCGATGAATTGCATGAATGACCTCAACTCGAGTTTTATACTAGAAGTAATAGCAAGACGCCTACCTACTCGACTGCAAAGGAAGTGGGTGAAGATAAGCTCCCGTGTGGAGGATGAGGGTATCGAGCCAAGGTTTGATGATATCCTGAAACTAGTAAAAGATAGTGTCAATCAATCGATGAGCAAGTTTGCCAGTATATTGAATCTCACCCCTAGAATAGAGCAGTCTGAGGGTAAAACGCAATCATTGATGACGAATAGGCCTCAGACAGGTGGATATCGAGAAGGCTCCATGATGTCTGGTAATGCATATAGACCTAATGAGTGTAACAGGTTTCGTAGTACATCTTCAACAGACAAGTTGCAAGCTGCAAGAGAAACACGGTTGTGTTTTACCCGTTTGCAAGAAGTGCATACAAAGGTGAACCGTGAACCAGTGAGCAAGTTCAGGGATAAGCTAAATGTGAAATCAAGGTCTGACTCCGAATTGTGTGACGATAACGGTGCGGTCAGGAAGTCTGTAGTTGCAACTGTTAAGCCATTGTTGAATAGAGTGTCACAGAATAGAGTTGCTGCTTCAGAGTGCAGTTCTGACCCTACAAGTTTACAAGGTATTACTAGTCAGAGTGAAGGTATAAAATCATTGGGGATTCGTGAAGAGGAACCAAAATTGTCTACTTCTGTTATTAAACAGTTTGAAATTGATGAAGTCGACCAGAGAGATGATGATAAATTCAATATTCGGGATAATGATCATGATATTTCACATTTGTCTTTGGTTGATCATGATGAGATGAGGGATACGCCTACTGCTGCCAAGTTAATTAAAGGTTCTGTACAACTACAACGTGAAGTAGAAATAAATGCAGATGCAGTTGCAGAAGGCATGCATACTTGTGAGACCGTCAGTGTGATTGATCAGCATGTGGCCCATCTATCATCAGATGCTAATGTTAAACCTGAGCTGATAGTAAAAGACAGCAGTGGTGGTAATCTTGCAGTTATACAACTATCTGAAAGCAGAACAACAACAGCTTCTGATTCACCGCTAAGTTGGTCAACTGGTATCAATCAGTCGTCGTTGGTGTTGTCAGCCACAATGGAAAAGACGCCCATGAACTCAACTATCTTGTGCAATGACTCTGAGAGTATTGGTGCGTTTGAAAAGACGAAAGATATTGCTCAGTTTAGTGAGAATAAGCCAAGTGTAAACGAGAGAGTAATTGTTAAATTGACTTGCATGAATAAAGGCATTTCTAGTTTCAAGTTACTATTTGAATGCTACTATCTTTAGTGTAAATTACTGTGTCTACGCTTGGTTGACCGGATGCGTCGTGTGTTTGTTCGTCATTTACGTTCTACGATACAATGACATGAGCGTGTTTCCGTTCAGATTTGAGGATATATCTGATAGAGGGAAGTCATAAAATTAACTCTGCAACGATTTTCCAACCTAGGGCGTCAACCTGAGAAGGGTTGTAGGCGTACTGCTGTAAGTCCTACAATTCTTCAAAGGGTAGCGCATCAATGAGCAATCCAATGTGCTTGGTGTGTGATTTTGTACATATGTTCATATTGTATATACTGAATTGATATCATCTGTCATCTAGCTGTTGGTAATTCTGTTTGTGTCCGGACGACTTCCACTTGGACCATCAACCTGAGAAGGAATGTAGGCGTACTGCTGTAAGTCCTACAGTTCTTCAAGGGTAGTTTGTCGTGCCAGAATCCACAACATCTGATGTGTTGATTGTATATATGTTTGTGTTAAATAATTGTGTGAGTTCCAATTACTGTAATTGTTGGTTAATCTTGTTTGTGTCCGGACATTCTTCAACTTACAATCGTCAACCTGTGAAGGGTTGTAGGCGTACTGGTGTAAGTCCTGCGATTCTTCAAAGGAATTCCACCAAGACATGATCTGCGAGTTTGTATGTACTGTTTGTATATACGTGTGGTGTGTCAAATCAATTGGTGGTGTTTTGGATTCATTGTGTTTACTCGTTGTTTTCGTACCTTGTTGTTATTGTGTAATTTTGTTAAAATTTTCGTCGTGATTACTTCCGAAGTTGTGTCCACTCTTCTACATCCGTGAATGAATTGATTGATGTTAAAGACAGCAGATGGGTCGTATACGCCGTGGAGGCTAGGCTATTGCTGAGAATGAAATGCATACGGAGATAATTGTTAGCTGCGGTCCCACACGCCGAGGAGAACGAGTGTAAACGACTGAGGCTCGCATACGTCACCGTTACTAGAACTGAGGCAGAATGAGTGACAAGCGATTGCAGTGGTAATTGGTAGTGAGTAGATAAAACGATGTGGGTGTAGCATCGTGAGGTGGTGCTATGGTCACGTTGCATTCTGCAAGAGTCATTCTAGCAAGTGGCGATTGTGTTGCAAGATGTCAAGAGGAGGTCTCTGTCTGGAGGCGCAGGTCGTCATTGATGTGTGAGATTGTGCTGTGGGTATGCTTGTGGTGTGTTGGCTTTTCTGTTTGTTTTCCATTTCAGCTCTGTCCGAGTTACCCAGGTTCTCGCAATGGCATCCAAATCAACGTGTTTTGGTCGTGAAGAAAAAAGCGATGGATCCCTCTTTTGCCGGGGAGTGTCAATGTAGTTGAAGATTGAACGATCAATTCATGGTCGTTCGCTCTAAACCAACCTCCCCAAGTTTTGCGGAGGCATCAATACACCAGTCATCGTCTCATCGGTCGCTGTTCAGAAAGAAGTCAGGAGAAAACCGTCAGAAGTAATATTGTGATTTATTATTATAATATTTCTTCATAGACCTTAGTTTTCAGCTTAATTTTAAAGTTGGCTATATGTTGGTGTTACAATAAAGAATTCTCGAGTGGCCATTCGGTGTTTTTGTTTTTGCGTCCGTTATTACTTAGGGTTTCTGAGAAAATTTTAAGGAACAGCGTGAGCCCGAGCGTAGCAAGAGCTGGTCATTAACGGTTTACGAGACGTTGCTGACAGCACTTTTAGTTTACAAAATCTTACTGTCTTCTTGTATAAATTTAATCTGTCAAGTGTTTATGTAAAGTCTGCTGGTGTATTCAGTAAAGTAAAAGTTGTAGTGCTTAACTCCTAGACTTGTTGTAGTCATTGGTATTGCCAGGATACTACTTACTCGTTTTATGCAGCCGAAATATTCAATTCTCACTTTATTGAGGAAATAGTATATTGCCTGCAAAAGTAGTGCGTCAGTTTACGAGTTTCATCAAGCCTACAGAATGTTTTCTATTCACTGAATACTGTTTGCGAATTATCCGAGAAAACACATTTCCGAGTGGGATGTAATACAAGCTGAATTCTTAAACTGTCATCCTTATAACAGTTCAATTCAATCACACATATATTAATAGATAGTCTGTAATTGACTTCAAAGACTTATCAGGGAATATTCTCATCACCTTACGGTTTGCTGATGATATTGTCCACCTAGACTATGAGAAGTAACCCTGATGCTGTAAAATATGAAAATAATACCGGTGTTTGATTATAGGTGTCCGCGTTCTATCTCATGAGTAAAGCAGTATAATATGGCGAGTGCTGTTGAGGTTACGCATAAATGTTTAGGTGGGGAGGGTTAGTCTTCAAGGTAGGGAAGCTGAATAGGTTGAGATGGCTAGAACACGTGCTGGCATACTAAGCCATCGCCTTTCTCCAGGGACAATGCTAGCCAGCACATGTTAAGGTTTAAAATGTGTTTGGGTCGGTCAAATGAAAAAGTGATATTGGTTCATAAAATTGTTGACAGTCAGCTGGAAGAAATACCGGAGATGTGACTGCAAATCTTTGGTACTGGTACAGGTGCATTCACTCTGTGTAATCTCACGTATCTATTCAACTCATGTTTTTCCTTGTCATTATTTATTCTCCCTCACATTTTCGCTCGTTAAACTTCCATTTAGTTTTATGTCTCTACCTTCGTGTGCTACATGGAATGTGGTAAATTAAACAGGTGGACTTCTCTGCAAACTCATACTGAAAGCTACTCAGAATGACAGTCTGTGCATAACTAAATGCGAAACATTGATAAATGATCTCCAAAATTTCAACAAATGATAAGTGTAGTTCTTAATCTTGTTCTTTGCCAAATGAAAAAAGATACCTTTCGGTAATCTCTTCTTCCACCCGGGACTCGTCTCCTACTTTGCAACTGGATTTGTGCTTTGTCACATTTGTACTTAGTTTTCATTCAGCATTCGCCGTTGCTGTTGACTCAGCGCCTAGATGACTTTAGTTGAATAAGGTTTCGATCGTGCAAACACGGGTCCTGGGCAGTTGATTGGTTGCATTATCATTTCTCAAATGGAATGCAGCATACTGTATATTAGGGTAAATCTTCCGCCTCGCTGCTGAAGCTGGTGTTCCTCAGGGTATTGTTATCTCTCTTTTTCTTTTTTCTCTCTCGTCTTACATGACCTTTCTCTTTCTAATGAGAGCAACTTCGTCAAATACGCTGGTGATCTGACCGTCTCACTTCCTGTCATGTTACAATGTGACTGCAGCAAACTTAACTGCTTCCTGTCTGTAGTCTAAGGTACGTGGTCTTACGTTAAATCCCTCTAAATGTCAGGCAGCTAACTTTCCCCTCACTCATAAGCGTGAACTGCAAGAACTGTGTCGTTCACAAGATGCTTGTATCAAAGAGGACACTGAAACAGAAACTAAGTCTAACATAAAATACCTTGGAGTAAATCTATCCTCTGGTCTTTCTTGGTCATTCTATATCTTGTCGATTTCTAAGAAAACCTTCAGTCTAGCTTACCATGTTATGTAGTCAAGACAGTCAAGAATCATTCAACCTCTCTTTTTACAACTTGTTAACTCTTGCATTGGTCTTTACTGCTCCCCCTTATTCTTTCCTGAATTACTCAAAAACGACTATGTCGTATTGTGTAGGGTATTAAGGTTGTCATTAGGGCAAGTGGTGTACCATTTCGTCAACTCGTTAATGCATTAGTTAAAAGACATCTAAACTCATGCGAGAAATGGTCTAAATCTATACTGTCTAACCCTCAACACCCCTTCTATTCTCAGCTCTTCCCTTTAATTTCATCTGATGGAACCAGAAGTCGGAATAAAAGATTATGTGATCGTTTTTGGAATTAAGTAATACCAAAAATTGTTGTCGTTTTCATTGCCAGCAGTTCACAGCCTATTGAGTTTACGCAAGTGCAATGCTCATTTCCCACTTTCCTGAGGAGACATCAACTAGGATTCTAGGAAAGTAGTACGTCAGTATGCGAATTTCATGAATCTGTAGACTGCATTCCATTCACTTATTACTGAAACTAAACTATGAAGGAACTGATATTTCAAAGAAGGATGTAGTACAAGGCTCATTTCTACAACTGTCGTCCTTATTTTAGTTCACTTTCATCATAAATGTATTAACCGAATTGTCTGTTACTCACTTTAGGCCCTTACCAGGGAACAGTCTTGTCAACTTAGTGTATGCTGATGGTATTGTCCACTTAGGCTGCGAGAAGTGACCATTGAAACTGGAAGATATGAAAAGACTACTGGTTTTTGATCGTAGTGTCTGTACCCTTTCTTCTGTGTTAAGTAGTCTAATATGGTGAGTAATATTGGGGTTAAGCTTAGTGTTAAGTAGAAATGTGATTTCAAACGTTGTTAATGACACAGATGCATTCACTCTGTGTAATCTCACATATCTGAGCAACCCTTATATTTTTTCCATATGACTGTTCGGTTTTCATCACATTTATGTTCATTAGAGTTCCATTTAATTTATTTTTTCCTCTACCTTTGTGTGCTACATGGAACGTGGTAACTTAAGCGGGTGCACTTGTGTGCACGCTTCTATGTTGAAAGTCAGTCTGTCAGAATGATCTATAGTCCAGGTATAGTGAAATGCTAAAACGGGATAAAAATAGGCAAAATGTCAACAAATGGTAATCGTATTTTTCATTTAGTTCTTGTCTAACTGAAAAAGTGATCTTACAATAATTTCTCCTCTTACCCGAGATAACTCTCACACTCTGTCTCGTTATATCTCATTAGTTAGTTAATTTTATCGCGTAGCCCAACTGCGAAGTTGAAACACATCTGATGAAATATGTTTTGCTTATTACCAACCAAATATAATATTTTTCAAGTGTGGAACGTCACAAATCGAACTGCTACACTTCTGTGCTGATTTCCATGTTAAAACTCAGTCAGTCAGCTTTGTCACTGCAGATGCGTAGTGTCACAACTACCTAGTGTTAATTAGCTTAAACAATTATTCATGCCGTTTCCTAAGTACTCTATGCATTTCCCGATTCCTTAAACTGTCCAGATAAAGTGCACCGAAGAGGAAAACATAAACCAAAAGTCAGTAACATGGACGTAAGAAATAGTGTGAATAGAAGTGAATGAGATGAGTGACCTTTATCCCTGTAGTACGCTTAACTAAAATACTCATGTATATGAATGAGGCAAAAAGTTGTGTGACTGACTTGATATGATCATGAGCAATAGTTTGTGCTCAAAACGCCACCAAGTAATATTGCTGTACAACACTGTGTGATTTATCAAAATAAAATCGTATCCATAATGGAGTTATACTCTACCACAGTGCCCAAATTTTATACTTATGTCAAAAATACTTATCTTATGTGTCTCCTAATTGTTTCCTTTTTGTCTTCCTCATTGCAGGTTGTCAGTCTCCGTAGACATTCTACCAGATGTCGTCATGCATAGTGTCTGCAAGCAGTCTTTCAATACATCTACCTCCCGCAAAGTTATTGTTACGATGCCTTTAAATCATTTACATTTGGCCGTAATACAATTAGTGTGCTAATATTACTGATGCAATGACATGCAAGACTTGTACATGTTACTGTGAAGTTAGCTTGTAATAACATTCCCTCCATAGTAAATAGAATGCTTGTGATAACAATTCGTCATTATCTTTTCATTGTGTTGATAGTTGCGTATATATTAGAAAAAAGCTAACCTTGTCGTATCAGTTCTCTAAATTACAATCACTAAGTGCCCATACCTCTGCTGAATACCAAGTGCTACTCGTGGCCCATGAAATACTTATTACTGCATTCGTAAATAACTATCAAACTATTATTACATGGAGTAGTGAGACAGAAGGCGTATGAAATTTAGATATTAGTGTGTATCTGAAGTTAACGACACAATATATATGTGGATTTTTCATTTCCAAACTAGAGAATTTTATAGGGTAATGTAGGAGTGAGCGCAATGAGTTAATAATGTATTCTTTACTGCATACATCTTGTATGAGTGAAATGCTTCTATTCAATTTTCGGCGAAGCTTCAATATCACCCTACAGGGTTTCTTCAATGCACTCTCATAGGGAATAATACTTGGTACTGAGGAATCCAGCCAAAAGCATTTGTGACACAATCGAATCACTTTTTCAACTAATAATTTAATTTTTTAATTTTTTGATTTACAGCTTGATTCCACACTGTATTTTCGGTACAAGTATAGAATTTTCAGCATGGATATCGTTAACCCAAATTTTGCAGGCCGACCATAGATATCAGGTGTGCGTCGGTGCGGGATCGAACCCCGGACCATGTGCATGGTTGGCGAAAGTCCTAACCACTGTGTAAATATAAATTTACATGAAAATGCATGCCATTTTTACAGGCACGATCAAGTATGATATAATATCAAATCGCAGATTGTCTACAAGTTAATAATGTTTCAACAGTTAAATATTTGATATATATATAAATACACTGATTGTCTGAACCAGGCCGTATAGTTATTAAATTGTACAGTTGTCCTCCAGGTTACGCGGGAAAATCGACTTCGTTTCGTTTTCATCCCGTGGTTGTAAGCATACTATAACCAACAAATATTGAAGTAAGTAAAACGTTTACAAGGGATTGAAAGCTGTTCTAGAAAAGTAAAAGTGCTGAGGTGAATCATTAAATTGTAATGTAATAGGTAAGTGCAAGTATCATTAATAAATGCATTAATAAAGAAAACTCCCTAGGTTGACAACGTTCATTTGCAATGTATAATGCTACACGTATATCTCGTACTATCATGATGTCCACTTTTGGTTTTAATACATTTATCCTCAGTTGTGCCAGTTGTTTTTATTTTATACCTTTTTGTGCATTTAGTGCACAACCGTACCCTTCAGAGAGTAGGAATATAATAAGTCATAAAGAGCTGTAAAATGTTAGGTTTAATGGGATATAATGAGGATCAAGTAAAGACGTTATTAGAAAATGAATGAGATAAGACATTGTGAAGTGGTATTTAAAGATCTGACAATGGACAGCAAGTTAGTTTATAAGATGCCCCATAAATCTGTGCAGATCCCGCGTGGTCGCGTCTCAACAATAGGCTGAGCGAATGGTATATATTTGAAGGTAGAAGCATGATCTGTCAAGGCGTTCATTATTATCTTTTTCAAGATAAAGATCTAAGCCCCCACAAAAATCCGAAATATCTCGAGCCTTCAAATGGCATATTGCTGTTCCTGCAAATGGGGCGATTCACCTTAGTGACCCCCACCATATCTACTGATCAGCTAACGCCACCCTCCCTCCTTTTTTGATGTTAAGCTCTGAGACTATGATTATTATGGTTACCGCAAGTATATTGCTTTGTACCAAACATGTTCATACCTCATATTCCATCTCCCTAGCTTTCTTAATGAGTGCTTCCAATAGGTCTCCGCGTACATCTTTATGAACATATTATATGTGTGTGCATGCGTCCTAATGAACAGATTACTTTACAAGAAGTTAGATCCTTAAAGAATAAAAAGAATAGGTTTTGTGAATAGTGAAGCAAGATTCAGCAGAACAATATAGTTAGGGATCAATGTAGGTAGTATGAACTGAAGGTAAGGTCGGTTGGCAGGACTTAGTGTACTAAATTATCATGACAGTCTTATATATAGTCAACATTTGACATTGCAAAGTAACCTGTCTACATATATTATAAAAAGATATTAACAGAACCAACAAAATTTCAGCATTTGGTTAACAATACTACAGAAGGGCAGTTAGTACTACAGGTAGTCGTGAAGTAAATCAATCTGTGTATAATAAGAGCATAATCAGTGTCATAATTCGTATTATCAAAGAATACATTAGGCTCAATAACTGAGTGTTATAAGGGAAATAAGAGCGGTAAACCAAGAGAACATTTGCCGCATAAGTATTTTAATCATTTTAGATATTTTAATGACAATCTAATTTCAAGTATTGAACCTACATAGTTACTAAGTATTATTATGTTAGTCTGGGAACTAGTGTACTTTCTGTAGTTAAATATTGAAATGCCATTGTCTCTCCACTCTACAAGCAGTTGAGATCTTTGAGGCGGGCTAGGGTGGACATGTTTATATGTTTTTCTAGGCTCCTTTTGAAACTGTCAGGCCTTTCACAGGATCTTATCTCAGAGGGTAGTTGGTTCCAAAGTTTGCAATATTTAATGGTGAAGAAGTTAGCTCTAGTGGTGAGTTTATGGGTGTTAACCTTGAGAAGGTAGTTGTGGTTGCGTAGTCCATACGATTGAAGATTAGCCCACGACGTTATGGATGAGTTACTGTTACAGTGCCTTCTTATAACTTTGAATAAGAGAAATAAATTGCACTTCACTCTCCTTAACCATAAGGGCTCTAAGTCCAGTCGAATACATCTGTCAAGGTATTCTATTTGCTGACCATAGCCTAATATGCGTTTCGTAAGGAATCTCTGGACACTTTCAACTTTTTTTCTGTCTGCTGATTTAAAGCTACTGTATAAGTGGGCACAGTATTCAAGTTTGGGGCGAATGCATATCTTATATATGGCTAATCTGGCTTCTGGAGTGTAAAAGTTGCGTAGCACAAAGCCGGTTAGACGTTTACAATCAGATACCACCTTATTTGCATGATCAGTAAAGGTAAGATCTGAGTATGTTATCCCGAGATCTGTGACTGTGTTCGTGTTTGAGACAAGGTCACCGTACATGTATAGACACATGCTAGGTTTCCAACGTCCGAAGTATGTTACCCAGATTTAGCTGGATATAACGTTAACTGCCACTTTTCACTCCAATTACATAGACTATTTAGGTCTTCTTGGCAAACGAAGCAGAACAAGCTGCAGGCAAAGGAGACCTCGCCACACTCTACCAAACAACTAGGAACCTTTCGGGCAAACGTTCGACACAGATTAAGCCAATAAAGGACGACAATGGAAAGTCAATCACCAAAGAGGTGGAACAGAGAAAGCACTGGGTTGAACACTTCAAAAGACTTCTAAATCGTCCGCCACCTACAACACGTCCAGCAATACCAACAACGGAAGCAGAACTACCAGTGAACACTGACCCCCCAACGAAATCAGAAGTCCTAAATGCAATCAAGATGCTCAAAACTGGGAAAACACCGGGACCAGATGGAATCCCAGCAGAGGCTTTGAAAATAGACCCAGAGACAACAGCGGACTTGATGACACCACTACTGGAGAAGGTGTGGAAAGAGGGCAAAGTACCCGAGGATTGGAAGAACAGTTACTTATTCAAACTTCCAAAGAAAGGAGACTTAAGTCAATGTAAAAACTGGCGTGGAATTATGCTTCTGTCCATTCCAAGCAAGATACTAAGTCGCATCATCCTGGAGAGAATCAAACAAGCCCTAGATGAAAAACTTCGTCCGGAACAGGCTGAATTCAGGAGAAACAAATCATGTATTGATCAAATCGCCACTCTACGGATCATCATTGAACAAAGCTTGGAATGGCAGTCACCTCTCTATCTCAACTTCATCGACTTTGAAAAGGCCTTCGACAGCGTCGATCGAGAGGTCATTTGGAAACTACTTCGCTACTACGGGGTCCCATCGACAATTATACAGCTCATCCAACAGTTATACGACAATGCTGCATGCCAAGTAATCCACAACGGGAAACTCACGGAAGCCTTCGAAGTGAGGACGGGAGTGAGGCAAGGCTGTCTACTATCACCAATGATCTTCCTGATTGCAATTGATTGGATAATGCGACAGACAACGGCAACCAACAAGGGAACAGGCATAAAATGGACTGACACAAAAGACTTGGAGGATCTGGATTTCGCCGATGATATATGTCTGATTTCCCATAAACTGGAAGATATGCAAATGAAAAGTAACAAGTTGGCAGAAGAAGCATCAAAGATAGGACTTCACGTGAACATAGATAAAACAGAGATGATGAAGATTCCTTGCCAACATCAACAGCAACAACAGACCACAATAAGCATAAATGGGAAGAACCTGAAAGAAACAACCTCCTTCACCTACCTGGGAAGCATCGTCTCAACTACAGGCGGAACTGACGAGGACATCAAAGCCAGAATCGGAAAAGCAAGACAAGCTTTCATCACTCTCAAATCTGTGTGGAGGTCAACAGCAATCAGCATCAAAAATAAGATCCGGATTTTCAACTCCAATGTGAAGTCAGTGCTACTATACGGATCAGAGACTTGGCGAGTCATAAAGAGCATCTCAAACAAACTTCAAACCTTCATTAACAACTGTCTCCGCTCAATACTCAAGATCAGATGGCCAGAAAAGATCAGCAACAGGGATCTCTGGGAGCGAACCAATCAGGAACCGATTGTGAAACAAATAGGCAGAAAGAAATGGAGATGGATTGGCCATACGCTGAGGAAACCATCAAGTGACATCACTAGACAAGCCCTCGAGTGGAACCCGAAAGGGAGGCGGCGAGTTGGTCGTCCAAGGGTGACTTGGAGGAGGTCATGTGAAGAGGAGATGAAAGCATGTGGGCAGACCTGGAGCAGGGTGAAAAAGTTGTCAGAAAACCGAAGTCAATGGAGGCGCGCAGCTGAAGCCCTATGTTCCTCTAGGAACTAAAGGATACAATAATAATAATAATTTAGGTCTTCTTGGATTTTACTAACAATATTCATATCATTATAGTCAAAATCATAGACAACTTTGAGGTCATCTGCAAAGAGGTATGGCTTGCCATGCTTGATCATAGAGACAATATCATTTATGAATACAATGAATAGAGTAGGGCCAAGAACACTACCTTGTATCACGCCGCTGGTTATCGGTTTGAATGTTGATAAGTGGTGGTTGACTTTAACTAACTGTTCTCTTCCTGCAAGAAAGGAAGTTATCCACTCAAGAAGCCTTCCACTTATTCCATAAGATAGGAGTTTCAGTATGAGTCTTTTGTGTGGGACTTTATCAAAAGCTTTCCTAACATCTAGGAATAATGTTGCTGCCGAACGACCTTTGTCTACACATTCAGTAATGTGGTCGAAATAATCTAACTGGCACGTAATGCACGATCTTCTATTTAGGAAACCGTATTGGAAAGGGAATATTAAGTCATTCGAGAGCAAATACTGAACAATTTGCTTCTTTACAATCTTTTCCATCACACGTGAAACTACGGAAGTAATGTTGATGGGGCGGTAATTATCTATGTCCGCTGTAGGTCCGGTTTTGTGAATGGGTACAACGTAGGATTTCTTCCAGCTATTTGGATATGTTCCACTCCTTATCGAAGTTGAAAATATCTTGAGAAGAAGTAGATTCATGTCATTTCCACCATTTTTTAAGAGGACGGAAGACATTTCATCTGGGCCAGGAGTATTAGTAAGCTTAAGAGTTGTGATAGCTTTATCGATTTCTTGGGCGTTTAAGACTACATCGCTTAGACACTTTTCTGTTTTACGAGGGAAATCTATATCCTGGTCATTTTCTAGAGTGTACAGTTTGGCAAAGTGCGTGCTAAACACCTCACATATATCCTCAGCACTTTCGTGAGTAATGCCACCAAGGTGTATTATTTTTGGATATGTTGATTTGGAGTTAGTTAACCTACTTTTGAAGAGTTTGGCTATTTCTCCAGTGTTATGTGGCGACTGAATTGCCCGCGTTTCTTTATTCCTAAGACTTAGATTTTTTAACTCATGGATTCTAATGAGGATTGTTTTGATAGCGATTAACGACGATAAGTCGTCATGTCTATAGTAACTTAATGAATGCTTCCGCAAACTTCTTCTTAATGATATTGGAATAAAATCACCTTGAGGGATTTTGAATTTAATCAGTTTCACAGGCGCTATGACATCATTAACCGACTGTATATTGTCATAGAAGTTTTTAAGGACTTCCTCTAAGGAGTCATTGGTAAAGTAGGAATCCCAATTAGAGTATCTAATCAAGTCCTGATACAAGTCCCAATCAACCCGCGTGTATGGTCTTATAGGTGTCCAACTAACTTCATTTCTGTGTATAGTTTCTGGAGAAATGTTAAACGAACATGCAACTATTTTATGATCGCTACCTGGGAATTCATGTCCCACATGAATTGTAGATGGTGCTGCGTTGATCGTGAATATAAGATCAAGAATGTTATTGGACCTAGTGGGTACATTTATGTGTTGCGTCCATCCTCCAGTAATGATGGAATTAAGAAGATTATCATACCTCGAGGGTCCACGAAGTGTACGCCATGATATATCAGGCAAATTGAAGTCACCTCCAATTATATTATAACTGAAGGGGAGATTGGATGCAACATTAAATATGTTGCTGAGTACGTTATCGTATTCGCGGTTGGATGATGGCGGTCGGTATACACAACCTATAAGGATAGGTTTACTTCTGAGAACTTTTATTTCGACCCACACCGAATCATTAAGTTGTGACAGAATAGGGTGACTAAAATGCGTTGCACAAATGGGTTGTTTAACGTATATGAGTGTTCCACCCCCACGACCTGTTTCCCTATCCCCTCGAAAAAGATTGTACTTATCAATTGATAAGCTACCATCCACAACGTCACTTGAGCACCAGGCTTCAGCGATCATGATCAGCGACGGATTGCATATAGAGGCTAACGTACATAATGCTAAATGTTTGTTAAGAACTGATCTAACATTTATGAGGATGACGGATAGACTTTGACGAAGTGGTTTTAGTGTATGGCAATATCATAATAAAATACTCTATGGTTATCAACTGAATATGTGCAGTCGTTATTGGATTCATTAATTACAACATTTTGATCACTAGAGACGGTTTCTTTAATTTGATAGTTAGGGATGGGTTGTGAAATGTCACTAAAAGCGATAATAGTGATATTAGGTGTGATTTACCTGTAAACTGAGGGACTCTAGTGTAACACAGCACCATATCCCAGCAGGGTATTCTTTGTGTTTTACAGGTACAAGTAGAATTGATGGACTGAGCATTTGTTAAATATGGAGGCGACCCATTGAGTCACTTACTCGAAAGGCTGACGAAATGAGATACTTTGCACACGCACTTTCAGATGTAGGCATGTGTCACTTCACATGAACTCTAGACCATATCGAGTAGGCATTCCTTTAAATCTACCCTACCCTGTGCGCTTAATTATTGTTCGTATATGTGATGACTTGGTGCGTTTCCTAGTTTGCCTATAATTACGGAATGTACATTATATTGGGGAACACAAATGGATTTTGTGGAAACCAGTGGTGTTCCTTCTCTAGTCTTAATTGATGTCACATTGATTGACACGATTAAAGGAATATATTGTAACGTGGTGTTTTCTGTAGCTGCGAAACGTAGATACCTAGTTTCGAATTGACATCATGCATCTAATCCTATTAACCTATGGGTATAGTTCATCCTTCATGATAAAACTAGAAGTCAGGAGTAGACTGTCTTTGACAGATCTAGTTTTACGATGTGACTAATTGGTGAGTCACCTGGTGTTGTGGTAGTAAAAAAAACAGCTCCAAACCTTAGTATTTTCTAGAAATGAACATATTTACTTACTTTGGCGACAATTTAATCTTAGGGATATTAACCTTTACTTAGTAATTTGGATCCGAAAGTAAACGCCATGTTACTAAGTTATTCAAAAGACAGAATGATGAGTGAAACAGTACTCGGATACTTAATCTAACGAAATCGAATAATGATAATCGTTTAGCTTACCAATATGCCGCTTACTTTCAGTCTTAATTCAAAGACAAATTTAATTGCCCACTGAATTAATGGTTTCAGAAGACTGCTCTACTCCTGTCTTCGAAATACTTTACCCGATCGTGTTTTACTTCAAAATATGTGTATACTGGCCAGCTGATGCCGCTTATCCAGTTACACTGTTTTTCAGTTACAATTTCCCATCTATTTCCTATCAAACACAACATCCCTTAAACCATCAACGAGTTACCATCATTTCTAAATAAATAACCTTAACTATTCGCATGTAAACGATGCTATAAACTTTATCACTTACGTGATGTTTCAAATTTCGATTAATCAGTTTTCCCTTACATGAGTGCCTGTTTCATTTTTAACGGATATTTCTAACCTTTGACTACTGAATTAGTACGTTTTATTATATACCATCCATACGAAATATAGGTACTGATAATAATTACTGCTAACAGATTTATCACGAGAATGTACTCCATATTGACGACAATATTCCTCAGGGGCGGACGTATTTTATAAACGCGCTACTCAATACAACACATGACCCTAGCCCCATAACTCTGTAGCTCACAATATTCTATAAAGTTAGTAGTGACTATTAACAAGTAGAATGTCTATTTGAGGTATAGAGAATACATTTATTAGTGATTCGACACAAAATACAAAATCAACGGCACTGGAAACCACTTTCTTCAGCAACGAATCCCACGAGGTCACCGGAACTACAGATTATCTAAAAAGAGAACAAGGGTTCACAGGATGTATACATGAATATAACTACCAATATAATATTAACGAGATAGCACAGTAAGAATGAAAGTTTATATCGATGTGCGATTACATCAGTCACTATTTTTGACACAAGTGGATATTTAGACGAAGTAATAAGAAGACGTAATTTGTCTGAGCCGTGTAGTGTTGTATTTGCGCAACACATTTTGGACAATCTGGTCACGCATGGAGTTGTTATAGGAATACATATGAAATTATTACAGTTAAAAGTTTAGAAAATAAATTTAGGTGGAATTAAAACTACATATTGAAGGTTAAAATAACAATGAAGATCACTAAACCAAATATCTGAGGTACTAGTACATCTACCCTGACTAGTATCAAAACGAAGTTTAACAAAGAAGGTTTCGTGTGATGACGAATAGTCTTGGAATTCACAAAATTGATTTAAACTTCCTAATCACACTTCGGCTTCCACAAACTTTAGGATGCAATCCAAACACGTTTTACAGATAGGTTTAAAAAATGTGCAAACGTCAGTTTTATGTCCTATCCCTATAATATGTTTTGAAATAGAGGAGCTGGGACCCAATTAATAACTTCTGAAGATTCCGTTGCTTCCGGAGGCATTTAGGAATATGATGCGTAGCCGTTACTTGCAAAAATCGATGAGCCTTCCCTAAATGGATATAGCAACCACTTCTAAACCTTACGTTCATAGCTTTAAGAGATGTCGGACACTACTCCTACGTGGTTTTAAAATAATTTGGTAAATTAACTTCGAACATGCGCCAATGTGGCGTCAGGACAATGACGAAAATCGAAAGTTTATGAAACCAAACTCACTAATAGGACAAAATGACGCACACGTCAGATGTCTTTACGTACCTGATCACGAGGATGGTATTGAAATCCACCAAATTACTACAATGTTGCAGTGTGCATTTAACTCATTTAAAAATTTTGGCAGAAAACACTGAATGTTTTAAGTGATCGCAAAACATATTACGGTTTCTGCCCATTTGTGAACACTAATTTTCGCTTGTATCTATGCATTCTATTGACTTTCAGCTATCAAAACACTGCACAAAAGTGCGGAAGGATGCACAAATTTCATATCAACCATATTCTTCGGTTCCTGCAGCAGTAATAGGTACTGCACAATAGCTGATAGGGAAATTTGAGATCGAGTACAAGTTTCCGCCAATCTGAAAAGAAATCTATCGAATGGCAGTCGTTGAAATGTACGCGAAGCTTACTCTGTATGCTAAAAATTACTGCATGAACCATGTATTTAAGCGTCCTGTCACACAAGCAATCAGCAAATGCTCAAGAACAATATCGAACAATAATTTTCATATAAATTCATCCAACAAGAGCAAAATAAGCACCAAAATAGCGTCTACTGCGTTTGTTGGACGACTAGCTACAACTCGAATCAACGAAACCGCGCAAACGACGTCAAGGTTAATCCAAGGGCTCCACTTCAAATAAAGGATATGACTTATCAACGCCCGATATGTATCCATATAAATTGTGTGTTTGTTGACATGTCTGCTATATTTTGCTATGAATATATGGATCGATACTCCATTATAATTAGCCAATCATGTTGACTGTCTATTGGTTTGTTCACACACTTGTCTGGACATTAATATATATATTGCATTCACACTCCTGTGTGAATTGATTCTCCTTGTGTTTGGAAAATAGAAGTATCATTGCAAACCTAGTGGTCTTCTGATTTCCGTCTTTCTTGCGTCAGGACTATTAAATTCTCGACCAGTACATAACAATAATTTGGCGACGAGTACATAACAATTTGGCGCCGGGGAAAACTACTATTAACCACTCAGCAGCAGCATAATTCGGCGACCGGGGAAACTATGGACTCTTCTAAATTGGAATTACTACTTGAACGACAAATGAAATTAATGGAAGTGTTCATTAACAAACAGACTGGTCCAACTTCACCTTCAAGTATTCCGAATCATACCATGCTACCATCTGTCGACGGCATTGTGAATAGTATCTCACAGTTCAATTATAACCCAGAGGCTAATGTCACTTTTGACACATGGTATCAACGATATGAGGACTTATTCATAGTTGATCTCGCCTCACAAGACGATGCTTGGAAGGTGCGAGTGTTATTACGTAAATTCGGTCCCGCAGAATATGAGAGGTACTGCAACCTAATTTTACCCCAAAAACCACGTGAGAAGTGTTTCGATGATACAATAAAGCTGCTGAGTGAACATTTTGGAGACCACTCCTCATTATTCAGCATACGTTATCGTTGCCTCAAGCTGGCAATGAATGAAAATGATGATTTCCTTACTCACGTTGGCACAGTCAACCGAGAATGTGAGAGATTTCGACTCAGGTCCTTAACAGATGATCAATTCAAAGCCTTGATTCTCATATGCAGTCTCCAATCTCCTCGTTTCACAGATATCCGAACTCGACGGGTCAATCAGCTAGAACAAAATCCTAAGTTACCATTACATGACATAGCTGATGAATATCAACGGCTGATTAATCTGCAGAAAGACACACACCTGGTCGAATCAACACCTTCGAGAAGCTCTGATATTCATACATTACGAGAGAGCAAAATTCTCTCATCGTCCACTCCTGACCCACCTTCTCCTAATGTTCCGCGGAAATCTACACATACTCGTCCAACTTCACGAAATACTGCAAAGAAGACCCCACCATCACCATGCTGGCATTGTGGCGCGTGGCACTTTGTAAAGTCTTGTCCGTACAAAAATCATCGTTTCAGCAAGTGCAAAACCATCGGTCACAAAATTGGTTTTTGTCAGCCACGCAAACCCAGATGTCAAAATACAGCGAAAGCTCGATAAACTGTTGGTCCTAAATCCCCAAGAAAGTCAATGAGTCTAGTCGCAACCTGTCAAGTCACAACACCAGGTATGCGGAAATATATTGACCTTCAGATGAATGGTCATGATGCACGTCTGCAGCTAGATACCGCCTCTGATATTACTGTTATATCAGAGAAACTTTGGAATAATATTGGCAGACCACCAATCGCAAATACTTCCCAGACTGCTGTCAGCGCCTATGGTGGGCGACTCAAACTAATTGGTGAATTCAAATGTTCTGTTTCCTTCCGCAATATCAAATTCACAGGAACTTGTTACGTCACCAAGAGTGATTTAAATCTTTTGGGACTTAACTGGTTCGATCGTTTGCATCTGGCTGATGTCCCAATAAATTCGCCATTCAATGCAGTCAAGAAGCATAAAATGTCAGACAATTCCGGACGAAGCCGAAGCCGCAAGCCCAACAGGCAGACGAAACGACAGACGTCAAAAACAAGCCCAAACGTTCCAGATAAACCCCTAAGAAAACACGCTACTAATCATCAATCTTCTCAAGAGGGGAGGTGATATGTGTCCATATATAAGTGTGTATGGTGGTCTCTCTTTCTGTTTGCTCTCTTAGTCTGTGACCATTTCACTTTGATGAACCTGTCTCCTTTAACAATGTATATTCCCCTTATAGCATACATAATATGTGTTTGTTGACAGTCTGTTCTTGGTGACATGTATCCATATAAATTGTGTGTTTGTTGACATGTCTGCTATCGATTGTAAAATGTGACTGAATAATATGCTTCTATTTCTGTAACAATTTGATGATGCCTGTAAACTGGCGTCTCTCATGTACTGTATCATCAGAATAAATCTATTTATTTATTTAAATGAAATAAACATATCCCTGATTTCAAAATAACACATCAATGAACTATAAATCGAGGATTCTGTACACAACAAAATTATGTATGAAAACTGACTTCAAGCTTTATTTTTTTCCAAGGCACTTATAACCCATCCACCAAAGACCTGGTTGTTTTGTTAATGCGAAGACAATACTTCTGTATTTCCTGATGTGTTGCACTCACTGACAATCTAGCAGATATTTCCAACTATGCACAGTAATGATTGTACATAAGTGAAAAGGCTGTTTTATACTACTGGGATTAACATTTATCAGGTGTATGTATAATCTCCAGTGTACATGTTAAACATATTTTGCTATCGATTGTAAAATGTAACTGAATAATATGCTTCTATTTCTGTAACAATTTGATGATGCCTGTGAACTGGCGTCTCTCATGTACTGTATCATCAGAATAAATTTATTTATTTATTTTGCTATGTATATATGGACCGATACTCCATTATAATTAGCCAATCATGTTGACTGTCTATTGGTTTGTTCACACACTTGTCTGGACATTAATATATATATATTGCATTCACACTCCTGTGTGAATTGATTCTCCTTGTGTTTGGAAAATAGAAGTATCATTGCAAACCTAGTGGTCTTCTGATTTCCGTCTTTCTTGCGTCAGGACTATTAAATTCTCGACCAGTACATAACAATAATTTGGCGACGAGTACATAAGAATGGGACTGCCATTCAGAACTGCATATTTGGTCTGTTACTCACCAGCAGGCCATCAGCTGTAGAGAAGGCATATTTTCAAAGCATATTTAGAAAATATAAGGATGCTAAATTCGATATAACGCACTGTACATTATGAATATCAGTCGCAAAGTCATCGGCGTATATCACATTCTCTTTTACGAAGGACAGATGTCCACCATGAATCAGCTGCCAGATTCTGACTAAAGGTAGGCCGTGGCACCCAAATACGTTTTCGGAGGGCTCCAGACCATGAAGCGAATTCACTACAGCACACATGGCTACCCACTTGAGGAAAAGTAGTTGACTGATTATTGCCTCCAAGATAAGACTGTTTCAGCCACTAAGTTTCCCACCAATGTTCTGTATTTCATTTGATCTAATTTGTCTATTGGCTTTTCACAATAGCTATGCTTCACAAATTTTTCCAATATTTTGCAGAGAATTACTCCGTATAATTAACTCTCCTTAATGTACTTTTCCCAATATTTCTCTGCAAACAGGAGTCAAAAGAGATTTGTAGTCTTTCTAGGAGCTAGGTTATTTAAAGGTGCATCTGGCTGCTCGGAAATTGGGAGGTAATAGAAAACACCAACATGCCTGCAGAGAAATAAAGGGGGAAGGGGTATGGGGTAATAACATTTGGCTGATGTCCCTCGTCGGATGACTTAATTGTTATAAAGTATTTTTCAAATTTTTTTTATTACAGCTTGATTCCACACTGTATATTTGTTACAAGTATGGAATTTTCGGCATGCATATCGGTAGCCCAAGTTTGGAAGGCCAACCATAGATATTAGGTGCGCGTCGGCAGGGGGTCGAACATCTGACCATGTGTCAGCCACGTCTCGTAAACCGTTAATGACCAGCTCTTGCTACGCTCGGGCTCACGCTGTTCCTTAAAGTTTCTGAGAAACGCTTAGTGATAACGGACACAAAAACCAAAACACCGATTGGTGACTCGAGAGTTCTTTATTGTAACACCAACATATAGCCAACTTTAAAATTAAGCTGAAAACTAAGGTCTATGAAGAAATATTATAATAATAAATCACAATATTACTTCTGACGGTTTTGTCCTGACTTCTTTCTGAACAGCGACCGATGAGACGATGACTGGTGTATTGATGCCTCCGCGAAAATTGGGGAAGTTGGTTTAGAGCGAACGACCATGAATTGATCGTTCAATCTTCAACTACATTGACACTCCCCGGCAAAAGAGGGATCCATCGCTTTTTTCTTCACGACCAATACACGTTGACTTGGATGCCATTGCGAGAACCTGGGTCACATGGACAGAGCTGAAATGGAAAACAAACAGAAAAGCCAACACACCACAAGCATACAGTAGTAATTTATTGTAATTGTAGTATTCGTATTTCGAGATGACCGAATTACAAGAATCCAACCAAAACACAGAGAGGGCAGAACTCAGGAATTTGTATTTAGCGGAATTATTATGTAATTCATATAAGAAATATTAACATTCAACAGTAAGTATTTAAACAATACAGAGATAGAAATTGTCAAACACCACACATACCCACATCACTATCTCACACATCAATGACGACCTGCGCCTTCTAGTTAAAGGCATCCTCTTGCAACACAATCGCCACTTGCTAGAATGACTCTTGCAGAATGCAACGTGACCATAGCACCACCTCACGATGCTACACCCACATCGTCTTATCTACTCACTACCAATTACCACTGCAATCGCTTGTCACTCATTCTGCCTCAGTTCTAGTAACGGTGACGTATGCGAGCCTCAGTCGTTTACACTCGTTCTCCTCGGCGTGTGGGACCGCAGCTAACAATTATCTCCGTATGCATTTCATTCTCAGCAATAGCCTCCCCGGCGTATACGACCCATCTGCTGTCCTTAACATCAATCAATTCATTCACGGATGTAGAAGACAAGAAACAACTTCAGAAGTAATCACGACGAAAATTTTAACAAAATTACACAATAACAACAAGGTACGAAAACAACGAGTAAACACAATGAATCCAAAACACCACCAATTGATTTGACACACCACACGTATATACAAACAGTACATACAAACTCGCAGATCATGTCTTGGTGGAATTCCTTTGAAGAATCGCAGGACTTACACCAGTACGCCTACAACCCTTCACAGGTTGACGATTGTAAGTTGAAGAATGTCCGGACACAAACAAGATTAACCAACAATTACGCGGAGACCTATTGGAAGCACTCATTAAGAAAGCTAGGGCGATGGAATATGAGGTACGAACATGTCTGGTGCCAAGCAGTATATTTGCGGTAACCATAATAATCATAGTCTCAGAGCTTAACATCAAAAAAGGAGGGAGGGTGGCGTCAGCTGATCAGTAGATATGGTGGGGGTCACTAAGGTGAATCGCACCATTCTGCAGGAACAGCAAAATACAAATTAAAGGCTCGAGATATTTCTGATTTTTATGAGGGCTTAGATCTTTATCTTGAAAAAGATAATAATGAACGCCTTGACAGATCATGCTTCTGCCTTTAAATATACACCATTTGCTCAGCCTATTGTTGAGATGCGACCATGTGCGATCTGCACAGATTTATGGGGCATCTTATAAATCAACTTGCTGTCCATTGTCGGATCTTTAAATACCACTTCACAATGTCTTATCTCATTCATTTTCTAATAACCTCTTTACTTAATCCTCATTGTATCCCATTAAACCTAACATTTTATAGCTCTTTATGAATTTGATTCGACTTATTATATTCCTATTCTCTGTGAGGTACGGTTGTGCACCAAATGCACAAAAAAGCATAAAATAAAAAAACAGACATAAGGGAAAAATGTATTAAAACCAAAAGTGGACATCATGATACTACCAGATATACGCGTAGCATTATACATTGCAAATGAACGTTGTCAGCCTAGGGAGTTTTCTATATTGATGCATTTATTAGTGATACTTGCACTTACCCATTTCATTACACTTTATTGATTCACCTTAGCACTTTAACTTTTCTAAAAACAGCTTTCAATCCCTTGTAAACGTTGTACTTACTTCAATATTGGTTGGTTATCGTATGCCGACAACCACGGGATGAAAACGAAACGAAGTCGATTTTCCCGCTCAACCTGGAGGACAATTGTACAATTCAATAACTATACAGCCTAGTTCAGACAATGTGTATTTATATATATATCAAATATTTAACTGTTGAAACATTATTAACTTGTAGACAATCTATGATTTGATATTATATCATACTTGATCGTGCCTGTAAAAATGGCATGCATTTTCATGTAAATTTATATGTTTATATGAGAATATATATTATTATTATTAATATGAACATATGTACAAAATCACACACCAAGCACATTGGATTGCTCATTGATGCGCTACCCTTTGAAGAATTGTAGGACTTACAGCAGTACGCCTACAACCCTTCTCAGGTTGACGCCCTAGGTTGGAAAATCGTTGCAGAGTTAATTTTATGACTTCCCTCTATCAGATATATCCTCAAATCTGAACGGAAACACGCTCATGTCATTGTATCGTAGAACGTAAATGACGAACAAACACACGACGCATCTGGTCAACCAAGCGTAGACACAGAGTAATTTGCACCAAAGATAATAGCATTCAAATAGTAACTTGACACTAGAAATGCCTTTATTCATGCAAGTCAATTTAACAATTACTCTCTCGTTTACACTTGGCTTATTCTCACGATTCTGGTCGGACGTTACAATCTCTCCCCATAACGTGGATATATTTTTGTCGATTTCTGGAATATTGTAGTGGATATTATACCACTGCTCAACTATAACTTATATTGGCTGCTACTCTAGCTTCCAATTCTGCAGATATATCACCGCCAGTTATCAAGTTTGGATCCACTCTTTCGCAGGGCTCATCCTCCTTATTGTAACTTTAGAACAACGTCACAGAAAAGAAAACTGTAGAGAAGTTCATCATTTTTTGGTTTACATACCAGGATCAATTTACAGGATAATTGGTTTCTATATACTCTGTATTTTACTTTTTAGTACTTTGTAAATTTATTGTTTATTTATAAGCAATAAAATTCCATACGGTATCCATAGTAGTACTTAATCTGTATATCCACTCGATATACTATTTTTCCATATACCCGTTTTCGATTTAGCTCGGCTTTAACTTTAAACCATATTGATTAGTTTTCAGCAATGGCACAACGTAATAAACGAGTACTTTCCATACGTAAGAATAGTTTGGGTCACTCAGCTAAGAAGATACGTACATCACTGTGCGTTCCGCGTAGCCTCAACAATGTCCCCGAAGTCATTGTTCCCGACTTGTTGTCAGAGGTATATGCAACTGCTGAACAAAATAAGTTGGACCTTATATCTCTAGGAAACTCTGTGAAGGAATTAAATGAGAATATAAACACCATTAAGCCACTACTGCTTCTTTGTAACCCAACTCATGATGCTAATCCGGAAAGTCTGCTGAAATCTGAGCGTATGTTAGACTTTATAGCCAGTGAAGTTACTAAACGAATCATGTCCTCGTACAACGTTCTCGCTTACAATCTGCCTGATCGGACGCCTCTGGACAAAATCAAAGTGACATGTCTCCAAGCGTGTGGCATGCCATCAGCGAATTGCCACCTAATCAGACTCAGGAAAAAATCAGGAAAGTATACTTGCCCTGTGCTGTTTAAATTCAGTAGTCCTAATGATGCTAGGAAATTTCAGTCGTCAAATAAGTTAATTAGTTCATCCACACCTTATGGTAATATTAAACTTGCCCATGACCTAACGCCATGTCAAAGACGTAGCCGCGCAAGTGTACCAAGTGTCGCAAAAACTTACGTAACAGCAGAATGTCCTATAGAAGACTCTGTCGCCTTAAACTTGAGTAAACCTAATGGTACAGACATACATGAAATACTCTTAAATAATAAAAATTTACCTAGTAAACTCAACGATGAAGCAACTACGGTCATAGACTTAGATGCATCTTCAGAGTTATGCTCGCTAGCCACATCACCATCAGCCGCTAATACCACTACCAACGTTAAGCAAAAGACTAAGCTCGAGCATGTAGCATTAAGCATATCCTCCCCGAGCAGCACTCAGATTAGTGAGCATACAAAACGAAGTAAAATAACCCTGCCATCCAGAATACCTGTACTCAAACACATCACTGATAGGTTTCTCAGCAGCGAACCAGATAACATTAACTTAAGCGACCCCAATCATACCACTAAACCAGGGAAGCAGAATAAGCCCTCATACCGCCATAAATCTAACGTCAATGAAAAGAGAGGTAACCCGCCGATTCATCCAACATCAAACAAGTCTTCGTCCGATAGACACAACAGACGCTATATGTCTGGGCACCCTAAAAATAAGTCGAAGCCCGACGGGCAGGCATACACCTACCCCGACACAACTTTCCAATCTATGGCTACTATAGACAAAAGTTTGATCCAGGGACCTCTACAACAAGGAACAAGTGCGCTAGGCATGTTTCCTAAAGGTGGCCTTTTGACTCACCACATCCCCGAAAACCATCGCATACAGACCACCCAAGACCGTCAATGGACTAATATTTACGAAAATAACTTAAACACACAAAATATTAGTCATAACTGCGATACACGTAACTCTACCCCAGCATACTATCCACAAGGAATACCTACCTCCCCCCATCCAATCTAAATTTTCTCAGCCAACACGAAATTTCAGCCTCAATATTGACGCAAATAGCACACATACTGTCAAGCCACTTATCACCGGATGGGAGGGCGATGCATTGGAGGCACGGTATTATGAACACCTCACACCCGCCGGGGTAACAAACGATGGCACATCTCTCTGTGCTGATACTGGTGTAGGGCACTTTTCCAGCACTGCTAGTAAGTGGCCACCATCTGAGTTAGCACCCATCAAACAATCTGTTCTAGACGCCATAAACCTTGGAGAGAATATTTTTAAAGATATATGCGATTTCACCGTCACCCCTAACTCTCTCTCATTCTGTCTTATCAATGCTCGCTCCTTACTCAACAAAATGTTCGACTTCACGACATTATCCCTAATTTGCAATCCGTCTCTCATAATGATTACTGAGACATGGTGCACTCCTCAGATTTGCGATAAAGATATTTCTATTGATAACTATTATGTATTCAGAGGCGACAGAAACTATGGTAGAGGAGGAGGATGTGCTATGTATATCAGGTCTGATATTAAGGCCACACAGTGCTTCTACCCAGAGCTCATCACAGATAACGATTCAGTGTGGGCTATTCTAAGACTGTCTCACTCCAGTTCCTATCTTATAGGTTGCATCTATCACCCCCCGTGCTCAACCGTTGAAGGTAATATGAAGCTTGCTAGCACGTTCGCTTACGCCACTTCACTACCTCACACGGCTAAAATTATATGTGGGGACTTTAATATGCCCGATGTAGTCTGGCAACCACTTTCCTCACCAAAACGGTACAATGAATTTATCAACATAATAGAAACAAAAGAATGGCAACAACACGTACAGTATCCTACCAGGCTATCTAAGATTTTAGATCTAGTTTTCACTAATGGTATCATCCCCACTACCCTTCGAGTAGGTAAAGAGTTTCCTGGCAGCGACCACAGAGTAGTATTCGGTACATTTAATATTTGCACTAGCATGAGTTCGACAATAAACGCCAACAAAGTATTACTCAGGGGTTACAGACATGCTCAGTGGGATGAACTGAAACCATACATACGCACCCTAGACTGGGAGCCATACTTTACGTGCAGCTCGGCTATAGAGACAAACAAATTACTCTATGAGAACCTAGGATTTGCACATGACTTCATCGCTCCAGTAAGACTTGTGAAAACGAGGCCTAAACAGCCCGACTTCATCCCCGTAAAGATTCGAAACCGACTGCGTAAGCATGCTAGGCAATTCTACAGATATAATGACTTTTCATCACTCATTACACTCAAGCAAACTTATGATTCATACAAATCTAATCAGTTATCTGAGTCCATCAAACTAGAACGCATCCTCCACTCACGACCTGATAATACAGAGGCATTAGTTAAACTAATTAAGTCACGAATCAACAACAACAGAATAAGTATCCCTAACTTATTACTAGATGGAGAAAAACTACACGAAGACCCGCAGGAGATATGTGAGTTATTCAGCTCCCACTTTTCTAGCTACTATACTATCGAAGAAACAGTAGATAGTCTTGAAGTTCCGAGAATTGACTTCAAGCTTTATTTTTCCCAGATATCTGTACTACATTCATGTGATGTCTGGGTTTTTTGTTAATGCGAAGACAATATTTCTATATCTCTTTATGTGCTACACAAACAGACTTTATAGCAGACTGTTCCGACTGACTCTAATGTCAGAAAGAACAACCAAACTGTAAGTCCATTATACATCAAATTATGTGTAATTTATATAATAACTTATCCATGCCTGTACAATAGGTATGTTCCTGCATAAACAGGAAGGAATATATTATTATTATTAAAACATTATTTATGCATGCCTATACAATTGGTGTACCCTACATAGCTAGGGAAAAAATGTACTTTATTATATTATCTTTACTAAATATGCTTATTAATATTATGTGTAAATTATCGAATTGATGATGCCTGTAAACTGGCGTCCCTCATGTAAAAAATGAGAATATATATTATTATTATTATTATTAATACCAAATCACTTTTTGAGTGATATAACATTCACCCAACAAAAGATTTCCTCCGCTATAGCATCCCTCCGGACATCATATAACGCTGGGCCCGATGGAATTCCATCTATCTTGTTGAAAAGAGGTGGTGAGGATATACCCATTATCCTACTTAAGTTTTTCATTCTGTCCTTAAATAATGGCAGTTACCCAGAATGCTGGAAACTGTCGTTTATAACCCCTAGGCACAAACAAGGACCAAATTCTAACATCGAAAACTACCGATCGATTAATATCACGTCAGTAGTTTCCAGGGTTATGGAAAAGGTTATAGGGCAAGATATTGCTTCATACCTCCACCTTCACAAAGTGTTTACTCCAGCACAACACGGCTTCTTGAAAAATCGATCATGCTCCACCTGCCTACTTGACTACTTTGATGATGTTGCCGCTAAGCGTGATCGTGGTTTGTATGTCGCTACTCTCTTCTTTGACTTCAAAAAAGCCTTTGATAAAGTCCCACACAAGAGACTAATCCTTAATCTAAAGTCGTGCGGGTTCCAAGACCCCTTGTTATCCTGGTTCATTTCTTTCTTGGAAGATCGTTCCCAAGTTGTGAAATTTGCAAATAATTACTCGTCACCCAGACCTATAAGAAGTGGAGTGATTCAGGGTAGTGTACAAGGTCCACTGCCTTTCGTAATCTACATTAACGACATCTGCAGCGTAATCAAGCATGGTACACCATACCTCTTTGCCGACGACTTAAAGATTGTATACAGCTTCTCCCATTCTACACTAAACGAAGGATTCACACATATTCAAGATGATCTGGATAGGTTACATAACTGGAGCAATGACTGGCAACTGCCATTCAATTCTGATAAATGTGGTGTCCTATATTTCAATAACTCCCATCCGAATTTCAGGTTACACCTAGGTAACTCTTTTCTCCAAACCCTCAGTTCCATAAAAGACCTGGGAGTTACCTACTCACAAAACTTAACATTCAGTCAGTACGCAAAAGCACTTGTTTCTAAATGCCGAAGACTCACAGGGTTGTTACATCGAAAAATGTACACAAATGAGGCTAAAGTCCTTTTATACAAAGTCATGGTTCGTCCAGTACTTGAATACTGCACAATTGTCTTCGGTTTCATGCATGGGTATGACAGGGTTCGTATTGAAAATATTCAGCGAAGTTTTACTCGACGCCTATTATACAAACATGAAGGACTGACTTACGCTGATAGGTGCAAAATGTATGGACTTCAGCCACTTTGGTTAAGGCGCCTGAAACTCAACCTTACACTCCTCTTTCGCCTTTTACACGGCTACATCAAAAGCAGTAATCCAATAGCTTTCAACAATTTACCCATATATACTCTTAGGAATCATGAAAATACTCTATCCATAAGCCGGTTCCGGACAAAACTGCGATCACGTTTCTTTAAAATACAGTACAGTGCATTATGGAACGAACTTCCACTTACTGTACGTAGTTGCCGATCTCCTACTGAACTCCAGCGTCTACTTAACAAGTTCCTGTCAACAAAAGAGCTTCGGTCTACTTATCCATACTTAATCCATATGGGCCGCTCAACTAGCTTTAGTACTACAGACCCCAGTGCAATACCCCCAATTTGAGGAAACTCATTTGCCCCGGCAACCGTACCTCATCTATAACGTGATAAAACCAACCCAATCTCTCCCACATGCCTTTATCTAAGGTTCGGTTGTTCAGCTTATTAGAGATCCTATCAATATTTCATCAGTCAGGTTTATAAACTCATATGACTCTCTATAATTTTCTTGGATGTATAATCCCAAACTAGTTGTGATAGTTCTCCCATAATATAAGCAATCTGGTACCTTGTAATGTCTAAAGCATGCCATATGAAAAGTGGCCAGGAATACCTAGCAATAACAAGCTCAACCAACCAACCATTTTCCACAAGTTCATTCAACCTACCCTTATCCCTAATCGTACCACTATTCACTACACTCTGCTCAATAGAATATGACTTAATTTGCTCCGGTGCTCAAAACTCTTCTACCCTTTACTTTTTAAAAAAAGACGTTTTAACTACTAACTGCACAGTAGCCATTTAACTAACTCACTGGTTTCCTCTTCACTGTAATCTTCAATAAGTTCGTCAGTATAATTATTTCCGAAAACCATTACATTAGCAACCATATCTTTTAATATTTTACGAATATACTTATATTATTAGCATAATACACTGCACTATTTTTGAGTTGAATTGATTATCTTCAGTCAACAGTTACCCGTTCTCATATAATTTTCTAAAATTCATAATGTTAAAGCTATGTAGTATTTCTGTTAATATCTTTTATAATATGTTTAGACATCCAGCTGACGAGTCCCAAATAGGACGAAATGCGCATCCTGGATTCCACTGCTAGCCACCATCCACCAATTGTATGTTTAGACACGTTAATTTGCAATGTCTACTATATACAAGACTGTCATGATAATTTAGTACACTAAGTCCTGCCAACCGACCTTACCTTCAGTTCTTACTACCTACATTGAATCCTAACTATAGTGTTCTGCTGAATCTTGCTTCACTATTCACAAAACCTATTCTTTTTATTCTTTAAGGTTCTAACTTCTTGTAAAGTAATCTGTTCATTAGGACGCATGCATACATATATAATGTTCATAAAGATGTACGCGGAGACCTATTGGAAGCACTCATTAAGAAAGCTAGGGAGATGGAATATGAGGTACGAACATGTCTGGTGCCAAGCAGTATATTTGCGGTAACCATAATAATCATAGTCTCAGAGCTTAACATCAAAAAAGGAGGGAGGGTGGCGTCAGCTGATCAGTAGATATGGTGGGGGTCACTAAGGTGAATCGCACCATTCTGCAGGAACAGCAATATGCCATTTGAAGGCTCGAGATATTTCGGATTTTTGTGGGGGCTTAGATCTTTATCTTGAAAAAGATAATAATGAACGCCTTGACAGATCAGGCTTCTACCATTAAATATATACCAATCGCCCAGCCTATTGTTGAGATGCGACCATGTGCGATCTGCACAGATTTATAGGACATCTTATAAATAAACATGCTATCCATTGTCAGATCTTTAAATACCACTTCAAAATGTCTAAATTCATATATTTTCTAATAACCTTGCCAATTCAGTTGAAGATTGAACGATCAATTCCCGGTTATTTGCACAAAACCAACTTCCTTATATTTTCGCGGAGGCATCAATACACCAGTCATCGTCTCATCGGTCGCTGTTCAGAAAGAAGTCAGGACAAAACCGTCAGAAGTAATATTGTGATGTATTATTTTAATATTTGTTCATAGACCCTAGTAAAAACATTTTTTTATATGTTGATGTAACAATACAGAATCCTCGAGTCACCAATCGGTGTTTTGGTTTTTGCGTCCGTTATTACTAAGCGTTTCTGAGAAACTGCAAGGAACAGCGTGAGTTCGAGCGTAGCAAGAGCTGGGCATTAACGGTTTATGAGACGTGGCTGACAGTTTCTGATGGCAGAAACAGATTCTGGCCGATTCAGATAGCTGGTAACAGTTTGGATAGTCACCGTTCATCTTTCCTGGTGCCGGTCAAGTCCTCTTTGAACAAGCAATATCTGGAACGTTTTTGGAATTGGGTCAAGTTCAACAATACCCGGGTCAAAGAAGGGACAGAGTGTCTTGGATGCAAACAGGAAAGTAAGTCATGGTGACTTGTCTGTTAATTGTAACGATGTGTCTGATTTTAAGCATGACATGGTTGATGTTACTGTTTCGCCGTTCAGGGATAATAGGAACATCAAACTCCCCAGATTTGAACCACGGTGTTTCGATGGAAACCCGGCTGATTATTTACAATTTGTAAGGGAGTTTGAGATCATGCTGAGTAGTTTTTTATTAAGTGATGAATTGAAATTGATGTATTTGATGAGGTGTTGCACTGGAGATGCTTCAAGAGCTATACAGTGCTGTAAGTTTATGAAGCCAAAAGAGGGCTACTACGAGGCTACGAGCATACTACGTCAAAGGTTTGGAAGACCTTCGATGATTGTAAGGAACGTATACGAAGCTGTCAAAAGTAACGGCAGTCAACTTCAAGATGACTCCAAGGCACTTACTGAGTTTTTAGATAATCTTATGACTTATAAGAATACCTTGATTTCGATGAATTGCATGAATGACCTCAACTCGAGTTTTATACTAGAAGTAATAGCAAGACGCCTACCTACTCGACTGCAAAGGAAGTGGGTGAAGATAAGCTCCCGTATGGAGGATGAGGGTATCGAGCCAAGGTTTGATGATATCCTGAAACTAGTAAAAGATAGCGTCAATCAATCGATGAGCAAGTTTGCCAGTATATTGAATCTCACCCCTAGAATAGAGCAGTCTGAGGGTAAAACGCAATCATTGATGACGAATAGGCCTCAGAGAGGTGGATATCGAGAAGGCTCCATGATGTCTGGTAATGCATATAGACCTAATGAGTGTAACAGGTTTCGTAGTACATCTTCAATAGATAAGTTGCAAGCTGCAAGAGAAACACGGTTGTGTTTTACCCGTTTGCAAGAAGTGCATACAAAGGTGAACCGTGAACCAGTGAGCAAGTTCAGGGATAAGCTAAATGTGAAATCAAGGTCTGACTCCGAATTGTGTGACGATAACGGTGCGGTCAGGAAGTCTGTAGTTGCAACTGTTAAGCCATTGTTGAATAGAGTGTCACAGAATAGAGTTGCTGCTTCAGAGTGCAGTTCTGACCCTACAAGTTTACAAGGTATTACTAGTCAGAGTGAAGATATAAAACCTTTAAGGATTTGCGAGGAGGAACCAAAATTGTCTACTTCTGTTATTAAAGAGTTTGAAAATGATGAAGTTGACGGTAAAGCGAATATTCGTGATAATGATCACGATGGTGCAGATTTTTCTTTGGTTGATCATGATGAAATGAGGGGAATGCCTACTAATGCTAAGTTGAACCAAAGTTCTGTACAACTACAACGTGAAGTAGAAATAAATGCAGATGCAGTTGCAGAAGGCATGCATACTTGTGAGACCGTCAGTGTGATTGATCAGCATGTGGCCCATCTATCATCAGATGCTAATGTTAAACCTGAGCTGATAGTAAAAGACAGCAGTGGTGGTAATCTTGCAGTTATACAACTATCTGAAAGCAGAACAACAACAGCTTCTGATTCACCGCTAAGTTGGTCAACTGGTATCAATCAGTCGTCGTTGGTGTTGTCAGCCACAATGGAAAAGACGCCCATGAACTCAACTATCTTGTGCAATGACTCTGAGAGTATTGGTGCGTTTGAAAAGACGAAAGATATTGCTCAGTTTAGTGAGAATAAGCCAAGTGTAAACGAGAGAGTAATTGTTAAATTGACTTGCATGAATAAAGGCATTTCTAGTGTCAAGTTACTATTTGAATGTTATTATCTTTGGTGTAAATTACTCTGTTATTAATAATGTAATGTATTTCATACAAATTTAAAAATTTACATGAAAATGCATACCCTTTTTTACAGGCACGATCAAGTAAGATATAGTTTCAAATTTCAGATTGTCTACAAGTTAATCATATTTCAACAGTTAAATATTTGATACATATAATACACTCATTGTCTGAACTAGACCGTATATTTGTTGAGTTGTAGGATTGTCCTCCAGGTTGAGCGGGAAAATCGACTTCGTTTCGTTTTCATCCCGTGGTTGTAAGCATACTATAACCAACCAATATTGAGGTAATTACAACTTTTACAAGGGATTGAAGTCTGTTGTAGAAAAATTAAAGTGCTGAGGTGAATCATTAAATTGTAATGTAATAGGTAAGTGCAAGTATCATCAATAAATGCATTTATAAAGGAAACTCCGCAGGCTGACAACGTTCATTTGCAATGTATAATGCTACACGTATATCTCGTACTATCATGATGTCCACTTTTGGTTTTAATACATTTATCCTCAGTTGTGCCAGTTGTTTTTATTTTATACCTTTTTGTGCATTTAGTGCACAACCGTACCCTTCAGAGAGTAGGAATATAATAAGTCATAAAGAACTGTAAAATGTTAGTTTTAATGGAATAAAATGAGGATCAAGTAAAGACGTTTGTTAGCCACGTCTCATAAACCGTTAATGCCCAGCTCTTGCTACGCTCGGGCTCACGCTGTTCCTTGCAGTTTCTCAGAAACGCTTAGTAATAACGGACGCAAAAACCAAAACACCGATTGGTGACTCGAGGATTCTGTATTGTTACATCAACATATAAAAAAATGTTTTTACTAGGGTCTATGAACAAATATTAAAATAATACATCACAATATTACTTCTGACGGTTTTGTCCTGACTTCTTTCTGAACAGCGACCGATGAGACGATGACTGTCGCATTGGTGACCCGCAAAAATTATGGGGAAGTTGGGTTTGAGAAAACAACCGTGAATTGATCGTTCAATCTTCAACTGCATTGACACTCCCCGTCGAAAAAGGGATCCATCCCTTTTTCCTTCACAACCAATACACGTTGATTTGGATGCCAGTGCGAGAACCTGGGTCACATGGACAGAGCTGAAATGGAAAACAAACAGAAAAGCCAACACACCACAAGCATACCCACAGCACAATCTCACACATCAATGACGACCTGCGCCTTCTAGTTAAAGGCATCCTCTTGCAACACAATCACCACTTGCTCGAATGACTCTTGCAGAATGCAACGTGACCATAGCACCACCTCACGATACTCCACCCACATCGTCTTATCTACTCACTACCAATTACCACTGCAATCGCTTGTCACTCATTCTGCCTCAGTTCTAGTAACGGTGACGTATGCGAGCCTCAGTCGTTTACACTCGTTCTCCTCGGCGTGTGGGACCGCAGCTAACAATTATCTCCGTATGCATTTCATTCTCAGCAATAGCCTAGCCTCCACGGCGTATACGACCCATCTGCTGTCTCTAACATCAATCAATTCATTCACGGATGTAGAAGACAAGAAACAACTTCAGAAGTAATCACGACGAAAATTTTAACAAAATTACACAATAACAACAAGGTACGAAAACAACGAGTAAACACAATGAATCCAAAACACCACCAATTGATATGACACACCACACGTATATACAAACAGTACATACAAACTCGCAGATCATGTCTTGGTGGAATTCCTTTGAAGAATCGCAGGACTTACACCAGTACGCCTACAACCCTTCACAGGTTGACGATTGTAAGTTGAAGAATGTCCGGACACAAACAAGATTAACCAACAATTACAGTAATTGGAACTCACACAATTATTTAACACAAACATATGTACAATCAACACATCAGATGTTGTGGATTCTGGCACGACAAACTACCCTTGAAGAACTGTAGGAATTACAGCAGTACGCCTACATTCCTTCTCAGGTTGATGGTCCAAGTGGAAGTCGTCCGGACACAAACAGAATTACCAACAGCTAGATGACAGATGATATCAATTCAGTATATACAATATGAACATATGTACAAAATCACACACCAAGCACATTGGATGCTCATTGATGCGCTACCCTTTGAAGAATTGTAGGACTTACAGCAGTACGCCTACAACCCTTCTCAGGTTGACGCCCTAGGTTGGAAAATCGTTGCAGAGTTAATTTTATGACTTCCCTCTATCAGATATATCCTCAAATCTGAACGGAAACACGCTCATGTCATTGTATCGTAGAACGTAAATGACGAACAAACACACGACGCATCTGGTCAACCAAGCGTAGACACAGAGTAATTTGCACCAAAGATAATAGCATTCAAATAGTAACTTGAAACTAGAAATGCCTTTATTCATGCAAGTCAATTTAACAATTACTCTCTCGTTTACACTTGGCTTATTCTCACTAAACTGAGCAATATCTTTCGTCTTTTCAAACGCACCAATACTCTCAGAGTCATTGCACAAGATAGTTGAGTTCATGGGCGTCTTTTCCATTGTGGCTGACAACACCAACGACGACTGATTGATACCAGTTGACCAACTTAGCGGTGAATCAGAAGCTGTTGTTGTTCTGCTTTCAGATAGTTGTATAACTGCAAGATTACCACCACTGCTGTCTTTTACTATCAGCTCAGGTTTAACATTAGCATCTGATGATAGATGGGCCACATGCTGATCAATCACACTGACGGTCTCACAAGTATGCATGCCTTCTGCAACTGCATCTGCATTTATTTCTACTTCACGTTGTAGTTGTACAGAACTTTGGTTCAACTTAGCATTAGTAGGCATTCCCCTCATTTCATCATGATCAACCAAAGAAAAATCTGCACCATCGTGATCATTATCACGAATATTCGCTTTACCGTCAACTTCATCATTTTCAAACTCTTTAATAACAGAAGTAGACAATTTTGGTTCCTCCTCGCAAATCCTTAAAGGTTTTATATCTTCACTCTGACTAGTAATACCTTGTAAACTTGTAGGGTCAGAACTGCACTCTGAAGCAGCAACTCTATTCTGTGACACTCTATTCAACAATGGCTTAACAGTTGCAACTACAGACTTCCTGACCGCACCGTTATCGTCACACAATTCGGAGTCAGACCTTGATTTCACATTTAGCTTATCCCTGAACTTGCTCACTGGTTCACGGTTCACCTTTGTATGCACTTCTTGCAAACGGGTAAAACACAACCGTGTTTCTCTTGCAGCTTGCAACTTATCTATTGAAGATGTACTACGAAACCTGTTACACTCATTAGGTCTATATGCATTACCAGACATCATGGAGCCTTCTCGATATCCACCTCTCTGAGGCCTATTCGTCATCAATGATTGCGTTTTACCCTCAGACTGCTCTATTCTAGGGGTGAGATTCAATATACTGGCAAACTTGCTCATCGATTGATTGACGCTATCTTTTACTAGTTTCAGGATATCATCAAACCTTGGCTCGATACCCTCATCCTCCATACGGGAGCTTATCTTCACCCACTTCCTTTGCAGTCGAGTAGGTAGGCGTCTTGCTATTACTTCTAGTATAAAACTCGAGTTGAGGTCATTCATGCAATTCATCGAAATCAAGGTATTCTTATAAGTCATAAGATTATCTAAAAACTCAGTAAGTGCCTTGGAGTCATCTTGAAGTTGACTGCCGTTACTTTTGACAGCTTCGTATACGTTCCTTACAATCATCGAAGGTCTTCCAAACCTTTGACGTAGTATGCTCGTAGCCTCGTAGTAGCCCTCTTTTGGCTTCATAAACTTACAGCACTGTATAGCTCTTGAAGCATCTCCAGTGCAACACCTCATCAAATACATCAATTTCAATTCATCACTTAATAAAAAACTACTCAGCATGATCTCAAACTCCCTTACAAATTGTAAATAATCAGCCGGGTTTCCATCGAAACACCGTGGTTCAAATCTGGGGAGTTTGATGTTCCTATTATCCCTGAACGGCGAAACAGTAACATCAACCATGTCATGCTTAACATCAGACACATCGTTACAATTAACAGACAAGTCACCATGACTTACTTTCCTGTTTGCATCCAAGACACTCTGTCCCTTCTTTGACCCGGGTATTGTTGAACTTGACCCAATTCCAAAAACGTTCCAGATATTGCTTGTTCAAAGAGGACTTGACCGGCACCAGGAAAGATGAACGGTGACTATCCAAACTGTTACCAGCTATCTGAATCGGCCAGAATCTGTTTCTGCCATCAGAAACTGTCAGCCACGTCTCATAAACCGTTAATGCCCAGCTCTTGCTACGCTCGGGCTCACGCTGTTCCTTGCAGTTTCTCAGAAACGCTTAGTAATAACGGACGCAAAAACCAAAACACCGATTGGTGACTCGAGGATTCTGTATTGTTACATCAACATATAAAAAAATGTTTTTACTAGGGTCTATGAACAAATATTAAAATAATACATCACAATATTACTTCTGACGGTTTTGTCCTGACTTCTTTCTGAACAGCGACCGATGAGACGATGACTGGTGTATTGATGCCTCCGCGAAAATATAAGGAAGTTGGTTTTGTGCAAATAACCGGGAATTGATCGTTCAATCCTCAGCTACATTTTCACCATATGTATGCTCGTCGAGAGTTCTAACCACTGTGTCACCGGCGCACGGAATCTTATATATTGCAGTTATATGATTTTAATTAGTATAATTTTCAGTCCTTTAATGAATATGAGACAAAACGGTGTTGTTATTGATAGATGTATTTTAAAAGAAAATGATTGAAATAGGCCTTAAATTTTTGCGAAGAATGTTGCTCCTGAAGTCAAACCGTGCGCAGTTGTTTGAAGTGGTATACTGCTAGCGTTAGATAAGGAATTTAATCATAAATATTCAGGGGAAAATTAATGGTCGATGATGCTCATATTTGTCTGTTCAAAGTATGTACACCTTAGTTTGTTTTGCTAAGTGGTGACATTGTTAGCGGGTGCTTGTCGTGATTGATAATGTATCGTAGACAGAATTTCGACCGGCTAAATCCGCGTAACGTGCTTCCTAGTCGACATACTCTCTTTATTAGAGGGTTGCCAGGGTCTACAGATGTGACTAAAGTGAAGTGAGGAGGATTATGTTTTTGTATAACTTCTATATCTGCAGAGATTTCTTCAGCAATGAAACGAATTCCAGGTGCTCTGTGGAGTTCTTTTCTACTTCAGAGGATAAGAAGAGGTTTTCAGTTGCCATACGGTTCAAATCTCACGATATTGCGAGTGAAATGCTTCGTCGGTAGGCTGAACTTATTGTTTCATTTAGCAGACATAATGGCAAAACGATGTTTGGTTACCCTGTGGAACTCACATGGTTCAAAGACCTCAAGAAGGCCAGAGCAAAAAGTAACTCTTTTATATCACATACCTCTTTCCAGTGTATGAAGAACAGCGCCAGGGCAGACGGTTCCCCCGAGCGCTCGCGGTTTCCGGGGACCAGAACGAAGAAGCATGCAATCTCCTGGGAATTATGGTGACAGTCGACGCATACGAAATGGTTCGTCTTCTTCAGGTGGTCGAGGATACAGAGACGGTGGCAGAGATCGTCGAAGTGTTGATCGCAGAAGTTTAGACCGCCGAAGCGTGGATCGTAGAAGCACAGACGGTAGGAGTGCAGATCACAGAAGTGAAGAACGTAGTACAGGTCGCAGAAGTACAGATAGAAGGTCTGCCTCACGAAGCAGATCATTCACAGGATCATCTTCCAGAAGCGCCAGCAGATCAGTCGTTTCTCGATCAAGATCTGTTTCTAATGCAAGGTTAGTACTTATATTAAGAGTGGTTGTAATAGTTGGTTTAAATGATAACAGCGCTGACGCTATAAATTAGTCCATATATTTTTTGTCTACGTATATGTGTGGCATGGAGGGATAGTGGCACTTAATTGCTCCTCGGTGTCAGTTTAAGCCTGGATTGTCACTGGGACGTACACCATTGCTTTTTGTATACACATAAAAATAGGGAAGATAACTGGTGGGTAAGTAGCGAAAACACTAGGACAAAACAAGTAGTGTTCCTTATTGTCAGCTTATTCTGTTTCAACAGAATTCAGGATGCATCAATGCCAAAACCTCTGGTTGAAAGCTTAGGGTCAGAAAACCAACTGTAAACTGAATCAGTAAGTCTGTATTGTCGCGTATTATTCCCTTCGTCTACACTTGATAGGATTTCTAAAATGGAGCGTGTGTAAGGTACGTCTATGTTATCAGTTGTCAAAATATCCGTATTATACATATACATGGTAATAATGTATCCAGTTCAAACTTAGAGTTTTAGTATGGTTAGTGCTACAGCTAGCGTATACGAGGCTTCAGGAGGTTGATTATTGGTCTTAGAAAACAGCCACCTACTCAAGACGGTTAACTGATCAATAGGAATTGTGCAGTTCAGACTATGCGAGCTCAAGCTTATTTTTCCAGAAAGTTTAATATGCTTCTGGTCTGATTTTGAATAGCTTCCATGGGCGTTTTGCTGCTTTGACTGACTGATTGGTTTCAACGAAGGACTTTGTAAAGATATATAGCAGTTCGAGTTGTCACACCATGCTGGTGCTTGACCAACATAGTGAAAACACTCATTTCCTATTGATCAGATGTCAGTTCGGTCTATATTTCTGTTTGCGGACTAGTCATACTTTTTCCCCACTTACGAAACATTAAATAAACGCGTTGAAGACATGAAAAGGTTGACTGCTTTCGATCATAGATGTCTGCGATCTCTGTCTCACGTTAGGTGGTTTCACAAGGTAAGTAATGTTGACGTTAGGCGTAGTGTTGGGCAAAGAGGGAAAATCAATCGACGAGGCTATAAAGTTACATAGACTAAGATGGCTAGGTCACGTGCTGCGCATGCCTAACCACCGCCTCCCCCGACGGGCATTGCTAGCTGATATAGGTTCAGGTTGGAAAAGAGCCAGTGGTGGCCAAACAAAAACATGGCCTCATCAATCCATGAAATCCTTGACAGTTAAACTGAGTCGGTCAGGTAGGGAGATGCAGATTCCCGGGTTGGGGGCCTCGGGACTCTAGGAATCAATGGCTGGAGACAATAGGTGACATGGCTCAAAATCGTTGTCAATGGCGCAGATGTATTCAGTCTCTGTAATCTTTCATATTCCTTTCTACCATTACCCATTCTGTTTCACTCTTATACTTGTCAGACTGTATTGATTCTCTTCACTCATCTTGTCTACCTCTGTGTGCTATTTGGAAGGTGGCAACTCGAACTGCTGCACTTCGGTGCCAAGTTCTATGTTGAATCCAGACAGACAGACAGAAATAAACGATAGCAAATATGACTCGTTTTCATCCGTTTAGTTCCGTGTGTTGGTTTTTCACTTGCCTAATCCGATGTATTCGAATTTTTCTGCTTGACTTTCTGAATGTTCGTGATTTTAAGCACTGGTTTTAAGCCAAATTCCTGGTCTTTCCAACCACTTGTCTCGACGTTATTTATTACGAGGAGCTTTGACTCCACATAGTATGAACACAGTCAAACTCAGCACGTGATAAGTTATCATGTCACGTTCATTACTTTGCCATTCGTTTATATGACTTACTGACGTATAGTTTCAAATGTCAGGTATGCCATAACTTTGATGTGAAATCTTGATTCCCTATAGTACCTAAACCAACCAAGATAAGGAGAGCACATCTTGGGAAAGTTCTCCGTCAAAAATCTCCAAGACATTTTGCCTTTCAATAGGAGCTAATAATATATACGTATGCATATCTACTCGATTTTGATAATAAAATTTTCACATTTTATTTCAGACACTCATTACCGTCAAATCATGATGACTCAATGAATGCTAGCGAGTCCGAATTTAATGGACGTAACTATGATGATCGACGTGTTTCTCGCAATCGTTCTCGTCATTCTCATGACCGTAGCAGCAGTAGTAGCCAATCTTCAGGGGAGCGAAGGCGACAAAGTTCATCTAATCGTCACTCAGTAGATAGAAATCATACACGATATGACAACAGTGGGGGTGAAAATTCATCTCCAGATTATCAACAACGGAAAAAGCAGCGGCTTTCAAGCAAGTTCCTTTGACATTTGCCGGTTATCATGGATTAACTTCTGACTTTCGCTTATAAGTAGTACCTGATCTAGTGCACTTTTCTTTTATCGATTGATCTCCTAAGCGTTTCTTTTTCATGTTTCACAGGGTCACCTTCGATGAATGAAGAAAATCTCGCTTACTCAAATGCTCCTGCACCTAACCCGGAAGGTGGGTCCTCACTGGTAAGTGGACTTATACAACTAAGACGCCGTGGGCAACAGGGCTTTGAACAGTCCCCTGTCCGAGGCGATAGTTTTTCCAGGAGAAGCCGTCATTCTTCCGAGAATTCGTCGTCTGGCGCTTCAGTTGCCAGTTCTAATGGTGCTTTCGATTCTCCTAAAAACCGCAGTGGGCGTAAACGGATGCATTCGATCTCACCACCTTACAATAATCATTCTAGTCGCAGTAGCAAAGCGAAAACTGCAGCTGCTTCTAATAGTGATGAGAAGAGTCGATCTATCGTTGAACCTCAAAAACGAAGGAAAACAAGAAATACCCGTTCCCCAGTTAACAGGTAACTAATTGGTGTTTATTTTTACTGGCAATACTTTATTCGTGTTCATATCTGATACAAATCTTGAAAATTCTAAAAATGTGATAGTCGGTGACGTCATGCATTCTCTGAACTTGATGAACTGTTTACATATTCTAGCACTGGCATCTATTACTTATGAAGTGAAATAATTGGGGATAATAGGATAGTGTTTCTCCTCGTCGCTAGCATTTCCATTCATTAGTGCCTCACAGTTTTATGTATATCTTCTCAGAACAATCGAACAGGATATTACCCATCAAGTCTCTCAAGATCATTGTCGTCTGCGTTTTGATCAGCTCTAGATAGCTAAAAACAAACGATATGAGACCGATCACTTCTTCACGTAAACGACTTTTCTTATATGTAAGATGGGGTTACCAAATGCCATTTATTTCTAATATATATTCGGTTATCTAGTGAGGTCAGTCTGCATTTTGGTCGTTTTTGCTTCATCGTATGACACTAACGAAAGTGATTAGTAGTGTAAATGTACTAACTGAACAAAGACCACTAGATTTTGAGAGTGCACGGTGTATTGGCAACAGACAGATCATCGTGAAATTTTTTGTATTTCCCAAGGAATGAAAAACGACATTTTCTTTCCTGACGTTTCGCTATTTATCAAAGTAGTACTACTAAACTAGAATTTACAAAATCTCAGCATATATGTAACAAATTTGGTCATCGTTCATCAGCATCGGGTAATTCTTTTGATTTGTCAAGTTGGCCGATTGGCAAAGATAACAAAACCAGGTGTGGATCATTGGATTTGATAAGTGTAAAATTATAATTATAGAAGCAGCATGTGTTTACATAATGAAATTGCATATCACATTTGTGTTGGTTTTGTCATTTCATGGGGGGAGGTTGTTGTAACAAGGTCAGATTCTGTTTTTAGTCCATCATTCCTATTCGTACAATCGGGATTTCATTTGATATGGAGTGCTTTTGATATTAGACGCCCTCTGTGATTTCTGAAATTTTTCTGGATTATTTCAATATATTCAGAATCAGTTTTGCGACTTGATTCTAGCGCGTAGACCTATGGTTGGCTGATGATTTTTCAAGCTTTTCTAGTTCAACTGGATTTCTCGATGGTCGAACAGATAGACCATTGTCTGTAGAGCATGTGCTTTGTACAGTTTAAGTGGGAAGTAGTTTTGCAAGATTATGATGAGCATCTGCCTGCAATCACAATAGTAGATTTGTCACAAAAATATTAACAAGCCAGTGTTTCTAGATGTGTATTAGCTGGTGGTGTTCCTTGTCTTCTGATTCACTGCTTCCCAGATGTTCAGCAGTTCCAGTTACCACACTCCATGTAGCACAGCATAAGAGAGCAAAGAGATAATTGACGGAAGTGTGAGGCAAAAAGAATAATGTAAAAGAACAATTGAGTTTTATTGGATGTGATAAATCTCAAAGAGTGAATGCATCTGCACTGTCACTGAGGATGGTTTTGAGCTATATCACTAATTGTCATTAGTTCATACCTTCCCGAGGACCCCAATCAGGAAGTCTTCACCTCTGGATGTGGCTCGGGACTTTTCTGTGTGTCTCCAAAATGCAGAATAAATCTATGGCTCGTGACGTCAGAGTTGTGGCTAGTGATGCCTGTTGTCCGATCTGCCAGCAAGTCCTGACGTTGAATGCTTCAATATGAAGTTGGCGGTGTAACTGTCGGGGTGTTTCCCTGAATCAAAGGGAGCGTATTATTATTATCTCTAAACCCTAGTGGTGTGCATTCACTACTGAGTAAGATTCACATAATTTTGATTATTAGAGAGAAGAAAATAGAGCTCTTGCATTACCAGCTGACCGTTCAAAGCTACTTCCTATCAATTTGAGGGAAGATATGCTGCTTAGTATCATAAGGATGATGACACTTTATTAACTCGTTGTAAAGTCTTCCTCTTTATTCACCCATTTATCTATGTGTATTTCCTTCCACAGCACCGAATCTCATGACCGACCTAATACACGCAGCAAAGCCCAACGAACAAGTCTTCGAAAGACGCCAGAAGTTGAAAATTCAGTAAAAATGCGCCAAGCCAATGCCAGTCGAAAACGTCGATCAAGTGTTTCCAAGTCGAGTCAGAGATCATCAGGCAAGGATTCCTCGCCGGTAGCTAGTAAAAAGAATTCAAAGGGTGGTCATAATTCGCGACACTCTGAAAATGCGCGTTCTCCTCTGTCCGCCACAGTATCAAATACAGCTAAACGATGGAGAACACCGGAAGACGAAGTTAGTGATGATCCACCTAGAAAAGTTGAAAAGTGGCCTTCGAATTCCGGCAGATTAAGTAAAGCGAAAAACAAATCTGCCACCCGTTCAGTTAATAATTCAAGTGACAATGATCATTCTGATGCTTCGAAAGTCAGTGGTAGACAGTCGGTGGTTCCAAGGGGTAATAAATCTCTGCCTAAAACATCAGAGCCTGCATCATCAAAGAGTAAGTTGCAGTTATTCTCGTGCGTTTTTAATTATTGATTGAGGTTGTATATCTCACAACAATCGTATCTGCAAATTGATTTAATACTTGGTGTAATACACAGCAGACGCTGTCCTACATCACTAGTTGCAGAAAGACTTTTTTTATTTGTCTTGTGTATCAGAATGTTATGCACATTGCATTGTAAAATTCTTATTTAAACTACCAGAAATTAACGCCATACAACTTTTATCTCACTTCAAATGACGACAGATTGCACCTCAGTATGTTATTTGATGCAAACAATGCTGGTGTTTTGATAAATAGGTAAAGTTTGAGTATTTAAGTAGGTATGAGATCAGTTTCTTGGTTCCTAGAACTGGATTATCTTCAGGGTGAGAACTGAATAGCATTGGTTCATGCGATAGAACACCTTGTTTCTGTAGTCCCTGTCCAAAATAGTGTCCTGTGTGGTTCTTTTCCATTTGTGGAGCCATAGCTTGTTGGTTTGTATGCTTGAATTTCAACCTTTTAGCTCCTCAACTCAGTCTCACTGCATTTTCAATGATTTATAAAGGTAACACTAATCATTACAATTGTTTCACTTGTAATGTGATGCTCAGTCCTAATCGTCCTTACAATAGTGTTCTGCCTTACTGGTCATTGGTGGATTTTGTTTTCAGTTATACTCCATCTAGATTGTATCCTGTGTCTCGGAGACTGTTTTGTCGTTTTGTACCTGGTAATAATAGCACCATTCCCATTTCGTTCTGCTTGTAATTATTTTTATAGTCACCAATGTAGTTCATTCAGTTAACATGAAATTGCTTGCTAAGTCATGATTAGTAACAGGTGGCTTGTTGCCTTGGGGATTATCTTTTTCGTCAATAACTCAACTGACCTTTACTAAGTTATATTGCCGACATGAAAGTCGGAGAGATTTAAAGCACTTAAGTGTTGTCATTTCCTAATACTTATTTCATCAGTTCGTGGCAAAAGTAACTACTCGATGAATTAGGTTGTCCATTCTTCCTACTGAGTAAGAAAATTAAAATATACGTGATACCGGATACGCGTCTCACTCAGCTTGTCATCAACTTTCATTTGAAGGCTTAATTAGTTTATTTTCTTATGATTCCATCATTTTATGAGAGGTATTTGTGTCTAAAAGTTCACTAGTAGCGTTGCTTTTAGTGGTAAAAGGACAATCCTGTGGTTTTGTATTTTTGAGTTTGAGGTTGTTTGAACGAGAAAAATAATGCAGCTCACTAAAATGTTGGCTATTTACTCTTGATAGTTGTACTGTGAATTTGATAGGTGGTCATTTACTGATAGCTAAAAAATAAGACATTTGAATGTCGCATGTACGTACGTTGAAGTCGTTGTTCTTCTTTTATAGTCTATCAGTGTAACCGTCAGGATTTTAAGTCTACAGTATGAAACAGTAGAATTTGTTTCGATAAGTAAATTTCTCATTTCAAAATTGTATGTCTTTTGACCATCCGCATAGCTGCAAACATGGTGCGTCGGTGGCACAGTGGTTACGACTCTTGCCGATCATGCACATGGTCCGGGGTTCGATCCTCTGCCGACGCACACCTGATATCTATTGTCGGCCTGCAAAATTTGGGCTACCGATATCTATGCTGAAAATTCCATACTTGTACCGAAAATACTGTGTGGAATCAAGCTATGATCAAAAATAAAAAAAATCGAAAAAGATTGTTGTTGGATGGTTCATTTGTATAAATTACACTTCTTATTGCTATAGATATAAATTATGTAAATATACCTCTTTGTTTTCTCTAATTCAACTCTAAAATATTGATGTTTTAATCGTTTCACTTAAACAAATAGCTTTTGTTGGGATCAACAGGAATTCAAATCATATTCAAATTTTGCCAGTCAGTTTGTTTAAATACGCTGGAAGTAATCAAAAAATATCGAAGCAACCATTGTGTTGTTCAGACGAGTTATTAAAAAATTATTTGTGGATTCGATGTTTCATATACAGTGATTTGTTAACGAGTATTTTGTTCTGGATACCTGGTTAAATAGGTATTCCTTATGTGTTGTCGCTACACATCTATTCAATAAGAAAGTCGATCCACATTTTCTACTCATTAACAGCATGCCTGTCTTTAGGCCCTCCACGATTGTTTCATGTGACATGCTGCAATATATGCATAAATCATTGTTGAATTATTCATTTGGTAGGTTTTATAGATACAACTGTTTTCTGGATACTTGTGTCGGTCGACCAATAGACATAACATGTCGACCATTGTGCATTTATACAAAGAATACAAGGGTATTTTCATTGTTTAATGTATTAATGATAGGCGGCAACCACCTTTCTGCCGTTCTTAAAGCTTAACAGTTAAATTGTTTGTGCAACTCAAACAGATTTTGTCAAATGGATAATAGTTGTGATCTGTTTTGAGCATGATCCTCCGCCTACATTATATTACAGTAGAATTATTTAAAACATCTTATTACGCTGGCGTAAATTGTTTGGTAGGTGGTCTTATTGATATGTAAGTTATAGTAGTCAGTTGTTCAGAATTGATTTTTTTTGTATCATTGGTTTCCAGCTGTAGTTAGCTGGCATACAGAAACAGTCAGTAAAGTACGGGTTCATAGGGTCCACATAGTCATCGCTACCAATAATGCTAGTAAATTTTGTTAATAGCCTTACTCTGAACCTGTGCTCGCTTATGTCGCGCAGCTGAACCTGGCAACGAATCGAATTAACGACCTACTCGTGTTATTACTGTAACCATTGAATTCTTGACGGTTCAAAGTATATTTTCACTAACCGACATCCCATTTTCGATTCACAGCCTGTGTACCGTGTGAGGTCTTTCAAACTACACTAATCTAAATAAAGAAATGTCTTCCATAACATCGGGATATTTTAATTGCCGGCCGTCGCGTGTAGATCGCTTCTGTACGGGCAGCTTTATTTTGGATTTATGGTATCCAGCTTTTTATCCTGTGTTTGAACACTGCTTCCTTACAAGGACCATAAACACTTATTTATCACATAAGCGGTTTTAAGGTTATAGTACTTATCGGATGAAATTGTCTTCAGACACCGCTAGGTACGTCTTCGTAGTGATCATTGTATGATTCTTCATTCTTTCTGGGTAAACAAATTCTTTCATCACAGCAGAATGTTGTGAGGTGAAGGGAATGTGTTTAATTCACATATTTTGGTGTTTTGTTACAATCCATAATATTGGGATCAGTATTTCACAGTATATATCATGATAGGTAAACGGAACACGTATACGTATATAAGCACAGGATGACTGACTAGGTTTTCAGTATCCTGAAGGTGGTTTCATGTCATACGAAAGTTTCAAAATACCTTAAACATATGTGTATATACATCTCTAGTTGACGAGTTCCAAATAAGATGAAATGTGAGTCTTGGATTTTATTACCCGCTCGCTATGTGCTGCGGCTTAGTGGAAGTCCAGGTTAATTTCAAGACATTCGTTCAAAAAATTAAAATGAAGTTGATCGATTCGATCCATTAATCGTCAGCGAGAAAATCACAAACTCAAATAAATAATAAAAGTATAATGCCATAAAATATTTTTATCCGTAGAGCCACATTCTGATAACATCTGCATTTTTCTGTTTAAGGTGCAGTATGTTTTATGCTGATAGACGTCTTCCATGATCTATCATTTTTAGTGCAAATATGAGCCTGTAACTGTAATACTGTTGTTATTATCTGATTTCAGGATTGTATTTGTGTATACGACTCACCTAAGTCATGTATAAATAATATTTGGAAACTTAGTTTTCTCGTATGTGTCCTTGCTATAGGAATGAGAAGCTATTTGCAAAGATTTTTTGTGTTTTGTCTATCTTTTGTGCACATTCATCTGCATGGCAGTTTGTGAAGCAACCAGTGCTACTGAAGTACAATTTTTATGAATTATTTTGATGTTTCTCTAATTTTCTGTTAATACTCACGAGCATACCAACAATTTTTTTTGAAAATTCCAGATAGTTCAGGATCTACAACTGTTACGTCTAGTGCACCAACTATGAATAATAAAAAGTCAGCAGAGCCTAATGATGGTTCTGAAGATGTAATGAATTTGATTCGTGATCGGAAAGATACATTAGCAGAGGTAATCGCATATATTTTCTTTTTTAATTCACAATTATTTTAAAAAGGAGTACAAACGGGATTGCGAAGCATTTACAACAGTTGTACGCATGTTGATAAGGTAATTTAGCCGTCTGTGCGTAAAATGTTATGTTTCTTTCATCTTAATCTAATATGAATCTGTGCTTTGGCAATTTTAGCATTTCTACCCACGGATAAGGGCTGATTTCTTATCTTCAGAGTATGGAACAGTGAATTAATTTATAAATAATGGATTGGTTATTGTGAATATTTTCGTTAGATGCCAGCCAACATATCCGAGACTTGCAGGATATTTAACTGTTAACGGGTCATATCATGGTTTAATATATATACACTCAACTTTATATCAGCTGCAACTACGCCTACGAATCAAGTTGGCGTTTGCTTTTGCTTATAGAAGGTATAAATTGATCAGTCAACTATTGTGATTGGGTGCTTTCTTTCATCCTTGTTCGTGTTTTATCGAACCTGGCAAAAATGTATATCTTACCTCGATTGGGTGATTATTTTCACATTCCATTCGTGTTGCTCCTTCTGATGCTGCAATCATTGAATTGTCGTCATCCATTATCTACTTTATGCATTAATCGTTTTATTCTAATGTCAATGTGTAAAACTACTGCACGCTACACAAGTAAGTGGCTGCATTTCTATTTTTGTTTGTCCTTTCATTTCGCAGTAGCTCTCTCTCTCTCTCTACCTCTGTCTCTTTCGTCTGTGTCGTTAAACTCCATAAAGCTCTGTCTACTTGTCACGCTTTTCGAGAAGTTCATCCGATTTTCGGGCTTATTCTGGTGAAATCTCATGGTATGACATCCAATTGTAACAGAACGTTCAAAATTTTATTATCTTTGTCTAATAAAACAAAGTTCTTAGCAGATTTCACTAGAGCCATTAAGGTGAGCATAATATTTAAGATGTAAGGGCTTAAAATACCTATAGTAGTTGTCTACAGTTATGAGTTCTAATTTGCATGACTGCCTAAATACAATATTTTGAAAAAATAACTAAATTACTCCCTATTGTTAAGTAAAGCTGTGCAGATATGGCGAAAAAATCTGCACTCACTGTCGGCTATTTGTTTTGACAGTAAACATTGTAACTACCCACAAAGGTAAGTGTGTTTCTTCTTACTGGTATGACTGCTGTAAATAACAGGAATATGTAC